>JASUAD010000018.1:30216870-31641870 GCA_037013555.1 Sextonia rubra
TTTTGAAGGATGCCCAGAATCATCTCCTCGTGGGAAAAAAGAGTTCATTTCTAGGACATATGGTTGGACAACGACTTTGAGGAGAGCTGTTAAAATTAATTCAATGAGGAGATTCCAGGAGCGTTTTCTAGGGTTGAACAAGACAGATTTTTCCAGCTCAATGAGTGATAAATGGCTTCTGGGTGTGTGCTATAAAGCTTCATCAGAAGAATCCTCTGATGGTGCGATCCCCGGAAATGGTTTTCTACAGGATTTCTCATCAAGAATATCGATAACGTATCGAAGAGGTTAGGGTCATATGCGATATCATTGCTTCTGTTTTTTATGAATAGTAATGTAACACTTGACAAGGGCAATTCATTCCACAGGTTTTGGAACTATCAGTGATTCAAAACTTACTAGTGATGTCAACTGGGGCTGCATGCTAAGAAGTAGTCAAATGCTTGTTGCTCAGGTATATTGCTTCCTTCGTGTTCTGAATAATGTAAACCAAACCGTCTTCGTTTTTTCTCATTTAATTCACTCATCCATTTTTTTTTTTTTAGATTTTGACACCTTTAGTATCTGTTTTTGGTCATGGAGACTTCCTTTTTGTTTCTTTTAGTTTGTCCACTCATAGAATTCACAAAAGTTCCAACAAGAAGGTTTTCTATGCTTACAAAAGAGCAAGGAGCAACACGACACTACATGTCGATTTTTATAGCATTTATTAACTGCCGTTTTTGCTTTCAGGCATTGCTTTTTCATTATTTGGGGAGACCTTGGAGAAAGCCTGTGGATAAGGCAAGTATCATGCAATGGACAATACACAGTATGAGTTCACATATTTAACGTTGTTTGCATTTTAATAGTGGAAACAAGATGTCATTTACATTCTTACATGTAGGTCGTTGTTTTTTTTTTATTCTCAATTTATTTATAAGTTTGCTTTGTAGGGTTGTTGATGGTCCTCCTTGTTGATTATGCAGCCATTTGATCCGGTTTATATTGAGATTCTACATCTTTTTGGCGATTCTGAGCAATCTGCTTTCTCTATACACAATCTTCTTCAAGCTGGTAGGTCTTGTGGCCTAGCTGCTGGTGCATGGGTGGGTCCATATGCCATGTGTCGCTCATGGGAAGCTCTTGCTCATGCTGAGATGGAAAAGACCAATGTTCTAGAAGGTAATCGGTCCTTGCCCATGGCTGTGTACATTGTTTCGGGTGATGAAGATGGGGAACGAGGTGGAGCTCCAGTCGTTTATATTGACCGTGCTGCTAAATTATGTTGTGAGTTTTGCAAGGGTGAAGCTACTTGGGCACCCATTCTCCTACTGGTTCCTCTAGTTCTTGGACTTGACAAAATCAACCATAGGTATGCTGATGTTCTAATTTGATTTTTTTTCTTTTTTTTTTTTTTTTTCATCCATTCTATTAAACAAACATACTTTCCTTTTTTTTTTTTCACACTCTTGGATCTATCCCTTGGAGTTCCTATTTGCATTATGATTTGTGTATATAGCTGAGGCCATATTATTTTGCTACCAAAAACCAAGACTAGGATTTAAACTTCTTAAGATATATCTAAAAATCGTAGTGGTTAAATTCAGTTCATTTTGGCCAAGCGGAAACTATTTGGTTCTTTTAGTATACAAAACTGAACAGCCCCTGATAAAATATTTGATTTGAAATTTGGACCTATTTGTCCAAAATCTGCGCTTCAGTTTCTAGTTCGTTGACCCAAAATAGTCCAAAATAACCAATTTTGACTAAATCCTGTGCATTTTTTTTTCTATAATAGGCCAAAATCACTGATTGTGTACCTCTTCGAAAGATTGTCCAATGTTGAAATCCTCCCTTGGGGAGTTACCCATATGATAGCTTGAACCCTAGGAGTTGGAATAGACCACACATTACCAACAAATATGTTTCCTATTTGTTGCACTCAAGAAGTCTGGAAAAGAGAGGAAGTAAGATTTGATGGAGAACGCTCCACTCACATGGCCAGTCCAATTTTTTCTATCAGAACTGCAAATTGAAATGCACAGACACAAATGATGCACAGTAAATGATTGATAGTGTTGTTGGATCTGTCAATCTCTTTATCACATAGATTCATTCCAAATATGGGTTCCCAATGGGTGCTTCGCCCAAACTTGACCAAGTATTTAGCTACTGAAGCTTCGGGTCTCTCAATAAATTTGAAGAAGATAGGGGCATATCACCAACCTAAGTGTCTAGCTAAAAGGATATTGGAACCATCTCCCACCTAATTGGGACTCATAACTGGGCATATGCACTTTGCCAAACGCCTGAGCTGAGTGTAAAGCCCATGGTTTCCCTATTTCCTAATATTTCTTGTGATTTTGTGTTTAGCACATTATACATCTATTCATATGCGGATATGCCCTTTTGATCACTTGTTTGCCCACTACCTTTTGCAAGGGAAGCGTACTTGTAGTAAAATCCTTTATATAGTTTCATCTCATACAAGTCTCTCTCTCTCTCTCTCTCTCTCTCTCTCTCTCTCTCACTTTCTCCGTATATAAATATTATATGTATGCACACGAAAAAAACACACCCACCTTTGTCACATTCACACCATCTAGAGTTGTTGAAGCTTTATCATGACGCGATGGAAGGGATGAGGGGAGTGCACACTATAGGGTTGCCAAAGGAAAGCACACCGTAGCGTAATGGTGTACACTTTAAACTATAAGCCAAGAGAGGTAGAAAGATAGAAGATGAGGTCAGTTGCAAAAGGATTTACCTAGCCTTATGGTGTGAATTATCAAGGAACATTTGCGTGTTTCACATAGTTAAAGTTGATATGAGTTCAACTGCCCCTTGCTACTATATATTCTTGGTCTTTACATCAATTGGATGTAAACTTTTTTTTTTCCTTCTTCCTTCTAAGGATGTGGGTACTTTGTGTTGTGCAAGTTGAAAAAGTCCTGTGTGGTCTCCAACAATATCCCAATCTTTGTTTGGGATGTCTAATAATGCCTTCCAGGCTCAACATTAAAATATTTGTAACGTATAGATCATACATTGTTGGCTAAGAGAATGTTGGCATTATGACATGATTCTTTATGTATGACATTGTTGTAACGGCTGATAATTCAAACGGGACTCACAAATTTGAAGGGTTTCTTGAGTAAGGAGTTTGGCATCAAAGATTTAGGTCCACTCAGGTAGTTTCTAGCTGTGAGTTTTCTAGGTCTACAAGAGGAACTGTACTACCAAAGAAGACGTATTTTTAACTTGCTTGAATGTGAGAGGAAAATGGGAGAAAGTTCAGCTGATACACCTATTGAGCAAAATCCTTGGCTTTATATAGACGGCGGAGAATCATTAGTTGATTTACATATGTGCTAGCAGTTGGTGGGAAGGCTGATCTACTTGACCACTATATGCCCATATACATCATATTTAGTTAGCATAGTGAGCCATTTTATGCATGCATCATGTAGTGGACGCTTAAATGTTGTTCAATGAATTTTTCAGTATAAAAAAGGATCTCCAGAATGAGGTATTTTATAGTCTAATTGTGGGGGATATCTTCAGGGATGCTGATTGAGCAAGCTCAAAGATAGACAAGAGGTTGACAACTTGGTACTGCACTCTTCGTAGTGGGAATCTAGTTAAATAGAGGTTAAATTATAACCAGTGGTAGCAAGGTCTGGTATGAGTTAAGAACTTATTTGTTTCAAGGAGTTCTGTGTACTCTGGAATATTATATATGTATTTTTTGAGAACTTTAAGAAATTAATAAATAGAAGAGGTTGGCCAACCCTAAGGTTGTGCGGCCATTATTCTCTTCCTTTGCCCCATCTTTAGGTTTTTTCGGACATGTTTGAGTAATGAGTAAAACCTAGATTTATACAAATCTAGAGTTATAACTTGGTAACTGATCAATGACAATCTAAGAAGTAGAAGACTGGCTTTTGAAGAAATCTAGTAGAGCCGATTGAAGAAAAATAGGAGATGTCAAAGAGTTTTTAGGATTGCCGTTCCAAGCAGGAAAGTCGACTGGTTTGAGAAATGTTCAATAGTTCTGAATTCTTCAATGTTTGCACTGTAATTATTAATTGCAGAAGGGAAAGTTAGGCGTCTGGAATTCAGTAGAAGTATTTAATTTGATTTTCTTTTGGGATTTCTGGCGCTTTCAATTCAGGGCAAGGTGCCGGCAGTTCTGGCAATAGTTTGACAGTTCTAATTTCATCAATTCTTGGGCTGTTTTCTGCAATTATACTTTATTAAAGCCAAGGAATTCAAAGCTAATTTTTACCATAACTATGGATTTTGACTGGCAGCTATATCCCTACCTATAACTTAACCATGTTCTCCCTCCAGTTCTACATGCAACCACTCAACTTCTCCCAACTTTTCACTCTTCTCAACAACTTCATTTTCATCCTAAATCTCATATATAATTGCTCTATGTATTCTTCTCTTTCCTTTCCACCTCATTTCTTTTACTCCATTTCTGCACCACCAACTCTTGTATTCAAAAGAGAGGTATTGCCATAAATCATAATCCTCTTTTCTGTAGTTCTCTGCTAGAAAGTGTTTGGAGGTGTTTGGGGGATGATTCTATGTGATCTGGGTTTCTTTTTAATTGAAATTTATGTATGCTGCTGCAAATTTTATTGCTAAACATGCCCATGCTTTGCACGGGTCATTGTGCTAGTTATAAATTGTGGAAATGTGATTTAGCTTCTGGGAATAGTTCGAAAGTTTGATTTCATCAATTCTTGGGCTGTTTCAGTAATTAACAATTGTGGAAATGTGATTCAGATCTCTTGGATCAACTAGGAGTGTTTATTTGATTTTTGAAAATGTTTTAAAGAAGTTTAGGGCTGATTTAAGCAACCCAATGCTGACATTAACACATTTACTGTAAATCCTAGTTGGGATTTGTGGGAAGGTTCATGTGAAAAGGCCTGGTTTCATGCTAACAGTTCATGTTATTGGTGAGCGCCATTTGGTTGCAAAATGAGTTCAGGAAACAGGAAATGATCTGAGTCAAGGAAATATTCTTTCTGTCTGGGTGTTGTGTAAACATCTACATCTATTTATTCTGACTTGACAGTGTGTATTTGAGGACTGTTTTCTTCTCTAGTAGGAATAATTCTCTTTAAGGTGTGACGTGGAATTCAAATAAGAGGAAGACAGTTCTGTAACTTCTTCTCAAGATTTACCTAATATTGTATATTGAAATGCTATTACCCCAAGTCTTTATGTATTTATTTATGGTAATAACTATAAAAATTGGGCCTACTTTGCTAGAATGGCTATCGGGGAAAGGGGGGAGGGGATAAAATACTTGGCTATATTGATGTAGTAAGTATTGAGGAACCTCAAAAAGGGATCCAGAATATTTAGATTGGGTTTTTAAAATCATTTTAATCATGAATTGATCCTCAATTCAATGGAGAAAAAGTATTACAGCTAGTTTCAAGTATTTTGATGCAGGCATGGAGCTTTGGGATTCTATTAAGGCAGTCTATGCTCATAAGAGAAACAATGCTTCGATCCTAGAGTTAAAAAGGGAAATCAGCGAATTCAAACAAGGAGCTCTATCCAGTGGAAATTACTTTGCAAAATTTAGAGCCCTATGGCATACCTGGAGCTGGAGCTGTATCCGAGTCCTGAACCTTCTTGTGTGAAAAAAGGAAGTTAAGCTAGTGTTTCCTCTTCTTCAAGGGGAATGGAGCCAAAGAAAAGTTATGTAAGCTGCAAATGATATTACCCCTGATTGATGGTGGATGTATGGGTGGACGAAGTGCCGGAGTTAGGAGTGGTAATATCTGACCCGACCTGACCCACATAACCTGATTTGCAATATATACAGTTCGGTCACTAGTCAAAGTGGACAACTTTAACCATAGCAGACCCATTTACCACCCCTAGTTGGAATGGACAGTTCTGTTTTGACTCTGACAAACTTTATGAAACTCATTGTGGGAGGTACCGACACCCTGAGATGTGTGGGGATCTAGTTAGTAAAAATCATAATGCATTTGCATCACTAGCCAAAGTTAGAAAAAACCAGTAATTGAAGTGACATAAAAATATTGACAAAGACAAACCACAAAACTGGAAAGATGATCTTTTGGTGCTTATCATGTTAGGAAAAGTTTGCTATAGAGGTTGATGGCTCACCAAGGGGAAAGGGTAGGCCGAAGAAGACATGTATGGAGGTAGTAAAATTAGATTTTAGGAAGTTTAACTTACGTAAGGTTTTGGCTTAGGATAGATTAGAATGGAGAAACAAAATTCATGTAGCCGACGCTGACATAGTTGGGACAAAGCTTTGATGATAATGATGAAGAACTTTTAATGCTTAGTAAAAAACTTGTTGCTTTGGAAGGGGGAACTCAAGAATATATAATTTGTAGTATAGTTTCTTCCTCTCATACTGCAGAATATTGGCCTTTTCCTCATTTACTTGGATTATTGATTCAGCTGTCACAGATAACATAATGGGTATGTGTGCCCAGTTTCAATCCTATGCTGTATCCACTGGTGGGTGTGTAAAAATTGTTGATGGTACTTTCACACAAGTAGTTGTGAAAGAAGCCAACAATGACCTTCTTGTTTTTAATCATTTGTTTTACATGCTTCTCAATTTTCTTTTAATCTTGAAACGAAGACCAATAATTGTTGTTACGTTTGCCCCTTCTTATTGTGTTTTCCTCAATTTAAGGATGGGACACATGTTTGGTGGCAGCTGAGAGAACAATGGTCTTTATATTCTGAAGAAGAGAAGAAGTCATGGGCTTTGCAGCCTTTGCTCTGCAGTGAATGAAGATAAAGTGCTGTAGTCTGCAGTGGATGAAGATAAAGTTTTGCTATGGCATCAACATATCAAACATTCACCAATTCAGAGTCTTTGGAGTTACTTGTTTTTAGATATCAGAAACAACGTTAACAATTCTGATTGTGACACTTGTTAGTTTGCCATGATTCTTAGGAATGTTTATCTAGTTAATATTACTAAAGGGTAGTTGTCCTTTTGATTTAATACATTATGGAAAATGCATATAAAATATTTCAATTCTATTTGTCTAGTGGTGGAATTGAATCCCAGACTTAGTGGTCACATACACCATAGAAGAATGGAGTTGTTGAGCATGAGAACAAATTTTACTAGCAGTTAAAAGGGCTCTGCTAATCAAAATGAATGTTCTGAAATCATTCTGGTTAGATGCGGTGTTGGTGGAGGCCTTCTTAATAAACCATATGCCATCAAATTTGTTGAATAAAAAATCTAGTGGAAGTCCTGTGTCCAAGTGCTACACTGTTTCAAATTCCACTAAAAGTGTTTGGGTATACATGCTTCGTCCACAACATGAAGCAACGAGACAAAACTAGACCAAAGACAACAAAGTGCATATTTGTAGAGTATCCAAGGTCTCATAAAGTATACTGAGTGTGTGTTATCTGAGAGAGGGAGAGAGGCAAAAAGTATACTAGTGTTATGTTTTTGGAAAATAGCAGAGTATACGATGGATGTAACATTTGATGAAGATATCCCGTATTACTCACCAGAAAGTATTGAACGTATGCATGAATCGAGTAAGGGAGAGTCTCTGTCTCTTATTCAATCTGTGCCTCTGTTTTCATATCAAAGTCTTGCAGAAAATGGTGGCAATCAAGAATCCTTGATTCTTGAGAAGAACAAGAAAACAGAAGCTCCACAGGAAAACCATTGCAAGTATACTCCAGAAGAAAAGAGAAGACTAGCCCACTGTTTTCACTGAATCACTGGGGCCATCATCAACTGAAGTCTTCAACTCAGACCGTCCATCTTAGTCAAAGTTGGATCTTTTTCGTTTAGGCCATTGTTTTGTTTTTGATCTTGATCTTTCCTATGCACTTTGTATAAGTATACAGTCATGTGTGAGCGTTACATATCACCCAATTCAAATTTGTTTCTTCTGAATACTGTTACCTCCTTGTCATACTTCTATCCAATGCACTTTGTATAAGTACACGGTCATGTGTTAGTGTTACATATCAGCCAATTCAAATTTTGTTTCTTGTAAATATCTGTTACCTCCTTTTTATACTTCTATCCCTAATTTTATTTCCGAATGTATGCCTACACCTTTATTTGAGGCACCGTCTCATCCCAAATGGAAGAAGGCTATGATTGAAGAAAGGTAGGCCCTTGAGTAAAAGGACGTGTGGTTATTGATAACCCTACTAAAAGGGAAATGTTCTTGAGGACATTAGTGGGTGATCATAATGAAGCATAATCTAGATGACTCAATTCAAAGATTCAAAGGAAGTTTTGTTGCAAGAAGGATTTACACGAACTTATGGGATTGACTATTTTGAGATTTTTTCTCCAGTCGCTAAGTTAAGACTCTAGTAGAGTGATATTGTTGTTGGCCATGAATCTTTGTTGGCCGTTGTATCAATGGATGTGAAGAATGCATTTTTTTCACAGAGATTTATAGGAAGAAGTGCATATGGATACCCTCGTAGGCTCCATAATAAAATGTTAGGAAGGCAATATATGTTGATGTAAACAGTCTTTGTATGGGCTAAGGCGGGCATGGACTGAAGTCCATCCATGTGGGGGCACTTGGTCCGCTTCTAGAACCATAATGAAAATTCTGGCTTGGGTTTGTTCCCAAAATCCAATTCCCTATTTGGTCTACACCCCTCAAACAAAAATCCTAGGCCCAAATAGAATCAAAATTTATTTAGGATATGCCATGTTGGTCACACTGAGTTTGTAAAACACAAAAAATATGAGTGGTAATACTTGCTTTGTATTTTGATGATATTGCAGGGGCAAGAATAAAAGTAGAAATGATAGATCTAGAGAAGTGCAACCTATCTGAGGATCTAACCAAAGATACTTCGTAATGGAAAAATAGAATTCACGTAGTTGACCCCAATATAGCTGCAACAAGGATTTGATGATGATGATGATAGTATATGTTGTTGATATTGTAGTCATAGACAATAACGCTGACAAAAGTAATAAACTAAAAGTCTACCTGAGAACTGAATTTGCAATTAAGAACCTTGGAGCACAGAAATACTTTCTTGGAATTGAGGGTGCTGATAAATGGTTTTGTCACTTGCAACATGAGTATACTTTTGATCTTTCCGAAGAAACATTAAAATTCTGGGCCAATTGGTTGACACCCCACTTGAGTAGAACCATGGGTTGCACTATCACAATGGAGAATTAATTCTTTACAAAAAATCATTCTAGAGGCTCTTGGGCGTCAATGGAGGCCCATTCCAGGCCCACCAGGAAATAACTCATATGTGATTCGGTCAAAGACAAAGCGGTGAGATAAATATCTAGATCTTATTGTATAGATTGTATGCTTGATTAAAGGCTTGACTATTCTAATTGATTGGGCTGTCAGCCCTTTATAAGGCAACTGTCGATCCCTTAAGGGACATAGATTTTCTACCAATTCAACATAGATTTTCTACCAATTCCTCTCTTCCTTCAAAGCATATCATCAAGGTGACATGCCTCCAAATCCTACATTGACAAATGGTCTGCCTTTGATTAGTACCTTGCGTCGCTCCTCAAGGTCTTTTCATCCTCCTGATTGCTATGGTTTTACCCATGATTCCCTTATGACCTCTCTATCTTCTACCTCTATACCTAACTCCTATTCATAGGGTGTGCAACTTGACTATTGGAAACACACTACGTAGGAAGAACTTAGTGCATTAGAGACGAATCATACTTGGGATATTGTGGATTGTCCATTTACTGTCAAACCTATCAGATGCAAGTTGATTTATTCAATCAAACTTAAATCTGATGGTTCCTTGGAAAGGCACAAAGCTCGTCTTGTTGCCTAGGGAAACAGACACGAATATGGCATAGATTATGAAAAAACATTTGCTCCAGTTGCCAAAATGACCATTGTTCGAATACTTCTTGCCATTGCTGCCTCTCAATCATGGCCATTGTATCAAATGGATGTGAAAAATGCCTTCCTTCATGGTGATCTAAAAGAAGAAATTTTTATTGTTAACATTGGCCCATGAAAAGTAGCCCATGTACATTAAAGGGGCCTTGGTCCATTATAATGATAGGATCTGCATAGTCAAAAGATATTATTCTATACACCCTTACTTTCCCCTTTTGTATAATATGGTAGATATGTATAGCTTAGAATTGTATTGGTTTAAGCCTTGATTAAGGCAATGAGCAATGATAAAGGGGAGAGTCCATCGACTTCCCAAGGAGGCTTTTTATGCATTCATCTTCTTTATCACTAGTTTTTGTACCATTGCATGGTCATTGACATGGTATCGGAGCTCATGTATGAAGAGTCTTCTTCTCTGATTACTTCTGGTTAGAAATCAAGGAGTTCCAATTGCAATTTGGTTGAAGTTTTTTATCACTGCATAAGTCCATTGTTTGAAAAAGGGACTTCTAGACACGACCCACCCATATTGATCACATCTGCTCAAAGAAATCACACCATATTGGTCAACCAAAGGTTCTAAGCTTTCTACAGATTTTTGTGCATTTTTTTTATGATCAGAGGTAGGCCATATACCCTGGTTTGTGGTTTAAGGATTTTATGCAGTGACTTTAATCAAATCCGTCCAACTTTTTGGATTTTTGTTGTTTCTCTCTAAATTTGGTTGACAAGGTCGCCACTGACATTCCATCATGGTATTCTGATCTGATCATACCTCTGATCTCGCTTTGGGGCCCACGTGACCCATTTCTCACAAAACAGCTGCTTGCCTGGGTTGTTTTTTTGGAAAATCTGTCCTTAGTTCATAGATCAGATATTTAGCTTGTTGATTTATATAAATATTTCACAAATATGTGAATTCTTGGTCTTCTCATCACTACTTCTTACTTTGGATTGAGTTTTTTGATGCTTCATCTGCTTCTTCCTGTGCTGTAGGCAACTCTGTGGAAAAGAAACTTCTCTTGTTTCTCGTTTTTTGGTAACTAAGGAATCTCCACTTACTGTTTATGTTATTTTTAAGTCTATTTTGATCATGGAGAAATCTGAAATTGCAATCATCAAGTTTAGTGGGAAAAATTAGATATCTTGGGCCTTTCAACTATAGATTTACCCTAAGGATAGAGAGCTATGGGGCCATATTGATGGGACTGATAACAGACCAACTGAAAATAAGGAATTGGCAAAATGGGAGACTAAAGATGCACAAATCATGAGTTGGATGTTTGGGTCTGTTAAATCTAAGTTTATCCTACATCTCCATCCCTACAAGATTGCCAAAGATATATGGAATTATCTGAAAACTATTTATCAGCAGGAAAACTCTGCCCCCAGATTTCACTTAGAACATGAAATCTCCCAATTTACTCAAGGAACTATGTCCATTCAAGATTATTAGTCTCACTTTGTGAGCTTATTGACTGACTATACTGAATTGATTTATGCGGACATCTCCGCTTCCTCCTTGCCTACCATTCATGAAATTCATAACACGAGTTGGAGTGATCAATTCTTGATGAAATTAAGGCAGGAGTTTGAAACTATATGAGAATTCCTCACGGAGTTTCTTCTCCTTCCAAGGGTTCTATCTGTTGATTGCAGAGATCTCTTTACGGCTTAAAGCAGGCTCCTTGAGCATGGTTTGACAAGTTTTAAACAACACTGATTCACATGAAGTTTACTCAGAGTCCTTATGATCCATTACTTTTTCTTCGACACACATTTACTGGTGTCATTGCTCTTCTGGCGTATGTAGAATTGTAGATGATATTATCATCATAGGTACCGATGCTGATGTCTATAGGCTTCTCTAAGCAATTTCTTCCATATGAAGATTTGGGTCCATTGCATTACTTTTTGGGCTTGGAAATCCAGCAAAATTCCGATGGCCTTTTCATTAATCAACACAAATATACGATGGACCTAATTATTCTTGTTGATCTTCAAGAATCCACTCCGGTGGATACTCCATTGGAAGTCAATTTAAAATTACAGAAGGATGATGGTAAGCTGCTTTCTGATCTTCATATGTTTCGGCGGTTAGTGGGAAGTCTAGTTTATCTCACTATTACTTGACTAGATATATCTTATACTGTGAACCTTATAAGTCAATTTATGAGCACTCCTCTTCATCTTCATCTCACTGCTGTAAAACGAATTATCTGATACCTACTAGGGACTTCAACTCGTGGCCTATTCTTTCCAAGTGAGACCTCTGCTTATTTGATAGCATACGCTAATGCAGACTGGGCTAACTATCCTAATACACAGAGATCCACTACTAGGTAGTGCATGTATCTCGGAAACTCCTTAATATTCGGGAAATGTAAAAATTAAGAACGTGTATCCAAGTCCTCGTAAGAAGCAAAAGATCGTGCAATGTCCTCAAGTTGCTTTAAAATCTTGTGGCTTCGTGGTCTTCTGTTATATCTAGAATTTGCTAAATCTACACCAACTCCTTTACATGCAGACAATACTGGAGCCATTCGCATCACAGAAAATCCAGTCATTCATGAAGGCGCCAAATATATTAAAGTTGATTATCATCTTATTCGTGATGAATATGTATGTGATGTGATCAATCTTTCACATGTCTCCATTGAGTTTCAAATTGTTGATATTGTCACTAAAAGACTACCGAAGCCTCGTCATCAGTTTCTTGTTTCCAAATTGCTGCTGTAATGATCCTCCCACATCAATGTGAGAAGAGAGAGAAGGGGGGGGGGGGGGGGGGTGTCAATGAAGGCCCATTCCAGGCCCATGAAGAAATAACTAATATGTGATTCGGTCAAAGACAAAGCTGTAAATTAGATACTGTATACAAATTGATTTAGCATAGATTTTGAATCTAGATCTTATTGTATAGATTGTATGCCCAATTAAAGGCTTGACTATTCTAATTGATTGGGCTCTCAGCCTTTATATAATGCAACTATCGATCCCTTAAGGGACACATATTTTCTACCAATTCTTCTCTTCCTTAAAAGCTTATCATCAAGATGACATTGGGAAAGTTAATCTACTTGACCACCACTAGGCGCGAGACATCTACAATGCTGTTTGCTTAGGTAGTTTATGCATGCTCCCAAAACTGATCGTTTGGCTGTTTTCACATAATTCTTAAAATACTTAAAAAGGGTCACCAGAACAAGGTATCAGATGTAAATCACATGGGCAGATGAGAGCAAAAGCGTATACTGATTGGTCCAAAATAGACAGAAGATCTGCTGCAGGTTATTATGCTATGGCTAGTGGATATTTTGTTTCTTGGAAAAGTAAGAAATAAGTGATTACTGAAAAAATCAAGTGCCAAATCTGAGTATCGGGCCATGGCCCATGGATGTCATGAGTTGTTATGGCTACGGATATTATTAGAAGAACTGGGTTTCAAACATGGTGGACCCATGATTCTGCATCGTGATAGTGATTCCGCAATCAAAATTGCTAAGAATCTAGTATATAATGAGGGGACAGCCATGTGGAAGTGGAGTGCCTGCTTATTAAGTAAAAAACCGGAGGAACAGATATGTACGAGTATATCCAATTTAAGTTGATCAAATTGCAGACTTTCTTAACCAAAGCAGTTACATGTTGTTTTGACCAAGCTAGGCATAGTGAATATATGTACACCATCTTGACACGACTGGTATGAGTTAAGCAGTAAAACTTTATTGTTTCGAGGGGCTTATGTAATTTGGAATATTATATATATATATGTTTGAAAACTTCGGTGCTTGCTCAACTTTTATGGGATTTGAGCATTGCTTTCTTTCTTCCTAATTCTCTTTTCCCCTTATCTTTGCTTCTCTTCTAGTTTTTTTTTTCAGACTTATTTGAATAAAACTATAAATTTATACAAATCTATAGTTCTAACTAGTTCTACAACTGTCAATGGTACTGTGTTGTAAACTTTATGGTTGCAAACCTTGCTTTTAGAATAGGAATGATGGATAAGGTTTGTATGAAGTTGTATAGTGATGGTATGCTGGACATTCTAATAAGCTGCCAATTATTAAATTTGCTTCATCCTACATTTTGAACACAAAGGGCCTGCTTGGTTTAGAGCATTTCTGAGGGGAGTTCCTGATATAAATGTAGTGGCTGTCCTTGGGAATGCTGAATTCCCTGTTTGATTGGGTTTGAATGGTGAGAGCTTGTTGAGCTGGCTGTTTGAAAAGTCACTTTTGGCCAGCAAAATCTTCAAAATTCTGAATTTCAGAATGCTTCTTCTGCCTTGTGCATTTTGGAATTCTACTTTGGGGGACAACATTTGTAATTCTCCAAATGCTCTTGACAAGATATCCCCAAATGCTTGCCCTACGCTTTGTATCTTTGTAGTTGGTGGGATCACTGCATTTAAAACTGTAATTCTTATGGAGTCTAGTGTTCCTTAATTTCATTGAATCACTTTCTTCAACAGGTATATCCCACAGCTATGGGAAACATTCACCTTTCCTCAAAGCCTTGGCATCATGGGTGGAAAACCAGGGGCCTCTACTTATATTGTTGGTGTTCAAGACGAGAATGCATTCTATCTAGATCCTCATGAAGTTCAACAGGTATAATGTAATATACAATGATTGTGCTGTTTTATTCATCATGTGTGTTAGAAAATAGATTTCCAATACTGTAGGGAAAACATTCACCAGCACACTGCACATGCTGACCATCCCAGTTATGGGACACATATTTCATGCACTATGCGTGACGCGTGGTCTGAATGCGCGGTGCATTGGTGAATATTTTCCATACTGTAAGCATTGGAAAATGGGCATTCTATTAATTAAGGGCTCAGAAAGTACTTATTCCTTATCATGATATGAATAACTCCAACAACAATGTCACGGTTGTTCTTTTGGAGGAAGAGGAATGAGGTTGCATGCGTGTGCTCGCCCGCCCACCCTTATTAGTTCTATGACTTGAACCCCCCATCTCAAGGTTGCAATAGTGAGCACCTTCTACTCATGTATTTTTTAATATTTAATGTGTGAATATTTATGTTATATGACATAGTATGCTTGTAAGTGTTTCTTTAGCTTTCTTCTATATTTGAACTTTTTTCTTCCCTTTTATTCCCCTTTCTGTTGCATTATTATGATTTTTTTTTATAACAAAATGCCGAAATGGCTGTAATTGCAGGATGTTTTATTTGAGGGCCACACTAGAATGGACAAAATCACCAACTATGAGAGAGTAATATAGAAACTGTAGACGTGTATGTTTTTAGTAGATTGATGCGGTTCCAATTAGGGATCGGATTGTCACATTGGTGCCCAAAATCCAATTTAGAAAACTTAAAGAAATTTAGAAGAAAAGGAATTAAACATAAATTATGAACACTTGCCTTTAGTAGATGCTGAATAATCCTCAATACAGTGAAGAGGTTTTCTATCCAAGAAGGGAAAACAATATACTCACTTTATTGAACTAGACCCTTGGGAGACCAAGGGGATCTAGTTTCTTCTTGGGTTTGGACTCATCTCGAATAAAATAAAACTGAACTGGACATAATTAAATTTTATGCCATTTTAACTATTTCAAGTGGCGTATAAAAATGTTCCAACTGGTTAATGATCTCTACAATAAACAGTGTTATAGTTTTTATGGAGGGACCTAATTAGATGAGTCCATACTCCATAGTGGATGATACAATTATGATTGATCCCATGATGGAGGGTGGATGGCCACTGCATTAGATGATCAGTTGGCTGAAGATTAACTAAAATTTAAAGTTTTACCTCATTTGTGTGATTCAACTGAAGACTTTGTATGGAAAAGCTCTTTCCAGATTTTTCTCTTCTAGCTTTCTTGATAGTTTCTTGTGAATTCCAAATAGGACAAGCAATTTTTCTCTGGAAAAAGCTCTTTCCAGAGTTTTCTCTTATACCTCTCTCAGGGGTCTCTTGTGAACTCCAAATAGGTCAAACAAACATTTCTCCTTTCCAACTGCCATATTCCTGCTTTATCTAGCTTTATCCACTTAGGTAGGAATCCTTTAAAATCTTCCCTTTCTGTCTTCTTCTCTGCTCTTCGGCACATGAATGATCTGGGCTATCCAAGTTTTTTGGATGATTTTGACTTTCTATTATTCCATTAACCGTTGGACTTTCATTCTACCTGATTCGGTCAAATCCATAGATTGATTGATGCCATTATAATTTATAATGGACTTCTCTCCATCCTATTGCATATGCATTGTCTTTCCAGCTGGATCTGTGTTGGTTCGTGCTTGCTATGAACACAAGTTCCTTCCCTAGAAATCAGAACTTGCATTTTCTATTAATTAATAAAAGCCCACTGCAGTTGGGTTGTGAGGATTTGGTCTGCTTTTGGCTGTTTATACCAATTGGATGCAGTTGAAAGGGTCATAGATGTAGAAGAGTGAATGCGTGGATGCTTCATTGGTTCATGCCACCATCTTTCCATTGGTGATGCAGGCCAGATCTATGATTGACCAGGCCATTAGACCCAAGATCAATACAGCCTAATAGATTGTAATAGGACTATATTAATAGTAGTTGTTTTAGTTGTTTATTTGATATTTGGCAAGTCCAGTTGGATTTGATTTAGGACTTCTTATTTGTTTAGAATTAGGTATTTCCTTTCTTAGAGAATGTTTTAGTTATAAATAAGGTTGTAATCTCTTCAAGAGAGATAGATTTTGATATTGAATAAAGCTTTGGGCATTGGTTCTTAGTTGAGAGAGTTATTTGTTTTTGGTGAGACACCTAGACAATTTATCCCTAAGCCTTTTGGCTTGGAGATTAGCCCGTTGGCTAATCTTCTTCCCCTGTGCTGCTTCAATTGGTATCAGAGACGAAGATCCACTCTCGGACCGCCGTCTTATCGCCGATTCGCGGTAACCGTTCGTTTGGTTCCGTTTTCGTTCCTCTCTTCCTCTGTCGTCCGTACCCCTCCTCCTGAACTCCCCAACACGTTCCATCCCTCCACCACCGCCATCCCGACATCCACAGACCTCTCCCGCCTCACTCCTGGCCTCCATACCCTCCACAAACCCCTTCCTTACCCCACCGCACAACCGAAACCCTCACCCGAGCCCAACCCCTCCACGGACCCATCTTCCCTTCCTCATCTCCTCACCGATCTCCTCACCGAACCCCAACCCAGCCGACCCCTTTTCCCGCTACCCCACCCCAGCCGACCCTTTTCCCCACACACCATCCCTAGCCGAACCCAGCCGAACCCTCTTCCCCACACACACCCCCCCTAGCCGAACCCAGAAACCCCAAACCCACCACCACCGAACCGAACCCTTTTCCCCACACACACACCTCTCGCCGGATCCCCATCCCTCTTCTGTCCCCCACCATCGGCCAACAAAAACAAACAACACCACAACTCGCCGGATCCCCATCCCTCTTCTGTCCCCCACCATCGGCCAACACAAAAAAAAAAGAACAGAAAACAGAACTCGCAGTAAGACGCAACTGCCGACATCGCTTGCGACCAGCGGACGCCCGCCATCTCTCTCCCTCACCGGCAGAAGACCGCCATCGCCCCGCGGGTTCCCGCTGTAGTTCCCTCTCTCTCCCTCGCCGGCAGAAGACCGCCATCGCCCCGCGGGCTCCCACTGTAGTTCTCTCTCTCTCCCTCGCCGGCAGACGACCGCCATCCCCCGCGGCAGTTCTCTTTCTCCCTCACCGGCCGAAGATCCGTCCCTTCCTTCTCTCTTTCTTTTCCGTTTTCTGCCAAAGGTCCGTTTCTGCAACTCCTCTTTCCTTTTATTCTTCTTCTCGTTCCTGTAGCAAGAGGAAGATATTTTCGTAGTTGGGCCGAACCTGTTTGGGCCTAAACTGTTGACCCGGCACCAGCCACAGTCCAGCCCACTTTGCTTCAGTCCGGGTCTGACCTGACCCAGACCTGACCCGCCTGCCTGATTCAGCCCAGGCCCACAGCAGCTGCCCTGTTCAGCCCCGGCCCACTGCAGCCCAGGCCCACTCCAACTGTTCAGCCCAGGCCCACTCTAGCCCAGGCCCACTCCAAAAAAAAAAAAAAAAATCCAGTCTTTTTTGGATTGATTGATCTCAGCCATTGCTTATCCAAGATGATATTTTAGTCGGATTCACGATCCATCTTCACTTGCGTATTTTTGTCTACAAGATCAAGCCATCAGGTCAGTCAATTTTGTGCATTCAGAAGATTTTTTGAATTTCTTATAGTAAAGTCAATATGCAAATCTTTGGACCATCTGATGAAGTTCAAAGCATGTTATATGAGTATAAATATGAAGATTGGTATTTTGCAAATAAGGTCTACTTTGAGCAGTTCCTCAATCTCAGACAGGCAAATTCGACAGTTTATGAATATGTAAATCAATTTTCGAGACTGCACCAAGTTTGTGGCTTGGAACAGAATGAGTTGCATGATATAACTCGCTTTATCAGAGGTTTGAAGCCAGACATTCTTGAGAAGGTGAAACCATGTCACAGTGTTCATGAAGCATACAAAGAAGCAATTCATATTGAGCACATGCTTCAATGGTCTCACCTGCAACAAGTCAAGCCTAAGCAAGAACATTCTCCACAACGAATGAAAGATCATCTGATGGGAACAAAATTTGAAGGTAAAGATACTCACACCCTTGTCATTCGCAGACTTCTCACCACCAATGAACAGGAAGACAAAGAGTGGAAACAGACTATGATATTTCGGACGCGAGTAAGGTGTGAAGATCGATTAACTAATCTAGTTATTGATCATGACAATACTATCAATTTTGTGGCACAATATGTAATTGACAAACTCAATTGGCCTACAGAGACTCTTCCAATGCCTTACGAAGTTACATGGTCTAATGCTTCTGTCATTACTGTAACTCACAGATGTTTAGTATCTTTCAAGATTGGTGTATATGAAGATAAAATTTGGTGTGATGTAATTCCCATGAATATCACTTATATTCTTTTGGGACAACCATGGCTTTTTAATCGGAAAGTGCAATATGACAAAGAGAAGAATATTTATTCTTTCTATTGGAAAGGATAATATGTTGACCTTGTTCCATTACAATCAACAACATCTTCATTTACTTCATCACCATCAATTGAAGAGTCGCAAGATGAACACAGGGAAGAAACAAATTCCACCGACGATGTTGAAAAGCCCATTCATGGAGATAAAGATCTCATTACAACTTCAAGTGAGAAGCAAGAGATAAAGCAAGATGATGTACAAGCAGACAATAATCATCCAATGGATTTGATTGCCACATCGGGTGACAAATCAATTGCCCCAGTGGTTTCGCAAGAAGATATGTCCACATTAATTGACGTGCACCATATTGATTTCATCTTCAGAGATCAACTAATGTCAATCAACAATTATGCTATCTTATTACAGAGTCTACTATTAAAGCATATAATGGTCAGATCACACTGTCAATGCAACCATCAACAGACACATCGCCTCCAACCTACTTCTGAGTGGAATAGAAGATTCGATCCAGCTTTCAAGGCATATTATCAACCTGATGCTCAATCAGCGACGCAGAAGTTTGTTCGAATGATTTTCGACCCAGGTGGATATTTACAGAACTCGAGGACGAGTTCTCCTCCAAGCGGGGGAGAACTGATGCAGGCCAGATCTATGATTGACCAGGCCATTAGACCCAAGATCAATACAGCCTAATAGATTGTAATAGGACTATATTAATAGTAGTTGTTTTAGTTGTTTATTTGATATTTGGCAAGTCCAGTTGGATTTGATTTAGGACTTCTTATTTGTTTAGAATTAGGTATTTCCTTTCTTAGAGAATGTTTTAGTTATAAATAAGGTTGTAATCTCTTCAAGAGAGATAGATTTTGATATTGAATAAAGCTTTGGGCATTGGTTCTTAGTTGAGAGAGTTATTTGTCTTTGGTGAGACACCTAGACAATTTATCCCTAAGCCTTTTGGCTTGGAGATTAGCCCGTTGGCTAATCTTCTTCCCTTGCGCTGCTTCAATTGGAGTCTGATTTTCTTTGTCATCAATCTACGTGGCAACTTCTCAGTGTCTTCCTTTTCCACAGTATCAGCTTCCTCAAGTTCTTCCATTGATTGGGATTTTTTATGGAAGACGAAGGCCTCTCACAGAGTATTAGTTTTTGGATGGCTCGCCCTTCTAGGAAAAATTCTCACAATGGACAACCTTAAGGAGCAGAAAATGATCATAGTAAATGCCTGCCCTATGCGCCTCTCGGCAGAAGAATTTGTGGATCACCTTCTGCCGCAGTAGTGACCTCAATGGCCGCATGTGTAGGGTCCACGTAGATTTATGATTTTAATTTATGTCATTAGTTTCTTTATTTAAATAATTGTAATTATGATGAGGTTTCTAGTTTATTTAGTTTCCATTATTAGATTAGGTTTTCTTAGGCCTTAAGTCTACTTCCATATTTATATGGCATTGTATTATGTTGTTTTACAGACATGATTATTGAATAGATTTGTTGGTTTTATCCTTGGAGGTGCATCTGATAGAAATTAAAGAAGCATGAAAAACAATGACAGATTGATAGACAAAATTGCTTGTAGAGAGGATCCTTAAGCCTGTCTTTTATAGACAGAAGATTTCTAAATATGCTACAATGTACAGTTGGGCAATTACTAAAAATAAGTAATTTACAGCACTGCAAATACCGAGATTTATGTACAAGAATGGAAACATAATCTACAAGATAAGGCACAACAGAATGAGTCAATCGAGCTTATCTACAGTGGGCCTTGGCTGTTGGACCAGGTCCTAGGTCGGCCCATTAGATTAGGCCCATTAGGCCTAAGGGCATGATCACTCATTATCTTTACACCCCCCTTCAAGCTGATGATGCGGTAGTTGCAAAAGATTGCTCAGAAGAGTACTGAAGTGAGAGAAAGTTTGAGCTTTAGTGAAGAGATCTGCTGCATTATCTTGGGAAGGAACCGGATGAAGGGTGAGAGTGTTGAGTTTGTACTGCTGCCGGACAATGTGACAGTCAATCTCAATATGCTTTGTCCGTTCATGAAAAACTTCATTTTGAGTGATTTTTATGGCACTCTGATTGTCGCAGTACAAAGGGATAGGAGTTTGAAAATGGATCCCAAAGTCATGCAAGAGCCACTGAAGCCAAATGATTTCAGTTGTAGTGTCGGCAAGAGCTCTATATTCAGCTTTTGCAGAGGAGCGAGATGCTAGAGCTTGTTTCTTGCTTTTCCAGGATACCAAGGAGTGACCAAGGAAAATACAAAATCCAGTGGTAGACCGACGATCATCAGGGTCACCGGCCCAGTCAGAGTCAGAGAAGGCACGAAGAGCAAGGAAGCTATCTGATGAGAGTAACAGCGTATGAGTTTGAGTTCCTTGAAGATAGCGGAGTATACGAAGAACAACACCCCAATGAACCGAAGTGGGTTGAGTGAGAGATTGGCTAACCCGGTGAACTGCAAAGGCAATATCAGGACGAATGATGGTAAGGTAGACAAGACTACCTACTACTTCGCGGCATCTAGTAGGGTTTGGCAAAAGTACCCCATCTGTCTTACTAAGACGAGTGTTAGCTTCTAGTGGAGTAGTAACAGGAGTGAGATCAGTAAGACCAGCACGCTTGATAATGTCAGAGCAATACTTAAGTTGAGATAGTACATATCCATGCTTAGAGTATCCCACTTCAATGCCAAGAAAATACCGTAGAGGTCCTAAATCCTTCATTTCAAACTATTGATGAAGGAACTGTTTAAGTGCTGCAATACCATCATGATCATCTCCGGAGATGATCATATCATCAACATATAGAAGAAGAACAACTATGCCCTTGGAAGAATTGTGATAGAACAAGGCACTATCATGTGAACTCTGATAATAACCAAAGGAAGTCACTACGGTAGCAAAACGTGCAAACCAGGCCCGTGGATCTTGTTTCAAGCCATATAAAGCTCGCCGAAGATGACAAACATAGGTAGAAGGATAGGAGATACCAGGTGGGGGAGTCATATAAATTTCCTCAGTGAGATATCCATTGAGGAAGGCATTTTTCACATCAAGTTGATGAAGAGGCCACCATTGTATAGCAGCAATAGAGATCAAAATCCGGACTGTGGTCATCTTAGCAACATGTGCAAATGTTTCTTCATAATCTATCCCATAGTCTTGTGGATATCCTTTTGCCACAAGCCGTGCTTTATACCGTTCTATAGAGCCATCAGCCAGTGTTTTCACTTTGTAAATCCATTTACAACCAATGGTTTTCCTACCAGGAGGAAGTGGAACAAGATCTCAAGTGTGATTTCGCTGAAGGGCAGCAATTTCTTCTTCGTGGCTGTTAGAACATGATCAGTATTACCAGCTTTCTTTCTAGCCAATGACTTCTGTGTTTGTTCCTTTGCTAATAGTTCTGACAAAGCAATGTCGACCTGAGGTAGTGGTGAGCGGTGCAATAATAATCCCCTAACATGCTCAAACTCTGGTCTAAGTGCCATGAGGAACTGTACCAATCTTGTTTCCTGTCTATATTGTTCAAAGGTTACAAAATCATCGGTACAGGAAAATTGGGGCTCCATTAAAGCCAGTTCATCCCACAAGTCAAGACATCTTTACATAGAAATCATGAATTGAATCGAACCCTTGATCAGCGTTTTTAATTTCCCATTCCAATTGATATCTCCGTGTAGAGTTAGACTGAACATAGAGACGCCCTAAGTAATCCCAGGCATCCTTGGGGTGAGAAAATTTTGACAATTGATTCCCTATCGAGGGAACAACTAAGTTTGCAATCCATGAATTTATTTTCCCAATAGAAGCTTTCCAATCTTCATAAGCACTATCTTTACGGTCAGGATAGGATTTTTTGTTAGTCATATATTTCCAAAGTTTTTGTCCTTTTAGAAAATTTATCATCAGATGAGACCAATAGGCATAGTTGGTCCCATCTAAGATGACACTAATTCCTGATAATTTCTCAGCCATTGGGGATCACCAAATATGTCAAGAGACAGTAACTAGAAAAAAATACAGAAAAAAAACAGTCCTGGGCGTGCATTGAACAGGGAGTAGAAACCAGATATGTAGCCTCAATCTGTCTAATAAAATAGATCAAATAACAGTAGCAACTAGCAACCTAAAATGCGCACCCACACACTAAATTTGCAGACGATCCAATGGCAGGACAAGGAAATCAACGGTACTGATGAAACCTGGTGCTCAAAAAACAACAATCAGTAGATTTCTTGGAATCAAACCAAAACAGTCTAGAAAAATCAAATAAAAAATACCAGAGGTTCTTCTCAGATGGTCGAACCAGACGAGATGATCCACAATGGTCGTCAGTCACCTGTGGGGCCCACTGTAAATCAATCGGCTACAGCCCTATGCACAGATGCCCTTCTACATGCACAATCTTCACATGAAAACCATCAAAGGGCTCTGATACCACGATAGAAATCAAAGAAGCATGAAAAACAATGACAGATTGATAGACAAAATTGCTTGTAGAGAGGATCCTCAAGCCTGTCTTTTATAGACAGAAGATTTCTAAATATGCTACAACGTACAGTTGGGCAATTACTAAAAACAAGTAATTTACAGCACTGCACATACTGAGATTTATGTACACGAATGGAAACATAATCTACAAGGTAAGGCACGACAAAATGAGTCAATCGAGCTTATCTACAGTGGGCCTTGGCTGTTGGACCAGGTCCTAGGTTGGCCCATTAGGATTAGGCCCATGGGGCCCAAGGGCATGATCACCCATTATCTTTACAGCGTCGTCGCATCTCGAAGTCTTCTTGAAGGAAGGCAATTCGAAGTGTCCTTGGACACATGGACTTCACATAGGCCCTAAGCCTAGGGCCTGCAATCACCTTTTTCTCACCGTGGTGTGACTCGTCAGCTTTGGAATCTGCTTCTCAGCGACTTTGCTCTCAGTTGGTCTGTCCCTCATACCATTGTCAACCTTTTTGACGCTTGGAGACTTCATATCGGGTCTCCAAATAGAAAAATTCTTTGGCGCCTTTCACTTGTTGCAACTTGCAACCATTTGGACTATATGGAAGGAAAGAAACCAACGATGTTTCGAAGGAAAAACCTCCTCTGTGGAAGATATCTACTCCAAAGTGAAAGTTAGAATCGCTCACTGGGCGTCTATCCTTTCAGAGTTCTGGGGTCTTCCTACCAACTTCATTCTCTATAAGTTGAAGGCAGTTCCTCTCTCTTAATTTGGGTTCCTGCATCTTTGGCTTTGTGTTTAGCCTTTTGTTTTGCTTTGGAGAGCTGCTTTGTCTGTGCCTCGAGGCATTTTTGTTGGTCTTTTGCATCCTTGGTATTCCTTTTTGTTTGGGTTTTGAGGGCCTCTATTTGGTCTTTTGCTTTTTGGTATAATTCTGTTGTCCTGTTAAGCTTATTAATATATCTCACCATTCAAAAAAAAGCAGTGTATTTTTATGTAGCAGACCCCAACATGGTTGGAAGAAGGCTTTGATGATGATGATAATGATTCAAAAAAAAAAAAAAAAAAGAGTTTCCAATTGCTTAAGAGCAGTGTATTTTTCAAGTCTATTGGATAATATTTTGAAGGTGGTTGTTTTTGTATTAGGTTGTTGACATAAAGAGGGATGACTTAGAAGCAGACACTTCATCCTATCACTGCAGGTGTGCTGCAAACTCGTATTTCAATTTTGTTCCACAGTGGTTAGAGATGAATGTCTTGGTGGAGGCTTGCTAATATCACACCAACTTTTCTCATGCCTCCTTGTAATGACAAGTGCATAGGGGTACATCCAAGCCTTGCATCAATTATGTTGACTACAATCATTGGTTTGAAGATAATAATCCATATTCTATATAAATGTGGTCTGTCTGATAGATTGGACCAGCTATTTTTTGGCCAGCTGATTTACATGGCAGGGCAGACCATAATGCAGAACTTGCATGGGACACTTGGAGTAAGGCGTCTGCATGTAAAGTGTGGTGTGATATGAGCAAAACCCTGAAGTTGTGTATTTTACCTATTTATATTATTGACTTTCTCAAAGGGGACACGGATGATGCAGTTGGATTGGTGGAAGGATCTATCAATAATGTGGGTACCTACCTTCAAGTAATACAGTCACTCAGTCCTATCCAAAGGGAAGAAATCTTATCAATTTGTTGTTACTTGAAGGTTCCTGTGTTTTGGCAGGTACTTCCACCAATTTGACTGCGTCAATGGATGGAAGTTATAAGGATAGATATGAAGAAGGGCAACCTATTTGAGAATTTGGCCCTAGATTAACTGGATTGGCAAAACAGAATTCATACTGCCGACCCTAACATAGTTGGGATAAGGCTTTGATGACTATGATGATGATGATATTGTTACCATTCTCACCTTTTTTTTTTCTTGACACAATGTGTTTTAGTATTGTTCGAAGTGTGGCACTTGATGCTGTCGATCCATCCTTGGCAATTGGATTTTATTGTCGTGACAAAGGTTGGTTGGCTGTTCACCTTCCCTTTGTGTTTCTTTACTCATGATTGTCATCTTGATTTTCTTCCAGGATTAAGAGGAGAGCCTGTGTTTGACTTGATTTGATTTAATTTTTCAGATGATTTTGGAGATTTCTGCACGCGAGCTTCTGAGCTTGCTGACCAGTCAAATGGGGCACCATTGTTCACTATAGCTCAGTCCCCCTGTCTCCCTAAGCATGCCCATCAACACAATGATGCCATGTCCTTTGATCACCAGCATGGTCATTTGTTAGATGAAGATGCAGAGAGCAATTTCGAAGCCCGCCCAGATGAGGATGATTGGCAGATCCTGTAAATCATTTAGAAGGATCCAATTTCCATTTGACACGTGGATTGGCAGATTTCGCTTGTCATACTGAAGAAAAGGTGTTCTCGGTGTCTGCAACATCCCATATATGTCCAACCTCATCAGTACCTCTCCTCTCATTCCTTGTGATTAATTATTTATTGGAGATGTGCTTTCCGCGCATTCTTTGAGTAGAAAATCTAGTTATCTCTTCATTTTCCAGAATTTGGAGGAATTTATTTTATTTGGATAGCAAGTGGTGGATTAATGTACAATTAACATACTGCATAGGATGATAACTTTCACTTCCTGTATATTATCATTTGCTCATCAATATTATTTTTATTTGCGAATTATGGATGATTTCTTCTTTGTTTGTTCATTTCATTCTGCTTGGATAGACTACAGGTCAATTTTAATCCACAGCCTTCCATTGTATTCGTTTGGATCTGTAGGTTCCACCAATGTTTCTCGGAACAGTGGATATTTACGTAGTTATTGATGGAATGGAAGGATGAAATATTCAAGCAGTCAGGGGTACTGAATGAGTGGTCTGGATCTCTACACAGTGAACACCCCCACCCTCCCCTCCCCAAAGCAGCATCTGACGGCTCAGACTGTTCAGCTAGATGTCTCATCATGCTAATGTTCCTCCATCAGTAACAGGTTCCACGTTAGTTTGGATGGTACTAAATCTCCAGACCAATCTGTGTTACCGCATAGTTGATTTGACTTGATTTTTCAGATCTTCCAGATTGAAAACTACTATCCCTCTGGTTTGAGAATCAGATAGGCTCAACTGTTTTGCAACTGATGGCCCACCTGTAGAACAGCTCCTTACCACTGCCAGTGATAAGGAGTGTTGGTTTTTACTAGGTGGTCTCAGGTTCAATTGTTACCTCCCCACTGTTTGCATATGTGAACTTTATCACCTCATATGTATAAGTTTTGTAGTATTTTCTCACACATGTGAGTTCTTATTTGATGGCCCACTGGTAGAATAGCTCTTTACCCTAGTGGGAAGGAGTGTCGGTTCTTACTAGGAGGTTTCAGGTTCAACCTTACCTCCCCTCTCTTTGCATATGTGAGTTTATCACCTCACATTTACAAGTTTTGTGGTGTTTTTTCACACATTTGAGTCTTCATTTTCTTGCATGTGTCAGTTGTGTATCCCTTACATGTGTGTGGTCCCATTATCCCTATGAGTTGTGTGTGTCCCTTACATGTCAAAGTCTTTATTATTTGACATGTGTGAGTTGGTGTTGGTGTGTGTTGGTGTTTGTATATGGGTCCAAGCCCCTCGGATGAGAAAAAATAACAAATAACGTAGGAGCTAGATGGAAAATACATACATATTGCTTACATCAAACTATCCTATACTACATCATTTTACTTACTCAAAGTTTGAATTGCCTGTCAATTTATTGTGGGGGCAGTTGGCAGTGAGTGCTAGGGTGTGAGATTCATCATAGGTTGCTAATTAAGTAGGTTGACATCAATTTTCGGTAGATCAAATAATTTTATTAAATTTAGAGGGATAATAATTACTTTACATACCTGCATTTGAAAAGTGTATAATTATTACTTCAGATATAATCGACTATGGAGAGACATCTTCATGTCAATGCCCTGTCTGGTGTGTTCCACAACTCATCCACTAATGACTCTTCCGTGACGTTGTACAACACATGGTCCACAAGAGACCAGAAAATTGTACTTAACGGCTTTGAAACCCAAGTCCTCCCATTTATCATCCGACATGTTTTTCAGTTTTTTCTATTCTCCCTTCAAGGCTTTGTGTAAACATTGTTGAACTAGAAGATCTTGAACTTTGAATTTTAACATCACAAAGTTTCCCTTTCCCTCAAATTTCTCCACCTTGAACTTGACGTGACATAATTGAGCGTTTTCTAAATCACTTCCAAAATCAACATCAATTGCCTTGATTTTTGCACCTCTGCTCGGGTCACTAGGAGTGACTGGGCAAAAATGGATCAGAAATGCAAGTTCAGATGACTCCTAAGTTCTAAATCATAGAAACAAATTGTGTCCTCCCACTTGGTGACCCTCTTTGCTGGTGTAGCAGATGACGTCACACACTAACTTGAACATTGGGCTTCAAAAGTAGGCCGGGCTGAACCTTACGCAGGAACAAACCTAAACTTTATTCTAAGTTAGGGATGCAAAACGGGTGGGGCCACCTAGGCCCTGCACGCTTGTCAATGTGCCGTGGCTTGACCCAGCATGAGTGTTGTGAAATTTGGTTTGTTTCGGTCGAATTTTTTGAATAATTTAAGTTCGGTCCTTCAATTAAAAGGGGCCGTAAGCATTCCTCTAATAGCTTGGACCAATTCGTCTGAAGTAACCATCATGGTCTGATCTGAAGGACTTCGGCGGAATTGGCTGAAATGCCATAATTCGGGCGATTTTGAAAAATTGCCTTTAAAATAGAAGAAGAAGAAAAAAAAAGGGGGGTTAAATGTAATTTTTAACTTAAAGTAAATGGTCAAAACGTAAATCGGAACCCCTTTCACAGTTTCAGTCCCCTCTTTCTTCAAAGAAGAAGAAGAAAAACCCAGCTGTTACTTAGCTCGACTTGCTCAGTTCGGCTTGCTGTCGCTCAGCTTCACTGCACTGCTGCTGTTGTTTGCTCGCTCGCCAGTTGCAATTGATCTATTTTTAATTTTTCTGTTTTCCTGAATTACAAATTTAAAACATGTTGAAATTCCAAATCATATAGAATAGTTCGGTTTGAAGGCCAAGCCGAAACAGCATCTGAAATGATTTTCTCAACACTGGCCGGGTTGTTTTGAGCCAGGATGCCTAGCCGTGGTCCGGTGGCCTACCTCCTTTTTTTCAGTCCTATTCTGGCCCATCATCTGACTACCTTTTGCAGAAAACTTTAATATTTTTGTGCAGGATTGAGATTATATGAGTGTATGCCGACACTGACCGTCAGTGGTCCACCCACGCCACCCTCTGACAACCTGCCATGGTTTTGTGCCTTTGGAAAACAACATTTGAGATTTGTCTATATTGGTGAGCTGACAAGCCTCTGGACCAAAAGCTTCTAAAATATCATAGAGAGACCTTGAAGTATTGTTGGAAGGATGAACAAAGAACAATAGATCACCTGCAAATTGAAGCAAAAGAATAGAAGAGGCACGAGACGCTATGCGAGGAGCATCAAATTTTTTCTTAGCTTGGTAAGAAAGCACTGATGTATAGAGTGCCTCTCCACATAAGATAAAGGCTAGGCAGACTGATTAAAAAAATAATAATCAAAACCAAAAGCTTGCAAGGTCGATTGGATGAAGTTCCATTGCAGTGCATCATAAGCCTTGGTGAAGTTGAATTTGAAGGCTGCAATGGTTCTTCTACATAATTAAGCTTGGACATTAAATGAATGAGTTCTTTGTTCATAATAATGTTGTCACTTGTCTAGAGGTTTGCCTGAGGTTCTGAAATAATTCATTCAAGCACAGAACGAAGATGATGAACAATGATCTTAGCCATAATCGTTTAACCCACATTACAAAGACTAATGGGGCAAAATGGTCCATTTGGATAGCATGATCTCTTCTGGAATGAGAATTATATGGGTCATACTTTTTCACCGCGAATGGAGAAAGTGGATGTTTTGATTTCATCCAAAGTTGGAGGGGGCCTATGAGAAGTATACTTTCCAGGGGAGTAATTTGAGTTTGGAATACGTGAGACCAAGCTTTGTGCGCGAGAGATATGGATTGAAGGATACGGCATATGGTAGAAGACTGAAAAATGACGATAACAAGTTTTTAGCATGCTATCATGGTCAGATGTACAAGATTCATCTTCGTAGCTATTCATCCACCTCAACCAAGACCAAAAAGCTACCTTCTTCTGTTTTGTATTTCTACACAATCTTCCTACTTAACCTTTTTTTTTTTTTAAATTTTGCGTGCTATACACTCATTCGGATCAGCTCTTGGGCGCCACAGTGCTGGACTGCGGTTGCAGTTGCCGGTAGCATAGCATTACTAGGGGAAAAAAAATACCACAAAACCAAATTTTGAGGCGAAGATACAAAGGCAGCAGCCAACCATCTTTCACGACGAGTGAGCCATGGGCCAAAATCTGCAAGTAGATTTTAATGGTAAATGGTGCATTTTTAAGTGGCTGATATGAAAGTTAAAATCATCCAACCTAGTGATCATATGACTCATGACTCTTGTGCTTTCTCATCTAATTAGTCACACACATGAATTCCCGTCTCCCGCATCATACCCCTCGAGGATCCTTCCAATTGTTCAGATATAGGTTATGCGTCCACCATGTGTCCTGCCCCAGGGGGAGGACCTACAGTCTCGAAAATGGAAGGTTTGTGGTCAAACAAGCAGTAGATCGTAACAAACATCATAAAACAGGATCCATCCAACAATGCAAATTTTATAAATTATATTTACAATGAATGATGCTCAGTGATTGACATACTCAATATGAACATGATCTCATTGTGCAACCTTACAATGTAGTCATCAAAAGAAATTTGGTGTGTTTGGGGGAATCCCTAATCTTAGGATCAGTGTGAAACTGGGGTCTACATTCTGTCCTTCTTGTGCTTTTGCCATATTTACATCAGGCATGCATGGTTATCATTCAAGTAACATCGTAAGGCAGGTAAAAGGTTAATTAATGCAGCAAAACACTGCAGAGACAACTGTTCCTGTTCTCCTGTTTTTTTTCCTGAATCCAAAGCCAAATTTATAAGAACAAAACATAGAGAGAGCCAGATGTTACAGGAGAAAGGAAATGATTAAATCCCAGCCAGTGTATTTCTACATCCAGGAAAAATTAAAAGATTAAATAATCAGTGCTGTTCAAATTCTACATCATGCAGTCAGTTTCAAATTCAGGGATAACGTCGCTTACCTGAACAGGATGACAGTGGGACCTGCAGCTACAGTTTTAAGACCTCTGCTCATTTTGGTAGAATAAATTACTATACAAATGACCAAAATTTCACCAAGACAACATGTTGCCTATTGAATCCAGCTGCAATCAAATCACACTGGTTGTGCAACTCCTTTTGCTTTTGCGGCAGCTGTGGCAGCAGCAGCTGCTGCGGCTGCAGCAGCTGATGCAGCGGAAGCAGATGGAGGTGCTGATGGTGGCAGTGGAATAGCTGGTGTCTGCGATGCAACTGTTTGCTGCTGCTGCCATTGTGAGTTAACTTGGGCAAGAAGGCTCTTGATCTGACTACCTGTAAGTGTCTCATGCTCGAGCAGCGCATTTGCCAGAGCATGAAGCTCTCTGCTGTGAGTTGTCAGGATTGTTTTCGCATTGTTGTAGGCACTCTCCAAGAACCTTCTCACCTCCTCCTCAATAAGCAGCCTAGTTTCAGTGCTCATGCTCTTCCCATTGTCATCGTAGTTGTGAGAAACGAGCCCAACCAGTTCACTCATCCCATACTTTGTAACCATTGCTCTTGCCAGAGATGTTGCCTGCTGGAGATCAGAAGATGCACCAGATGTGACCTCGTTTTCTCCAAAAATGAGCTCCTCTGCGACTCGTCCACCCAAGCAAACATCCAGCCTTGCAAGCATCTGCCTGCGCGATACACTTGTCTCGTCCTTGTCTGGTAGCTGAGCAACCATGCCGAGAGACATACCGCGCGGGACAATAGTTGCCTTGTGAACTGGAAGAGCGCCATCAGTGTGAATGGCTACAAGTGCATGGCCACCCTCATGAAATGCCGTCAGCCTTCGCGATTCATCAGAAATCACGGCTGATTTCCTCTCACTTCCCATCATGATCTTGTCCTTGGCATGCTCCAAGTCCATCATGCTCACTGCTTTGGCTCCATCCATTGCAGCCTTTAGGGCAGCGATGTTCACCAAATTTGCAAGATCAGCACCAGAGAACCCAGGTGTACCTCTAGCAGTGATCATAAGATCTACATCATCTGCCTTCAAAACCTGTGTAGAAAACTGCATTTGTAAAGATCCTATTTTATTTATGATATAGGGCCCTAATCAGTCAGAACTCAGAACATGCATAATGAAATCCAAACTGCTGATATAATGGGCTGCCCATTGAACAGGAAATGCGATCGAATCTGATGATATTACCAATCTCAACATCATCTTTGAAGCCATGTTCTCCCTAACCATTAGGGGGAAAAAGGTCTAGAAATACCCAAATATCCAAAGGACTCAAATTGAAAAATCCACTGTATATTTGCATACCATCATAGCCATTTATTTGTTCTTATTTCAGGTCCACTGCATGGATCTGAATTAAAATCAGGTACAGGTTTGGATCCATGGTTTTCATACCTGGGGACTGAATACCCAAAGCTATGACCATATTATATTTGCATGTATACATTTTAAGTATATTACATTGGTCTACAAGTATATTACATCTGAATGGGAGTATTTTAGGGCATCGACTTGCATAACCGCTCAGGCCCTTTATTCAGATCAAGGTCTAGGTGCACACGTCTGAGTTAAACTAGGGTATGAGTACAGGTCCTCTAACCTGGACCCAAGATCCAGGAATGGGTCCCTTGTTGATAAATTGGCCTTGGATATGGGTACAGCACAGACCTGATAAAAAAAAAAAAAAAACCAACCATATTCATCCCTATCCACAATTCAACATTTCACCCAACCTGTGGTATGCAAATAAATTGTTAAAGAACAAATACAACAATGCTACAGGGTTGGATGGGTGAGATCGTCCAATCTGAATTCTGAAGAACTGTTTGGGTATTCAATCGGTGGGACCCATTAAATCAACAGTCAGTACTAGTAAACTATGGGCTCCAATTGTACAAAATAAGCACATGAGGATAGGATACTGCATCTTCCCATTTTGTTCAGAAGTGAATGGAGTGAAGAGATACCTTTGACATGTGAGATTCCATGATCTGCCTACGCCCTTCAACATCTGGATTGGGAACAACAATGTGACGATCAAACCGTCCAGGGCGCACCAGTGCCTTGTCCAATGATTCTGGAAAATTAGTTGCAGCAATCACAATTATTCCTTCATTTTGTTTAAAACCATCAAGCTCCACAAGCAGCTGATTCAGCGTCATCTTCATGTACTGCTGGTCTTTTGGATTTCGACTGCCTCCAATTGCGTCTATCTCGTCAATGAAGATTATACATGGAGAGCGTTTCTTGGCAGCTGCAAACAGATCTCTTACCCGCCTTGCTCCCACACCAACAAACATCTCCTCAAACTCGCTGCCACTGCATGAAAAGAAGGGCACTCTGGCTTCTCCTGCAATGGCTCTTGCCAACATAGTCTTTCCTGTTCCTGGAGGACCAACAAGCAACACCCCTTTGGGAAGCTTGCCTCCCAAGCGCGTAAACCGCTGCAATGGAAAAAAATAAGTTAAAATAAGAAAATGCATCTTCTGGAATACTGGTGAAACCAATTTCCAGTTTACTACACTGTTAATGCCAAACCAACCAAGCACAAGAGAATTCATTTAACAACTCACTAGTCAGCACATTAAGGATGCATTTGTGCAACAAGGTATTCCGCAGAAGCGGAGAGGAAATGCAACAGCATTTCCGCGCAGATGTAGTATATCGCATTCGATGCAGTTGTTTTTGGTGAAGGGAGAAAAGGTGCTGTTTTCTCCACCAGCAAGAATTTAGAAATCCTACAAAGAAGGGAGGAAGAATTACAGGGCCGCACCTGCACAAATGAGTCCTAATGTGGTGAAAAGAGAGTGTAGAAGTTGACAAGTTAACTCTAGATGCCCCAAGAGCAAGGGAACCTTCTTTTCTAGAACTAAACTCTAGATGCCCAAAGATTTTGCCACCTCTCTGAATTAACCTCTAACTTAATATTTTAAAAGTGCATGGTGAATACTAACAAGATCACACATCAATCATAACCAACATTCCCGGCATCAGTATCCTAAGATTATGGGTGCAGAGGAACATCAATACCTCAAACTTTTACTTGGACCATATCCTGGGAGCTGAATTACTGGTTGCACCCATGGTCACATACACACCCACCGGAACTGGCCACATTCAACCCCCTGTTGCTTTGGGAGCTGAGTTACTGTTCTGTCTTTCCAGGCTTTCTGAGACTCCACTAAGCAATTTTCTAAGTACTAGAATTCCAAGATATCCTCAAGGTTCAGTGATGGAAAATAAAAATATTGATCAACCAGACCGGAACTGGAACTGTAATAGGAGTGAATGATTTTGTAACCCAAAAAGAAGTCACCCTGACCCTTAACAGAGTGTTAACTTGCAAAGGGAAATTAACCCCAAAGTTAATCAACAAAACTGCAATTATAGAAACTGCGACTAACGAACTGGAAAAGCTCTACATTTTAGTATCCAGCCACCTCAGTTTGAAGGGGTATTAGATTATGCTAATACAAAATCAGGGTCTTCAGCCCTAAATGCAACATTGGTACAAGCAATAGAAAATTTGTTGCTACCCCTTGAGACCAATAAAAAAAAAAAAAGGGCACGGAAGTATTTCCCCGGAAAATTTTCATTGATATGTGAATGCCTCAAATTATTAATATCAAAACCAATTTGTTACTCTTCATTTCTATGTTTCATTTCAATAAATCCACATAATACAGGTCACAACAAAAATAATGATTCAACTTTCAAGCACTATAGTATAACTATTTCACACTTCAAAAGGAAAATGACATAAATTCTCCGGGGAAAATACTGACAAGAATTAAAAGAACATCTGAAAAGAAGAACAGATTGCACAGTCAAGCTGTGAGTTGCGACCAAAAAAGGGCAAACTGTTAAATTATAGCAAATATAATAGTTTAAAATTACCTTAGGATCTCGGAGGTAATGGACAATTTCCTCCAGCTCAGCTTTGGCCTCATCAACACCCTTTACATCATTAAACTTAGTGTTGGATTCCATGCTAGCTTGTACCTCTTCATTTAGTCCAAGCCCTGGTCAAAATAATTACCAAAGAGAACATTTCATCCACTTTTAGATGTACTTCAGTCACATTTCTTGAAGGTTAATTTGCTAAAAATCAAATATAAGGTGATACCTTTACTGATTCCTCTGTCTTCAATAAGTGCTCCTACTCCTGCTATTAGGAGGAATACCAGTGCAATGCTCCTGAATGTACGCCATAGCTGGTCTTTGAATTGCCCGCCTTCTGCCGTCACCATATGAATCGGAGCATTAGCGGTTCCAAGGATAACATCTTTTGTGGATGATCCTACATTCCTCAAAGCTGAAAGACCACTAATACTTTCTTCCTCTTTTGTTGCATTCGCAATGCCTGTAAAAAGTTATTGTTTATTATCTTGTTCATAACAATTACTAAAACAAAACCAAGCTTTCAAGCACTGCAAAAAAAGCCAAGTCCAGCCTTTTCCTGAAACATGACTCCATGCAATTTCTTCACTTTGCAAAAACCTCTCAGAGTATTATCATGAAAAGCATGGTAAGATTAAATAATCATAAGATATCATATATAGTGAATCAGCTAGCATTTGCATCACAACCTTGACATACAAGTTTACAAGAAGCAATACTCATGCATCCTAATTTGGGTAAAAGGGAATTTACATGAAATGGAACATTTTATTTTCAGTGGTAACAAGAAGGGGAACAGATTGAGATAATTTCGAAAAAACTATTAGACTGTTGAGGTAGAAAAATAACAATAAAAAAATTGTTTAGGCAGAAAAAGAAATGTGGCAATTCAGGAAAAAAGATAAATAATATTATTTTGATACAGACCTCTCTGCAATGTCTTTAGCAATGAGCTTTGATCCAGCCTATCAACTTTGACTAATGCTTTCACATATTCAGCAAGTGCTGATGGGTTAGAATGAAGTGAGGGCTGACTTTCAAACAGCTTAATCACTCCCTCTGGATCATTTCGATGGTAAAGTTCTTTCAAAAGTGTAATATCATTTGTATCTGTGTCACGTACTCTACGAGAAAAACTACCAACATAAGTTGACTGGAATCTCTCTTGAAGTTTCAAAAGCCTAGTGCCTGCAAATGAAAGGAGAACTTAAGGAAGAGTAAACTGAATAAAATGCTTAACCTTTCACATATTGCCCAAGTAATGAAAGCAGTAGATAAACAACATCCAAAAAACAACTAGTTCCATCAAATGCACCCTTTGCCCAGAAATGGAACTCAGTATCTACACAATCAGTAAAGACCATAAGACTTTTTTATATCATTAGAATTCAAATGGAGCTAATATTAAATTGGTAATTGGAACCATGTTGCAAAGGCACGGTTATTAGGTATAGCAATGAGCACAGCATGAAAGGGGAAAAATACAAGTTCGGCAACCTGAGCATCAGTTTCACCGCAAATCATCAACCGATTTGTCTGACTTTAACCTCTTGAGTCTGGATGTTAAGTATAACAATGAGCACAATAAGAAGGGGAAAAGGAAGTTGGGTATGCTGAGCATGGGTATCAGTGCAAACTGCAAACCAACTGGCCTGATTTCAGCAACCGCCTCCACACACAAGTGCTGCAAGAAGGGGAAAAGGGGAAGAGGTTGGGGAGGGGGGGGGGGGGGGGGGGTGGGGGTGGGGGTGGGGGTGGGGGTGGTTTGTGTTGTTGCTGGGTATCAATGCAAATGGTCTTTAACCTTATAGTTTGCTTGGATATTATGGCAAATCAAAAACCAATTGGCCTTCATTTCTATACCTAGGCATCACCAGTTCACTACAAATTGTACACTGATCGGCCTGCATATCAGTTGTCTTCTTTTCACATCGTGACATAATTTATTGCCATAAAAAGACATGGATACAGCAACGAGCAAGGAAGAAAACTAAACCTAGCAAAACCACAATAAGAAACATCTTTGGCCTAACAGCTACTTTGCCATTTACTGATATCAATACATGGTTGTGGGGTAAAAGGGCAGAACTACAGCTCTGATTTCTAATGGCTCTAAGGGCCAACTGACTTCAATGATTAGATAAGCTCTCCACAGCCGATGTTCATCTGAAAGACACTTGGTTCAAGTCACAGTTTTCCAATAAGCTAGAGCAATATAGGACAACCATCCCACCATGTTTTGATTCATTTGATGCATTCACCCTTAGAGTTCCTCATAGCCTTGCGATCAAACTTAATAATGTCCACCACCCAGTTGGAGAAGGAAACCAACCAAGGTGAGAGTCATCAACCAACTCCAAATAATAAACCATTCCAACCAATAGCATCTGATGACTTCCAAATTCCTATCGCATATACAAGAACTTTTCTGTGAGGGCAGTAGAGGACATTGGAAAGAAAATCGGACTAGGTAGGTGTAATGGGCCAACCTGAAAAACATTGGGCCCTTAAAACATTTGGGTCTCTGAGTATAATGGCGCAAAATCCATGCGGATGTGCAAGCATTTGGATGCAGACTGTGCCCTGAATGATTTACTAAGGATACGGTCCACAAGTATGGATGCAGTACCATTTGGGCAGACAAGTGAAAGGCAAAATTCATTAAGTGTTGGGTGCAAAGTAAAATGCTGAAAACTAAACATTTGGGCACCCAAGCAAAATGTGTAGTACAGAAGTGTTGGGTGCACAAGTAGAGATGTTCACATACCACCAGCGGGGTGCAAAACCAAATGTTGGACCCTTTAGCAGTCAGATGCCTAGGAGATTTGGATGCATAAGCGAAGATGCTGAGCAAAGGCTGAATCTTTAAGCAGAAGGGATTTTTGTGTACAAGAGAGGATGCACCACCACCTGAGCACACAAACCCAAGCCAGTTCCTATAAATAGTAGTGTCCAGGGCACGGGCACGGGCACAGAATGAGCATGAGCACATGATGATCCAGTACACACCCGTCAACCTGCCAGTGGGCCCAGCCCATCCATCTCGACCAATTCTTTTGGGCTCAGCTCACCTATCAATTAGATTTTCTATTTTATTTAGGGCATGTTTGTGTAACCATCTTCTACAGAAAAGTAAATTGTTTTCTTCGGAAAACCCATTTTTAATGTGTTTGATCCAACACAATTCCTCGGAATCACTTTTTTGCTACGTCATTGCCACGTCAAACTTTTGCTTGAGAAGATTGGAAATGAAATTCTGATGGAGGACCATCGGACTTCCATTTCCATAGAAAAGCTAATGCGCCTTTATAATTTCGTTTCCTAATTCATTTCCACACCAAACAAAAACCACTTCCATAACAAATCCATAGCCACACCAAACAACATTTGCATTATTTCATCAAGAAAAACAAATTCGCACAAAACATGAGTTTCATACTTTAGCGGAACTCATTTTTTAAGGTTTTCAATTACTATGGAAATTGTTAACGCAGCAATTTCCTCTTTCCGTAGAAACGGTGTGTACACAAATGTCCCCTTAGGTTTTTTTTTTTTTTTTTTTAAATTCTGTTTTCAATCATAGTAGTTGGATGTTTGAATCCTGGCCATCAATTTCTTTTGGGCCCAACCCATTGGGCCCACTACATAGGCCCAATAGGACATATATATTTTTTTAGGGATTTTATTAATTAGTTTAATTTGATTAGGGTTAATATTACTGAGTTTCTTATTTTGTTTAGGCTTCTTCTAATATTAGGGAGTTTTGTTTCTTAAGGATCAAGCCAACTCCTCTATATAAGGATGATTAGGCTTCATTTTAATGACACATTACGTACTATCAATAATATTTGACATATGAGAGTTTTCTCTTTGGTTATGGTTTTTTTTATTCATTGTGAGTGTGCCTGGCTAAATCCTTCTTTGAATGCGATCAATCCTTCGGGAAGATTGATCTATTTTTTTGATAGTGGATCCAGTGCTACATCAATTGATATCAGAGACAAAAAGCAATCGCCGGGAAGAAAATTGTCCTTCCTGAATTTCTATCCCATCACCTTCCTTTCATCAATCATCATCGCCGTCATAGAAACCCCATCTCATCATCTACTCGTTTTCCAATCCCTACCACCTATCCACCACAACCCCAAATCCACAATTGAAACACATCCCTTTTCCCGACACCACCAACACCACCCAAAACGAACCCGAAACCCTTAAGAAGTTCCAAAAGCCACTTCCGTAAGCCCATCCCGATCTCAATCACTTGAACCTCTCTCTTTCAAAGCCCACATCCGAACCCAACCCTAGCCACAAAACCCATCTCCAACCCATCCTTGCCCACCGGAAACCAACCCAACCCATCCCCTACCATCCCCAATCAATCCCTACCCACTGAAACCCATTCCCAACATACCCCTACCATAGTTGTCAAGTTCGTTTTGGACCCCATTTGGGTTTAGGTCCAAAGTGAAACATTTTGGTCAATTCAGATATTTTGCTTTCCAATTAGGCAATTCGTTTCGGAATATATATATATATATATGAAAATTTCTAATAGTCCTAGCAGCAGATGGTATAAGTGTACTCTCACTCATTTTAAAATCAAACAATCAATCTTCCAAATTTTTTGATACAATGGTAACACATGAAAGACAACTACAATAATAAGTTTAGTCACTCAACTATTAATAAGGAAAAAATTAAAATTATATAAATACACAACTAGTGGTGAGGAATTGCAACATTAAAGTTGTAGGCTTCGTAGCCCAGGCCCCATGTATAGTGTTTTATTTTTATATATATATATATTCTTTGTACAATTGCAACAATAGTTTTGGCAAGAGCACTTTGACTAGTGGTGAGCATTGGGGTCATTGAAGGTTCAATCAGTACCATTTAATTTGCTAATAAAAATTTTTCAATGGGGCACTTATAAAAGGTCAATTCCTTTTAATTCTACATGAGCAATAGTCAATACTAATTAAAGTGTAGTACTCTACTCAAATTAAATGGCCACTTCAGATTGATATTTTTTTCAAATTGGTTCATAGAATATATAATACTATTGTACAACTTGTGATAGGTGGCCATACTTCACAAAACAATAGCATAATTGAGCATTTCATTAGCAGTTACAAACTAGGAAGCACGGCCAAGCGCCTAGGGTCCCTGTGTCCATGTCGAACACGTGTACACAGACATGGCCGAACAAGTGTCCGACACGCCACGAAATGTGTCTTTTTTTTTTAAATTTTTTAAATTTAGATATGGCAGGACATGACGGGGTTATTTTACATTTTTAAATCCCTTTTTTTTTCTTTTTTCTTTTTTTTATCTTTGAGTGTGACCAAAGCTTGTTATAAAAAAATAAAAAAAAAAGTATTACATGAAGTTTCAAAAGTTCATAAATAATTTAGGAACAATTTCAGAACAAATATGAAAATTTCCAAACAATCTGATATTGTAAATTTTGTGAGATCATCATAGGAACATCAACAATTGATTTGCCAACAATATTTTGTGATAGTACCCAAGATTGACAAACAGAAATCAATAAACTTGTGTTTGCAGTTTGCGCAACTGTCTTTCATGTGATCCAGATTGTGAACATAGAGTATCGGTGAAATTGAATGATCTTGACATGACCTCTGAACACCAACAAGTTTGAAAAGAAAACCCAAACAGCCTCCACAAAAAGAGTAATCAATCAGTAATTGATTCACACTTTCCACATTCGTAAGGCACAGTATACCAAGGATACGCTACGTAGCGGGCAATACGTAGCGGCGTAGCGGTGTGATTGAAAAATGTCTTCAAAAAAATCTAAAAAAATTCCAAGAAATCCAGAATATTGGAAAATGATGGAATATATGCTTGTTTTGCAAAAGTACCTAGTATAGGGGTATGTAGCGGTTCCCTCATTGCATGAGGTCCTGTATCGTTGTATGAATAGAAAAAAATAGGAATGATAAATATTTTTCATATGGATTAATGTTGTTTAGTCATGCTTATAATATAACATTTCATAGTTTTATCTTGAAATACACACACACATATATATGGAGAAAGTTTTTCTATTAAAGTAAAATTTGATTAGAGCCCTATTTTTTATTAGAGTAAAATTGTTTGGATTAGTTTTTTTTAATGGTCATTTCATAGTTATATTTTGAAATATATATGTGGAGGGGAATTGTTTATTAAATTGAAAATTGAAAGGGGTCCATTTTCTATTGGAGTGTTATTTGGTTAGGGCCCTATTTCCTATTAACTAGAGTGAACTTTGGTTGGGCCCTGTGTCCTATTAAATAACCTATGTTCAATTAGTGTGAAATTTGGATGTCCTTTATTTTCTGTAGGTGTGAAATTTTTTTTTATATATAACTGTAAAAAGTAGGTTTGGAAGTTGGCTATGACCCTATTTCCAATTTGAGTGAAATTTGAGGAAGGTGCCAATTTCAATTTAGTAATATTTGGCTCTCATATGACTTTTTTAATTTTAACGTTGTTGCCTCTGTGGAGCCCACCAATGGTTACAATAGGTTCTTTAGGTTTTATTGTTTTGGATGGGCGCACTTAATTTTTTAAAAATGTTTTTAATGGTTTTTAATGTTTTTGAATGGCCCATTTAATTATTATCTCTACGTTTCATTAGATGGGCCATCATGGGCCACAACCGACCCATTAACAAAATAAAATAGGGCACGAAGGGTATTTGTTGCCCACTTGCAGCTTGCCCTAACTTTCGCCCAAAACAGACGGAGGAGAAGGAGAAGGAGAAGGAGAAGCATGCGAAGGAGAAGGAGAAGGAGAAGGAGAAGGAGCAAAAGCAGCAACAGCAGCAGAAGAAGAAGAAGCAAAAGAAGACCCGTTGCTGGGTTTTGCTGTTGCCGCCTGCTCGTTGTTGCCTGCTGTTGCCGCTCACTGCTGCATGCTGCTGCTGCCACCGCAGCCGCTTGTTGCTGCCATCACTGTCATGCTGCTACTGCCACTGTATCAGGTATGTCCTCTGCAACTCGTCCCACTCTATCTATTTCTCTTTCTCTTTTTTTCGTCCCACTCTATCTATTTCTCTTTCTCTTTTTTTTTTCTTTTCCCTTTCTTCCTCTTTTTCTACTCTTTTTTTTCTGTTAGTCTACCAGTTGAGCAAAAGAGAAGAAGCGGAAAGAGGGAAGAGGGGCCCTTATTTAACCAGGCTAATACATAGTTGCCGCTACGGCAATATAGCAGCCGTAGCGGCTGCTACAGCAATATCGGCCGCTACGGGAATGTATTGGCCGCTACAGGCTGCTACGCTTGTAAGCGCCGCTATTTCTCAAAAAGCGTAGCGCCCTTGGGCGCTACGGCTGATATACGTAGCAGCCAATATTTACATCCATGCAGTATACAGATAATTGTTACAATCACTGTGTGCTATAGATATGGATAACAGTCAAACTTGTCCAGCTTGACCATGACAAAATATAATTACTCTTCAGAAAAGCATAAATTTTCCAAGTGTAGAAGAATCCAGCTAGAGAAAGTAACCACACAGCTAAATAATGACTTCACCAATAAGGGACTACATGGATCCAGCTCAACTGCCAAACATGATAAACACTACTTTTGAAGAGGATCAAGCCACATACCAAGAAAAGAAAAATAGGATCAAGCCAAAGGGAGCCTAAGTTATTTTAGAAACAAGAATGCTACCTTGATCACAAGTATGGCAGATCTAGTAAGCAAACAGTGCACGATGCACTGCATATCTTTTTTGGCAGTCCTAGAGGCTAGATCCCTTGTGTACCAACCCAAATGCCATCTTCATCACTGAATTCACATTAGCCAAGTACCATATATGAATATAATTGTGAAACAAAAAATAGCATATGTGAATAGCACACTAGCAAATGAATTCTAGTCACTGCAAGCTTCCAAAGGTAAGAAGCAAGCAGTTTATGTCCAGCCAATAAAAAGACAAAATACAAGCAGAAGGCTGGTGTTGTCCAACCCAAAAAAAAAAAAAAAGAGACAAAATGGTACTAGATGATACAGAATGGAAACAAAAGTAAGTAGTGACATACCTGTGCCTCATATACCAACCACAATCATGAGATCACCTACGCCTTATGGGACTAGTTAATTCCTAAAACTCCTTTCCACTCAAAACCCAATGGAATAAATTTATTTTGGTTATTTCAAATAATCTAGATGAAGTGAATCACGATCTTTCCATTCAAAACCCAATGGGATTCTAAAGCCTAGGTTTACTAGAGTCAAGCAGCTGATCCATCAGATACTAAAATCCAACCAAACCACCACAAAACATCCATGATAGGACCTTAAGGAACACCAGACACCTCTAGGAGTTTAATATGCATTGGCTTATCCCAAGAAGGGTGGAGAAACATTTCATTGTTTGGTAAACAGGGTTTTTTAAGGAAAATGGTAACTAATATGGAATTTAAAAGAGAAAGAGCACATCACCTACTTTGTTTTCATTGGAATACCATTCACAACCGCATAGGACACAGAGAGAAAGCTAGAAAGAAAAGAATCAGCAAAGCTCCCATCAATTCAGCTTAATACAACATAGGATATAGATACGCAATCATTACCAAACCAACCAGCTCAAATGCATAACAGGTTTTCAGACATTCATTTAAAAAGATAAGGGTATTTAGCTATCATTGTTACACACTAGAATAGCAAATAGCACGTCACCATATCTTGCAGCACAGATACCAGATGCAGAATATCATCCAAAGCACAACACACTATAACATTACCAATACACAGCAAAATATGAATGACCACCTTTCACAATGCATTTTTCGGAATCCACGAGGTCTTCTGTTTTAAATGGGAATACCTCCAACTAAGTGAAGTCTTCTAACAGATAGGAAAGCAAAGAAAAACCACAAGGAGAGCAGCCTCACAGAAGAACAACAAGGACAGTAAACTTGGTGAGCTCATTTAAGCCTCCCAACATTAATGAATCACCCAAATCAGGAGAAGGCATAGGAGATGAACAACCAAAACTTCAAAAAATCATTTTTTTGTCATGGTTGGAACATGAGCCAATACACATATGCATTCAAAACAAATAAGCAAATGAACAAAGATCTCATTTTCAAGAATCACAAACATACCATTGCTATCCTTGAGCTTGTAGAATGCAATATGAGGTCTACTGCCCGATTCCACCAGATTCCGCAAGTCTAATCCCTGTCTTGCAACCTGTTCAGATCAAAACAAAACTCAAATTCACATTGCAACAAACGAAATCCCATCAACAGCCAGCCCTCCATTTCAATTTCGAATCGAAACCTAATCCGGCCACCAGCAACAGCAAAAAGAAGCAAACAAATCGACCCAAGGGAATCAAACACCCTGGGTCCAAAACTGGTTGAATTTCTGGGATGATGGGAGGTATGGAAAGGAAGGAAGATACGGAGATTGGGGAATTAGGGTTTTGGAAAGGGACTGACCTGCGTGAGAACCCGCCTCCAAGCCATCAATCTAATCGAATCCCTACGTGAACTCTCTCTCTCTCTCTCTCTGTGTTTCTGCGTCTGGGTCGTCGATCGAGGAAGAAAGCAGAAATAGGAGAGAAAGAAGAAGGGCTGTGATTAGCAGAAATAGAGTGTGATTAGATGAACAAATTGCAGGCTGTCTTTGTTTGTCTGCGTATTTGAATGGAGAAGGAATGGGTGGCGTACGTGATACACCGCGGGAGCAGCTAAAGAAAATGATCCCCCGTATTGGGGGTGGTCCTTATTCTCCCGCCGCCCGTATCCATACGCAATCAGGCTAGGTTGGGCTAAACGGGCCTAATGGACAAAAAAGCTTAACTTGCATCCGACCCATTTATTAAACAGGTTTGAAACCCCTAATCCGACCTGAACCACTTTAACACGCATAGCTTATGCGGGTTATGCGGGTCAAGTTGGACCGCATAACCTATGTCTATTACATTTGTTAAATTGAGTTTTTGACTACAAGTCTACAACACAAGCATTGCTCGTGTAGTTGGGGCTGATACATTACTGTTTACAAATCATAAAAAAAAAAAACTATCCATATAAGATGGATAATTATAAATTATCTTGCTCGTGATAAGCATAACTATTATTTATTTCTACTATAACAAGTATGAAATAATAAATTGTATCATGCATCATCCTTAAATTAATTATTGTATCTTACAACTAATAAAACCCCAAAGCATTAAATCATAAGATTTTCTCTTTTTTCCAAAACACCGATACTTTGATGATTAGATGTGTGTGAGTTGAAAACAAAAAAGAAAGTGCAGAACAAGGAAGAAACCAAGAAATATGAAAGGACGGAAGTGGAGATAACTATGAGGAACACTTAAATAGGTTCAGTAAAGATAAAAATTAATATAGGTTATGCGGGTTAACCCTAACCTGACCAATTTAATTATGGGTAAAATATTTATATCGCATGACTAACAAACCTATCATGCTGGTCGGGTTATGCAGGTTATATACGGGTTGGCTCGGATCGGTTTCACGTGTTAGGTCGTATTTTGCCAACTTTAATTTCAAATTGTTAATTGTGGTGATTTACATATCTAAATGATTTATGTGTGTAAATATTAGAAGGCCATTTTCATAAAATGGATTCACACTCGTAAAGGTGGTCTATCCCATCACATCACAAGGTGAGATGGGTTCCAAACCCCTCTTCTCACTTTCTATTTCTTTTTCTTCTCTTCTTTTTTACTTCCTCTAGGGTTGTTCATGGCTAGGCCGGGCTGGCTAAGGCATATATAGGTTCGATCTGACTTGAGAAATACCGAACTAGGACCAGCCCAAGCTTGACATGGGCCATAAAAGTCAAGTCCGAGCATGCCCATTTAAACAATCGGGCCAAGTTGAACCAGGCTTTTTATCAATTTTGTGGGCATTGAGCAATTGTTTGGACTAATTTAAAAAATCACATGCATTCCTTATATGGACCAAGCTTTGGGTTTTCTATTACTTTATCTAAGCACGGCCCAATTATTAAAATGACCCTAAATACATATCCATGCCTAGCCCAATTATTAAAGTGAGCCTAATTACAAATCCATGCCTAGCCCAATTATTAAACTGACCCAAATTACATATCTATGCCGAGCCCAAAGTCAGAGGAGCCCGGATCATGCTTGGGTTGGCCTAGCCCATGACCACTCTTCTTCCATGTACATTGGATACCATTAACCATACCTATTGCTTGTCTCCTCATCCTTGGCTTCTCTATCACTGCATAAGCTTGTGTGGCTACTCTCTTTAATGACATCTCTCCCAATTTGATAGAAATATTTCACCATTCTTCATTTCTCTTGTCGAAATTTAATGGGATATTGCCACAAAATTGTCCTTGGACATGATATTTACCTATAAACATGAAAAGCTTAAATATTTTTCTTCAGAGCTGTTCGTGCGATATCGTATAGCTAAGTGATACCGTAGATGTGATATTCTAAGGTCATGCGATATTGTATATATCACCTTGCACGATTTCTTACCATTATTGTACAAAACAGCACTGCGAGAAATATTAAAATTTTGATTGTTTATGGAAAAAATGTTAGGTTTAAAGTTTGTTGTACGATCAATATCCCAAATTTAATTTTAAAAGATCAAACAAAGAAAAAAGACCACACCATCTCCCCTTTGCTGTCCAAACATTCTGCTGGCTCCCATTTTCCTTTCAAAAATCAAACCACAATTGAGGACATTTATTAAAAAAACTCACTAATCATGCAAGTAACTACAACTGAGGACCTCAAATTTTTATCATATCAGTAGAGGACCTCTCACTCAGTTTTTGTTTTTTCATTCTCATTTTACCCCCTCTTTTGTTTATGTCAACAAATCGATAAAAGAAAATAGAAATCGTTATTTGTGGAAAGAGGAGGAAACAAAGAGGAGATGGAAACGCTATATCAAACAACATCCTACCCCATCTGACATTAGAACTTATTAGTTTTCAGGTAGATTAGATAAAGCCACACCTTTTTTCTCCTTTACTCACCCTAATCATCTTCTCATATATTGTCATGTTCTCCACTGATCTCCCTGTTTTCATCTTCTCCCCAGTACCCTATTTTCTCACATGCTTTTTGTTATATCCATTGACATCCTTACTGTTCTTCTTCTTCAGTACTTAAAGAGGTTTAAGTTCGTGGGTTCTATTAATCTATTTTTTTGGGTAGTTGATTATAGATGTTCTTTTCAAGAAAGGCTCCATGTCCATGGGTTTTTTTTACTGGTTTTAGAGTAGTTTGTTTTACTTACTGCAAGCCATGATTGGCGCAATTCTGATGATGTGGATTGAAAATTACATGGTGAATCACAGAGAGTGATGATTTCTGGTTTTATGCTCAAGTCCACAAGCCATGATTGGAGCAACTTGATGGTTTCTTTTGCATTCTTCTAGGGTGATAGTTTTTTATTTCTCCCTTTTTACCTAATCTTTTTGGAGATAAAACCCTTAATATAAATATGTTCTTAGAGCGTGCATCCACACATTAAACCACCTTAAAAAAAAGTGACAACTGGACTTACGTGAGAGCTCTACCCACTCAGTCCCACCAAATGATTCTTGCTCTTAGTTTTGGAACAATGTCTTGGGCTACATATCATTTAGGAAAATAATATGAACTTGCGGCCAAACACACCGTCTAGCACAACATATGGCATGTTATTATCTTGTTTACTTTATTGGACATTGATTTTGTCTTTAAAAAATGAAGATGGACTAATATTCAGCTTACTTATTTGGATGCAGGGACTCTCGCATTAATTCTTCGAAGCCGTTAGACTTGACATTTTTAACTGCGAGCGCATGACAAGATTGAAGTCAAAACTATTCATTCTGGCGCATCATTTATCCCACTATAATCTTGACAAAATTGAAGTATATCCATGTAGTTGAAGGCATACCTAATTCCTTAGGCATAATCAATTTTAAGCAAATCTACGGAAGGATCCTAATGTTTGAATTGTCTATAAAGTAGCCCATATGAATTCTAGTTCAATCTTAAGAGTTTACTAACGTTGTTTAACTAAATAGAAAGAGTTGCACATGTCAAATGTGACCAATAGTTGGAATCCAATGCGAGCATGTCTTGTTAGTTATCAAAACTAGAGGCCTGAACCATATGATTTTTATGAGGATTGGGACACATCTAATACTTATGGAATGACTTTTCGACTTATAATATATGCCAATGGGAGCACATTAGTCATGAGATGGTAAAACCTCTTGTTTCCAGACAGCCTGGACAGTGGACACCACTCTAAAGACCCTAAAACTTGAAAGCACTAAAAAACTGAACACTCCTTATTGGACATCACTTTAAAGGAACAAATTACATAAAGTTACCACTCCAACATAATCGACCAACCAAAATCTAACATCCCTCCCGTTTCTGGCCGTGACATCCACTCCTTTTCGGTAAGATTTTCCTCCACGAGGGAGAGTCATCCCCAACTAATATAATAGCACCCCACCATTATATTCTATCACGTACTATAGCAGTTTTGATCCCAAATCATGCCCCAAAAGTAGCCCAAAAGGATGTAATTGCAGCCATCCATTCCCTCACATAAGAATACAATAATTGCAAGCTCTTCTATCATTGTTATTTGCAGAAGCCAATGCATGCATGATACACCTTAATAATCCACAAAGGCTTAGCATCTATGATATTATGTACACAATAGTTTCTCCATCACACGCTTCCTTATCTTCCAACAATAGAATTGGAGGCTCTGAAAAGTCCCTTCCTTTGTTTTGATATAAGCTCCAGTCTCCACCACACAATCTTTTCCCATGTAGTCCCAAACACACTCTCAATGGAAACTCACAAAAACCACCAACTCCTCCTTTCACTTTCGTTCCTCTCCATATCTCTTTCAACATGCACCCATCTTCCACATCCACCAACTTGCTCCAAAAATATTTTCCAGATCTTTGCCTTTCTTCCCAAACAGGGGAAGATTTCTTCTACTCTGATTTCTCTGTCACTGCTTTCTCTTCTGCAATTCTCCAAACGACTCATGTTGGGAAAACCCATGTTTTTGTGAATTTTGACTTGCTTTCTAATATCCCATATATCAACTTCAATGGAAGATGTTCAAGAGGTCGTCTTTCCTTTGGCAATGTCGGGCAATTGGCCACTCTTGAAGGCCATTCCTGGTTTAGAATGGAAGATGAAGGAGGAGGAGAAAGGAGTTACAATGGTCAAGTGGCTGTGAAGGCCAAGGATTCAAAAGGGATAAATTCTTGGAATGAGATGCCCAAGTTTCTTCTGGCTGGTGCCGTTTCTACCGTTGTTTCCAGGTCTCTCTGCTTCCTTCTCTCTTCTCTGTTCCCCATAATGTTTGCAGTGGGACCCACATCTATCTGCTAAAGGATATTGTGATCCGAAGAAATTCTGAGTCATGTTCCATCTTCAGTGGAACCCAGAATTTGAATGGTTTTTTAGTGTAGATACATCATATATGTGGTTGTACTTTGTTGGGTGTTCGCATTGGTCACTGAGGCAGAGGTAGACTCGTCACAACTTTCATGCCACACAAAAACTAGTTAAAGGCTTTTTTTGTTTGGTAGAGGAAAGGCTAGGTTTACAATAGTTGTATACGAGATAGACAGGTCTTAAAAAAATGAAAATCCCTTATAAACCATCCTCGTCGTCCATTAAATGATGACCCACCTGAAAATTTCACTGATCATGACCCATTTTTCTTATCATCTAATTATTTGCCCCAATATGATTAACCTCTTATGTGAACTGATTGGATTCTAGAAATGGTTTATAGAAGTAGGGGTGCATGTGGGTCCCATTCAATTGACCATTCTGAAGCTTTTCATGATGTGTGGCTTTGATGAGACATTCCCATCTGGTCACATTTCTATCTATATGATCATGTTCATGGTAGTTTATGAACAGGACATGTGTTGCTCCCTTGGAGAGAATAAAGCTGGAGTGCATCATCCATGGATCGAAGTACACTTGGGTCAGAACCATCCAATCGATCTGGGCCAGAGAAGGGGTGATGGGGTTTTGGAAGGGAAATATGTTGAATCTATTTCGCATGGTGCCGTTCAAGTCCATCAACTTCATCTGCTACGACATGTACTGTGATCGATTGCTACGAGTCCGAGGAGCCAAAGAGATAACCAATCACGATAGACTTATTGCGGGTGGCATCTCTGGCATTACAGCTACCATTCTCTGCCTCCCATTGGACACTGTGAGCTTACTCACTACTCACTCTCTTCCATATGTCATGTGTAATGATTTAGGGGTGTTCTTATGTACATCTATGTGGTGACGGATGCACCCATTAAACCTTTGTTCGCTTTTAAAACTATAGTGAAAATCTTAATTTTGCTTCAAAATTTTCATAAAATTCTACATCCACCCCCAAAATCAAGATGGAAATTCTATTTATGTTTTCAAAACACAATTGCGTGTTTGGATCTACACTCCTCAAAGGGAAACACTGTTTGGATCTACACTCCTCAAAGGGAAAAACTGGTTCACAACTGTCAAGAATGATCATTAATCTAGATCATAGCTACTTATTGTTGACTCGGGTTTGACCTTGCGAGTTAAGGAGTGGAGTCAATTTAGTAGAGGGGTCGAGTCAGTTTTATTTAGATTATGAAGATTACAAGTAGATTAAAAAATTATGAAGATTATAGTGGAACATAATCTAGGTAAATTTTCTAAAATTATTTGTTGAAGATGGGATATACAGATCATCAGCTTTGGGGCATGTTTGGATAAGGAGAAACCTACAAATGAGAACTCCCCATTAGATTGAGAAACGTGGAGGTGTAGAATACCCTAGCAAAAATATTCTCCACCTTTCTCTATTATTTGATTATTGGTTGTCTTTGTATTTAAACTAGCAGCATAGGCCCGCACTGAGCCTGGGCTAAAAAATAAATCTATGTTCAACTTGAGTGTATTTTTTAGTATATACATGTGAATGAAAGAAATTTAAAAGAAATGAATAAATAATATAAATGGAGAAATATTTTAATTTTTATACAATTTTTAGGTAAGAGAAAAGGAGACAAGACTACTTCCCAATTATGAGAAGATTGTAAAATATTATAAAAGTTATACATATATATATATATAACCTCTCAAAATGCATGTAAAATCTCTAATCTATAAACTGATTTAGACAATTCTTAAATTTGATATTAATTAAAAGTTTATCCAAATAGTTCTACAGATACTCGCCATTTAAAAACTTATGTCCCCTCCACTTTTGAAATTGTTAAAATCTGGAACAGTTAATGAAATGTTTAGACCATATAATTTCATCCTATAGGATGGACCCAGTACTACTCCACAATTGATCATTAAGAGTCCAAATCAAGTTAATTTAGCAATATTATTATAAAAATAACTCAATTAAGAATTTACAGAAATAATTATGCACAGTCACCATCAGATATCAATTTTTAGGATCCACTGCACGTGTGAGAGTATTAAAGTGTGGGATAACTAAAATATTAAAATAAATAAATAAATATGACATAAAGGAAAATATTGTGCCATGCATTTTCTGTGTGAAGAAAAAAATGATTATTATTGTGGAATGATTTTCTAGTATTGTGTAAATATTTTTTATGATGTTAATTTTCTAAGGTAATGAATTTCTCATGAATTAAATAAAATAAGATCAAAGAAGAAATATAGAATTATATATTTTCATCATTCATGTGGAGGGGCTGGACAAATATCAAACTTATTTTGTGTCTCAACCCTTGATTTCAGGACTAAATAATATACTCTATTTCTATTCAATGGAAGATCACAATTGGTGGTCAGCAATATCTCAAAAGATCCATAATCGGGATTTAGGACTGATTGCATAAATTTTTTGGGACTTTAGAAATGTAGGTAGGTTTATGAAAATCATAATCTTAAATGAAATGGAGAGATTTAGGGGAAAGATTTGGAGAGGAGAGATTGAGGGAGAAGATTTGGAGAGGATAATTGAAATAGAGAGATTTTATGAAGCAGATTTGGAAAGGTGTAGTGTGGCCCACTTAAAATCCAAACCTCTTCATATATATTTTTTAAAGCATTTCTTTGGGAGGAGAAGCCAGGGGTGTTGAGGTGGCCCTTTTGAGAGCCCTTTTTTCTGGTTTGCTTTAATATATATGATGGAGAGAGAATGTAGGAGACAACCATTTTTGAATCCCTTGTAACGAAGAAAAGGTTGTTTTCTACATCACTTTGAGAAGAAGACTATTTCTTCTACTTTTTGTTAAAAGTTTTACATTTGGACTCGGTTTTCTTCAGAATGTGGAAAAGGCAGTCCGGGAAATGAATTTTCCACAATGCTTCACAAAATTGCCTTTAAGATGCATTTGTGCCATGGAGGATTCTACAACAGAGATGGAAATTGTCTTGATGTGCTATTGCAGTTTCATTGTTTGTAGGGTAGAGCAGGAAAATTCACCTTGGGAGGGGCCACTATGCAAAAATTATGTTTTCTTTTGTGGGGGTGTCTTCTTTTTTTTTTCTTAGGTTGAGTTTTGTGTTTGGGGGGGTGGGGGGGGGTGTTGTGTTGTGTTGGGGCGTCCAATAGCCCCACCTAATTCAGCCCTTGGCTGTTTGGTGGGACACATTTCTCTTATGAGAAAGGGAAAAAAAGGGAGTTTCCTCAATGACGGGTACAACTTTTCCATGAGGAGTGGAAATGTAAAAGATTCTTCTCTCCTATGAAATAAAAAACCATAGAGCATGGAATCCTCTCCTCGCACTAACTAGTTCTAGAAAAAAACGTAAGTTGGAAGGGAGAGATTTCTCTGAGTTTCCCTCCTTCCTACTTTTCTTTTCATCCAAACTTGCTCTTAGTTGTGCTTTACTGAGAAAGCCATGGATATTCCCGATTACCAATTTAATGTTTTTCTTAGTCATCTCAAATGCTATTTAGCCTCATTGTTGTTCGTCTAGTCTAAGACAATGCCTTGATTGCCACATCTAAGATAGACAATGGAAATTTATACATTAACCTACCAGAACTTAAGGGTTCCTACGTTAAAACTTTTATACATTAATATTCTGTAGGTTACAGAAGAAATACTAATTTACCTAACTTTAGATTAGATTAGCTGTGGTCATAAGGATGAGGCTAAACATACTAGCAAAGCAGAGTTGGTTTAAAACATGACAAAATGAGTATGGCTAGCCTCTTTCCCATATACATCTCAGTAAGGAATCTCGCGTCTTCCAAGGGCCAGTTTTGCTTTGGTCTGCAATGAGTTGCTAGATAATCATAATAGGGCTTCTATCATTGTGCCATGGGTGAATAATATATTTAAGGGGGACCATCAAAATGCCTCCACTTCAATGGAACATGTTTTACCTTCTAAAACTAAATTTCAGGAATTTGATGGTCCCATGTACTTCTCCACCCTTGACCCATAGTATTCCTTTCAGAAAAGCCTGTTGCCAGCAAACATTTAGGAATTCAGTAGAAATTAGGAAATGGCTTTGAACTGCTCTCTGATCCATATGAGGGAGAGTAGCAAACATTCAATATATGATTCAATTTGCAAAAGTAGACCATTAAGATCTTCTAATAAATGGGGACTTTGAAGCTATGCCACACTTGCAAAGAGGCCTACAATTTGGATGGTGTGGACTCTGGATTGTTGGTCAGGTACATATTTCATGTTTACAGTGGTTGATTATGTGTTGCAGATTCGGACGAGGCTATTGGCTCCTGGGGGTGAAGCTCTGGGAGGTGTTGTGGGCTGCTGCTTACACATGATTCGCAACGAAGGCTTTCTCTCCCTTTACAAGGGCCTCACCCCGGCACTCATTAGCATGGGCCCTTCCTGTGCATTCTTCTATGCGATTTATGACATTCTCAAGACCTCCCATCTCTCTCAAGTCAACAAAAATGATAGCTGCAGTGAGATGGGTGAGAGGGAGTTGAGTGTTGTGAGGACCCTGCTCTATGGTGCCATTGCGGGTGCATGTGCAGAAACTGCAACGTACCCTCTTGAAGTCATTCGCAGACAGCTCCAACTTCATCAGGCCAAAAGAATTGGTTTGGTCACTGCCTTTGTTAAGTTGGTACAGAAGGAAGGAGTTGGCTCCCTGTTTGCGGGTCTGGCTCCAAGCACACTTCAGGTTTGCTCTATTTCAACTCTCCCATCAATTTTATTTTCCTTAGACGCATCAACTGTAATTAGTCTGTCATATATTACTAGAAGGAATGATACAACACAGCTCATTGTATCAGAACATTAGATATAGTTAAGCAAGCTCAAGAAGAGTTGGATTCGGGTTAGTTGCAGTTCACTATGAGCTATTCAATGTACATATTGATCTTGATGAATTGCAGGCTTGACAATGCGTCTTTGTCAAATTGTTCTCCAATTTGTGAGACAATGAGTTGTTTATGATCACTCATCAATTATTGCTATTACCATTACCAGTTATTTGTATTGTTACTAGTTATACCTCACAATTTAGCTCATTAAAAAGATAGGTAAAAGAGAAGACCTATGCCATTTCTTTTACCGGCGACTTTCTGCCAAATTGCCCTAAATTTTTTTTTGCCAAACCTGTACAATTGGTTTTACTTCAAAATCACGAGACTAGGACATGCTACGCCTTTAAAAGGGATGAGTAGGAAAGTAGAACTTACAAAGACAATCTCTTACTGATAAGATAATCCTTTGATGATAACAATGTTATGATGACAATTACAGCTGTTTGTGGCTAAGATAATGTGGATGAGTGAGAGGCCCCATTATGGTTCATACAGAGTCCAGAAATATGATAGAACTAGAAGCACATGAAGTTCCTATAAATTTCTAGAGCTATTCTGAAATGTTTGAGCAATTGAGCTTGATGGTATGCCAAATTTGAGCTTGATGGTATGCCACAAATGAACTCCCAATTAGTCTTGATTTGGTTGAGTTAGATAGGGATCAAACTCTTGGCTATAGAGTTTAGATTAGGATCAGGCTCTTGGTTCGGCAGAATTCTCATTTTGTTGGGATGTGGGAATTCTAGGAGGGGGTGGAGTCTGTTGTAGCCGCGACTCCTATCGATTGCTCTATAAAAGGAGATGGGAACCCTTGGTTGATCATCCAAAACATCTAAGAGCATTCTCACGCAGGGAGTTTGCAAGATATCTCACACTGCAATACACAAAGGTTCTTAGTTTGATTTATACAGCCATTTAGGACCAGCACTTTCCTTCAAATTCAACTACAAGACTCGAATTTGCATCCTGGGCTAATAGCTATGGATGCATCAAATGCTCAAATGGCCATGCAAGAAGTAACATGATGGAGGTGAGATGTCCAAGAATATTGCTTATTGTCCTTTTGGGTTGGACGCCCCATGCATATGCCCTGGTTTGCATTTAAAGTAACTCATGGTGAAGTTTGCGATTCAGTATTATCGAAGCTTGCCAGTTCAATAGACTAGGTTTTGTAGTTCACCGTTTACCCCATTCATATTTCATATTCAGCAAACTTTTGTTGAATAAATTCAGTTTACTGGTTTTACAACCTTTGTTTCAATCTTGCATGTTTAACTGGTCCAATTTTCAGTTTTCTAGTTTACAAGGTGTCTTTTTGTAGTTTTTCATTAGATTTGTGCTCGATACAGAACCCTTACAGACAATACTAAAATATATTGTATAGAAGTATTTCATAGAACCCTCACTAATGGTTACAATTTTTTATGCGGGAAAGAACGATAGAATAAATTGAGCAGGTATAGCTGTAGATAAGGATTTGAACTAGAAAATTGTGGAGATAAAATGGTTAGGTGATAGAATTATAACAATTAAACTAGTCTAGCTGAACCCAAATTAGTTGGGGACAAGACTTTGATGATGACGATGATGATTGTATAGAAGTGTTAAGCAAAGATATGTTATTGTTATTACTATTAGTATTATTGGTGTCATCTAATACACTAACCTAATGATGCCTTTTGCTAACTCAGTACTTGTTTGTCTCATGTGATTGAATACATAAGAATTGTAAGACTTTTAGAAGAAACAAATGAGGATTTCTGAAAATGACCATGAAATTGTCTCCTCTCTAATGGAAAATAAATCAAGGGTAGGTGGACAATGAGTATGCATGCCATCCACCACTCTATAGTTTAAATCCTAAAAAAGTGAGGGTTGCATTTGCATACATAAGTATATTTTATCTTATATCTCTCGCCTCTTTAAAAATCCTTGAGTGCAGCTCGTTTGTTCTTGGAATTCTTATATAATCAGATACTGTGTATTCTATAGAAACAAATAAGCTCTTTTTGAATTCCTATGAATATCTAAAAAAAAGGCTTCAACCCAAAAGGGAAAAATTATAAGGTTAAGGGTGGAGAACGGAGATACACAAGGGGCAGTCAATGTCCTAAACTCATTTTCATATGGTGGGTGATCAAAATATCTTATAAAATAGGAAAGTTTTAAAATTGTCTTTTGTAGATCTCCAAACACAATCTTTTTCTATAAATCCTTTTGATAGAAGCTTATTTCTTAAGAACTTCTTGCAAATTATTGCTGGTATTACTTCTTCTATTGCTGGGTTTTTTTTTAATTTTTTTCTTTTTGCAGGTGTTGCCTTCTGCATCATTGAGCTATCTCTTCTATGAGATGATGAAGTCATTTTTGAAAATTAAATGATGTAATTTTTTTATGAGCTGTTTTTGTCATATTTATTTTTATTTTTTGTTTCTTTTAATTTTTGTTTTGGGATAGCAGATTTCGTTTACTTCTGCAGTAATCACTGCAACTGGGCACAGAATTTGGGAGGAAATTGTATGACCCTTGACTCCCTGATACTAGGTGTCCTTGAATCCTGAGTTTTGTGCAGATGATTTGTTTATATAGTAATCACATTCATCGTTGTTGGTACAATGTGCCTTCCATATGATAAATGGTGCCCACAACTGAAATTAGAAGATCATAGCCATTCATTAGCTAGGCTAATTTAATCTGATCATTCTGCCTGCGATTGTACCAATCATATTAGTACTGTTGATCCTCAAAACATAAACACTTCAAACTTCCACCCCAACTTATTAGAAATTGTGTGGCCATAACTGCTGTTGGGCCGTTCGGTAACTCTAAAAATAAGATATTATTGTATGATTTAGACTTTGTTTATACAGTAGAGCGTTTAGTAGACCTATAATTAATTTAGACCTATGTACAAATTAGAGCTTTGCCTACAATTGGACCGATCAAATTAGTAACCTTGATCCTCAAAACATATATAAGCATCTCAAACTTTAGGTCCAAGTTATTAGAAATTGTGTGGCCATGCCATTGGGCCTCGTGTCAGATTAATCATGGTGTAAAACTAAAGACTGTTAAATCTGGTAACTCTAAAAATGAGCTCGTATTTTTTAATTTAGAGCTAATTGGAATATTAGAGTTTTTGATATACCTATAATTATATTTTCTAATTTTAAAGCTTATTTATAAATTAGAGCTTTTGCCTCAGCAAGCTAAAGGGGTTCCTTTTTTTTTTTTTAGCTAAAGTTGATGGAGGTGGACTATACAAAATTTATGTTTTAGATGAAATTCAAAATGATGAAAATAGCCTGTTCTGCATAGGGTGAGGGACAATTACAAAATTCAAAATATTCATGCACAAAAGAGAAAAAGTCATATATTGTCATATGCAGAAGATCAAAGATCATATGTAAAAATAGGAAAATCCACGTAAGTGTTTGTCATCCTATGGTGACAGATGGACCACACTTCAATATTTCTCTCTCTCTCTCTCTCTCTCTCTATATATATATATGTGTATATATATGGAACTAATCTAGTTCTCACCATTTTTTGTGAGAACTCTAGGTGGGGCTCATCTATCACCTAATCCAAACTTTTCAACACATAGGGTACTCCCTAGTAGCCACTTGCCCCAAGTTTCGGTCAGATTCAAATTTACTAAACTATTGGATTTACTGTGCATCAATTCAAATGGACTGGACTTATAGGCCACAGATGAAGGGGGTTAGGTACCTGTGATTAGGGACTAACTTGATATGTTGGGTGGTCCCACATGAATATTTTCATCTCTCCACGTGTAGATCTCATAAAAAGTTCTCACAGTAGGTGCGTGAGAACATTTTTCACAGGATTTATATATATGTATATATATATATAGACAGTAGTAATTATTCATCTATTTTTTTATGCCTTAAAATATTCACTCTTGTAATAACTCTCACATTTTAAGGAGATGGAGCAACGTAAATTCAATCAAGTAGCTTACTATTTATTTATTTTGGTGGTGGTTGAAACTTCTTGTCTTTTGTGGTTTAATCGGTGCTACGTATGATGGATGTATGATATTATAAAATTTTAAAAGACTCAATAACATAAACAATTTTTTGATTTCTTTTTTTTGTAATACCCTTAATGTTTCTAGGATTTGTAAATAGACTCTTATAATTTTAGTATTCATAATGCCCCCTCCCCATTTTAACACTTGCCATGTCTCAAAGAGCAAAATTCCTAACCCCAACCAGAATGGGTGACCAACATGAAGTCAATGTTGATTTTTTATAGAAGTGACAGCTTTGCCCATACATCCATTAAACAAAAATGCGTATAACAAAATACCATTCATTGATCCCAAGTTCCAACAACCCCTTTCTCAATGACTCTCTCATGCACATGAAGCCTAATCATGTATTCTAAAACTTTCCTCAATCTAGTAGTGGGCTATCTATGGATTGAATCAATTATAATCAATTATAAGAACAAGAGTTGAATACCATTATGATTGATTTGAATTTAATGAAATGGGCCCTATACTGAGATAAATAGATTTATGTAGAGTTATCTTGTCTCACTAAATGTAACTATTAAGGTTACAAGCTTTGGGGAAAAGCTTTAAAATTATACATATATTGATAAAAGAGATGGATAAAAGTGTCATTTTACTATAAAAATTATTATAGTTGAAAAGCTACTATTTTTGGGGATAAGCAAGTTATTAAAATAAAAAGATAGGGCCTATTTAAAAATTCTAAAACCATATGAGCCTACTTATAAATTCCAGCAATCTTAGGGGGTATATACAAAAAAGTTCTTTTTTCATTTTTATATATTTTTTGTAACATATTATTAATGCTTCTATAAAACAAGACTTATTAAAAATATTAGAATAGATTGGGAATAAAGAATTTTTTCAAACATGATTTTGCTAGTTCATCGTCATCATTACTGAAGTCTTCTCCCAACTGATTTGAGGTATCTTGAGTCAAATCTACGGAGAGGTTGCACTTTCAAGTTGATCATTACTACTGCTATCCATCTCCTCGTTGACCTATCTTATTCTTTGTTGGCCATCAACATGCATAGAAAAGAAAAAGTTCGACAATGTTGTTGATGGACTGCCTTGGATATATTTGAACCATCTTAAATGAGTCTTTATTTATTTATCCCTTATTGATACTATTCTTAAATGCTGGTGTAAGTGGTCAGTTCTGATTTATACCTTTTCCTTATCTTGTTCTTATTTCTATCTTTCACTAGTTATATTCCTTTATTCTTTAATTATGATATAACATTGTGTAAAAGTTTAGCACTACATATTCTTGGAAAAAATAGTTATCAACGGAACTTCGTTTTCAAAATAGAAATATTCCTAGCAAATCAATGCTGACAAATAGATCTTAGTTTGATAGGTGACCAAATTATTTAGATCCCTATTTGTTTGTAGTAAATTCATAGAAATTCATGGTCTACCATAGGAATTCATGGTTTACCAAAGACTGGCCTAAGGATACGTGTTGAGGGGTGAAGATAGAAGGTAAAGATGTAGACAACGTTTGAATTCAATTTAATGGTTCTTATCTTCTTTTGATTTTATTTTCTTAAAAGGAAAAGGTGATTCTATGTTTTTTTTCCTGAAAATTCAACTTTGATATTAAGTCTAACCACTTATGGTATGAATTCCGTATATTCAATTCCCATGCATTTTAATGCAAAATGGTTTCTAAAGTTGCCACAAATAAGTTGAGCAGGAAATTACACCTTTTTGTTATCGAGGAAGAAATTTCAACCTATGAGCAACAAAGAAGATTGATCTTGTTAGTGTATCCTAACCCTTGATTTAAGTACCTTAAAATTTAAGTGTCTTTCCAAATAATTATTTGTAATTCAATTAAATTGCTAGCAGAGGTAAAATGAGGGGTGAATTGGAGATGCTGGTAGATCACAAATGAATTCGAAAGCGGCAACACCCCATGGAGTTGGACTATCCTAAGTCAAGCCCATAGAGCTGGATTGTACAGTCTGGGAGGAGACAGTTTTACAATTTGTGATGTATGCAAATTCTGGACTTTTATCATAGTATTGTCGAATGTTATAATTCCAAAGGTGAAGCCTAACGTACAAATGGCATCACTCATATTTGAACAAGACCCTTTCTAAAGTGCTTTTATTAGAGATAGGTTTGGTAGTGTTTGCCAGGTTTGAGGCCGAAATGTATTTTTTAATTTTCCCCACATTGGGTTGGGGATGGGTTGACTTTTTTGTTGGGCTTGACCAGCAACACCTCATTCATGGTAATTGATATTATTCAATGAAATTGTATGTCCGAAGCTTTAATTGAAAAGTGTATCAACTATTTTTATCAATGGAATTTGGACCCCCTCAGCTTTAACCTAGACAAACCCAATAAAAGGGGTGGAACTCCACAGTGGAGCCACCTATGAAAGTCATAACCGTTCAGCAAAAATGCCGTCTAGGTGCTTGGGATAGCCTCAAATTTTATGTTAATCTGAGGATCTTCCACCAATGAATTATTGTTTGATTAGAAACTCAATTAACAAAATCTTATGCACTATTCACTTAACAGTAAATCCAACAGTGGAGCAAACTTAGATTGACATAAAAGTTAAGGATACCCCATATACCTGCAGTTTATTTAGAATGTTACAAATTTAAATATGTGGGCCCTATTATGGAGCTCCACTCAAATACTCCCATCATTAAAAAAAAAAAACTCTAGATTAAGGCCGCGGAGGTCGCTGTCTCCAACCAATGACTCCTACAAAATGTAGCATTTTTTTTTTCTCTCCATCACAAATTCCTCTAATCCTCTCAACAAAAATGCGTTATAAAACGAGTTAGTTGGGAAACGCTGATGAGATGAAAGCATTTTTATCTTAATCCTTGTTAATGATCAGATGAAAGCATTTTTATCTTAATCCCAGTTCACAACAAGATTGTGTTGTCTTTTGGTAGAAAGTTCACACCAAGATTGTAAAATCTCAATTGTGGTATCTACCCAATCAGGTGAAAGCATTTTCACCTGCACCATCCATTTGCATCTTCCCAACTACTTCTTCCCTAACATCCTCATATATTTATGTATAAAACAGACTCTTTCATCTTTTGCCAAGGTGACTTGCAAGGATTCTCCGCTAAAGTTTGGGATGGTGTGGATAGAGAGGAAAGCCCATCCTACTTGGGAGTCCAGGTGGATTTAGCCTTATGGTGACACTCTTGTCTGCAATTGTGCCATGGGTTTTGATCCACAGGTGGAGCCAGAGTAAAAGGAAAGGCCCCAAGACATGGCCCATAATTGGTGCGGCCATCTAGCAGCTGATAAACTGTGATCGGATCCATGATTGGCTTGTCCAATTCCTATCCAGATGTAAAACCATCGCCGTGAAAATACCATTCACTATCCTTAACGACCAACTTCGGCAATAATCCAAAGGTAAGCAAACTTGTGTATCTAAGCTTTATAGGTTGCATTTCATAAATTGTATTCCATTAGGTTGGGTTCAACATATATGGAGTATAAGAATTAAGACAAGGAAACAAGATCATATAAGATGAACCATAATCTAATGTTAATATCTCAATTAGGTTGCATTTCACAAATTGTGTTCCATTAGGTTGGGTTCAACATTTCAGAGACTGTTGAGAGATCTTACTGTTGGCACTAGTTTATCTTTTTAGCTCTTTCATAATTTCAATAGCCTAAACTTAAAGCGAAATGGACAAAGTCTCACCTATAAGAAGACTGCATATGGCCATGTGTGTCAGGATTAGTTATAATTTGCTAGAGGTAAGCATTAGTATGAACTTGAATTATCCTCCTCGCTTGTCTACAAAGAGAAGTTCAAACTACTGCTTACCTCTAACAAACTATAACTAATCCCTTCATTATAAGAGATGTAATCCTGTGAGCTTGTGGGACTTATCTAAATGCATGGTTGTAAGAGGAGGTAGGAGGATGAAAATGTCTCATTATGGATAAGGGTTATGCAAATTCTGCACAACCAGAAAATGCTGACCCTTCACTTGACATTGTGAAGGTTTTTGGGGGAGAGATCCTTTAGAATTAATTAATGCCAATCAATCTCAATATGTGTGCAAACAATTAACTACGCAGCGAAAATGAAAATCAAATCACAAGCACACACCACAAGAAGACATAACGTTTACATAGAAATCCAAACTGAAAAAAAACCACGATCAAGAATCAAGCACTATGAATTATACTACAGTTACAAGAGAATACTCACAACCCTTATCCAGTTGTTTCTCAGCCTAAGGACCTTGTGATTCCCTTGCACAGCTCCCTGCTGCAATAACCCTCTGCCGTTTTCTATTGCAGATTCAAGACACCTAGGCGCTTTCTAGATATTGTACTTGACTCCCCAAAACAATCTTTTACACGCAGAGAAGTAAAAGACAAAGATTTCTAGACCAGAACTTCAACCCTTCAACTATCCAATGAAAAAACTCTAGAAAAGGTAATCTCCAATAACCAATCTTTTTATTAGAATATTGAGATCTATGTTCCACCCTTAGGGTTGAGAGAGAACCCTCTTTTATAGCCTCTAATACGTGCCTTATAAGTATAATATGATCAGAAAAGGAGTTAGCATCAAACAAGTAAGTTTTCCTTTAATTCAGACTGAAAACTTGCAAGTCGACATACTTTCTGCACTTGCCCGATTTATCAGATAAATTGCCCGATCGGTTGGATTAAGGTTTTGCCCGCGTGAAAATTTTAGCATTTTCCTGCAAACTTTCGGAGGCCATAACTTTCTCGTTTCAGTTCCGATTGAGCGATCTTAGGCTTTACGGAATTCTCTCGAAATGAGCTTTCCAACGGTAGGTCGCATGCCCATATCGGTCGCTCAGTTTGTGAGATATGACCTTTTTAATCCACACTGTCCGTAGAAAACCACTTCAATTTGTCGCTTTTCCTTCTATTTTTTCATTTCAGTGCATCCGGCGACTCGAACCATTATCCATACTCAAAGATATGTAAAATACAACACTAATGGACTCAAGTTTTGTCCAACTCATGAATTTGTTAACACAAAAATACTTACACATTGTTACCGTTCACTTATCATTGTTAAAGCTAACAGCTTTGTAACTTTTGATTTTTTTTTTTTTTTTTGGGTAGATTGAATCCAATGTTGAGTGAAGGTCATTAAGTGTACATGCAAGGGACAGGACCATGGGGAGTGGTTATTTTGAAGAGAGTGCACTAATCAAAGAGGAGCCCAAGTGATCCTTGCCGAACTAGACTGCACATGCAGTTGATCATTGGAGAAAACTTTTACATGTAAAATATCATACCATAACACTTGTACGTTGTCCATTAGGGCTTGTTTGTTTGCAATAAAACATATAGGAATTGAATACATTGGAATTCATGTTCAAATTGCTCCACCAAAGGATTATTGAAAAGGTGATGGGTATATGGTTCAAGGAAGAAATGCAAAATGGATCTTGACCTCTCTTGGATTTGAATTGCTACATTGATGGCTGGGTATTCTATCTCTCATCTTTCCCTTCATTCACTTTCCCTTAAAGGGAAGGTTATACGATAATTTTTCATATATGACCTTTATTTGTTAATTTTTGTAAATCACCTGGGATCTTCATTTTTAACTATTTATTACATGAATTCTTATCTATCCAATTTCTATTTATGAATTGATCCCCCACCAAGCACATACTTCAAGTCCTAAGATCTGTTATTGTGATATGAAGAAAAGTAGGGTAATAAATTAGAACACAATCTGAACTCTCTTTTATCAAGATGAAAATATAGATTTTTATAAGAGTGCCCACCTTAAGAATTTAGTCAATCACCACCCCACTTTACTTTTGCCCTTCTACTGATGCAGGCTGGAAAGATTACCAAAATCATAAAAAACAATCACATATCTATGATCTCTGTGCATTTACACGCCTCGACTAATGCATACTGATTAATAAATGCAGACGAATACGAATAAAATCATGGCCAAGAAACTTGTTCTTAAATAGAATCTGTTAGACGGAAATAATAGTTTTAAGGCAAGCTATCGCAAGAAGATTCTGCGAATCATTCAAAAACTAAAGACTCGTTTAGGAGTGAGGGGAGCAAGTCCCTCCCATTCTTTTATAAAGATAGATTTATCGTGAAACTACATTTTGATCATAGCTCCCAACTGGTCTAGTTCTATAGATAAGAAAATAAATGTGATGCTGATAACAAAAAGTTCTTCATTTTCACATTTATGAAGAAATTTATATCAGTCTCTGGTTTAATGTTTGCCTTTTTCTCCCTCCTTAATAATTCTGTTAAGATATCTGCACATCATTTACAAAATGAAAATGTTGACGAACAGAACTCTGTAAATGACCATAGTCCCCCCAAATTTTTTTTTTTGTGATTAAAACGATTAAATTACCATAATAGCTCCTTGGCTTCATGGAGAAAAGGCCAAAGTTTCTCTCATTGTCATTTTTCCTATTTGAAGACTAATCGTGAGTATTAAGTGCAGAATCGTGATGTAGTAATAAACTGGTGAGACTAGGTCGATTTTCAGGGAGAAATGTATTTTAAGGTTCCTTTTCAACTTATGCATGTTTTAGTTAAAAAATATTAAACTAGCCTAAATTAAATCTAACAAATACAATAATTTCTACTTTGCAAAATTAAATTTAAAAGTCAATTACAAATCAATAAAAGCAAAAACTTCCTAAAACTAAAGAAAATCCTAAATCTAAAAATACTAAAGTTGCTGCAAAAAAAAAAAAACACAAGTTAGAACTTCCAATTATAAAAAATTACTAAAATAAACTAAGAAACTAATATTAGAAATTAAACTAAACTAAACTAAATTAAAAAAAATCAAAATTAGTAATAACCAATCAAGCAAATTTAGTAACAAAGCAAACAATCAAAAAGTTCAAAAATAAACATACTTTCTAAAATTAGAATCCTAAAGTTAGAAATTTAACAAAGTTAATAATGCAATGTATGCCATGAGATGCAAAAAAAAAAATTTTAAGTATGAAAAACTAGTATGCTACGCTAACTTTATACATGCTTCACCCTAATCTAATGCATCTTAAAATTAAGTTTAATGGTTAGAATTCAAACCATACTAATGTCTGAAACTAAGAAAAAAAAATGGAAGTGAAAAATGATTTAAAACGAAAAAGTTATGAATGCATGAATATGATAAGTTTGCAAAATTCTGTGCAGAAATTCTGCACACAAGTGGTTTGACGTGCCAAGTTTGAGCCTTTAGTTCACTAATTTCCTAAAATTATTTTGATTTGAAATTTTGGGGCATTAAAAGCTATATCCTAAACTTTAAATTCTCCATGTTTTAAAGAAAAACATTATGCTTTGACCAGTTTACCCACTTCATACTTTTTGTTAAAAACTGTTTCTGCAGTTTGTTGAAACTGTGCAAAAACTGGGCTCTTTGTATCCAGAGTCTGAATTTTATCATTAGATTCTGACTTGAAAGCTTGATTTCCATCAACTTAATCATTTAAAACAATCTATCATATGATAATGCATGTAATGATTACTAATCCAACTATCAAACTATGCAAAAAAACAATGAGAACATGACGAGAAAAATAAAAGTGTAGTAATTTAAATGGGAGGTTGCAAGAAAAGTAAATGTGTGGAATTGATAATAAATTTAAATGTGTGGAAAGACAAGAATCTAAATATGTGGTGAACAATAAAAATAAAAGTGCAGTAAGTGTTTTCTTCTCTTTCAAAAATCTTTTCTAAGTGGGTTCATAATTTGAATTATGCTCATAGGGACTTTAGGTCGTTAATTCAAACACCAACAAGTAAAGAAATATAAATCATACACCAATCACCTTAGTACAAGAAAGAAATTTTGAATCATGCTCATAGGGACTTTAGGTCGTCAATTCAAACACCAACAAGTAAAGAAACATAAATCATACACCAATCACCTTAGTACAAGAAAGAAAAATTGAAAAGAAAAAGCAACACTTTTACTAGAATGCAATGTCTTTACATAAAAAATAATGAATTGAAAATCAAAACAATTGTATACTAAAATAAGAAGCTTTTTCTAGATGATAAAAACCCAAAGGTGTCGTGTAATTTCTGGACCAAATCTCCTTGAGGATTTCAATGGAGAGAGAGAGAGTTAAAGAATATGAAGTGTAATAATAATTCTAAAGAGAGGTGGTCTATCTTCCCATGAATAATATGAGACACCCAAGCCTTACTTATAAAGAGCGGAAAGCCCTTTATTTCTCTCTACAGATCCTACTTTGTAGCAAAAGAACTCATTTAATTGGTAAGTCCTCTTCTTGGCCAATAAGACTTCTAATGTTTGGCAAGATATATGAAAGATTCTTGAGTATTCCTTGTTTAAAAATTCTCTACACAGTCTTTCTAAACATAACTCTCTCAGATCTTCACAATTTAGCCCCACCAAAGATAAATTTTTGATGTGCATGGTAGGCTCCATCTTTTGTTTTTCATTGTACTTCACTTTTGCATTGAATAGGCCTCACCTAAAGGCATGTAGTATGGAGAAAATTTCTAAACATTTTGCAATTCTACCTAAACATTAATGTACAATAAACTTCCTGAGGTTATATTTTTGTCGTTTCAACTCTGATCGATGCAATCTTAGATCCTATGGATATCTACTCGAAAAGAGCTTCCAACAGTATTTCAAATCCGATGCTCGATTTAAGAGTTACAACCATTTTAATATATGTTGTCCAAAGAAAAACGTGATTAACTTTCCATTTTTGAATTCTCCTTTTCTAATTTTCCTTTTCTTGAATCAAATTTGAATTTTTGCAATAATTGGAGAGTGGGACCCCTTTCTTTAATACCTATAAACGAACAGTGACATTTCATTTAAAAAGGCAATTTTAACTAGAGTCAACAATGCATTAATGTGGGTCTAATTTACATGCAATGGTAACATGAATGCACATCATTGGATGTGATTTTTTTAAAATAAACTAATGATGATGAAAAGTCATGTTATTCCATGACAACTAGTTTTTACAAAAAAGTTTCTAAAAATAAAATCCTCAAAATAGCAAGTTTCATGAAATTATGCAAAAATGATAATTTTTGAGCAAATTATGCAAGAAAACATTATAATGAATTTAAAATACATAAAACATGAATTCGATCTACATTAAGCTCTTTTGATCCAATAAGTCTTTAAAATGGTCAAAAACACATATGAAAATATACATTTTAAGGACTTATCAAAGATGATGCTAGGTCCTTTGAGGGATGAACTCATCCATTCCATGGCCATTGTAAGTTACTTTCCTAGAAACATGATGTTTTATAAAAGCACATATTCATTTATATTCTCTAAATCAACTAAATTGAGAAAAAACTTTAAATATCTACCCATAAATTTCTAGGGGCAGGGGACAACCTCTTCCTTTACTTCTTTATCGATGTTTCCTGCCAAACCTAATAATACAGTGCTTTTACTTGAACTTGGAGGGTTTAAAAGCAAAGTCATTCTACGAAATTTGAAGATATAATCAATTGTGTTATGTCTATCATTCCATGTCATATGAATACCATCGTATGAATTGATAGAAGTACTTCTCTTATCCGCCATGCTTGATGATCCTGTTAACATCATGATTACAAATTGATATAGGTTTCTTTTGATTTGGAAGAATATGAATAGTGTTCAAAAAAAGCCCTTTGAAAATGAATAAATTACCGCATAAAAGAATTTGAAAAAGTAGAAGACCAAGGGCATTGGAATCTATATATTTTCTTGTAAGTGATTGTTTATGAGTATCCCATGAAGTTTGTGATTGTGGATAAAGCCGGCCCTGTTATTAACATAAACTTCGGCTCTGATATTCAAATACTCGAACCGGACTTAGATGGTGGGAATCTAAATTACACTCTGAGCATCATTAAGTACTGAAAAAAAAAAAAAAACACATCATTGCTCTATTAATTGAAACGATTTGTTGCTCTTGGTGAGCCTTGCATGAACTGGGAGAGGAACCGTCCATGAGCGTTGGTCCTATTTAATTTTTATAGCAGTTGGAAATTGGAATCTTCTAGAAAGGAGAGTAGGAATTGTGATTTCTCTATTTCCCTTCTATAAGAATTAAAGAGGAGCGACTACGGTACTTGTTTGATTCATACAAGGTTCATGAAGAGTAAGCATATTCTTACTATCAATGGACCATTGGGTTTTTTTTCCTTAACTGATGATGCTTAGAGTTGGAATTGAGATTCCCACCATCCAAGTTCGCTTCCAGCATTTGAATATTGAAGATGAAGTTGTCACAATCAAAGCCCGGGCTTCCCTTAATTAGGGTAAATTCAAAAAATTTGATAATTACAAAAAGGAACTTTTCTTGATTTGACCAAGGTCAAATCGGCCTAAGATTACCCAATCATGACCTGAACTTGGCCCAATTAATCATTATAAGGCAAGGCACAAGTACTCGGCAAAAATTTCACCTTAAACGAGATTCGTTAGCATAATTCTATAATTAATTAGTAGCAATTAAAATTAAATTATGACGGGGTGTCACAGAAGTGCATGTTGGTAGCAGGGTTTTACCCACAATCACCAACTTTACTTGTAATATAGTAGAGGTAGTACTCAAACAATCCAATCCCCAGACAGTGGTGATTTATCTAATTTCATTTTCAAAGGGCCTTTTGAACACTCTTCATATTCTTCCAAATCAAAAAAACAAAAAAAAAAAAAAAAGAACTTTATCAATCCTTAATCATGATGTTAGTAGGATCATCAAGCCTTGGAGGTGAGGGAAGTGCTTCTATCAATTCGTAATAGGACATTCATATGACATTGAATGATACACGTAATACAATTGCTTAAATTTTGCTGAATGATTTTGTTTTTAGGCTAGTAAACAGTTCAGGAAGAAGAAGAAGAAGAAGAAGAAGAAGAAGAAGAAGAAGAAGATGATGATGATGATGATGATGAGAAACAAAGACAGAAATATTCTTCTTTAAGCTTTCATATGATCTTACATCCTTATATATATATATTACAAACAAGAGTTGGTTCTAACTAATCTCTCCTAAACAAAATCAGTTAAACTTAACGCTCAGCTGAATGTAAAATACTGATATGTAACTAACTCTAACCAACTCAACACAGTGAGTTCACATGAGCTACAATTTACAACTCAGTTAGCTTAAGCTTGAGTTTATCAACAGGCCCCCTCAAGCTAGGGGGACGATCAGTCACTTTAAGCTTGGATCGCAGGAACTGAAAGCGTCTGCGATGGATTCCTTTTGTGAAAATATCGGCAACCTGGTCTTGAGTAGCAACATACTTGACAGTAATGTCTTGCTTGAGTACTTTCTCCCGAATGAAATGATAATCCACTTCGATGTGCTTAGTCCTAGCATGAAAAAGTGGATTTACAGCAAGAAATATGGCAGCAGTATTGTCGCACCATATAAGTGGACAATTAGAGAGAAAAACATGAAGGTCCTTAAATAAGGTGCGCAGCCAGGCAAGGTCAGCAGCAGTATGAGCAAGTGACCTGTACTCAGCTTCTGTAGAAGAACGAGCAACCGTGGTCTGTTTTTTTGCACTCCAGGAAATAGGTGAATGACCTAGGAAAACACAAGATCCTGATGTGAATCGTCTGTCAACAGGGTCTCCTGCCCAATCAGCATGGAAGTAGCCAGTAATTTGAAGACTACCACCATAAAGATGGATTCCAAAAGTCAGTGTTCCTTTGAGATATCGAAGAACACGTTTAAGAGCAGTAAAATGATCAGTAGTAGGACGATGCATATGCTGGCATATCTATTTTCTAGTGAAAGCCAGATCTGGACGAGTTAAAGGTACTGTAGCGGTTCTGTAATACTTCTATATTCGGCTGGATTAGGGAGGTATAAATGTAATGACCCGAATTTTTATTTTAAATTAGAAATTTATCTTGACCTTTGAATTGATCGGTGATGGACCCCATATGCATTTGTGTTATTTCAAATTTGGAATTATTTGTGGGACCAACCATGTTTTGTTAGGATTTGGCATATTAGAGAGTCTGGCTTAACCAAGATACTCAAATTGATCAGGCCTCTTGTTGTTGTAATTCCTATCTCAACTCCACATAGAAATTTGAGTTCAATCCCAAAATGTATTTTAGAGTCCAACTTAAATTATTTTGCTTGGCTAAACTTGGTTTGGGGACCAATATCCTTTATGGACTCTATTTACTTTTGCTATAAAATGACATCACCCCTCTCCTCAAGTCTTTCATATGAATCTTGGTTTCCTTTGTGCCTTCTCCTTCTCAAGTTCTTTCCCCCAAGGTATGCTCTGTTGTTCCGACCCCCACTATTGTAGTTTTTGCCATGATAATTAGATTTGTTATTCCCTCTAGCTATATTGAAAGTCTCAGGCTTGTTGTTGCAGCCTTCCTTGGTAGATGCAATCAGTGCGGTGGAAGAGAAGTCAGGAACTGATTGTTGGGAAATTTCAAGATTGAGTTCATCCACTGCAAGTAGTACAGGAAGTTCTTCGACAGTGATTGGAGCAGAGTGAGTTCTAATAGAGGTTTTGAAAGCAGCATATTCAATTGGAAGTCCATTTAAGGTGTGAATGATGAGATCGTCATCATCAACAATACATGAGACTGCAGCCAGACTATCAGAAATGTGTTTGATCTTTTGCACATAGTCATTGATAGACATTGAACCTTTCCTGATTGACTGTAGTTGGGTTTTAAGCTCAATGATGTGAGAACGAGAGAGGGAAGCAAATCGTCGTTCCAAAGCAACCCAGACATCTCTTGCTGTCTTCAAACCAACAACATGAGCAAGCACAGATTCTGAGAGTGTGGCATTGATCCAACACAAGACATTCTGGTCTTGTTGAATCCAAACAGAATAATGGGGATTTGTTTCTTTTGTAGGATTACCATTTTGATCATTCAAAAATTCATCAGGACAAGTGCTACTATCATCAACAAATCCTATGAATCCATGAGCCTTCAACACAAGTATGAATTGCAATTTCCACAGAAGGTAGTTATGAGTTTCCAACTTGATAGAAACAATATTGCTGATATTGGAAATGAAAAATGAACTTGAAGACATTGTTCTCTAGAATATGAATCCCAATTCCAGATTAAATTTAGTAAGACAGCAGAGGAAGAGATCAAGAAAGATAAACCTCTGAAAAGATGAATTTCTGAAGTAAAATGAAGATCTTGAAACTTCAATAGACACCTGGAGATAATCTGAAGATTTCAAATCTGAGAGGGAGAGCTCTTTGACAAGATGACCTTGAATGAAGCAAAAGACGAAGACAAATCGCCTTTGATTTGAAGAGAAGTCTTCAAATTCGGATTGCCTTGAGATGATCTGAAGATTTCAGATCTGAGAGAGAGAGAGCTATTCGACATAGATGACATTTGCTCAAGAGCTTGGATTCTTCAGGTAGGACCGATATGACGATTAGTCTTCAGAGCTCTGATACCATGATAATGGTACAGGAAGAGGAAGAAGAAGAAGAAGATGATGAATAAAAAGAAGAAGATGATGAGAAACAGAGACAGAAATATTCTTCCTTAAGCTTTCATATGATCTTACATCCTTATATATATTACAAACGAGAGTTTGCTCTAACTAATCTCTCCTAAACAGAATCAGTTAAACTTAATGCTCAGCTAAATGTAAAATACATGCTCTGTAACTAACTCTAACCAATTCAACACAGTGAGTTCACATGAGCCACAAGTTACAACTCAGTTAGCATAAGCTTGAGTTTATCAACAGTTACTAGCTTTGGCAGAAAAGATTGACAAAGAAGTAAAGGTAGAGGTTGTCCCCCATTACTATTTATTGGTAGAGTTTAAAGCTTTTTTTGAAGTTTATTTCATTTGGAGAACGCAAATGAATGTGGGCTTTTCCAATTAAGCATTAAGTTTCTGTGAGAGTAACTTACAATGGTCATGGAATGCATAAGTTCATCCCTTGGGACCTCTCCTTTCAGCAGTCAACAAGATCTTCAAATAGGAGAAATAACAGTGAGAGAAACTCTGGATTTTTTTGCAGATAGCCAAGGAGCCAGAACCCATTATGGTAATTTAATTGTTTTAATATGTGAAAAAGAGCTGTGGTTATTTGCAGAGTTCTATTCGCTAACATTTCCATTCCATTACGACAATTATGTGTAGATATCTTAAGAGAGTTATCAAGAAGGGAGAAAGAAGCAGATTTTAAATCAGATCTCGATATAGATTGCTTCATGAAGGTGAAAATGAAGAACATTTTGTTGTCTGCAATTTTTTTTTTAATCTCTAGAACTAGACCAGTTGACAACTATGATCCAAATAGAGTTTCATAAATCTATTTTTGTAAGAGAAAGGGACTTGCCTGCCTCATTGCTAAATGAGTGATTGGTTTTGTATGATCTGCACAATCTTCTTGCGATAGCTTAATTACCTTAATACTTGTTATTTCCATCTAAAAAGTTCTGTTTCTTGGGCATGAGTTCAGTCATGTTCATCTGCATTTCTTAATCATTATGCATTAGATAAGGGATGTAGGTGCACAAAGATCATAGATAACATGGGATTATTTTTCATCATCTTGGTACTCTTACCAGGTTGCATCACTGGAAGGGCAAAAGCATAGTGTGGGTAACTGACTATATCCTTCACGCGGGCACTTTTATAAAAATCTATATTTACATCCGTTTAGTATAAAAGAGAGTCTAGAAGCACTTGGCTCTAATTTTTTAACTTACATTTCTTCCTATCACAATAAAAAGTCTGAGCACTCGAAGTATGTGCTGGGATTAAATGTTGACAGACATCTCAGGTGGGCAAAAGCAACAATCTTGTCACAATGGATGTGGAAACTTAAAATGAAATTTGAACTTGCATTAGTTAGTACTTAGTAGCAAGCTTGAGTAGAACCCTCTATTTATACTTGGATTGGACTATCTTTACTGGATTCCAATTAGCACAACCCAGATACTCATGGATTGGTCTCTGGGCAACCAGGTGAGAATTGGGTTGTAAGGATTTTTGTGTTGGTTAATTTATGGGTTGGACAAGACTTGAGTTTATTGGTATTGTATTTTATGTTTTTTATAGTTTGGACTGAAGTTTGAGTCGCCAGAAGAATTGAAGAAAAGAAATTTGAATAATAGAAAAACATAGGGCTTGATTGATTGAGTGAATTTTCGATCGATCGAATTTGAGGTGAAACCGTTGCCTGATCGATTAAGCATCTGTCCAATTGATTAGATGGCGGAAATAAACCCACCGACTTTCTATAGAAATATTTCCTATTTGTACCACAAGTAGTAAGTAGGGCTCTACAAGAGCTATCTTAATAAGGCACGAACTGTGAGTTATAAAAAGGGTTTCTCTTTCAACCATAATGTATAGATCTCATTATCCGACTTTGAAAATGCTTTTGGAGATCATCATTCTTCTCTAAAGCTTATATTGGAGAGAGTTAGTGAAGCTTTGAGTTCTAGAGTTTTATTGCTTCCACTTCCTTGTACGGGATTGATCATCTTGTGGAATCAGGGTGTTTGGATCAAACGTGGAGAGTATGGCACGTAAAGTCGAGTTGTGTCGTGTAGTGGATTCTTGTAAGAAGAACTACAACCTGTAGTAGAGGGATTGACTATGTAAGGTTATGAGTTTATCTTATAACTGCTCAAAATTAGTGCTTGACTAGTCCGGTGTGACTTGTGGTTTTTTTCCATTGGGGTTTTCATGTAAAAAATTTGTGTCTTCTTTTTATGAGGTTGGTTGTTTGTTTGTAAGTTTAACTTAATTTATTTTTTTGCATATTGTTTAGCTTGCAATTTAGAAATCCAGGACACTATAAAACTTTCAATTGGTATTAGAGTGGGTTACATTAATCTATTGTGTTAGATCCTTTGAGATTTCTAGAATAGAATTCAACTGGGAATACATATCTACTATCAAGGCTTCTCATTTGGATGGATACAGTAATTACGCATACTGGTCTATCTTATTGTTTTTAAAAGCTACTCTTTACCTACGGTTGTTACTACTGGAGTATCTAGTGAAAAACCAATTGAGGACTGGACTAAAGAGGAGAAACATGCCTGTAATTGGAACAATATTGCCATCAATTCAATATACAATTGAGTATCCCCATCTGAATTTCATAGGTTCTCTACTTGTTTGACTGCAAAAAAAGGCATAGGATATCTTGCAAAGAGTTCATAAGGGAATTGAATTGGTCAAAGAAACTAAGTTGCAAAGCTTTACTACCGCCTTTGAATATCTTGGAATGCATTATGACTTTTACACCAAGTTAAGTGATATTGTGAATTCATGTTGCAATTTGGAGGAACCAATTCTTAAAGATAAAATCGTTAGAAAATTTTTTCGATCTCTCCCAGATAGTTTTTATGCCAAGATAGTAGCAATTACTGAAAACAATAAAGTTAAGGTTATTAAGGTTAATGATTTGGCAGGAAACCTTCAAACTTTTGAGGCAAATTTCATTGCTAATTGGAAAGCTAAGTCAAAAGGAATTGGGTTGAAAGCCACCAAAGAATTAGTCAAGGCTGCTGAAAGCGATTCAGATTTTGATTTTGAGAAATTTGATCCCCAAGTGGCTGTTCAGTTTATGATGCAATTCATGAGATATATGAAAGGGAAGAACACTGATTTTAAGATGCCAAAATTATTTATGAAGAAGTCTTCTAAAAGTGTTTAGTGCTTTGGGTGTAAAGGATATGACTACGTTGGTAATAGTTGTGGTAATAAAAAAAAGAAGGTGTATAGAAAGGCCCTCAATACAACATGGGATGATAATTCTTCTGAAAATGAAAAGGAGTCTAAGTTTGATCCTTTTAATATTGTGCATGGCAAATGTCTGGCTTTACTGGCAATGACTAATTCTATGTCTTCTCTTATCTCCTCTAAAGCTGATTCTGAATATAAAACTAATAAGTTAGAGGAAGAACTTGATTGGAAAGAAGAATATCATATTTTGTTTAAAAAATCTAAGAAGATGGGAAAGATGAATTAGAAAGTTGCAATCAGTTGGCAAGTTGCTGAAAAACAAATTTCTTCATTGAAGGCTAGATTAGCTGAAGCTCATGAGAATGTATAACATTTTGATAATCATAAGAATAATTGGCTGACAAGTTGACTGGCGCATTACAAATGTATGAGTTATTGATTGCTAATTTTGAGAATTCTACTAAAGAGACAAGAATTGAAGAAAAAGCTGCAAACTTGTCAACTAAAAATGTTGACTTAAATGTCAAGTTGAATATGACATTGTCAGAGGGAATGCTTCAAAGGAATTACATGATAAGATGAATGCTGGTTCTGCAATGCTTGATGATATTTTGTGCAATTAGAAATAGATTAATGGAAACGTGTTCTTAGATATGATCAAAGTACATCCACTTCGAATGCCAAAGGTAAAACTGTCTTTATTAAAGAGACTAGAGAACAAAGAAAGGGGGGGGGGGGGGGGGGGGGGGAGGGGGGAGGAAGAGAAAGGGCTGGAGGACAGTGGGGAGGAGGCAGAGAGAGAGAGAACATAGGGGGAGAGAAAAATTAATAGAGAGGGGGAGGGCGGGGGAGAATTGAGAGGGTGAGGGAGAGAGAGGTGGGGAGGGCTGGAGGAGGTGTGGGCATGGAAAGAGAAGGGATGGGCAGTTTTTTTATTAAAAAAATAAAATGGTATGTGAGAATAAAGGATGTGTAGTTGTAAATAGAAGATCTCTACTTTGAATTTCTTGTGTGATAGAGTTTAATCGAGCCAATGGCTCACACAAGCTACTCCATTAGGCTAGACTTTGAGCTCAACTTAATTGTTTCATAAACCACGGTCAACTAGGCATTGCCCATCTTGACTAAGCTATGAGCTCAAGCTTGTTAAGGAGGTTAGCTATGGCTTGCTTGTTGTATGGTCCCATGTGACTTCACTTACAAACATAAGCACACACATAATACAATTATTTTTTTAAAAAATATATTCTCTCTCCATATATATATAAATGGACATTCATGTGAATCTATCCCTCACCATATAAAAACTTAATGGGGCCCACATAGAGTTCCATTGATCATGGGCTTTGGGGGGATGGAAAGATACATCTTAGATCGGCCCACATATCTTTTTTGGGGTCAATCCTAACCTTCTAGCTCCTTCATCCATGGTTCACAAACTTAATGACTTTATATTAAAAAGAAAGTTTAACCCTCAATCCGACGGTCCAATCCATTATGATTAATGAAAACTCAGTGGATCCATTGTAATCTAAGGGTCCCTTGTCTGTGGATGGTTTGGATAAATCATAAAGTTGGCCCCCACTAGGTTCTCCTACATTTTAATATGGTGAGGAATAGATGCATATGAATATTTCCCATTTATAGAGAGAGGAGTATTTATGTGCATCCATCCCTCACCATAAGATAAAGGACTAGGCGAGGGAATACTTATCAAGTGCACCCAGTGCGCATCTTGCACACTAGGGGTAGGGCCCACTTGATGGTCCATCATAGAGGAACACACACATGGAGCCCCCTTGAATTGCACCTATCCCAAAGGTTTGGGTCCCATCTAGGTGTGTAAATACGGGTGGGCTGCCTAGGTCTGACACGGCCTAGCCCGCATGGGCTGGCACAGCATGGGCCCAGGCCTAGGTTATGCTGGGCCTAAGGGCCATGGGTTGTGGCCCGGCTTGGCACGGCCTACGTCTCTACTATACATGTTATCGTGGTTCACTAAAATTCCCACCCCCCATACACCCCTCCCCCAACGGTCATGGGGGGTGTTTTGGCCCGTTACCCCTCCCTAAACGGTCAAAAAATGGTCAAATAAGGAAGAGGGGGGTGGGGCGGCTATTTGTGTCTTTTATATCATTTAACCCTTTTACCAATTTTACTCTGTCCAACTACTAAATAATGGTTAAATGAGGGGTATTTTGTGTTATTTCACCCTTTTTGTAAATGTATAAATACCTCCTCCCCCCTTATTTCTTAACACACATCTACGAACTTTCTAAGCTTTCTATCTCTCTCTAATCATTGTCTAAGTTCTTGAAGCTCACTTTCAATCTCTTAGTCTGGGGCTTGGAGGTGAATTGTTGAAAGATCTCTCTCTCTCTCTTTAAGCTCTCAAGGTATTTATTAATTTAAATTTAAATTTTTATTTTTATTTTTAATTAGCATGTACATATTAACACTATGCAATAAGTCTTATCTTCTCCCCTTTCTTATGTAAACTAACACAACAAACACAATATTTATAATCACTTATTCTTGTTTTTTAAAACTTTATTTTAGAAAAATGGTTGGACCTTCAGAAAACTTTAACCTGGACTTTAGCTTAAATGATATTGATACTGAACATTGTGATGCATAATAAGAAAATGTAGAAAGCAATGCTCCAAATGTATCCCAAACTCAACGTACATTTGATAAAGAGAAAAAGAAAAAGAAATTCTAAAGTTTGGGATTATTTCAGAATTTTAATGGTTATTGATCTCACTAAAAACATAGTGGAAAAGGCACGATGTCATTTTTGTAAATAACTTTATAGCTGTAAGTCAACTGGTGGCTGGCCATCTTATTAAACACTTGAAATCATGTATGCCTAAACATACTAGATGTAATCCGGGGGTGGGTGTAGTACGGTTCAAACTCAACTATCCCAAATTTCTTCTACTAGCAATGTAGGGGTTTTTCGTATAACTCTTCTAATGTAAGATATCAACTTGTAAAATTTATTGTAACTAATCAATTACCATTTTTACTTGCTGAAAATGAATCATTATAAGATTTTGTAAATGAGGCATTCATCCTATTATTTAAAATAGTTTTTAGAAATGCTACACAAAATGATGCAGTGAAAATGCTTACAAAAGAAAGAGAAAATTCAAGAGCTAGTCTTCAAAGCATATAAGGAAAAATAGCATTAACTTCAATATAACTATAGATAATGCAAGCTCTAATAATGTCACAATTGAAATGCTAAGATCGGAGCTTAGACTTAAGTTAAATGGGATGATGTTTTATAATAGATGTGTATGTCACATCTTAAATCTCATAGTACATTAGAGCTTAAGGTTTATTAAGCCCATAATAGAAACAATTAAATACATTGTAGGTTATATTGTTTCATCTCCTTCTAGAAAACATGTTTGGAAGGAAATTTGTAAAACTCTAAATAAAACTCCAAAAAAAAATACAACTTAATATAAAACATAGCTAGAATTTTACATATCAAATGCTAAGAAAAACAATAAATTATAAAAAAAAATATATAAGTGTAGTTAATCAATTTTGTGTTTTACATTTATCACATGTAGATATTTTTATAGGTAAAGATAATTGGCAAATACTTGAAATAATAAGAGATTTTTTAGAAGTCTTTTATAATGCAATCTTTTTTTTTTTGGGTGTCTATATCCTACATCTTCTCAAGTTTGAAACCAATTTTATGAAATTAGTCTTATGTTTGAAAAATATAGAAATATACCTTATTTTTAAGATATTTGTTTAGCAATGGAAATAAAGTTTTCGCAATATTGGAACAATGTTCCATTAGCATTTTGTTTAGACTCTGTCTTAGATTCTAAGTTAAAATTAATATTTTAGAAACTTTACCTGAAGTAATAAATAATAATATGAATATTACTAATGTAAATAATATATTTATAATTAAATCCCAGTTAGAACAACTTTATATTGAATATTTCGCCGAAAAGGGTAGATTGGAGACAACTCTTCCCCTTTGGGCCATCCCCAACAATAAAAATGGAAGAAGAAGGCTATATGGAGCCTTCTTAAATATATATATATATATATATTTCCACTTCCTCTAGTCAATCTGTTAATGAATTATCAATGTACTTACAAATGCCTTTGGTTGAAGGCCTAGATGATGGAATCGGTTTCAATCTTTTGGCCTAGTGGAAAGCAAGTGCATTAAGATTTATCATGCTTTCTACTATGACCTGTGATTTACTAATAGTTCCAATGTCAGAGCAAGCTTTTAGTGTCGGTACCTACGTCAAAATTCGCAAACAACAAGTGTTTTGAGCTGTCATTTAATTGGAATAACGATGGTCGAAACTGTCGTTTTGACCATCGATAATATTGATGTAGCTTTTCAAAAACAAGTGTTTATAACTGTCGCGTAAATTTTAACTTAACAAGTATTTTGAGCTGTCGTTTTTATAAGTGTCAGTAGCTCTCGTTTTTTTAGAATGAAAGCTGTCGTTTTTAATTAATTATTAATTACAAAAGGGTTTTTCAAAAAATTATCAAGATGTAGGAGCCATCGTTTTTAAAAAGCATCTAGAGTCTTCTTCAAATTATCAAGTGTTAATAAGTGTCGTTTAAAAAATAAAAAAGTACCCATTTATGGAATTTATATAATTATCCATTCAATAAATATTATTGGTAATCTACCTATAAATACAAACAATAACACATTAGATAAAAACAAACATCATTAATTTAATTAAAGTCACCTGAATTAAAATTCAATCCAATATATAAAATCAGAGCTTCAAGCGAAGTCATTCTAAAACAATAAATTAAACTAGAGTTGAAATTGCAACAAAAAAAAATGAACCTAATCAAAAGTCTTATACATAGGCCAATTAATCTTTCACCGGTGGAAGATTAATCAACAATAAAAAAACGATGCTATCAAAAGAAATAGAGGAGATATACATGTGCTTGAAAGATTAGTTTTTAGCAGAGAAGAAGTAAAACTTGATGGCAGATGAAGAAATAGAAGATGAATCTCCAAGGGACAGCAAGCAAGTAGCTATATCTACATAAAAATATCCATGTAGGTGGATGAATTTCATTCCAGACAACGATGATGAGGTTGTGGGTCACTTCATAGAAATGGAAAACAACTCCACAAGCCATAGTCCCATGGAAAAGAACATTGACTTTCAAGATTTCTTCTTCAGTGTGCCAAGCTCTCAGCCTCTGTTCATACTTCATGCAGACCATCTCTTCTCCAACGGAGTCCTCATGCCTCTCCACCTCCCCAAACAAGGAGACAGAGAATTCCCCTGCTCCTCTTCCACCTTAAAAAGGCTATTCTCCATTGCAAGAAGCCCTTTACCGGTCCATCATAACGTCGTCATAAATAGTAGAGAAATGAACTCTTTTTACATTTTTTTTTGAACTCTCTTTTGGCTTTTAATTTGGTGCATATGAAGTGAAAATACTTTTTTAAAAAATATTTCTTACTTTATGGTTAGGCATGATTTATGGTTTACATTATTCTATGATTGTTCTTTTGTAGTTTTATACAAGTCCTTTCATTAATGTAAACAATAGCAAAATTAGATCACATCATTGGTTTGGGCATGATTTATGGTTTACACTATTCTATGATTGTTGTTTTTTAATTTTAGGCAAGTTAACAACTGGGGGCCGATTACCAGAATTTTATAATATATTTCAGAACACCAAGTCAGTGAAGCATTTCAAGGATCCGAAATTTTCGTTACATTAGTATTGACTTCCAAGCCAAAGTGTCTATATCCCACTCCTAAAAGGCCCTATTGGTGTTGGGCATTACATTTCACGAGAGTCAAAAGAGGCAGGGGGCGTGTGTACTCATGATGGAACATATACCCGCCACACGCATGTCACCATGGCTCATAATGTTGACATCAGTGAACAGAATACAAAAGTCTGGTGATTTCATTGGCAAACAAAATTCAGTACGGTCCTTCTTGACGTCTTTTAAAACGTATTGGATAATCCTACTTCAAAATTAAATTAAAATTATCTTTTATTTTAAAATACAATAAATTAAAAGAATTAAATCAAAATATCATATTTAAAATTTTTTTACCTTTTGATACTAAAAATTCAAAAAAATTAATTTTTCATCTCACTGACAGACAAAAAATATCTACTTTTAACACAAAAAGTAAAAAAATTATATTTTTTCACTAAAGGATAAATCTCATCATTGAATTAATGTAACCCCTTTCATTTTTTTATTCTTTGAAATGACCATTCATCTCACTTCAATCACTTAGTTAAATTAACAAACGGCTCTTTAAGCTAGTGCGTGGCACAACGAAAGTTCAACTGCCCCTCTCCTAGCAAAACAATTAAAAAAAAATCAAAACAAAACTCTTCACACTCCCATCCAAAAGGATTTTCTATAGATTCATGCAAAAATCAAAATTTTACGGCTTTTCTTTGTGGATGATGAAAATCGATCTCATTAAATGTAGATTTTGTTATAGCACGAAATAGTGTTTTCTACATTTGGTGTCTTTTTAAATAAAAAAGTAGTCCCACAAACATGCATAGTTAGACCTACCTTTGAAAATTTATAAGATGTGGCTAAATTTTAATCTAATAAGAGTTGATTATATCCAAAAATTAATATTATATCAAAACATTAATAAAATATCCAACAATTTATATGATATTTATGCCTGTTTTTTTGCTATGAAATTCCGAGGGAAGGGCCTTGAGTGAAATCACATCTTTGTTATTAGTGCAAGTCGAACATGCTTGATTAGAAGTGTGGTTTTAGTTCACACATGGCTCTTTTTGCAAATGTCCATAGAAGAAAATTGCCCTATTATAAACTTTATCTATCATAATTAGCTCAATCTTATAATGATACTAACTCCTAGTGAGGTAAAATTTGGACACATGTTATACAAAAGGCGGTCATTTTTAATAAGTAAATTCCACTTTAAAAATCCATGGTGACTATCAACCGTCGAGGTTCAAAGTTCATAAAAATCTGCTGGCTTTTTATTGACTTTGAACTCAAGTATGAGTCTAGTTAGGAAGCGCACGTTGGCCTCCTATGTATCAAGTACAAATTCCATGACCAATAGTGGTAGATGTAGAATTTTCATTTGAAAACAGTGAACCCAAATAGGCATTTAAGTTTTGTAAACCAAAGAATTTTATGTGGGGTTTTTTTTTTGGGTGGATCCAAGATTCTTATGTAGATTTTGGAAGCAAATATAGAAATGGGGGTAGACCCAAGATCTTTTTGTGAACTTTTGAAGTGAACCCAAGTCCAATAGGGTGACGGCCTCCAAAAGCATGTACCTGGGTCTAGCCCAACCCAGCCCAGCCCAGCCCATGCTGATGAAAAGAGGAAGAAAATGGAGATGAGCGGGTTTGAAGTAGTCTAATCAAATGATCTCATAGCTTTAATTCCTCAATTTTCAATCGCTATATTTCATGCATATTTATTGTGACAAAATTAATTGAGGGCTAATTTTCAGATTAGCGTCGATCAAATTAGACAAGATGCCAACTAAAGACAAAGAATTGCGGATTCATCATTAGATTGCCCCCCTGTAAAAACGAAAAAAAGCTTCAAATGAGAGGGTGTTTCAACCCTTCAATGACTTTCTTCTCAGACTACATTAGTAGCTGGATTGGACAACTGAACTCGTATATGACTTTTAAAAGATTTGATGACATAGAGATTAAATATTTTATATGATCCGTGGCAAACAAGTCATTGGGCAAGCAACCCTGAAGGTCTTACTGCCTTATGCGTGAATCCCCGTAAAAGTGGGGGAGTAATAAGGAATGTCTAAGGCGTTTGTTTGTTTTTTTGTTTTTTTTAAATTTATTTTCTATTTTTTAGGTAGGAAAGGAATGCATAATGAGTTACTACCTATTTTTCTCCGGTAAATACTCACAAGCCCACTCACTCAAGTCTCCCACTATCAATGCCATAGCCTAGGAGTTTTCTTTTATCCCTGGTCATTTATTTGGATAGTATAAGGGCTTTTTTTATGGAGAGTATTTCTAGGAGGAATTCTTGAAAGATTTTCAAAAGTTGTCCCTATAAATTCTCAACTTCTCGTTTGATTGGGTTTAGATGGTGAACATTTTTGAGTCGGTAAAATAAAAAGTCATTGTTTGCTAAAAATTTTTAGAATTTTGGCTTTCAAAATGCTCCATATTAAAATTCTACTTTAGGGAACAACATTTGAAATTTCTCTAATGCTTTAGGCAACGTATCTCCAAATGCTTGCAACCAAATGGAACCAAATGAATGAGTCATTAATTAGTATAAACCTATAACTTATAAAATTCATCTACAGGACAATCTACCTCATGGGGTGCGATTCTAGCAACAATATACCTTGTGGAGTCTTTTCCAACAACAATCTACCTCATGGGGATCACTCAACATTGTTGACAAGATCTGCATTAAAAACTTCAATTTAATTTGATGATCACTCTCAATGAATAGTAAAATGAGTGCTTGTGGAAAAAAAATATTAGTAAAATGAGTGGTTTGCCAAAAATATTTTTTTCCAACTGTATCGCAGAGGGATGACCATCGATCAATGCTTTGTTATTACCCTGTTAGATTGAGACTAGTAATTTTTTATACAAGTTTTATCTTATTTATTAACTGATTATTATTATTATTATTATGCATTTTTTCTCAAAAAAAATCCCCTTAGGGTCTTTGTGGAGCAAAAAAAGCTTATAAGTTTTATTTCCTCGGAATGGTCTTTTGGGCCCTTTCCGTTTTTTTTTTCAATATTATTTATAATCAGCGATATCTATGCTCAAGCGTAACCCTTTCCTTATTCATTTTTCCTTGTTGTTATCTTTTCTTCCCCTTCCTCTTTCCCATATTCTGTTTGGGTTCTGTTTAGGGCGAGAAGATTAAAACCAAGAAGACAAAAAAGAGAAAGAGAAAATAGAAACTAAAGAAAGAGAGAAGACAAAGAAAAGGAAGAAGGAAGAAGAAAAGAGGAGAAGAGAAAGAATGTTGGAAGGAGAAAGGATGAGCGTAGTTTAATGAAAGGTGGAAGAAGAAGAAAAAATGAAGAAGAAATAGAAGCAAAATAAATGGGGAAAAAAACAAGAAATGAAAAAAAAAAGAACAGAAACAATGATAATACAGAGAAGAACTCATTTTGTCTGCAGTTTGCTTCGGATATATTGCATATCTATGCTCAAGCATAATATACCCAAAGCAAAATCGGTATATTACACTTAAGCATAGATATTTATGGTCAACCGTAATATACCCAAAATTGTGTTTTCTTTTTTTTTTTTTTTTGCATTATTGACGAGTAGCGATATTTATGCTCATCGTAGACAGAAAATGAGTTCTTCATCTCCATTTTCTTCTAGTTTCAGTTCCTTCCTTCTGGTTCCCTTTATTTTCTGTTTCTCTATTTTTTCTACTTCTTTCCTTCCTTGATTTTCTCTCCTTCTTTCATCTTTTATGGAATTACTCTCATCCTCTTTCTCCTCCCAATATTTCTTCTTCTTCGTTGTTTTTCTTCCTTCATCCTCTTTTTTGTTTTCTCTTTTTTTTTTTTTTTTTTTTGATTTTTTTTCTCCTTCCCTTTCTCTTCTTCTTGGCTTTCTCCTCCTCGCCCCAAACAAAACCCAAATGGAACATGGGGAAGAGGAATTGGAAAAAGGGATGAGAAAGAGGAAGAAGGAAAGAAGACAAGGTTACACTTGAACATAGATATCGCTGCTCATGAATAATATTGAAAAAAAAATCGGAAAGAGCCTAGGGGACCATTTCGGGTTATAAAAAACTCATGGGTCCTTTTTCACTCCACAAAGACTCTAAGGGGATTTTTTTCCAGAAAAGCCCCTACTACTACTACTACTACTACTACTATTATTATTATTATTTACTTTTGTGCCCATGAGAGAGCTCACACACATAAGAAGATGGTATCATATCTAAAGATGGAACTCTTAGTGGGGGAGGGGGGCTATGGAGTGGCTAACCAAGTGAGCAACTCTTGGTTCATGTCTTTGTCAATTTGAAGGAAAAAATATTATTTGTAATTTATTAAAAAGGGATTATTATTGCACAGAAGCCTTTATACTTGACATATTAAAAAACTGTTCACCAAAAACTATTTATTACACAATTGTTCTTACAGGAAAGAATGCCAGAAAAATGTTAATTTTACCTTTAAACTTGCGATATCTTAAAGCAATATGATATCTAATCCTACGATATCCCATATCTATAGGATATTGAACTCTGCAATATCCTATAGATGTGGGATATCCAAGAATTTTTGCTGAGAGGGGGGGGGGGGGGGGGGGGGGGGGGGGGGAACCGCAGAGCATGGGGGAAATAGTCTTCCATCCTAATGGCTTTCTATTTTTTTAAAAATAATTATCAGTTTCTTAGTTTTTAATAGAAAACATAATAATTTAAAGTAAATAATTCTTTACCGACTTACTATTAGAGAGGTTAAAGTTGAAAGATATGGAGGTGAGATAATTAATATATAAGGAACCGATATAAATATCTAAATATAATCACCTCAGTGGCGAGGAACCTTTTATCCAAAACCATAATATGGAGCATTCCTTGGCTATAGTGATGGTGGGGAACTATAACATAGTATTTTCATCAAACACTACAACCCTCATTCATATACCTCTTGTGACTTAGCACACAAATATTCACAATAAGATTTAAGCATAATAATCATTTTTTTTAATGATCAAGCAGAACAAAAAACTCTTATGGTGAAAAATTGCAAAACCATGAGGCTCTTTAGACTGGTGAGAAGGATATAATTTTTACGCATACCTAGTCATTAGTAGCATGACATTCCCATCCTTTTCCCTCACATGAATTTTAAGATTTGTATTAGGTCCAAAAGAATTTAAGGAGCATACTGTCAACATTCTATGATGTGGGTATGATCACTCAAAGCTTCATAAAGAATTAGAGCTATGGGTTGGATGGTCTACACTTTGTTTTAAAGCTCATTCTGCTCCACTCTACATTTGCAGAGGATAACTTACAATGCCCCAAGCTTAGTAATAAGTCTCATCAGTTTATTAGAAAATCCATCAATTTTAAATCCAACACAGAACCCTCATCCATCATATATGAGGATGCATTCCTTAATTATAGGTTTCCCATCATATATAAGGATTTAAATCATGTTAAGTGATTTTACAATTTTTATTTACAAGAAGTAAAAAAAACCCAACCCCAAGAAGGGGTTTTAACACCACATAAATTGATTTATGTATAGAAAATGAGATAGAGGACATATACCTCTTATGATAATTGAAATAGATGATCTTTATATGATAGAAAACAAAGAGCCCTAATTCAGGAATACCAAAAATGCATAAATGATGAAGATACATACAATTTCGTAGTAAAAATGCGATTCGGGTTTGGGGGAAAATGATTAAAAAAAATCCAAATTTGGTCGATATCCTACATCAATAGGATATCGTAGAGTTCGATATACTAACTTAGTAGGATATCGAACCCTGCAATATCATACTTTTTAAGGATATTACATAGTTCGATATTATACTGATTTAGGATATCATAAGTTTAGGAGTAAAATCGATATTTTCGGGCATCCTTTCCTTTATGAACAACAGTATGGTAAATAACTTTTGATAGATAGTTTTTGGATATTTGTTAGGTTTAGGGGCTTTCGTATAGTAATAATCCCTTATAAAACCTCATTTTCATCCAATGATAGATTCAGTAGTGAAGCATGCTTGTATGGTGTGTGTATGTCGGTGTGTGCATGCGCTTGCACTAAGTGTGAGTATTATTATTATTATTATTATTATTATTACTACTACTACTTTTGTTTCTTGCCAAGTCAATGGAGCATCTTGCTAGTTACAGCGTAGACAACCTACACATAAGGATCCCTAATTGCTAATGTAACACTAAAGGCCTATTTGATATCATTTTTTAATTATTTTAATTTTATTTATTTATTTTTTTTATAAGATTGAAAGAGGAAAAAATTGTTTGGCAGGCATATCTTTTCCTAGCGCATATATATACATTTATAGTTATATTCTTTCTAGATCTTCACTCAGATTAAATGCCACCCAAATGAATTTTTCTTTATTCATTTTTAGAATGATACATTCTCAAAATGACGTCAAACTGTCCCTAAATGATGATGCCACTAATCCATCACTCCATTGGCCGGTGTGTGGTAGTATGATTATTTTCCCGGGGAAAAATATGCATATAGGTGAATGAAGTGGACTTCTTGAATGACTTTTGGGCTGAGTACTTTTTGACCTTGTTACAGAAACACTATTGAGTAGCAAGTCGATTTCGTTTTCTTCTCCAAATCTTCTCTATTTGTTTGTGGTGTAGAGTAAAGTGATATTTCATTAAAAGATGTGTGGGTTACATCAAAATAATAAAAATTCAAATTTCCCCCATTCTTCTTCAAAAAAGTTCAAAAAGCAACCATTACATTGTTAAAAATCATATACTTTTTATTCAAAAAGTAAAAAAGATCCCTTCTTAAGCAACTAAAAATAAAAAGTCATCATAGCCCCATAATATTTTTATTCTCTCTTGATTTGAGTTTTACTCTATTATACTCTACCTTATCCCACAAACAAACAGGTGTAAAGAAATGATTTAATTCTATTCTACTCTACTTCAACGCACAAACAAACAGGAGTAAAGAAATGATTTGTATATTTCCATTTGAGCAGACAAACGGTGTACTTCCAACCTCTCTTGTTCATGGGTGAACTTGCAAACATTACAAGCAAAAGACATGTTCTCCTAATAAGAGAGTGTAAGGAAATTGTTTATTGGCAAATTCATTGGGTTATGGACAAAACGGGGACTAATGCTTTATCATTGTATTTTATAGAATGGGCTGAAGAATGAGATGATGTGAAGAAATATGATGAAGTTAGATTTCCCATATCATGCTTGAGTGTCTAAGGCAGAATTGAACGTTTTCAAGCTTGCCTCTAATCCGCTCAAGCCTGACACGTGAGTAACAATTGAACTAAGAGTTTTCAATGTGTGCTTGAGAGTGTGCTTACTTGTGCTTGAGCGAGCATGTCGTCTTCAGTTTCCTAATTTAGGAATTTGTTTCTCGTTTGAGCTAAACTTCCTAATTTTTCAAGTAAACTATCCTTATTTGCATCCCACGAATATTGAGCTATAAATACTCCACCCCTCTTAGCCCAAATAATCTCTTTCCCTAGAATACCTTTTGAGAGATCCCCTTCTTCTCTCAAGCAATTCTTCCCTGCTTCGAGTTTTTGATAAACCTTTCTCCTACTCTTCCTAGAGATTCGTCTTGAGTGGCTTCAAGATATTTGAATCAAGTGTGTAGAAGGCAAACGGCATATGTATCCACAAGAAGAACTTTGATCCTTTAAATTGTGTGCAATTGGATAAGGGTAATAAGCATATCTTGTAACTTTCGAGTGTATAATGCTTGATCTTGGTGGACGAGTGTTAGGTCTAGTAGTTTTTTTCTGTTTAGGCTTTTCATGTAAAAAATACTGTGTCCATCTCGTGCGGCTGATTGCTTGTTAATTTAGGTTATTTGTTTATTTAACTATACATAAGAAAGCTGTATTGGGACCTTAACCTTTGTCAAGGTTAGAATCCTTTAGAGAGCCGGTCCTTCAATTGAGTGGAGTGTTTGAGTTTATGGTAGAAATGAAAATTCATTAAAAGAGAAAGAAAAATGACAAGGTACATAAAAAAATTTTTTTTTTAAAGAGAACCAATTGACTGTAACAGATAGCCCAATGTTATGGTTAGAGTCTGGGTATATGGCTAGAGACTGGGTTTGGTTGAAGATAAAAATGTATTGTGAGAGACAAATTTTAAATAATCTTATTATTACCATGTATAAATTGAAAGAACTTCCTTCCCAGAAGTTAGGGTGATCATTGAGGAACGCAGGGCCCTTCTAAACCAAGAATGGTACATGTGACTCTTCCATGATTGGAATCTTTTCGTTAGTAGAAGGAGTTATATAACACCAACATTAGTGTCAAATAATAAGAAAAAGGAGTTTTTCTAGTACAAGGAGCTCATGTCATTTAAAAATTATAACCAAGACGTTAAAAATAGCATGCGACATGCCGTTGGGTCTAGTTGCAATGTTTCATCAACCATCAAATGAAAAATTAATTCTATTGTAGCCATCTTCTAGTAAAGAGATGACCAATTCAAATGCTTACAATCATCCTCATTTTTATTGTGTGACAATTAGTTGGTTGGCAATCCCAAATGTTGCTTAGCTATTATTTACATGTGTGGTCTCTTTCTTACGTATTAAACGTGCATTTAATGGATCCACCCCTGCACAGGTGGGCGTTGATAGCTTTTAGAAGCTCAGCGAGCAGCTTGGTACTTCAATGACCACAATTTACCACATTGCATGCATGAATTAACTGACAGTGTCATCATTTAGGGATACTAATGAAATCCACATGTAAAATTCGTACATTACGTATCAAGCGCAAAAACAAAAAGAAAAAACCTTCTTTAGGTGGGCCACATCTATGAATAAAAAAAATATATACATGGCAGCAATGGCAGCCAACAGTCCATGCCAAAACTACAGAACCACATTTTCGGATGGTGGCATACAGGCCAACCATAACAACATCCTAGCCAATAGGTGCCGAACTACGTACGGTCTTGAGTCTGCCCACATATCAAAACCTCTAACAACCATTGTGACGAGGGACATGCCAAATATTGCTCCTATCAGTGAGACGCCAAACAGTACTCTATATTTGGTTTGTTCTGATGCCTTTTATACATATGCTTTTTCAAAAAAGTTAGATTTATTGACGCAGTCAGCCCCTCTAGCTCGGTATTTCTTCTATTAGTTTTCCATATTGAAAGAAGCTTTATTGAAATTGGAGAGATGAGAAACAAAAATGTCGATGCTGGTGGTCAGGATACATGCAAAAATGAATGTTGGGTGCATAAATTTAAGCCTAGTTTCTTTTCACAAAAATTCTAAAACTATTAATTCATGATAAAAATAGGTAAGTGAGTCTAATCATGCTACAAGTCTTGAATTTTAACATGTTTGCCCATAGAATAAAACTCTGGCAAAGCAAGACAAGTGGACCCGCTATAAAAGCCCCCCCAATGACATGTCGACACTCTGGTGTTCATCCCTCGCCCAAAACACCCATCACAAAGTCTGAAACGTTGCTCTCTGCCAACTCCCTTCCATTTCCCTTGAAAATGTCGACATCATTTCCATTTCCATTTCCTTTTTATTGTCTTCCCCTCCACATCATCCTACTACTACTACATCTACTTCTCCTCTTCTCCGTCCCTTTCTTCCGTTGTTCCAAAAACCAAACCATACTCCTCTACGGCTCTACCTTCGAAATCCGTGAAAACCGAAAACGCGAATTTCAAGGATCATCCCAACAACATGCTCTTTCTCGAGGTACGATTCATGCAAATCTGAAAAATCACGATTCCTAAGTTTTTCGATTCTCGAACCCTAAATTCTTTAAAAAGGCTACTGTCTTTTCTCGATCTAACCGAGGAATCCTTCTTTTCTAGAATCTGGAGCCTATGCTCTGCGTCGAAAGCATCAGAAACAAAACGCAGGTCTTCTCCGGTAATCTGTCCAGAATCCCACCTTTCCCCTTTTGCATGGAATCTTGAGATGGAAGCGAAATCTTATTTTCTTTGGTTTTTCTTCTTCTTCTTCTTCTTCTTCAGAGATGATGTCTCTGTCGCTGTCGGCGGCGAGCTGCGGCGGCGCGATGGTGGAGGACTGCCGCGACGACGCCGAAGCGATGTCGCTGAAACTGATCGCGATCGCTGTAATTCTCACCGCCGGCGTGGCCGGCGTCTCGCTGCCGCTCGTGGGGCGGAAGCGGCGGTTCCTCCGCACCGACGGGAACCTCTTCGTCGTCGCGAAGGCGTTCGCCGCCGGCGTGATCCTCGCCACCGGGTTCGTGCACATGCTGCCCGACGGATCGTCGGCGCTGACGGACAAGTGCCTGCCGCGCGTGCCGTGGAAGAAGTTCCCGTTCGCCGAGTTCGTCGCGATGGTGGCGGCGCTGGGGACGCTCCTGGTGGACTTCGTCGGGACGCAGTTCTACGAGCGGCGGCACGGGGCGGGCGGTGGCGGGAAGGCGGTGGCGGCGATCCAGGAGCCGTTCGTCGTATCGGTCGAGTCAGGGATCGTAGCGGACGGTCGGAAGGCGGTCGGCGAGGAGGCCGGCGGGGGGATGCACATCGTCGGCATGCACGCGCATGCGGCCGCGCACCGCCACAGCCACCCGCACGGGCAGCACTCGTGCGAGGGGGCGGCGCGTGAGTCGAGGCACGTGGGGCACTCGCGCGCGAGCTCCTGGGACGACTCTGAGGGGGAGGAGGGGCCTTCGGCACACGTGCGACACGTCATCGTGTCTCAGGTAATGGGCTAGACGTGGACCGTTACCATGGTTTTTTTGTTTCTCTTGAATGTTTCGGGTTTGGCCGATACAAAGACCGAAACTGTTTCTTTCAGAGTTGGGGGTCTTTCTGTATTGCTTCGTTTGTATTGTAATGTATTTGAATCTTTTGTTTGTCAGATTTTGGAGCTTGGGATAGTGTCGCATTCGGTGATTATTGGGCTGTCGCTTGGGGTGTCTCAGAGCCCTTGCACAATTCGGCCTTTGATTGCTGCCTTGAGTTTTCATCAATTCTTTGAAGGGTTTGCTTTGGGAGGATGCATTTCTCAGGTAACAAACGATTCATCTTATGTTGCATATGATGTGTGTGGTCTTGTTTTTTTTAAATTGTTAGGTCCTGAATCGGAACGGAGAAACGGAATTCATGTGGCGTCCAACCATGTGGCTAACCCCAACATGGTTGGGATAAGGCTTTGATGGTGATGATGATGATGATGATGACGACGACGTTAGGTCCTGAATCTGGATGTGGGTTGTTGTTGTTGATTGATGAACTTTGTGGTTTTGACTAATTGATGGTGGGCCCAGTGAAAGGAACGTTGATGGGTCAGATTCCTCTGTCACTGCAACTTTTGGGATGCAGTTGAGGGGCCTTTCTTTGGCTGAGTGGTGGTTGAAATTGGAACCTTCGTTTATGCCAGTTGCTTCAATTTGAATGGAAACACCAATAGTTAAGAACAAATAAAAGTCTTTAAATGAAACTATATTACATGTCGCTGTTATTAAATGTTTAAACGTCTTATTCTAATTGCAAGGACTGACTGGGCCTTTTTTTTTTTTCAAACCGAGGGCTACCAATTCAGTGGCGGACTCAGGATTTTCATTTAAGGATTTTATGTGAAATTTCAAAGCTAAGACATAATTTTCATTGTTGATTAAGAAATGGACCGATGTCTGACGGGTGTGACCGCCGCCAAGTAGATGCACTTGGGTCTGCCCCTCGCTATCCCTGTTTGACCCAACCTATTCATATCACATATCAACTGTTATAAGTGTGACATTAGACACAGGCTGAAGTGCACTTTTAGCAGAGTGGTTTATGCCGTTGAGTTGAACATGTTGAAAATAACATTTTTAACACATGAAATTTGTGCTAGTTGGCTATATAGGGTTGGGCATGAGATATGGACGCAGTGGATCATGCAAGGTAGGTCTTACAGCTCCTAATAAGAGAAATATTCATGTCATGCAGTCGATCAAATAGGTGTTAGTTTGGTCCTAATCCTGATGTCCTCAATAAGAGAGTTCGGTACTGAACATAAGGGAAACGTTCATGCTAGTCTTGCCTGTCCGAGTCCTGGGTGCTCGTTTGGATGGATGGTGCTAAAATTATACTGAACCAATTGAATTGCTTGGATGATCAGGATATCTGACCGTAGGTAGTTGTCCACAATTTGGATGGTGTGGATTCTGCATTTATGCATTGAAGATGGCTGGATTAGTTTCTAATTGTTTCGCATGTGAGAGATGCGGGAAGGGTTTCCGGCGCTTGATCTTGTAGAACTCTTTTTTTTTAATAAAATTCACTATCATTGTGAATTTGTCAATTTACTAGATGTACCCAATAGAGGTGTTATATGATGCATTGGTCGCCCATTTCTTTTTTCCATGTTCTCTTATTTGGTCATTTTGATAATTGTTTATAGCCTTCTGGCCATGGAGTTGTTCATGAGCTTTTTTATGACAATCATCCTCATCTACCAACTTTTACTTTAGACGTGGGCAGTGCACTTTGCTTCGACGTACAAGGTCATTGGATAGGTACACCCTAGCATGGATTCCCTAGATGCTCCCCTTTCACCTATGCTTAGATGATCTCATTGCCAAATTGTTCATGAAGTGTCTGCAATCAGAATTGCACTACTGAACCAAAGTTTGTAGGACTACTCATTACAGGGGCACTCATGGACAAACTAAGGGTAATTTGGCTAAGATGACTGAGGTGGTCAAAGCAACATGAAAAACCCTTACCATCCAAGTTTCATTTTTCAACAAAAAGGTATGGTCGGCTTGTGTGTGTTCCTCTTGATCCCCATGTAAGCGGCTCAATGGTCCATCAAACCAGAAGGTCTCACAATGGATATACTTTATATATTTATTTTTTTTTATTTTGGTTCTTTAAGCAAGAATGAAGCAAGTTCAATTCTCACAAATAACTCGACCTACTCCATTGATGGGAGTTGCCTAAACCAAGCAATTTGTTAGGGTGATTGTTAGTCAAAGAGATCACCATTTAAATTGCATGTCATGGGGGCATCAGTTTTTCCTTGTAGATTGCTACCGCTTTACCTTCTTCAAATACCAACTTTTCTTCCTAATTGCCAAAATTTAGTTCCTTCTCACTCTTATACTCACAATGTCCAACCGAGAGGCTTTATGGATGAAGAATAAACAATCCAGGAACTTATTCTAGGACATGGTGGTGTGCAAGTGAACCATCCATCATCAATTTCAGCTGCATTTGTGTTTTCTCTTGACGACCTGTGCATCCATGGGGTAGTAGTTATGTCACTTCTCCGAAGTTTATTTCTTGTTTTCAATGTTTTCTTGAAGCGAATGAAGACAGAAAAGGCTACAGGCCCAAATGATATTCTGATAGAGGTATGGAAATGTTTAGGAGATGTTGGAGTGAGTTGGTTATGTAGACTATTCAATAAAATACTTGTGACAAAGAAAATGTCGGATGAATGGAGAAGAAGCATTGTAGTATCTATATATAAGAATAAGGGAGATATACAAAATTGTAGCAACTCTCAAGGAATTAAACTTATGAGTCAAACTATGAAGTTATGGGAGATAATAATGGAGTAAAGACTTAGATGGAAGACCAAGATCTTTGAAAATCAATATGGTTTTGTGCTAGGGAGGTCAACTATGGAAGCTATCTTTTTACTTAGACAATTTATGGAAAAATATAGAGCAAAGAGGAAAAATTTACACATGATTTTTATCGATTTAGAAAAAGCTTATGATAGGGTATTGAGGGATTTAATTTGGTGGGTTTTGAACAAAAGGAATATCTCCAGAGGTTACATTGAAAATTTTAAGGATATGTATGAAAAAGCAGTAACAAATGTAAGGACCACATGTGGAGCAACGGGTGGATTCTTCGTGACTATAGGTTTGCATCAAGGATCAGTCTTAAGCCCTTATCTCTTTGTATTAATTATGGATGAGTTAATTGTGTATATTGAAGAAGAAGTACCATGGTGTATGTTATTTACAGGTGATATAGTATTGGTGGATGAATCAAGAGATGGTGTAAATGCAAAACTCGAGAGATGACGGAGGGCATTAGAATCTAGAAGCTTTAAAATAAGTCGTACAAAGGCAGAATATATGAATTGCAACTTCAGTGGACATATACAAAGTGCTGAAACCATTGTCAAAATTGAAACTCATGAGATACCACGTAGAGATTATTTTCGGTATTTGAGCTCGATGATTAGTAAGGATGAGGAGATTGATGGAGATGTGGAGTATAGGATAAAAACTGGATGGCTGAAGTGGATACTAGCTTTTGGAGTGCTTTGTGACAGATGAATGCTAACGAAATTAAATGGCAAATTTTACAAAACAGTGGTTAGACCAGTTATAACATATGGAGTAGAATGTTGGCCAATTAAACAGACGCATATATATAAGATGGATGTGGCGAAAATAAAAATGCTTAGCTGGATGTGTGGTAAAACTAGGAAAGATAAAATTAGAAATGAGCGCTTTTGAGAGTATTTAGGGGTAGCACGAATAGGGGATAAGATTAGATAAACTTGTTTCAGATAGTTTGGACATGTTGAGTGTAGGCCGGTGATGGCACCGGTGAGAAAAAGTTTGTCAATACAGGTGGATGGCCCATCAAGAGTTAGGGGTAGGCCGAAGAAAATATTGATGGAGGTCATTATTTTAGATTTGAAAAAGTTTAATTTATCTAAGGATTTGGCTTAAAATAGAACGGAATGGAGAAATAGAATTCATATAGCCGACTCTAACATGGTTGGGATAAGGCTTTGATGATAATGATGATGATGATGATGTTTTCAGTGTTTTCAATGACTAAGGTAAAATGGCTTAGTGTTTTTTCTGGCCCTTTCATTGACCTTAATTAACACAAGCTGCCAGACAAGGTTTACACATTGTACTTGATTACTTCACCAAGTCCAAGTGGGTGTGGTGGCATTTCAGCTGAAATAAATATCAAAATTTCGAGTTTAATTATAATCTATAGTTTGGTGAGGCAGTTTTTTATATTTCTTTTTTTCTTCTTTGTCAAATTTTCTCTATTTCTTAGTTTCTTCTTCATGAGGATGGGTAGTTGAAAATGAAAATCTGTACACCATAGAAAGGACATCTGGCAGAGAAGGCCCTCTTCATTGGCCTTCTTCATTGTGGAATTTGCAAAAAGCCTCCAGACAATGGAAGAAACCCATATCTGTGTTAATGGTATCTGCAGAACAAGCCCTAAATATTTGCATCATGTATTTTCCAAATGGCTGATTAAATTACTTCTGAACCCTCCATTTATGGGTGACTCTAAGGATTGACCTGATGATTGACAGCCAGACCTGAACCTCAACTGGCCTGAGCACCCACATTGTATGGTAGTATATTACGGGAGATGTTGGCATTGCAGCCTTCTTTTTATTTTTTGCAACATAATGATTCACCCCGTTCATCTGATTGGTGCCGATGTGAATGGTTTGCCAGGCAAGTGCCCTCCTGATTTAGGAACTTTTTGTTGTCTTCTAGAAAAGTCTCATACCATCAATACTTTACTAGGTGTTAAACTATATATTGTTATTTATTTATTTATTTTTATCATACTTCTGCACAAATACTATGAACGGTGAAAGTCTTTAATCAATGAGATATTTGCAAGTGACTTTTCCAGGGCCAGGCTGCTGTAGGCACTGTTTGGATAATTACATAATGACAAATAAGAAGTGCATGCACATTGTTAACTGTTAAACATGTTCTACTATTTCCAAAAGCAGAACCTTATGTATGAGATTAACCCCTCTAAAAGTAAATTTCAGGCCCTTAAATTGTTTTATCAATTAATAGATTCCTTATATCTATTCCCTGTTTTACTAGAAGATCTGCTAGGGGTGGATAGGTCTTCTAACTTCAGTTTTCACTGTGTGATGTTCCATTGTTTTCTGTTCTCACTTTTCGTGGTATAGTTCCTTTATACCATCGTGTCCTTTTCGGCTTATATGGTGGGCTTCTTGTTTGCCTTTCTTCTTTTAATATAATTTGTTGTTACCAATAAAAAAAGGAAAAGAAAAGAAAAGAAACGAAAAAGAAGATCTGCATGTTTATTGCCTCTCTGTACACATGTGAGAAGAAGACCACCATCATTGAATAAGCTAATTCCTGTATTTCTCATGTAATTCCAAATGCTCCCCTCCACGGATGGTCTCTTATATGATTTGTTACCTCAAGCAATTGCTTTTTTAGATCAGTTATATTTGAATGAATATTTGCTCTGAGAGCCTGTCCTTTGTAATTGTAAGTGCCTGCCATACTGCAAACTCTGCATTATTCGATTCTTTTGGTCCCTGGCTCCGAGGAAGATCACAAAACCTTCCTGACAGTATTCCTCAACACCCCTCCAATGCCACTCTGTCAACACTGAACTTAACACATCCTTCCTTAGGGGGGGACTCTACCTTGCCTTCTTGTCCACCTTTGCCTCTTAACATCAACACTTTACAGTTTGACAACATTATCGTGTCCTCAGTGCTTTGAAACCTTTAATAGCCACTACCCAAGGGGGTTTCTCTTACCTTGATGAGTTCAAATGTCTTTTTGCTTAGTCTCTCTCCTTGGTTAAAGGCCCTACCCTTTCTTTCCTTCCGAAGGGACCAGAAAACTGCTTGCAAGGACATTTTCTACAGCTTTTTTCCTTTCCATATAACCTGAAATAGATGCTGTGTTCAACTATGTCTTTAAAAACCCATGAAATTCCATAGAAAGCCATGACCTTCTCCATTGACAAAAAGGTGATCTATTGAATCATTCTCTATTCCACCCAAAAAGCACAATGAAAATGCAACAAGCATTTGGATGGTGCCATCTCTGTTTTTAATAGGGCTATCCACTTCTAGTACATTTCTTGCCTTTGCAGTGCTACAAATATATGAGAGGAATGGAGCAAGAGGATGGGGCTAAACCTTTGAAACTTCCCATTTATGATTTTTCAACATAAATTTTTTAGAGAACTTTTTTTTTTTGGTTTTTTGAGATTTTCTTTTATTTTTCTCTTTGGAAAAGAACCAAATGGAAATAAGCTTTTATATTGCAAACTTTTCTTCTTCTGTCTCTTTTTGTAACTAAGCAACTCCACAGCATTACTTGTATTGTGTACCTGTGACCACAGTGGTCTCTTAGATGCACTGCGTAACTTAACAGCTGGGACATGGGATTCACACACACACTGGTGTCATGTACTTGAAATTAACAAGAATACCTTTCTAAATGAAAGAACATCCAATTATTGAAACATATAATGTGGCCTTTAATGTGGATAGTAAAACAAACTTCACAATGTCTGTCTGTTGTGCTGTGTGCCTTTAAACCAATTTGTATCCTGCCAATTTGCCATCTTAGCTCTAGAAACAACACCTGCTTGTTGTTTCCCTTGTTCTATATGTTTTTTTTCCTCTGTGCTGCATATTGGGTGGCTCTATTCTTAAGAGCAATTCTAGCAGTTGATTCTAACCATGGGCCTGTTTGTATCTCCGTAAACATAGTGCAGGAAACATGGTTTACCCGACCTTTGTGCTTTGAATAACCTGATTCAACTGTAAGTCACAACTTTCTTCTTTGTAATAACCAAATCTAGTGTACCCTGAGTGGCAGTGCAATCAAGTTACAAGGATCCAAATGGGTGTAACTTATGTACTTTTGTGTTTTAATCATCTTTTGGTCAAGCATGCAAAGGAATCATGCCATTAAACATGTAACATTGCCAATTATTTGTCAGTGATGTTGCTATTGTTGTTGTCACTGCTGCTGCTGCTGCTGCTACTAACAGACTAGGTGGTTGTGATCTATATGCTTTTGTTGTCCATTCACATTTTACAGACTGAATGTCACCTCTCTCTCTCATTGTTTTTTTCGAGGCGAATCATACATTCATAAACTCTTGTACTGTCCAATTCTACATATTGTTATGATAAGCTGTTTTTACTTGTAGGCCCAGTTCAAGATGATGTCGGCATCATTGATGGCCGGCTTCTTTGCAATCACAACTCCAGCCGGCATTGGCATTGGGATTGGAGTATCATCTTTCTACAACCCCGACAGTGCAAGGGCTCTGGTTGTGGAAGGCATGTTAGACTCTGTCTCCGCTGGCATCCTTGTTTATATGGCCTTGGTTGACTTGATTGCGGCAGATTTCCTTAGCAGGAGGATGAGCTGCAATTTCCGCCTCCAGATAACCTCCTATTTTGCACTTTTCCTTGGGGCTGGCTTGATGTCTTTGCTAGCAATCTGGGCATGAACATCCCCTCTTGCAATCTTAGCCTGAGCAAAGCCCTCTTGCAATCTGGGCATGGATGGGCCCTCTGATTTTTATGAAATATGATATAAAGGGTAATTGTTTTGTGCAACCATTCTTTGTTGAGAAGCCCAAGAGAAAAGAAGATACAGGTGTTTGGTTCTGTTTGTCAATTTTTTCAATTAAGACTGCATTCTACTGTTGTAAACACAGTACATTGATAAATTGCAAGATCGCTATTGCTAAATTGCTGTTCTTTGTGTGTTTATGCTAGCATCACCAAAATGGTAGTTTTGTCAAATTGATGTTCATGAATAATTGTCACTGATTCAACTAGCAATTATTAGGGTCTGTATGATAGTAAGAATTTGAGAAGTTTTGTGACAGTTGGAAAAATGCCAATCTCAGCAAAGCATTAGGAATTTCAGGATACGGAGCATTTTGTTGAGGACTCTTTTCCCTCCCTGTAAAAGAAAAAAACAGTAATGCTCTCATATGTACTACACAAGTCCCCCAACAATAATTTGGGATCAATCCTGGGTGATCCCTCATTGCTTAATTTTATTTAATATGGTGCGCTTTTGGCAAGTCTAGTTTGTCTATTTGCAGGGTCTATTTGACTTCAGAATAAATCCAAATAGACATTTAAGAAAAAAGGGGAACAAAAAATTGGTTTGTTTGATTTGCTTAGATGGGACTACACCTCTCATGGATCGCTTTAGTTGAAACAGGATTTGAAATTCGTCTTCACGTGCTTTTGTTGGATGGTGTCTCTCTCTGATGAATTGTTAGATGGCTTTCAGTGGTCTCCCTCATGTGCTTTGTTTTGATTCTTGAAACCAGCTGCACACTTCCTCACTCTAGGTAACTACTGCCATTTACTGACTTTATGTTATTTCAAAGGTTTCATGGCAAGGCTGAGAGCACAATGACCCACTTGGGAGGAGTTGGAAAGGGCTAATTTGGGCTAATTTTAAGTGTGGCCCGTAAGATAAATGGCAAAAGACAGTCTTGATGAGTGTGTGTTTGATTGATTCTTCGTTTCTGGGTTGAAATTTTGGGGATTTTGTTGTCGCTGCTATGTTAGGATTTTGAAAGGATGCATATTATCTTTCGTAAAGATCTAAAGAGCTATTCTTTTAATAACCCCGTATTTCCCTCCCAGCCCAGCCCAGCCCAGCCACTCCAGAAGCCTTTGGCCTTGAATCCAAGGGACACTCAATTTTCAATAGTCAGAGAATTAATTTCTAGGGCCTATATGGGCTAGAAGAGCTTAATGCAATAGATGAATTCCAGGCTTGTCAACTCAAATAAATGTAGAGTATATTTTGACATTGGGTTTGTAGGTCGGGCCACCGTTGGTGATTCGGACTGTGGATATGATGGGTGGGTACGCTCTTCTATTTATAAGCCAGGATTATTTGGGAGGGGCCTTTAGGCCAAGCCCATTTTTCAAAAGTCATGTAGCTTGAAGTTTACCTCAAAAAATTTGGAGCTATTAGTCCACCAGGACATTTTTGCCCCTAAAATACTAAAAAATTACCATTGTGTTTCTCTTTTTTAAAAGAACACAAATTTCAAAAATAGTCATATTACAGTACGACTGCTGGCCACCCCCGCTAGTTGCCGACTGCCAATTGACAGGAATAGTGGCTAGCCACCGGCATTTTCTTGTTTCCAAGTTTATTTTTTATTTTTTTATTTGTTTTGTTTTACATACTATGACAACATGTTTCTATTTTTAATCTTGTAATTTGTTTCATCAATTTAAAATTTTTTTTTAATTTTTGATAAATTTGATTGATGTTTCTGTTTGTTATGTACCGTTATATATGATCATGTTTCTTTAATTTGTGCACTGGAAATTTAGATAGCTACCGGCAGTTTCTTGTTTCTAAGTTTTTTTTTTAATTTTTTAATTTTCTTTTTTTTTTACACACCACGACTACATGTTCCTATTTTTAATCTTGTAATTTATTTCATTAATTTCAAACATGTTCTTATTTCTGATATATCTAATTGATATAGTTGTTTATCATGTATATTAATACATGATCTTGTTTTTTTTAATTTGTGCACTGAAAATAAAGAATTCTTAATGTTCTTATATCTAGTGTTCCTGATTCTTCAATTTATGCACTGAAAAATTTAGAATTTTTAATGTTCATATATCTCATGTTCTTGTTTCCAACATGCCTTATTTTGAAAGTGAACCTAAAAAAAACCAAAAAAAAAAAACCCTATAAAGAAATAAGTAAACCCTAGAGGTATAATGATCATTATGACCAAACAAATAAAATAGAATGGACTTGAGGCATTAAACCTTACAGTACTAATGAACTCTTGCAACTAAGAATAAAGGAGGTGGCCTTCTGCTTAATTAAGTTTGAAGAATTAGACTTCCACCCAAATTACCTTATTTTGTATTTTTTTTTTGGAGAAAATGCAATTACCAAACAATTTGTGAGTGTGCCAACTAAACTTTCAAGAATTTTTTTTAAATATACAATAATGCCCTAGCGATAAGCTCTTATTTCTATATTTATCAAACAAGGTTTTTCAAATAAATTTAATTAAATGAGATACACTATATATCTTACTAAAGGGACAAAATGCATCCTTTTGTTTCTTTCCCCCTCTTGTCGGTTATAAATATCCTTGGGCTCTCATCATAAAATCAATGGGCTTGTTTGTTACATATGTAAATAGTTCTCATGTGTAATTCTTATGCGTTATTATGTTTGATTGTCCTTATTTACTCATGTGGTGTATTAATGAGGTGTAAAAATCATTTATAAATAAAGCTAATTACACAACCAAAGTTTTCTCTTTTATACCCCTTCTAGAAGGCATAATTGTAAGGACCCGATCCCAAGATTTTTATTTATATATTATTATTATTATTATTATTATTTTTATTGTTTAATTTTTTTATCATAAATTGGATCATGCTTGGACCCTATTCATTCATGAATTAAATTAGCTATCTTAGTAGTCGCATTAAATTTTGGGCGGGACCCAATATTGAATGTTGGATATTTAAATCTAGAGATGTTCAATTGACCCAATCAAACCTGAATTGTATGGTTTGTTAAGGATTGCTGGTTATGCGTATAACCCAGTAACTCCCTCTTCTTACATGATCTTCTCCCTTTCACCTTAACTGACTAGTGGGAGGAATCCCATTATATCCACATCACCCGTCCCACTATAATTCTCATTCCTCATTTAAAGGCATTTTATTTTACACAATACCCATGCAACTTCTCTCTTTCCCATAGAAATTCTCTTGCACAAAGGCTCTCCTTCTCCTTCCAGGTAACTCCCCTATCGCATCTTTGTATTACTTTCTTGCTTTTCAAAAAAATTGTCCATCGTTGTTTCCGGTTAAAGTTTATGCAAGTACCTTATCTATTTTATTCCTTGCCTTTTTCCTTCCTTTGTGCTCTGTTTTAGCTTATCATTATCATTACTTTCTCAAACCATATGCAGACAACCCACATCAGTTGCTAACTATCTATATTACTCAGTCATCACATGAACCCACCACAATCAGTGCTTTCAGCCATTTAATCTACCTGTTCCCTACCCACATCACGAGCAACACAACTCATCACTTAAAACTCAGTTACACACTTTGAGTCTCACCATCATCTCCTCCACGTCTCCTCCATACTGACCACCTGTGACACTCACCTACAGGTTCAACTAAACCCATTCCCAGAACTGCATCAGTCTACCAAATGCAGGCTATGTAGTCATCCAAATCTAAATCAAGACCCATCTAAATGTAGCCCATGCACAATTCTGAATCAAGACCCATCTCAATGTAGCCCATGCACAATTCACTATTTCAAACAACAGAATTGAACTCAACGATTACTAAACTCTATTCTAATCTTTGCAGATTTTTTTTTTCACCTTCCTCTGTCACTAATTAGCTTGCACATACCATGAGTGAGAATCACTTTAGATTCACCTAACCAAACAATGTATGTACCTTCACCTCCATCTAAACTCACTATGGTCATTTCCACCTTTGGACTCACCTAACCGGGCCCCTATCCTCCTAAACAAACATGCTGCTCTCAATCCTTGCAACTCTACTTGCTACCATCATCTGCAACCCACCTTTGACCCACACCAATAGTCTTTCATCAGCAACCTGCTTAAAATGTATGCACCCCTAGCCATTAACTAACCACCATCACTTTATCTAACCACAATCCTTGTTATGTCTGCAAACAGCCAAACACATTTGTTATCTGTCTTCTTTCCATCATGTTCCCAGCCACATAGACCCACTTCAACCCATGAAACCTAAGAACCCACCTTCTCTTCAACTTTAATCTTTTCCTTCTACTGTTTCTCTTTTCTTTCTTGTTTCTGTTACTTTCCTGTTTCCCCTCTTTATTCTTCCTTTCTACCCATTTTCAAGTCTCCATCTTTACCTCTATATTCTACTGTGTCCCTCCAACCAAACAACCCATTATTCTTCACCTTTCATTCCAACGGGCCCAGACACATCTCCATCCTTACAGTCTACCGTGGAAACAATTAGCCCATTAATCACCAATAGACCCATCTAATCTAAGTCTAGACCCAACTAGTTTCTCATTCACCTCCAATCTCCATCACAAGTAAATCACCGAAATCATTTATGATATATAAATTCAACCATTCAACTCAGTGCCATGCAACTAAGAACCCATATATATCACATCACCAATAGTTGGTCCCACTTAAGTCCAATATCCAAACTTTCCATTAGACCCCTTAGACCCACCAACCTTGACCCGCATAACATACCAATAAAACTCCATGTCATTGTGGCCTACCATCCTAGCCTACTTGGTCTATAGGTTTCATTCATGTACGGGCCTAAGTTCATGATCCAGTAGTCTGAGCCCACTCACTATCCATTTATACAAACTATTGGCCATGGTTCACCTTAAATATGTGCATGTGTAAATCTTACTATATAGGGCCCACTTGCACTATTTAATAATTTGGGCTCAAACCACAAGTCTCAACCGATTAAATTCAACCTTTACCTAAACCAAACCCATTAATTGCACATGAACCTAAATCCTAATTATTAGTTACCTATCATGACCAGGGAACTACACCAAGATTCCAGAACATCCAGGTCAGGATAAGCTTGATCAGGTGATCACCGTGAATCCAGGCAAGCAACCTTACTATGGTTCTCTAGTATTAGAGTTTTCTAATTTGCCTTCCAAAATATTAAATTGTTATGTGATCCTTGGTTTCATGCGGGGCTCAATCCTGGCATCTTAGCTTATTTAGGGCCATTGATTTTATTGATATGATTGAACCTTTATGAATTAATTTGTGAACTTAACAATCATCAAAATTGTAAATATTGAACTTATTCCATGTTCATTTGATGCTACCATGAGATATAAAAATTCTTAAATGATCCCTTGCTAGAAATATTTATTTCATGGTTGGACTCCAAAGTTGTGACATAATTCTAATTATGTTGCAAAAATGTTTCACATCATATTTTGCTAAGAAATTTTAATTTTGAGTCGTATGGTCCACCCTTGAATGCAATCCTTAACTTTTGAGGCATTATCCAACGCATGGGCAACGCAAAGTGGGGATTCCCACATACGGACTCTAGCCCTTTTTATGGGTATGACATTGGGGCCTGAGAACCCCTTTGTGCGTGATAACTAGACTGCAGCTAGTCCCTTATGACTTTGGGCCTTTATATGTGTGATTATGGCTTCGGGCCCTTATATATGTGATTATGGCTTCGGGCCCTTATATGTGTATTGTGGCTGAGGAGATGCCTTTTCTTAAAATAGATCATGTGATCTTTATTTTATTGGCAATATACATAAATTATTGCAAAATTATTCATGTTACCATTGTCTTATTAATATTTCTTAACACCTCATTTTTTATTGGATTATCCTTGAATTAATTATTATTTATTCATCGTACCCAGATTGTTATCATTTGATTGAATAATGGTTTGCTATAGTTCTATAGTTTGTTTACTTGTGGAGCTTTGTGCTCATATGTGTTTGTTTCTTTTTTTTCTTTTCAGACATTGAGATTGATCCCACCAATAATGAAGAACCTTAGCTTATTTACGGGAAATGGGCGAATCTTGAGAATCGAGTCACTACTTAGTTTTTTTAGTGTTTATTTGGTTTTATTATGTAGTTGGACTATGATATATCTATTTGAATATTTCATTACTTTGATAGCATTGGTTTAGACATTTCTGTTTATCTTCTATTAATGACTTAACTATTAATGATTTAATCCAATCTAGTTGACTATGAATCCTCTCAAGTACTGATTCAATTAAATGGATGATTTATAATATGAAATGTGGGACCGTTACGCCATGAACTCTGAGGGTCCTAAGGATCTCGGAATTCGGGGCGTGACAATAATATAGCGTGAGACCCCAATCTGCCTGTGTAATCCCTTGAGGCAAGATTAGACTAGAGCTTGAGTACACGAGTCTGTGAGCTAAGATAGGGGACTCCGTAGAGGTAAGGGCAGAATGCTTAATTTGGTTAGTACCATGAGACTTTATTCGAGTATCATATCGGAAATATTTAAGTCCTTATCTTGGTTTATAAGTACGGCATTGGCCTTGGCCTTTACCATATATGAGGCCTTTTAAAACAGTTGGGTAAGATTGAGTTGAACTCCTATGATCGAGCTAAAGTGAACATTATCATATGGCTAGTGGGCTCGGATCGTTATATATGGTCTTTTACACATGATTGCTTTCTTGTGAGCTCAATCGACCGCCTTTATTCTTATTGTTTCCCCTTTTTTGTGAGCTCCATATTTGTAATCTAAACCATTTTCTTGTTTGTTGAACCAACAAATCTCAAAACTTTGATGCCGAATATCTTAAATAATTGATTTTGTGTAATTTGTGGAGAAGTGCTGGCATTTAGATCTAATTTTCTGGATTTCTGTTGGCCTCAAATTGATGATTTGAACAGTTTAATATTTCTATTTAATTTTAAATATTAGAGCTTATTGCTTCATATATTAATTTTTCATAAATTTTGAGACTTTTGTGAAAAGCTTTCAAAAAATCTAAATGTTTCCAAAACTGATAGATGTATTCATTTACTTTACACATGTGAAATTGGTGTTTTTTGACAAACATGGTGATGTGTTTTACATGTGTACGCATATTTAACATTTATATATATGTAAATATTGTCTAGTAGGCAAATGCCCCTTGAAGCCCTGTGAATCAATAGTCCTTGGATCAAAATATGGTGAATCTTGGAAATTGATCCAAATGGATATATCATGAATTAAAATGAGTGAATTCTTGGAAAACTGATGCTACAGGGATAAATCCAGGATGGTTTTTCTGCCTCTTGGGTACTTAATCCATGAGGGTTATTCTGTATAAAACATGATGTTACCAGTCTGCTATCCAGCGAAAAACGGTCTTATTGGTAAATTGTTGAAAATTTGAGAACAAATGGATTTATTTACATTCAAAATATGGTTTGGTTTGGTCGAACACCAAAATCGAATTTACAGGCTTATATGGGCCCCCGATAAGAATTATGAACTGTACTCAAACATAAATCTTAAGGTTAGTTTAAATCCGAACTCGGATTTGGGCCCCCTAATCCTTATTGGGCTTATACCTTGACCAATTTGGATTCAAGCATGAACCTGGCCCATTACCGACTTGCTACATGCCTCCAGTGAAGAACAACTGCATTGGTACACAACAAACTCCCCGTAGCAGGTAGAGCTACAAAGTAAAAGCTGGTAAAGCTAACACCACCAAACTGGAATCCACCACCCCTCTAATATATACTTAAAATTGATATCTTCACTCTGCCTAGTTTGGTGGCATGGGCTGCTGTGTCCTCTCAAGGCATGGAAATTTCTGTGCCACATGGTTTCAGTACTTGGATCCGATCAACCATGTGATGGTGAGAATGGTCACTTCCTTTCTAACAAAGGATAAAGTGCATGAAGGGAATATGTTTGGTGGGGCTGACCAACCCCTTGTCTGTGGATGTCACCATTGTAGAAAACCTTATCCTCATAAATTCCTTGTTCATATTTCATTTTTTGTTAACATTTTACATTGTTTCCATTTCCCATAGTTTAAAAGTATTTCTTGTTAACTCTTGGCAAAATCAAGTTCAGAACCCAAAGGTAGAGAGGTTTCATTGTGAATTTTTTTCTCAATGAGGCTAGACAAAGAGGGTCAAAGTTCAAATCAGAAACTGTAGATAGGTGACTGCCAAGATGATGGAAAGACAACCAAATTCTGGCAGAAAAACTTGTTAATTACTTCAGTGAGGCCTACTCTTTCTTTTAAGTACATAAGATATTCCAATCAATGTGATTTTATTTGTGATTAATCAGTGTGTTGTACATGATGTGACCCACAAATTTCTTGATTGGGTGGAGATCATAATGAGACGATAGGAGACACGATCTAAGTCCCAATTTGAATCTTTTGAATTAAGTTGTGCTGCATTTAGTTTACAAGCAAATCAATTACCTAGGTTTCTGCAGTGAGGGGATTTGACTCTATGCAGATTTTCACTTCTATGAGAAGGAGGAATCCTACGTTCCACTAATTGCATAGGAAATTAATAGTATCTCTGTCAGAGCCGAACAACACATTTTTTTTCTTTTTCCATGAGAAAAATGTGTTTCACAAAATGATAAAAAAAAAAGGAGCTGCATGAAAAATCAGAACAATTTTTCTCTCTACCATAGATTCCTCCATCACATCAATGCACCCTTGATCGTGGTTGAAGTCACTAGGTATGAAAAAAAACACAACCACTGGGTTTAGAAAGATCTAGACTCTGGAGGGCCTCTAATTTTTCACACCAATTATGGTCTTGGAAGCATAATATATACTCGAGAATGGGGCTCACCTTTTCAAAACTTAATCCTTTCACAAGTTCTAAGTCCAATTGTAATAAGCTGTGGCTGATAAAAATCACAATGTTATGAGACCCATTGTTGAGTGTATCACAAGTTTTACATATAATTAACTTTCTTTTGTCAAGTACAATAAAAAAATAGAAGAAAAAAGAAAAATTTCTTTTTTCAGTTTTCTGGAAGAATTATCATGTGACCTAACCGAGTCACTTGACTCAGCAACCTATGGAACAGAATCTGAATTTTCAGGTTTACAAACACAGCAAAAAAATTTTTCATGCATGTCACCTGTCGGCGTGGATGTTCAAGTGCATCAAAAAGTATATACGTTTGAGGTGGCCCACCTTGGATATGGATGGTCTAGAGGAGAAGACCATAGCCAATGTTTTTGTCGCTTTTTTTGGAACGTTGTGGCGTTCCATATTTTACTGTCTATCTGTAGCCATACACCAGGCAGATTTCTTTGACAACCCATCCATGAGGCCCCATCAATAGTATGGGCTACTCATGAGTAAGGCGCCTGATTTCGAAGTTGATAGTGTGGCAAATGGGTCCGGATCTTTTGTAGCTTTAGCTCCAGCCTTTCAAGAAATAGTACACATGGCTTTTTTTTTTATATGTATAGCAAGGTAGAATTGTGTCATCTAATAAAAATAAAATTTTACTTTCCTTGTGGGTGTCCAGGCTATAAGGATTTGAGGTGGATGATAATGAAAATACATCTTTTGTGTTGTCTGTTCCGATGACATGTATGTTAGATGACTACAAATTATAAAAACCTTATTTGAATTTGTTGGGCTTGGGTTGCCCGGGATTAGAGCTTGGGTTAGGAATACTGAGAAGTGTTTTACAAATTCAAGTTGGTTTTACCTGGGTTCGCTTTGCCGCTTTGTGAACCCAACCTGGACTGCTTGAGTTGCACTTAGGGCTGTCAAAGGGCCGGGCCCGGGCCGGGCTTAGGTAAGCCCTTATCCTACCCTCACATGTGCGGGCCGGGCCTAACTGAACAAAGGCCCTCGACTTTTACGGCGGGCCTAAAATTTTTAGGCCCTTACCCAACCCTCAAGGGCTAGGGCCGGGCCAGGGCCGAGCCAGGGCCAAAAGAAAGGGAATTTTTTTTTCTTTAATGGAAATAAATCTTTTATATGCAACAGCCTATACCACTACCACCAACCAACCTTATACAAACCCTCCTCCTTTGTCCGGGCTGGAGACCGGAAATGTAATGCAAAAGGCAATATGGCGGAGTTAAAAACTTTTTTTTAAGGCATTAGTGGTAGCGTTTAGGGCATAGGAGCGTTTAGGGCTTTTTCTTTTTACCTTTGTCAATGAGAGGGAGTTGCTTATATACGATGATATTTAGGACTTTATCTTTTAAAAGATGAAAATGCCCCTCAAATATTATTGTTTTATGACTGTTGACTGGGTATTTTGATAATTTCTCACAAAGTGAAAAGTGGAAAACACTTGGCTGTAGCATGGACATGGCTTTTGTCAAAAAGTTTAACAGGCTCAAAAGGCTTGTGTATATTATATATTTTATATTAAAATTTAATAAACAGCAGGCCAGGCTGGGCCCCCTCGGGCCTGATTAGTCAAGCCTAAGCTCAGCCCTCTAGATGCGGGCTTTTAAAAATAGAGCCCTACCCTACCCTCAGGCTTTAGATGAAAAAAATAAGCCCTCATTTTGAGGGCTTTTGCGGGCTGGGCTGGGCCGGGCCGGGCCCCCTCTCTAAAGGGCCGGATTGACAGCCCTAGTTGCACTCCTACCTACAAACTTGGATTTGGCAATATTGGATTCGACCCACCATAACAACCTGAATCCCACTTGGCAAGTCATAATTTGGGTTGACCCTTGATGTGGGGTCAGATTGACTAACCTAATTACTAGATGGGTTGGTTTGGGGTTAAACCCATACATGTCGCCAAAACTCTCAACCTAACTTGAACCCTTTCATAGGAGTTGAAAAGTGTTCTTATTAATTAGACCCCCATCAGTTGAGGTTACGAAAACCTTAATTGGGTCGAGGTTTATTTCCACTATGGACCTTACCCAAATTTGCACCATGGGTTGGTGCACTCACACCCCACAATTGAAAACTTTTGTTGCAGAATCATGAAGAATTTGAGTATGGATCCTGTGGGGGGCAATCTCATGGTGACCTTGAGTGGGTCTATCAAGGTCCGCCATATCATTGTGGGTAACCTGCTTCTATGGAATTGAGATTATATCATAAAAACTCCCATGGTGACAGTGAGGAGACTAATCGAGTACCCCTACGTCACCATGGGGATTTTTCTTAAAAAATTCAGACTGCTGTTGTGTGCATGGCATGCTGGCCACGGTGACGCGGCAAACTGTGATAGATTTACCCATGGTCACTCTCAGGTTTTCCCCTATGGGAGGACCACCGTGGAAATTTTTGGCTGCCGAAAAGCATGACTTGTCCTTGATTTTTAGCGGAAACATGCCCGTACCAGCATTCCGGAACCCACCTCATCTCAATGGATTTCTCAACATTGAGGAAAAGTTGTGGCCACATTTCCTCGTAAGATTCTATTGAACACCGGAAAGAGACAGCCACAGAAATGCAGGGATACTTTATTGCTGGACTTTCGGCGGAATTGTTCCAGTAGAAACAAGCCCTAATTGAGGTATGTTTGTGAACAGCATTCTCCATGGAAATTAAAAATGTTTTTCTTAGGAGAATGACTTTCTTATGTTCCTTGTGAACATTTTTCATTGATTTCATTTCATGGGTTGATAATATTTTTCACAATAATTTCAGAAATTACTAGATTGGAAGAATTAAAGAACCAGCCTTTGCACTCTCACCACTGAAACTATGTTACTAAGTATTGCACCAAATAACAGAAACTGAAACTGTAAGAATAATTGAAATATTTCATTAATCGATTTCACAAAAAAAAAAAAAAAGCCACAAAGTAAATGCTAAAAAGCCCATATTGCACAAACATGGAATTCTATCTGTGGGCATAATCAACAATTCAACTCAAGTATCAGTTCTTACATGCCTGATCAGGAATAGAACTTGGACAAGCACCATTCTCTCGTACAAAGTATATTTGCTTCCTTCACTCGAAGGTTCCACCACCTCTTTAAAGTCTACTATGCTCTACTGTGTGTAGGGTTCTAGCCCTCATAATTGGAATAAATAAATAAATAACAATTCAACTCAACTTTATTTGAATAGACTGAGTCAACTCAAGTCAAAAAGCACCGAGTCAAATGAGTAGTATCAAATTTGTAAAAGAAGAAATAGAACAAAACCAAATTTAAATATATATAAAAAAAAAACCAAACTCTGTCAAACTCATCCTACTTTCTTGACTCAGTGTCCATTGAGTCAATATTATAATCCTCTCCATCACCATGACATGAGCTAGAATTTGAAGATGTGGATGTCAGTGGAAACAGGGGAGCATTGGATGAGTGCTTTACGACCAGACCCCACTATCCAATGCCAATTTGCAATGTAGAAGCAACTCACTTGCTATAACCAGTCAATACAATATACTCCAAATCAAAGCTCTCATCAATGTAACCTCTACTAATTTCAACTGACCTCTTTTAATTTCAACGACATCTAACATCTCTCTCTCTCTCTCTCTCTCTCTCTCATATTTCATCTTAACTCCCTGCATCCTAACTGTTGAGACAGGAAACAGTCCTTTGCATGGCAGATCTTAACTCCCTGCATCCTAACTGTTGAGACAGCAAACAGTCCTTTGCATGGCAGTTTTAAAGCTCTACAATTTCCATGGCTTCTTTTTCTCTAGCAAACATTTATACTGTCTCCAAACTTCAACTGGGGCTCTCTGTAATCTCCTTTTTATGGCCTTTTCCGTCCTGTTAGTGGGTATTTCTGTATCAATCTTATGTTTCTAGACATGGGTTTTGTTTGTTTTTCTTTCTTGAAGGATACCCATCTCGTGCTTCAACTGGGTGAGTGATTTATGGGCGATTGTATCTCCATTTTTTTTTAATTCTGGAGAATGGGTCCGGAAGTAGTTTTTCTGGTGGCATTTCTCTCTCTCATCGGTTCCTTTGTTCATGGATCCAGAGGTAATGGTGTTAATCTGTGCATATCAGTGGACAGTTTTTTTTTTCTTGATTAGTCAATGTGTATATCTATGAAATGTTTATAGGGGATGTTGATTTAATCTGGTTTAAGACAGTTTAGGTCCACCTGAAGATGTTGTAATGGCTTATGATTTTTCAGTAATCACTTAGATGCAGGGATTGGGAATTGGAAAGTTCTAATATTATTACTTGTGGGTACTGATACACTAGAAACCAGATTGGCTGCGGATCCAGTTCTGCTGAAGTGTATTTTGATCTCTGCTTTCAGTTGTGAAATAGCAAACGGAAGAAATGAGAAGAAATTTTCATTCTTTAGGCTGAAGTGGGACTTATTCTCTCTCATTTCAGTTTGTTCTGGCGTCTTAATATGTGTGATTGAAGTTGTGGTGTTTATACATTTATAATATTTTCCATGAAATGAATTTTCATCAATAAACTAAGTACTGGATGTGAGATGTTTTATGTGAATGTGTGTCTGTATATATATCGATTTATCTTATGATAATTGGGGCATGCCAAGGTATGGTGATGATTATTTTGTTAATTTGTTTTTGTGAGAGCGTTTACTTCAAGATTGACTAACTATGTAAGTAAAATAGTAGAGGTTCACCAAGTCTTGAGTGAAACATTTAATCTTGATTCCTGTTTTACCGACTCATCTGAGTTTTTCCGCCATGGTCATCCAATTAATTTCACTGTAATGTAGCTCTGTTGTTGATCTGTATGTTTAGACTCCCAAATATCTTGTGATGATTGCAGTAAATCAATTGGAGCCCTTATAGACGACTCCCAATTACGTTGGCAGCCTCAATGCTTTTCCATGAAAATTCTTTGCTGGAACTATTCAGGTTATATCAGAATGATTTATATTTGGGGAAGAAGAAAGTACATGCAATTTTTGATGCATGGAGTTATGCGAATTGGTTCCTTCTGTACCTCCTTTTTTTTTTCTTTTGAGATGGTAACATTTACATGACTATATTTCAAAAAGAATTGCAAGGAATGGGCAAAAAACTAACTGACACCTAACAGATTCCAACGAGAAAACCTGAAATCCCACCCTTATGAAAATCAGCAACTAATTTGTGATTTGGGTATATCCAACTAAGCCAGTACTGGCCAGGTGAAATTGATTTTGATGATCTTCACCGAAGTTAATGTTGATACGTGCTACTATTGGGCTATATCAGAAAACAACCATGTGGGACACGTGTCAATGCTTCTTGCATTTATATATGCTTAATCCTGTATTTAGCAGTATTTATCTATTATTTATATGGTTCTAATGTAACTCTATTTATTAGATAATTTTGTGTATGTTGTATGCATTTATAAATTTAAACTAAAAATTATTTGATATCATCACACAGGTGTTTAAAGTTGCATTTCCTTGCCCAACCATGTCCAACAACTTGTATCTGTCTTCTAACTGTCATAGAGATCTGTGGCCAGGTTTCCATATAATGCCATTTTCATTTTTGTATATGCGAGTCTAGTGTCGTGTATTATGATTGATTTTGGATTTGTCTTTGTATGATGATGAGATTCTACTGCTTCTCCAATACTGATTTCTTCCTCATCTATAATAATATTAATAAAATTTCAATTTCAATTGCTTCACCCAAAAAAAAAAAAAAAACTGTTTATCACCTACAAACGACTCTTAAGCAAATAGCAATTCAACATGTTTAGCTTTCTAGTTTTAAATTCATGACCATGATTGTTTGCTTACCTGCAGGTTCATTTTCTGTGATGCCCCCCACACCACATGAAGCCATCAAGCTGCCGGATAATGCATCTACTCTGCCCATACTGTTACACAGACCACCATTAGGGAATAGGGCTCAGAGTCCTGCACCTGTACCTGCACATTTAATCTCACTTCACAAGCATCATGCAAGAAAAAAACCCAGTGGTCCTTCACCTGCACCTCTACACCCAATCTCATTTAACAAGCATCATGCAAGGAAAAGATCCAGCAGCCCTACATCTGCGCCCTCTCATTTGTTTCCTCTACCTTCCGACCACCGAGGTTGGATTTCAGCTCAAAATTCCATCAACTGAAGTAATACTTGTTAGGAAAAGTCATTATAGTTATATATTTAAGGATTATCAAGATATCTGATAAGACTATAAAGATCCGTAGAATTAGGAGAGTGTTTTCGTTATTTGTGTTTTAGGAGAGTTATTTTGTTATTTGTGTTATCATCTTGGTTTAGTGGTAATCTTTATGTCCTTGTTTCAGTCTGCGTACGTAAAATGGATTCCCAGTCGATTCCGTAGTTGTTATAATATTGACCTGTGACTGGTATGGGAACCTAAGAAGCACGGACACTTCTAAGAAAGTGACGTGTCCGTGTCGGACACGTGTCGGACACCGACACTCCTCGGATACTCTCGGACACGTGTCCGATACTATTTAGCCGTGTCTATAATTAAGAACTAAAAATTTTAATTTCGGACACTTGTTCAACGCTCTTTTTGCAACGTGTCCCACAATTCTTAGCCCGTGTCTATGACTAAAAAATAAACATGTGGCTGATATCTCTTGAACAATGAACACTTTGTTAACATGTGGTGATTAAAACTTGTAAACTTTATATATGACAATTTTTTATCATGGAAAAATGTATGATTGTAAGTATTAATCATATCACAAGCTAAAGACAAATAAATATTTCACTAAAGAATAGGCCTCAAGATAGGCTTTGTTTTTCTCTTTTTTTTTTTTTTTTAGAGAGGGGAAAGAGCTAATCCGCCCTTTTCTTTATATGGATTTTATGGAACTGTGGATATTTCATGTTTAATGATTATGAATTATGTTTTAGTGTTGTATTGATATTTAATTATTTGATATGTTTGTTAGTTGGTATTTGAATTTTTATTTTTTAATTGCTAAATTGATTAAAAAAGTTAAAATGATATTTTTTTAGCAGATGATTATATATATTAATATATATTATTAACGTGTCCCCTGACGTGTCCGTGTCCTACTTTTTTGAGAAATGCCGTGTCGGCGTATCCGTATCCTGTCGTATCTATGTCCCGTGTCCGTGTCCATGCTTCTTAGATGGGAACATTTGGATAACTTATTTCAGGTGAAGTGCTGCCTCCTTCATATCCTCCAACTGTCTTCCGAAAAAATATTAGACACAAGCCACATGGCCTGCCACCCTTGGATCAAGGTGGTTCACAATTCATGTTTGAGTGCAGTCACGGCTTTTAACTGGAATTATATTATTTTATGCTTCATATGGGTGTAACTAAAGTTGCAATCAGTTTGAAAATCATGATTGAATGGAATGGTCGTCCATTTTTATTTGCTTTGAGGTAAAACCAGATTCACCCTTAACTTTTTACTCTGTTTCTTCTTGGTAGGCCCTTCTCTTTCTCCCATCCAATCTCCGCTTTCTCCAAAAACTGGACGGGGAGCAACTGCACCTTCGTCATCAGTTACAGTTCCATCCCACCCACTCAAAGGTATAAAATAACTTAATTAGTTCAGTATGTTCTGTTTCAATTATGTTGTTGAAAGTTGTTCATGGTCATGCAATTGTATCTTTCTAGGGCCTATTTATTCCCCCACTATCTCCCCATCTGGGTCTTTTACACGGAAGCGATTTCGGGCATTACCACCTCCACCACCTAATCATGGTACATTTTTCGGGACTCTATTTTCTGGCTAGTTTCTGGAGTCTGTTCTGTTGTCATCATGTGTTTTTATGATGTTCTTTGGAATACAAGAGAAGGATTTGGTTTGATGATTCAGCCTGGTGGTTAGATATACTCCATTATGGATAGACATGTCCTATTGTTGTATGTGATGTGACAGTTCATAATTCTCAACACTTTGAACAATAAAATTCAAATTGGATATTAGAAAAGAAATACTGGACCGGTCATTAAACAGAAATGAGCGAATGGTTGGAAGGATAAGATGTTAGCGAGGTCATTTCCAAATCATCATCATCTTTTTTATTTTATTTTATTTAAATTTTTGGTGGAGCTACATGAGATATTTTGAAAGTTACAGAGAACTGAGAATAAATATCATAGTCAACAAGGTATTGCACAGCAGCCATTAACGATTAAAAAGAAAAAAAAAAGAAAAGTAAGAAAAATAATGAAGAACCACCTAAAAAGAATATAAATCTAAAGATTTCAGCCTTTTAGAAGTATGCTTGTACATTCCCCCTCTTTGGATATGGGGAAAGGTATCAACACCATGGAAAGATAGAAAACTTCATTAACAATATCAGGTTATTTCCAAGGGGATGGTGCCAATCTTTGAGCCCACCCTGTAGCATATTTAGAGTCAGCCTTGATAATGGGCCTTCACAAGAATGCAAAAACAATCTTGTGCAATGCCTTGAGCCTGAGATTCTGAGATTAGGTTAATTCCAAGGCACGACATATATAATCCTGTGGCAATTCGTGACATGCTGAGGCATGTACGAATCGTCACAAGGGAAATCCCATAGGATTCATGTGTGAGGAGCATCATGGGGTGGTACTAAGCATAAAGTCCATTAAATTTCATTTGTAAACCATAGCCATAGCACTTAGAACAGTCTTTAAATGAACATGTGCCTATGCATATACTATCATGTCCAAATACATGCATCTATATGAACTATCCAATGTAAATACATGATATGCCAAGAGGAGTGGAACCTGTAAACCATCCACATAACCAAGATCCATGTCCATTTCTAAACAGATAACAAAATAAAAATGTAACAATGATGGCATGATGCATATAACTAGTCACCCATATGACAATCCTATCATGACCTAAAATAATCTCATGACGCTCAACGAATTAGATGACTGGAAGTGGTCATCGTTAGTCCACTCTACTATACCCTAAGGAGTCGTTGGGACCTCCTCTGCGGGTGCATTAGTGAGTGAGCTGGTATCTAAACCTGTAATGATAAGAGTAGCACTATAAATACGACGATTTAGCAAGAATAAATAAATATAAGAACATGGCATGCTGTAGCTGTTGTGCACATGCGGAAGCACAAATACCAATTGTTGTGGCTATCATGCCACCTGTGAGATCGGACCTAGGGCAAACACATCAACATCAACCATACTTTGAGAACAAGACAACAAGCAACCATTACACAGATTTACTTAGTTCACCATAAAGGCTACCTCCATGGATTATGGGCATCTGCTCAATTTCACTATAATTCATAGGTCTCAATTTTGCTCTTACAACCTCTTGCCAAATGTTGTGGGTTATACTCCGAACACTACGGGGAAGATAGTTGCCACCTCTCATACACCCTACATGGCCATACGTGGTTGATATAAGGGGGAAGAGATCTACCACATCTCCTTCATAGAACCTAGGGTTACATCACGTGAATATATAATATCTGCTTTCTTGGCCATCAAGAAAGCCCCGGCACAAAGACCAAAATACCATTGACCCTAACATGGTCATTGGATCAATGAACCAAGCCGGCTAAATCGAAATAGAAGACATAAACCAAATAGTATCAAATAGAATTAAAAGATGTATTGATTAAAAAAGTGCAATTAACGTATACGTAACTAGGCAACTTGTGTATATAAAGAATAAGCATGATAAAAGAATTATAATTAACGGTGTATAACTTACTAGTTGGCAATCACACTGGCTATAACCTCCCTGAAGGGAGTGTATGCACAAGCGGGTACCAGGAGGCCTACTTGGCTACTCGAGGAGCGTTGACAAACTCCGAATAACCTATTGCAGCATGGCTTGTTTGCCTAACCCATGCTCAGCCTCGTCGAGCCTCATAAGGGCATAAGCTGAGTGGTGCCATCCCATGCGAGTCAATACTTAATCAAGGGTCATATCTTACATCCATACTTATCATTCGTAGTCATTGGGTATCTTAATAATTGATGACAGGTTACCCTTGCAAATCATTGAGTAAATGTTCAAATTGACTGATCGTGTATAAAAGAGATTGTAACAAGGTACTTGGCACAACTTTGAATGAAAGACGGTAAAAATAGAAGGTATTACAATAATCAAATCTAGGCCACAGACTAACTTGGACTTCTTCATAACTTGTGAGGAACATGATTATTTCATGTTGAGGGCATGCCTTTGACTTACAATATGAATGCACTTAAATCTTTAAGGAGATTAAGGACATTTACTAGCCAGTCCTATTCTATGATAATCCTGTTGCCACTAGCCATCCAAGATGGCAGAATCATAAGGTGTCCCTATGTCCATGTGCTACCATTGTCTTGGTGCTACATTCTGTATGAAATGGACATCGGACTCCTTGTGCCAATGCCCATGGTGTGGCATCGGAACTAAGCCGGGACATTGGAAGGGATGAGTGATAGCTCAACACTTTCCCTTTATACAAATTATTTGGCATTGGACATGTTACAAGGGGTGAAAGTTCCATAATTAAAGCCCTACATGGTCCTTGAGTCCACCTATCATCCTGCAGTCTTAGTTGACCCCATGGTTAACCCCAAGGTTGTCCAAGATGAGGTCTAATCCATCCAAATCAACCAAAGTTACTTTTAAAATGAAATAAAAAAAGGTCAGGCAGAGGCGTTGTCCACTTGATGGGAGCCCCAACCTGTCAAGCGGATCTGGGAACAAAATTTCAGCTCTGCTTGAATCACCAAACATCTGTTGGACCCAAGAAACCATGTAGAGCTCACTGGGGTTTACCGAATGCATTGCCATCTGTATTCAGCCTCTTCTGACCTGGTTTAGGTTGAATTCCCATATCCAACCTTCTTTATGGTGTCAGTTATTCTTTAGTCACCATTTCCCATCTGCTTTCCACCCATTATGGAGATCAGTCCAAAGAATCCTGACCGTTTATTGCGATCATGGAATCTAAAATCAGTCCAACTCACCTGGAGAGTATCAGTCTGATCAGATATAAAACCGCGATGATGTTTCAATCACCTATAAATGCCCCAAGCAATGAGATCTTGATTATATCAATCTTCAAACAATCCAACAAATTTGAACACAACCAAACTGAGAATGGCTGTTCTCAGCCATGCCACTACACAATGTAATAACAAGACCCATTTCAAAAAACAAAAAAAATGAAGAAGTAATAACAAGCCCTCATGGCCCATGAATATATGTTACTTTAGGTTTGTGTTGGGGGGGGGGGGGGGGGGGAAGGGGAGGTGGGGTTGGGGTGGTGGGTGGGGAGTGTGATTTTATGAGGACTCAGTATCGCTTCTATCTGGGTTGGCTAATGAAATGGCCAGAGTCTTCCATGATGTGAATTTCAGATCTTAGGTGCTCTATGTTTCCAATTTTCTTCAACTAAAGAACTTGATTAATATGATAATCTTCAGCCAATGGGAATAAAGGGCGAATCAGTTGTTGAGTAGCAATTAAGTTCATCCCCAAAACAAGATGGCCAAATCTTCAGTACCTCTCAACCCTAACTGAGCAAGCCTCTCTCAAGTTCTTCTCGGATCCATAAAATGCTGAATGTCACTAATAATAAATTCCCTTCTCTTGTACCAATTTTGCTTTTAAAATACCCTGTTACAAGAGTCTCAAAATTAGGGAAATCCTAAATCATAGAAGCAATAAAGAAAGAAAACAAATTATAATCATAATTAATGCAGGCAGGTTTTAGCAACTTTTTGCCAAAATCTTAACTAGAAAATTGCTCTTTGGGTGTGCAAGGAGTGTGGACGTGGTTTCCATAATCTAGAAGATGTGTGCCATAGGTTCCCTTTCATGATCGAGCCTCCTGGCATGTGGCTGCACCAGTGATCCCATAATATAGAACATGTGTGCCATTTGACCTCTGTAAGCCTAGTGAAGGTAAGTTGGTTTACCTAAAAATAACACTTTATCCATTTGGATAACCTGAGCAAGTCATGGTCTCACAATTGTTTTGTTCTTTGTGATAAACCAATTACATGTAACCTGATGCAAGGGTCCAAAGGGGGGATTTAGCTTTTAGACTAACTGAAAAATCCATCATTAATTATATCCACTAAGGATCTTTACTAACAACATTTTTCTTCAGAGATCTCCTCTTTCTTTCCTTCTATTTGCACCATGATGCTTCCATTAGTGAAATTTTCAGAGATTTTGGCTTCTATTCTGAAAATGGTCTGTTGATGCGCCCATCAAAGTAATTGTCTGTATCTAAAAACCATGTGCTCCATTTACACAGACATTAGGCCTATGTATCCTATTGATATTCTGAGATCTGAGGACCTTACATTTCCTTACTTTCTTCTATTCAAATTAGGAATGTCAATGGTTCCAACCTGTAAATTGTAGTTATAAGACCCTCTTTTTGGATTTGATTGATAATCGGGTACAGGTCAACTTGTGGCCAATGGCCATAACTGAATATCCAGTTACCCAAGTGATACGGATAAAAATACTAAATATTGTATTCAAATATAAGTTAATAAATACTGTAATACATTTTATACTGCAATTGATGTCCAAAGAACGGCATCACAGATGGAAGATGCTTGACCTTGCAATCTAAAGGTCATTGTTTCAGTTCTTGTGACCTACTTTTAATATATATAAAATGCAGACATGCAGATTTAGTTTTGAGTCAGGGAATTTGCCATGAGTCAGGTCCAGGTCCATTTCGGTCTATTGCTGTCTGGCCAAGGTCGCGTATCATACATTTAATGAGGTCCATGTCTGCATCTACTGTGGGCCCATACTGAGCCGAACATTTACATCCCTAGTTGTTTTCATATGCAGACAGCACATCTGTGTCATAAAATATACGATTGCAATAAAGATAATTCTGACTGGTGAAGATTAACAGTTCTAGATTTATCCATATGCAGATTGTTCAGAAGTGCCATGCACAGAGCCCCTGACAAACACCCCTCCAGGTTCACCTTGTGGCTGTGTTTGGCCAATGCAAGTTGGACTTCGTTTGAGTGTAGCACTGTACACATTCTTCCCACTGGTTTCAGAGCTTGCCCAAGAAATTGCAGCTGGAATTTGCTTGAACCAAAGCCAGGTACGCATTATGGGGGCAAATGCTGCCAGCCAGGAGCCTGACAAGACTGTTGTACTCATTGATCTAGTGCCGCTTGGAGATAAGTTCAATAATGTTACTGCATTTTTGGCTTATGAGAAATTCTGGCACAAGATGGTTCCCATAAAGGCTTCCATGTTTGGTGCCTATGAAGTATTATATGTTCAATATCCAGGTATACAGGCCTTTCTATTATCTTGACTTCATTCTTTGGAAAATCTTACAGTGTTTTCTAACCATTTGTTTGTCGCTATAGTCCCACATTTCACTAATCCCTATTTTTCATTTGATGTGAACTATGGCCGTTGGGTGATACTAAAAACTTCTCACCATTGGATTATCTTATGTCTTCTCTTTTCCATCTTTAAGTATTATATGTTAGCTGTAATTGTCCACTTGAAAGCTACCAATTAGGTAGCTAAGATCATCAGATGTGGTGATTATAGGCTGTAGTTTATCCATGCTGGGTCTTATTAGACTATGATGCCCAGATACAGTATGGATACGATAAAGACACGCTGTGGACATGGTAGGGACTAGGGACATGGGTACATGTAAAAGATGGAGTATTAGATACGATGCGACACGATCCGTTTCCCATTTTGAAGTATCCGTGCATCATAGCTATCAGATGATTGAAATGATGATCGTATTCATTTAGGTTTGGGTCAGTTGGCTGTTTTGAACTTTCTTATTTCTGCAGGTCTTCCTCCCTCACCACCTGCATCACCCACAAACATCACTATTGATGGGCAGCTTTCTACTAATCATAAACCAAGGACGATGCAGCCTCTTGGGGTTGACATAAGGAGACAGAAAGAAAGGCTTGATGGTGGTCTCATTGCAGTCATAGCCCTATCGTCTTCTGTTCTTCTGGTTTTATGTGTTGGAGTGGTATGGATTTTATCATTGAAATGTGGAGACCACACCTGTCAGCTTCCACCAAGTCCACGAACTTTATTGCCTCCTGTAAAGCAATCTGGTAAATACTGTTAATGCAGATTCCATATAGATCATCTCTGAAACTTAGTTTTCTTAGAACTTGCCCTTTAGCTAAGCAAGTTGAGTTGTTTGAACTTCAAGGCGAATCAAAATTCTACTTTGGGAGTTAACCTCTCCAGTTGTTTGAACTTCAGATATGATTTCTTTGTCAGGGAGCTAAGCTAACACAAATCTTTATATGGTAACAATCATATAAATGGCTCATCCACAAACAGACTTTAGGAAGATTCATGGAAACAAATTGTCAAGAAATCATTTTTTTTTTTTTTTGGGTGGATTATGTAGTAGTTAGTGTTTACCATACAAAGATCTGTGTAAAATTGTCTCCGGTGTTACTACTTTTGATACTTCAATTGGAAACATGGGCACGTGTCCATGGACCAAACAATTAATCAGCTAGGACCACACCCCTGTATAGATCACCAGCCGTCATTCATATTTTGCATGGATGGTCCCCTGAACAAATTGTGCAGAAACAAGCTATCATTACGCTGAGGCCCTGACCCAAAAAAGGGGAAAAATAAAAAAGGCTCATGAATGTAATGACAGAACTCAATAAGCGGAACAATTGATAAATATTTGTATTTCATTGGTAAATCAGGATGGCTTCAACCTATGGAGCAGGATTATCAGGTTGTCTGGACATCTTAAGAGAATTATCTTGGTTTTTCTCTTCATCTTTCACAAGTTCTCATGAGGGACATTCCTTGTTCATTAGCAACCATTATCAATAACCTTTTTGCAGTATATTTATTGTTCATTACTCAGACAGTTACGATTATCGAAACAGTTAAAGGTTTCTTCCTTGTGGCATATACATACAGTGGGGCCATCCCAAGGAATGGTCCAGACTCAAGGCCATAGATAGTCAAATGCAAGTCCAATTTGGGCTTGATGCAACAAATTGCTGGACTATTGGAATGTCACACTACAGTTAAATTCCGCTTTGAGCATGGTGGGACACCAAAATAAGATGAATTATCGAACAATGAACAAGTTCTTTTCATGTTTAGGGGGTGTTTGAAAACCGTAGAAAGCCATAGAAAACAAAATATTATAGTAAGAAATATCTTACTTCCTATACCTATTAATATGATATGTTTGGTACGAATAGAAAGTCTGTTGAAATATTGAGAAATCTTCTAAAAAACAAGAGAATCCTAGATACAAGGATCTCCTGTATATTTGATTCTGTGATATGCTCATCTTCTACTCCATGGACTTGATCTTTTTAAACCATGGGACTCCTTATCCCCCTTTTTTTTTTTTTTTTGAAAAGTAACGGTGAATTTTATTGAGACAAAAAACAAAGAAACAACAACATGAGTATAAGAGACTTATACCCAAAGCAAAATTACACAAGAATAAACTCCCAGCGACTCCTTGTTTGGCTAAGGAATCCGCCAACCCACTAGCCAATCTAATCACATTAGTGAAAACTAGAGAAAGAGTAGAAACTAGCTCCTTGATCTCATTGAGTATACACTGAAATTTCCAAGGCTCACATCTTCAACAAGAAACCATCTTCCTTCTTCCTTCCACAAATCACTTCTAGTCTTACGTCTAACAAAAAAATATATCTATCTTCTTTTCCTTCAAATGTCAAGAAGTGGAGGGAGGACCCCTTCTAGTAGGGGCATGATAGCAGAGGTTGGATTTGATCAATCCTAGTTTGATTTGTAGCAGTGCAACCATTGTGTTTGGGGAAGAGAGGCTATTTAAAAAGAAGATACAAGAGATCAAGAAGATCAGGATGATCCTGATGATGCCAACATGGAGCCCTAGTATGATTTGTAGTACAGGAAGGTGTGCAGTAACTTATCATCATGGCTCCTACCTCTCATAAGGTCTATCAAAGTTGGGATCAAATACAGGCCCATCCAACTTCTTTCTCATGTACTCTTCTATAGACATGCAGTGTTCCTTGCTTCTTTTTACAAGATTTAACTGTGCTTGATTGAATAGTACGACATTAGACATCTCTTCTGAATGTGTTCCTTTAAAGGAATAAAAGGGAAAAAAAACCCAATAGTGACAAGCAAATCAAGCATATATTAATCAACCCAATAGTGATTTATCATGTTATTAAGCATGTCGATAAATTTAAATATAATTAATTTTAAAATGTAGAGATTTTGATTCAGCATTTCCATTTACTTCCAAACAGCTTAACTTAGAATTTATTCTGCTCATCAGAATTTGCCAAACAACATAAATGTTGAAATGTTCCAATAGCACAATATTTTATTATATAATATTTTATTATGATGATATTTAAATGTGTAAATATTTAATTATGTATGAATCCAAGAAGGCCCTTAAAGATCACACATCTTTCATTTTTTGGTGTTAGGTGCAGGGCCAGGTTCTATGATATGTGGTAGTGGTCCTAGTTCGGCATCACTCTCCTTCAGCTCCAGCATTGCAGCCTATGCGGTATCTGCTAAAACATTCAGCTTAGGTGAGATAGAAAAAGCTACTGATAACTTCAATTCAACAAGAATACTTGGAGAAGGTGGTTTCGGGCGTGTGTACAGAGGTAACCTTGAAGATGGAACAAAGGTAGCTGTAAAAGTTCTCAAGAGAGATGATCATCAGGGTGGTCGGGAATTCATGGCTGAGGTCGAGATGCTTAGTCGATTGCATCACAGGAATTTGGTCAAGTTGATTGGTATATGCACCGAAGGGCATAGTCGTTGTCTAGTCTATGAACTTATTCCAAATGGCAGTGTTGAATCTCATTTGCATGGTATCAAGTGCTAACCACATTGCATATAAATTTTCCCCTCTTTTTTCTTCTTCACGTGTTTAAAATGAGTGGTGTTCTTTCATAATTTCTGATAAATGGTTTTCATGTTGCAATTTATCTTTAGGTGAAGACAAGGAGATTTCTCCACTTGATTGGCATGCCCGAATGAAGATTGCCCTTGGTTCAGCTCGGGGTCTAGCTTATCTGCATGAAGATTCAAGCCCCCGTGTTATCCATCGGGATTTCAAGTCCAGCAACATCTTGTTGGAAAATGATTTCACTCCTAAAGTTTCGGACTTCGGCCTGGCTAAAACGGCTTTGGATGGAGGAAGCGAGCGCATCTCCACCCGTGTAATGGGAACTTTTGGGTATAAATTCTTCCACTTGTGGTTCTTGTTAAATATGGATCTTGGCATGTTGTTTTCTACGAGTTAAATGCTCTAGTGATTCATGTTTCTAGCCATTTCCATGAGGTGCAATGCTAGCATTAAGGACAGCAACACTCCATACTCCTCACTTTGTTTATTTTATTGAATTTGTTCTGACCTTCTATTTGTGATACAGTTGTTAGTTGGTCATCATAATCCAATTAACTTAATCTTTCAGTGACATTGCACCTGCTTGATATTCCACTAAATCCTTGTTTTTGATCTGTAAATGAATTCACTTGTATTATTGTGGTTTTTATGAATAACTTTGTTGTGACTAAATAATATTGTTTTACTCTGTGATTCAGTTATGTAGCTCCTGAATATGCAATGACAGGGCATCTTTTGGTCAAGAGTGACGTTTACAGCTATGGAGTAGTCCTTCTAGAGCTTCTGACAGGAAGGAAACCCATAGATATGTCGCAGCGTCCAGGTCAAGAGAACCTTGTCACATGGGCTCGTCCTTTTCTCACGAGCAAAGAGGGGTTGGAGACAATCATAGATCAAGCTCTAGGATCTGATTTCCCATTTGACAGTGTGGCCAAAGTAGCAGCAATTTCTTCAATGTGCGTCCAGCCGGAAGTTTCACACCGCCCATTTATGGGCGAGGTTGTACAGGCCTTACAGCTGGTGTATAATGAATGTGATGAGAAGAAAGGGTGTTCAGGAAGTTGTAGCCAGGAAGACTCATCAGCTCAGGACATAGAGACGAGGGTCAGTGTTGGCTCAGGTCAGCTGCCAGAATCTCACTCCTGCCTAACAAATGATTACGACTCGGGTCTTGAAGCTGAGAGGACTCTATCGACATCCGATATTTTCAATACATCAGCAAGATTTACAAGGCAGGAATCCAGGTCTTTTCGGAGGCATTCTACTTCAGGACCTTTAAGAACGAATCAGAATGCAATGTACTGGCTGAGAGGCCAGTTGAGTGGCAGTGTGAGTGAGCACGGGGTTGCACTTAAATCATTGGCAAGATTGGAGAAGCGAAAATGGTGGCTATGATTGGATTTTCAGTGGCATGTCAGAAATGCATCCAAACATTTTTCTCTATTGTTCCCGTATTGGTGGTTGCAATTATGTTCATGTAATTGTTCATTTCACATTTGTTCGATCATAATGGGTACTCTGATCTTGCAACAGAAACTGTAAATGAAAGAAGCCCAAATCATTGTGATACATAAAATCTTGGAATGCAAGAGCATCCTATGGACAAAGGTGCGATGCCAAAGTGAGAATTGTATTTTATTTTTGATGCAGTGGATTTAAGTTAACATTTATTGATGCCATCACATGACCACAATCTTCAATTTCTTTTCGTCGGCTATGGTGGTCTGAAATTTTTGAAGAACTCAAATTTGTTAGTTTTGGAGTCATTCTAGATGAGTAGGAAAAAAGGTCATTTCTATGTTTGTAGCTCAAAGTCATCTAATTGCTGTTTCTTTGAAGTGCTAGTGAACTTAGTTGTGAGTTGTGACAAACCCAGTGTCCTAAGCGTACATGAGGGCCATATGGGTTCATGATCCATGTTGATTTGATAGGGCCCACTGTGGACGGGGCAAAGTTCTGAACAGCAACCCCTCAATCAGCAGCCTTTTAAAGTATATTGTTACATATGTTTCTTCAAATGTATCTTAAGGCTACTGATGCATATGGGTCAAATCTCTCATACTGGTCGTTCTTGTGGGACTACGTCCAATGGTGGGGCCATCTGATCAAAGTTTGGAGCAAATTGGATTGCAAACATGAACCAACCCAAAACTCAGTAGGGTCAATCCAACCCAAACCTTGAATTACTGAGTCAGGTTTGAGTTGGATTGGTGGGTGCTGTAAAGAATGACCAATCCATGTTTGAAGTTTGAATCTAGTCTACTACTCCCTAGTAACCTAAACTCCCTTTCCAGCCAGGGCAGAGGCCAGGTAACTAATAATTGTCATTCTCCTTCAAATTTTCAAGTCCAATAATCCTAGACAATCATAAATGTCAATTATCATATTTCATTCCGCATAGCCATTTGCATGTTGGATTTGGGCCTACAGTTTGAACTGATTTACACTGAACTTTCGTGTAGGGATTTTTTTAAATTCAACATTTTGTCTAGGGATGAAACTGAATCGGGTTGGGTTAGCTAGGGTGCCAACTTAAAGTACAACGCAGATTGTATATATACTGTAATTTACCTGGACCCAGACCTGATCTTAATTGGCCCAACCCAAAAATCTAATTTTCATATTTTCATCTACTGCATGCAACACCGTCGGTTGGGTTGGGTAGTGGACTGACTCAAGTCCAATATAACTGTATGCCTGCAATGAGACCTTCCCCTGATGAACGCAACTCAAAATCAGACTTAAGAGTCTGCACTGATTTGGGTTGAGCTTTCTTGCTTAGCCTATGTCATGGCCCGAAATCTGGATCCCCCAAAATTTTGTACCGTGAACTCTGATTAATCAATACACACAGGCATAAGTCATGGATGTGAAATTTTTATTCACCATAAGGTACACGAAATAATTTAAATTCTTACTTGACCAATTAAAATTAAATTGTCAACTAATAATGTAATAAATCCAAATAACTTAAAGTTACTACAACCATATTGAATTCTTCTTGAATTCACTAAACTTAATAAACTGTAATACTAAATTCAACCAATCAACTCTGCAAAATCCACCCTGGTTCACATTCTCATCCGGGTCATCAGCAGTTTCAATGTCCACATATTGTTAGTTACCTAAAAACGGATCATAATTGGGATGAAAACAGAACGAACCCAGTAGATAAGATACTAAAAGCATAACTTGCAATAATTAGATTAGACATATGAACACATATCAAATAAAAAATCAATCATATCAATAATATAACATTACAATAGGCATATCACTGCTCTAGCGTTGCCTCAACTAGTAAAAGGCCCACTGTTTAACCCCTTGTGGATTGTGCAAGTGTGTCGGTACCTCCAGTTATATTTCAAAATATATATATTTTTTTATTTCTTATTTTTATGACAAGGAACCACCGATCCTTCTTACGATTGATTGTCGGTAAAATATCGGTTACACAACAACACCAACTTAGTTAAAATTCTAATCAATTACTGTTCACCTTCTAATAATGGGCTTACCGTAACAAAAGCAAACCCGTGAGGACTTCACCACTCGGCGAATAAACTAGACACATTAATAAGTATCACCTAGAGCCCTTTCTAACTACATGATTTTAATGAGTCGCAATTGCAATTTTCTGTTTGCGGTACGTTGACATGCTCGACTGGCCAAGCGCCCATGGGATCTCAAAATCAAAAGTCACAGTCATACCTTATAAAGCAAACTGCATCTTGTATTCATTTGCCTTACTTATAAATTATAATACATATATACATCATAGGTTTTATTTGTATAGTCACATCATACTTTTGAGCACATATAAGACTAAATTGACAAGTTAACTACTTCAACGTCCAACCTCAACGTCAATTGTGTACGGTTCATCACGCAATATCTATAACTCAGATCAACACCAAATTTGGATCACATACTGTTGGCACAAATGTTAGCATCCCCAGTTTTGCCATAATTTATTTCTCACAATAGACCCTTGTGAAAGTTTGTTTCAACTGAGATTTGTAGGTTGGAGTTCAATTACAATGGTGGGATAATAAAAAAACTAGTAAATCAATTAATCAACCACATAAAAGATAACAGGCATACGATTTTTACATAGAAAACCAAAATCAGAAAAAAAAAAACGAGTCTTGCCGCGAACAAACAAAAGTCAAGCACTAATAATAAATAGTTACAAGATATATTCAAAAATCCTTTCTCAGATAATCACTATCTAGGACTGTAGTTCTTTTTGCACAAATTCTTGTTATGACTTTCTGTCGCCGTAAATTAATCTTTGCGCTTGACTCAATCACCTTGAATTCATAAGGCACACAATCTTCTACAAAAAAAGATGATATTCTACAAGAGATATAGAAGCATTATTTTTTATTACAAATCTTCAGTCCAATCTCTCCAATGGAAGCTCTAGAGAAGTAGTAGTCTCTCAATTAGGTTTTATATCTTCAGAATAATGAGAGTTGTACCATAGGGCTAAGAAGAAACTCCTTTAAGTAATCTCAATTTTGTGCCTTTAGACTTAAGGTTTGTGTAAAACACAAATAGCAGTCCTGGCACAAAAAGAAAATAATTCCGCATTAGGTCGGTAGGATTTTCTTCACCATGCGCTCGAGCACGTGTGAGCATCCGCTTGAGTGTGTGAATAACACTTCTAATAATTTTCTTTTAGCGTTATTCCTCTTAGGCCTGCTTGAGCTCATTAACATTCGGCGTGAGTGCATGAGTTTCTGTGACCATCCCCTTGAGTACATGTATAGGCCCGCTCTAGCGCTTGTTTTGATTTTTTTCAGTTCAACTCTTACGGTAATGTGAACACAGTTCATTTTAAAAGAAATATAAAATACAACTCAATAGACCCTAAGTTTTGTCCAACCCATGAATTAGCAAATTATGAAAATTCTTACACTTTGGAAACATGCTTAAATTCAACTCATAAGTGTTAGAATTTTCTGCAATCCAACAGGCCCATTTTAAAACTATCGGTGTTCTATTTTTTGAAAATTTACCAAAAAATCATACTAATCAGGGTAACCATAGCCTAGGACTTCAATTTTTGAAATATCGACAAAGGACCTCTAGACCGAATTTCGTATTTCTAATCCCAAATAGCCCCTCTTATGTTGATGTCAACAAAATCCTAAAGCAAGTTCATCGATTGGGAAAAAAAAAAGTAAGAAAGATGGGGAAAAAAGATGCAAGACTCATCATCCCAGCGAAAATGGTAGCTCATCCCAGGTGCAATCTTCCCTTTACAGTTGCCAGAATCTTTGCCTTTCTGCCTTATCTTCCTACCACGGTCTATACATCTTTCTCCTTCATTGCCAGTGCTTGTTTTTGTTGAAGGTGCAGGATGACTTTGCTTGATCCACAGCCACGGCCAGCGGCCACCCTCCAGGCTTCACCCAGCCACACCGCCGGTGCCCACACTCCAACTTTTAACCTGCACCACCGCCAGCGGTTGCCTTGTAGCCTTCAACGAGCGCCTCCATAGAACGGTATGCATTTCTGTTTAGTTTTAAAATTTTTTTATGCTGTCATTTATTTCAAGCAAACTCTTCGAATTTATTTTATGTGGATAGCATTTTTGAACGTCAGAATCATCACCATATCCACGGGTTCAAGGACGTAGTTCTCACATCCAGTGGCAGTGGTTTTTTTTTTTTTTCGTTTTTGTTTTTGTGACTTCTGATCCCTATTATTGTTTCTGATGGGATTTCTTTCTTGGGTTTATGAGGTTTTAAGTATTGGTTTGTTGGGAGGAGTTAGATTGCATCTAGCCAGTGACATTTGGCTCTTTTGAGTGCTTAGATGTTTACTAGTTGAAGAACGGGGACTTGGGCTATCAATGATCTTTCCAACTGTGATAATACAACTAGAGGTATCCAACAGTTGATACATCCCAACAAAAAATCCCAACAATTAGGTCATCCTTGAAGTAGACTATCATAGCCTTGAAGTAGATGTAGTTGTCATTTTTTGTAGACTTAATGAAGATGAAAGTCATAAACCCCAAAATCTCTAATCATAGAAAATTCGTGTATGTTTACAACCTATGTTGAATCAAAAGTTTCTATTTTAAGGAACTGAGAGTGTGTGTATCAGAACCAGGAAGGCTGCCTGAGTTGTAATTGATCTCTTTGTTTTCGCTCTGAAAGTCCTTAAGTAGCAGTACAGAATTGTCAATCAGTTTTGCTATAATTACATTTGACTCTCCAAGTTATCTTTGTATCATGTCTTGTGGTTATCATTGTAGGACATGATCCTCTATGCATCAATTTTGTTCTTTTCTTGTTAATATCTCTCAAACAAAGTCTCATGATAATATTTAGTTCAAAATGCTTGGATGCGTGGGTTGTCTGATAGAAGCTAATAGAGTATGATAAAAAGGTTAATTGTCTCATGGTACCATCCCTTATGCCTGGGCATATTTGTTGGGTTGACTCAAAAGGTCTTTATTAGGCTTATGAGTGGTTTACATTAGGGCCCCGTTAATTAGGGCTAATCTTATATATTTTTTTACATTGTATTCTTTTATAACCAAGAAAGAAAGGAACAGGAGAAGGGGAACAAAGAATATAAGGGGTGAGAGAGAGATTTCTTCGTAGTGAAATCTTTGTGCCGATGGATGTAGGCAATCTGGCTGAACTACGTAAATTCTTGTGTCTCCTATATTTGATTGCCTGTTCTTCTTTTTGTGTGGTGCATGTGTGCTTGATGTGCTTAGCCCGGATCTATATCTAACAATTGGCTTCAGAGCTTGTTGAAATCATGGATCATGGATTGCCCGAAGAGAGATTGGATTATCGATCTCACGGTGTGACTGTGCTGCATTCATCGCTGCAACAGAGAGCGTCGCTGCCCTGAGATAAAGAAACCCACTCAAGGTTTCATGAAAAGGTGTCTCTCAGTCATCGTTGTGTGAAGACATAGAGAAACAATTATTTTGATTGACATGTGGAGAAACCACATACATTAAAAAAAATTGCTATTGTGTTCCGATTTTTGCAGAAATCGAAAATAAAGGACGAGTGGATCTAGGTTTGTCCGTGTGATTCTGGATTGTTGCCGTCGCTGGCCCACCAAACGCGTCGTAGGTTGCGGCTGCCCCCTCGTCACTGATCCTCCCTCACCGGTGACGAAGGAGGACGAAGCCAAAGCCCTATTGGTTGCAGAGAAACAGGGGAAGAAGAGGACAACGTGGGTTCTAATTCCAGGCCAAGTCAGGTTAGGTCCGAAGTGAACCGTTTGTAGCAAAGCCCATTCCACCATCTGGCTAGTTTCAAGTTCAGTTACAAATCGAATTAGACCAGTACCGACCTGACTTGGTGCAGAAGCCCAACCCAGAGCAATATGCAAAAACCAGTGACGTCAGCAGAAGGGTCAAAACAGCCAGTTTGACCAGTTTGACGGTTAGAATTCAATTTCATTTTTCGGAGTATCTGGACTCGGAATTAAGCTGTGTTTTTTTTAGTGGACTTATGGCGACGAAATCTACAATGTGAACGGAGTAGATTAGCAGTTAAACAAGCAGATTTTTGGGTGAGTTTTTTGAAATATTTTTAGATTTATAATGGCCATAACGAAAGCTTCTACTACTGGAGGTATCAGATTTGAAATTGAAAAATTTAATGAAAGAATAAACTTTGGTTTATGGCAACGGAAGATGAAAAATATCTTAATTCAACAAGGTATTAAGGTGGCATTATTAGGCAAAGAAAAGAAGCCTAAAAAAATAAAAGATAATAATTGAGCAAACATAGATGAAAAGGCAGTCAATTTTATTCAGTTCTATCTCTTTGATGAAGTCATGTAACCTCATAGAAGAAGAGACTGCAAAAGGTCTATCGAAGAAGCTCGAGAGTCTTTATATAAGAAAGAATCTCACAAATAAACTGCACATCAATAAATAGTTATATGGGTTGAAGATGGAAGAAGGTTGTGATGTGCTGGAACACATGAACACTTTTAATCGAATGATTAATGACTTGTTGAGGCTCAATGTAAGATTCGATGATGAAGACAAGTCCTTACTATTGCTGAACTCTTTTCCTGACTCATATGACCATTTTGTGATTGCCCTGCTCTATGAAAAGGACACACTCAATTTTGAGGATGTTAGGCAAGACATCATCTCCAATGTTGCAAGGAAGAAGGTCACTAAAATTAGTTCACATGCAGAAAGACTTCTAGTAAAGGAAGGCTTTAATAAACGTAGCAGGTCTAATGACAGGGGCAAAACAAGGAGAAACAACTCCAGATCAAAATCACGAAGCAAGAACAATTCAGAGTGCTTCTTTTGCAAAAAAGAAGGGACACTGGAGAAAAGATTGCCGGGAATATAAGGTGACTAAAGATGAGAATAACAAAGTTGTGAAAAAAGCTGACAACAGTGAATCCACCAGCGTTGCTTCAGAAAGTGAAGTGGAACTCCTATCTGTCTTACAAGGTAAAAATTTATCTGATGTTTGGATTTTAGATTCCGATTGTTCTTATCATATGTGCCCTAATCGTGATTGGTTTGATACCTATGAGCAATATAATGGTGGTAGTATGCTAATGGGTAATGATGCATCCTGTAAGATCATTGGAATTGGTAGCATTAAAATTAAAATGATAGATGGAGTTGTTAGAACCCTGGGTGATGTGAGACATGTGCCAGCACTAAAGAAAAACCTCATCTCTTTAGACTTACTTGAATCCAAAGAGTGCACATTCACAGCAAAGGATGGTATGCTTAAAGTGACTAAAGGTATTCTGGCATTAATGAAAGGTATTAGAGTGGGGAACAACCTTTATAAACTTATGGGAAACACATTTGTAGGTGGAGTGGCAGTCTCCACAAATGACAAAACCAGTAATGATTAGTCTCAGTTGTGGCATATGCGTCTAGGGCATATGAGTGAGAAATGCATGTTAGAACTTCATAAAAGACAGTTGCTAAAGGATGTAAAACATGCAAGCTGGATTTTTATAAATACTGTATTTTCGGTAAGCAGAAAAATGTGTCATTCAAAACTGCAGGAAATGGTTGTAGAAGTAGTGGTATTCTAGATTACATTCACTCCAATGTATGGGGACCAGCCCCGGTTATGTCAAAAGGTGTAGCATACTACTTTGTGACATTCATTAATAAATTTTCAAGAAAGGTTTGGGTCTACTTTATGACAAAGAAATTTGAAGTCTTCACAAAGTTCAAAAAGTGAAAAACAAAAGTCGACAATCAAACGAGTAGAAAAGTCAAGTATTTGAGATCAGATAATGGGGGTGAATACAGAAATGGCAAGTTTCTACAGTTTTACAAGGATGAAGGCATCACAAGGCACTTCATTGTTCTAAAGAATTCTTAGCAAAACAGAGTTGTAGAAAAAATAAACAAGATACTTTTAGAAAGAGTAAGGAGTATGAGTCCTCGGCAAAACAGAGTTGAAAAAAAAATAAATAGGACACTTTTAGAAATAGCAAGGAGTACGGGATTTCATGCAAGATTGTCTAAAAGTTTTTGGGCAGAAGTAGTTAATCACTCATGAAATGTGGTTAATCGGTCACCATCAAGACCCTTTGACTGTAAAGTTGCAAAAAAAGTGTGGACAGGTAAAGAGATGGACTATTCTTCATTGAAAGTATTCGGTTGTCCAGCATACGCACATATTCTTAGTGATGAGAGATCTAAGTTAGACTCCAAGTCACTCAAATGCATATTCCTTGGCTTTGAGAAAGGTGTAAAGGGGTACAAACTATGGGATCCAGAAAATAGGGAAAAGATCTGCAACAGAGATGTTACGTTTGATGAAGCATCTATGTTGAGAAGAGAACATGATAGTTAAGTCAAAGGGCATAATACTGAAAAAGTAATTACAGAAGTTATTCCTCTTACAGAGAATACAACCAAGAAATAAGCTCAAAGTTCATCAGAGGTTGGTACATCTGGAGGTGAGGAACAACATGAGGTTCAGTAAGAACCTTCAAGTCTAGCACAAGGAAGGGCAAAGAGAATCATCAAGCCACTTCAAAGGTTTGGATGGATGGGGATGAAGTACAATTTGCTCTTATCACCAGCAGTGGTGATCCAACCTCATTTCAAAAGCTATGGAAAGCAGTGAAAAACAAGGTTGGATGGGTGTTATGATGGATGAGATGAAATCGCTTCAAAAAAACTTAGTCTAAGAGTTAGTTCCTAAACCCAAAGATAAAACAATAATTGGCTGCAAATGGGTGTTTAGAAGAAAGGAAACTTTGTAAGAAAATAAAGAACAAAGGTTCAAGGCACGTCTAGTAACGAAGGGGTACTCACAAAAGGAATGGGTCGATTATGATGAGATCTTTTCCCTAATTGCGAAACATACTTCTATCAGGGTGTTGTTGGCATTGGTAGCACTGTTCGACATGAAGCTTGAACAACTAGATGTAATGACAGCTTTCCTTCATGGTGACTTGAAGGAAACAATTTACATGGAACAATATGAAGGGTTTAAAGTCGAAAGAAAAAACGATGTGTGCAAATTGAGGAGATCATTATATGGGCTAACACAATCTCTAAGATAATGGTACAAGCGTTTTGACTCCTATATGTTGCAGATCGGCTACCATCGATGTGAGTATGACTGTTGTGTTTATTATAGAATTCTAGATGATAACTATGTTATTATTTTGCTGTTTTATATAGATGATATGCTTATTACATGTAATGACATGTCAAAAGTTGATGAACTCAAATCTCAATTGAGAAAAGAATTTAACATGAAAGACTTTGAGACAGCCATAAAAATGTTGGGCATGGAAATTAGAAGAGACAGAAAGGTTGGAAAACTGTAGTTATCACAGAAAAAGCACATCTCAAAGGTACTTGAAAAATTCAATATGCTAAATGCTAAGCTTATGTCTATTCCACTTGCAAGACACTTTAGTTTAAGTGCTAGACAATGTCTTATTGATGATGAGAAAATTGAAGAAATGTCCAGGATGTCGTATGCAAATGCAATGGGATGTTTGATGTATGCTATGGTATGCACAAGACCAGATATAGTTCAAGCAGTAGGCGTAGTGAGTAAGTACATTGCAAATCCAGGAAAAGAGCATTGGAATACCGTAAAATGGACTCTAAGGTACTTGAAAGGCACCAGAGACTTAAGAATTCTGTTTGAAAGAAAACAGGGTCAGAGTTTGTAGTTGGATATGTAGATTCTGATTTAGCAGGGGACCTAGACAAGAGAAGATCCACTACAAATATGTTTATATGCTTGCTAGCGAACCGATAAGTTGGAGATCGGTGCTTTAGTCTATAACCGCATTATCCACTACAGAGGCAGAATACATGGCAGCTTTAGAAGCTTCTAAAGAAGTTATCTGGTTGAGAGGTTTCGTAAATGACATAGGTATCAAGCAGAAATCAATTTTACTACACTGTGATAGTCAGAGTGCAATATGCCTATCAAAGAATCAGGTATATCATGTAAGGACAAAACACATAGCTGTTATCTATCATAGAATTTTAGATTAGGTTGCTATAGGTGAAACCTCCATGCAAAAGATTTACACAGATGATAATTCGGCTGACATACTTACCAAGGCAGTTACTACAGAGAAGTTTAAGCATTGTTGAACTTGCTCAATCTCTCCTCTTGTTAAAAAGTGAAGGTCCATCTCATCTCCACTGCGGTGCAATCATAGTGGGATGAGGTTCCTACAAGGTATGTGTTATAAACACATTTCAACAATTCTTCAAAGGATCAGACATTTTTTGGCCAAGGTGGAGATTGTTGGGTTTGGCTAAAAAGGTCCTCATTCGGCTTATGAGTGGTTTACATTGGGGCTCAATTAATTAGGGCTAATCTTACATATTCTTTCACGGAGTATTCTTTTGTAACCAAGAAAGAAAGCAACAGAGAGAAAGGGAACAGAGAACACTGTAAGGGTTGAGAGAGAGATTTCTTCGTAGGGAAATTTTCTTGCCCATAGACATAGGTAATCTAGCTAAACCACATAAATCCTTGTGTCTCCTGTGTGTGATTGCTTGTTCTTCTTTTTGTGTAGTGTGTGCTTGATGTGCTTAGCCTAGATCCATATCTAACATTTTTTAATGAACCCATTGTGTTTTTATAATCCATTAGTTGTTTTTCCTAATTATTATTTATTTACAACATTTGTTGGTTATTTCTTATATATATATGTTTATATATTGTAGTGTGTATAAGATGTTATAGGATGAGATATTTGTGGTATTTCACTTTAATGAAGAGTTTGAAAGGAATATTACCAATCCGGTGTATAAGGGAGGCAAACAAAAAAAAATGATGTATCTTAACAACTTGATAAACTATAGTTTATTAGTCCAGAGCACAGTACTTGCAACAGAGTGGGTATAAAAAGATGACGCTCTTGAAAGATGACAGTATTTAATGATGATGATGTAAAGATAATGTTTAAAGTCTTACATGATAATGTACATAGGCTATATTTATATGTGAGCAAAAAATCCAACTCTACAAAAGATTTACTTAAAGGACATTCTAGGTAATGAACCATGTGCTATTAATTTTGTACAGTATTTATTTATCTATGGTATAGTATTTAACCCTTTTTTTTAATCTTTATTTACATTTTAGACTTCGAAGGTTAAATGTATGTGAAGACAATCAAAATGCTCTTAGTTGAAAGACCAGTCGTTTAAAGGGAAAAGATGTTGTACATCATGTACATTATCCATCTAGGACAATACGGTATGTTATAATCTTTTGGGTATCTTGATTGAACATTGATTTTTTCTTTAAAAAGTGAAGATGGATTAATATTCAACTTATTTGGATACAGTGATGCTCGCATTAGTTCTTTGAAGAGTTTCAAGTTCACATTTTGAATTCTCAATCACATGAAGATATACAATGGGGAATTCATTATGGTGATACTATTTATCCTACTGTTAATCTTGATGAAGATATTGTAGGCATCTTTTCCTTTTCACCTGAGCATTTGTCATTACAACAATTCCAGTCACATGATATTAATGATGATCATCCTCTATTGGATAAAATGCCATTTGCAAAAAATAGCATTGATGTCAGGTCGTCACATGTTGGTCAAAATACTAGCATTAAAGATACTCTATTACCCATGGATGACTTCACTAACGAGTTGTTAGAAAGTATAATGAAAAACTTGTAGAAAGGGAGATTGTTTCCATATCTTCATATGTTTAGAAAAACTCTAGCAAATTTTGAGATGTACAAGAATTTATTTTTCTTTGAGACTGCTTTCTTCTGTTTACTCAAAGTAGAATCCTTGGGAGATTTATTTTTAAAATTATTCCCAATACCAAACCTGCAAAATTCTCTTCAACAATGTCAATGATGTTTCCAACCTTAGTCTGTACTATACATAGTAGTGTTTCTAGGTTCATATCATCCTCTTTTCTTCTTACCCTTGAAAATGGTCATAATATCATTCAACAAAATATAGTGTGAGTCATACAAAAGTATAAAACATTCTTATTTAAGATCATACATAAATATTTCTTACCGGCCTCTTAGGGATTGGTTCCTCCTCATCATTAATGGTAGTATTTTTTCAGGTCATCTTCTTCTTAACATCATCTTTTCCCTTTTCCTGAGGATCATCCACCATTAATTGAGATGAGTCATTAATGATGAAAACAATCATATAATTTTAAAATAACATCGAATGAAATGCAACTAATTGGCATTTTGTGGATGAATTGATCATTCTTATTGCAACTAGGCTCTTTGAGGAGAATCTTATCCCTATCATCACCTTCTTTTTTCTTCTTCTTCTTTTTTTTTTTTTTTTTTTTTGTGGTAGGGAAATACGCAACCTTGTCACTACTGAATACCATTTCATGTAATAATCATCATGTATCGTTGAACTATCAACTTCTCCATTCAGTAACATCTTTTGCCTTTCTTCTCAAATTGTAACAAGCTCTTTCAAGGATATGCCGTAATCCCAAGATGCTTTCCTTATTTAAGACGCTTTCCTTATTTTATTAGTTTTTTAGAAAGCATGAGAAAAGGAAGGGGGAGCATATGCCTCAAATCAAATTACTTCATTACCCGTTCAGAATAGTGGTGTTCAACAATCTAATAGAAGATTACGATTGTATTGGACATGAACAAGTGCTTGTCTTCTTTTGAAACAACATTATTTAGTTCCTCTCCACTTCATTAGATGGTGTATGCCAATTGAACTCCAACATATACAGTTTTGGAATTAAAATTACGTGAAAAAGTATTACTAAAATGAAACTTCAAATTAAATTGTTCTAAATTACTTCTTCTATTTTCATGTTATCAATTTACTCATGACACTCCTTTCTATTATTGGAGGCCTATATTTCTATGAACTTTTCTCCCATGGCTTACATAGAGGGAACTCAAAGTTCAATGACAAGTCCTGGCCACTTGGACAGAAAAATCATTCTTAAGTATGCCTAGTCTACAAATAAACATTAATTGAATGTCAAGTCAATAAGAAAATATTCCTCATTCAATTTAAGAAAACAATGAAATAACATTGTTACCTGCAACAATTGCAGTGACTGGTTAATGTATCTGATGCCTCCGTCGCATTTTACCGTTTTTTTTTTCTCTTCATCATTATTTATTTCTTTGTCAAATTTTGAAACATTCTATACAAGTTGGCCAAACATGCAGGGCCCCATATATATTTCATGAATTCTCTAAATAATGCGAGCAACCAAGCCAAAGCAGATGTCCCAAAGGAGTTACTCGCAATTTGTCCTCCTTTAAACAAAACAAGTATGCTCTTGTGTTGCACTTCCTTGTAATTTCACTTTACTTTTTCTTTGTCTTATCTACTTTGAATTTTTTTTTTTTCATCCAAGCAAAACTAATCCATGTGCCAATGTTATTACGTTTCAGTACTGGCTCCATATGAAGAATATTCATGCAAATTTTTTCTGTTTCTTTGGTACTATACAATGTTTTTCCTATAGCAGCTCATCTATGGGAAAGTTATATATGTATACCATATCTTGTAATGTCACTGTGGCCTCTCCACATGGAAGATGGAAGGTATTTGTTTCCGGCCTCCATCTTTCGACAAAGCTCTAATCAATGCATGATCACTCATTATTTTATCAATTTTGGACAATTGCTTCGACCCCCATGTACGTGTATATCCTTTCTACCGGCATGTGAGATGTCAGCTACTTCTATCATTTTGAGTTTGAATTATTCTTAGTTTGGATGGTTTCCACAAATTTCAAATAACAAATAAATTAGTATTATAAAGTCATGCATATAAGATACAACTCAAAGCATAAAAGTGAATATAACATTAATATTGGATGTAAATACCATGAGTTACATGGATATAATTTTAAGGAATTTTAATTTATTAGATATACCTCTTCATTCCAAATGGCATCAGAGATGTGATTGTTCTGATCATTTAATATAACCTCCATAGGAAATGGATTATCAGCCTCCATCTACACATAATCAAAATGGTAGATAGAATATAAAGATCTAGACAAAGACAAAACATCTCAATACATAAAACAAATACATGCATTGTCAACTTGCACAACTTAAAAACAATCAAATGCATGCAAAGCTTATGTTTCATAATGCACAAACTCATAGAATTATTTACTATATTTTGTGCCTAGCTTATGAGAAATGTTGAAGATGTGTTTACAAAAATTTTAGTGACATAGAGGGAAATCAAAATAGATATAGGCCCTGCTTACTTAATCTATACAGAATGTCGAGGGATTTTATGGGCTCATTTTCTTTTTGCTAAGTTCTTGAGAATTCATAAGTCTGTTTGGATCTTTGTGACTCTACTGTCCTACGTTAAGATTGTTGGAAAAATAGGTTTTAACTTTGATTTTTGAGCAACTTTGGACTATAATAAGTGTATGTCCTACACTTCTTTTGAGGCGGGTCCAAGTATTAATGTGTTCTTCTACATGAGAAGAATAACATAAAACTATTGTTTAGTTAAAAACCATTTAAGAAGTGAATGAGAAATTAGCTCTAAAAGTGACTAGTTGAAGTTGCTTTGTGTTGGTAATGAAAAGAGGAAGTCCCACATTGCTAGTTTACTAATGGTGTGTATGTGTTTATATACCTTTAGTTTGCCTATGAGATTTGGGCTCTAAGGGGTACCTATATTTTATTCTTGAGGGAAGACCCACATGACACCACAACCAACAAGCGTGCACCGCCGCCACCGCCATCTGACCGGTCGGCGAGCCGGTGCACTTTTTGTAAGTTCAAAGTTATTACTTTCTACTTGTACTACACAACAGGACTTGCTTATTTGAAATTATAACCATTGCTAATTGGTGATGGCAAAGAACAAAACCATAAACTGCATGAACCTACATCATTCCCATGTGAATTCAAAGGACTACTTGGCCTCATTGGTGGGAGGCCTAGCCATATACAAGTTTATTACATACATTACGAGCAAATCCAAATAATGTTAATTTGAGTTTCATATGCATCTCTCTCACGTCATCTTCATCATGCATGGGCAAACATGTCCACTTGGACCAAAAAAATTAATATTGAATTTCTTAACAAATTTAAATCATGGTTTGAAATTTCAAGCACCACCAGGACTTCAAGCTCGATACATGGTTGGTGAGATCGATATAAATCACTTGACATGGAATGGATACAAGCTAGTATCGGATGAGACCAGTACAAGATTGGTACGAAATGAAGCACATAATAATAACTCATAACACTTTATATTATTTTGTTCCCGTTTAGTTATGTTGGACACTTTTTTGGCTCACAACTCTATCAAACTTGTTGCCCCTTCTTTTTGCTCTATCTTTGTTATATTCATATGGCAGTATACATATGAGAAAATTTTTTTTATCAATGTTATTTATTAGTATGATAATAGAAGTTGAAGTTGTTTGATAAATTTAAGCATTTGATTCCTTCTAGATTTTCACAATAATCCAATAAAGACTAAAGATTGTGGTAATGATGACGAAGATATGCTTGAGTAGAAACTGAATGCAATATTAAAGAATTTAGCAATTCCCATGGCTCGATTTGCTAAATTAATTTGAAACTCAATGCAATATTTACGAGTAACTATCTTATCCAAATGCATGAACCTGAATCACCCCCATTACCTATAATTATGATTCTCTTCTCTTCTCTTCTGCCTTACACAAATGGAAAGCAACAAAGAAGTACAACCAAATGGATTTGGGCATAGGAAAGAGGAAGAATAGTAGTAGATGGTGGAGATGAGAAGATGAAAAAGACAAACCTAGTTGATTTCACCCAAAGCTCCAAGGCTTGCAGGCTTTCAAAGCAATAATGAAGCAATCCGATGGGAAGTAGTTCTCCACTTCACACTTTCAGGCTTTTAGAGCAAGAAGGAAACAAGTCAATGGGAATGGGAGAAGCTGGAGGGTGGCTGTGGATTAAGCAGGGTCATCCTACACCTTTTACAAAAAACAAATGGTGGCAATGAAGGCGAAAGACCGTGGTGAGAAGAAAAGGTAGAGAGGTAGAGATTCTTGCAACTATGAAGGGAAAATTGGAAAACCTTAGGCTGAGCAACATTTTTCACTAGGAGTCCTCTTGATTTATTCTTTCTTTCTTTCCAATCGACGAAGTTGTTCTATGTTGACATCAACATAAGAGGAGAAATTTGGGAATAGAAATATGAAATTTGGCTAGGAGTTCCTCTGGTGATATTACAAAAAATTGGAGTTCTCAGTTGTAGTTATTTTGATTAGTGAGATTTTTTTTTTGGTAAATCCCCCTTTATTTTTTTAAACAGTACCCCAATCTAATTGAAACCAGTTTTTTTAAAACAAAACTCGTAGTTCTATCTTTTCTCGTAGAATAACCAAATCAAAACTAGCCAAATCCAGAACCCACTTTGTTTGCTCTCTAAAATTCATTCTTTTCTGGATCATTTCTATTTCTTGTTAGTTCTAACTACCAGTAAAAAATGACCTATCTCCCAATTCTGATAGAGTTTTATATGCTTTTGGGTAGGAGTTTATTTGCTTAGAATCAAATGGTTACCATATAATTTTTCTACTGGTTCTGTTAAAAATGTGAATAAATCCTTATAAATACAGCCTTTGATTTCTTACCGATATTTTTAGAAAATCTCTAAAAATAGCAAATGTTTGTTAGAAAACATGCAACTATGCATAAAACAATTTTAAGCAATCAAAGAAAATATTCAAAATTATTTTACAAAACTCCAATCTAATTGAAACCAGTTTTATTTGAAAAAAAAAAACTCACGGTTCTGTATTTTCTCGTGGAATAACCAAATCAAAACTTGTAGTTTTACATTTTCTCATGGAATAGCCAAATCCAAAATCTACTTCGTTTCCTGTTTAAAATTCATTCTTTTATGAATCCTATTCGATTTCTTGGCAATTCTAACTACTAATATAAAATGACCTATCTCTCAAATCTGATGGAGTTTTATATGCTTTTGGGTAGGAGTTTATTTTTTAGAGTAAAATGGTTACCAAGTAATTTTTCTTGTGATTTTGTTAAAAATGTGAATAAACCATCATAATTAAAACCTTTGATTCCTTACCCATATTTTTAGAGAATCTCTAAAAATAGCGCTTTTTTGTTAGAAAAGACTCAACTGTGCAGAAAACAGTTTAAGCAATCACAGAAAATATTCATAAAATATTTTACAAAACTCCAATGTAGTTAAACCAAAAATTTTTTTTTGAAACAAAATTCGCAATTTTGTATTTTCTCATGGAATACAATAAAAATAAAAATTCGTAGTTTTACATTTTCTTGTGGAATAGCCAAATCCAATATCCACTTTGTTTGCTCTCTAAAATTTATTCTTTTCTGAATCTTGTTCTATTTCTTGGTAGTTCTAACTACCAGTAATAAATGACCTATCTCACAATTTTGATGGAGTTTTATATGTTTTTGTCCAAGAGTCAAGAATTCTAAATATGATTTTTTTACTATTTTTTGAAAACATCTAGTATTTATAGAAAACAGGGTTTTTAATCACAAATTTTTAACATAAAACTGAGTTTTTGCAAAACAACATAAAACACCATCACTTGAATCAAAAACCTCTTCAACACTATGGATTGAACCCAACCACTTTTCAATCAATAATAAATCTTTGATTTCACAATAATGAAGGACCCTAAAGTTGAATCCCCCAAAATCCAAAGAATACAAGACATAGATCACATGTAACATTGAATATCACTCAACTTGAACTCGAAAAACATATGGAAACATATCGACATCTTGAATCAGATTTGAATGTATTTAAACATGACTAAGCTAAGATTATTTACTTTCATAAAAAAAAAGCTAAGATTATTTACAAAAACTTAGGAATCCAACGAAGTCCCCAAACAAATGTACACAATTCTCGCATAAATTGATTTGCCATGCACAAATCATGATATTATATAGGAGTTTTTACGAAAAAATTAGTATTAAACTTAGATTAAATGGATTTATTAACAAATACATAAAAACCTTCAATGTGGGATTCCTAACTTTTTTAGACTAATTTGCCCCTTAACGATATGTTGCCATAATGATAGCATTAGGCTAATGTGAAAACCCCACCGATTCATCTTTTTTCTCTTCTTCCTTTTTCTCTGCTTTTAACGTTTGTTACCAACTTCCTAGTTGTTACAACCCGAGCCTAGAAATTGGGGGTTAGTAAAAATACAACCCGAGCCTAGAAATCGAGGGTTAGTAAAAATCTAACCTGTGACACACGTACTCCCGTGTATGTATACCTCGACCTGGTCTAAGTACACACACAAGGGATGTTCACACATGCAAACCAAGTGTACGCAGCAGCTGTACGTATCATAGCAAGCAAGGAAAAGGAATAGTTTATTACAAAATGTACAATACAAAACAAGGAGCTAGTTTCTTAGGGACCAATACAAAATCAATGTACAAGAACAAACAAAACAAAAGGAAAGACAGGAGATGAATGCGATGCCAAGCCGCTCTCTATGGGAGTGATCAAGACCACTCCTCTAGCCCTGACTGGGTCTCCCCGATCTCTCCCGGAGTTTGGCCGACCGACAAGGGATCGGTAGAGGAATCTGGGCCTGCAACACTAAGAACAACCAATGAGTACGACGACTTAGCAAAACATAAACTCCAATAAGTTAACACGCGTTGTATCTAGCAGAATAAGTAACAGTTAACAATTACCAAATGCATAGAGATGACGTTTGTATAATAGGCAGATCGTGCATATCAATAAACATGCCGTAAGAATCATGAAACAGATAAACTGACTAGGTGGCTACTACATTTGCCATATTCTCCCAATCGAGAGCAATCAGTACGAGAACACCATCGACTGGACCAGAGTACGAATGGGTCTCTGGTTCTCGGGGTCTGGAATCTCAGGACAGTAGCACTCTGCAAAGGCAATAACAATCTATGCCAAAGTCATCACCGTCGGGTATCCAAAGGCTGAGGCTGAGTAGAGCCAAACCAATAAAATCAGTCATGTAGGATGATGCACGCCAATCGATTCAATCAATAGGTCAATCAGTGTCAATCAATGCAATTCTATGCAGTACAGGTCAAGTCATAGGCAGACAATATAGTACGTGCATCCTTTTGGATTAATACCGTTATAAGTTACACTTAAACAATTAAAAGTCAAACAAGGAACAAGACAAAAAGCATGAAAGGCAGCTGTTTCCACCCTAGATGTACGATGGACAGAGCACTTAGGGATTATCCAATCATTGCCCCAGTGCAGAACGCGTACCATATGACTAAAAGGGCAAGACCGTAGTCAATATGCAATGCAATTCAAATTCGTGCAGAAATCACTGTCTTTTACTAGCCAATCCTATCTTAGTTGTCCATTGTTACTAACTGTGCATGATGATGTAGTTTTAAGTTATTTGGTACACAGTTGTTCATTTAGGAGTGTTGCACTATATTCTATCAATGTGTATCGAAGTCTCTTAAACCAACACCCATGGGGAAGTGTTTAACAAGTGGACAATACATGTGAATGCGTCACAGCCCGCAAGACTATTCATGCGTTCAAGGTAATCCATTGGGTAAACTGTATGGTTGAGCAGTCCATGAGGAAGGTCCTATATGGTCTCATCAGGAACCTAGAGGTAGCATAAAAGGTCCCATGGTGTTACAAGAACAAGAGAAGGGAAATGGGTAAGCAGAGGATTCAATTGAACCCTAACTCTCTCGGAGCAGAAATGCATCAGAGCCAACCAATCAGCTCTGAGCCCGATCGGTCAAATTTCAGTTCTAGGAGTGTCCGATCGGTCGAACCCCAGTCCCGAACAGTCGGACTACAGAATTCTGTACAGAACAGGATCACTGTATTACATGATTTTTATTCACAAAAACAACATATAACAAGGTCATACAAGATTAAAGGGTTGTCAAACACCACACACTTACGAGAAAGAATAGAAGAACATAACAATCAACGTGTATCAACAGGTGTTCATCCATACTGTGCTTATACTTGCCTTAAACACGTTCTATCCTTAATTTGGCTGTTCTTAGGCCCAAATGATCCCGAAGAGCAATTCCTAACACCATGCATGTCAAGAGTGAGCAAGCGAAAAGGGTGCATGCAGCTCAATCACAGTCTAAACTCATAACGGAAACCATGGCTCAACTGCTCACCTTAAATGAATCGGGAAAGCAGTGCGAGCTTCTCGTCCACAACGAAGAGACAAGGAAACAGAAGACAAAAACGAGTGCAGTGAACGGAAAGAAAATGACCTTGCTTCTTATCGGCGAACTCAAAGGGATGACGAGCACCCGGTGCACAAGAATTCCCCCTCTTTGCTTGTGAGAATAAGAAAGAAAGGAAGAAGAGATGCAAGGCAGGGGAGAGAAAGAGAGAAAACGAGAAAGAGAGAGAGAAAGCTGGCGTGAGAGATAGATGAACATGAGAGAGGAAAAGAGTCGGTGCTTGTAATATATATAGGATAAGGATTAATCTGAATTATATATAAGTCCAACAGTTCGGGATATTTACAATTTGAGTCAATTAACGGTCTAATGGAAACAAACGACCTCGTTTGCCTTCGAGCTAGTTTCGGAAGTGGACGAGTTCAACGAAATACACATGTTGGCACCAAGATGATGCATAAATGACGAACCCATGCAAAATCAAAAATTACGAAAAATGGTTCGAGACCACTCAAACCAAGTTTAACTCAACTCAATTTCCTATCTATGAACCGACGTCGCGAGAGACTAAAACTACGAGCTTAACATAAATTCGCTCTAATTAGTACTGAAACTTCATTAATTAATCGTTATTGGGTTAAGCTGGGCCGGAGTGTTACACTAGTTGTCGTTCTTACCAATCTACTGGTTATAGTTGTTCCTAACAAGATTCTACTCCTTACAAGGCTGAACTCCTATTAGGTGGCCGATCAAGCCTATCGCTGTTAGGACCCAACCCCAAAAATTGGCCTTTGATTGTAGATCAACTAATGGACCCCACTTGTGTATAGATTAATTAATATTTATTTTCTTTAGATAAATAGAATTAGATACAAATGTGGATTTAGAGTCATTATAAAATATAATTAATCATGTGGACCCCACTTTGTTAACTTGTTAAAAATTAAATAACTATGTGCCAAAATTATTTATTTAAAACTAATTTCTTCTTTTACTTAATATTTAGTGACTAATAGTTAAGATGAGTTAATAAAACAATTGTTTAGTTAATAAATAGTCTTTAATTAAATGTCACTTATAATAATTAAGGGAATTTAAGTAATTTAGTTTACACCTACAAGAAAAGACGTTTGGAAGAGGTTCACATTGAGTTTTGAATTTGCACATTAATATAAGAGAAACTAATATATTATTAAAGTTATAACTCATAAAGTCTTTAGTTCTTTTAATAAAGTTGTTTTTATTATGAAACCCCCTACCTTAAGCCTTACTCTACATATAAACTACGTTTCCACAATGGTATTGGGCTTAATGACCATAAATGGAGTTTAAAGGACAAAACTTAAAGTAGTATCAATAGCGTTTAAGTTATAAACCGAACTCACCCCAACTCCATGCTGTTTATACTCCACACATCTCTACTTTAGCAATTCACAATTTTTGGTTGTAGAGAACAGAGTAAAAAAAAGTTAGAGAAGGTGAGACTAGAGAGAGAAGGGATTGGATCAAAACTAGAAATCTCTACCTTGGCCCAGCTCAATTTGCATTTGAAGCTTTAAGGTAGATAGTTCTTATACTTAATTTAAAATTTACATGTGCATGTCATTTTCAATTTGATGTGTTGTGATGTCTTCTTTGATTCATAATACAATCACATAGATATAAAGAGATTTATGTTGTTTATTCGATTATCCATGTTGGAATTTTAGAGATTTTTCTGAAATTATGTCATTGTAGAATATTCTAAACTTGAGAATTCTTATGCAATTCGGCTTCATTCTATCTCAAACACTAGAGACTTGAATTAAATTCATGTTATTTTTTATTCCAGCCATGTTGATCATCTTTAGATATATGTTTGAAATCAATTCATGGTTCTTGAAAAAGAATTTGAAACAAAAGTTGATGTTTTATTTTTTTTATTTAAATATTTGAATAAAAGCACTATTTCAAGAAAGTGTATATTATCTTTATATATATATATATATTTGGATTTTTCAACCCGGACATCATAAAAATGATTTTCAGAAATCTACATTGAAAGGTAGAGTTAGATGTCATTTTTCTACTAAACTAGAATTACAAGTGTGTGTCTATATATATATAAGATATAATTTTTGAAATGAGTTTTTAGAGGCCAAATAAATTGGAATTTTGATTCAGCTATTTCACAAAAAAATGTAAATTTTTGTTAGCTTTTGTTTTTCTAAAGAACTAGTTTGAATTAAATTGGAATTCTATAGAATATCTTAATGAATATTTTTTAAGACTGGCCAAAACAGTTTTTCTATACAATAATGTATTTTCTCTCAAAATTATATATATATATATTAAAAAACTTCACAAGCCTAGTCAAGATGGCTTTATTCGATCAATGATGATCAATGGAAATAAAAGGATGTTATCATTATAGTGACTTGTACTTTTTCTTTACTTGATGAGTCGACACTTAAAACCATGCAACTAAAAAGGGCTTACACATTAGAGGACACTTAATGTTGTGCATAGTTAATACACGTAGTGGGGGACCTTGCATGTTATTATGAATTATAACATCTGTTCAGAGGGTATTATTGAGTTAGCAGGATGAAAATTCAACTGGCGAGATGCGGTTGACCTCAGCTCCACAGGGGTAAAATGTGTGGGCCTTTTCCTAGTTGGAGGAAGCACTAGGGCTTGGTGTGCCATTTGTTAATAATTATTTTACATTTATGATTCAAATAAATTAAAATTGTATTCACATAAACATGTGTCTATTGTTGCAGGTTATGCTTTTCAAGACCATATCTTGTCATACTCATGTTAAATCTATGTCATCTACTCTATGTTTACTCATAACCTTTTGATATTATGATGCATGGAATTAAATTGACATTTATATGTGCATTTTAAATTTAGTGTCATATCTACTGAGTTCCTCTTGTTCTCACCTCAATCATGGACCATATTTAGGAAATGAAGAATATGTTGGCGTTGACAATGCTAACGATGATAATGAAGTTGTCAATGTGATGCAAGTTGGATACGACATCTGCAGAGACGAATAGTCACTAGTTGAATATTTAAGTTTTCAGTTATTTAGTTTGCTTTTCAGAGACAAGTATTTCTATATGGTTGTAATTTAGTTTTATATTTGAGTTTATAACTTTAATTATGCCTTTGAATAAGTTTAAAAAGAATACTACTACGGTATTATTTGGCTAACTTATAGATATGGATAATATTGGATTTTGTTTTAACAGTCCAGATAGGGATTTGTCCTATCCAGTTTTGGGCTGTTACAATCATTGTCTTGATGTTTTTTATTGCTTTTAGAAGATGTTTGATGACTTAGGTAACATGGGTTGATGGGCACATTGCTCCTAGCAAGATTCATGTTTCTATAACTTTTAGGAATCTTGTTGATGGCGAGGTTACGAATTGTCATAAAAAGTGATTGTAGTCTTCTTGAAGTCCTATATTTTCTTTTTCTTTTTCATTTTTCATTTTTTACCCTCCATTTGATGGCACAGAGCTTGAAACTATTGTTGGACCCTGTAATTTATATTGTCGCTTTCTTGAAAAATAGGTCATAATATATTCGATTTTATCTTTATCAAAACCTACTTGTTCCATTGAGGAATGAGGATTCAAGCAAATAGTGGAGACGACCACAATGTTGGTAGCTGACGCCAAGAGTGGAGAAAAAGGAAGACAAGAAAAAGAGGTATCTGTGGACTTTTAACATTAACCTACGATATTGTTAGGATAAATTGGTAATATATTGTTCGGGGCAAATAAGCCCAAAAAAAATGTATGAGCCCTTAGTCGGGGGTTTTTTTTATCTATTTGTTAATAAATCTATTTAATTTGGGTTTAAAGCTATTTAAAAAAATCCCTATTATATATATGTTCCTATTTGATATAATTCCTAATTTAATTCAGTTGTTCTACAATATCCTAATCATGCTATGATAAAAACTCAATTAATTTTTTTTTTAATCTAGGGGCTTTTTATATAGAGTAATTACAAGAGTATACTGTTTGCATGTTATTGACTATGTTTTAATTATATTTTATTTAACATCAATTATCCTATTGTTTTAAGTTATCCTAATTAAGTATGATAATTATTGTTCAGCTAATTATGTACACATAGGTGAATCAAACACTAATTGAATATCATATTACTGATCATTCATCATCCTTATAATAATCCTATTTACATATTTAGGTAATTACTTCATTTCTTTGATAGTAATTGCATTATTCTTATAATTTTAGAAAATCACATTATAGTCCCTACATATTAATTGTTAATCATGCACTCATAATGTCGTCTAACAGGTATATCATTTGGTCTTAGTTTAATTTATTATTACTAAATAATTATCCACGATAAATCTACAAACGGGTCCTCACAAGGTACTAAAAATTCAAATTTTTTCCTTTGGTGTAACTTGAGTGAATCGATCAGTTAGGCAGTGGGTAAAATTGACAAAATGTAACTTGACCTGCATATAACCCGCATAACCCAACCTGCATGATAGACGGGTCATTTACGGGTCAAGAAATTCTAACCCGCAATTAAATGGGTCGGGTTAGGGTTAACCTGCTTAACCTGCATAACCCGCATTAATTCTTATTTTTACTGAAACCTATTTAAAAACATAAGCAGAAAATATTCTTCATGGTTTTCTTCACTTCCATCATTTTACATTTCTTGTTACTTTCTTACTCGTCACTTTCTTCCTTGTTTTTAACTCCTATTTACATAAACAATACTTGTATTGTGGTTAAAATTTTGACTTAACAAACGCAATCGACACGAGTTATGCGACCCAACCTGACCCAGCCTATGCGAGTTAAAGTGGGTTTGGTCGGGTTGACCAGTGGTGGGTGCGGGTTAGACGTTTCTGACCCGTTTAATAAACCAGTTAGGTGCAGGCTAGACTCGTTTAGCACAACTCAACCCGATTGCCACCTCTAGCAGTGGGGCTACTAAAGTCCAACCCTAATTATGTTTTAATCTAAATAGATACAAACAAAAACCCCATAAACCCTTTTTTTTTTCTTTTGCTGCATTTTACTATGGCCCAGTCGGAGAGAACTTCAGGTGTGCCATCAATGCTCTTTTAGCCTTTTGGTGGCCGCTGGATGTGTTTGGATCCAAATTTCGGCGGCCGTTGCTTGGATTCAAATCCTACGGCTGCAATCATCTGCTGTTGTAGGTGGCACTTGCAAATTAATTTCTTACCACAAAAGGAAGCCTTAATTTACAATCGTAAATGATAGTCCCGACAATCACGTATGAGCCCACGCTAAAATATCATAAAAGTTGCTGTGCATTTGCTCAGAGCGTTTAACTGGCAGCTATCAAACTCGAACCCCCACCAACCAACAACAACCCGAAATGGGGCTTGGATATGACAATCTTGTTGGGAACGTTGATTGGGGTGGCCACAATATCAGTCCGATCATATGATCTTGACCCTTAATTTGAAGTTCTCAAAGTGTAATAGCTATATATTATGAAAAAAATTCTTTGAAATGATCAAGTGGGCTACTAATGTTTATATATATATATTTCCGTGTTTTGGATGCTGTCAATGTGTCAGTTATATTTTCAGTAAGTAAAAGATGTAATTTTATAGTATGGCTCATATATTGAAATGATAAATGGTTGAAAATGAGCACCCTCTGTTTTTATAGGATGTTTTCAAATTTTACTTCAACAAAAGTATTTAGATTTCTTTGTAAGATTAAGCACATGATTAATACATATAATTAATACTTCATTTTAGCCTTTATTTATAAAGAAAATTTTGCTTTTAAGATCCAAGTTTTCTAAAAGTAAAGATTAAAAGACTGGTAGTGATAACCCTGAATCAAGTGGAGCCAACATGTGTGCATTGTTTGAGACATCCATATTTCATAAATATCATGGGACCCAAGGTCCAATAGCCTACTCTGACCCACAGGATATCCATGCATGTACTGTGCATAGCTTTGAAGAATTGCAATATTCCATTCACCTACCCCAGGTCCAGGAAATAAAAGCAAATCAACTTCGCAAGGCAGAACAGTCAGAGAAGGTACCGGACGTCTTAAATACCTTCACTCAGGGTATGTAACAGCCTTACAATTACATATATTGTAATTCTAAAACATTAAATTTCTTTTAACAAAAACCAAAAAAAAGAGAATAAATTTGGGCCCCACAAGTAACTAGTGGGCGTACATTTGTATGAGTGAATGCTGCTTCACTTAATATGAGTGGACGCTCGGTGAAAGTGAACTTGTTACAAGTCACTAGTAATGGGCCATCAATCAGAGATTTGGTACAATCCATCCATTGGACTCATGGATCACATTCATGCCCCTATTTATTGTGGGTTCAAAACTTGACTCATCCGAGTAACTTTTAGGGCATGAGCAGGTCGGGTGAGTTTTAAACACAGCTTAGTAGAGTTTGTAGACTCATATCCCAACCTGCTGAGTTGAATTGCTTCAGCTTAGTAAAGATGAGTCAAGTTTTTTAAAACCATGCATGATCCAGTCCACCGGGAAGCATGTGATGGACTAATGGTTTAACAATATATTTGTCCAAAATTGTCACATTGGGGATCATCCTAACTCTCATTTGTTTGCATAGGGTATGTTGAGATTTAATATATAGAAATTTGTCGTCAAATTAACTTCAATAAAGCATTATTAACGTGGTGAGGAGCGAATTATATGAGGTTGAGGGTGAAGAATGTAAGGTGGAGCATTGTTGCTAGTTGGGACCATGATTTTCCTTAATCATGGACTTACTTGGGTGATGACGGGGCATTCATTGTTAAGCATTTACAAAAATACTGACTTAGGGCTTGTTTGTTTGCATTAAAATTCATAAGAATTAAATGCATACCATTCAATCCAAACTGTTAGTAGTTAAAAATGGAGATAAAAGGTGAATTTTATAAATAAGCATAAAATTATCTTTTCATTTCAAGAAATTGAATCAAAATAGAATAGGAAATAAACTACTTCATGATAGTTGGTTGATTCAATTCACATCTTATTTTATTTTATTTTCCTAAAAAGAAATATTATTTGATACTCATTTTAAAAAACTATAATCCATACACATAACAGTAGTTGGGATGTTCTATAGGCATGAATAGTGGTGGGACTGGCTATTTGAACTCAAAATCCATCTCAGTACACTTACCTTTTAAAAAAAAAAAGAAAGACAAAAAGAGTGAAATTGCCCAAATGCACCCCCTACAATGCTTTCTCTCCCTACGCACCTTCCTTTCCTCCCCTTCCCCACCTCCCCTCTTCATGACAATCATCGGCTCCAGCGAAGGGAGCTGGCTGATCTCCCTCTCTCTCCCCCTTCCTCTTCTTCCTTTCTCTCCATGTCCTTCTTCTTCTTACTCTTCCTTTCTCTCTCTCTCCTTCTCTCGCTCCCCCTCTCTGACCTACGTCGACCGAGAGATCCCAATTCCTACTCGATGTAGATTAGGAGGCTAGGCAGCAATAGGCTGCCTGTTTGGTTCCCAGTTAATCGATCGGGGGACTTGTTGTCACTTGGCATCCCAATTGATCTCCCAATCGCTATTGGGGCATTCTAGTCGATCTCCTAGTCGCTGTTGGGGGGGAGAGAAAGGAGAGGGATAGGGAGAGAAAGAAAGTGGCTGAGGAGAGGGACAGGAAAAAGAAAGTGAGAGGAAGAGGATCGGGAGAGGGAGAGAGATCGGATGGCTCCTTTTGCTAGAGCCGGTGATCGTCGCTAAGAGAGAAAGGTGGGGAAGGGGAGGCAAGAGGAGAGAAAGGTCCATGGGGGAGAAAATGGGGGGCATTTGGGTAATTTTGCCCTTTTCCCTTTCCTTTTTCTTTTTTTTCTTTTTCTATTGAAAAAAGGGGTGAGTGTATTAATATGGATTGTGAGTTTATATAACTAGTCCCATAGTGGTTATTGTTCTCTGTAGCGGTTATTGTTCTTCATTATTCCCTTTTGGTCATGGAGTTATCTTAGAAGCAGTATTATGCAATCATTGGTTGGTTAGGAAGTTATTAATCTGTATTAATGTCATTTATTAAACCTATCCACCTGTCATGATTTTATTTGTTGTCATAAGGAGGGTAGTTATCATGTAAAACATAAATATGAATTAATGCAAGAAGATGAGACAAGTTCAATTAATGTAAGAAGATTGGACAAGTATTCTCATTTCTTCATATTCCTATTCCTATTGTGAAGACATGGAGGATAATTCCCCTCAAAGAGAACTAATTCTTTAAAAAAGTTAAAAGTTTTGTATCAAATTCACATTTGATATTCATCTTTAAATAGTTATAGTATGAATTTTATGCATTCCTATGTCTTCTAATACAAACAAACTGACCCTTTAGAAAATCAATTAGATTAAACAAATCAACCCAAGACATTCATGGGAGCTGGCCTATTGTCATATAATTCCATAATTATAATAATAGTTTTGAACTCACATGATAATTCCATATTGGCACATTTGTGTAATGCACTTTCTTTGGAAATGCTCCACATCTCTTTTTCATGATTTGATGCAACAAAGGTTATGTTAAAACCATTCTAAAAAAGTAATAAATTCTCTTTGACAACATTGATTTTCTTTTTTTTTTAAACTATAATGAAGGGTGTTTCAACCCTTTGGCTGGATTAATCCCAATGGGTCTAGGGGGAGACAAGTAAATCTCTTATGGCCCTAGTGTGGTAACACGCTCAAACCCAAAACTTTTTAGAGCAAATCGTAGTCCTAAGCCAACTGAGCTATCCTCATGGTTCACCTGGATTTTCGTCTTCAATGGAGTGAAAAAGACTCTTTCCTTATTGGAAAAGCAAAAGCATGTAGAACAGCCTTTCCATGAATTGCTAGACAAATGTGCCCAAGATGTTGCTATGTTTAACTTATACAAACTATAATTAAGCCAATTATCATTTTATCTGATGGTCTCATGGTCTTAGGTTGAGCTCTTTGCCATATCTTAGATGGTGGACCCCACAAAACGAGTGAGTGATTTAATTAGATAGGTCCCATCTCCTGAAAATGTATGCCTGGAACAAACTGTATATCCGCTTGCTTTGATCATTTGTACATTTCAACTTTTGAATATCATTTACACATCACCGTTGGCTAGATGCAAGGACACCTGCAAAACCAACCATATGTCAGGCTCACCAACATGGAAGATGGTGGCTCCCGCTTCCAATAACTATTTGATCTGAGATTAACGGTGGATGAAATTAGTTAATAATTGGACATTTCCCTCTTATGTCAGTTCCTTAACATGCCCCCATGTGAAAGATGTGCCTCATTTATTGTTTCCAAAATCAGTCTACCAGCTGCATTGCAACCTTACCTCTAATTCTTCAGGCTGGTCATATTAAATGGACCAACACATGATTTTGCAATAGGTTAGAAAATGACATGTATTTGCATTAGTTTTATGAGTAATCGATGAAATATATGTAGTGAAAAGATAATCTAGAGTTCTATGCAAGTTATTAGAAAAGCAAACAAACACGAAATACAAGGATATACATGGTTCGATGGCATGTCTACATTGACATGTGATATTGGACTTTTTTTTTAATTTTTTTTATTTTTTAATTTTTTGAGAAATATAGGGTTACAAAGCTTTCATGTGGTTTTCTTCTCACCTCTAAAACTCTTTGATTTAAGTGAAAAATCCTAGAACCAAAATCTCATTGATATCTTAAAATTACAATTACATCAAATACTCATAATGCCCCAAAACATTATAAATGTACGGACATTACAAAATCTCAATTGAGGATTTGCATACAGTTTGTCCCAGACGATCAATCTTTGTAGAATGCAATGGATCTAACATAAAAAAAAATCTATTATGATAGTAATAACATCATGTCAGCATGATGGTATGTTGTAGCTTGTGGTCTTGCCAAAAAAAAAAAAAAGGACATAGCAATGTATTGGAGACGAAGTCCAAAAGAAGGGCCACAGTAGTTTACCAATTCAAACTACAGTGCATTAATCCGTATGTTGAGGTTCTTCTCTTCCTTTGTTATATATGAATGGCAGTAGGAAACATTTGAAAGGAGATGGATGGGCTATTCCATCTTCTATTTCCTTTGATGTTTAATATTTTTGTAGGAGTTTTTTATTTTCCGCTTTCACTTTTTATTTGCGTTAGTAAAGCTGTTTTTGGCTTTGTTTTTTTTTTTTTTTTTTTTGTTTCTGTAATAAAATTTTACCATTTTCAAACAAAAACCGAAAAAAGAAAAAAGGCTCGCTCTCTTATGAAGGCCTCAATTTCTCAAGTGATAGGATAAAAAAATGGCCTTGCATGTGAGTAATTTAGAAAGATCATAGCAAATAGTAAAAGAAACAAAGCATAACCTGCAACCAAAAAAAACAAAACAAAACAAAACAAAAAAAAGAAAAAAGTACAATTGGTTTTCAATGCACTCATAACCATTTTGGTGTACTTTAGAAGTTGAGTCCTAGTGATCTCTCCTACAAGCAGCGCATAGGATTGCAAGCGGATACTCAGATTTGAACGTAATGATTTGTTTGCTTCATTTCTCATTATATAGAAAACTGTTGCATTAGCCATTACAAATAGATGTCTAGCCAAGATGAAAGAAGACTGAAAACCTAACCTTGAGGACCTCAAGTTTAATAGATTTATAGTGCACTAATTTTGAATGATTTCAACCCAGCAGCTAGTCTCATTCACATTGGTGCAAAAGCCATGTGATCCATGACATTAGATGGGCAGTAGTGGGTGATGCAATTGGATTGATCATGGGGCCCTAGGTGAGCCTCACGAATGTTCGAATCGTAGGTGTTGTGTGATACATCAGCACAAGGCCTTTTACATTTTTATTATATAACATGGCCTATGCTCCTGTGCATGCAAATCCTTATGGTACATTTTAGCTGTTTGGGGCCCACCTAGGCCCCACAGATCACGGAAAAAGGAGATAAAAAGATTCAAATGGAATTACTCTAAATACCAAATTTGAAGTCAATTTGATGCTCCTAATCCTTCCGACCCTGGCCTTCAACTGTAATGAAAAAAAAAAAAAAAAAGACCCTCACGTGTAACCGTCCTGTCCATACGTATTGGTGGAAGTCCATGGGAGCAGTGACCCCTGCGGAGATTGCGTTTAGTTGGTGATAAGGCGAAAGCATGTACCATGCGACTGTACATGCCAACTATATAAGATCACTGGCCTATATACGTAGGCTCTGGTCAGGACATTTCTCAAGTGTGGATCTATGAGAACTTCTAGCGGACCCACTTTATCATTCATCGACTCGTTCATATGCAGGGAATCCTCGGTAGTCACAAGACCTGGGGTTTGCATTCACTGAAGGAATTGACCGTTGGGGATGGGCCTGAAACACTTTTCAAATATAAATTATCAAACTTGTTGGCCCTAGATAAAGGTGCAGGGGCATCAAATAGATCCTACGTTTAATATCTAGGGCCTACCTAGATAGGTCTTTCCATCCTCCTGATCCCATGATTAGCAGGACACCAGATAGGCTCCTATCTAACAACATGTCACAGTATTCCAAAGTCTTCATATATTTTGTTGCAAGCTGGTGGCCCACTTAATAAGAGATTAATGTCACTTTATCCCAAGAGAAATTAGGGTGGACTCACTAGAGAGCATCTTAGTTCTAAGTCAAAAGCTTATCTATTGAAAATTCAAATATCTCAAAATAACAACCCCCCCCCCTCCCCCACAAACACACACACACACACACAAAAAACACATACCAAAAAAATAAACAACTACATTTTCATAAGCCCCCTAATTATATGTACAATCTTTGCTAAAACTTATGACAAGAATTTGCAAGATTTTATTTTTAACATAATGTGATAACTTATCTTCCGACATATACGAATGTCATGTTCATTAACAAGAGCTTTAAAATAGCTCGTGAAAGATTTCAAATTTCTTAGCAAAATTTTTAAAATCTAACCAGGCCCTTTTCTTTTTAAAATTTGGGCCTATTTCTTTGCTCGGCAATTTCTGAATTTTCAAATATAGCAGGATTCTTAGATATTTCCCTATACTTAAACACCTAGTAATATTTTCAAAAGATAAAAGAGTTGAAAATTCAAAATTTTTAAAAATTATTTAAATCCTTTCAACGGACTAGAATTCAAAATAACCTTTCAAAAATGTAAGTGAGGGAAACCGTCACGGCTGCCACGGAAGGTCTTTTGTGCCGACTGATGACGTGATGGTAATGGGACCTAATCACGGGATATCCACCCATATCCGGACTCCAGGATTGGCCACTCCCCATTCTTTTTACCCTCTTACGGACAGAAAAAGCCAGGCTTGTAGGTTCCCCTGTCCCTTCCATTTATCAACGTCCAAAAGCAAGCACACACTCTTCATGACACTTGAGAGTCCCATCACATAAATGGGAGCTTACAATTAAATTGTTCATAACTTATTTATGCGTTTATAAGAAACAAGCAATTCGTGACTGAGAATGACAGTCCATGGGCCATGGGCATTTAATGACCCGAAAGTCATTTGATGATGTGGAAAATGATCCGGTGAATGGGGCATTTTGGCAGTAACGAGCAAGAAAAAATTTTCACACCTGTGCTCCAATGGTAAATGTATGCCTCAACATATGTAGCAATATGAGGTTTTTTTTGTTTCAATCTTTTAATTTTTTTTATTTATGAAATAGCACATTATTGTGTCACATTTTTTTAGTGTTAAAAAACCTGAGGTAGAAATAAAATAGGAAATCAATATCCCGTGGAGAGGTAGAAAGAAGGATACTGTTCATAACGAAACAAAAAAGCTCTAGAGTGTGAAATCCTCTCATGCAATGATTTAACATATCAAAATATTTATGTCCTGTTAGCAACAAATGATTCATAATATATTTTATAAAGGCTTAAAGTAGTCAAACCACTATTAATATCCATTTTACAATATGTTTTGCTTTAATATGATTACTAATGTATTCTTTTGCCTATATGGAAGACTTAAACTCATGTGCTTCTACACTCACACCCACGGCCCTAACTAGCTTGACTGCAACCAAAGATGTAATTGTTTATTTACTCAATGCGCGTCATAATGCTTATGCTACCTTCTGAGTATTTGGAATGCCATATCTCATGCTCCAGCATTTCAAACATTGGTTTATACTCAAGGGGTGTTTTGAAATAGGTAGAATAGAATATCAACATATTTGAATATTTTTAGATTACGTAATCACTAAATTGAAAATAGTCATATTGTAAAATCTTGACATCCATGATGTGTGGCAATTTATGCAAATTTCAACATAATGTGTAAACTGAATTATTCGACACTTGACGAGGATATGCTTAAGCAAGAAATTGAGAGACATGAAACAGTAGACCCTGTAAGACACTAATCAGAGTCAAGTGGATCATCAAATTGCCGAAACTAATGACCAAAGAGGATCCTCTAATATTTTGTGGGATCATTTTTTGTTGGTAAATCCAATGGGACCCACCTAATAATGCTAATTGTGTGGCTTCCTCCAATATTTTCAATTGTTATATTATTCATTTACTATTTGAAATCACAAATAAAATCACCAAAGAGCTCTTAAATGAACGGCACGTGTATCGTTAGCTTATTTTCATATTTTGAATAAATGACTAACTTTCATGTATTAAAGAATGTTTAAATGGTCTAAAATCGAATTTATCAAAAAACGTATTTGATTGGCTATCTGTGAAGTCTTTATAGATTGTAAGGAGAGGGTGAGTTAAGGGTATTTTTGTTGACTTTTTTTTTCATTATAATTATTTTTAGGAAGCTGGCAATTCAAGTTGCTAACATTCTATAAGTTTCAAACATTAGAAGCCTATTGTGGGGCCAACTTCGATGCGTGTCAATAATGTGCATTTGGCCAGGATGAAAAACACTTTGTTTTAACGCAGTTGAAGGGTGTATGAATTTTGTATGTTGGCTAATTTATGAGTTTAACAGAAATATGGGTCCATTGAGTTGTATTTTACAAATTCTTTTAAAATGGACTATGGTGTCTTGCCAATGGTTGAAGAGAAGATTTTCACTAAAGGCGCTTGAGCGGATGGTCACATGTGCTCTAGTGGTGATCATCCACTCAAGTGGATGAGTTCGGATTTTCATCTTAAGTTGAAGCTTTAAGTGCTCAAGCAGATGCTTATAGGTGCTTGAGAGAATGAAGAACAAAACTCCAATGACTTGCACGGAATTATTTCCTTTTTGTACAACAACTACTAGTTTCTATTCTACATGATCTAAAACCCTAAGATACGAAGTTGTTGTTATATATATGGGTTCCCTCTCAACCCTAAAAGATAAATCTCATTGTTCTAATTGGAGAATTACAATTGGAGATCACCCTTCTTCTATATAGCATCCATTAGAGAAAGTTGTGTTGATTGTGTGTTAGAGAATAACGCTTCTACATTTCTTGTAGAAGATTTTTTGTAGAAGATTGAGAGATCAAGTGCAACGCCTAGCAATTTTTAGGTGTTTGGATCAGTTGAGTAGTGCAGTGGACGGCAGGGAGTCGTTGCAATGCAAAGTTGTGCAAGAAGAACTACAGTCCTAAGGTTGTAAAGATCTGGGGAAGGGTTAATGAATATATCTTATAACTGTGTGGTTCATAGTGCTTGATTGTTGGCCCAATTAGGACTAGTGGTTTTTTCCCAGTTAATGTTTTCCACGTTAAAAAAATCATGTGCCTCTTGTTTGTGTAATTGATTGATTTATTTGATAGTTCATTTATTGATAGTTCATTTATTCTTTTGCTGCATATAATTTGAGCTATAATCTACAAATCAGAACTAGAACGACCCTTCAAAGAGTTTGGACCCAAATATAGATACAATCAACTTACACATGTAAGGTAATTGGGAATTGCACATGTGGAAACAATACAACTTATACATATAGGGTAATAGGGACCTGCACCTGTGATGGCACAAATACAATTACTCATACATGCGAGGTAATGGGGACCCATAATGTGAGGGGGCAAAAAACAACTCGCACATGTGATGTCATAAGAACTCATATATGCAAAGGAGGGAAAAGGCTCACCCAGTGACTCAGTTGTAGTCTATGATCTAATTATTTTTCCTTAAAAAGTCATTAAACCTTAGGCATAGAAGTTTTAAGGTATTAAAGGCTTGGCCTATCTGAGTATCTATTTCCAGGGTGTCCTGTCACGCCCCACCCTTCATACATGCATGATATTATCCGCTTTGGCCCATGGGCCTCACGGTTTTGTTTCTGATGGGCCTCAACCCACCAAAAGGCCTCATGCATAGTAAGGGTGCAAGCTCTCTATATAAACCCATTCACTTTCCTCTCTATAGTCGATGTGGGACTCCAGGATGTCACAATCCACCCCCCTTAGGGCTGCACGTCCCTGTGCAGTAGCCTGCCAATTCTTGTAGCCGCCAGCCCTCTTGGCCTACCCACATATAAACCCTCCCACTTGCACCAGGCCACGGCAGGGGCCCACACTCGAACTAGTCGAGAGTCGGCTCTGATACCATTTGTCACGCCCCACCCTTCATACATGCATGATATTATCCGCTTTGGCCCATGGGCCTCACGGTTTTGTTTCTGATGAGCCTCAACCCACCAAAAGGCCTCATGCATAGTAAGGGTGCAAGCTCTCTATATAAACCCATTCACTTTCCTCTTTATAGTCGATGTGGGACTCCAGGATGTCACATGTCCAACTTACTGCTTTTGATCAATTGATTGTTCATTCCAAGCTAGGTGCATTGTATGGTAGAAGATAGCAGTATTTACCCATGGTTTGCTTGTGGCCCCTTCTGGTTTACATTGGGTTCTGTTTCTGCAGCAGGCATAATATAAAAGTACTAACCAAAATAAATGGAACATGTGAGTTTCAGTCATATTACCCGCTTCCCATACCATACAAGAAACCCCACCAGAACAGATGCTTTACTGTATGTCACAGCTGATTGAGGACATGTCAATTTGGGTAGTGAGAGTATGCTATTTATAATACTACAATCACAATCAATTACAATTTCAATGAAATCAATTAATCCAAGCTTTCAGTCATGTCATAGAATCATTATAGGATTTTAAACTCAATCTCTAGCAGATTTTGAATGTCATGTGGCTGTCATGTGAGTCCCACCTGATTGAGTCCGGGTCAAACTTTGTTGTCTTTTCTTATCCATATCAATACTCTCATTATTGGGTACCTAATGCTTCCTTGCTTCATTTCTCTCTTGCACAACATTAAATGATCGAACAATATACGCAATCACATATAACAGGGGGTAGTTGGACTGCAGAACTGTAACACAATGCAATAGCTAGTTTTATGTGCAGAAGAGCTATGTCTGTTGTATCTTTTTCCTTGCATTGATGTACAACACATGTAAAGACTGTTTATCAAAGCTCATATAGGTTGAAAGGAAGAGCATTGTTTCCTACTCCAACTGTGCATTCATGGCCTCCATAAATGATTTCCTTGGTATGGGTTGCTTGCACTTAATTAGATTAAGCTCCGTATGCAGTTAAGTTTCATTTCCAGCTCCATATATACAAAGCCAAGAATAACAAGCAAAGACAGCCAAAGGTGTCCAGGTGTCCAAGTGTGTGTGGGTTGTTGCTTCATTGTTCTTTGGGTTTGGAGATGGCAAATCTCTTGCTCAATATACTGCTCTGTCTGATCATACTGAGATCCATTCAAGGTGCCTGTCATTTTAAAATGCTTTCTTGTTGAGCGCTGGGTTTCTTTTGTTGGTTCATTTTTTTTTTTCTTTTTGACATCTGTGGTTGTGGTTCATTAGAAGGTGAGAAGAGGAAATCATTTGTTCTTGTAGAAAGGTGATCATTGTGTCCTCTCTCTCTCTCTCTCTCTCTCTCTCTCTCTCTCTCTCTCTCTCTCTCTCTCTCTCTCTCTCTCTCTCTCTCTCTCTCTCTCACTGGGAAGGGATTCGATATTTCTCAAAAATGAAAAACAAGGGATTTGATCAAATGGAAAAGGGCTACTTTCTTTTCTTTCCTATTATTTTCCAAACTGAAAGATGCAGTTGTGGATCTTCTCTTTCATGAAATGATGTAGATACGTTTAGCAACATAATATACCATTTGTACTATAAGAATGATATATTGAAGATTTTGCTTGTATTTGTCCCTTTCATTTTCTTGACTTTCTCGCTATGATTTCAGTACCATTTGTCTTTTGAACTATTTAGGGACAAAACCACATTGGCTCTTTCGTTTCTCCTTTTCTTTCTTAATTCTCCTAGGAGGAGAAATTGCATTGGTTTTAAGTTTTCCCCATCGTTAGAATGTTCTCAATGAAAATCATATGATTGATACAATACTTGACCAAGTGTATATATCGAAATGATTCATGAGTGCACTTCCCGTTTCCATGAAATGTAGTTCATGAAAACCTTATAATGATTAAGTAATTGAAAAAATGTTGAAATCTGTGTAGCCCATTTCTCTTCTTCAAGTAGTCCAGTTGATGAAAATCTTGAACTAGAGTTGATAATGAAACGGGTCAATCTTCAATTTCGATTACCCATTTCAATAAAATCATGCCAGTAGCAAACCAAATCATGAAGTGGGTAATGTTCCTCTGATGTAACACTACTCTATTTTATTTGAAATGCAGGAAAGGATCTGTCAAAATTCAACTATCCCTTTCTCAAGAAGGCAAGCTCTTTCCTTGGTCAGGAGAGATATGACTACATAATCATAGGAGGTGGCACAGCTGGATGCCCCTTGGCTGCCACACTTTCTCAAAACTTCAGTGTTCTGTTGCTAGAGAGAGGGGGCTCTCCATATGGCAACCTAAACATCTCTTACATGCAAAACTTCCACATCTCTCTTGCTGACACTTCTCCCAAGTCAGCTAATCAAGCCTTCATTTCCACTGATGGAGTCATCAATGCAAGGGCAAGGGTCCTGGGTGGTGGCACCTGCATAAATGCTGGCTTCTATACAAGGGCTAGCCCAAAGTACGTAAGCTTCTACTTCTATAGTAACAGCTTCGGGCTGAATCATCCATACTATCCATATGTCATGTTGTTGCTAGTAGGCGGTTTGGTGGGATGCTGATTATTTGCTGTCCAAGCGGGTTTGGTTTAGAAGTGAAATTTTGGTCATGATTTAGAAATGTAATGGGCAACGGGGGATCCAGAATTTTTGTTTGGGTGGTGCCGGGGATGGTCAAGTGAAGAAGTTAGGCCCACATGATTACATTTGGATTGGGCCTGCCCTGATAATGGGTTGGGTTGGCCTATTGGAAATTCGGCTTTTAGGACCATGGGGGGCCTGCTTTCTTTCATCTCATCTATTTGCTATTCTTTCATGATATGGAGTGGCAATTCTTGGCCTGATCCATAAACTTTACCCGAATCCAAGTTGTATCTCCGGATTCAAGTGGATATCAGCAACCTGATTGATAAAATGGGTAAAGAGAGGCAGTTTGACTCAATCTAATTACCCTATTATTGAATGGGTGATTAGATTTGTTCATGTTACTGGATGTTCTCAGAGCTGAACCCGACCTGACCCACTGACCAGACAACCAGTCGATTTCCTCTCTACCAACATGCAATCAAATGCCCTTCGAAATTTTAGGAGAAGTTCGGGTTAACATTTCCAACCTATCAGTGGGCAGGTAGGGTTCATGTTGAGTCTATATGGCCTATTCAAAGTTTAGTTTAACGTCCACTTCTCTCGTACTTATCCAATCATTACTATTTCATGAATAAAAAAAACCGGGTGGCTGTAGTTGACCTGATCCATCAACTCAACCCAAATCCAACAGTGCATAATTGGGTTTGGGTTGTCACCTCCAACCCTAGTGGAAGAGGGTTTTTTTTTTTTTAACCCCTCCACATCAACACGGCACCAACACCTACTCACACATGCTAGGTTATAAGGATTTGCACATGTCAAGAACACACACAACTCACAAATGCGGGATAATGAGACTATGTACATATAAGCGATACATACAATCACACATGTGAGGAAATGGGGGCTTCATATGTGATAAAATACTATAAAATTCGCGCATGTGAGGTGATAAAATTCACATATTCAAAGAGGGGGGAGGTGATAATTGAACCTAATACCTCTCAATAAGAACCAACTAGGTTAAGGAGTTGTTCTTACCCTAGTGGAGGAGTTGTGTTTTGGTGGGGGTCCATACATGCTATTATGCACACAAAGCTCACTCTTAAGAGTCTTATTGAACATCCAACCCAACAACCAGGGTTGTAATAGTTCGGTTAACCGTGTATTTCGAGGAAACTAGTAACTAAACTAAATCGTACAGTCTTTAGGTTTTACAAATTGTAACCGTAACCGTACCATAAAAAACCATTAACAACCGAACCACGGTTAACCGTATTATATAGTTCGATTATGGTTAATTGTAAAAAAGAACAACAGTTCCATTATTATTAACTTTCCCTAAAAGTTAAGATAGTTTGAGAAACGGGCTAATGAGTTAAAGGGTTGAAGGGCTAATGAGTTAAAGGGTTAAAGGGCTACATTTGAGGCCCATTACTTTTTTTTTTAATTTTAAGCCTCAGAAAGTTCGGTTAACCGAGTGCTTTGGAGAAATGGTTAATCAAATCATGTGTTACGATTCGGTTTTGGTTAATAACCATAAGTGAGATAAAAAACCATAACCGAATCATTAAAGACGGTTTTCCAATTTTAAAAACCGAATCATGAACCACAGTTATTCAGTTTAGTTTGGTCAGTTTAATGGTTTTTCGGTTTTTTTTTTACACCCCTACCACCAACCCAATACTAACCCCACAGGAAATTGAACTCAGGTCAAGCTGATTAATAAACTGCTGTTAGGTCCAGGTTGTCCATATATCTATTGTCCTCAATTGTAGGAGTCACCCAAGTTGACCCTAACCTGACAACCATGCACACCTACGGCAGCCTGCGAATGATCCTCTAACTTCTAGGTTAGGTTAGGGTTGTCATTTCCAACCAATTGACAAATGGGCTGCATTCATGTTGCATTCTATTTATTGTTACTGCTTTGTCAAGCCTGACAGCCCCCCCCCCCCCCACCCCAACCAATTGGGATCCTTTTGAGTGTTTTGATTCATAGTTATTGTGAGTGGTCCAATCATGGTCCACTACGTCTTCATAGGATGGGCTATCTTAATAAGGCAATCAACTGTCCATACACATGAGTAGTAGGGTTCCTCCAATAAAATGAGAGACTGTGATTGGTTCACCCATAATCATAGTAGGGCAAAGTCCCAAAAGGATTCGGACACCCCATCCCGTCTGATTTTGCAGCGCAATGTTCAAAATTAAGTTTTCTGGACTTATTACGCATGTAGTTAATGGAATTCCCTGTCGCCTTTCAGGTACGTCAAGAAGGCGGGTTGGAACGGCGAGTTGGTGAATGAGTCATACCCGTGGATCGAAAAGCAGATAGTACACTGGCCAAAGCTCAGTGCATGGCAGCAAGCATTCAAGGATGGCCTTCTTGAAGCTGGGGTGTCACCTTTCAATGGATACACATACGATCACCTCTATGGGACCAAGGTGGGAGGGACAATCTTTGATGATCATGGGTTTCGAAGCACTGCCGCTGATCTGCTAGCGGCAGGGAACCCCAAAAATCTCAGGGTGTTGATTCATGCCAGCGTCCAGAAGATCATGTTTGATACAACAAGTGAGAAGATACAACCTTGCATTCCATAGAGATACCATCTTGCTGTATTAATCTTAGATTCATGTACATATTGGACGGTTAAGATGGCAAGGGGCCTCTAGGTCCAACACCTCTCAATTCGATTACCTGTTTTAAGTGGCCCCACGTCCAACTAGAAATAGGCATCAACAGTACACTGCCCTCGAATTTGATACATCTACCCTCACAGTGAGAGTTGAGGGATTTTTGTTAGAAGGATGGAAATGAAACAGTTGGACTCAATCGTGATGACCATGGAATTTGGGATGGACCTAACCCAATCCCACACGGTCTGGCCCACCTGACACAATTTGATATGTGCTTGTTAGGGGTTCAGAGTTGGTCCTGGACCTAGATTTTTGAAGCCCAAGGGATCCAGTTTTGGCTTGGCTTATGGCATTGGTTGCGCCAAAATTGGGCGTTCTGTGCGGCCGAAGTTCAGGCCTGTCGTGTAATTTGAGCCACTCTGGAGTTTCAAAGCACTTGCAGCTTTCTACAGAAAAAACAAAAAAAAAAAAAAAACCAAAAAAGGCACTTGCAGCTGCAAGTTTCAGTTTCTTCCACCAAATGATATATGGTACATTGCAATGAGTCCATCACCAAATGCACTACACCAACCACTGGGGGCTGTTCATCAGCCGCGCTGGCCGTTACCCAAAAACAAGCAGAGCCCAAAACTCTGACTGGAATGGGAGCGGGTTAACAATTTAGAGCCCAGATGAGAAAAATACTTACACACAACATGGGTGCAGGAAAGACACCAAAGGCGATCGGAGTTGTCTTCAAGGACGAGAATGGAAAGGTGCACCGAGCAATTCTGTCCGGGCAGAAGAGTGAAGTTATACTTTCATCTGGAGCGATAGGAAGTCCACAACTTCTAATGCTCAGTGGAATTGGGCCCAAAGAAGAACTGGATGAGAAGAATATTGAGGTGGTGCTTTACAACGAATTCGTCGGAAGGGGGATGTCTGACAATCCGATGAACACCATCTTTATACCGACCAAGAGACCCATTGACCAGTCCCTCATCCAGATAGTAGGCATTACAAAGTTTGGATCGTTCATTGAGGCCAGCAGCGGGTTCAGCCAGTCCTCAGATAGCATTCGGTGCAACCATGGGCTCATGTCAGCTGAGGTTTGCCTATCACACTTACCATAACGTGTCCATATGGATCCTTTTTTTCTTTTTTTTATCAGTAACAGTAACTTTTATTGTTAGAGAAAAGGTTACAAAGAGAGAAAAAAATAAAAAAAGTGAAAGAACACAAAGGTACAAGAGTATTTGCCCTTTGGGAGGGTCCATGGATCCATATTCTGAGATAAACAGACCCAGGTCGGCCTGTTCAGTTTCCCAACACAGTGATCAAGGCCATGACTCACTTTTTGCGACTTCTAGAATTTGGGTCTAGCTCTATCCTGTTATAAGATGCGCCAATATAAACTGAGGCCTGATTTGAGGCCTACCGGCATTGTGAGAATGATCCCACATATAGCCTATACATTGCGACCAATGTATATTTCATGTTTGATGACTGGGTTAATGATCGGTTTCTGGGTCACCTGATTGAAATGCCATCTCATGAAAATGCACCAACTGGATGACCATTCAATCTAATGTAAAGAATCCACTAGAAAAGGCCCATTAATTGGTTTGTAAGTTTGGATGGTGCATTTTTCAGCAATGGCCCAACGGAGGTGGCCAGATTGATTGGACACAGGCAATTGTTTATACAGTATAACATGTGATACATTTCATTTCCACAGTGATTTTCTGCAGAAAATGAAAACTGAGGACTTCATACTGTTTAAGATTCTATGGTTTGAGCAGGGAAAAATTTTCTGCACTGAAATCTGTCACTACCTCTTCTGTTAGAATCTGAGGAAATGGTTTTCCACCTGTTGGGTATTAATCTAGTTTCCGCACGAATTGCAGAAAATGCTTTCACCTCAAAATTCTGAAACTATGGAATATGTTAACACAGAACAAGGAAAAGTATTCTCTTCCATTCATTTTTTCACTGAAAATGCTCCACACAAGCATATCAGAAGGGCATGAAACTTTTCCCACAGAAAAGAAAAAGGCTTGTGTTGACATCTACTGCCATTTTGATTCAGATTGTTCTTTTTCATGGATTTTTTGGAAAGCAGATTTTTGTGAAGGTGTTAATAAGAAGGTTTTCCACAATGCTAGAGAAATGCATTGTCATAAAGAGTGCTTTGTCACACCAAATAATGAAAAACTAGAACTATGGAAAGTGTTCTGTTTTATGTTTTTCCCAGAAAATGGAATCAAACTACACATATCCTTAGTTCCTTTGATGAAATGATCTCTTTGTATCCAATGCAGCGCAATGATTTTCATTCTATATCTGAACTAACAGATTGGACAGCTCTCAACCATCCCCCCAAAGCAAAGGACTCTGGAGGCTGCCCAAGCCTACGTGACAAGTAAGAGGGACCTACCCCATGAAGCCTTCATGGGTGGATTCATATTGGAGAAAATCGCAGGCCCGCTCTCAACCGGCCACATCAGCCTAAACACAACTAATGTGGATGATAACCCCTTAATCACCTTCAACTACTTCAGCCATCCGCAAGATCTCCGGCGATGCGTTTATGGAATCCGAACAGCTGCAAAGATTGCCAAGTCGAGGTCCTTTTCTGAGCTCACCCACAACGGCGATTACACTACGGGGGTCCTACTTAACATGAGTGTCAAGGCCAATGTGAACCTCATTCCTAAGCACACCAATGACACTGCATCCTTAGAGCAGTACTGCAGGGATACTGTGATCACCATTTGGCACTATCATGGTGGATGCCACGTCGGAAAGGTGGTGGACCCCGACTACCGGGTCATTGGTGTCAACGCGCTCCGAGTCGTGGACGGGTCGACGTTTGTCGACTCGCCAGGTACAAATCCTCAGGCCACTGTGATGATGCTGGGGAGGTAAGAACAATCCGTTTTAACTTGATTTTGCAATTTGAATGTGTATTGTTTGTTTTTTGAGAATAGCATATTTTATGGAAATGGAAAGTCAATTTCCATGGTTTTACAGTGTTTCAAAGAGCTGAATTAGTTTTAAAATGATCCGCGGTATTATTTATAAAGGGGCGACATATAGCATTTTGGGCAACAAAAGCGCCATTGAACAAAAGGCCATTTCCTAAGGCATCTTGAGCAGCAAAAGTCAAAGCATTTAAATGCTTCCTTTATGTCTCTCATGAAGGAATCCCTATTGTTTTATTTTCTTAGTAAAAGTACTAAAACTAATTACATTCTATACTTAATTTTCTCCTTCTCAATAAGTCTATTCTCTACTTTTTCTCCTTAGAAGGAAAGCATTTAATGATAAAATCTCTTTTGTACTGCAACTCCTATTTTATCTCTAATTCAAATTTCTTCCAAGATGGTAAGTCAAAGCTAAAGGTTCCTTATTTCTCTCCTCTAATCACTAAAACTAAGTTAAGGCTCGGCTTCTTTTAGTTTTGTACTATGTAGAGTGGTTGATTGCATTTATTTCTGCATTTATTTCTCCTTCTTTATCTCTTATTATATCAATCTTACTTTGGAATATGAAACATTATTTATTTCATGTGACTTGCATTGTATTAGTGGACCATTCAAAAGGGCAAACATTCAAAAGGGCACAAGTGCCACTTTTGAAGAGGGGCATTAGTTAGAATTTCCCTTTAGAAAGTGACAACATGAGAGATATCAATCACATAAACTAAATAAGTTACAGTACGGGCATACTTGTTTTATGTAGTTAAATAATTGTATCTTTATACAAAGTTGAAACAGAAGAACCAAAAGTGAACATTCAAAAAATGGCCATCAAAAACCTCCTCTTTAACCGAAATTGAACTCATAACTTAAATGGTTCTAGGTCTGATTCCACCTTAATTTCGACCTGTGGATTGGAGACTCGACATATTATTCCAATTTTTGAAAAGTTTTCCTAAAATTTAGCTTTTTTCTAAAGTATTCTTTATATAAAATTTGATCTGGACCCGTCTCATACGTGGTTCTGCTTCTAGTTCAGGTTCAGGATCCATCTTCTCATTAGTAGTTCTAGTTCCGGATCTAAGAAATTAGTTCCAAGTCAATTTCAGTTCTAGTTCCAATTCTATCCTCTTCTCAACGGTTCTGGTTCCGAGTCCATATGGCGGAACCAACACGTTTACAATCCTACTCAAAATTCACATATTCTAAACGAATATCAAGAGTCTAGCTTATCTTCCCACGTCAATCACATTCTATTCACTTTGGTTTGAGACGCACACCACCATTTAGATTTAGACACACTCCTTTTTCGACTCCTATTTTTCTTCAAGGCCTTAAAATCCATCCTAAATGAAATCGAATGATGCTGATTTTTGTGGTATCTCCTATCGATGCATAGATCAACCTATCCCTTCCACCCTATTGATTACTGGTGGCAAAAGGTGGACTCCACAGGGTGTTGCGTAAGTGTTCATCCATAGCTGTTGCTGGGAACCATATCAGTTCTTTTTTATGGTTATCATCATGTGACTGAGTTGCTTGGGTTTTGGGTCTTACTTGCAGGTACATGGGTGTGAAATTGTTGAGGGAAAGATTAGGAGCAGCGGCTGGTGCATGAAACCCCAACACAACAGAGTTTATCTTGTGTAGTAGAATGTTCATTTCTTTGTTTTTTTTTTAAACCAATTTAAGGACTTGTCTGAATGCATAGAAGTGCAAAATAAGAAAAGGAAAAGAGAGAACTTCCACTGTGGTAGAAACTCCGTCTTAATAGTTTCTGAGTGCTGAACTCAGGCAATAGCCAGTATGAATGTGTGTGCAGAATTTTTCACAATATGTATTGCTGTAATATATAGAATTGATGGATTATACCTTTCTTGGTCTTCTTGCTAAAAATTACTGGATGAGAATTTTCTGTAATGGCATGGTTGCAATAGCCAAACATAGAAACAATTCAAATACAGTGACGTTGTTGTTGGACAAAATGTGTTGGGGAAAGCGGCGCAACAGAAATACCCGCGATCAACGGATTAACTACGAGGAACATAAGCAATCACACCATTAAGCAATCACACACATGACACGGCAATTTGACATGGTTCGGTAACTTGCCTACGTCCACGGGAGGAGAGAATTCATCTACTATGATCCCATCTTAATCCCATCTCAATCCCCTCACGATCTAGGGTTATAGTACATCAATATATATAGTTTTTGTTTTTTTGGCCAATAAGAAAACTTATAATAATGACTAAAACACCCCTAACCCTGAGCCTTGGTTCTGGCTAAACCAGACAACCAATCCGGCTACACCGGAATACAAAACAAAACCCAACAAAATGAAGTTTCAATACTCTCTGTGGATTGGACGCCTGCTCTCACCTTGTCACTAGGACCAAATAAAAAATTCTATAGGTAATTTTTTTTTTAATCAACCAAAAAATTCTCATGGATTCTTTAATTGCAATCTAACTTCAACTTCTTTTGTAAAATAAAAATGTCATAACCCACATGGATGATACCTTCATAGGCAGAAGCCCAGTAATGCTATGGTGATATGAAATGCTGACACTATGCATTTATATACGGGCGTGTCAACACCATGATTGGCTACCATTCTAGTTTGTGAATGGCCAGCCATTTACTTCAACTAATTATAGTGTTGACTCTTCCACATATAAATGCTTTGTTTCAACATTTTATGTTACTGTAGCATTATTTGCAACCATATCTTGCCTCTAACTATCATTAGACCGAAGAATTAAATACTATTTATGGATGAAAGTGGGGAATTTATAATATTAATCAAGGCAGTTAGTGCGCACATTCTCCCAACTGCCACTATAACCACAATGAAAACAGCTCTGTTCCATACCCCAGACCCATCCTGTTACTGATACAGATTACAGGACCCATATCCATACCTAGATTTAAATTGAAAGGCCAAAGTTTTTTTTTTTTTTCTGAAAGACTTGAACTCGGACCTGAATTTAGATGAAGCGCTTGACTCAGGCCAAATACTTGTATACTCACATTGTATACTTATATAATGTCTATAAAAATAAAATTATGGGGTCGGGCATTTGGGTCCTTAGGTATGAAACCGACAGATTAGAATTTAGGCCTCAATTATATTGGAACAATACACTTTTTTACAATGGGTCATTTTTCGTGTTGGACTTTTCTCAATCTTACTGCCAAACTCACCACCACTTTTCCCCCATTTCAGTTGTGAATTGGTCTATACATTGTTTCTTCAATCATTTAAACACTTTGTTGGGCTTATGTTTTGTATTTCAAGTTTATTCACCAAATTGGTCATAGGGTTAGTCTTATACCGGCCTTGGGTCAAAGGTATTCTGATCCACATTCAAAACACTAGAGACATGGCCTGACATCCATTCAATTTTTTCGGCACACCAAATTCTCCTCCTTGTGACCCTATAGTTTAACATAATGCCCTTTCGAGTGATTGGATTTCAACTCATTTCTCATCATTACATCCTTTGTAGAAAAAAATTACCTTCTTTTCTATTTTCAACTCCTTTTTTACCATTTACCAGAAAAAAAAACTCCTTTTTATCTGCTGTAGTATGTTACTTGAGAGGGCTAAAAGGTACAATGATTGGACTAAAAAAACCCATTAAAAAAAGTATGTGGGTAGTTAGTTTAAAGAGACCTTTTTAAACTATGACCCACTTCCCTATATCCAATCAAATCTCTCTCATAGAATGACACATAACACTAATTATAATAGCTCTCCCTCTTTAGTTTCTTGATGGAGATAAAAAGGAAAAAACCCAGGGAATCCTAGGCTCTCTCTCTCTTTTTCTAGCTTTTTAAGACAAGATGGGCATATGCAACATGCATTTGTTTTGTTACGTGCATTTTCTCAGATCTCTTGCTCTCGTATTAACCATCATTTACTACCAATAATTGCTGTATGCATTCATCATTAGCTTGGCCATGATTGGGTTGGGCGTGGGCCCCCAAAACTATTGTTAGTGAAGGGCCTGGCCTAGCTAAGTAGCAGCTACCATGTGTAGGTGTCGCACTTATCCCACGATTGATTAGCTGGTGCTTCTATCACTTATTTGGACAACCGGAGCTATTCACAGATGCATCATCAATCTAGGGCCTGCAATTTCTCATCCAAGCCAACCTAACCCGAATCTAGCCTGGTAATTCTCAGTTCCAGTCAACTCTTTTGACTGGATTAATGGTTTCGGTTAAAGTTGAGGTGAGGATGCCAATGGACCTAACTCTACCCGATTACACCACCCTGAAAATCTGGATGCAGACCTCTTTTTCTAGTGCCCGGTTATCAAGTTGGCCCAGTTCATAATTATGTTTCATTAGCAGGTCAGGTATGGATCCAGTTTGGTCCACACCCAAATGCCCAGATATTTAAATGTATAATGCATCTAATTTAAAGAATTATATGTTATTCATAAAATATATGGCATGCATATTCATAAATATATAATAATGATGATGATGATGAAGTTCTAATTGGGTTGAGACAGACCCTAGGTTTGACAAGATTTTATCTGCAAGTATTGTTTTTTCAACTTAATGGGATCAAGACCTGCCTGTTTAACTATAATCGGGTTTGGTTTTAGGCCCTACTGGGCCCAATCTTTAATAGCCTAGATTGAATGCTTAGTTTGTGTTACTGTTTCAAGGTTTTGACCTAACTATGATCCGAAGAGTTATCAAATCATTGTCCCCATAATACCCAACTGACACGAAAAGATGACCCGCATGGGCTGTACAAACACACTATTATTACCCAAGTTGATTAACTCTCCGAATCATGACTTCTTTTCTTGAATTTCATAATCAACAAAACTTATAATACACACCCAAACAAAATTGTGGATGTCCTACTAAATGGGAAAAGTATCAAAATGCATGGCCCAAATGGATCTGTAAGCTGTTGCAATTGGAGAAGAATACTCGAGCAGGTGGGCCTCTAGACTGTTTATATCTTATGGGCTGTACAAGAGATGGGACGGGTGATGAAGAAAGTGAATCCCACAAACCGGAGACAGGAGTAAATTGATAGTTGGCATGCAAATCACCCTACAAAGAAAAGGTGATCGATGGATATCATTGTCCTTTTCGTAGATTCTCAATTCTCGTGTGTTGATCTGGCGTGATGCCTTTGTCATCATGCCAAACGTGTGGTTCACGATAATTTATAATTTCATTTAGTTGGTGATAATTTTAAATCCCATGCCCAAGGAGGGAGTCTCAAGAAGTAAGGACAAGACCACATATAGACTCACTCATGTTCCTCACTGGCCAACAGCCTGAGGCCTGTTTTGGTTTTTTTTTTTAATGTCTTGCGAAAGGATGGTGCAGTGGCCTTTGGACTGGACTAATTCCTCATACCCAGCCCTTAGACCGGAAGAGCATTGTTAATCATTTTCTTTCTCTTTATTTTTCTAGGATCCGTGGTCAATACAAATACACCCACATCGATACTCATCCCAATCTCTGCCATCAGCTCTATAGCCTAAGCTCCTAGTTGCTCTTCTGGAAGAGCCCTGTGTCACCACTAGGCTATAAATAGAACGGCAGAGCATTTAATTAATTAGGCCTTTACTTCAAACTTGATTATCCTAATTTTAATTGCAATTATACTTCTCCTCTATTATCGGTCATGTCAAATATCAAAACAACTTAAGAATAGTGTGTTTGGAACAAATGTTTTAGTTGATTTTTAACGGTTGGCGGATTTTGATAGCATTTCTATAGCTGTTCCCAAAAATTTTGAAATTCCCCATTTGGTCTACCAACTTTTTGATATCCAGGACTATTTATTTTATTTTATTTTATTTTATTTTTTTGAATTACAAGACTTTCCAGATTTTTAGTGCTCAAAGTAGTTAGAGGCCTTTACAAATCTGTCAATCCATTTGGGGACGACTTTTGAAGAATTTGGATATCCCTCAACACAAGAATTTTTAGATATCTTGTCACGCCCCTGATAAGCACATGGATTATGCCTGAGATTAGGAGCCAATTTAAAACTTTTTTTTATTAACCATATGACGTGACCCCCAATTGAGGTAATAAGGTTTTTTTGTTTGTTGACTAATTCATGGGTTCGACAAAACTTTGAGTCCTTTAAGTTATATTTGATATTTCTTTGATGAACTGTGGTTCGCATCGCTAGAAGAGTTGAAGTAAAGAAATTAGAAAACATGGTGCTCAATCGATCAGACTTGAGACAAAAGCGATGCCCCGATTGATCGAATGACGAAAAAATTTCCCCTTACCTGTGGGATTTTATTTTCTTACCTGCGGCATTTTATTTTCTTTTTAAAGTGGGATATCATGTTTTGTGCTAATTCCTATTCTACAAGGATTACTATTATGAGGTACGAAATTTTAAGTTATTTAAAGGATTCCTTCTCAACACTAAGGAATCCATCTCCTATTTTGATATTGATAACACACATTGGAGATTCTTTTCTTCTATAGAGCTTTCATTGGAGAGTTTGTACTGAAGCTTTATTCTAGATATTCTATTCTTCTACATCTCTTGTGGAAGATTGTTTGACAAGTTAAACAAGGTTTGGATATGTTTGTAGAGATTGGCAGGCGGCCATGACAATGCATATCTGTGCAAGAAGAATCACAATATTTAGGTTATGCGAGAATTGAATAAGGGTTGTGAGTATATGTTCTTATACTGCGAGATTCATATTTCTTGATTGTTGATCTAATTTGGACTCGTGGCTTTTTATTGGTTGGGTTTTTATGTAAAAATCATGTCTTCTTGTAGTGGTTGTTTGTTTGATTTATTTTATTTTTCGTTTAATATTGTGTGTTTGTTTGCATTCTAGAAATTACATATTTGGGAGCACCCCCAAAACTTGTAGAGGTCCCACGGGAGTGAAGTTTGTGTTGTTAACGGTAAAATATAGCGAAAGCTTCATGATAAACAAATAGTACGATAAACAATCATCATAGTAAGCACATCATATGATTACAAATGTTAATGTGCATAGAAATATAACAAAAGTCTTTTTAATTACATGGCTACTGCCCTGTAAAAAATTGAGCCAACCAAAAGAAGTTCAAAAAGTACATCCCAAAATGTGAAGGCATTCATGTGCTCGTCACGAAAAATCAGTAGATATCATTGGTACACCACTTGTGCTCATCATTCTGCTGATCCACCTAAAACAATGCCTCCTCCTGCTCCTTGACAAGGGTAAGCTTGGTACCTATACACCAAATGCAACATCATTAAACCATAAATAGCCAATATGTAGATAAAAATAAACAATAACTTATATACATTTCAAAGCGAAATAAAGACAATGTGGTCATGTGAAGTACAATGATATAGGTCTAACCATCAAGCTCAAATAACAATAATAATGAATAATAAAAGACATACCCTATCACAACACTTTAACAATATAGGCCGTCCACATTGACCAATTCACCATGGAATATTAAATCACTATCCTCCCATCTCGTACCAAGTGTGGTAGAGAGTTTTACAATGGGAGAATAACCCAGCTAATCAATGTATTAGGGTCAGTGCGAACAATACACTGAGGTGGCAAATAATTAATAGAGTAGCACTTAAGGTGGCAAATAATCAAAAGCTTTACTTTTGTGGGTGCCCAATGATTAGTTTTGTAATATTTTATTTTATTTTATTTAAAAAAAATAAGTTAAAAAGGTCCAAACTATTGCCAAGGAATTTAGAATTTGCATTAGTAAAAGTATGACTTTTACCAACTGTAACACTCTGACCTAAGCTAAGCTTGATTAGCGAGTAATTAATTGTAATTATGAACTAATTAATGTGATTTCCTTATATTTGGTCCTCGTGGGTCATGTTCGGGCCACGGATGGCTAGTTGGGTTGGATTTACCCTTACCTAAGTAGGCTAAAGCCCTTTTTTGTAATTTTTGCATACTTGTGCTCACGACATTCATGCATCATATTGACATCAACACGTGTATCTTGTTGAACTCATTAATTTTTGTAACTGACTAGAATACATTAGACGTCAATTGCTCCAATTGGACCCTCATTTGACTTGTATTGAGAATTCCATAGAATTATAAGGACTTTCTTATAATTTTAAAAAATTTTGTCTTACATAAGGATGAGCACCGACTCATCTCCACTGACCTCCTCTTCCTCTTCTTCTTCTTTCGTCCTTCTTCACTGTTTTCTCTTTTCTTCTTTCTTCTTCACTGCTCGTTCTCTTCTCCTTTCACATGGAGAGAGAGAGAGAGAGAGACGTTTGTGTGGCTTCAAACAACTACTCCGGTCTAGTTCTTCTCCCTTCCTCTCTCTCTTCTTGTTAGACTTATAGTTAATGGGTTCTTCATCTTCAATTGACCCTCTAGGCGCCGTGAAGGTAAGCTTTCTTCTGATTCCTTGATTTCTTGGGTTAGTGGAGTCAAGAAGACCCTCAATTCAGATATACACTCATCTATTTCTTTATTTTTAGCATGCATGGCATTTAGGTTCCAAATACTCAAACTGAGCGAAAGTATGAATTAATGGTTGAAACTTTGAATTGAAGGCAAGTTTTAGTTTAACGCATATTGGTATCATGTGGTTCTTGTGAGTCTATCAATTGCATGTGTCTTCTTACAACCCTTTTGGTCTTTGTTTTCGTGGTGTAAATGATTTAAGTTCAGTCATTCTATAACAAAATTCTGCTACTCGACTGATCGGGTATGGTGTCCGACCGATCGGTCGGACACTTCCAAAACTGAAATCCGATCGATCGAGCTTCAGGATAGATCAATCAGCCTTGAAGCATTCTGCCCTCGGGAGATTCAGGTTAAGACTGAACTATCTTCTTGCTTATTCTTATTCTCCTACATTTGAACACCAAAAGGACCTCGTTTATGCTACATTCTTGGGTCTCTCTGTTCATTAACTAATCAGAGAGAACCTTCTATAGTCCGGCCACGGTGGCTAAGCCGTAGAACAAGCATGGTCAAGCTGTAAGAGGAAACAATTCTGGGGAACCACAGCTAAGCCATAGTGCATAATACTGTTAAACCGCAAGATGCCTACGGCTAAGCTGTAAGTCACCCACAGCTAAGCCGTGAGACCACTAAAACTGAGGATTGATAGGTATTGCTGTGAGACCTTGTAGGGCCTTAGTTTGGATCCATGTAGACCATTAACCAGCCAAAGGAATAAGTGAAAGATCATGAAGAGCCTTGAGGGCTGAGACTTCTTCATGTGACGTTGTCCATCTATTAAGCACTTCCCCATGGGTGTTGGTTTAAGGGATTCGATACACCTTTCCGACATAATGTAACACCAAAGAAAAATAACTGTGTATTAGTTAACTGAAAACTACATCATCGTGCACGGTTAGAAACAATGGACAACTATATTAGGGTTGGTTAGTAAAACTGCCTTGATCTTATGAAATCGAATTGCATGGCATATTGAATAACGCTTTTGCCCTCTATTCATTATAATTGTTTCAACTTGTAATTGTACTAGTTTGTTTATTTTTCTTGAAAAATACTGGTATTGACCTGAATGCGTTATGACCTGATACACGTACTGTTATGACATGATACACATACTGACCTGCTTGCCTATACTGCATGCTTAGATGTGACTTGACTTGACGTGTATTGTGTATAGTTTGACATGATTGATATGGTCTGGCACTACTCTACCCCAGCCTCAGGATACCCGACAGGGTTAACTTTGGCGTAACCTGCTTGTTGCTGCTGCAGTGTGCTCTTGTCCTAGGATTCCGAACCCTGAGAACCAGAGACCCATTCATATCCTGGCCCGGTCGATAGTGTTCTTGTCCTACTTGCTCTTGATAGGGAGAATATGGCAAACATAGTAGCCACCTAGTAAGTATATTTGTTTTATGATCCTTATAGCATGCTTATTTAAATGCACGACGTGCCTAGATACGAACTTAAAACTCTTTTAATCATATGTCTTTTATGTCTTCTTAGGGCAATGCATTTGAGCAAGAGCGGGTCATAGCCACCTGTGAGTCCAGAGGTAGAGCTGATTAATAATTGATATATTGCGTATACTAGCTTGACTTCTGTTGGTTTATGTCATTAACTCCTTTAGATACAACGTGTGTTACCTTAATATTGCTTATACTTTGCTGAATCGTCGTATTCACAAGTTATTTAATGGTGTTACAGGTTCAGGTTCCAGTCTCAGTTGGGGCGTAGACCCAAGTTTCGTTGAAGGAGACCACAAAGGTTTCCTCAGGTGATATCGGGTGAACAGCCGAATGGTTACTGACTGTTCCTCTTAGTGAGAGTGACTCACTTGTAGTATATATTGGGGTTTCAGGTCTTTTGGCATTTGCATGATGCATTTATGTAGACTGCATTGTGAAACTTGGCCTCGTTATGTTGCAATATTCTATACTCCATCCTCAGTATGTTACACTTGATCTCCTTGCATGCATGAGCACGTCATCTTGGGATTCTACGGGTAACGTGTATAATTAAGCTACTAATCTTGTTCCTGAATATGCTTAATGTTTAGACTGTTCACGGTTGTAAATGGGGCTTGCTAAACTGATAATGATAAGGAAAGAAATTATAAGTGATATTGACAGGTTTTCGTGCATTGAATGTTCGAATAGGTGATCTGTTCAACACTTCACACGTATAAGCATGTGAATATCCCTTGTATAATTCCATTTAGGCTTCGGTCCGAGTGTGAATTGCACAGGAATACATGTGTCACTAGTTAGGTTTTAACTAACTCCCAATTTCTGGGCTCGGGTTGTGACACCAACATTTTATATATAACGTCGGTCATAACCTAGGTTTCATCGATGAAATTAATTCGGCCTATGCTTAACATGCCCAAACCATCTTAAATGTGTTTCTCTAATCTCATCCTCTATTGGTGCTACCCCTAAATGCTCTCGAAAGCGCTCATTTCTAATTTTATCTTTTCTAGTTTTACTACACATCTACCTAAGCATTCTCATTTCCGTTATATCCTCTTATGAATATGCATCTTCTTAATTGGCCAACATTCTGCTCCATATATCATAACCGGTCTAACCACTGTCCTGTAAAATTTGCCCTTCAATTTCGTTAGTATTCGTCCGTCATAAAGCATTCCAGAATTTAGTCTCCACTTTAGCCATCCAGCTTTTATCCTATACTCCACATCTTCATCAATCTCCCCATCCTTCATAATCATCGAGCCTAGGTACCGAAAAGAATCTCTACATGGTATCTCATGGGTTTCTATTTTAACAGTGGTTTCAACACTTTGTATACGTCTACTGAAGTTGTAATCCATATATTCTGTCTTTGTATGACTTATTTTAAAGCCTCTAGATTCTAATGCCCTATGTCATCTCTCAAGCTTTGCATTTACACAATCTATTGATTCATCAACCAATACTATATCATCTGCAAACAATATACACCATGGTACTTCTTCTTGAATATGCACAATTAACTGATCCATAATTAATGCAAAGAGATAAGGGCTTAAGGTTGATCCCTGATGTAAACCTATAGTCACAGGGAATCCACTTGTTTCTCCACATGCTTGTTACTGCTCCTTCATACATATCCTTAAATTTTTTAATGTAACCTCTAGGGACATTCCTTTTCTTTAAAACTCACTAAATTAAATTCCTCAGACCCTATCATATGTTTTTTCCAAATCGATAAAGACCATGTGTAGATTTTTCCGCTTTGCTCAATATTTTTCCATTCATTGCCTAAGTGAAAAGATAGCTTCTATAGTTGATCTCCCTGGTATAAAAACAAATTGATTTTCAGAGACCTTGGTCTTCTTTCTTAGTCTTTGCTCCATTATTCTCTTTCATAACTTCATAGTATGACTCATAAGCTTAATCCCTCGACAATTGATACAATTTTGTATATCTCCTTTATTCTTATATATAGGTATTACAATGCTTCTTCTCCATTTATCCGGCATTTTCTTTGTCACAAGTATCTTATTGAATAGTCTAGAAAACCAACTCACTCCAACCTCTCCTAAGCATTTCCATACCTCTATCGGAATACCATCTGGACCTGTTGCCTTTCCTATTTTCATTCATTTCAATGCTTCATTCACTTCCACCCCATCTAATTCTACAGAGAAAAGTATGCTCTAGTGATGAAATATCCTCCTTAACTCTTGTATCGCCCAAATGCTTTTAATTTAGAAGTTTGCTAAAATATTCCTTCTACCTTTCTTTAATACCGTTGTCCTTCAGCAAAATATTTTTCTCATTGTCCTTGATACATTTGATATGATCTAAGTCCCTACTTTTTTTTTCTTTTATGTTTGCGAGCTTAAAAATATCATTTTCTCCTTCTCTTGTTTCCAACCTATTATAGAGGTCATTGTATACTTTGAACTTTGCACTACTTATTACTTCTTAGCTTCTTTCTTTGCCTTCTTATACAGCTTAAAATTTTTCATACTCTTAGTCACATGCCAAACTTTGTAGTAATATCTTTTCTGTCAAATAACTTTCTAAACCTCCACACTCCACCACCATGTTTCTTTATTAATATGTCTCTTTTCTTTTGATTCTCCAAGTACCTCATTTGCAATATTCCTAATGCAATTAGCCATTTGAATCTACATTACGGTAGTTTCTCCTTCAATATTCCATTCTCCCTTCTCAATTATTTTGTCTCTAAATTATTTGCTTTTTACCCCTTCATATCTCTCCACCTTGTTTTAGGATCCATTTTTTTTGCTACCGCTCTCTTTCTACTTCTAATGCAAATATCTAAAACTCCGAGCCTATGTTGCGTAGTAAAACTCTCTTCTGGGATAACCTTGCAATCTTTACATACCAATCAGTCCTATTTTCTAACTAGAAAAAAGTCTATCTGACTCCCATTACTCCTACTTTTATAGGTAATTAAATGCTCATCTCTCTTTTTAAAGTAAGTATTTACTACTACGAGATCCAATGCCACTGCAAAGTCCAATATAGTATTTCCAAATTAATTCTTTTCTTCAAATCCTTGCCCTCCATGCACTCTCTCATATCCTCTATTATCTCTTCCCATATGCCCGTTTAAATCCCCTTCAAGGAAAATCTTATCACTAAAACCCAAATCAACCTATACAAAAAGAAAAGAAAGAAACTACTAAGCTAGGAAATCACGTTTCTAGCCTAAGAATCTAGAAACCCTAACTTTTACAAGGATAAACACTTACCTAGGGCATGACAAGTTGAGAAGAATCTTGAAAAAAAGAGGTGGGAAAGCACGTAGGGCCCTAGAGATGATGATGGTGATGATGGATTGTGATGGGAGTTTGGGTCATTTTATACAACAAGAGATAGTGAGGAGAGAAAAAGGAAAAAGAAAAAAGACAAGGGAGAAGAAAGCAAGTGAAGTGAGAAAAGCGTCATTTTCATTGCTTAAGAAAAGCGTTGGGGTTTTGGGATTTACAAATTAGTCATTAAGATTTTTTAGGATGGATTTTCAAGGGTCTCTGAGCGGTTGGGTTGAGATGTGGTAAAAGGACAAGGTTCTAGAAATTAGGTTATTTATGTTATGGACCCAAAATCTAATAAATTTAAAAATTACGAAAAGCCATTAAACTTTTCTAAAATTGCAAACTAACACCTACTATACCCAAACTGACTCAAATCTCAACAAAACTTTGCACACACGATCCTAAGAGTAACTTGGACTTGCTTAGCTTCTAATCAAGCTTAGCTAACTAATAGGTATTTAAATAAAGGTAATTATAATATTTGGGTTCGAAACCCTATATATCTTTTAACCATGGGGCCCTTAATATGAATGAGGTCATTCAAAGGAATGAACTGTTCATTTGGTAGTAAAGCAAGTTATCTACACTTAGCTCATCCAATTGATTTCTAAGGAAACATGTAAGTATCAATAAATCAAGCTCATCAAATCTTACCAAAAATTATACCTTTCTGAAAATAGATGGACTTCGATCATAGGTCCCTATATATTTTCCCATGCTAGGATAGGCTCATAGACTAAATTTTTGCTAAAATAGGTCTATGACTTAAATAAATCACTATACATTGACAAAAATGGCCCTCTTTCCTTATTTAACTGAAAGCCTTTACTCCAGTCTTCGCCAGCAACACATCCACATATGCAAACATCACCATCTCCTCCTCCAGCTCCACTCCACCCTCTTAAAAAATTGCCTCACCGCCTCCGGCAGTCCTGTCCAAGCCGCCCTCCTCTGCATGTACGCCCAATCGTCCTCTTCTCTACCTGACGCATGCCACCAGTTCAATGAAATTCCCCAGCGAGATCCCACCCTCTGAAAAATCATCTTCTCCCTGGCTGCTATGGTTGGTGGGTTTGCAATGCATGGGTTCACCAAAGAGGCATTACATTGCTTAAAGAGAATGGAGGAGGAAGATGGACTGCGGCCATATTGGGTAGTGTCTTTTAGGGTGCTAATAGCTTGTAGAGAGCAATTTCATCTATTGAATCTCCTCTTATATATATATATATATATATACACTTATAAGTTGGTCGATCAATGAGGCCAAACAGATAAAATTGATTCGTTCACAGTGACAAACAGATAAAATTGATTGTTTCTTTTAACAAATAAAATCCTTTTCTTTTTTAAACAAATCGAATATTTTTCATTTTTCAAATAGATCAAATCTATTCTTTTATCTGTTGGTACATCAACAAGAACAAAATAGATAAAATGATGTATTCACAGTGATGAATAGAAAAAATTGACGTAATTTTATCTGTTCGATGATCCAACATGTATTAACCCATGCAAGGGTTGTACATGAATTGCAAGTAGCTCGAGAAATCATCTTTATTTGATCATTATGACCATTTCATGAATAATGTGAGCCCTTAGATTAAGTTTTAGTAACTACTCAGTCCAATTCTCCTCAATCAGTTGTTAGTGTTCTAGATTAAAATTTGAAATTGAATAATTGTGTAAACATGACTTGCTTACTTTCAAAAAAAAATTTTAACCTTTCAAAATATAAAAAATGAAAAGGTTGCTGATGTAGGTCTAGAAAGAAGTGGTTAGCATAGAATTTGCATTATAGAAGACGATGATCCCCTAGGTGACATTGCCCACATGGCGAGGACTTGTCTCCGAATTGCCACTAGATCCCACATGACAACTAGACTATTCTGCTTTGGATATTAGATCCAACTTTTCTGAACCATTCCTTCTTTTCCCTATTTTTGGAGCCAATATCTTGATTATCATAGATCCTTAAGATAATAAAATTGATGGGCTACCAAACCAAACAAAAACTTTCCAGCCCTCCATCCTCGTTCTCCCAAGTGGGCCACACTAGACTATCGTCCAATACACATCTTTTCAAACAATCTCTCTTTTTTTTTTTGTAGTCTCTCTTGAAATCCATTTATTTAAAAAAATCATCTATCTTAATTTCAAATAGATAGATCTCATCTCTTTGATTCCAAGGCATAGATTTTATTTATTCGAGGAGGCTAACAAATATATTTTATCTATTTGAGGAAGCCAACAGATAAAATCTTTTTTTTTAGTGTTTCCCCTCTCTTTCGATTTCAACATATAAATTTTATCTTTTTTTTTTTGGCAAGGGCGTGGGTATGGGGTTCATTCTCTCTCTATCTCTTCATTTCTCTTTATTTCCAATAGATAAAATCTTATCAAATTTTCTATCTGTCAAGTTTACAATGGTGAGTTTAACAGGTTTTTTCTATTGCTTTCAATAGAAATATACCATATAGATAATAAAAAAAATTTTGAAATTAAATAACCAACATGTATCTTGTTTTGTAGATCTCGAAAAAAGGATTTGAAATATATAAATTTTATTGCAAATGAATGTAAAAGTTAAATAGTTTTAAAGTTTGTGAAAAAAAAATACAAGTAACATCACTGTACGTAAAGGTCAATACAATCATAATAGAAAATGGGTGTTTTCATCCAATGTTAATTTATCTTTATCACAAAAAAAAAAAGGACCTAATGCAACACCAAAATATTTCAGCTAGACATGGCAGGTTAAGAAAAATATAATTGGACCTAATTTAGGCCATTTTTGGTAGGTCTACTCTTTTTCTTTTAAACCTTCCAAAATAGAGCGATTAAAAAAAGAGCCACAAGAAAAAGAGGCTAGAATGAAAACACGTGTTTGGTAATGCAATGATCTATTTTAAATAAACTTTTTTAAATCTATAGTTGAAAGTCTTTTACAAATTTTTCGAGATCTACAAGGTATTAAGCCTTGCAAATTGACCTCATAACCCTGGTCATGCTTTTAAAGAGATCTAACGGTTTGAATTTTGTATTTAAGGCCCACAAATTTTAAAAAATAATATGCAATAATTCATATTTTTTTAATAAATATCTCGAGATTGGTGGGGATGCAACAACTAAATTTTGATCTTATAGTGAACAATGACCTTGTAAACATTTTTAACGATTTGGATCGTGGTTTATTATCCTAGAAATAATAATAGTAATGAAAAAAGGGACGACTACCTATGCACATAATATAAAATAGCGCATATTACATCAATGGTTGAATTTTTTTACAAATTTCTTGAGATCTAAAAGGCATAAATCCCTAAAAATTGACCCCCTATTCGTGTTTAGCCTTCCAAACATTTTCAATGGTTTGGATCTTATATTGGGGCCCATAAAATTTAAAAAATAATATTCAATGGCTCACTTTTTTACACATATCTCAAGATTGGGAATGATCCAACACTAAAATTCGCTTTCATAACCGTGTTTAGTCTTCTACAAATTTTTAATGGTTTGGATCTTGATTTGCTCTCACAGACTTTGGGAAAAAAATGAAAAATAGTGTGGACGTGATCCATTATAACCATTGTAGCTCCACCTCTTTTATTTTTTTTTCAGCTCTACTTTTCATACGCATCATAAGGTGGGCTGTGGGAAATAGATAAGGTAAAGTCTCTAAATGTCTAAATTGGATAGAGCACAAAAACACATGCAAAACACTTTTATTTTTACAAACTCTATAAGGTCTAGACATTTAGACAAATAGAGCCTCAAAATAGTGATGTCAAACATGTATTGTTGGAAACTTATACTAAAAACATACTTTTATGTATTTCTCTTAACTGATTTATTTAATAGTAAAGTTTGTCTTTTCATCTTAATGAGAATTTGTATGGGCAAATGGTTGCATTGTTTTTATTATGCATATGTGTGTCTTTTTTTCTATAAAGTAGACAAGTTGATGTATAAGTTCAGCATACACACGGAAGACTTGTTTATTGGTTCTTATAGAATATAAGTTATTATTCTTCATAATCTAAATGAAGTCGGACACACCATAGATACGATTGTAGCATAATGTTTTAGTAGGCTTCTCTTGGTTGCTTAAAATTGTATAATTTCGACTCGTTTTGAGTATGCTTTCTCTATATTAAATAGTACTGCTTTTGAGTTTATTGTCTTTCTACTGACTATATGAGACATTTAACATCCAAATGATTATTATTAGTGCTTGTACTCTTAATCCCAATATAAATAATAGATACATATATTTAATATTTGACATTTTGATTTACAAATGAGTGAGACCTTTTATGGGTCAATAATTTCAGTAAATTGGATTAGTACACTACTTGTATGGTGCATATTAGTTTATTGACGGAATCCATGTCCTGCAATAGGGATTGATGATATTTCCTTGATGAAGCTTATAAATTTTGATTATATCAAGCTCTGTAGGTGGACTTTGTCTCCAATATATCAAATAAGTTAAGTGAAAGGTATCAAGGAATTATAAAGATATCAATTAAATATAAATGTCAGTAATTATTTAATCGTTAGATATCTAAAATCTTAAAGTAGAGAGATTAATAAGCATTTAATAACAAGAAGTTCGAAATATTATTTTGAAAATAAAAACAAGAATACAATTATAATTCTCTAGTGAACTAAATTATAATTTATATAACTAGGACTCTAATTTGGGTTTTCTTATTTTTTTCTTAAAGTCCCTATTGTAGCCTATAAATATGCGTTATTTTTTTTAAGGAAAGATAACAAAGGAAATCTCATTTTGAGAGCAAAGAGAATTCATAGAAGAGGCCCACACTCCGATGCGAATTTAAGCATAGAGGAATACAGTAGAAGGTCTTGAGATTTTCGGATTACTATAAAACCAAGATTAAATCAGAAAGATTTCGCAAGTATGGTTCTTAAATCATCATTATCTAAAATTATTTCTACAGTAATCTGTACACAATATCTTATGATCCTAACGGTTGCCACAAACATGCACTTAGTCTGAAATAATTTACAAGGACCGCCTCCTAAATATCCCAAAAATAAAAGCTTAGCAGCTCAAAATCTAGGCCTAAGCCGGCCCGGCTCTATTGAATTTCACCTAAGCAAATTTTGATCAATTGAGTCATGCATTCTATAGTTTCTCTTTATTAAAGTGGTGTGGAATCTCAAATGGTGAGGTGTACACTTCATTCCTTGTGTCCTATGTCAACGGGCACTGGAAAAAAGGTATAGTAAAAGGCTTTCAAACGCCTCACCTATGTCCACAGCATTGCCCCTCTCTCTCTTTCACTCAGCAGCTTTTGAAGATGCCCCAGAGCTGGTTATAAAATTCACGAGACAAAAAAGCAGTGAGGATTAAAATAAAGGCCTGTCTGTGGCTTTGGTACTGGTACTTGGGTTGGCATGCGTTCTTCCCACCAACCTCGTGATAGCAGCCTCCATATCCCACCATCTTTCTTTCCCATGTAACATGTAAAAAGGCAACCAAAATAGCCTCTGAGTTACCATGGCCTAACCAAATGGTGGAAAATCGGGTACAGGTGCAACCATCAAGAACTTTCACACTTACAAGCTAAAGAAAATCAAGAGATACTTAGAGATCTATTTAGAATTATAAAAATTAATGATTATACGATATATGCATTCACAAACATGTATTAAATAAAAAAATCTAATGATCAGTATGTCTGCATTAGAGTGCAGAGGATTGAATACATTGGATGGTTAAAAGTGAATTTCAGAAAAAAAAAAAAAAAGAAAACACCTTTATGGGTCGTTTGGCACTTTCACATGTGGTAGGAAAATAGTCAACATATATAAATGATTCACATATGATTCATTTTCATATGCGAATGCAACTAAGCCACATGTGAAATACATTTCATCATTTTTCAGTTCCTCACCTCTTCAAATGTGAATTTGAGTGTATCGAACAATTCACTTTTCTTTCACTGTTTTTCACGAATTCTTAAAACCTTTTCATAATGAATCAAGTGATGAGATTCTTCTCACTAGCTATCATTGGCCTATGAGGAGGATTAATGGGTTGGGTCGAGAAAAAGATGCCTATAGAAATCAGAAAAGTAAATCTAATGGTCTAACATTTTTGGAAAAGTTCTCCTAATCCATGCTTGATTAACAATTCAAATTTGGGCTCTTCGCCATTTTGGGCCATATAAAGAGGTCTAATGTTTTGGATCTTGTTTTTGGAGTGCAGAGAATTGTCAAATTGGAAAAACTCGGACTGCCTTTACAAGTTTTTTTTTTAACCATACAAACACTGAATGTATCCAATGATTCTGAGTTCTTTGCATATCTCTCAAGATCCATGATGAATAAAGACCCACTATTTGACATCATACACATGTTCGACATTTTGGAAGATCAACGGCTCGGATCATAAAAATGGAGCCCACAAAAGTCCACAAATGAAGATCTAATGGTCCATAACTTTTCATATGTTTCTCAAAATCTACGATGATCCAACGATTGAGATTTGATGTTGTGGCCATTTTTAACATTCTATTCAAGATTAACAATTCAGATTCCGTTGTACAGACCACACCTAACAAGAAATTGAAAAAAAAAAAAGGGTAAGGGGTATTCTAGCATGCCATTTAGATCTCAAATATGGTTTTGTTTCATACCTGTTGTGATCTGGTGAAAAGCAATTCCTGTTTTTCACACCGCTTTCACACCTTTTTACATGAACTTTTCACACTTTGAGAAAATGAGCAAAAACAAATGTCCTCATATGAAACTATTTCGCCTGATGCTCCAATTATATATGTAAATGGTTGAAACAAACGACCTTTTATGGAAATAAAATCAAAGGAATATATTATTTTATGCTCATTTTTAGAAATCCACATTTGATTTTCATTTTTAACCACCATATGTATTCGATTCTAATGTATTTTAATGCAAACAAACAAGGCTTAAAGGTAGTACTAGTAGCATTAAAAAAATAAAAACAATGAAATAAATGGTCAGTTGTTCGCATGGCCCAAATAAATCTATTCAGTGTTACCTCCAGTCCTTCGTAAGACATGGGGTTAATGAATACCTTGGTTTTTTGAATGAGGCTAAAAGAAGGAACTGTGAGTGTTTCTAAAAAAGCACTTGCTGAAGTTAAGCACCCATTGAAAATAAATATCTTTTATTAGAAAGTGGGGTCCACCCGAGTGGGAATATTGAAGAGTATTTTTCTAATGCCTCATGATTTTGATAAGAATAGATAATTGAGAAAACTTAATATGGTATTAAAGTCAACAGGCCATGAATTTGAATTCCAAGAGAAGCGACTCTTGCTAAAAAAATATGTATGTCATCAAAAGTATCCCCACCAAGTTCCCCCAAGAGTTATGATTGATTTGCTAAGAGAAACTTAATTTCCTTATCATAATCTGCCTTAAGAAGACTCATCCTAAGCGGCCTACAAGGAATTGTCTAAACCAAGGATAAGTTCTATTCAAAAACAAATTCATGGCAGTTGCAGGACCCCCCCCTATGGGAATGGGCCATGTACCATTCCTATTTGGGTATGCAATGCTTTGTTTGGATGTTTGAATTTCTACAAAAAAGTACCCCCCTTTTTTTTTATTAGAATGGTTCAAGCTCATACATTCTCACCGGAGTGTTTGTTGTCCTTAACCAACTAACAATCAGGACAAAAGTATAATCTTTTAGAAAGTATGAATAAATTATATTTTTATACCAAATATATAAATACATATTACGTATATAGAAGAGTATTTCACTCATGTCGCTTCCCCTTATTGTGTTTTATTTGGCGATTTTCATGCTATATTTTTAGATTGAGCAGTTGTAAATGTATGGAGCACCTTTTTATTAGATGGTTAGAACCCAATTGCCATCGTTTACCTAATCAGGCCAACAAGCACCACAAACTCTACTACATATCACAATTTTCGAAACTACAACATATTGTTTTCAGGGTACAAAACCCACATCCATGACATAAGAGGGATGAGTAGACAACGTGGGAATGGAAAATGTACTATTCATTTAAATGGGCATCTAAACGTGCTGATCATCTCCAAACACAACTGGGTGTTTGATGTCCCTAACTAGTTAAGTTACAACCTAGACAAAAGTATAATCTTTTAGAATGAATGAATAGAAAGTATGAATAAATTATATTTTCATACCAAATAGATAAATACATATTACATATATAGTGGAGTATTTCGCTCATGTCGCTTCTTTTTATTGTGTTTTATTTGGTGAATTTCATGCTTTATTTTTAGACTGAACAATTTTAAATGTATGAAGGGCTTTTGTTTAGAGGATCAGAACCCAATTCCCATCGTCTACCTAATCAGGCCAACAAGCACCATAAACTCTACTACGTATCACAATATTAAAAACTATAACATACTGTTTTAATTACAAAACCCACATACATGGTATAATTAAGAGAGATGAGAAGGCAACGAGAGAATGGAAAATGTATTATTCATTCAAATGTGCATCTAAACGCACCAACTGATGGATCCGGATGACGATTTTTTACACTAACCATTTCAAATTACCTACAAATAAGTTACATTTTCGCGAAAATCCAGCATGCACGGCAAAATGTGTTGTTCTTGCCCTCTGGGTTTGGTGGTCCCTTTTGATAAATAATGGAAAACGCACAGTGAAGAATCCTCACCGGCAGACGGCCAGAGTCCTTTTCAAGGGTAGGTTGTTAATCTAAAAGCAAGGAAAAACAGCACCAGTACCTCCAAAGAATCTCTTTGTCCTCAAAGAATCTCTTTATAATATCTCTCTAATTCTGTTGTTGATTTTCATTGATAAATTGATTCTCCTTAGAATTTTTTTTTTATTAATCAAATCCCTGTGTATGTCAAATTCCTTTCAAGTACACCGGCTCCATCACTTGGGACTAATAAAATAATAGGACAAACGTTTCTACCATTTTGAAATGGAATTAGTCAAATTTTGTCACCTACATGCAACCTCAACAAGGATTTACCGGATTATTTGCTTCCAATTTCATCCAAATTCTAAGGGTCAAATTAGGGATGCAAAGGGGTTGCTACTGGCCTGGGTCCATGGTGGGCCTCGAACCTTTTAATGAGAAGAGGGAACAACAATTGAAATTAGATTGGATCCGGTTTTATGATTCCTCCGAACCATTAATGAAAAGATGGAGGCAGAATAAGAACTTGTTCCCTATATGTGACGGATTTAGCTCAAGATAGAGAAAGATTTGAAAAAATAATAATACTAACTTTAGGAAGAATTCTTTAAATTGTGGTAATGTATCAGGCTTCCGAGTCTACAAGTCAGAACTAATGTGGAATTAAATCCAAACACATTTACGTCACCGATATAAAAAGAAAGGACACAGATCTTTTAAAAGAACTAAGACATTTGCAACTGTCACGAGATAAGGCATCACATCATGTGAAAAAAAAATTACTCTAACACCTTAAATTCTTTCTAGAATTTCTCTGATTCCTTTGAACCATTAATGAAAAGATGGAGCCAAAATAAGAACTTGCTCCCTATATGTGACGGATCTAGTCAACAAAGAGAAAGATTTTTAAAAAAAAACTAACTTTAGCAAGAATTCTTTAAATTGTGGTAATGTATCGGGCTTCTGAGTCTACAAGCCAAAACTAATGTGGAGTCAAACGCAAACACATTTACGTCACCGATATAAAAGAAAAGGTCACAGATCTTTTAAAAGAAACAAGACATTTGCAACTGTTACGAGATAAGAGGCATCACATCATGTGAAAAAAAAAAACTCTAACACCTCAAATTCTTTCTAGAATTTCTAACAAAGAAACGGCCCTAGAGATGGGGAAACTATATGGACTTCCGAGTGGCTAAGTTGACTGTACTCTTTGTTCTTTAAAGTCACGCCATTGTGATGAGTCAGGCAAGAAATTATTCAAATTACATATATATATATAATCAACAGGCCAACAACTCAAAGAAAGAAAACAAAATGAGAAAAAAAAAAGCAGTTGTGTTTCACAAACCCCTTTTACATGTCAATCTAGTAATACTACAACAGTAAGCCTTTTCTCTGATGTAGAAACAACTAGAGATCAGACTCCAATTATAGTGTCAGAGAGCCTTGGGTAGCATATGTGAGTACTGAGTAATATTATTGGAGCAAAAAATAAAAAACCAGCTTATATTTCATATGAAGAAGAACACCTATTCTGTATCTAATTCCTACACACACCCTATGAATTTACACATACCATTTTGAAAATGATCAAGCAATTATTGAATATTAGATTGAATCATAATAAATAATAAAATTGCACCTACAAAATCGCTAAGAGGCTAGAAAATTAAGGATTAGGATCTTATTATTGTGGTATTTGGTCAACCTTAATACATATCATCTCATCTCCACCTAAACCCCAACCCGACTCCCGCCCCCTCACCCTCCATCTAGGTAAGCCACCACAAAAAAGGGGTGTACCTTAAAAAGCCATTTATGTTTCAATTTTCCTACTTTCCTAGTAATAACCGACTGGCATACTTGCATGTAGATGGTTTGTTAACGTAATCCAGTCAAAAAGTACGTATCGAAAAAACTTCAAATGCCACTAGTCAACTGATCTCCCTGATAAGCTTTTGACAACGAAGTTGACCATTTAAGAGATGCTCAGAGAATGTTACATATTGCTGACAGTTTAGGCTCCTAAACAAAAAAATGCAGCTCAAGTAACAATCTAATCCCCAAGATTTGAATCTTGACTCCACATACTAACAGTCCCGACGTGTAAAGGCTGTAAGAAAAGGAGAGGGAGGGAGGGGGAGAGAGAGAGAGAGATTCCCTCTTTTCTTCTCTCTCCCTAGGGAAAAGTACAAAAAGGAAAAAGATAAAATGCTTTAACCAAGATCACATGCAAAAACAAAAGAAGAAAAAACCAAGAGCTGCAAAACAATGCACTTTGGATCATCTGAATCCAAGCATCTCAGGTTGGAATAACTGCAAGAGCAAATGAAATATTGGAAATCAACTCTGCAATCACAACAATTTTCATGTGGGTCTCCTAAAAAAACATCACCATCACCTGCTTGTGATTTCAAGAACATCCATATCCTGTCCAATATTCATTGCTACTATCATGTCTTTAAAAATCAGTGCACCAATCAAGTCACTCAAGCATAAAAAAACCTAAGATGTTTTCTCTTATTCCAGCTTTTGGACATTACAATCTTCAAGACATTTTTGGAAAAAGGCCATTTTTGCCCCATCTTAGATCCACAAACTGCATGCTTGCCATATAGAAAGATAACCCCTTGGAAAAGGCATCTCTATAAACAGTTTCTGTCGGTACAGAAAGAAAAAAAGAAGTTTTGATATGTTCAAATCTAACCAATTATATAATAGGAGACATAGAACCCTTGCACGCATTCCTCACACTTGCAGCAAGTTTCTCGATTCATTTTTTTTTCTTTTTATGTTACTTATTTTATCGGAGAAAGTGGTTCAAAGAAATGAAAGACAGCACATGAAAGACAAATCGGTCTTGTTCAAGATCACCAAATAAGCTGAACTACATTATAAAATGCCAACGTGAGGTTCATAATATCATGTTGAATGTTTTATCAAGGAATCAATGCAAACATTCCTTGTGAACTCTTCTTGTTTCTTCTTCTTTTGGAAGAAGATTTTCAATTATTTCTAAGAAAGGGAGGTATCTTTTGTCTCATTAACCTATCAGTGCAAAAGCTCATCGCTAAAATATTGCAAGAAATAAGCAAAGAATATTCATAGGACAAAAGAAAAGAGCCTTCAGAATATCAAGCTTGAGGTAGAACTCTTTCACAAGATGTGGAAATAGTCAAGCTTCTCTCTGGGAAAGAAAAGAAATAGAGAAGAAACAAGACAAGAGGAGACAAGACTTTGGTTTCTGTATCAACAAAACAGGTAACAACAGAAGAAAAAAAAAATATGGGAATAGAGAAGTAGACATAGCTATGTAAATGAACTCCAAAACCAAAGATTTTTCTATGGAATATAAAACCCATTTGCATACTACCTTCAACCTTGCCATGACTTTTGATTTGGAGTTTGTTCATTGGAGGATGAATTCAGGCAACGGTCAAGTCCAGCCATGTTGAGGATATCACTATGAGAGAAAGCTCTAAGGCCTAAAAAATCTCTAGTCAACCCATCATTTCCTCCTCCACTTCCTCCTTCCTGCTTTCTACGTTGAGTTTCTGTAAGATTTTCACCACCATTTTCTTCCCTCTTTGAGCCCAACAATCCTACAAAAGCCTCATCAAACGACCCATCAAAACCAGTTCCTGAAGAAAGAGAAGTCATCATGTTTTGAAGTAGAGAAGCCGAAGTTGGAGGTGTGTGGTCCACTAGCAGATCAGCTTTATTCCCAAAAGTAGTCAGGCCATGTACCAAACTGCTTTCCATTTCTTCCCTTGAGGACTGACCCATGCCCAAACCAGTTGCAGCTGAAGAACTCGCAGTGGCATTACCAGACATGTGACCTTGATGGAGTCTGAATATGGATGAGGAAGAAGGTCTGCTTATGGTAGCACCCATTTGGGCTGCTTTTTGAAGCAAGGCAGTAGCTGACATGTGTGGAGGAGTAGGCTGATATGCATATGGAAGGGAATGGCTGTTATTTGGCATTAGAACCTGGGACTGGGAGAATTCATTCTCTAATCTTGTGGAGAATACTGATGACGGCAAGTCAAGGTGAGGTATAGGTGTTTGGGTTGGTGGACCTGGCCCTGCTCCTACCAAAGCTAGCCATGGTGGCACGTCTGGTCTCATGAACTGATGCTGTTCTTGTTGTTCTCTTTTCAATGTCAGCCCTTGAAGCTCAGGGGCGTTGATGTTGTTGCTGTGGCTGTTTTTTTCTGGGGTATTCAAGAAGTGGGGGAACTGGGTCTGTAGGTTTATACTTGTAGAAGGCCCATGTGATGTGGAAGTGCTTGCTTTAGAGGACAGAAGTGGGTTGGTTAGAGGGTTTTCTGAGATTGCTCTTGCACTCTCTTCTGCCAATGCATCACAGAAAGCTCTGTGAGTGATGAAACTGTCCCTCCTGCCAAGAATCCAATAGAGAAAAAATTATAAAGAGAATCAACACTGTTAAGCACACCAAAAAACGGCAGCCATGGAGACAAATAGAACCCTTTCGATCCAATTCTCATGATTTCCTTATATTTTGTTCCTATCTCTCTCTCTCTCTCTCTCTCTCCCTCTCTCTCTCTCTCTCTCTCTCTCTCTCTCTAAAGCACACAGGAGCATATGTAATTTATATATAAGCTTTCTACATAGACCTGATAAGAATTTAATGCTTGTTCCATGTACAACATTTATTCTTTTTGGTGAAATGTACAACATTTATTGAAGCTGACGAAATGCTTATTTCACCTTAATCAAGAGTGATTGGATCTGGGTTATCTGATACCTTGAGAAGAGGGTTCCACAGTCACATCTGTACTCTCTAGTGCCACAGGTTTTGGAGTGGGCTTTCCAGTCTGATTGAACTGCATAGCGCTTGGAACACTTGTGACATTTCCACTTCTTTTCTCCATGCTTTCTACTGAAATGCTTCTTGATGCCTGTGAGGTCCCCCAAGGCTCTTGTAGGGTCATGGTGCACACATGAAGGTTCAGGGCATATGTAGACCCTCTTCCTCACTTCTTTGTTTGTTCTTTGCTTCAGCTTCCATGGAAGGTTGTGCCCTCTCCTGTGAAGCTGAAGGTTTTGATCTCTTTGAAACCCCTTGTTACAGATCTCACACACAAACCTGTTGGTTGCCATAAGACTTTTAGGGGATAAAGCTATCACTTCGGCATCTGGGTCTGATACAAAACCAATAAAAACTCAATAACCCAGCTGGAATATATTAGAGGAGAATAAAAACAAGGAAAACCCTAGTCAGAGAAGATTAGATACTGACCTGGATTGCCTGGGAGGTTCCTTTTTTTCTTCATTGTAGTTGGATTTGGCGTAGGAAAGGACTGTTGATATATATTTCCTGAAGAGGCACTTGCTTCACCGGATGCAGAAGTTAAACTGGACATGTTGACATCCACAGCTGGGTGTTGTTGAATTGATAAACTATTCATCATCAGATGGAGTTCTTGGGTAATTTGAGGAGATTTCTAGAATATTTTTGATGAAAAGCCAATTGGAACTAAGCTAATAAGATCTAGGCATAGGCATCAGAAGCCTGAAAAGGATGAATTGGTAGCTTGCTTACTAAAACACAAAGGGAAGGTGAGCTCAAGCACTATTCACACTCATAGATCTGTTCTTCAATCAGATACAGCAGGGATTCATGTGATCAAGCGACAACAGAAAGTCATCATTTTTCTTTGGTAAAAATAGCAAATCATCATTTCACACACCCCAACCATTTATATGAGGAGGAAAAAAATGTGACTGATATGATGATGATGATGATAGAAATTGGCACTACAGTCACTGTCTCCTGCAATTTCTCCTGCAGTCTGCAACAGAACCCCACCTCCCTTGAAAACTCCTTATGATGATTTCTCCTCTTTTTCTTCAAAATCCACAAAAAGAGAAAAAAAAAACCTCTTTTCTATGCAGATACAACTGCACCAGCAGCTCATCTAAGTCTCCTCGCTAATTCAAACGACCATAAGTGGCAGAAACTCACAAAATTTCTGGGGGAAAACAAAGATCTTCACTTGTAGAAGAATATTTAAAAGAGAAAAACAAAAACAAGAGAGGGAGAGGAGAAATTTATGCTTATATATAAGTGTGCCTATACAAAGGAGGAGAGGAAGAGATAAATGAAAAGGAAAGGAGAGAAATTTTGAATAAAGGTGTGGAGATGTGGATGAGGAATCCACTTGTGCAGTCGTCCACACATTCAATACGCGCCCACAGGACGTACCTTGGCACTTTCTGTCTTTTATTTTGTTCACTTATTCATTCTAGAGATTTTCCTCTCTCTCTCTCTCTCTCTCTCTCTCTCTCTCTCTCTCTCTCTCTCTCTCTCTCTCTCTCTCTCTCTCCACATGAGTGCTACAAAGGCACCACTGATTTATTTTAAACATCTAGATATGTGAGCAATCCAATCATCAAATGAGCCATCTGTTTGGTGGGGCTCACTCATGATAACATACTGCCTCTACCAAAAAGGAAAAAAAAACATACTGCAAAATTTAGAGAGAGAAAAGAAATGGGCTGAATGATTCTCTCCATACAATCAATGCCATGTGAAATTGATGGTCTTAATTTTTTTTGTGATGAAAACCCTCGTCACCAGATTGAGCCTTCCATTCATTGGGCCCAGTCTTTGATTATGACTCTTGAGAATACTTGTTGGGTCCATCAGATGAACAACATTAGTGGTAGAAATCTGGGCTCGATATATGCTGATCAATTAATACCCTCACTGGAGAGGGAGACTTTATTTTGCCTGTTTCTTTAAATGGATCCAAGATTGATGAGATAAAAATAAGATGCCCGTGATTACGCTAGTTCAGGAGATTCTACTGTATCCTCATCTGGATTAGTTTCCACTTTCCACGAAATGAGCTTTTCTAATTGTGGTTTCTCTTGGGTTAATCAATGTCAAAACCTTTATGATCATCAAACGGAGAAAGTAAAGGTAAAAAGTGTGTAGGATTTTAGGGGAATGATAACCTCTTGATTTACTTTACATTGGTTGGGGTAAAAAGCAATCCTTCTCGGCCTTTTGCATTTAAATTATCATGATTGGTCCAGTGATTGATTTCACTATACACACCCTCGTGGGAAACAGTTCATTTCACTTTTTCGCAAGAATAAAAGCTCATCCTTAAAAGTATTTTTAATTAGTTAAACTTAAGAAGGGCCTCTTACCTTAGTAATAAGTAGTGTCACTTATTACCAACCTATATAGGGTTCAAACCTGAAAAAGCATGTATCTTTTCTCACTCGAAGACACATCATCTTATTAGAGGTCTTCGCTCCTTACTAGAGGATTTCCAACCTCACCAGAGGTGTCGTCTCTGACTAGAGGGCTTTTGCACACCCTTCCAATCAACACAAACCTGTTTTAGTAATCCGAGGTTTATGTTGACCCTTTAGTTTTCACTTGAGTTTAATTTAGCATTTATGGGCATAGGTTTGACTTACTCCATTGTTGCTATTAGACTCACCAACAATACCTAGATAACCTGGCCCAACCTATCTAATTCTAGGTGGCTCACTTTGCTCACCCAAATTAAACTTGTAAATTAAAAAGTTGGGTTGACACTTCTTGCTTATACATTTACCTTTTGCTTAGTAAGCTAATGAGTAAAAGTGAAGTTAAAGTTTATTGAGATTTGTTGGGTTTTTTTTTTCCTTTATCTAATTTGGATAAAAAAAAATGGTGCAGTGAAGTAGACTTGTGATCTAACATATTTCTAACTTTTTACTTTTGCATAAGCCCCTTTTTTAACATAGAAAATTGTGATAAAGTGTGGTTAACTTTAAGACAAAAATCTCTCTCTCTCTCTCTCTCTCTCTCTCTCTCTCTCTCTCATACTAATGTGATATCTCTCTCTCTCTTTCATATTAATGTGATATTTCTTACTTTACCTCTTGCTATCCTAACAATCTCTCTCTCATATTAATGTGATATTTCTTACTTTACCTCATTCTATCCTAACAAATGTCGACCACACTTTTACTTCTATTTCAACCTGACTTGCCTCTATTATTTATATGTTCTGTGTCCAGGTCATCTTTACTTCTCCATTCATGTAAACAGGGATGCCTTGTTCTCAATTCGTCCTAACTTCACCATTGCCACCCTTATTTACAACTAGAATAAGTGTTTTAATTATTAAGTCAATTGAGATTTGCTTACAATATCAAAAGTTGGACCATTATATTGATGGTCTAGATGAGGATTCAGGTATGATCAAGGGAGAATATTCATGTGCATATGTCCCTTATCATTTTGGTGAGGGACACTCTTTTTTTAGAAAGTATTAATATGCAAGAGGACAAAACTTCACACCTTTTTAAACTTGATAGGTCAAAAAAAATGAAGTTTACCTTACCAAAATGGTGAGAGACATATGCACATGAAGACTCCTCATGATCAAGACAATATATATGTTTTAGAAGGTATTTCATTATAACTTCTAACTTATTGTGGGATTAGAACTTTGATTGGCCCTTCTAGATTATGAGTTAAAATCATTATCTTGAAAAGGAGCCATGAGAGGTACCTCTTAGTAGAAAATCATTATATATACAATATATATATAGAAATCATCATACATACAAAAAATAGTTTAGGTGATCACTTTGCTTTAATGACGTAGGTCTGGGCTGACAAGTGATCAATCCTAAAAGCCCCATAGACCATATTGTTTGGGGTCATTTCTAGCCCATATATTGACAAGCCCGACTTAGAAGTGTAATCCATCCCACCATCTTTACATCTCATGACAATATTCATTCGGCGCCTTTCACAGGATCATAAATATCAGGGCTTTAAAATTATATTATGTCAATGTCATAAGAGAGACAGATTAATACTTAAATTTTTCAATGAAATTATACTATACACAATTTATACATATATCATTATACATATATAATAATCAAACACCTATGTCTATCTGTGAAAAAAATTATATTACTTCAAATAAAATCATATTTAGTATCCTTAATTTGAGAATTATTTTCAAAAATTCATTTTCAATTAAAATGAACTTAAAAAACATGAATTTTGGTCATTTCCTATTTTTATAGCAATATTTTACTCAAATTTTAGAATCCTCAATCTAAATTATATATACCTGAACATATCACAACCAGTAGTTTTGTTGTACCACCAATAAATCCTTTCTTGTGTTTGGGGTGGTAAACTAACTACTTAAAATCTCTTGGCGATGCTACATATGTTTGCCTTGCACATATGCGCTAGCACACAAAATGATGCAATAGGGACTTTTTTTCCCGTGCATGGATTCAAACCTGTGACATGTTGTCTTTGATACCATCTTAAGTTGGTAACCAATACACCCATAATGCTTAGGCATTAAAGGTGCACAAAACTAACCATTTGATGCCCTTAACATAAATATTCTTATCTCTTTGCCAATGTATGAAGATTTTAAACCCTACTTTCAGGTTAACGTCCCAAATCAAATCTAATATGGATTTCAATTAAAGTAGGTTGTTAAACTAATCTAGAATCAAGCAATCACACAAAAGAGAGGAGGCACGAGGTTTTACATGGAAAACTCTATTTGGAAAAAACCACAAGTCCTATTGTCTAGACCGAAACAAACCAAGTACTATGTAAACGAAAGTTACAAGAAGTACTCATAGACTTTTCCCAGTTGGAACTTAATCTAAAGACCGCAATGATCTTTCTAGCACCTTGTCACTAACCTTCACCACACTTGAATCAACCACATCGAATGCCTCTTCAAGATGAATCTACTGCAAGAGAGTAGATGGAATTATCTCTAAAAGCTCTTATTCTTCAGCTTTGTAAAAAGGTTGCTCTTGAGAAAATAAGGAGATTCGTTGCTTAGGGCTCTTACAAGATGTCCTTAAACAAGCCAAAGTCCGTGGAAAATACTTAGGGTTACAATAGAATACAAACAAAAAAGTCCCACTTGAAAAAAAAAAAAACAAATCATGCAGAGTCGATGGGTTTCTTTTTGCATCCACTCGAGCCCATTGAGCATCCGCTCGAGCAAATGACATTTTCAACACAATTTCTGTAAATTTTTCAATGACATAATTTTTTTTATTTTAGCTCTGATAATTAATGCAATCTTAGAACCTACGGATATTTATTTAAAAAGATCTCTCCAACGGTTGGTAGTTTACCTCAATCCAACGCTTGATTTGTGAAATATAACTTTTTTAATCCATGTTATCCTCAAAAAAATATTTCAATTTGCATTCTTTTTCGATTTCTTCACTAAAGTGCATTAGGTGGCACTTACCACAGTCCATTCTAAAAGAAATAAAAAATTACAACTTAAGAGATCCAAAGTTTTTTCCTACCCATAAATTAGTGAACACACAAATATCCTAACAATATATATGAGAAATGGTCCCCTCATAGTCCTTACGCACCGATTTTAATAGTAGAGCCCACATTGAGAGCCATCTAAATGGATCGAACACATGACCCCCCCCCTGAATTACACACTTCCACTAATTTTAGTTCCTATTTGAATAGACTGGACCGTTGAACGGTCTGCACATCTATCCAAATAGACTTTATATATATGTGCGCAGTCAATTCAACAATCAAGTGTATTCGGATGGAATTCAAACTTGGTGGATGTGTGCAATTTATGGGGTCCTTATAGACTGTTTATCATAGTGGGGCCCACATTACGAGTAGCCATCTAAATGGATGACACACATGACCCCGCTGAATTGCACACGCCCACCAATTTTGTTTATATATAAATATTGTCAATCAGTATAAACTTCAATACAAAAGATAGTTTAAACTTCAATGCAAGAGAAAATACTCGGCAACAACCAAAATGCAAATAAATCGTATAGATATCAAGCATGACCAAATCCAGCTGGACTTGACTAGGGTCTGGAAGAATTAAAGATAACTTTTGGAGTTTTATCTCCATGGAAAATCTCTCTCTCTCTCTCTCTCTCTCTCTCTCTCTCTCTCTCTCTCTCTCTCTCTCCGGGTGCAATTTGAATCATAAATCAAATTGGTCCTCCATTGCAAAGTCTTCCACTGCAACTTGAATCATAAATCAAATTGGTCCTCCATTTCAAAGTCTTCGACTGATACAGGACTTGATTTAAAAAAAGAAAATCCAGTAGAACCCCAACGTAGTCGAGACAAATTAATGATGACGATAGAGGAGTTGATTGTTTGATTAAGAATGATAAAGTGACATTGACATACAATCAGTAATAAAGGATAGAACCCATATTTAATATTCCCATCAAGGGTTGTGTTCCAGTTGTATCAGACTGGAGTACTGAATAACACGTACACCTAGGATTTGTTGTAGCATTCAATCAAATATGTACAAGACCCATTTTCTATGATCCAAGCAAGAACTCTTACCAACTAACGGTTAGTTCCTATCTTGTAATGTAGATTGCTTATATATTTGTGCTGATTAGTTCTCTTCATGTGAGAGAGAGAGAGAGAGAGTTAATATGGATAGAATGGAAAGGTATCAATGGAAGCCTACTCTATTTTTCCAAGAACACTTGCTAAATTTTAGCAAAGTAAAATTCTTTCTAAAGCATGCCTCTTTTTTTTTTTTTTTTCAACCCAGCTTAAGGTGATGTAAGAGAGCCCACATTAGGAAAATAGACCACATATGAGAAGATTGACATACCCTCAATTTGCAGCAGGGTGACATGTAGTGTTGTAAACCAACTGAGGAATCCCTAGTTGTCCTAAAGCATGACTCTTTACAAAGTAATAAGCTGCCTCTTGACGAACTCATGTGTTGCAAATGTTCTAGAACGTGACAACGAGCCATTCTAAAATTATAACAAGATAAAATTAAAAAAAGGAAAATAAAATGAGAGGATTTATTTTTAAAGAAGAAAATGTGGTTCATATTATTATATATTTAGAGATATTAGTGAAGGATCATTTCAAATCTAGATTTCTAGATTGTAGTTCAAATCCTATACAGCGAAAAAAATAAACGAACTAGTAAGTAAATTAAATAACCACACAAAATTAAGAAACACAGATGTAACATGGAAAACATGAACCGGATAAAAAACTATGAGTCCACTAATGACCAACTACCAAGCAATAGCAAACAATTACAAAATCTACTTACAACACTTATTCAGTCACTCTTTCGACCTAAGGATCGAGTTCTTCCTTCACAATTTCCTGCAAAGACTTTCCTTCGCCGTACATTGCTCTCCACTTGATCGTACGACACCTTCAACACAAGATGTAATCTTCTATAAGAGATGTAAAAGCAATATTTTCTAGCCCATAACTTCACAGCACCATCCCTCTAATAGAAGATTCAAAGAAGTAGGATAGTCTCTAATGTTTAATCTCCACTTAAAATAATGAGATATTTATTTTAGGGTTGAGAGAGGAACCCTTTAAATAACCCATAATTCGTACATTAAAAGAATACTCTTTGTAAAATAAGAATTACTAGTTCTGACATAAACAGAAAAAGTGGGTTTTTGTTAGTTATCCGATTGATCGGATAGCCTTCTTTGTCATTTTTGACGCTTTGCTTCAATTCTTTTATTCAGCTCATTCGGCGATATGAGTCTCGGGCCATTCTAAAAGAAATAACAAATGACATCTCAATAAACCTTGAGTTTTGTCCAACCTAAAAATTCGCCAATTACAAAAATCTTTAAAATCTTGCCCTTTAGTAATTCATGGACAAAACTTCCTACACATATAATCTACTCAAAAATAAAAATCATTACATTGAGCAAAATTGCATTAAGAATTTTTGTGCTATCAGCTTCAACTATCTTCATTAGTCATACTCTCCCTTTTTGTCCATAGTTCACAAAAATAATAATGTCAATACGCAACATATCTGTCAATTAGACTCCATTAATAGCTTCCTCTCAATTGCAGCTCTCCTTTAATGATATCTTAATAGCAGCTAGGGGTGGGAGTTTGGTATCCTTGATAAGGGGCTTGACTTAGGTACCTGCACTTGCGAATTGAAAATTTTAGCACAGTGTGTACTAATTCAATAGGTAAGTTAGATTTTCTACCCAAATAGCTCTTGTTTTGACCCTTGGTTCAAATAATTGCTTCTACCAATGCTTGTACTTTGGTAAAGTGCTCAGTTTGTTGTAATGGGTTCGAATGTATCCTTTAATTTAATAATGATGATATGGGTGTAACTTTAGAACAAGATACATTCTTCTTCTGTGAAGTACTCCCAATATGATTTTTGCGTACAGCATATTGAGTTAGGTGTCATAGAATTTAAAGCAAAACTTTTAACGAAAATAGTTTTACCTTTAGTCTTTGAGGAATATTCACCTTTTTCATAACTGAGACCATGTATGTCATTAGGCCTCTTCTGACTACATCAAATGCCAGTGAGTGTCTTCGATCTAGTATCATCTTGTTCAATGAATCTTTTGTAACATTTAACTCAGACAAAGGCATCTTCAGTTTGTCAATTAAATTTTCCTCTTTAGCTTGGCAATTCTGCAACTCTAGCTTCAAGGTTTCAACCTTTTGTTTATAATTTTGACTCTCAATAGTCAATTTATTAGTCATAAAACTTTTTTGACCTTTTAAAAGATTAACCTTTGTAAGTGATTCTTCTAATTCTTTCTTGGGGAGAGAGATTTTGATTAGCTGAGTCTTTCTACTTGATTGCGATCTTATTGCTGTACTTAGTTATCATGGTAAAGTCTTTATACAAAGTATTGTACTTCTCCTCTCAATCCGGTTCTTCATCATTATTTCTATCAGAACAATTGTCAATAGAACCTTATAAAGATCTAGCCATGAAAGCCATGAATTTTTCTTTGCTAGGAGTACGATTCTCAATCTCAAATTTTTCATCCTGGTTATCAAAAGAATAATCATACCAAATTAAATTGAAAACCTTATTATTTATCTTTATTTTTGGATATCCACAATCATGTGCAACATGACCATAGCCTTGGCATTCCAAGCATCTAACCCTTTTGAAGACTTCTTCTCAAATTTTGGAATCTTCATATTAGTATTCTTCCTCTTCATGAGTTTCTTGAATTCTTTCATGAACATAACAACTTTTTGGAGATTTATTTCCTCATAATCAAAATTAGAATCACTTTCAACTTTTTTTATTGATTCTTTGGAAACTTTCAAGGCAGTACCTTTAGATGTAGATGTTCCCTTCGACTTATGATTTGCCTAAAATGTCTGAAAATTGCCAACTAATTGATCTACTTTAAGAGTGTCAAGATTCTTATTTTCCGCAATGGGATAACCTTTGAATCAAACACTTTAGGTAGATACCTTAGAATCTTTTTTACAATACTATTTCACGAATAAGCTCACCTAAATTAGAAAAAAAATTAATAATATCATTCAATTTAGCATAAAACTCATTAAAGGTCTTATCATCTTCCATCTTGATGATTTCAAAGGTAGCAGGCAATTTTTGCAGGTTAAACTACTGAACAGTATTTGGATCCTCATGCACAACTTGCAAAATTTCTCAAACTTCCTTAGCAGTTTTGTAGGGAGATATTCTTCTAAACTTAGTAGGAGACACTCTATTATAAAAAAAAAACATTAATTGCTTTGTTATTACAATTAGAGCCATATTTCTCTTATTTAGCCTATTGAGACTTCGGTTTAGGAACAGAATTTCCTTCAATCGCAACAACAGGTCTTGTATAGCCTTCTTCAACAATATCCTAGACAGTATCATCAATGGACTTTAGATAACCAATCATTCTAACTTTCCAATAAGCATAGTTAGATCCATCTAGTAACGGGGGCTTATTAGTAAATGTACCTTCACGGTTATTGAATTCTATTTTGGAAATCACTATAAATTAATACACAGTAGATTTGTATACCCGCTCTGATACCAATTGAAGTATCATTTCATCTAGATTTCTAGATTACAGTTCAAATATTATACAACAAAAAAAATAAAAGAACTAGCAAGTAAATTAAACAACCAATAAGAAGAAGGCATGCAAATTTTTAGCGCAGAAAACCCTAATTGAGTAAAAAAACCACAAGTCCACCAAGGATCAACATCAAGCAATAGCGAACAATTACCAAATATACTCACAACTTTTATCCAATTGCGCTTTCGACATAAGGGCCAAGTTCTTCTTGCACAACTCCTTGCCACAACTTTCCTTCGCAGTGCACTGCTCTCCACTTCATCGCACCACACCTTCCACGCAAGAAGCTCTCAATCTTCTAGAAGAGATATAGAAGAAATATTCTCTAGCCCAAAGTTTCAGCACAATCTCTTCAATGGAAGATCTAGAGAAGTAGGGTGATCTCTAATGTGTAATCTCCACTTAAAACACTAAAATCTCTATCTTAGGGTTGAGAGAAGAACCTTTTAAATACCTTACAATGATGCCCTACAAGAATAATCCCTATAGAATAAGAGCTACCAGTTCTGTCACAAATAGAAAATAAATCTGAAACAAGAAAGTGAGTTTCTATTCGTCATCCAATTGATCGGATGAATGCCAAATTGATCAGATAGCCATTCTATCTCACCGATTTTTCTACAAACCCTGTTTAACCATAGCCTGTCCCAGGTCCAATCAATCCAACCTTTACCCGATCTATCGGATATTCTTTTTTGTCACTTTTGACACTTTGCTTCAATTTTTCTCTTTAGCTCATTCGGCAACACGAATATCAGTCCATTCTATAAGAAATAACAAATTACAACTCAATGAACCCTAAGTTCTGTCATACCCATGAATTAGTCAATTACAAAAATCCATATAATTAGATAATAAGTTAGAGATATAGGAAATCAGCTTAAGTTTTAAATTGAGTTAGTTTGAGTGTTAAATATTCAAATGTGATTAAGATTATTCATCTCATTTTTTCTTATATGAATTGCCATATTTCTCTTAATAAAAATATGATGAATTCTTGGAAAATGTAACGTCTGAGTTTCAACATGCTATATATGTAAACATGTGAGATTAATGTTATTACATAATAAAAATAATATAGAGCCCTCTCCAGGTCTAGTTAAGCTCATAGAAGCCGGGTACGGACCTACATATTAAACTCATTTACATCCCTACTTAATTAAGGATAATCCAAATGAAGAGTTTCTTTCACCACACCCCCCGCCCCCCCGCGTTGGGATTCCAGTAATAGAAAAAAGCTGCCCATATAACAAATAGACAAGCTAATGTTGATTCAAGGACGACATGAAATGGAATGGTATCACCATCTAGGTGATGAGAAAAAGAGAATTTTTACTGGAACTTATCTCAATTTCAACATCCCTTTGTAAGGGAATTGAAAGTACCTCCATCCGTGATATTACTATGAGGATAGAGAGCTTCGTCGTTTTCCCCTTCAATGGTACAGCTTCAAAGAGTGCATGATGCTTGAGCCAATCCCAAACGAGGGTTTGCGCAGTTATTGCACTTGTCCAGTTGTACTGACTCCAACAGGAGGTTGTTTTTCAAGGGCACCTAGTAAAATTCGACAAATTGAGTTGTAAGGCATTAAGTACCTCGGAGATTATACTAGTTTGTCATTATTTCTTGACTGTTTGAAGCCTGAAGGGAATTAAAACTGGCCTTCTGCATGTTGTTCTTTTTCTTTTGTCTTTTCCATTGTTTTGATTTGAAGATGGGATGTAAATCGTAAACCAGTACCCAAATAATAGAGAGCAAATGGCTCTTGCATTTGGCACCAAAACATGAATAATGACACTAAAATATTGTATGGGTGATTAATGAGGAGAAACTTCATTATTTTTCAACAGGATAAACACCACCTATGGCTGTGGGCCTTCAGGCCTTGACTTACATTTCATTTAAATTATTAGTTCTTTTGAGCCCAGGCCATGTCCATCACCAACTGACCAAGGGTAGACCTACATATTTGGTTTTGGGGTAGTCGCCCCTGTTGGACCACAAAAAATCATCACGTCTCTTTTTCAATGCAATCTGTAAACTGGCCCCAAATGGCCCATGCCTTTTCAAAAATAAGCCCTCACGCCCCTCAAGCTGCAAACTAATAAAGAAAGAAAGATTATCATCCGCTTCCCTCAAATAAAAATCCTGGGTCCGCACCGGCTAGCTCCATCACTCCTCTCTTTCCAACTGACTTAGCCCAAGCTCGCATCAATCTGTACCGTCGGTGAGATCAGTTCTTCAAGGTGCATATCGGGCCCACTGACAGCCCTACACCACTCGCCGTTTTCAAGTTTTCTCAACAGCCCAGGCCCACTTCTGTCTGGATTGCGGCCTGTGGGGTGAGCTTTTGGCCCTTACGTATACTTAATGCCCTCTCTCAAAAGAATACTAGCTAGGCAGGGGCTTATTTTTCTGTCTAAAGCCCCGCAGAGTCCAGACTGACAAATTTAACATAAACAGCCCTCATGTTAATAGTGGTAGGAGGCCCTCGCCTGATTTTAAGGCCATATGAGTCTTAGTCCACTTGGACCAACCACCGTCCACCAACGACAATCTCAGACCACATGCAAGTAAAACCTGCAAAGAAGAACATCCTGGCAAAAGTGAAGCGACTAGCTGTGGTCCAGGGCTTGCAGGAATGATTACCATATTGGCCCGCTTTCGTTTCTTGGAACTTGATTGCCCTGTAATTTAGTAACCTATAAATCCAGTTATCTTTAATTGAGCATGAGAAAGAACTCTACTGTAACTTAGATGCAACTCGGGTTGTCCAAAGAAATGTCACTTAGGGCGTACTTGTTTGCATTAGAATACATATATAGGCATTGAATAAATCTGATTCATGCCATAAGTGTTAGAAATGAAGATCAAATATAAATTTTCAAAAATAAGCATCAAATAATCTTTCCTATAATGAAAATAGAATCGAAAGAAGATGAAAATGAATTCCAAAGGGTGATGACTAGATATTAACTCTGTTTATATTGACAGCGTGCAAATCTAGATCCCTGTTGCACTAATTAACAGTAATTGGTTTTGAGAAAAAAAAAAAAAAACAACAACAACAACTCACAGATAACTTTGGTTACCATAAACAGAAAAACCTTAATTTATGCAGAACCAAATCACCTTAGCTCAATTCATGAAGATCCAAACAGACCCCCGGTTTATCAACAATTTCATAAGCTCACAAACGGAGTCTCTTGTAAAAGTTTATTAGAGACATGGTTAATTAATTAAGAAAAAACTGTGAAAGTTAATTTAATTCAAACCTATTCAAATTCTCATATAATTTAATCCAAATTGTAATCCAGACTTATTTCAATTATCTCTTAATGTATCTAACACAACTTTAGTGGAGGAGGATTATGGAAATGCTATTGCTTAGACAAAAAATCTTCACCTATGAGCAGACCGCATATTGTGCTTAAATGGTTCAGCTCATGGGGCCCACTTGGATGCATTTCTATCATTAAGAGTAAGATAAATGAAAATGTCTCTTCATAAATAAGAGTTATGTGAAAATAAGCCCCATCAAATTATCCAAGCCTTTAACTTAACACTCTTGGGCCTATTCTTTTATAAGAATTTTTTTTCAAAAATTCCATGTGTCAAAGGTTTGTGCGATATGATGTGATGGCTTGTCTACTGGCATTTACAAATGCCATGTTCATTTGCAGGAATTTCTGAATTCTATCCACCTAAAATGACTAAATTAACCTTTGAAAATTTCAGAATTCCACCACCTAAATGCTTAAGTACAAGGGAGTATTTAAGAATTCCACTATATATGGAAATTTCAGAATTTCTCATACATAAATTCTGAAAATTCTAGAAAAAGGACAAGGCCTTACGTGTACCGGTCTTTAACTTTAGTGACCTGCTTGTTTGTAAGGTGGAGTAATATAGAGTAGAATAAATCCAAAATCAAAAAAGAATAATAAATGATACGGTTATTATGACTTTTTGTTTTTAGTTGCTTAATATGGATTTTTTTTTTTTTACTTTTTGTATAAAAAGGAGAGGATTTTTGTAATTTAGTGATGACTTTTTTGCTTTTTTTGAAATAATGAGGGAAATTTGAATTTTTAAGAAAAAGAAGGTGGGGATTTTGAATTTCAAATATTTTATTTTACTCTACTTTATTCTACCTCACAAACAAACAGGCCCTCAATCTTTAGATTCAATCCAACAATGAGTAACAGCTCAATAATCATAGGATTGGGTATGGTGGCTTGTAGATCTTGGAGGGATAAGTGTGAAACAAGCAGCAATGATCAAAGTTGGGCTCAAGTAAGAAACACTGATAGCGGCTGGCAAAAAGCAGAGCTAATTGTGAAGAAAGCAGATTGTAACTGCTTTCCTTCTCCATAATTCTGTGGTTCTGCACTCTCTTCTTCTAAATGTACATAACCTGCTGGCAATTTTGTTGCGATTTTTATTCCTTTCACTGTTCATAAATTAAGATTTTTCCAGGATGAGAGAGAGAGAGAGAGAGAGAGAGAGATGCCACTAAAATGAATTTTTTTAAATATTCTACAGGGAAACAAACCTCAGTGCAGCTATAATGGGACCTGAATTAAACCCCATATAACTTGTAATACAAAATTACTGAACATATGAGAGAGAGAGAGAGAGAGAGAGCAAAAAAAAAATTATAGGATGGCCTGGCATTGTTATGAATCACCACTTTGGATGCCTACGGTAGAGTACCTCTTTTGCATTTTCCCTTTCAATTGCCTGATTTTGGCTTCCACCCTCACTGTGAACCCGATTTTTGTCTTCTCCCTAGCTTTGGATGACTCCCTAGTCCACATGTGCTGATCCTCAATGTCTTTCTTGTAATGCTTGATCTCTTGAATAATGTGGTGATCCAAGGGGTTGAAAGATCTTTGAAACGAGATGTTGGCCAAGTAGGGGAGGTTACAAGTAACAATTACAAGAAGCGTAGCACCCCAGTAAATAGGCGCGGGAGCCAGAGCTTCTGTGAGGATCCCATGAGCATCTCCTGATAAGGTTGGTGATGTCATGCCATAGAGGAGCAGGAAGAAATACCAAGTGCCGACACTACCCCAGACAAAGAGATACTGTATCCATGTGAAATGGCTCATGGTCAGTGCAATTTGGCAGTTGACAGCCCAAACAATGCATGTAAACATGGTTGCTCCAACAGAAGCCATGTCTGATGTCTGTCCTCCAGCATGAAATGCCTGATCGCCGAAGATGCCAATGTTCAAGAAGAAGATGATAAGAGATGTATAAAGACCATTGGCCATCCAACCACATATCCTATTCCAGTCGAAGAATAAGTTCTTTGGCCCTTGTTGGTATAATGCTGGAAACTGAAAAGCCAAGACATTATGGAAGTGAAATTCCATCTGGGGTACTCCGAAAACAGGTGAAATTAGTTTGATACATCATGTGAAGGAACCAACCTGCAGGCAGACTTCAGATGAAACATCTTGCTCTAAAGCCCCCAGAGATATGACAGGCAATGAAGTCAGAATGACATTGAACAAGATCATATACCAATCATCATAAATTGACTGTCCTGAAAAGCTGGTGTATGCCTCGAAGTAGAAGAGTGTAAGACCGAAGGCTATGTTCTTATAGAAGAAATAGCATATCTGAGTGCAAAAAATGCAGCTTTCAGGACTGGGTAGGTTTGAATGGAAGTGAACACAGGGCGTGATTCTTAGTTCTTACCATTTGGGCGATTCTCTTATAGCACCAGTGACCATGAACAACAAGAAGACGTTCCAAAAATCGAAACTGGGCAATGGAGAAATCACTAGCCATCACAGCCTGCACAATTAGGAAAACACTGTGACTGACCCACCATGTAAATGCCAGCTAAAACTATGGCTAATTAAGTGGGGACTGAGGAGCAGATCAACAATTAAGAATCCTGACAATGAGGAAATACAATCCAACGCTTATCACTCTATAGAATCAGAACATAACAAACTGATATGGGTGCCACAGCCAGAGTGCCCAGCCTGTTCACGGCCTGCAATGGGCTGGATTAGTCTTTATTTTAAATCAGCATAGTCCTAGTCGACTTGGACTAGGCACTACCAAATCAGTTCTTACCCCCACCCCCTCTCTTCTCCGGGAGAGTTCCATATAGAAACAATGTCCGAACTATTTTTTTGACCAACTCTCTTGTAGTGGGAAGATGTTTAAAGCTTTTTAGGCCTACTTCAACTAATTTAGAATATCAATGGCCACATTTTGTGGAAGATCGAAGCATTTAAATATCAAAGGTGATGAACATCCAGCTAACAAGAAATCAAATGCCACCACTCATCACTACTTAAAATTCTAAATAATTAAAATGCTTGTGGTTTAAATTTGTAGGATATCAGTTTTTAAGCCTGTTTCATAAATATTTAGGCTTTTGGTGATTGGTCCAATTCGGCCATCTCATGTGACTCTCAACTCACTCAAAGGTGACTGAGTCCTTCCCCACAACCCCAAAAGTCCAATTTTTTGTTATTGAAGACAGCAAATTGTTCAAGTATTACAGACCTGCATTCCTTCAACACCACTGATTCCAACACCAATGTCTGCTTCTTGAATCATGCCTACATCATTTGCGCCATCCCCTATAGCCAAAGTAGTTTTTCCTGTTCCTTCCTTTACCAACCTAGTCACCTGTTCCCATAAGAAGACACAAGTCCCCTTCAGAATTCAACCTCAACTGCAAATGAACACATAGTATACATGACAAATACATCAATGATATGCTGAGAAATCATACAAGGGCCTTCTGCATTGGGGAGACACGGCAGCATATCACAGATGCACAATCAACAGCCAGTTCCAGAAACTGAATTTTCAGATCATCCTCTAAGGCAAAAGATAAAGTTTTCCCATCAATAATTAGAGCAAATGCAGCATGAGGATCCTTTTCCAGCTTAATCCTTTGAGAAGCATTAGTGATTTGCATCAAAATATTCTCTTTCATTTCCTGGTCAGTCACAAAAGGCAGCAGAAAATCCTAACATGAAATGCACTTTTTGCATGATGAAAGGAATCTATAAAGTTTAACAGAACAAACAGCAAAAGAACCTCTACCTTTTGGTTATCAACGTTTGTTGCAGATACAAGTATCTGTTTCATGCCTTGCCGAAGTAGACTGCAAGCATATCTGCAATACAACAGAAATCTTGTTTAAGGGTTGTTTCTAGCTAAGGATGTAGGTCATTTCCAAGTATTAATAGTGTTTTTCTTTATCCTTTTGAAGTATTTAATAAGAAATAAATGACAGAATAAGTGGAAGAAGTGGTACCCCACATGACACACAATAATGAACAAAGAAAACATACATGTAACAAGCGTATTAAGGGACAAAGGTTTTGCGATGTCAATGAAGCATACCCAATGTTGATTGCGGTTTCCATCTTGTCACCTGTCAACACCCAGATCTTGAGACCAGCTTGTGCTAGTTTATCTATGCACTCAGGAACCTTTTGAGGAAGAAAAACGAAATGAATTTAGGACTAAAGAACATTTCCAACGCATGCTGACTATATTGGCTATATTAAATGCATGTTGTCTAGGGCCGGCATGTGGGATCTTATTTGTATCGCATAAAAGCCTAAATGTAGTTTAAAAAAAAAAAGAAAGAAAGAAACTTACCCCCTTCTGCAATTTGTCCTCAACAGCCGTCGCACCAACTAGTATCAATTCCTTTTCCATCAAATCTGCAACGCGTTCAAGAAGACCCTCTCTTTCTGCTCCTATGGTATTCTTTGCTTTGTTAAATTCATCATTCCAATCAGAATACTCGGACTCTTCAAGTTTCCTGTATGCAAGAACTAATGTTCGCAAGCCTGCTTCTCCATATTCATTTAGATGTTTGATAGTTTCCTCCTCATGTGCTCTTCCATTTTTGGATAGCCGTTCAAATATGATGCTGCAGGATTGACATGCATGAGTTACAATTGCATGCTTGTAGAAAGCCACAATCACATTTTGATGCATCCTCACCTTGAATTGAGCCTGTGGGTTTAAAAATTAGTTTGGCCATGTCACCCTGAGTCACCTGGTTGGCCAAGGCTTATGCCGTTTAGATTTTTTTTTTTTTTTTTTGTTGAAAAAATTGTGGAGGCTCTTAGGAACATTTTTTCACTTACTGTAGAAGATCAAAACCACTTTTCTTTTAAAATGATTCAAGCACTTGAAGATCAGTGGTACTGTTCATCCAACTAATTAAAATACAATATGATTTAGAAAAGATATTTATGAGTTTTATTTATATTTTACAGTACATTAGGGTAATTTAGTTGAACAGGGAATAGAGGTTTCTACAAGTGGCAGTCAACCAATGTAATTCCAAGTATGTTTTCTTCATTTCAATTCATAGTACTCATTGATATTGTAGACAGTCAATGACAGGTATACAGTCCTTAATCTGTTCGGATCCATTGCTTCACGGTTTTGTTCAAGTGAATATATTTCTTGTTGAAACTAACTGGGGTCTATTGAGTTTGTGCATGAATTATTTATGCTGTGAGAATTGTAGATCACATTGGAGTACATTGATATTAGCATAAGAGCTTAAAGGTTTACATCAAATCCACAACTTAACGGTAGGTAAGAATTTTATATGAAAAAGAAAGAATGAAGGCAGAATGTATTCCATCGCAATGATATACCATATTCTCTCCATAAGGAATGAGGAACGCCAAGAATTGATAACATTGGGTAATAGGTAGGGTTTAGGATGGCAACAAGCCATGTTAGACAGGTGACTGCCTCGACTTGTTTCCTATTAGGGGTGGGTTTGGCAGTGGTTTTTAAGGTTCGGTGCAGGTCTATATTCATTGGTCATGACCCAAGTTGAATTCAGGCTTTGACCACCCTGCCCTGTTTATAATTGCTTCATTTAATTTTTTTTATCCAGCTTTGATAAATATATTTTTCGGTTGGGATGGGTTCAAATTTAGCTTGACCCATGCCAAACCAGACCCATTGCCATCCCTTTTATGATTATGTGAATTTTTGGTAACAATATTATGATATATGTTGAAAACTAATATGCTCCACTGCCAGAAATGAGTTGTTTACATACTCAAATGATCAAAGATTTTCTACAAAGACCACAACGAGCAAGAGCTTATGAGGTAGCTTACTTTTCGTAGAGAAGGCATACAAACAAAACAGTAACTTGCAAATCAGACCTGTCAGCACCTTTGCACAGAAGAAGAATCTGGCCATCCTGATCCTGGACAATCACAGACATCCTCTTCCTTTTGCTATTGAACTCCAACAGATTGAGAATCTTGAACTCCCTGAACATTCAGTACTACACAGATTAGATGCCCAACAGAAAAAATACTACTCAAATAATCCGACAGGGAGTCTTTCATATGCTGACCTTTCAACTGGTTCGCCAGAAGACGTAAATTTCTCTTTGATTGCAACACTCAACTGTGTTCTTTTGCAGAATTCAAAACCAAATTCTCTAGCTGCAACAAGGAAAGCTCCTTCATCTGGTGACTCTGCTTCATAGTTGAAACTTCCAGTTTCCTCATTCAGTTCAGGAATTGCAGTGTGACACACTGCCAAGATCCTAAAGAACAGTGTGATGGCATCTGCATCAGGTGCCTTCAGCCAATTCCCATTCATGAGTCTATCATCTTCAAAGCTAAACCCTTTGATCACATTCTGCTTCTGGGCCTTCTCCACCTTTGGAATAATCCCATATTCCAATTCAATTCCAGACACCATGAAATCCCTTCCACCATTCTCCCACATATCAACACTGCTTCTGTCCATGGCCATAAGCTTTTCTGCAGCAATTTCAACCTCACTAGAACCAACCCCGTATGCAATACCGGCAATACTGCACTTTAGAAAATCCATCTGATTGCATGTCAAAGTGCCTGTCTTGTCTGATAAAATGGTATCCACCTGCCCAAGCTCCTCATTCAAATTAGAGGTTCTTGCTCTTGCAGGTTTTCCAATTTCCTCATCATACATTTGGATGTCTTGATTGATGAACATGGCTTGCATGACCTTAACCACCTCAATCGAAACATAGAGTGAGATGGGTATTAAATATCCATAGAGAATAAGAGCTGTGACTAGGTGGAAAATTCCGGACAAAACAGGCTTAGTTGGGTCATACAAATTGGTAGTGTTTTGGGGTTGCAGGTACCACCAATTTGGCATCCCTAACTTGGTCTTCACAGCAAAGCCAATAGAGCTGACTAAGGAGATTAAAACAAGAATGGTGAAGAGAATGTATATGATGTAGTCCATCTTCTTCTCAATTCTGCTCCTTTTAGATGGGGATTTGGTAGAATTCTGCATAACCTTGCTGTCATGACCAGTGAATATCACCACCCCATAAACATATGGGGTGTTCCTAAGCTTTGAATCTCTAAGTAGAATCTGGCTAGGATCAAGAGCATAAATCTGGCGATCGTATTCAAAGTTCCCAACAAAAGTGTAAAGGCTAGGATTGGGGTCTTCACACTTGATTGTCCCCTTGAAATCCTTAAAAGCATCACCTTCATCCAATGGAAGGGTAACCTCTAAAGATCTCTTAACCTTCAAGTTGGTTTCTCCATCTAAATTCATGGTCTCCACATAGCAAATTCCATCCTCATAGCTTGAAGACAACAACAGCAAGTCTGCAGGAAAGAACTGATTCTTCTCCACTTTCACAACATCCCCAACTTGAATCTTCTGCCATGCTGTATAACAAAATTCCCCATCTCCTCTGTGGACACTAACCTTGCGAGTATTGACCTTAATATCTTGGTAGAACCTGCGCCAATCTTCTAAAGCTTCCTTTGCCATGCTAAGACCAACAACAAAGGCTAGTGGGGCAATCATGCTTACAGCCGTAAAGGGTGCAATAGGTGTAAGAGAGAGAATAGCTGCTAGTAGGAAGTACAAGTTGGCCACTCTTCGGAATTGCTCAAAGACAGCTTTAGGGAGGAAGGTGATGGCATTGTATTTGGTGGTGGAAATGTAGTTTGATGGGTACTTCAAAGGCGCCCTTCGATGAAGACGTGGCTCATTGCAGTAGACAACGCGGGAAAAACCAGGACCTTCGAGAGAATGGCCTCCCTGACTCTCCAAGACATGATGAGGACGGATGCAAGAGAAGGTATAGAGATTGCTCCATCGGAGCCTCCCTCTTCTTCGGCCAGGTCTTGGCATCTTTTAGAGACAGCTCAGTTATGAATTATTTCTGGGGTGCGGAAATCCTTCTTCCATCAAGAAGGAATTGTACAAGCTTGAAGCTTGACAGTTTAGAAACAGCAATGCAACTGTCTGAGAGAGAATAATCTGAAATTTTTGATCAGCAAATAAACAACCCAAATCAAATGCTATTTCTATCTCAACTCCTGATGAGTCATATAGAAGGCTCTGAATTATAACATTCTTGAAGGCCCTTGAATTTACTATATTTTCATAAGCGCCTTTGTTTGCATGGAATTGAATACATAAATTGCATGGTAACAAACAAGTGATAATTAAAGCATTTAGGGACAAAGAGTAAAGGCGTAGATGTACATAAGAAATTTATATTTGAATTACAAAGGTAATGAGTATTCATTTTCCATCAACCCTTAATTTAATTTTTAATTAAAGTGGAGATTATTTCATAGGCATTTAAAGCGGTGCAACTTGGGCTTGGACAAGCCAGAGATTGCACGTCTCAACCCATAGAGAAATGTACTTTAGGCTGAACTTAATTTTGGTTCGGCTTAAATTTTGAAGCCCAGATGAATTTTGGGCTTTGGCCTTGAGTATTGAAAATTCATCCAGGTATCTGAATTACGTATATTACAATAATCTCAAAATAATTTAATGTGAAACTAGTGTATTGTATATGTATTATAATTATAGGGTTGTGCTGTCCTACAAACAGTTTTGTGGGGGCCACAATCATGGGAAACGTTGGGGTCAAAAGATTTGGATGTGACCAACTTGTCTACAAAATCTAAAGTCTATCTTGTCATCCTAATCCCTTGATTCATGGCACTAAAGTATAATAGCTTTATCAAATATTAATTTTGTATGATTTCAATCCAACAGTTTAGTCCCATTTGGATGGCCATAAAAATCCCAATTCCCATGACATGCACAAGGGAGAGGGATGGGGGTTGCACGTAAGGCGTAAGGGGTTGGATGGTTGATATGAGGCCCCATGTGGGCCCCAAATGGCCAGACCATCCTCAAGAGAGTATTCTGCTTAATTATAAGGTCATGGGAAAATGAGTAAAAGAGTGCATCCAACAATTAGATGAGTAAATGAGCACATCCAATGTTTTTCACAAATTTCTCTAAATCAATAAAGGATTTGAATTACTAGGGTGAAGGTTGAGTACTCATTTTCCATATCCCCTTAATTTATTTCTCATTGAAGGGGATATTATGCAACAGTCATTTATGGATTTTTTTTTTATTTTAACCACTTTTAGGAATACATTTTTTTGAAGTCTTGGGAATTCAATTCCATGCAACCAAATGGGGCCTAAGGCATATATATGAATCCATGCAATTGAAAAATAGGAACTTTATATCTTATGCCACTTTGTGAATTCATTCATGCACGAACAATTCAAAATTTAATGAACTTTCCAAGGTAGTCTTAGATTAAAAGGTTGGAAAAGAAAATAAAATCTTCTAAACAAATTTACACAATAACATGTTAAAACACGAACACATTAGAATTTAGAAACATAATCCCACAACTGAAACCTAATCATCCCTTTGCATCACCATATAAGACCAGATATTCTTCATTCTCAAATTCAAGAATTAAAATAAAAAAGAATCACATAGAAACAAATATCACACAAAAGAATTATTAAAAAAAAGAAGAAGAACAAGAGTAAATTCAAATTCCAGAGCTAAAGTAAATTACCGGCATACTGTTCAAAAAAAAAAAAAAGTAAAGTACCATCACTACTACATTTACCTTAATAAGATCTAGCTAGTTCTCCTCAATTTTCAAATTCCAAATACCCAAAGTATATAATAACAAATGACAAAATTATAAGAAATCAAAATGCATTACGCATACTTGAGATAAAAAAAAACTCCAATCCAAGAAAGGAAATGCAAATGAATCTAACCACATGACATAAAAGCCAAAAAATGCCAGCAAAGATACATGGAATAGAAAGACCCAAAGTGAAAGTCAAATTAAAAGGAAGATAAATATTCGCCTACGTACAATGCATCAAGACTGCATGTCATGCGTATCCATAGGGCAGTCCTACCTATGGGACGGTCCATATATATGGTGCATTGGTGCAAAGTCAGCAGATGTATATTTTTCTAAATAAAAAGCACTAGAAAGCTTAAAAAGAAAAAAAGACACCAAAAGAAAGTCAAGAGAAAAGAGTTATACCTGCAGAGATACAAAGAATAGAAAGTGGAAAGAAAGAAATGTGAGCAATCTCAGCCAGCTGCAGGTGATATCAGATGATGAGCAATGAGAAATGTCTTTTGATAGCTCTCAACTAAGAGCAAGATCAGAAGAAAATTCTCCTTCGATCGAATCGACTGCTCGTTTCGATCGAGGGAGAGGGAGAGAGAGAAAGAGAGAGAGGAGGGCTTTGCGGAGAGTGAGTTATTGTAAGGATTTCCGTGCTTCACTCCTTCTCGTTGGTTTTAAATATAGAAACAAGCCTATTTTCTATTTAAATATTTGGTAGATGGAGAGGACTAATAAATATGAGACCAAATATGATCCAAAAGAGAACCATAATAACTTCCAGGGTGTTCCCAGAAGTGAGACCAAATATTTGAATACGAAAATAGGCTTGTTTCTATATTTAAAACCAACAAGAAGGAGTGAAGCACGGAAATCCTTACAATAACTCACTCTCCACAAAGCCCTCCTCTCTCTCTTTCTCTCTCGATCGAAACGAGTAGTCGATTCGATCGAAGGAGAATTTTCTTCTGATGTTGCTCTTAGCTGAGAGCTATCAAAAGACATTTCTCATTGCTCATCATCTGATATCGCCTGCAACTGGCTGAGATTGCTCACATTTCTTTCTTCCTGCCTTCTATTCTTTGTATCTCTGCAGGTATAACTTTTTTCTCTTGACTTTGTTTTGGTGTCATTTATTCTTTTTAAGCTTTCTAGTGCTTTTTATATAGGAAAATATTCACCCGCTCACTTTGCACCCACGCACCATATATATGGACTGTCCTAGAGGTAGGACTCCCCTATGGATATGCATGACATGCGGTCTTGATGCATTGTACACAGGCGAATATTTATCTTCCTTTTATTTTGACTTTCACTTTGGATCTTCTATTCCATGTACCTTTACTGGCATTTTTTGGCTTTTATATCATGTGGCTAGATTCATTTGCATTTCCTTTCTTGGACTGGAATTTTTTTTTTATCTCAAGTATGCGCAATGCATTTTGATTTCTTATAATTTTATCATTTGTTTTTATATACTTTGGGTATTTGGAATTTGAAAATTGAGGAGAACTAGCTAGATCTTAAGTTAAATGTAGTAGTGATGGTAATTTACATTTTTTTTATCAGTATGTTGGTAATTTACTTTAGCTCTGGAATTTGAATTTACTCCTGTTCTTCTTCTTTTTTTTTTAATAATTCTTTTGTGTGATATTTGTTTCTATGTGATTTGTTTTTTATTTTAATTCTTGAATTTGAGAATGAAGAATATCTGATCTTATATGGTGATGCAAAGGGATGATTAGGTTTCAGTTGTGGGATTATGTTTCTAAATTATAATGTGTTCGTGTTTTAACATGTTATTGTGTAAATTTGAATCACAGGCGAATATTTATCTTCCTTTTATTTTGACTTTCACTTTGGGTCATTGGGGTGAGAGAGGGGGCAAGAGTGAGAGACGGAGATAGGGAAAGAGAGGGGTGCGGGTGAGAGAGACAGACAGGGGGCGAGACAAGGAGAGAAAGACACACACAGAGGGCAAGTGAGAGAGAGAGAGACAAAGAGGGGACGAGACAGTGAGAGAGACGCAGAGGGGGGTGAGAGAGGGAGAGAGAGGGGGCGAGGGTGAGAGAGACGCAGAGGGGGCGAGAGAGGGAGAGAGAGAGACACAGAAAGCGGGTGAGAGAGGGAGAGAGAGACAGAGAGGGGACGAGACAGGGTGAGAGACACGGAGGGGGCCGAGAGAGGGAGAGAAGGGGCGAGAGTGAGAGAAACGCAGAGGGGGCGAGAGAGGGACAGAGAGGGGACGAGGGTGAGAAAGAGAGGAGGCGAGAGAGGGAGAGCGACACAGAGGGGGGGTGGGGGTGAGAGCGGGGGCGAGGGAGAGAGAGACAGAGAGGGGGAGAGGGAGAGGGAGATAGAGATGGGTGAGAGAGGGCATACCTTGCACCGGCGTTGGGTGAGAGAGATGCTGCGATGGAGGCGTGCGATGAAGGAGACGATGAAGGAGACGACGTTTTCTCTCCCACCGTTTCCTCTCCAGGAGACGATTTCGCTCTCCCTCTCACGCCCTATTTCCTCTCCCATTCCTCTCCTACGAGACGATTTCGCTCCCTCTCTGCTTTTTTTTTCACTCTCATATAAGGCAAGCCAAAGACCGTTGTATCCATTTCTAGATCGGACGGCTGCAACCATCCCTTACACTGTGTGTAAGGGGGGCTTGCAATCTATATATATATATATATATATATAGAGGAATATAAGAAAAGCCACTTGGCATAATGAAAAAACTTACCAGTAGTATCTTCAAGATGTAAATTTAAATTATGGAAACAGCCTCTTCAAAATAAAAATAAAATTACATGGATCTTGCCCTTCTCATACTTCGCTACGTGGGAATCTCATGTATTGAGCCGCCTTTTTTTTTAATATATAAGGAATATATATATTATGATAATCTAAATATCAATTAATTGTGAAATTCATGTAATGTACATGTGTATTAATTATAGGGTGTACTCTCCTACATAGGGTCTTGTGGGGCCCACCTCGCTCGTTTGTGTTGGTGGGGGGATTGTTTTCTTGATGTCATCCACTGGTGTACCAATCTGAAGTCCATAATATCATCCTTATGCATTGACCGAAGGCCCTCGTGTTTTAACAGTTTTTACAGGACACCAATTCCGCACAATTTCAATCCAACAATTTAGTCCCATTCAGATTCAGTTGGGTGGGAAAAAAATTAAAAGCCCTCGAATTTACCGACTATCAAAAGACACCAATTCCAAACAATTTCAATCCAACCATTTAGTCCCACTCAAGTGGATGTTAAAAAAAAAAAAAAAAAAAAAAGAAAAGGCGCCAAATGGCCCTCTACATATGGATGTACTCATGCGGACTAATGGACTATCCTTAGGAGTAGGAGAGTATTCTCCTTTTGTAAGATATACCAGGTTGGTCTTAGGCCTCGGGTTTAAGCATATATCATTTAGGCTAGATACGGGTTTGGTCAATAATTGGGTCAAGTCCGTTGAGTTGCACCCCTAGCTGCGGTAAATGGAATTGGTCTTGAGTTGGGTCTATATCCAATTTTTTGTGGTTAGAGTCATCCGAAAAATCAATAGATGATGTTGATAGGTTAGTCAATAGATGATGTTGATGGGTAAGACATTGATCGGCTATGAGTGGTTACAATCAGACATTGATCGGCTATAAGTGGTTACAATCATGTTGGGTCGTTTAGATAATTGTGTGAATTTTCTTTCAAGAGGGCTAGTGACGGATGTTAATGACTTAGAAATTGACAACGGAAACGGATCATTATGGAGTAAAATTTCTTAAAGCGGTCATTTCTTTTGTGGCCCACTATTGATTTCAAAGCTCTCTACACCATATATACGAAGAGAAAAAAAAAAGAAAGAACTATTTAAGAGTCTCATGAGAATTTCAGGAGGATTAAAAAGTTTTAATTAAAAAAAAAACCTAGCTTCCACATATAGTGTCCTGGTGATCAGGTTTCATTTAAATGGGCTACTATGATCAACAACTTTTAAAAGACTCAAATAAAATAAAAATAAATAATTTAAATATTATACATATGCCTGACGAGGGGCTCATTACATCTTAGAGTTAAAATATTTATAGAAAAGGTTATATTTTGCATTGGCAAAGCTAGGATTTTCTTTAAGGAGAAAGTAGTCATGATTGATAACATCACTTTTGCCACATTTCTTTTCCACCAACAATGACAAAAGAAAAGTGAACCTTAAAATAGGCTTCAAATTACATTATAATGAAATTAAAAAAAAAATTTATCAAAAAAATCATACTACATAAAATCATACTACGTCACCTCTTAACCAAAAAAATAACATTAGTAGTAGGTGCAACGAAGTTATCATATTTAACCACTTTAGTGTGTTTTTTTAACGCTATAGAGGACCATCTGATCTGATACTCATATTTTTACTATAGCATCGGATCTAATGCTCTCTTATTAAAAAAACTAAAAAATAAAAATAAAAATAAAAATAAAAACGTTCTTCCCCCTCAACCACAAAGCTGGTCACAGTCTTCTCGCTCTCCGATCCAGTAGCAGCAGCGATCGGTACGATGGCAACGGCGTCGAAACACTGGGTGCAGCCCAGTGATGTGCGGACTGTACTCCGACGGTGATGAGAACAGCTGACGGTGGCAGGGATTCCGTGTTTTTTCGCACTGGCACTAATCTCTTCCAACTTTAAGTCTGTTTTTTCCCTCTTTATTTCGTCAGCAACTAACTAAGACATTCTAGGACTAGGAATAAGAAAGAGCAAGGAGACTAGAGCTTCAATCCAAGTTAAAAAGACCTAGAGAAAAAAAAAAGTCTTGGCTTATGATTTGTTGCTAGTACAACAGAGAAAGATGGAGTGATCGACTACTCTGGATGAGTACGAGAAGCTCAGCACACGAATGAAGACTCCGAGGTCCATTTTGTAGAATCTTTATTTTGCTTATGGTTTGTTTTTCATGTTCTAAGCTCTGCTTCTCATTGTTTTTGTTTTCCATATTTCTGTTTGGATTTGTTCCTCTTTGTACTTTTAATTGTCTATCTATTCCCCTTTTCTTTTTCCATCTTATTGTTCAACAGGGTCGTCATCGACAATAACATTGTCTAGCGACTAGGGACGTGTTTATTTTGAAATACTAAAATTTTTAATAAGTGGATCTCACTATAAAGTTCCACTATTCAACTTAGGGTTTCAATGAGTAAAGTAAAGGCCCCATGAGTACAAACTCTACCTATGGGTCCATCTGCCTGCCTATAGTAATTGATCTAGACTAGCATCCTGGATGAACTTGAATTCATCCGGCACTTTGATTGAATTTGCGAAATTTGGCATTCATTTATCTTTTTGGCATAATTCAGACTAGTTTGAAGCCCTCATTAGTACTACCCATATGGTTACCCAAGTTATAGCCATAATCGCAGAAGGACATTTGGAAGACCTTATGCCTTTAAGGTTTTGCTATATGAAAGCAATACTGGACTCAGTACATTCTCCCAAAAAAATAAAAGCCTAAACTACCCACACCCCTCTTCTTTCCACACTCACCTTCCCCACCTCTCCCTCCTCTCTCATCCCCTTCCCCACGTCCCCATTTCGACCATGATCGATGACTCTGGCATCTATCGAAGCCGCCAAATTTCCCCCTCTCTCCCTCTTCTTCTTCCTCCCTCTTTCTCTCCCTTTTCCTTTCTCTCCCTTTCCCTCGTTCCCCACCCCCCCCCCCCCACCCCGCGGACCCTGGAATTGGAGATTAACGTAGATCCTGAGGGGCAGCATACATAACTTATAGCAATTCGTGCCATGTCAAGATACGTACAAACTGTTACAAGAGAGATCCCACAGGTACGTGTGAAGAAGATCCATATATACGTAATAATCATTTTGTGCAATTAAGTGGAAACCTAGAGAATTAACCTGTAATTTATCATAGGCATTAATAAAACCCCATTCATTCATTCATTAATATAAACCAAAGTCCATTAGTTAAACCATCCACATGCACATTACGACAAAAGTCCATAATCATTATGAGTTGTAAAATTACATGTCCATCAAACGATAAGTCTAAACAATATGATAAAGATAGTAAGATTCTTCCATAAAGCTGAAACAAGGACAATTCTTCCATAAAGCTGAAAAAAGGCTAAGCCTAAGTAAACACAAAAGATAAACCCCATGACTCTCTGTGTGGGATGATTAATAGAAGACATCATCTTCATTCCACTCGTCCAAAACTAAGCCTAAGTAAACTCAAAAGATGAACCTCATAATTCTCTACGTAGGATGATTAATAGAAGACATCATCCTCATTTCACTTGTCTACAGCTTGAGATACAGGTGGAGTTCCTTCTGGGGCTGTGTCAATTGCCACACCGACATTAGGCTTTATACCTATAATATCAAAGGTAGCATTGTTAACAAGACGGTTAAGCAAATATAAGGATAAATAATACCATCATGCTGTATCAATTGAATTAGAAAAATATTGATTAAAAGAGAGCAATATCGGGCAAGGTATACATGTGAATAAGCATGAGTAATGAGTCATAAATAGAAATATAATAATATAGTAGTTGTTATCCATATGGCCATCTTCTATCTAGAACAAGAGCATATTATACTATGGGAAATCACCAGCGGTGGAGCCAAAACTATCTAGCTACCCTAAAAGCACCGACCAACTCTTTATACAATTATTGCAGTAGGTAATATATTGAATATCCTTTTCGGTCCCATTGAACCTCATATAGGTACAAATTAAATTGTGCCAACTTAATATCTCAATACGGATCGAGATTCATAACTTTCATATTTATCTTACGTAGTGATCAACTCATTCTTATACAGAAATGTATATCGGTCTGGAGGTCTTAATTAATCAACAAAAGTCAGATTTAAACCAAGTAACTAATATTCAAATAATGCATATTTAAATGAGTTATTAGAGCTCGAATCCTCTCAACCTTAGTTACCCCTATCTTGGTTCATGTTCAGTAAAAGCTCCATTTCCGATCTTGCTTTAAGGTTCACTGGAAAGAATTGGTACATGATTAAATAATATTAAGGACAAAGTTTACTTAACAATATAAATGCATTTTGATTAAGCGTTTAACAAGGATATACACTAGCCAACCCTATGCTAGATAATCTGTGTTTTCGTAGTCATTCAATACCGTGTATTCATAAAATGTCCGATGTCTATGTGTTACCGAAAATCTTGGTGTTACATTGTATAGGCATTAGACACCTATTTTTATACCAACACCCATAACGTGATGACAGAAAACAACCAAAAAATCAAGAAAGAACGAGTAACAGCTTTACACTTTTTCTCTTTAGTATTTGATTATTATTGGGCTATTTTAGACAATGCAAAGATACCACTTCTAAGGGCCTACATAGTGCTTGAAAGTCTCTAATTTTCTTAAGTTCGCTGTGTTCCTACGGCTTAACTATGTGCACAAGATTTCATTAAATTCTCCTGCAGTTACGACTCAGCCATATGTTTGCTTATGACTTAACTGTGGTTAGCCTACGGCTTTGCACAGCTTAGCCATAGAAGAAAGTCAAATTTTAGGTCTCTGAAAAGCTAGCCATAGAACAGTTACGACTTAGCCGTAAGCTTTAGAATTGCTGAAGCTGAAGCTAAGTTCAGTAAAGAACTTTTTAGGTTTGGTTCCAATTTCTCTAGTCCTTCCCACCATTTTACATTTCAAATTACATTTCATCATAATTGGGTTCTTCTTCACCTAATCCCATCATTCATTCTCAAATTGCCTTCATTAACTCATAAACATTATATATTCTTAAAATTAAGTGTAAGAGAGCTGTAACTTAACAGTGACATGGATTTATTTAAGAATCAATACAAGAAAACATGCATGCAGTAGTATACACTCTTAAACTTACCTTATCTCAGTACTTTACTCAAATCAAGTGCTTTCTTTGGTTTGATAATGGAGAAAGCCTCAATAGAAGATAATTTTAATAAATGCAAAGACATGCAATGGGTAAAAGGTTATGAGATGCATTTATGTCATCAAATTGAGTCTCCTTGACTCAATTGAACTCAAAGAATTAAAGAGATGGTGGAGATCTTACCTTAGAGAGCTATAAAAAAGATGAAAGATTGCAATTGGATTTTTAAGGAAGGAGATACACAAGGGAAATGACGAAAGAGGAGGATAAAACCTAGTAGGAACACATACAAGGTTCCAATATTCAATTTCCAACTCCAAGTTTGAAGAAAAGATGAGTGCAGAGTGAGAGGAAGATGCTCTAGCAGAGAGAGATTGGAGGAAAATGAAAAGGGAACGATGGCTAGTCCCTCTTGAAATCCAATTTTCTGAAATTTTACCTGTAGGTCCAGCTTGTTAATAAAATTACAGTTTAAGGCGGTTGGACTCCAATTGAGCCAAAATGGTTCCAAATTAACTGGGCTGAACATGAAAGTTGGCCCATAAAAATGAATTACACATGATGCAATTAATATAATGCCAAGATGATACAAACCATATAGCTCTAAATTACAAAAAAATCCTTAATTACTTAAGTAAGGTTCGAACCCAACCCAACTACCTATACATGACCCAAATAAAGATGTTTTGGGTTAAATTAGTCTAAATAGCATTAATTAAGGTAAAATAAGATTAATTATTATAAATTAGGATTTGTTCAGGATTGGACCTTACACCTCTGCTCTCCCTCCTCGCCTGTAGGAAGACTTCAATCTCCCTGCAGGCAAGGAGCTCTCCCCTTCCTCCCACTTGTTCTACCAAGACCAGTGGACACAGTCCTATTTTGTTCAGCTTGTCTTACGCGAACGTTATGGTTTTGTTCGGCCTTGTGAGGCTGAACAAATATTGTAATGTTCAGCCTCGTAGGGCCAAACAAGGCAGAATCTAAAATAGGCAGATAAAAGGAGAGGACAGGAAAAGGGAAAGGAGAGAAAAAGGGAGAGAAAGGAAAAGGGAGAGGAAGCGAAAATGGAGAGGAGAAGGGAGAGGGAGGGAGATATAGTAGCTCCAATGGCCGCCGAACCCATGATTGTTGTCAGGATGCGGAGGTGGGGAAAGGAGGAGAGAAGAGGGAAAGGTGGGGAAGGCAAGTGGGGAGAGAAGAGGGTGTGGGAGGTTTAGGTATTTTTATTTTATTTTATTTTATTTTGGTGAGTGTATTTAGTCCATTCTTGCTTTCATATAACAAACCCCATGCCTTTATTGTGCAGTTTACTTGTGGCACTATGGGGCAGGCCATTCAATCCTTGGAGAATGGCCTCAGGAAAATGACTCGTCAATGTGTGACCGATGCTGATGTCACAAATAAAATTCTCAATTTATTAACAAGGACAGAAAGGAAAGAATGGATCTTGGTTACAAATAGAACATCATTTTTTCTCTCTCTTAGATACATAGTTTTGTAACTTGATCTGTTAAGCATCTTTCTGCTAATTTACCTTATTCCAAAAAAAAAGTTCAATCTAAAAAAAGGTATTAAAAAAACCATTGATGTAAAGAAAACTAAAAAAATACCTCTATGTTAGAAAAGAAAGTGTCGTCGGTAGCCAACTATGAAGAACTTCACTAATGTACACGTAATCTCCAAATTATATAAAGAGAATGATCAACTGAGTAAGTTGAATTAAGAAAAAGAAAGTTAAAGTGAAAAGATTAAAAAAGATGTGAGGAATGAGAGGATTTTCTTCTTGATTAATAAATAGATGGGCAAAATGGTAAAAAAACCTAATGACTCTCTCTTTTTACCATCAAATCCAGTCATTTGCGGATATAATAGGTATAAAAATGCATAGCCAAGGACCTATTTACAAATTCTAAAATCACAAGGGCCTATTTACAAATCTTAGAAACCATAGGACGGTATATACAAAAAACTCTTAATAAAAAGAAGTTGTACTTTTTATCCGATTAAGATTTTTCTTAGGTCTTACCATGAAATTAAGAATACAATTGCTTAAAAGATTAATGCATTAATCAAATTATTAATTGTTTGCTTAATCTTAGGGCAGGGCTAGGCTCTCTTAGAATAAAATTTGGAAAAATGCTACTTAAATCACAGATGACATTGATCCTGAGCTATTTGGATTTTCAATAAGTGGTCTCCATATGGAAATCCACTCATTTTGCTTATATACTCATGAGTGGATAAGGACTAAGAAAGAGATAAGTGGAAAACAAAAATGCCACCAGTACTTAGTAAAGTTTCTCTTTTCTCATAAAAGAAAGAGTAAGAAATGAGGAAGGGCAAAATTAAGGAAGCACCAACAGCCACTCCTGTGATTGGATCTAATGGTCAAGAAATAAGAATGCACTAATTGATTTTTCTTTTGACTGTCAAGATCAAAGTCTTGGATCTAAAGGTAAAAAAATGTTAGATGATGCCAATTAATAATACCAAAGTCTTGGAACTAATGGTTAAGAATGTCAAATAATGCCAATTTTTGGCAAATTGATGATTTATAGAGTTCTTGGGGGATAAAGATGTGATGAATATATATAAAATATTATCTGTAACATTGGATAGAGAGGCTGAAAGTGGCTGAGATTACAAGGCTATAGTTTTACAGATTGGAGGTGAACCTAATGAAAATTGGTTTTCCATGGACGTAGGCATCTTTGCCGAACCACGTAAATTATTTGTCTTCTTGTGTGGTGATTGTTGATCTTGGTTGCTTATATACGCGCGCGCACAATAAGATACAATTCCTCTTGCATTTCAGTTGCATGGAAAATCCTAAATTCTACTAAAGGCTTCGTTGAAGAATACCGTAGAAACCCATGGTTTCTCAAACGTCTTCCCATGAGAGCTGTTTTGATATATGAGCAGGAATTTTTGTCAACTCTCCATCAATTCCCTTGTTTTCTACTTAAAAGCTTCATATGGGCTTTGGCTAGCCTATAAACTTTGAGCCTTCCCTTCAATTTTAAATTAAATTCGTACACTTTACATGACAAGAAAACTCTACAACATGAACTCTGATGGTAGTGGCACTGTGCCATTCTTCTATCATATTGTTTATTGTCTACTCTTTTATCAATGAGAAGACAACAAACGTGGTTATAGCTCCAATGACAATGGGTGCCTAATATGTAATAATATCCTGTCACAATCAGATGTCTAATGGACTACGCTCTCCGGCTTAGTTGGTCATACTGACTGCTGAACTTAAACTATGATTGCTTTTGTCATTGCATGCTTTGTTTTACTGCACACAAACAATAAATGTAAATGTCCCTATTCCAATGTAAATGCCTAAATGGCCATTTTGATATTTCAATTAGGCTTTGTGCAGAGTGATTTTATGGAATTGGCTGATATGATGATTTGGAAAAAACATAGCAATATGTGGGGTACAACGTTATTTTTATCATTGGCCAGTTAGGTGCAGTGTGGGCTTTTGTTGCTCTCCATGGTGCTTTTGGGTCACTTGTCATTTCTGGGGGCTCTCTTATAACGAAAGGAGGATTGAGTTATTCTGGCAAACATAGCCAATCTGTGGGTTTTAATGGGCTACAAGAAATGACTAGCAGCAGTGTACAGTACTGTGTGAGCCTCAAAATGGCTAGTACTGGTTTAGCCAATGGGGGCCTGCAGATTACCAAACAGAGCCTCATAATTGTTTTAAATAATGGCCACCAATAGCCCCCAACTAGCAATTCTGTTGTCTAATAAAATTCTCAACTGCTTTAGAATGCTCTGCTGTCTGATTTCCTTCATAATTATTCTTGATAGATTCCACTGCCAAACACATTTTAGAGAGCTTGTTAGAATCCTAAGAACACCGTGGCATTGCACAATGATTACCTGGAGCTATAGCTACAAGTAACAAAATACCACAGGCAACAGAGCAGCTATGATTTCTCAGTAACTATGGTTATCCAAATTGCTGAATGGTAATTTACTTCTAAACTAAGTTTCCAGTACTCGTTTTATAAAGATCCAGACAGGCCAAAGGGGCATATAGAGTTCGCATGTAAACAGGCCTAGGTTTTTTTTTCAGCCTAATTAATCAGACAGACTGATACAGGTGGAACCAGGGGTGACCATGGCCATCCCTTTTCTTATCAAATCATATATATTTTTGCATATGGCCTCTGCTGAAAATCTTTATTTACATATTGCTTCCTCATGGAAAATTTTTTAGGTCTGTCACTGAATTGTCTATTGTTTCAGCAATGTGCTTTTTTTGTTTGGTGGTACTTTTTAGAAAATGAGTTATCTGTTTGGAAAGGTGCGACCCATCCACAGCAAAGGTTACATGTGGTCATAAATCCGTTAGCAAATGGCCTCCTCTGAAACTATTTATTTACATATTGCTTCGTCATGGAAAATTTTCTAGGTCTGCGCTGAATTGTCTGTTGTTTCAGTAATGTGCTTTCTTTGTTTCATGGTGCTTTTTAGAAAATGAGTTCTCTGTTTGCAAAGGTGCGATCCATCCACACAAAAGGTTACATGTGTTCATAAATCCAATAGCAATGAACTTATTTCCTTTCTTGGGCAACCTAAATCCTAAAAAAGTGTGGCCAACAATAACTAAGTGAAACTCCATGCAAGAACTTTGCCTGATTGTAATGGGGATAATCACCGAATGTAAGATACATGGATAGGCTTATCAATATTCTAATTTATGGGATTCGGCTCCTCTAGAGGAAGCGATTTAACCATTGGATTCAAAGAAAATGTGAATAAATCACTAATTAAAAAGTGGTATATCAATAAATTTATTATTTTTGCATTACAGGATCCATCCTTCAGCTTGTATATAACTTTAGTTCCAATTCTTGTTGGTTCGGATCAACATAATATTTCACATGCATCCAATCTGTAGGTTACTATTATTCCCACTGACCAAAAATTTTGGTCATGCATTTATGTATGGAGTTAGGATCCATGCATGTTGGAGTCACTCTTGAAAGTTTTGATTTGTATATGATTAAACCACATTTTCTTCAAGTTCGTCCAAGTAAGTGACATCCGTTGGATTGAATTGTGGACTAATATGGGTAAACATAGGCTGAGACATATTTTGATTGGTGTAAATCTTCACAATGTGAACCGAACAAGTGAAAGTTTGATTAATTACTTGACCGGATGGTGTGATCGACTTTATATTTATGTACCATTTTTGTTTTAGCCTCCCAAATACAGATAGTTTACTTAAATCAGGTCAAAATAGAGGAAAAAAAATCGAAACTCCTAAAATTGGTGTATCTATGTCAGAAATTATTTAATTAACGTTTCAACTCAATTCTTAGGGTCCACAACAAGTGATCCAAGCTAAACTCATGTCATATCTGACCGATGTAAACCCATCTAAACCCAAATTGCATTGCATATGGGTTAAGGATGGGGTTGCCTGTGGGCTGGGTCTAGGGTTGTCCATGCCCTACGCTCATCATGTGCAGGTCAGGCCCGAGGCAGGCCAAAGCCCCGGCAAGGCCTAGAGCTTCAAAAGAAGAAAATCAACTACATATTTTTTTTCTATTCTAGCGAAGCTTCTTCCCCCACTTCTGTTATTTCTTTTATCGATTTTTTTTCTGGTAAATACTCAAAAACCATGCACAACCTTTCCAATCCTCTCACCATCAGTACAACAATGAGATATTCATCTATGATTGTTTTTGTGGAGAGGATCAAGCTGCCTTACCAATGAGCTACTAGTGAATTGTCTCCTATCACTTTGGTTAAAATTTAGAAAATGGATTAGTGGAATGACTAGTAAATTGGTTGTTACAAATCATCACCAACATCTAGCCTAATACTTCCAAATGACAGAATAAAAGAGGGATTTTTACTTAAGAAAGCTTCAAATATCCCTATTCATCCAAAAGCACTTCAAATACAAATAATGCTTAAAAGAATCTTATAGAATAGAATTTACTTATTTTCAGATCAAATTGGTCTTCATTTTATTTCTGGCAACATCGATACTCAACTACATTCACACATTAAAGAATGCGACTCATTATTTTTCTTTCAACTTTCGAACTCCCTAGTTGAATTTGGACATCGTGATTAGTCAATGTTTATTTTAAACTCATATTCTAAAGCGATAATCATAGAGGAAAATGTCCTTAATTTTATAGCTAATTATCCATAAAGTATAACAAAGATAGGGTTACAAATAGGAAAAAGACAAGAATGCAACTTTTTATGTGTTTTTCTAAAAATAAAATTATTGACTTTTAGCATAATCTCTTCAAAATTGTATCAAACAAAGGGTATGCTAATACACTTTTGCTTCAGAATTGTTAGTCAAATCCAATACACCTGTATGTATCCTATTTGGGAAAACTTTAACTATTAAGCTCGTGAGTCTCTTTTCGACATTGTGAGTTGGTTCTTGATGTTTTGACTTAATTATACTAATGTTCAGCTCATACTTGAAAAGAAGAAAGTGAGGGACAATATTATAGACATTGGAGAAAATTCTCAATAAATTATACTAAAAGTATGGTCAAAATGAGTACATTAATGGTTAAACAAAGTGACATTAGAATTATACAACCTTGACGTCTCATATTCTTGAACTCGAAATGAGAATCATGTCTCTTAAAAAGGTTCAAGTGAGACTATGCTAAATTTTTATAGGTTTGAGCTAATTTCTACTAATTGTAGTAATTCTACTAACTGTAGTAATAGTACATTTAGAATGAGGACATCATTAAAGTTTATTAAAAATATAAATCAATGTAACATGATAAAGAAGCTTAATGAATGCTAGGGGATATTAGTGAATGGAATTAAATTGAAGCAAAAAATTAAACCTAAACTTGTGAATAATATTTGGCACATATATGGACACTAAGTCCTGAGCTCACGAGTGTTAAGTTCCAAACTCGCGAGTCATGTCTTAAGCTTGTGAATGTCATGTCTTGAACTCGCGAGAGATAAAGTAAAGGGCAATCTGGTCTAGAAAAAAAATGAAGTCAATTGTATAAGATGCTTTTGGGCATTATATGAGCTTGATGATGCTTTTGGAGGTATAGAGATATTTGAGACTTTTTTTTTTGTAAAACCCACGATAAAAGATAATAGTGTAATAGATGGGACTAGATAAACTTGTCATTGAAAAGTATGTTAACATATAAAAAAAAGGGGATTTTCACAAAAAAAAAAAAAAGCCTCAAATATCTCAATACTTCCAATAGCATCCTAAAATATATCTATATATATAATGTTCAAAAGCATCTTATATAGTAGATTTTAAAATTTTTTAGATAAAATTTCCTTCTCACGATATCGATAATCGACAACATGCATACATCAAGTCTCTTTTCAACATCGCTACTTACTTGTATCTTACTAAAATTTTGCCGTTTCCTTTCCTTCTTGCGACATCGAGAATCAACAACATTCATATATTGAGTCTTTTCTCGACATCACGACTTACTTATATTTTACTAAAATTTTATAATGTCCTTTCCTTTTTGTGATATCGTAAATTGACAACGTTCAGATATTGAGTCTTTTCTTGACATTGCGACTTACCTATATCTAACTAAAATTTTGCCATTTCCTTTCATTCTCGTAATATCGAGAATCGACAACAATCACATGTTGAGTCTTTTTTTGATATTGCAACTTGCCTATATTGACTAAAATTCTTCCATTTTCTTTCCTTCTCATGATATCGAGAATCGACAATATTCACACATTGAGTCTTTTCTCGACATCTCAATATATTTGTATCTAAAATTTTATTACTGTCACTTTTGAACATTTTGTCATTGATGATAAATATTCTCCAACCATTTAGATAGTAAAGACTCAGTTTACATTTGAGATTAGAATGAAAAAATTGCTACTAACATGGTCCTTGCTTCATGGTGCCTTTCCAAATGAAATATATTCTCTAAGTGGAAGTAGTAGTCATGAGTACTCATTAAAAACCTTATTGAAGGGGGGGGGGGGGGGGGATATAAACTCCCAAGATCAAACTTTTTGTTTCAAGTATACAACTATATGTATCGACCTAAATGTTTGATCCATAATCTATAATTACGAAAATTGGAGTAGGTTCTGTAACACCCCATCCCACATCACGTATGAATGAAATATAAGTTTAGTATATAATGAACTGTGTAGGTTACTATTAATAATTTAGGCTTTAGCATTTTGAACCACGTAACAAGCTTACCAAGTTATTGGGCTAGTAGGCTACTCATGTCGTGTCAAATGGTATCATAGTGTACCACCAACCGAAAATGTGGGACTCCTAATCCTACTAAGAAAGCCCTTGAGGCAAGATCAGGACAGAGCCAAGGTATGCGAGTCTGTGAGTTAAGATAGGAGAATCCGCAAGAGACACGGGTGTGGAATGCTTTGGTCCCACATCACCTGGTGAAGTTGGATGGATCCATACAAGGACGTATGGCCTTAAGGGGGGTAGATTGTAACACCCCATCCCACATCGCTTATGAATGAAAGATGAGTCTAGTATATAATGAACTATGTATGTTATTATTAATAACTTGAGCTTAAGCATTTTGAGCCACGTACGAGGCTTACCAAGTTATTGGGCCAATGGCCTACTCGGGTTGTTACAGGTTCTAAGTTAAAAATTAAATGTCTGTGCCAATGGCATAAACTAAGTCTTTATTATCTAAATGGCTAAATAATGCTTATCATCAACGGTAAATGTTCAGCAGTGACAATAACAAAATTTTAGTCAAATATAAGTAAGTAGCGATGTCAAGAAAAGGCTTAACGTTTGAACATTGTCAATTCTCGATATCACAAGAAGGAAAGGAGAGGGCAAAATTTTAGAGATACAAAGAAGTCTCAATATCGAAAAAATACTCAATGTATGAATATTGTAGGTTCTTGATATTGCAAAAAGGAAAGAAAAGGGCAATTTTGCCCAAAGAATTTTAAAGTCTATTGTATAAGATGCTTTTTGACATTATATGTGTTTGAAAATGTTTTTGAAAGTATTGAGATATTTGAGGCTTTTTTTTGTAAAAATCTTTAAAAGAATTGGACAGGTTTAGCCAATTAAGATAGCCATAAAAGGAAAAAAAGGCAAAATTTTGGATTTAGCCCTTAGGATAACCACAATATAAAAGAAAATGGTAAAAACCTATTCAAAATGAGAGTTTTAGAAAATGCTCTAAAAGTATATATGATTAATGCTAAATTGTCATTTGAGAGAGATTCTAATAATGAGAAGCATGGTTAATTGAAAGAAATCTAGAAGATATCTTGACCATAAGACATGAGATGTTATGAATAATGCCACATGAAATGAAAACCCTAATTAATAAGAGGGCCGTGCATAGTTGAATTTGGTGTTGTTCAAGCATGGTCTTCAAAGTGGCTGACCTGTAAAAGTTTTGTCCAAACCCAGCTCTTACGCTTTCTAAAAAAAGTATAAAAAAACCCTCATTTTATGCCAGGTCAAGCACCCTCATTCAAGCGCCCACTTGACATACCTAATAAACAGATTGGCATTTCCCTGCATTCATATAATTGTAATTATTTAATTTTAAATCTCCAATCTTAAAGTATACATTATACTATTTTTATTCCAAAATGGTTACTTAAAGACTCACCCTCCCCTTGAGGTCTGCAAAGCACAGAGCTTGAACGTATTGAAAATGACAAAATAGTTGAAGCATAAACCCTTTTTAATGCTATAACAGACACCCAGAAGCCTCCACACGAGAGAGAGAGAGAGAGAGAGAGCGATGAAAAAAGAAAAATTCATGGGCCATCTGCCAAACGACACATCACATAGCATCCCAAATCGTGATCAGAATTCATGCGTACCTAGTGGCATGGAATAAGATCTTAGATCTAAGAGTATTTAATTCCATCTCTCATGTCCCCTGATGCAGAGGGGACTATATAAAAAACAAATAGAAAAGAGATAGAAAGGTCATTAAAACAATGTATTTAATATGGTTTTATATTGCTTATTGGTGCCATTAGATCAGTGAATAGCATATATGCATTAACTTGTGGAACCTAATTTATACTGTGACCGGTTCTCTATGAACCCAAATGATGTAAATTTTAAAATAGCCAAATTGAATGTTCAAAAAACTTGACCGAGTTAGCCGATGTAATGCAGTTGAATCAGAACCCTTACTTTGAAATTTAGTTGAAAAAGAAATACCACCTATTGAATGTGAACTTAGGCTTCATTTGTTTGCATTAAAATGTAGAGGAACTGAAAACATAAACCGGTTAAAAATGAAGATTAAATATAAATTTTCAAAAATGGATATCAAATACCATTTTCTTTAGAAAAATAAAATTAAGAGAAGATGCTAAAGATGCCATTTTTTGAAAATCCACCTTTAGTCTTCAATTTTAACCACATTTTGTGCTTAATGTTGGGTTTTGAAGGCTTTCAAAAAATTCATAGCCTTTCCTTTCTTTTTTCCTTTTATTACAAAGAGGCACTAGTTAGCCTTGTGTATGTTTTGAATCCCACATCGAATAAGTTAAAGTGTTGTGAGGGTTTTAAAGTATTTTCTCTCTCTTTACACTTCAAGTTGCTTTGGACTATTTTGCCAGAAGCCCTAAGCACGTGCATGAGTTAAGCCTGGCCTGGGGGGTTGGATCCAAAAACCCTTTAATTGGGTGTGTGTCAGCGAAGCGCATGCTACGTGATCATCACGTGCAGGGGGTGCAAATCTAAGCCTAGCCTTTCATGAGGGACGCATATTATGATAAAGTATTGGCAACCTTTTGTAAAAACTAAAAAGGGACTTCTCTCCTTCTTTCTTTCTAGTTTTTCCCTTCCTTAGGGTGGTTCCAGTTGAGAACCTCTCGTATCTAGATTAAATCTGGAGGATCTGAACTCATCCTAAAGAGAGCATCATACGGCATGCCTCGGCCACTAGATTTTTTCAGCCACTATTGCTTCTCATTGGTTTCTGCAAACACAAATTCTTCCACCATTTATCATATCAATATTGTAGTTTATTTTCTGTTTACATATCAGCTTGTCACGCCCACGAACCCGAGAATTGAGGATTTATTGTAAATTCCGAGGCATAACACACGTATCCATGACAATTCGTGCCATAACAAGACACGTACGAACTGTTACAAGATTAATCCCACAGGTACGTAAGAGGAATATCCGTAAATACGTATTAACAAATATAATTTAATTAAGCGGAAACCTAGAGAATTCACCTGTACATATTATAGGCATCAATAAAATATTCACTTTAGTTCATTAATAAAACAAAGTCTATTAATTATCCCGACTACATGTATAAGGTATGAAAAATCCATAAATAATACAAAATATCAAGTGTCAAGATGAACCTTAAGCCAATCCAGGTAAGTTAACTCAAAATAAGCTTATTTCGCGCTATTAAGGAGGATTAAGAAAAGATATCTTCCTCGTTCCACTCGTTCACATCTCGAGGTACTACTGGAGTTCCCTCTAGGAGCGCGCTAAGTGATGAACTGGCAACGGGTTTCGTACCTGTAACACAAAGATAACCTCGTTAATACGACGGTTAAGTAAAGATAAAGATACTTAAGCTTCACATAATGTAACAATTGAATTAAAATGATGTAATGATTAAAAGAGAGCAATATCGAAATCTAGGCACTTGTGAATACGAATAAACATGAATAAGGAATCATAAATACAGAGCATATCGTGCCAAATGGCAACCACTTTGTTATCTTCTATTTAATAAGAGAATATACTGATCCGTGGGAAATCACTAGCGATCGGCCCAAAGACCGACTAGCTATCCTAAGAGCATCGACTCGCTCTTCTGATAATTACAGCAGCTGATAAAATACTCCCATTCGATCCCGTCGAACCTCTTATGGGGTATAAGCTAAGTGGTGCCAACTCCAAGTATATCGGAATTAATCTGAAACCCATACTCATCGTATACTGATCTGTTTATACTCATATGGAAATGTATTTCATTCTTGATGAAAATACCAATCATAAAATCACAACTAAGTAAAATACTGATCATTAATAATGCATACTGATATGAACTATCATGTTGAGGTCAAGGTTGCTATCAATATGAATGCAATTAGATTGAGAGATTATTAAGAATAATTACTAGCCAACCCTATTGTAGATAATCCGGGTTTCTAAGATCATTCAATACAGTGTATTCATAAGGCGTTCGGTGTCATTGTGTTACCATTCTCGGCGTTACGTTATATATGGAAAGGACACTTCATCTTTTGCCAACACCCATGACATGAGATTGAAAACTAACCAGAGAATCAAGAAGGAAGGAGCGACAGCTCAACACTCTTCCTATTTCATGCTCAGTTATCATTCGGATAGTTTGGTGTAGCAAAGGATCCCACTTCTATAGTCATAAATGATCTTAGGTTATACCTACAACCTATAATAAGGGTAGGTGGATACCTTGGTCTCTTTCTAAGGTTAAAGGGTATAACCCATCATTAGGCTATTCCGCAGACTATAGAAAATCCATAGTCAAGCATGAAATTCATTTTGGAATACATTCATATAATTTAAAGGTTAGGCTTATCTAACAGATTGAGTATTGGTCCGACTAGTCGGACCATTTTCAAAAATCAAATTTGATCGGTCGGGCAGATTGGCCGACCGGTCAGACTACCCAAAGAGTTAATTCGACCGAGCGAGCTTCGAGAACGACCGGTTGGCCCTGAAGCACTTTGTTACATGTGTGTTCAGTTTCCCAACTGATTTTCTCTTCCACTCTTCTATTCCACCTGCATTCAAACCAATATAAAGGCTTCCATTCCACATTCTTGGGTTCCTTAAATGACCACTATCATTTTATTCATCCCAAAATCATTAAAATCATGAATCAATTACATGTATTATCCATTGAAGATTAGAGGAGCTGTAAAAAGGGCAAATCATAAGAATATATCAAGGATCAAGAAATCAGCCATCCATGTAAAGAAAATGTACCCTTATACTTGCCTCGCATGTGGTGCTTCACTTAAATAAATCTACTCCTTAGTGTAAAGGTACAAAAAGCTCTTCTAAGAAGAAGATCTAGAACATGCATGAAAATACAAAAGCATGAGATTCATGCATGCCAAATCCTTGGGTTTCCTTGCCCCTAGTGAACCCAATGACTTAAATGGAGATGGGGTTTCTATACCTCAAGGCCTATGTAAGCTCAAAAGAAGAAGATGAGACTGCAAATCTCTGGAAGGAAAACAAAATAGGAGAAAGAGATTAAAGAAGAAGACACTCTAACCTCTTGCATGCAACGACCTAAGCTTCCAAATCACAGCAAGATGAGGGAAAGAGAGAGAGAGCTTAGAAGAATAGAGGAGAAGGCTACAGCAACCAAGAGGGAAGAAGGAGAAGGGGCATTGGGTTGGGGTCTTTTAAAGGGAGTGAGTTTTCTAAAATTACAGCCAGGTCCAAGGTTTTCCTGATTTTCAAATTAGATCAAATGGGCTTACACTGGGCCAAAATGAGTCCAACTGAAATTTGGCCAAACATAAAAGATATCCCACAAGATGAAACTCACCCAATGTAACTAATATGATGCATTAATGATAAAAACAACCATAAAAATGCTAAAATACAAAAGGTCATGGACTATCTAGTAAGGTTTGAACCCGACCAAACTACCTATCCATGACCAAAACCTCCTAAGATTTGGGCTCAATTAGTATAATTAAGATAAAACAAGAGTAATTAGAGCAAAATAAGATTAATTAGGGTAAATCCGGATTAACTCGGGTTTGAACCTTACACAGCCCTTTCTCTGTACCAATTTTCAACAATTTTAGGATGAAATGGCTACATTTGCTATTAAGTTCATGCATGAGGATTTAGTCCTCCTAGACAATTTTGATAGATCTAATTTTTGTCACTAGCAACAAAAAGTATTATTTATATTAACCTCTTTGAAGATTACATATGTCCTAACCGAACCATGTCCTAATAAGCTAGAGTCGTGAGGGGTACGTTTAAAAGCATTTTCTCTTTTTATATACTTCTTTGGACTCTTTTGCCACAAGCTCTATGCGCACGCAAGTCGAGCGTAGATACCAATACTTATCTATCACCCTAGTAATTAAAAACCCACGATAGTCAAAAGTATCATCTAAATCACTGCCATTGTTGACCCCTTTACCTCTTTATTAATTGTTCGGTGGAACTTATTTAGTTGCGAATTCCTATGTATTAAATGCAATCAAATAGGCTCTAAAAGTTCCTCCTCCACCATTCAATTCAGGAATAACTCTAGAAGCCCTAAAATTTTTTTATTACATCTTTAATTTTTAGATGTTGATTAAAATTTTTATTCTGAAGTAAAATACAACAATAATTCTGCCTGAGCTACATGTGATTCATTAACAGGAACAAAGAAAACTTCAAAGAAAAACTAAAGAATCCATGTTGTATGGTTTCTTTTCTTCATTAGCTATTTTAATGTTTTTTTTGTTATTATACTTGATATTTTCTATATTATGACAAGATGTTGATATCATGTTGCAATAAATAAATGAAAAAAAATCTATCACTGAATCACGTTTTATAGATCAGACTTCGCTTTCACCAGTTTAATGGCCTATCAGATTTTTAAGGATAGATAAAGGTTCCTCTTGAAACAGTTTTACATCTTTTTCTTCCCATTCTTTAAACGGATCAATCTGCATCGAACCATTGAAAAGACTGACTAATTTCATCGAACCCGTCCCATCTAAACCGTTCAATTAAACATTTAAATGCTGCAAAATATAACAATTAAATGAATTAAATGGATTTTGTTTTCATCATTCATTTTTAATGGTAATAATGCTTCCCTTGGTTGCCATAAATATTTTCAAATAATTGGATAACTTGATAATACAGTTGGAAACCATCAGACAATGAGTCTTTAACATGGTTGGGGATCCACGTGAATTTAGACCTAACCATTCCATCTTTGGCCTTTTTGTCTAGATTATGAAGCAATGCGGTGTTCTCGTAATATAATCTGTCATTTGTACTTTAATTTGCAGGCTACTGTTCAATCAAATGTCCTTTCTCTTTTTTTTTTTTATCAAACGTCATTGTTGCCTTCTTTTTATTTCTGGGTCAAAACCTTTACCCTACTTTCTCATTACAAGAAGCCTCAGGCCAACTGTATTGCGTCATAAGGGTTGAAAGATCAAGTCGCACTTTTGAAAAGTCAGCTGTTGGTGGGACATTGAGAAGAGAGAAAAGCACTACCTGCACATGAACTGATTAGCTAAGGGCCCGACCTCTTTTCACATCCATCCATGTTTGCCATTCTGGCATAATGCATGCTACATCACAACCAAACCATGGCACTCATATAATTCTAGTTACTACTAAAGACACAGCTCCTTGTAGTTGTAAGTGGATGCATATCCTAATCAGCAGAATTCTCCAGTGGGGCTCATTCATGATGGCCGAATCCTTGTTTGTGGACCTACAAATGGATGATCAAAAGAGAAAAATGGCAAAAAATAATAATAATAATAATAATAAAAGAGATGGGTGAAGTAATTTATAGACTACAATTTTTATCGCGAGGCTAGGACCCATTAGAGAACCCATTGCCAGGTGGTAAGAAACTCTATCCTCACAAGTCTAACAGCCGCCCATATGGTAAGAAATTCTATCCCCAGACACAACAATCACTCCCATGGGATAGTTTCCAACCACGTCATCAAACCCTTGTTCTCTACACTTCATGTTGGATAAAATCACTGCTGTTTTTCATAAAAATAGATTCATCATTTGTAGAGTACAACAAAGATGATTAGCTAATATCATAAATCCTAGAGTTCCTTTTTCCTACAAAATGCCGCTGTTATCTTCTGTTGATACCAAAAGCTCCCTTGACTATCGGTTAAAGTGTAGAAAAGTAACCGTACTTGCCCTTTTTTTTAAACCAATTTACAATGGAGAAAAGGACAATTTTGCCAGAACGCTCTTTTTACAAACACTACTTCTTGCCTTTCATAGGGATACCCATTCATGCATGGGGAACCCATCATTGGATTTTATCATAAGAAATTAAAAATTAAAAACCTAAAATGAAAATTAAAGACCTAAAATGAAAGGCCAGAATCATTTGATTTGCTTCATCCTAAATAATTTTCTAATTCGCATCCAAGTTTTCCATTGCCATGTCTCTCTTGGTCATCATGCATCTAAGTAGGACCACCTAATTTGAGTTGAGTCAATAGATTTTGGTAAGCTTAAGCAAAAAGGCCATTTGTCCATATAACTAACACTTGTTTATTTCATGATGGGCCATGGGAAATTTTTAGTCAAAATAAAAAATTGGATTCCCTTTTGAGGTTAAGAGGTATTTATACAAAAAAAAATCCTCAAATACTTTGAATCCACATTAATCAGCCAAAAATATCTCATATGCTAGCTAAGGGCCCATACAACAAGGTCCTTTTCTTTTTTTAATCAAAATTGTCATTCAATACAAGTGAACCTGTATCTTGAAGAACTCTATGATTTAAAAACCACTAAATATTAAAGCAATTAAATGAAGAATTAGGATAATCAAATGAGGTTGACTTTTTGGTACCCTAATCAATGAATGAGACCTTTGCATGTACTGTAAACCGACCAAGTGTGCCCTTATTGGAGAACATTTCCGTTTAAATTTACCTGGCTGACTGCTTAGCAATGTCCTCACATGTAGGGATGTCTCCAATCTTCATTACTTCGTATGTATGAATTAGTGTCTGTATTTAGGTCCTAGGCTCTTAGCCTCCCAGGGGGTTACTAAAACGAAAAAAAAATTGTCTACTTAGCGATTTATTTTGTACAGTTTATATTCACACGATTTACTGTTATATGTATAGTTTTTATACTATTATTTCAAGTTGTGATAAGCGATTAGCATAGTGATAATAGTTTATATGATGAGCCCATCATGAACATATATTATTCGAGTTGCGACTTGTAACTTGTGAGAGGAATGAATGAAATGAGAAGGAAATGGCATTAGAGACAATTCTAATGTAAGTGGAATGCATATGAATCTTATGTTTGACTTTCATTTTTTTGCTAATGGAGGGTTTTTAGGTCCTTTGGGTTGCATATTAATCTATCGAAAAGAGTGGTATTCTTTAGTGATTTTAATGTATAATTCATTGTTCAATTTTTTTTTTCAAGCTTAAATAGAGTAGATTGAATGAATGAGTTCGTGAATGTAAATGGGCCCTTACATATATATAATTGATATCATTATATATAGTAAAATTTTCAAATAAGGCCCTAAGGTTTTGCCTAATTTCAAAAAAGGACATAAGTTTCAAAAATTTTCAAATTAGTCCCTAAGTTTTTCAGGAAGTTTTCAATGAAGGACATTGGTCCATTTAAAGCTATTTTCTGGTAACTTTTTTTGTCAAGTCTTTTAAAATACCGAATTACCCTTTGTAGGAAATAAATTCCTCATTCAATTACTTTATATTCTCCTCATTTCTTTCTACAATATCCTTACGATAATCAAGAATAACTACCATTCCCACATTGATCAGTTGCATGTAAAGACTGCTGAAACCATGTCATGAATTTTTATGATCGATAATTTGGTATTTTAAGAAAATTGAGAGAAAATTTCTCTTAGAAGTACCTTTAAATGGATCGATGTCTTTAATTGAAAATGTTTTAGAAAACTTAGGGATTAATTTAAAAGTTTTGAACCTTGTGTCCGTTTTTGAAATAAGGTAAGACTTTAGGGCCTTATTTGACATTTTTCCTTATATATATATATATATATTATACATAAATGATGAATCTATTTGGATTATACATAAATGATGAATCTATTTGGCCCGCACCAATTGATGAGTGTAATCAAATTTGTGAATATATTGTTGTGGGTTGGCTAACACCATCTTATGGATATTTTTTTATTTTATTTGTAAGAAACACCAACTTGTGAGTATGAAGAAGCCAAAGAATTGTGAGCATGTTCAGATTTACATGTTCACAACTTGACTTTTGCACTTGCGAGTCTAGATGTCCATGAGTTTGTAACTTTTCTAGACTTGCGCTCCGGTGAGTTTGCAAGTTTCTCATGTGATCACAACTTTGTATCTATCTTTCTTGTGACACATGAAGAGATTGTTTTTTTAGGATCCAGTGTATCCCTTGTCAGCCTAACTTTCAGACCTTTAGCATTTGTCTAGAGGTTACTTAATTCTGACTAGCAAGGATTATTTCTTTCAAGTACATACATGGCCACACATATAGCACCAGAATAACATGATGGGCGAGAGTCGAACTTGAGACCTAGGAGAGCAAACTCAAGGCTCAAACCAACTGAGCCACTAACTTGACTTATCTAGATTTCTCCATTCTTTGTTGCAAATAGATTTTTTGCATTTTATTTTAATAATAAAATTTTATTTTTGTCTCTTTTGTGCTTTGAAGAATAGATTTTTTTTTCATGTTCTCTCTTGACATTACATCCTCCTTTCTCTCTCTCAACGCTCTTCAAGAGATGAGACAAGCTCATTTCAAGAAACCAAGGAAAAGAAAAATGAAAAATGAAAGATGAACAACGTCCAAAACACCATCTCACATTGCATTTAATAAATGCAAAGCTGCTTTTAAAAAACAAATATAACCAAATTCGTAGTCCATGACATTAATAAAACCCATTTTAAGAAATCAATAATAGAAAAGGAAGCAGAATTCTGAAACTAACCTCCTAAATATCAATGCATAGGAGGTCTTTTTCAATTAATGCAAAAGCCTTCGAAAAAAATATATCCCAAATTTGAATACAAAGATTAAGAAAACATATATATATATTGGAATGGTAACAAAATTTTACTAATAAAAAAGAAAGAGTACAAAAGTAAAGAAGGATAAAAGAAATAAGGACGGAAAACAAAGAAATAAAGGTGAGGGATAAGGTATAAGAGCATTATACTACCCCACCCCAATTACATCATCACGCTCACCTAAAGAGACAACTTCTCAACCCTTACTTAGCTAACGCATCTGTCATATGGTTGGCAAATCTAACCTCATGACAAAAAGAAATATTCAAAATGGCCAAGAAGTTCCTAATTTCATTGAAATGGAATTGAAATTTTCAAGGGGTTCTTTTCGGCTAGATACCCAAGTGATTGCATTTAAGGAATCGTTTTCTACAACCAAATGACCAAAATATCTTTTAAAAAATACCCTGAGATCTTCTAAGATAGCCAACACCTCTGTTTCATTTGAGTCACAGATGACCACATGCTTAGAAAACATAAGTAACACCTTACATTTATAATTATGAACCACACCTCCAACCCCCTGAGGTTTACCCCTTGAACCTCCAACCACTTTTAATTTTAAAACATCAAAAGGAGGGAGAGATCAAGGAATGGATCTTTTCTCCTTAAAAGGGTGACACTCCAAACAAGCTTCCCAATTGAAAATGATATTATTAAAATATCAGTTTACAAACTTCTTCTGAACTAAAGTCCATTTTGCAATCCTCAAGACGATTTTAAAATCAATTCAACAACCGAAGATGAATAACCATTAAAGATCTTGTCATTTCTTTCCTTCCAAATAAACTAAATGATAGCAAATAAGATTATCCTCCATAAAATACGCCCACACCCTACAAAGCATCCACCATGCCAATAAATTATTGTTTTTGTAATATTCTTCAGACAACGCCAGGCAATACCGCACATCCTAATAAAGTCATTCCAAACATAGATTGCCACCTCACAATGAAGAAAGAGATGATTCACCGCCTTATTCTTTTTGCCACATTTCACACAGATGTCTGAAATAGTCGAAGCTGTGATTTCTCTTCTCCTTAGGTTATCAATAGTGGAGACTTTTTTTGCAACTGCTGACCAGCAAAATGCCTCAACCCAAGGTGGAGCTAACCCTCTCCACACCTGGTATGAAAAGGCCCCATGAGTGGAGTTTTTTTCCAATGTAGATTAGAAAGTTCTAGTTGAAAACTCTTCTGAAATGGAAGGCTTCCAAATTGAGAGTCTTTAGAATCCTTGCAAAAATACATGTTAGTAAGAATACTCAACAACTCCTCATATAGTTTCCCTTCATATCTTTAAGAAACCATATTTTTAAAATGAAAAAGGAAAAAGATGATGAAACCTATTTCAATAACTTCGTGGTTGCACAACATACTCATGATCGAAGTTCCAATACAAGAGTTTAAGAGAACCTATTTTAAGAAAACAATAAAAGAAAAGGGCAGAGAGGCCCTCAATTGCCACGCGAGAGATTAATGAATATTTTCTTAACGGGTTTTTTTACAAAAAAAGGTTAGATTGCATAAATAGTTTTTTTTTTGCTACAGTAAAATCCATTTTTGATACGACCACATAGAAATGCACAAAAATGAGTAAAGGTTTTTTTTTACTTTTTTTTTTTTTGTATTTTTAGCGATTCCTAGGTAAATATATTGCCATGTGTTTGTGGGGAGACTGGAAAGGTTCACAGAGCAAGTTTTCAACGTTTAAAGTCAATTGGTGGGGATTCAAAGTATTTGAGGAATTTTTCCATAATGCCTCTAGTAATAACTAGAGGGGCCCCTTTCTTAAAAAAAAAAATCTCCAAATCTTATATTTTGTGAAGATGGAATTCTTCCATTTTGAAATGTGTATTTTGTAAAGGTGGAGTATGAAACATGTTGGAATACATTTTCGTGAAGGTAAACATATTCCTTTTGAAGGATCTAAAACGTAGATAAAAATTTTGATATAAAATAAGCCTTTTTTGTCAGTTGTTCACATCATTTTAGTAGAATTTAATTAAGGAGTTAATAGCATCATTTACAAAATCATTTATAATACATTTCACATGTGAGTGAAACAAATATGGTAGAATAAATCACATGTGTAAATAATGTAAAAATATTATTACAAGACAAACGTTGTAAAATGAAACACATTTGTAAATATTGCATATTTTAATATTCGAACATTCATCAGTTACATAGGTAAATTGTATATACATATCAATGCGTAAAAGAAAAAGGACCCCAAAAACCCAATCTTTATCATCCACATGCATGGTGGGATTCGGACCTGTGAATGAATGTTTGCTGCATATATGAATATATCATAACTGGAGTCTCCAGTTTCCACCATTCTTGTCTGGGTCCCTCGGGTCCTCGCTCCTTTTTTGCGGGGTTCTCATTTCAGCCCTTGCTCGTATAAAAATTAAACACAAAAGGAAGGGAATCCATACACACTCATATCCCCAACCCTATTGCAAACTTTTTACTCTTCACTAGCAGAGTACCTTCTCTCTCTCTGTCTCTCTCTCTCTATCTATCTACATAATATCTGATCCCACAAGACCCGCTCTTTCTGTCTCTGCACCCATTCTTCTTCCTCACTCTCTGCCCTGATTTTGAGCTTTTTCCTTTATGGGTACATCTCTTTCTGCCCTTTCCTAGGGTTTTGTAACTTGGGTTTCATTCATTTTTCTTCTCTCTAGACCCTAGACCCCTTAGAAGTTGATTTCCATCTCTTCCTCTCTCTGTGACCTCGTTTTAGTGCCTTTTCCAATCTGGGTACCTCCCTTTCTGCTCTTTTCAAGGGCTAGGAAACTTGGGTTTCTCTCATCTGTGGACTAGACCCCTCTGATTTCCATCACCCTCTCTCTCCAGCCCTGTTTGAGTGCTTTTCTCTTTCTGGGTATCTCCCTTTCTCAGCTTTTCTAGGGTTTTGAGACTTGGGATGCTCTTATTTTTTCCTTCAAGATCCCCCTGTTGATTCTCTCATTGCTGTGGGTTTCTTTCTTTTCTTTCACTTTCATGACTTCTATAAAGAAAAGCTACTTGCCTCCTTCTCTTGTCTCCAATCTCCAAGAGGTTCTGGTGAGCAGGAAAGGTGGTGGCGACGGCGAAGAGCCTTCCAAACCGGAGGAATCCGAGGGCCCGGCTTCGTCCATCGATGGAACTGGTTCGATGGAGGAGAATTCGAAGCCGGTTGTTCTTGTAACGAATGGGGATGGAATCGAGGCGCCGGGGCTTACAGTCCTTGTTGAGGCGCTGGTCCGTGAGCGCCAGTTCAGTGTTCATGTCTGCGCTCCTGAATCGTATGTTTTGATTCTCAGCCAAGTTTTCCATGGTTTTGTTGATTTTGAGTTCTTGGGTTATCTTGATGTCTCTCTTTTTGTTCAAAACTTTGGATGCAGGGATAAATCGGTTTCAGGGCATTCTGTAACGCTTCAAGAAAGAGTTTCTGTAACATCTGCTGAAATCAATGGCGCAACCGCTTATGTAGTTGCTGGTATGATTATCTACTTGTGTGTTTCTTTTATTGATTTGGTGTAGCCTGCTATTATCGTTGTATGTTTATGTTGTGACTTTTGGTTGAATGGATAGAATTTTTCCCCATGAAAAAACTGGAAATCGCCTTCTTTGAGAGGCATAGTTACATTGGCAGCTTGGGAAGTTGGGTGGGTATTACTTTCCATCTAATGTGGTTGGAAGTGATGGCTATCCACAGTCCACTTTGCAAGTAGATCGGACCTGCTCTTGATTTGGGTCACCTCCAATCACAACCCAATAATAAAATAATGTGGGTGTTGCTTTTCCTTTCTCCTTTTGGATGCCCTGAGAATGGATTTTATTTTAACACTTTTTCTTTTATGCTGTTTATGGGCGCCACCTTTTTGCGAATTTGGCTACTTATAATTCTAAATTTTGGTAGCTCCTTATGGTGCTTGATGATTAGGTACTCCGGCTGACTGTGTCTCTTTGGCGTTGTCTGGGGCACTGTTTTCCTGGTCAAAGCCTGCATTGGTATGATGTTGTTAATAAATCACGGCATTTAAATCACTGTTTATCTGTTGTATCGAGTATGATGGGAGTTGCAATGTTTTTTTTTATCTGATATATTCAGGTGATCAGTGGAATTAACAAGGGATCTAGTTGTGGGCACCACATGTAAGTATGCATCCTCTTTGTTGACTTCTTTCAATATTAACATTATATTATGAGTTTATGATCTATGAATTGATAGCAAGTTTGGTCCATACAAAATCATGTTTTTTCCACCTTTTATGGTTGTGATTAGCATATAGGTCAATTTTACACTTCTTACTTTGTTGTATTAATCTGCTTGTATGGTTGATTTGTTCTTATAATGTTGAGGGTCATCAGGTTTCCTTCCTTATTTGTATTTTCTCTGTCTTCTTACAGCTTCTATTCTGGCGCTGTTGCTGGAGCTAGAGAGGCCTTAATCTGTGGTGTACCTTCTCTATCAATTTCACTGAACTGGTAAATGGAAATCTCTCATCATTGATGTGTTTTTCTTTTGGTGCTCTGATTTCTATATATCATTCTAATAGGGTTGAATTAATATTGTTAGGAAGAAGGATGAAAGCCGTGACAGTGATTTCAAGGATGCTGTTGATGTTTGTCTGCCGTTAATCTGTGCAGCTGTAAGGGATATTGAGAAGGGTCTTTTCCCTAAAAGTTGTTCACTGAATATAGAAGTTCCCACCTGTCCTACTGCTAATAAGGTTTGGTTCTGTCGAATCTTTTAATCTTGACCAGTAACTAGTGATGAATTTTCTTAGAAAATCTTCTCTTTGTTCCTTTAAGATTGATTATTTGTTCCAATAACCTTCAAATATATATGTATCTATATAATTTTTTTCTGATAAAAAATGGGTAAATTCTTGCCAACCATGGCTCTGGTACTATTGATATGTAATTAATTCACAAATTTAACTTTTTATGTGATCTTGACTTACTCTAAGTTAAAGCTAGTGATATTTGACGCGGCTAATGCTGCTATTTTCAACTGGAATTGGATGCTGGATGATGTTTATCTATGTTTTTTCCCTTCTGAAAAGCCATCATTTCTAACCATTAGAAAGATGGATGGAGGGCATTTAGAAAATTGTTAATCATCATCTGGTCTCTCTTTTTCACTAACTGTTTCATTTTAATCAAAGCAATCGGTATTGATTGGATTCATAATATATTCAGCGACCAGGAAGGATTAGTGTTGGACATCAGGCATAGAGAAGGGTAACCGACTGTCTGACTTTAAAAATTTGTGGATTCTGTCAAGCAATTTCTTGTGCTTTCTTGTATGATTTACCTAGTGTAGAATCCACCATTTGTTTTTGTTCTACTTCTTGTCCAGGAATGCTGAAGCAAATTCCCTTGAAAAGAAATGCGTGTTGAACCTAGTCCTTGAGGTCTATGATTCCGAGATACAACATGGATACATCAAGGACACGCTGTGGACACAGCAAGGACACATTTTATGCATAAAAAGTGAAGTATTGGATATGATACAACACAATACATTACCCATTTTGAAGTAACCATGCGTCATAGCTTGTGTTTGCCGCTGTCATTGCTTCTGTTGTACTGTATTCCTTGTCTCACATCAATTTACTGATTAATAAAGAAATCTATTCTAAACTTTTTCTCCATTGAGTTTATGGTTTAAGGTGGGAAATGAAATGGTTGTTGGCTTGGTGATGTAATTAACGGACATATCTGAGAGCCCCTTTGCTGATGCCTATGTTTCAAAGGTTATAGTTCAAAAGACAACTGAGATTTTGATTATTACACAAATTAGGGATTTCAAACTCTCATCTTGATTCTTGAGGTTCTATAATTGCCTCTCAGGAGGCATAAATTTGTCTTGGTGTTTTACCTTTTGATGGTTTTAGCTTGGTCTGAAGGTTTGTTGCTGATTCATGACAGCTGTTCTTTGTATTTTTTGTCAACATTCTCCATTTTTCAGAATAGATTGGGTCTAAAATAGGCTCTAATTGGACTGGTTAGTACAATATTCCTTGCGGGGGAAGTTATAATAGTTGGAAGAGTCTTTAATTGTTATAGAATATTTGATATAGTTATGGGGAAAAGAACAAGGTAGGGAAAGCTATTATAGAATTCATTATAGCATTTTGATTTTGCAATGGCTAGTACATCGAGAAGAATTAACACCCAGTGATATTTAAGAGTGTGACTATTGTCTAATAGGACAGATTTATATTGCCTTTATACATGGATCTCGACTTCTCGTTAAAAGCAATATAGTTGGTAAGCAATATTGAATTATTTGAGAATAAGGTGGAGTTTAAAAGGCAGGAAATTAGAAAAATTCAAATAGAGATTACCAAGGCATGGTTATTGGATTTGTGATACAAGTTTTAACGAATATTGGGACCATATGGTACGTAGTATTAGTTGGATCCCAAAGACATACCTTAAAAGTCCAACATGGTAGTTCGATCAACCGAAGGAGTCCAATGCGGAGAAGTTTTATATAAGAAAAAAACTTGGTGGATGATAAAGTTGTCCAAGAGGTTTTTGATGAAAGAAAACATATTTCAAATTATAACAAAAAAACACGAAATAGAAGGTATAGCAGATAATGATGCTAAGAAAGCTCTAAGATCAAGTGTAAGGAAATTTGGACTATTTAAGAGAAGTAGATCATGAACTAGAACTAAATCAAGGAAGATTGAAGCAATATCTACAATAAAAGTAGAGACAATTGTTATATAAAGAAAAACCCAAAAGTAAAGGGATAGAAAATTGAATCATTTGGGTTAATGCTTAAAGAAATATGGGTTTTGATTGTTAAAATTGGGGCTGTTGGTTAAACAAAATTTTCAACAAGTTTTTAGTATAAGATGAATATTTGGTGAATGGAGAATAGCCATTGTTGCCTACTTCTATAGGAACAAACGAGATATTTTGAATTGTGCAAAATATCAACAGTCAACCTATTATACTTGCACCACATTATTATTTAAAAAAAAGGAAAAAAAGAGGACAGTTTATATATATATATGTTGGAGATACATTTTAAAGACCTTTTTTCATACTTATATGACATTTCCAATATAAAAAGTGAGGATAGGTTATAGATATATTAGAGATATTCTAAAGTCCTTTTGGAATATGAACATGGAAATGAAATGGATCATGACTTTTGTTCAATAAATCTTTGGGTTGGTTGGCTATATAGATTGTTCAATAAGATCTTGAGTAAAAGATTGATATGCTGAATCTTTGGGAGAGAGTAAGAGGGCAACACCTACTTTATGACGTGAATATCTTGAAAAACTGATGCAACCAGATTGGTGGAAGGATCCGCACAAGTGTGGGCACCTTCAAGTGGACACAAGTAATTCTATGGTTCTACCGAGGAGAATTTTATTGATGAATGATTTTCAGAATGCATGTGAGGTCCTTGAATATGTCTTTTAGGAATCCAAAGAAACTAATATGGAATTTCTTTCCTTACAAAAAAAAAAGTTTATTCTTGACTCTAATAGAGTAGAAAAACTAAATCCAGTGGATGTAGTTAGGAAAATAATTATCCTAATAAGCACATCAAAGGACACATTGATTTATTGGCTTACTAGTCCTGTTGACTTGCACACAATTGAGTTGGGCCTATTAGCCTAGTTGTCAGCTTGGACTTCGGCTAGAGGGACTAGGGCCTGGCTTGTGGTCTTGGGTTGGATTTGAGCTCATTCTGTGGCTTGGGTGGCATTGGTTCCATAGTAGGGAATTTTGGTTTGGATTGGTTTGGTTTACTTTGGCCGAATTCGCTAAACATATTTAGGAATCAAACGACCCCCTAAAAATACAGTGCAGATATTGGATGTTTTGTTTGAAATCTGGAATCTCGGTCTAAAATTTCAGATTTTTGTGTGAGAGAGAGAGAGAGAGAGAGAGAGAGAGAGAGAGAGAGAGAGAGAGAGAGAGTGGCGCAACTACGATCCACGATCGAAAAGAATAGATCAATCTCTCGAAGAATTGATCGAATTCAAGATGGATTCTTGCCTTGAGGCACAAATATAACCAAGAAACACACCATAATTGAAGGGAAAACCTAATCTGAATATTATTATCAAAGCATAAGCAACTACAATGAGGTCTATCTTATTATAGAGTAGTAAACCTAAATCTTGGCAAACAAGACTTACCAATTTAAAACAAAGTATTTTCTAATCCTATTAAGCAAGAACTTCCTATCTTATTAAGCAATAGATAATAATAGTAATAGGATAATTATAGAAGGTGCCACAGTAGCTTTCAGCCAATTGGGCCTATGGCTGAACCCAATGGACTGGGTTGACCCGTGGGACAATGTTTGGCACAGCGCCTTCTTGGGCCGGGTCTGTACTACATTGGAGAGAGAGAGAGAGAGAGAGAGAGAGAGAGAGAGCTGATCACAGTGTCACTTACTGTCTGAAATCTGGAATTTTAGTGAGCTGATCACAGTCACTTGCTGTCTGAAATCTGGAATTTCAGTCGAAACTTTCAGATTTTGGCTGAGCTCTCTCTCTCTCATTTCAATAGCATTCAATTTAAGGAAAAAGGAGCAAAAAGGGTGAAGGGGCAAAAGGGCTTCAATACTCTTTACTAGTCATGACTTGAGGAGTGGAACCCATGATGGGCACACTCCATTGAAAATCCGAGCTGCTCAAATTAATACAAAATAAATGAGTCATAGCCACATTTTAGCCCTAAATTGAAATCAAACAAGTTTCATTCTAATAATTACATATTTTCATGGGCTCTAACCAATTTTCACACTAATGGGAAATATGACCCTAGCCATAATTTCATTCTAATAGGAAATAGGCCCTAACCAAATTTCATTCTAATAGAAAATAGACACTGGCCAAATTTCACTCTAGTAGGTAATTGGCCTTAGGCAAATTGCATCAGCAAATGTCATTCTAATAGGAAATAAGCTCTAGTTAGCTTTCATTCTTATATGGAATAAAGCCCTTACCAGATTTCATTCTAGCAGGGAATGAGCTTATTATTAAATTGATCAAAAATTAAAATTTTTAAAGAAAATTATAACAAATTCCTTAGTAATCTTTGAAAAAATATTCAAACAAAATCTCAAATCTTGAGCATGTAAAAATAAAATATTGCATTATTGATTTAGTGGAATAAATTAAATGTAGCAATTCATATGTTATTTATAAATGTTATATTATATATATCCTTTAATAGTTTTTTCTGAAACATAACTCAATACATTTCGCCAAAATTTTGAATTGGCCAAAACATTTCAATTTGGTGGCCAAACCAAAACGGGGTTCGAGATGAAATTCTCAACTACGATTGGTTCTGGCTTGGAGATATATCAGCCTCGAGTCCCATAGATGTCATCATGGATCAAAGACCCGTCCTACGAACTTATGATTTTTTTTTTTTTAATCTTCGTGCTTTTTGGATAGCTTCGACATTCCATTTGATCTTTTTCTCCACCTAGTAGTAGGTTTGAAGCATTGCTTCTTTTGATGGCTGGATTTTACTTGATGCATGATCTAACTATTAGATGCTTCAATTGTTGAATTTGTACCATAAGATCACAAACTTTTACTCTCAAATGCTCATCCTTGAGTACAAAGTCAACCTAGGGAACTTAAACGCCTAGATCATCTTGTAAAACCAGTGGAACATTGTTATTTTTCTCCGATGATCCATGTGGGCTCCTCTAAAACTGTCAGATCTAGTCTAGATAAGTCGTGTTGCTCACTAGTTCTACATCTTTAATGTCCTCATTTCTATCGTCTTTCTTTTGATTAGTATTGCCCACAGAAAGAAGTTTGGTCCCTTTGTCTTTTTCTATTTCTTTGAGAGTATGGTCCATCTGTGGAGCTTTAAATGCTACTTAATTTGAATTCTTTGTGGAATCTTCTTTTCCTTAACCTTGCATTTCTGCCACCTTGGAGACATCATCTGTCATGGTTTCCTTACTCTTTTGGTGCAGTCATGACTTCTTCTAGTTCTTCCTTTTGCTCATTTTTCTTTTCTTGCTCGTGGCTCATAATTTTCATGGGATCAACATTTTGAAGATATTGTTGACATTTTGCTTTAGTAGGCCATATTGGTTTTTATGGTGAAGAGTCACTTTGGAGAAAGTTCCTTTGATTGCATGGTGATTTACAAGATCTTGCATGTGAATTGACAATACATGGATGTTCTTTATTTGAACTTTCTGGTTTGAGACGTAAATTGTCTCATGAAAGACCATCTGAGATTTTTTTTATATTAATTGTCTCATGTGAGACTGTCATAGCATAGAAGTTCATTTTGGTTTGGCTAAAATTTCTGAGAGATTTTGGTTTGGTTGCTGAACTGAACCGAATAACCCCCTAAAAGATTTCGTCCAGAAATCCAGACCTGTCTGTCTGATTTCTGAGATTTCTTCCAATCAGGTCATGTTGCCCCCTTTTTAAATAATAAAAAAACCCGCTATCAGATTTGTTTGGCTGAAAGGGGAAAAAAAAGGAAAAGGATAAAGAAAGAATGAAAGAAATAAAGGAAGAAAAAGAAGAGGGGGAGGGGTGGAATGGAGTGTACCTAGTGCAAAATGGAACCGTTACCTTCGTCATTGCTCCTTGCTCCTCAGCCTCGATGTAAGAAGACCAGCCCCTTGACCTCCATGGAAGAAGAAGCTCTCTCTCTCTCTCTCTCTCTCTCTCTCTCTCTCATTGCTCCAAGGCTTTCGGTGTCTCCAGTGCAAGAATTGGAGCTCATCCCTTTAATTGCATTCATCTTAACATGGGGGCCAAGTCATTCTCAAATTAAAATAAATAAATGGGCCTTAGCCATATTAGCCCTAGTTTAGTTCAAGATAAATAAAGTGTCTCACTATTATTTACTTGGGCCTTAGCCGTATTTGAGCCCCAAATTCAGATAAATTAAATGTTTTAGAACCCTGCTTTGGCCGGACCTCACTAGCCCAAAATGTTCCATTAATAATTTTATGGGCCCTATGGCGTAGCCCCAGATCTCCAATCGAGTGTAGAACAATCTCTCGAAGGATTGTTTGAATCTAAAGATGGATTCCAGTACCAGGGCACAATAATATTCATGGTAAAGACCACGATGAGAGAAAACTCTAATAATTTAATTGAATTAAGTATGTCTATTAAAATGAATGGCTCCTTATATGGGAGGGGCTGTTGCTAAACTAGAAAAGACTAATCCTAAACAATCATGACTTACTAAATTAAATTAAGTCCTAATCTCAACTCAACATAAAATAGGGAATAAATAATGAATTAAAACTATCTATCTACGGATATGGTTCCCTGATCTTGAGGAGATCATGGATCATGTTGGGTCCATCAAAGTGGCCCATCAATGCTGGGCCAGATCTTGGATTTGGGATCTGGCCTGCATCACCCTAGCCATATTTGAGACCCGAATTAAGATAAATTAAATGTTCCATTAATAATTCTATGGGCCCTCGCCATATTTGAGCCCAAATTGAAATAAATTAAATGTCCCACTAACAATTACGTGGCCCTAGCCTTACTTGAGCCTTGGATTAAGATAAATTAAAAGTTCCAGTAAAAATTACATGGCATGAGCCAAATTTCATTCTACTTTATATTTTATAATTTTCACATATATATATGTGTTTTCGAAATGTAATTCCGAATTGATCAAAATGTTTCAGTTTGGTAGCCAAACTGGAACACCATCCAAAATGAATTTCTCCACTGTGTCAAAGGCTTGTTTTTTTTTTAGATGGAAAATGCGTCAAAGGATTTTCTCCATTCTGGAAACTTCTTTATATGTTTATTGAATGTTTTTGGTAATAATTCCTATTCTCTCATATGTACTATCTTAGATCTCTAATATAATGAGCTCTAAATCATTTGCCTTGCTCTCATGTTCTGCACATAAATAATGCAGTTATTGAAATTTATCGGTGTATTCATTGATCATTAATTTTTCTTCCTTGAGGTATTTTCGGATTTAGGATTTTAGGGCCGAAATTGGAGATTGATGCAGTATGGGACCACAAGTGGTCCCTCTTCAAGTTAGATTAGGATTATATTATTTTTATTAGTAGATTTCTAATTACATTATTATTAGGGAAGTTTCTATTAATAGCTTAGAATTTGCTTAGGTGTTAAGTTTGCTTTTATTATATATATGGCATTATAGAGAAGAATTTCTCGGACTTGGATTGATTAATAGAATTGTGGGTTTTATCTCTGGAGGTGCATCCTAGTTTGTTTGAAGTCTTTTGACTATTCAAAGTGTCCTTGACATGTGCTTTGGGACCCTACGTAGCCCTAACTCTACGGCCTGCATCAGAGATGAATTGGGCCTCAAATTGAAGGGATTTATTAGGGGAAACTTAGGGGTGTGTGATTGGGCATTGGTTGGGGTTAATTTGGGCCGAAGAATTGAAGGGTTTGATGGTTTATTAAGGGTTGGAGTGGGGTCTTTTATGGAGTGATGAAATTGAAGGGAAACAAATTGCAAAGGATGGAAGAAGAAGAAGATAAACTTGCGAACTTGTTGACCTAGAGCATGATTCACCGAGGATTTGGCTCTGATCGCAATGTTACGTATATGAATTGGTTGAAGGATTTACCAAGTGTAGGCTTCTTTAGGCACATACAAGTAATTCTAGGGTTCTACCTAGACGTGGGAATATCTGGATTTTATTGATGAATCATTTTTTTAGAATACATGCGAAGTCCTTAAATAGGCCTCTCAGGAATCCAAAGTAGTTTCCTTATTGCAGATGTAATATTTTTCCTTAAAACAAGTCATTTATTGAATTTTGATTCTAATAAAATAAACTAAATTAGTTTTTTTAAATAAAACTAAATCAAAGGAAGATACGTCTTAGATATATCAAAGACAGGCTGATTTATTGCCTTATTGGTCCTGTTGGCTTGCATACAATACTGGGAGTTTGGGGAGTTTGGTTTGCCTGCCCACTAGCCACTCTATGGAAGATTTTTAGCTCCTCAAAGAGTGATCTCTTCTGGGTGGACCACTTTGCTACCGGGATCTTGACTATGGACGTTCAATGGCATAGAAGAAGGATTGTGGTATATGCCTTCCGTACTTAGCAGATGCGGAATCATTGGATCACTTTGCTAGTGCTTCTTTGGTTTGCTATCTTTTTGATGACTGGAAGTTGAGTATAAGGGTGAAAGAGGTATGCTACTTTGGCAACTTTCTTACAGGCAGTTAGGGATCTAAATGTGATAAGCTGAACTTATCTGAGCTCAAGTCTAGCTTAAGAAGCCGAGCTTGACCTACCTTTTGTCAAGCTTGAGCTCAAGCTTGATATAAAAGAGTTGAGCTAAGTCTAGTTTGAGCTTATCTTGATTTCCCCATAATTATGAGTACAGTTATTATGAGAGGGACCACATGAAATACAAAGTTGCATGTATAGGTATTATATCATCATCATCATCATCAAAGCTTTATCCCAACCATGTTAGGGTCGGCTACATGAATTTTGTTTCTCCATTTTGTTCTTTTTTGAGCTAAATCTTTTGATAAGTGAAATTTCTTCAAATCTAAATTAATGATTTCCATTCATGTTTTCTTCGGCCTGCCTCTACTTCTTGATGGGCCCTCTACCTATATATCCAAACTTTTTTTCACCGGTGCCATTACTGGCCTACGCTCAACATGCCCAAATCATATTAAACCGGTTTCTCTAATCTTATCCCCTATTGGTTCTACCCCTAAATGTTTTCGAAAGCGCTCATTTCTAATTTTATCTTTCCTAGTTTTACCACACATCTACCTAAGCATTCTCATTTCTGCTACATCCATTTTATGAATATGTGTCTTCTTAATTGGCCAACATTCTGCTCCATATGTCATAGCTGGCCTAACCACTGCTCTGTAAAATCTGCCCTTTAATTTCGTTGGCATTCGTCTATCACAAAGCACTCCCGAAGCTAGTCTCCACTTCAGTCATCCAGCTTTTATCCTATGCTTCACATTTTCGTCAATCTCCCCATCCTTACTAGTCATCGAGCCTAGGTACAGAAAAGAATCTCTACGTGGTATCTCATGGGTTTCAATTTTGACAGTGGTTTCAACACTCTGTATATATCCACTGAAGTTGCAATGCATATATTTTATTTTTGTACGACTTATTTTAAAGTCTCTATATTCTAACGCCCCCAGCCATCTCTCAAGTTTTGCATTTACACTCTCTCTTGATTCTAACGCCCCCTGCCATCTCTCAAGCTTTGCATTTATACCCTCTCTTGATTCTAACGCCCCTCCGCCATCTCTCAAGCTTTGCATTTACACCCTTTTTTGATTCATCCATCAAAACTATATTATCTGCAAACAACATATACCATAGTACTTCTTCTTGAATATGCATAGTAACTCATCCATAATTAATGCAAAGAGATAAGGGCTTAAGGTTAATCCCTGATGTAAACCTATAGTCATGGGAAATCCACCTGTTTCTCCACATGTGGTTTTCACATTTGTTATTGCTTCTTCGTACATATCCTTAAAAATTTCAATGCAACCTCTGGGGACATTTATTTTCTTTAAGATCCACCGAATTAAATTCCTCGGTACCCTATCATAGGCTTTTTCTAAATCAATAAAGACCATATGTAGATTTTTCCTCTTTGCTTGGTATTTTTCCATTAATTGCCTAAGTGAAAAGATATCTTTAATAGTTGATCTTCCTGAAATAAAACCAAATTGATTTTCAGAATTCTTGGTCTTCTTTTTCAGTCTTTGCTCCATTATTCTCTCCTATAACTTCACAGTATGACTCATAAATTTAATCCCTCGATAGTTGGTACAATTTTATATATCTCCTTTATTCTTATATATAGGTACTACAATGCTTCTTCTCCATTCATCCGTCATTTTCTTTGTAACAAGTATCTTATTGAATAGTCTACATAACCAACTTTCCCCAACCTCTCTTAAGCATTTTCATACCTTTATCGGAATACCATCTGAGCTTGTTGCCTTTCCTGTCTTCATTCACTTCAATGCTTTCTTCACTTCCACTCCTCTAATTTTATGGAGAAAAGTATGCTCTTATGATGAAGTATCCTCTTTAACTCTTGTATCGCTCAAACGTTCTTCATTTAGAAGTTTGCTAAAATATTCCTTCCATCTTTCTTTAATATCGTTGTCCTTCACCAAAATATTTTCCTTATTGTCCTTGATACATTTGACATGATCTAAGTTCCTACTTTTCTTTTCTCTTATTTTTGCAAGCTTAAAGATATCCTTTTCTCCTTCTTTTGTTTCCAACTTATTATAGAGGTCATCGTATGCTTTGAACTTTGAACTTTGCACTACTTACTACTTTCTTAGTTTCTTTCTTTACCTTCTTATACAGCTTAAAATTTTCCATACTCTTAGTCCCCTGACAAACTTTGTAGCAATGTTTTTTCTGTTAAATAGCTTCCTGAACCTCCATACTCCACCACCATGTTTCTTTATTAATATGTTTCTTTCCTTTTGATTCTCCAAGTACCTCCTTTGCAATATTCCTAATGCAATTTGTCATTTGATTCCACATTACTGTAGTTTCTCCTTCAATATTCCATTCTCCCTTCTCAATCATTTTATCCTTAAATATATTTGCTATTTCCCCCTTCAAATCTCTCCACTTTGTTTTAGGGTCCATTTTGTTTACTACCGCTCTCTTTCTACTTCTAATGCAAATATCTAAAACTCCGAGCCTATGTTGCGTAGTCAAACTCTCTCCTGGGATAACTTTTCAATCTTTACAAGCCAATCGGTTCTGTTTTCTAACTAGAAAAAAGTCTATCCGACTCCTATTACTCCCACTTTTATATGTAATTAAATGCTCATCTCTCTTTTTAAAATAAGTATTTGCTACTGCAAGATCAAATGCTACTGCAAAGTCTAATATAGTGTTTCCGAATTCATTCTTTTCTCCAAATCCATGCCCTCCATGTACTCTCTCATATCCTTTATTATCCCTTTTTATATGCCCATTTAAATCCCGTCCAAGGAAAATCTTATCACTATGTGGGATTTCTCGCATTAAATCATCTATTTCTTCCCAAAATTGTCTTTCACACTTTCCTTTAGTCCTACTTGGGGAGCATATGCACTGATGATATGAATTATATCTTCTTGTAGCACTAGTTTAATTGCTATAATTCTATCACCAAACCTCTTTACCTCCACAATTTTCTCTTTCAAATCCTTATCTATAACTATACCCACTCCATTTCTTGTATTACTCTTTCCTGCATAGAAAAGCTTATACCCATCCACGAGCGTCTTAGCTTTATTCCCTTTCTACATTGTCTCATGTATATAAGCTACACTAATTTTTCTTCTTTTCATTACCTCAACCAACTTCATATTCTTGCCTGTCAAGGTTCCTATATTCCAAGTAGCAAGTCTAATTTTCCTATTCCTCCTCTTCTTCTTATGGGCTAACTTTTTTAACCGCACTAGCCCAAAGTCATGCGGTAGCCCTTGCACACTTTTCACTGTAGCCGGGCGACGCTGCAATGCGTTGCTTAAAGCGGGGAACGCCCTAGCCTTATCGTGAAATATCATTCTCTCAGAATTCATATTTGGGTTGTGATGGTTTTACGCTGGCTGTCACGTACCTAACGCAACCCTCCTCTTTTACCCGGGCTTGAGACCGACAGCAAAAATTGACAGAGTTATTATAGATAAATATAAATGGCTGTGCTCACCTGCAGTTGCCTATCTTGGACCCTACGTGTGGACATCCTTGTGGGGCCTACCTGAGGCCGTGACAATCATAGGGGTGGTGGAGGATCGAAAGATCTGGATGGGGGCTGCATGCATGCAAAGTTTCAACTTCGTCAGATCATCCCAATTCTTGACCCCTTGATCCATGGCCCTTAAGTTTAATGGTTTTAACGAGCATCAGTTTTTTAGGATTTCAATCTAACGATCGTTAAGTTGGATGAGTGTCAAATTTGGGCTTGTGCTAATTCATTGTATGTTTAGGTGGCTTTTTTTATTGGGGGTCGTAAGGGGGAGTAGGGGTTGGTTGTTTAGTGAGTGCGAGGGGGCTCGATTGATCATAGGGGTTCCTATGCGAGAATTTTTTGCACAATGTGCCCATGAAAGATAAATATCATGTCTATATGAGCACAATCACACACTCAGAGAGAATATAACAATTGAAGTAGCTAAGTCAAGCTCAAGCAATTCTTGCTTGGTTTGGTTTATTGACATCCCAAGTGGTAGTGATATGAGACATATGGAAACAGAGGAACCCTTGGTGCGGAAAGCAAATCAGCAAACAAGGTAATGGATGCAACCATGTTTATGCTCCTTGCTCGGTCATGGGTCTCTATCTTGGATACTTTCGAAGTATTCAGGTTTCTACAATTGAGTGTTGTTGGCAAGAGCCATCTGATTCATCCGGATTGGGGCAATCCTTCCAGCTTAATTTTATCAACAACTAGGGGAACCCAGGTGTTGCAGGGAATAGGGATCAGCTGGGGATAATTCAGCCTTGGTTGTTGAAAGATACTCAGTCTTGGTTGGCAATAAGCCTAGGAATGTGCTAGAGCTTGTGGCTTTCAGGGTTGGCCTTCTAGAAGCAAGGTACTCAACCTTCCACAGTATCATAGTGGAGAGGGAGACATTGTTCTCAAAATCGAAATTGCTTAGCAAGTTGTTTGAGGGAGATGAACCAAATCATATCTTAAATCATAGGATTTTCTTTTATATAAATATTATAAATAATAAAAATATAATTCAAAAATTAATAATAAAAGTTAAAAAGAAAAAAGAAAAAAGTAGTTATTCATAATCCATCTTTGTTTTTGTTCATATTAACATAATTACAATGACAAATTAGAGTTGGATAGAATCTTATGAAGAATGCAATGGTATATCATGATGATATGTGTGAATAGTTAAATATGTCTTAGATATCAACATTCTAGGAAGCACGACACTTCTTCGGGGCTGGTGTGTCAGTGTCCTACATGTCTGGGAAACAGACACGTGCCAGACACATGAAAATGTGTCCTATATTGTTTTTTTATTTTTTAAAATTTTTGGACATTGCTCAAGGACACGGCTCAAACATGCACCGGACATGGCTTGGACAAGTGAAAAAATGTCCTGTATTTTTTTTTCAAGTGTCCTTTTTTTATTTGATATGTTTGTTAGTTGGTACTTAAATTTTTATTTTTTGATTGCTAAATTGATTAAAAAGTTAAAATGATATTATTTTTTAGTATATGATTATATATATTTATATATAACTATATATATTATTAATGTGTCATGACCTGTCCATGTCATGTTGTATCCATGTCTGTGCCTATGCTTCTTAATCTTTTTACACATTTTTTTCCTTAATTTTCACTTTTTGTAACTTAAAAAAACATCTTACCATGGAATGTTGATTATTCTGATTTTATTGTTATATTCAACTTGTTTATTTTTCCTGGTAATGTTGAACTAGGATAAATAAATAAGTTGAATATATAACAATAAAATTCAAATAATCAACCTTCCATGGTCATGATCTTTTTTTTTTTGAAGTAAAAAAAAGTGATAATTAAGAAAAAAAATGTAAAAAGATTTTAAAAAGTCAATGCAAGATAAAATTCCATATTTACACTATTGAACATTCTAACAAGCATCAAAATAGTAGTTGTGGCTGTGTGGCAGTTAGCGACCAAAATGTTTTGTAGTAGGTGATGTATAGCAGTTGCAGCAATGCGTAGTGGGGTACCGGTGTGAATTTTTTAAGTAGTAAATTGTTTTTCGAATCTTTTATAGCAGCCAATCTTGTGCTTTTTTTTTTAAGTGAATTGGAACCATATAAGGGTAGAGAGAGCTTTAGGAAAGGCTATTGAGGAAAAGGAAGAGGAAAAATAGTGTTTTAAATTAAAACTGCTTGGCACTACTAGGTTCTAGACTGTAGTGCTGTTCTAATTACATCTTGGTCTTTATGAATCTCTAAAACCTCCCCAAAATTGCAAAAGTTTTTAGGAGCTAATCACTGTATAACTTTTTAGAATAGGAATTTTACCTAGAGAGACAAGATAGAAAGGTCAAAAAAATTCCCATAATATTAACCTCTTAGCTATGACTATTCCCATTCAGATGAATTGCTTGAATGGTAAAATTTGATAAAACAAGTAGTGGACTATAAAATTCACTTGTAATTGTGATTTGTTTTTATGGATATGAATATTTTCCCAAGGATTCATGATATGAATTGTAGGATTCTAACAACAATGGATGGAGACTCCATCTATGCTATTGGAAGGGCCTCGAGTAAGGAGACTGCTTTATGGTGGCTTCTGTGGTGGTCAGTGACTTGTTAAATTCGGTTAATGCCACCTTCAACCACGTTCTGTGCACCATGGATTCTGACTCAGATATTTTGTCTAAGCAAGGAAGCCTGAAGCTTGAGCCTGTTTTTGGCTCTAAGTTCTACTTATTTTATTAGATTGTCATAGCTTCTCTTCTGCTCTGGGCAGTTGAGCCTGCCTATTTTGTATGTAGTAGCGATTGGATGTTGTCATTCTCCATCTTGTATGACCCTTGCCCCACTCCCAGTATTGTTCTCCTATAATTGCATTTTTTTTTCCTCATAAAATTTTTGTTACAATTTCCAAAAAAAAAAAAAAAGGAAGAAGTTTTGTTTGAGAACACGGACTGTGGGTGTGTTTACAAAAAGGAAGAAATGTGATTGTGTGGAATTGGTTGTAGTAATGGGCTGTTACACTGGGGCATGATCCCTAGTTAAGGATCATGATTCAGTTAAGCTTGGCTTAGTTATAAGTAACCTATATAATAATGTAAGAAACAATGCTTTAGAAAATATTTGGAGGTTGAACCACAAAATGTGGTGCCAAATATTTGATTATCTGTCATATCTATATTATAAAATTTCAGTTAACAAAGCACCCCCCCCCCCGCCCCGGCGTCCTCTTCTTCTCCTCTCTCTCTCTCTCTCTCTAACATTTAGGACAATCTTTTCTGTAGGATGTCTACTTTTGTGGATGGCCTTTTGGGTATGCATGAGCTCCTTGATGAATATAACAATTGTCTCCCCCGCCTGTTAACCTCCACCACCACACATTCACAAGCACAATGAAGAAGAAGTTCAACACTCAGTTGACCTATAATTGCCATTGAATTGCATCTTTGAAAAAACTCAGTTGAAAAACTACAAACATCCATGATGGGACATCTCTATCATCCTACAATTAGGTGTGCCCTACGAGTACTCTGCATGTAAGTTATGTAAGGGAGTCCTGAATAAGTTATGTAAGGGACACCTGATGTAGAAATTGTGCTTGTTTTATTGCTTCTCGAAGGAAGAATATCTTACCATCATGATTGTCAGATTTTCAATCAGTTATATCATATTTTTGCATTTTTGCAGGGCTTCAAAATTACTAGGCGGAGTTTGTGGAGATCCGTTCCAAGCTGGCAAGCTGTGTCAACAAATAGGCACCCTTCTGCTGGAAATTTCATGTCGAAACAACAAAGCCTTGGTATCCAGCTTGCACAGCTTAGCCGAGATGCCTCTGCAGCTGTGAGTATTTTATATGAGGAAGTATATGATTGTTAACTTGACCTGCAAAGTGCGACATTCATGTTCTTCTGATCCAAATTGTTGACTGGTGAGGCCTTGTGTGGAATACTTGGTAGACTATTTAGTCAATGACCAAAGAGTTTTTCTGGTGAGATATTTATGTTTGGCATTTTCGTATCATATACATAGGAAATTGGCGTGGATCTAAAAGTGTGAAGTGTCAATTGTCAGTGACAGGCAGCCATCAATTATTCCCATCTTTGATGCGAGATTGTTCCCCACTGCCTGTCATTTATAAGTAATACATAGGAAAATTTGATGGCATACAACCTTGGCCCTGCACATTTGCCCTATGTCCTCTACCTTACACCGTTTTCCAACGCATCCACTTTCTTATGAAAACCAGTGGAAAGTAGCATACTTCCCCTAAATACTCACTGGTGGTTCACAACCCTTAAAAATGGCGAAATACTTGAGTGATTTCTCCATTGAGTTGGGTTTTTTTTTTTTTTAGGATGGTCTATATTAATTTTGGACCCAGTAGATTAGAGGTCTGAGTGGCTGAACCATGTGGTTGTATGTACAGTACAAATTCAAGGCCAGATTATGCAATTCTAAGTCTGAGGATCATATAATTCCCCATCTCTTAAATGCTCATCAGAAAACTTGTTACATCCTGGTTTCCAATTGTGGGTTTTGGACTTAAATGGATCTTTGCTTTCCAGGGTGCTGCACGACGCCTCCAGTCACAAAGGAAGAATGTGGAGATTGAGTCAGTTGCAGAAGCAGGAAAGCCCGATACTCAACGAGCAACAGTGACAAAGTACTTCCGTCTTGAGGTATTTAGAGCTCTTAACCTTGTCGCCATTTGTAAGTGGAAACTTAAAGAACAGGCGAGACGATGTTCCGCAAAATATCCATCTAGTTTATCCTAGTGAATCTTTGAGTAACCAAGTTTGCTTCAGTAGGTGGGAACTGGTTTATGAGGCAATTGTCTATGTCAAATTTTTTTTGGCTTAACTTGATTTAGGTTGATGGATACGTTACCACATGTTTTTTTTTTCATATTTTATTGATACAATGATAAATATAATGTTGAAATTAACCCTTGTAGTTGATAATACATGAGTTGCATCATTAATATTTGTGTTATGATGTTGATTCTGGTACTACGATGGTTGGTATTGGCTCTTATGTATTGTTTAATGCTAAAAGAGAATAGGGTTTCTGCTCTCTGCTAAACTAGCTGACTTGGGTTTTTGGTAACTAAGTACAAGGAATGGGGTCTCTTCTGATTTTATGAAAGAACTGTAGAGATTTGCCTTGATTCTTACATGCAGAGGATGCGGAAGTTGTCGTCGGCTCTTGCATGTGATAGGAGAACTTGTATGCCCGTTTTCATTTTTATAAAGAAAGAGTTGGATTCTGGTTGGTTTCAGCTTTTCAATCCCACAACCTAGGCCCAAACTGAATTCTAGTCGGATTAGAATTTCTGGCTGGAGCCCTGACCAGAATCAAACTGTAGTGACCAAAATGCGGGTTGGGGTCAGTTGGGTTTTGCGGGGCCTGATGCAAGTGGGTGGGATACTTTACAGTCTAAAACATCTTGTAATTCTATAAACAAATTATGTGTTACTTCTGCTGGTACGTCTCTTTAATCATAGTGAATGGAGAAATCAGATAATCTGGTGAGTAATATTTGTTGTCTTTCTGTTTCAGTTCTTGGCAAAGGATCAAGAAGGTACAGATGAGGATCTTGATTTCAGGGCACTTGAAAATGGCTTTGTGAGTTGAATACCTTCATTTCTTGTCCTTCTATGGAAGTTTCTCATTTTTGGTTGCTCATTCTTAATTTATCCTGCAATTTGCAGGTAGCAGTCACACCTCTATGCTTACCTTTGGATGTCGAGTCAGAAATGCAAGCATCCGCATCAGATTGGTTGGCTGCTGCACTTACTAGAGACGAATAAGCTCCACTGGTTTATTGTTCAATTTCATAATTCCAATTTGGGTCTCTTGTTTTTTGTTTGATTCAAAATGTGGGTTAGATTTGATTTCTTGATTTTTTTTCAAAAAAAAAAAAAAAAAAACTACCTAATCTACGCAAGTGCATGTTCCACCTGTCAATGTAATTATGAGCATGCTGTATAATGTCCCTTGTTACTTGGTTCCTGTTCTTGGTGATGAAAAAGCCTGTGGTTTCCTGTTGAAAACTGTTTTTTTTTTTTTATAATTAAGGCATGGAGGAGTTGGGGTGTTAGTATTTATTTTTGTAGGTGTTGAGGTATGTAACTGAATATGGCAGGCCTGATTTATTTAATAGACTGGAAGTTATGTTTCAGCTGTTTTTCTTTGTAGTTGCAAATGATATTATCTGTCACAAGCTCTTTGCTGGTGTCCATGATTTGGCAATGTAGCATTGAACACTCTTAATTGCGTTGGTAGCTGTTAACCATTCTGAAATTTGAGTTCTTTTGCATGTTAGTCTTTCGGGCATCCCAGGTTAAAGATGTAATGTGGGTGCTCTTATGCTTGACAAATTTCCTGGTGTGGCCTCCTTACCTTTGATCAAATGTACCCGCTTTTCACACTTACTATCCCTTAAATCTGGCCTTACTGTTTGATTGGATCTCGAAAAATTTAAAGTTAAAAAAGAAATTTGAGGCTAATTAAATCAAAATTTAGGAAAACCTGCTCGGCTGGGCTTTTTTCTTCTCTGTTTTTCTTTTTGCCCTTTTGGGTGTCAAACCTTTGTCTATGATGACTTCTAACACACAAGCCACCCCAACCCAACCCCCACCACCGCGGCAACTGACACACAAGGTAAGCATCTGGGTAGGCCCATGATAAGCGCATTTGAGTAATATGCTGTGCTTGTGGGTGAAAATCTCCTTGCTCATTCAATCAGCAGAATGCTGTGTTCCTAATAGTATTACTGGCTGTGGTCCTGCATATAGATTTTGTCATGCACGCATTTCATGAGGTTGTATCACATGATACGGCTTGTGGAGGGCCTGAAATTTCACTGTTATATGGAACACTGGTGATGGACCCAGAGCAAATAGAGGTATAAAGAAAAATATAAATTCATTCGTATGGAAAACCATTTCCTGCTTGCATAGCTGTCCATTTCTTTGGTTGTAGGCTCGAAAAAATTAGAGGCCTAAAGCGACAATCCTTAATGAGGTTTTTTTATTTTTAAATATCATTATAAATATTTAATTTGAAACCTATTGTTTTTGCTTTTCCCGATATAAAATTACTAATTAAGTTTTTATATTGCAAGAGCATTTTGAAAATATTCAATATAGGAAGATGATGGCATTTAAATTTAACATAGATGCATTCTATGGGATAGTATTTGATCATTCAGATTTAAATGGAATTAGATGTAGATACGTTAAAATTAATATGTGCGATAAAAGTTGGAAAGTGTGGATATGGGAATTGCACATGAGATTATATAGAGAATTGAGATAATGGTGAAACCATGTGAATGAGTTAGATAGGTAATTTTAGTAGAGATTTTAGGAAGAAAGCATGTGATTCTTTATCTCAAAATAAAGGGAGCCATAATTTTTGCCTCATTTTTTGGGGGCCTAAAGCAAAGGCTTTGGTTGCCTTATGTAAAAGACAGCCTTGCTTCTACAATTGGTAGACAAGGAGAATGGCAAGTGAAGGGCAGGGAAGGGGTCAATTTCTTTTTTTTTTTTTTTTTTTTGTTATAGATCTCTGTCACTTGGCTTATTATTATATTTTTTCCTTTCTTTTTTGGTACCTAGCCAAGGGGGCTGGGACCTAAGAGAGCCCACACACTTGGAAACGGGAGTCCATGCATGTGGAAAAGGAAGCTCACACACGTAGGAATAGAATCCCACACACGTGAGAAAGGAAGTTTGCACATGCGTAAAAGGTGGCACATCCACGGCTCGAACAGGGATAGTAAGGTGAGAACCATCACTCCTTACCACTAGGGTAAGAAGCCGTTTTCAACTTGGCTTATTTTTTTTGAAACTTTGCCTAAGGACATGTTTGGGTAACATCCTCACTACGGATAAGTCATCTCTATTTAGAGGATTCCTTCATTTCCTTGAAATCATCACAATTCATGTTTAACAAACCTAGTAAATCCTACCATCTACATTATATGTCTCTCAATGGTTCTAATTTTTTAATGAAGACATGAGATTTCACTCCTTTGTTGTCTTTGGCCTTCTAAAGATAATGAACAGTTCATATTATACAAACGAGGCTACAAAAATAAAAAATTTCAAATTTTAGGATTTGGACTTTTCGACAAATATCTCAAAACCTATGATGAATTCATGCATGAAATTTGACCCATGCTAGTTTTTCGCCTTTAGGAGATGATGAATGGTTTGGGGTATTTTTTAGGGGCACAGAGGAGTAAAACATTGGAAAAAAAGGACTTACTATTATGAGATGTATTATTAAGAAGTGGATGCCCACATTGGGACCCACATGAGATAAGGAGATTATCTAGGGTTAGAGCCTTGTAACATTAAGTTATTTGGAGAGGAATTAATCTTATTTTATAAATAAGACCCTTTTCCCCTTTATTTTGTACACACATCACTCATTCTAATTAGATTTTCTTTCCGTATTTCTCTCTCTCTTATCTTCTTCTTCTTTTGTGGACTTTTAGTTTTACAACACGTTATCAGTACAATGGCTCTTCTTCTTCGTTTGTTCTAGTTTAAAAAAAAAAAACCTAGCAGCTGTTGCCTGCTGCCAACAGCGTTGCAACACTGATGCAGGCAGAAAAATTTTTGTCCGTAAAAAACTTCAAATCATGATATCTTGGTTGTTTGAAGTCTGATCGATGATCCGTTTGAACATATGAAAAGTTTGCGAGCAGATCTACAGATTGGAAGCAAGAGGAAGATTCAACGGTGAAGTAATTTTTCATTTTTTATGATCTTCTCTTAGTTTAATAATTATATGTATGCCTTTAACTTTATTATTATTATTTTTTTTGAGATCTGCATATAGTTAGAATTCTATTTGCATGATGAATGGTTTATGTCTCTAATCTAAGGGAGATTAAGATAAGAATTCCATATCATGGATCATAAATAAAAGAAAAAGTTTTATATTAACCTAGACCTAAAGTTCTGTACGTTAATGCAAGAACCAGAAGTTCTAATCCAAACCAGAAGATCTATGAGTCATTCTAATTTGGAACAAGAAGTTCTCAGTTTTGCAATTTGAACCTGGAGATTTATATTCCTAATTAAACATGAAGTTTTGATGTTTAGATCTAAAAATGAAATTAATCAATATTAGGCAAAAATATCAAACCTGAAGGATTGACAAAACCAGAAGTTTTGAAGCATAAAGCTTTGACAGAATCAGAAATTCTAATTCATGAACCTAAAGTTCTAAATCAAGCCACAAGTCTTGACAGAACCAACCATTTTGATTATTAAAGTTGAGAACCTAATGTTCCAACTTTCACTGGCCAACTTCTTTGACATGATTAATTTACTCCTTATTTTATTTTGAATGTTTTTAAGGTTTCATTTTTTTTTATCATTGATCATTATAGATGCGTACAAATAATTATATGTCTTTTATTACAATTCTTGCATGATGTCGAATTTGGCAAAACTTAAATTTAAAGCATTTAACATTATTGGGGACAATTACCTATCTTGGCAACTAGATGCAAAAATTCACTTGCAATCCAAGAAATTTGGAGAGGCTATAAAATAGGGAAATAAGATGTCCCCTGAGGACAAGGCGTTAGCCCTCATCTTCTTACGTCATCACATTCATGACAACCTCAAAATGAATACCTAACTGAGGAAGATCGAGCAAGTTTTTAAAAATTTCTGAAGGATAGATATGATCATTAGAAGATGGTCATATTACCATCTACTTAGAGTGAATGTCTAAACCTGAGATTTTGGGATTACAAAACAGTATCTGAATATAACTCTGCTCTCTTCAATATTGTTTCTTGTTTAAAATTGTGTGGGGAAAAAATTACGGAATAATAGATGTTGGAGAAAATGTTATAACTTTTCATATATCGAATGTAATCATATAATAGCAGTATCGAGAACGACGTTTCTCCAAATATTCAAATCTCATTTCTTGTCTCCTGGTCATTGAACAAAATTACAAAGTATTGATAAAAAATTACAATTCTAGACCAATTGGATCTATAACAATTCCTGAAATAAATGCCAATTTCAGTTCAAATAGAGGAGGAGGAAAGGGGCATGGGAGACATCATTCCTCCAGTAGAGGTGGAAGAAACAACTCCTCTAGACGAGGTGATTTTCAGGGCCCGCATCTCTCCCCGGCCCCCCACCAAAACCTCCCAAAAAAAAAAAATAAAAAAAAAAAATATATATATCATTAAAAGTGGTCTTATCCTTAGAAAAAGAACAGTCAGAATTAGAATCCGCCGGCTAATCCTATCTACCGTCCTAATGACACTTGCCACAGAAGTAGTAGGAGTGAGCATTGGTCATGCACTTATCATGCACCAAAGGAAGTTGTGGAACAATATAAAGGATACAAGGCCTCTATTAATTCAACAGAGACAAATGATTTAGAAGATTGGGATGGGGACACAATGCTACAAAATGAGAAGCCTCCATTGGACATCAAATACTTAGAGACCCGAGACTTCTTTGAAGATGAGAATGGCCAATGTTTGAGTAATGAGGCGTTTTATGCTATGTTAGGAGTACCCCCTGGTATGGTCTAGAAGATTAATAACTCTTTGAACTTTATAAAATTTCTTTTGGGACAATTTTAGACAGATGATTCTTTTTATGTTAGGACATTTATTTCATGGATATTTTTTTTGATGATGGCTAATTTGATTTTTTTTTATTATTTTGATGGATGTTTAAATTTTATCATGCAATTGCCTAGTTACATTAATTTATTATTTTGTTTAAGTTATGAATCATGGAACTGCGGATAATTTTTGTCTGGCAGACAGTAGCATAACACACACCATTATAAAAAATAAGAAGTTTCTCTTAGCATTAGTATTCAATCCACGTCAAGTATCCACCATAGCTGGACCTGTGCAAACAATTGAAGGCTCTTGAAGAGCCCAAATGACGTTATTAAATGGTACCCATTTATTTATTAAAGACACATTATTCTTAAGTAGTTTTCAAAAAAACTTGCTTAGTTTCAAGGACATCAAAATGAATGGGTACCTCATAAGTGAAGGTAACAAGGAATTCTTATTGCATTGTTATTAGTATTGGAGGCTGGAAGCAAATACTAGAAACATTAAGTGCACTCTCCTCAGGATTATATTATACAACAATATCCACTTTCGAATTATATTCGATTATGAGCAAAACGACAAAGTTAAGCCCGAAGCTTAAACTAAGTGTGAAGCTTAGTGATCTTAAGACTTTATTACTTTGGCATGATAGGTTAGATACCTTGGGCCTACTATGTTAACGAAAATTGTTGAAAACTCTTTTGAGTACTCTTTAGAAAATCACAAATTGACCATACCTAATAAATACTTATGTATCTTGTGTTCACAAGGACAATTGATTACCCAACCTTCTTTTACTAATATTGTATTAGAATCTCCATCCTTTCTACAAAAGATACAAGGTGACATTTGTAGACCCATAAAACCCCTAGTAGACCTTTTATGTATTTTATTGTTTGGATTGATGCCTTCACTCATTGGTCGGATATTTGTTTACTTTCAATTAGGAAAATAGCTTTTGTTTGCCCATTAATTCAAAATCATTAAACTTAGGGCTCACTCCCTGATTATCCTATTAAGTCTATCAGACTTGATAATGCAGAGGACTTTACATCACATGTTTTTAATGACTGCTGTTCATCTCTAAGAACTATAGTCAAACATCCTGTCCTCAAAATGGCTTAGCTGAATCCATGATTAAGCGTATTCAACTTATTTCTAGGAATATACTGATGCAGTTCAAATTACCAGTTAGTGCTTGAAGACATGTTGTGCTACCTACATCAATGTTAATTAGACTTCGACCCATAGCCCATTATCAATATTCTCCTACACAACTCATTTGAGGATATGAACTAAATATTTCTCACTTGCACAAATATGGTTGTGCAGTTTAAATCCCAATACCACCCACTCAACGTACTAAGACGGGACCTCAAAGTAGAGGGAATATATGTAGGTTATGAGTCTCCCTTGATTGTTTAATAGCTACAACCACTAACATGAGATGTCTTCACTGCTTGTTTTGCCGATTATCAATTTGATGAGACAATATTCATGCTGTTAGGGGGAGAAAAGACAGTTTCGAAAGAACGACGAGAATTAACATGAAATATTTTCACTATGTTTCATCTATAGATTCACGTACTTCACAATGTGAAAATGCAGTGCAGAGAATTGTCTACTTATAAGAAATTGCAAACAGATTGCCTGATGTATTTAACGATGCAGCAAAGGTGACTAAGTCACATGTGCCAGCTATGAATGTACCTGCCGGGATTAATATTTCTATAGGACAAAGTTAAAGTACGACAACAAAAGAATCTACAATACGTCAGAAGTATGGCAGACTTATAGGTTCAAAGGACTTAACTCCACGGAAAAAGAGCAATAAGTAATCATCATCATATCCTCTCGAAGAAGCACATACCGATTCTGAAGAGGTTATAGTAAAATCCACTCTCTCTAGAATAACAAAATTTCCTGATGAGACTTTGGAAGCCCCTGAAGAGGCATTAGTACCCAATAATGAAGAGATATTTATATTTTATAATTATTTAAGAGAGAGAAGATAGCAAGGAAATTTCCATTGATTATGCATTTGCATATGCGGTAGATACACAAATATTAAAGGAAAATGATGATGATGATTGGGACACAAAACCACGTACTATAAATGAATGTCAACAAAAGAAAGATTGGCCAAAATTGGAAAGTGCAATCAAAATAGATTTAGAATCTCTCAGTAAACGTGGTGTGTTTGGACCAATAATACAAACTCTAAAAGGTGTTAACCTTGTAGGTTATAAGCGGGTGTTTGTAAGAAAAAAAAAATGAAATGAATATAATTACAAGATATAAGGCATGACTAGTGGCAAAAGGCTTCCTGCAAAAACATAAAATTGATTATAAGGGAACATACTACCTTTATACATTCAGATTTCTGATAAGTTTAGTAGTTTTTGAAAATTTAGATATGAGACTCATGGATGTTGTAACTATTTACTTGTATGAGGATTTAGACAAGAAATTCATATGAAAATTGTCACAACCCGAGCCCAGGGTTCGGGGGTTAGCAAAAGCCAAACCTAATGACACACGTACTCCCGTGCATGCACACGTAGACCGAGTCTAAATGTACACGCACAAGGGAACATTCACACGTGCCAAGCAAGTACGCGGAAGCTGTAAATATCAGAAACATAAAGCTAACAGTGCAAGAAGAGGATACCAAGAACGAACTGACATAATTACATATGAAAGTCTTACAAAAAGAACAAAAGAATATATACAATAATGACATGTCATGACATATACAAGTCTGGAAATCCACACAAAACAAGACTCCAATGATGCATGCCAAGAGCGCTCTCCCGTGGAGTGATCACATCCACTCCTCTAGGCCTGATGGGGCCCCGGGGGTCTCATCTGGAGCCTGGCCGACCTGCGGGGGTTCGGCCGGGGGATCTGGGCCTGCAACACCAAAAACGACTGTGAATACGAAGATTCAGCAAAGTATAAACCATAGCAAGTTAACACACGCTGTGTCTAATAGAATAAAGAACATCATGTGATTAAAGAAAGCATTTTCGTATACTAGGCTGTCATGCGAGAAAGAAATATGCTGAGTGAATCAATGAATACATGCTGTGTACATACTAGTGGCTACTACATTACCATATGCTCCCAAAAGAGGGATCTTATAACATGCAAAGAACACCATTGTCCGGGCCAGGGTACAATGGGTCTCGGTTTCCTGGGGTCCGGTTCCCCAAGACATATCCATACTGCAGCAGGTCCATATAAACTATACCAAATTCACCCCATCGGGATCCTAAGGCTGAGGCTAAGTAGAGCCTGACCATACAGAGTCAATCATGAAAACCCTGAGTAGATCGTGACAATATATCATACGTGCAGATCTGTGAGTGGTCATATCATACATGCATACTCAAGGTAAATAAACCACACTGTGAAAGTAACGAAACATACGTAATCATGTAGAGCGTTGAGATCAATGATCGAATGCAATATGTCATGCAACAATTCATGTGGGATCGAATCATCTTTAGTTACAACCCAATTTTAATCTAATTATCCGGTGTTTCTAACCGTGCATGATGATGTAATTTTAAGTTATTCGATGCACCGTTGTCTAGTGTTGCTTGAATTGGGCGGTGCACGAAGTCCCTTAAACCAACACCCATGGGGAGGTGCTTAACATCCGGATAACGAACATGAATGATTCGCAGCCCTTGAGATCATTCACGCATTGTATCACATTCCGTTGGGCAAGTCTAGGTGCTCTACGTTCTATCATGAAGGTCATATCGGTCTTTTCTTTACACCTATCCTTGTTTTTCTTTCATTAGTCTAGTGTGGATATGGCTTAGCCGTGTGTGTGCTACGGCTTAGCCGTGTGTGGTCTACGGCTTAGCCGTGGCTGGGCCGTAGAAGGTTTGTCAAGTGCAGACTCTCAGTTATTCCAGAAATTGCACCCTGTATTGATCTACGGCTGGGCCACGGCTGAGCTTCGGCTTAGCCGTAGGGCAATCCACGGCTTAGCCGTGCCCTAGCCGTAGAGGAAAACTGGGTTTTTCTCCTCTCTGGATTGTGAGCCGTAGGTGCTATACGGCTTAGCCGTACCTGCACGAATTTAAGTTTCTGAAACACACACAGAAAGTCTGGAAACTCATCAGAATTTGCAAATTAACAATGGACAGGAGAAGAATACTACTAAATGGGCTGTACATACATTTTTCCACATCAATTCATGTAAAACTATCCAAATCAAATGCATACCAACATGGGTTCTCACAAGCTAGGGTTATACTTGCCTCAATCGGAAATGTAATTACACAATGGTAGCCCTTGGATCCAACACAACCTAACACAATCAAAACCACATGCATGCATGAGGGATGGAGAGAAATCCATAACATAGACCCACCAATAAGAACAAGAAGGAGAATACTAGAGGAAAGAGATGAGAGAATGAAAGAAAATCCACTCACCTCACATGCAAGACCCACCTTCCTCTTGATCGATGGAGGAGAGGAATTGGAGAAGAGAATTCAAGAGAAGGAGAGAGATGAGTTTTCCACGTGCAGTAGATGAAGTTGAGAGAAAACGAGAGAAGAAACTGGAGTTTGATCGATGGTTGAACTTATATAAGTTAGTGGGTTGACTAAATTGCAAGAGAGTCCAAGTTAAAAGTGCTAATTTCAGTTTGAGTCAAATCCCTGTCCAATCGAATCAAACGACATCGGTTGCGAATGACGTAGTTACGAAAGTTAACGAGCTCAACGAAAGACACGTGTTGACATCAAGATGATGCAAAAATGACCATGTCTAAGAAAAGCTAAAATTACGAAAAAGGGCTTGGTCTACTTAATCCATGTCAAACTCAACCCAACTACCTATCCATGACCCGTAACGAAAACAAAACACAAACCAACCACGATTAGCAACGAAAACAAGATTTAACTAGCCGCTAAACGAGGTCAAGCTGGGTCGGAGTGTTACAAAAATCATGGAAGAATTTGCTTTGCCTGATGCAAAGTCAATGGGTATGTACTCAATAAAACTAAGACAATTATTGTATGGCTTGAAGCACTTTAGAATAATGTAGTATAATCGTTTTAGTAAATACTTGTCTAAGGAAGGGTATGAAAATAATCTCATTTGCCCATGTATCTTCATAAAGAAATTCTTCAAAGGATTTGCAATAGTGGCAGTTTATGTTAATGATATAAATTTAATGAGGACTCTAGAATAGCTTGAGAAAACTATTAATTATTTGAAAAAAGAGTTTGAAATGAAAGACCTTGGAAAAATAAGATTTTGTCTGAGCCTGCAGATCGAGAAAAGATCTAGTGGAATATTAGTCCATTAGTCTAACTATACCAAAAAAATCTTTAAATGTTTTAATATGAATAAGGCACATCCACTAATTAAGTACCCTTATGGTTGTTCAGTCTTTAAATATAAACAAAGATCCATATCGTCCCATTAAGGAAAATGAAAAGATATTAGGTTCTAAAGTATCATACTTGAGTACTAGCTCTAATGTATTTAGCACAGTGTACTAAACTGCATATTTCATTCTTAGTAACTCTACTTGCCATATACAGTTCTACTCCAATGCAAAGGTTCTAGTTTGGTATCAAACATATCTTATGATATTTACGTGTAACGATTGATTTGAGACTCTTTTATTGTAAAGATTTCAAGTTTGTAGGATATCTTTCTAATCGTCATAAGGGTCGATCACAGACAGACTATATGTTTTTTAGTGGTAATACTGCAATTTGTTGGCATTCTATTAAACAAATTTTAGTAGCTACTTTTTTTAATCATGCTGAGATTAACCTTTTATAAAGCCAGTAGAGAATGTGTATGACTACAATCTTTAATTCAGCATAGCTTTTGTTAATTGTCTCATAATACAAGTACCCCAAGCATTATTTATGAAAAAAATGAGGCATGTATTTAACATATTAAAGAAGGGTACATCAAAGGTGACAAAGTAAAGCAAATTGCACCGAACTCTTCTTCACACATGAGTTTTAGAAGAACAATGAGATTGAAGTTAAGTAAGTTCATTCAAGTAACAACCTAGCTGATCTGTTTACCAAGTCATTACCAAAATCAACTCCAAAAGCTTTTATATGAGATCGCCATGTATAGATTCTATCATCAAACGATGTAACGGTTGTTGTCAGGAAGAGTAACTGATCAGGGGAGGCATCCTGAAGTATGCTATCCAGGACATTTGTGCGCTGTGTTCATTTTCCTTTTCTGGGTTTTATCCCACTACGTATTCCTATTTAAGGTTTTAACGAGGCAGCATCATGATGTCCAACACAAGTTCAATGATCTTGTAGAATATTATACTCTTTTTCCTTTGCTTTGATTTTTATCCCATTGGGTTTTCCTTTGCAATATTTTAATGAGCCAACTGTCATTGATTGAAAATTATCTAGAGGGGAGTGGTATGAGACATATTATCAAGAAGTGAATGCCCACATTGCGACCTATATGAGAAAAGGAGATCACCTAGGTACAGTGTCCTAGCATATTAAGTTGCTTGGGGTTAAAGTAATCTTATTCTATAAATAAGACCCTTCTCCCCCTTATTCTATGCACACATCTCTCATTCTAATAAGATTCTCTCTCCTTATTTCTCTCTCTCATCTTCTTTTTCTTGTGTGGGCTTTTATGTTTGCAACACTTACCCATTTTGTGGTATTATGTTGATGCGCTGTTTGAATTTTCTCATGATCCATTTTGAATTTGTCTGCTAAAGTTTCCCCTGTAGCTATAAGTGGCCTTTTGAAGAGGATGAATGGTTGGGGTTGTGTAAGTGGTGCCCATAAAAGTCAAAAATACCATTTATTGGTTTAGAACCTTTTGCAATTAATTGAAAGTCCATCAGGAATCAGCGATTTTAAGCATGGCGAAGATGATTAACAGTTCAAATTGTCATCTAAGTAAGGGCTCACATAAGAGGAAATTTTGAAAAACACAATCCTTTTAACATGTGTTTTCTACAGTAGCTCCACAAATCTCGCAATTTTAGGGAGAGAGGAAAACTTGTTTTTTGACAAAAATGGGTTTCTTCGGGTTTCCTTGATTAAAAGGAAAATTGGAGCGGAATCTTCAATGAGGACCGTTACGAACTGTGCCCTAAGTATTTGCTAAACAACTCTATAATCATAGATTTTCTTTTCTCTCTTTTTTGGTTACTACACTAGGGACTTTTATACACACTCATGTCCTCACCAACTGAACTATAATTAGGGAAATACCTTTTTGCATGCTCAACTACTTAAGGAAAAGAACGACTCTTTACCATAGTAGTAAGGAGTGGCTGTTCTTATTGGGCTATTTAAGGTTAGAACCTTAACTAGCCCCCCTTTTTCCTGCTTGTAGAAGCTACTTTTCTACTTAGGTGGGCTTCTTTCTTAGGTGTGTCAGGCTATCTTTGGGTCCCAACTCCCTTAGCTGGGCCTAAAAAAAACACTCTACTCAAGGAAACTTTTTTCTGATGTTGCAAAAAGTGTGGGAATTGACTAGTTTGGAAAAGCAAATATGTAGTTTGACTTTAAGTGATACAGTTAATATCCTTGGCATTCCAAAAACTTGTTCTGAGGTCATGTTTTGCAACCAAATCCTTATTGATTGTTCCTAGATTTAGAAAATCTACAATTGGTGCTTGTGAATTTTTCGATATTTTGGCTTACTGGGTAAGAAATCATGTGGCCCATATGCCACAGGTCCCACGTCATATCAAGCAGATGGCAGTTTCAAGAGACATTAATACTTCCACTTAGGTTAAGACTTGACCTATAATGTAGACGAGATAAAGATCCACAGCAATTAAGGATTAGTGGATAGAAGCTTATGCCTACTTTGGAAACTCCAAGTAGGATCAGGGACATGGCTTTCTTGTCCTAGAAGTCTCTAGGAAGCATGACTCCTTGCGATTATCTATATAAGGGAGATGGGATCCATATCATGATCCATCATTAGTAAAAATCTTCATTTTAAAGAATTTTCAAGTCTGACACTCCCCCATAGGATTTGAAAATCCATTCTTTGAAGATTTACTAGCTGACCAATTCTTCTCAGCTATGCACCGATACACACTGATATAAACGTGAAATCCTAAGCCATACAGATATTCAGTGAGAAATCCTCAAATCTATGGCAATGAATAATTCGCGAACTTGTGTCCATTTCTCACCTATTACGAGGTTGTAGGTCTGACTTCCAATGCTGCAGAGGAAATCCTTTGCGCTGTCATAACTTGCCAAAATCAATTTGGATTCACACCGCATCTAGACCTAATTTGCCTAAAAAAGGGTCTATAATTTGAACCCTGATCTGACAGCAAGAGGAAAGCAAGATGTAATCCTAGCCATCATCTTATACTTGGGTTGTAGATTGCGTTGTGATTCAGATCCGAACTTCTATTTGTTCACAGGGTAATTTTCATGTGTGCTTCATTCTGGTCACTGAAACTTTCAACACATTGTCTAATAAATAACCTGAAGACAAATCCTAACGTTGATTAAAATTTGTAAAGTTGGGCTTGTTAAAACGTGTGGATGGTGCGGTCTACTTGACCGCACCGCGCACATGCGTCCCACCTTGGATGCCTAAGGCAATTAAGGAATCATCTTATTTGGTAATTTAGAAACCTTGTTGAATTTTGAAACTAATGGTTGTGTCCTACTTGAGTTACTAATAAGATGAATAGTCTTACTAAATTAGGAGTTCGATGATGAGAATGAAACTATTATAGAGATCTATAAATATGCCATCAAGGCTGTGGCTCAGTTGGTTTGAGCCTTAGTTTTGCTCTCCAAGGTCTCAAGTTTGACTCCCGTCCCTTGTGTTATCTGGATACTATGTGTGTGACAATGTACGTACCCCTTAGGAAATATTCCTTGCTCGTCAGAATTGGATAACCCCCGGGCTGGAGGACAAAGGTATAAGGGCTGGGTTGGTGAGGAATTCCTGGGTTATAAAAAAAAAGATCTATAAATATATGGGTTTATTGGACTTATCTTAATAAATTAATGTCTCATTGTTTTATGGATAATGTGTGAGATTTATATATGTATATTTGATGCATATCATATTACATATATTACATTGGCAACAAAAACAAAAGGCGTGTATTTAGAAACATGCGTGGCACCATATAGGCTTAGTCATCGACTCGCACAGATTTAAGATTGCCCTTGATGTCTTAGTAACTAATAGGATGATGTGCATCCATTTGTATGATATGCCGAGTAGGTCAATATAAATCTTATTGGTACAAGCAGATTTATGGAATGCCGACCGAGTCTCATGTGCATTGGGGTGATGACTTAGACCTAGCAAAATCCAACCCGACCTGCTAACCTGGCCTGACCTGTTTCTGACCTGCCTTACTTAAACTATTTAAAGTACAAGTTGAACACGAGTTAGGGATTTCCTAACCTGTATAAACACGGGTTGAGTTAGGGTTGACCCACCTAACTTGATTGACCTGTTTAAATTTTATTAATTTACCAAGACTTTTTAATTTTCATGTAACTTTTCTTATTCATATGAGCTATAAATTGTGTCCTATTAATCTTATATGGATGAGTTATGCAATATTTTGATACTTAGAATATAGAACTTAAATTTTCATTTGACAATACAAGGTTTTTGAAGTTGAAATATTAATGTGTCTTTTATCTTTTCATTGGCATAAAAATTTACCTCTAAAATATGGATATGAATGGAATACAATAGCATTAATGAGTTTTATACTTATACTCAAATATGACATTATAAAATTGAACAAAAATTGAAAAAGGATTATCTCAGGGGCTAGAAAATATTGATGGATTTTGGCCCTATTTTTTACACCTTGAAAATTGAGAAATTATAAATTCCTGCTGAATGCAATACTAAATGAATTTAGATGTAAGGAGAGTTTTACAAAGGAAATTGAGCCACATAAAATGAATTAGATGACACACAAAATGGGAATTAAATAGGTTAGGTCGAGTCAACTTGACTCAACTAGCATCAAAATTTGGGTTAGGTGAGTTGGGTTGACCTACCACAGGTGCGGATTAAAGGTTTCCAAACCGTTTTAAAAAAAAGGTCAGATTAGGGTTGAACCAACTTGAATTTGGTTAACCGACCCATTTGCTAGGTCTAAGTGATGTGGATCACAAGTAGAGGTGTCAAATGCGTAGGGTTGGCAACGGGTTCTGGTTGTCCACCCTCAACCCACACCTACAAAGGGTCAGGTCGGGTTGGTCCACTTGAGCCCGCATTATGTTATGAGTTAGGGTCAAGCCAAACTAACCACTTCAATTGAATACTATAGTCTCTCTTTTTCTTATTCTTTTCCCTTTTTTTTTTTCTTGTGAAAGTGGATTCATAGATTATATTATTACAAAGAAATGAGACCTTATGTTTTTAAGTTAAAGTACTTAACCACTATGCCATCAAAGTTTTTTGTGTAAATATTTATCCAAAAATGTTTAAATAGATATGTAAAGGCCAACCTTAGCTATTAAATGTAACTACTTTAAACATTGACTAACAGTTTGAGTTTATTTGTGATGTATTTATAAAAGTAGTTATACTTTAATATAAATATAACTTTTATTATCTTTTAATGCTTATGTATTGAACTTTAAGCACAAGCGGTCAAGTTTTTAAAATAATCATTATCCATGATTTTCCATATACTTATTAATTTTATCATAATCATTACATAATAAAGCTAAACCCAAGCAAAAATACAACATAGGGAATTGATAAAAGCATAATAATAAGCTATTATAATTTATAAGACAATAATATAATTTAAAAGAGATAAATCCGATAGAGCTTTATGTTTGCAAATGTAGAAAAAAAAAGTCAATACTATCCTAAGAAAATCATATCTTATATTATTTCTAATAATTCCTTATGAAATGAATATAACTTATATCATTTCTAATAGTTCCTTATGGAATTAAATATAAATATAAAAGACTATATGCGGGTCATGCGAGTTAGACAGGTTAGTTCTAACCTAACCCATTTTTTTGCGGGTTAGAAAATTCTAACCCATGCTCGACCTATATTTTACGCAGGTCATAGGTAAGTCTGGCTAGGATCGAGTTGACAGACTTAAAATTAGTTGTTGGACAAGCTACATCCAAGTAAGTCCGATAGCTAGTTTTAAAACCAAGCATGGTTGTATTTGTGATGACCTACTTGCACAGTAGTGAATCGGTACAATGTTGACGTGGGCTTTTTTGTGCAGCTAATGCATGTTCACACTGTGACATGCTTTTATAAACATACGTGTTTAAGGACCTACCTATGGGTCACATGAAAATACCCTAGAGTCCCAGTTGTTGTGCGATAGTTAGTCCCCGTAGGTGGCTCTTGAGTTGAAGTTAGTTATTGTGTAAATTGATCATAGAGGCTTTTGTGCCCTTATACCTACTTTCATGTTGGAAAGATGAGATCGGTGATACTACTTTAGCTGTGGATGTATCATGACGACATGAGAAGCCTACAAGCCGCCGTTTTAGGGAAGCTGCTTGGTTGATATTAACCTTAACATTACACTCATGTTTATACGTGCTTAAAACACTTTTCAGCTCTGGCCATAACTAGTATTTTGAAATTTTATTTTGGCAAACAATTTTTGAATATATATATATGAATAATTATTTTTTAAGAAAAATGTTTGCAAAATGATTTTTTCTCGAGAAGTTGAATAAGCACGTATGTGGGTTGAACATAACTCAAGGGTATGAGTTCATGTCCAATCCAGTGTGGTCATGCGAGTGTCTAGGGTAGTCTAGTGTGCCAGTGAGTTGCGAGTGCCTAGGGTAGTTTGGTGTGCCAATGAGTTGATGTATTCTAGTCAGATGGTGAGTTAGTTTACATTCTCTTCATGGATAGGCATCGTGGAGATCCCACTGTTCAGGTCAATTTTATTTTGTGGAATTTGATGATGGAGGTTTGCAATCAAATGAGATGAATTATATTCGGTGTAAGTGAAAGATTGTTGGCATCTGTGATGGGGCCTACTTGTGTTTACATGTGGGTAAACCTCAACATAGATAGACACTCATCACAAAGATAATGTTTGAATTTGAAAGGATGTGTCAATCCTTGTGTGATAAAAATGATAGAATTTGTTTGAGATTTATCTAACTCCTCTACCTTATTATCTCTCCATTTAAATTTGAATTTAAAGAATTTGATTTAATTCTTTATCCTTATATCTTTACTCAAATTTGAAGTGGAGTTTACCACCCATTAACCAAAATGCTAAAAATAGATATGGGAGGCTCGTTGCAAAGAATCTAAGCACTCATAACTAATAATAAGCAACAGTGAGAATAAGACTATATCTAAACCATCAATCATCATCTTTTACATCAAAGGGTGCCCATCCTTGCTCTTGGATCATGAAGAGTGAATCCCATGCAACTAATCTCTCATAGATAGTCACATATCTCTCCATTTAGTGCTTGATCCAAACCGATGCTGTCCTGTTCACGTTTGTAGCGACTATATGATTATAGATCTGTGTTTCCGTAACAACAAAAGCCTTCATAAAAGTTCAAGGGACACGATTGTATTCTTCTTTTCAGGATATTGAAACTCAAAGAAATCTACTTCATAAAATTCCATTTCAAATTTGAATAGAGAGATAAGGATAAAGAGTTAGATTAAATTCTCTCAATTCGAATTTAAATGGAGGGATAATAACAATGGAAGAGTTGGATAAAACTCAAACAAATTCTATCCTTGTCAAATTCAAATTAAAATTCAAACATTATTTTTGTAAGGGGTGTCTCTCCATGTTGGGGTCCGCTCACACGTAGACACAAGTGGTTACCATCATAGATGCCAACATGTTTAGTGTAACTTGCTTCACTTTAAGAGGTCAGTGTATCTCTCTCATCACTTACATGCATTAACGAAGAAGTAGAAGTGAGTCGTAAACGTAACCTACAAGGGTCACGCTCACTCTCATTCACACGCCCAATCCACATTGAAGTCAGGTGCACAAGTGTTAGAATTGGTTGATGGTGTGGTCCAAGTGACTACACGACACACGTAGGTCCCACATTGGCGCCTAAAGAAAATAAGGAATCTTTATGGCTTTAGTATTTTAGAAACTGTACTGAACCTTAAAACTAACTATTTGCTTCTTACTTAAGTTACTAATAAGAGGAATAGTCCTACTAAATTAAGAGTTCTATGAAGGGAAATATCAAAGAGATCTATAAATATATAGCTGTAGTCACTTCAAGAGATTATTATATGGCTCTTTCATCACTTTCACACATTAAAGACGAAGTAGAGCGAGTTGAAAACACTGTGCGCGAGGCTCTTTCCCTCTCTCTATCATTCACATGCCCAATCCACGATGGAGTCAATGCGTGTGATTTACAAATTGTGTTATTCATATCTGATCAGCTAAAGATGATCCTATAATGGTATCAAAGCTCCAAGTTCTTGGGTCTAATTTGAATAATCATGAAAGTATGATTTGTTTATTGATTTGTGTAAAATTATCTACATTTTATGAAAGTTAGATTTGGGCTTTCTGTTTAGCACATATCGATTAAAAAAAAGTCCGCGCATGTGTTCTGGAATCCCAAATGATCAATCACCCAATTTATGAGGCACTCTTAAGATAAGTTCATGGGTGAATTATTATTCACATCTATGCCTAATATAGGGGGAATCAACAGATGCATTAAATGTGTCTTACTTGTAAAGCATTAATTAAGAAAATTAAGTTTGTGATTACTCAAAATTTAAGTTATTTGGTTGATCAATCACATATATAGACACCTAAATTAATGGATTAATGATTTAAATGGCTTATATGGGTTAAAGAACATGTATTTGGATTTCTTTTCAATAAAGCCCAACTTAGAAGTTAAAGTGGAAAACTAACTATTGATCATTGAGATGAAATTATTGTATCCAGATGGTAAGTTATTGTATCCAATTAGTAAGATGTTTTAAAGGGAGTCCTTAGATCATTATTGGTTTGATTATTTTTTTTCATTAGCAAAATCCACAACCTTGATTAATTAAGATGTTGGCAAAGTGAACCAAAATTATGATAAATTGTGGATTTGTAATTGCAATAAAAAGATCACTAAATTTAATTAAATGATGATTAATTGCACCAAAATGAAATTTCAAATTTAAATTGAGGATTAACTCAAATGCTCAACCATCTATCAACCTTTTGAAAGGAAGATGGACATGCTTAAACCAGAAGACATGAGTAAGCTTTATCTATGTCTAAAGGTGCAGCCAATTTATTTAGACATGTGTGATTAGCAAGTATAATCTCATGAATAAACACTGTAATAAATTAATGTCATTTTTACCCAAAAGTAATTCAAGATGACTTACTGGAAAAATAACCCTGCATGACACTTACAATAAAAAAGATCTCATAGTTTGTAACACACAAAAATGTCCTGGTCCTTTTTCATGCAACTTTAGGGTTTTGAAACGAAGGAGAGACACTACTGTCGCTGCAACGATAACGTCACCCCCATCGGCTCCACCCAAACCCTCAAACAAACGATATCACAGCCCAACATAGATATCGTTATTCATTCATTATCTTATCGGTGTCTTCATCTTATTCACCTTTGATAAACTCCTCTTATTCACCTTTGATAAACTCCTCCATTACTCTAGCTCCAGGTATATTCATTTCATCTCTGCAACAGAGAGAATCAGAAGTCCAATTGAGACAAATTCAACCCCCGATCATATCTGGACCTTGTCAATCCCAGGCTGTATCCAAACAACATGGCCCACCTTGCAATCAGCCTATAAAGACCTTTTCCGGCATCTCTCTTGTTGCTGGAGTTCAAAATCAGATAGTCCACTTTCTATTTCATCAGAATTGGGTGACCCTCGAGCTGAAATCCAAAGATCCCAAGATTGGACTTGCGAGAGATACCTAGGTCATAAAAAAATAATAAAAAAAAATAAAATGTTTCTATTAAAATGTGTGACCTGCGCAACAACCACCTCTCTGCCCCTCTCTTGTGCAACTTCCTACAGGAAACATAGTTAGAAACCTTGTTTATTGATTCTACGATCACAACAAAACACGGAGGAGAAGAGTGGAGGAAGAAGAAGAAAAGATGGGTAATGAGTTGTGTCACAAGTAAGAAGATATCGAGGAAAAGGAGGATGAGTGAGCGTCGATATTGTCACTCCCCTCTAATGTAAAAGTATATATATATATATATATAGGGAAACCCTCTCCTCAGCTATAGCTGAGGATAACTTCCGCTACCCACGTGCGGCACGCACGTGTCTGGCTGAGCGTTAAAAAAAAAACAAAAATCAAAATGTTTCTGGCCCACCTCAATTTTCACTTGAGCTCGCCCCGCCTTCTTTTCATTTCTGAACAGCACAAGTTAGGGAAAAAAAACCCTTTCCCCCTTCTCTCTTCTCTCCCCTCAACTCTCTTGCTTTGCTTCACCACTTTTCCCTGCTCTCATCTCTCTCTCTTGCCTGCGATCCCTCATCTCTCTCGCTCGTGGACTGCCTGCGCTCGTCTCTCTCGCTTGTGGACTGCCTACGCTCATCTCTCTCGCTTGCTGCGATGCCCTCACCGATCATCTCCTTCGCTCGCCTGCCGCAAGCATCCTTCATCACCTCTCTGTTGCAGCAAAAATAGGGCGGTAGTCCCTTCCTTTTGCTGAATCCTAGCACCACGACACCTTTGCTTAGTATTTGGAGATGTGTATGGCTGTGCGGTCTTAGTATTTGGAGATGTGCAGGGCTGTGCAGTGGATCTGTGTGGTAGAGATGGTGCGGCTGTGATGGATGGTGATGTTAATGATGGTGGTGAGCATGGAGGTTTTAGTGATGGAAGGGTGTTATGAGATGAGCGTTTCTCCAGGTGGGTTTTAATCTACCTTCCCCTTTGTATTCATGTCTTCTCTTGGTTCTCCTGAAATATTGTTTGTTCTTTGCTTTTAGTTTTCTTGATGTTTAAAGTGTTAGGTTTATGTCTTGTATTCCGGTTTAGCCGGATGAGTCACTGGGTTAGCCAGAGACTAGTTTAAGGTCAAGGGTATTTTGGTAATTGTACCGGGGCTTTCTTGGTGGCCAAGAAAGCGGAGATTATATATATGTATAGTCTGTAACCCTAGATCTTGCGGCGGCGGCATCAGTTGCCCGTGGTGCTCCCACACCACGTAGGAGAGATGAGGTGAGAGTGTGGGAATCTCTTGTATGCTTTACTTGTCATAGTGAAGATGTTCGTCCTCCTGTGCCCGTGGATGTAGCCCGGTTTGGGTGAACCACGTAAATCTCGGTGTCTCTTCTTGTGGTGGTTGCTTTGTTTTGATCTTGTGATTCCGTGGATGCGCACAACGGGTGATTATCAGAAAATCACAACAAGTGGTATCAAAGCCGAGGTTGGTGTTCCTCGGGGTTTCTGAGTGAGGTGGAGATCGCTCAGTGGTTTGGAGGTTGTGCGCATGAAGATCAACGAATCGGATCTTCTCGGAGGATCCGGAGTTCTGCGATTCTCATTGCAGAAAAATCAAAGATCACGGGTGATCTTTAGTTGAGCCATGGATTAGAGTTTCCAACCGGAGAAAATGGGGCCACGCGGGCTCCTATCAGTATTGATTTACAAAGAGATGGTTCCCTCAGCAGCAAATCAATTGTATTGCAAGTTGATGACAAATCTCAGTCAGTGTTTACAAGTTCGATTCGACATTCTCTTCAGGAGAGGCTAAGCAGGGGTTCTGGCTCAGGGAAGAGTCGTGGAGATGAGATATACTTGAAGCTCCGTACTAGTACTGGGTGCTGGGAAATCTGCGGTGTTGAACAGTTTGATTGGGCATCCTGTTCTTCCAACTGGAAAGAAAAAAAAAATCTCAGCACGGGATTTTCGCAGAGAATGTCTCGGTCCAGAGAAAAACCAGGAAGAAAAAAAAAACTCACCGAGATCTTCGCCGGACTCGCTGCCCGCCGCCGTCGCTGTCGCTGTCGCTGCCGTTCCCGTCGCCGCTGCCAGCCGGCGCTGAAGCCGGAGCCGAAGCAGATCGCGGCCTGCTGCAATTCGGTTGCCGAGGATGTTGCAGAACCAGATCGCTTGAAGCACCGCCGTCGCCCGCACGTCGCCGTCGCCGTCGCCGTAGCTGTCGCCATCGCCGGCCCGCCGTGCAGGATCGCCGGAGAGGGGGGCCGTCCGCCGCTGCCAGCACCTGACCGTCACTGAGGACGAAGAAGCCGGCGCGTCCCTGTTGCAGACGGCAGAACAGAGGAAAGGAAGAAGGAGAAGAGGTCGAGTCAAGGTCCGGGTCAGGTCGCAGTTTGACCTGAACCTGTTCGTGCAGCGCAAGCCCATTGGCAGAAACGGGCTACGGGTCAGGTCAGGTCAGGTTAGACCCGACCCGATCGCACAGAAGCCCAGCAGTTCAGAGACGGTTTGGTTTCGGGTCAGGTCAGGTCCGACCCGACCCATTATCAGAAGGACCAGACCCAGTTGCAGCAAAGCCCAGCGCAAGTGCAGTTCAGTTCCGGGTCAGGTGAACCCGACCCGGGTCCGCTCCAGAAGCCCAGCAGACAGCGCAGAGTGACGTCAGCAGTGACGTCAGCAACGGTCAACAGGCAGGTTTGACCAGATTAACGGCTGAAATTGTTTCTGCGATATCTTGATCGTCCGATGTCCGATCGGAGATCCGTTTGCGCCTACGGACTTGTTTCGAGCAGATCTACGCAGTGGAAGAGGTTGATTGGCTGTTTGACAGTCAAGGAGGAGGTTTGACCGATTGGAGCGTAGAAACTTGTTTCTACGATATCGAAGCCATCCTGAGTCGGATTTCAGATCCGTTTCTTCCAGTGTGCTCGTGTCGACGAGATCTATGATTTGATGCAGAAATCTTGAGGAGATCTGAACAGATGTGGATTGAGGCTAGAATCGGGTCTACTCGACCTGGTTGTTGTTGCAAACACAATAATAGGAGTCGCCGGTCTAGTTACAAAGGGTTTGCTGATTCAAACGAAGTTATTCGTTTGGGCTTCACATGATTGGATGTGATGTTATTCATCTTGCCAGAGCCAAGCCGGAAAAGCAGCAAGGAGGAGCTGATGTATCAGCAGTTGATCGGAGGCCCGGTCAAATGGAGTTTTTTGACCGCTCGGAGGCAGAGGTTGTTCTGCAATGGAGTCATCTGGACTTGTATTCCCGATCTGTTTGCTTGCATGCTTGTGGTGATTGGATCTTCACAGTGATGTTGAAGATGGGGCAAGATGGTGAGTGATTCAGATATCACTCAAATTCGTCAATGGTTTCGAGCTTTTAGTTCGAGGTGGAGTTTGACGAGATGAACTTTACTCAAAGTTCATGTGCTGGTTCAACATGTCAAAGTGTTGAAGAAGACTGCATCCCTGGTGCAGTGACGTGCCATTCAGCAGGGTACGTGAAGACATTACCGGTTTTATCTCCTAGTAGCTCGAGTTGTACGGAGTTGTACGGAATTCAAGCCAAGGTGGAGATTGTTAGGTTTATGTCTTGTATTCCGGTTTAGCCGGATGAGTCACTGGGTTAGCCAGAGACTGGTTTAAGGTCAAGGGTATTTTGGTAATTGTACCGGGGCTTTCTTGGTGGCCAAGAAAGCGGAGATTATATATATGTATAGTCTGTAACCCTAGATCTTGCGGCGGCGGCATCAGTTGCCCGTGGTGCTCCCACACCACGTAGGAGAGATGATGTGAGAGTGTGGGAATCTCTTGTATACTTTACTTGTCATAGTGAAGATGTTCGTCCTCTTGTGCCCGTGGATGTAGCCCGGTTTGGGTGAACCACGTAAATCTCGGTGTCTCTTCTTGTGGTGGTTGCTTTGTTTTGATCTTGTGATTCCGTGGATGCGCACAACGGGTGATTGTTCAGAAAATCTCAACATAAAGATCATAGATATCAAAAGAAACAGAAACGGTGTTGTTTAGTGATGGAATGGTGTTGTTTGTTTTTTGCTTTTAATTTTCTTCTCTGGGCATGTTGAGATTTTGAGTTGGTCTTTTCACCTCTTCGGTGCAATTTTCCACGTGGGTTTGATCCACTTTCCCTTTTGTAGTCATATAATTTTTTGGGTTTGTTTAGATTATTGCATTTTCTACTTCTTTGGAAATTTGGAGATGTTTTATATATGTATATGAAGTCATTTGTTGAACTATTGTCTTTTATGGGTTTGCTTGGCATTAGGGCTCTTCTCACAACACCATTCTATCACTTTCTGTGAAGGCGGAGATGAAGAGATGGGAGGGGAGGGGGATGATGGGTGTGCTCTTTCTTAAAAAAATTTCCTGCAATAACCCTTAGCCAAATAAAAGAATTTCATGGCAGAATCAAGACCATAAACTCCATTCATACAAAAAACAAGTACAGAATAAATGAAGCCAAGTGAGCAAGTTTGGAGTCCTCTGTTCTGTGATAGAAGATATTCAACAGTTTTCTTTTTTGGTAAAGGGAAAACATTCCATAGTTGGAATTTCCCCATGAATCAAAGATACTGAGTGTACCTACATGAAAAAAAAAAGAGATTGTGTAACAGCTAATTCTTCAACCCTCCATTTCTTTTGTTGCTATTTTCTACTCGTCTCTCCATTGAATTTAGAAAAATAGGCAGCCTAACACTTTTTATCTGATTTTGCAGATTATTCAACTCTATCAAACTTTGTTTGTAGGGATGGATGAAGTTGTCTCTAAATATATTCCTGACCAAAATTCAAGACATGGACAAAATCCAAATAGAATGGAAGAAATGAAAATATCACTAGAAGAAATGAAGCATGAGATTCAACTTTTGAGAGAAAGTGTAACACTCCGATCCCCTTTGAGCCGGATTAGTGGCTCATTAGTGTGTGATTTTGTTGTTTTATTCTTTTGGACTTGGTTTTGGGTCTTGGATAGGTAGTTGAGTAACCTTTGACCTGAGATAGGTAGTTCTAAGCCCTTTTTCGTAATTTTGCTTTTGCTTTGCTTGCATCATCTTTGCATCATCTTGGTGTCAGCACGAGTATTTCGTTGAGCTCGACACTTTCCGTAACTGTGTCAGATTCGTTTGGAGTCAATTGGAGAAGTTGGACCTTCGCGTGACTTGAACTGTAATTAGTATAAATTCTTCGGACCTTGACTTAAACTACAAAACCTATATATATAAGTTAGCTCCCAGGTGTCTCTCTCCCTGCCCATTTGTCCTCAACGTTGCATGCAAGAGAGAAAGCTCCAGGAGAAGCTCCATGTTCAGCTCGTTCTCTCTCTCTCTCTTCTTCCATTCTCTTGCTCGATTGAGGAGTGGATCCCTTGTTTGATTTGGGTTCTCTCCCTCTCCTCTCTGTCTATGTTTTGTGGCTTTGGGTAAGTGGGTTCTTTCCCAACTCTTTCTTCTTCTTCTCCAATTGCACCTCTCATTCTCTGATTGCTATGTCTTCATCTCATGCATGGTGTATCTCTTTGATTTGCTTTGATTTTAGTGGACTTGGAGCTTGATTCAGTGGATTTCCAGAGTTGAGGCAAGTATAAGTACAGGCTTTGATAACACATATGGGTGTTTTAGTTGATGGCTTTGATTTCTTCTTATTCTTTGTCTAGCATGTTTTACAGCCACATTTTGTGAATTTGGAACCTCTGTAACTCATTTTGTTCAGCTTCTGTACCGAATTTCAGTTTCTGTAACCGTCCCGAAGTCGTGTTCTGTATTGTACGGCTAAGCCGTAAGTTTCTACGGCTCACATTCCAGAGCCTCGAAACTTCACTTTTGTTCTACGGCTAGGCTACGGCTAAGCCGTAATTTGTCCTACGGCTGAGCCGTAAGCTAGCCGTGACCCAAACCGTAACTCAGCCGTGAATTAAATCTCTGATCAGTCGAAACTTTTCCAATTCAGTGCTCCTACGGTGTGGCTACGGCTAAGCCGTGAAATGCTACGGCCAAGCCGTGGATTGGGCTACGGCTAAGCCGTATACTGACTGTAGCTCAGCCGAAAGAGGCATCAGATCAGAGGTGAAAGATGACCAGTTTAGCTGTGTTTTGAATGGAACCATGGTTAAGCTGTAGGGCATAATACGTCGAGCGCGTAAGATGTCTCCGGCTCAACCATAGGTCCCTCATGGCTAAACTGTTAGGCATGGCATTTCTGAATTTAACTTAGGATAATGGTGAGACTTGTAGGGCTCAAATACAGGTTAACCACCCATGTAAACCGGCCAATGGATTCTTTGGAGCGCATGAATAGTCTGTTAGGCTGTGACTTATTCATGTGAGCGTTGATCACTGTTAAGCACCTCTCCATGGGTGTTGGTTTAAGGGACTTCGGTGCACATGTAGATTACATTGCAACACTAGGATGGCAACGGTGCATCGAATAACTTAAAACTACATCAACATGCACGGTTAGTGACAGTGAACAATTAGATTAGGGTTGGCTTGTAATGAACCTTGATTCCGTATTAATCTGAGATGCATTGCATATTGTTTATGGTTTTGCCCTCTGTCCTGTTAATCTATGTTTATGCATTCCGCAGTCATCTTGCTTTCGTCCTGTATGTCTGTTTATTCTTCGATCTACACTATGCTCTGATCTATGCTATGCTTTGACTTAATCTATGCTCTGTCTTTGGCTTTGTATATCTCTATTTGGTTTGGGTATTCCCGGGTGGCTCTGCCCCGAGGTTAATACGTGAGGATAAGATCCGGTCCTTGTCATCGGTGAGTCCAAAGCGGATAATCTCCCTTCCTATGAATTTGATTTGATTGGTATTGGTCTGGCTCTACTCAGCCTCAGCCCTAGGATGCCCGACGGGGTTACCTTTGGCTTAGATCTCTGTATCTCTGTATAACTGCAGTGTTGCTCTGTCTTGGGACCCCGGAACCCAGGAAACCGAGACCCGCTTGTACCTTTGGCCTGGACAGCGGTGTTCTCCTCTGCTCTGCTCTGCTCTCTATTGGAGAGAACATGGTTAACGTAGTAGCCACTTAGTCAGTATTTCTATGTTTTGATTCAACTATCATGCTTTAATTCTATGCACGATTTGCTTAGCATACTAAGATGAAACTCTGTGCTTAATCTTCTATCATTACTTTATTCACTTTGATACTATGCGTGTTTCATCCCCGTTACTTGTATTTGCTGGATCGTTGTATTCATTTGTGTTGTCTGTGGTGTTGCAGGCACAGATACCTTGCCCAGCTCCCCGGCGGTCGAAGAGGCTGCAGGGGCGAGTGTAGAGGCACCCTCAGGTTTGGCAGAGTGGGCCTGATCATCTCTGCCGAGTGCGTTCATGCATACTTCCAGTGGCTTTTGTTTTGGGATTTTGAGTTTTGGTTTCAGGTGATTTGTATTTGGACTTTGGGCTTTGGACTTGTATTCTGTGTATTTTGTATATATTGTTTGGTGTGTATTCGGTTTTATATCAGTATATTTGTCCTTGTCTTTTCCGTTTCGTATTTGCTTTGGCTTCCGCTATTTTCTTTGTTGCTTGCTATGATATGTACAGCTTCCGCGTACGCTTAGTTCGCACGTGTTAGATCCCTTGTGTGCGTGCATCTGGACTGGATTTGGGTGCACGTGCACGGGAGTACGTGTGTCACAGGTTTAGCTTTTCGCTAACCCCCGAATTCTGGGCTCGGGTCGTGACAGAAAGTATAGAAGCTCAATTTGCAGCAAAAACATGGAAGTCCTTGTGCATATTTGTTAATGATTTTTCTACCTTTGTTGTATATATATATATGGAGTCGAACATTTGCCAAAATAGGATAGTGTTACTGTAGACATTGTTGTATAGAAATTTGTGGGGGTTGTGCTGCAGATTATTTGTGGGATGTGCAGTTTGTATGTTGGCAATATTTGGATCATGGGTTCATTGTGTTAAGAGTTTCTTGTTGATGAAAATTCCATCTTTTGGTTGACATCTGCTAGCAGCCTAGCAATGGGCATTGGCTTTGTATTTATTACACACAGTAAGTGAAAAAAACAATTTAGGCTTTTGCTTAAGAAATTACTTGGTTCGTTATTGTTTGGGCTCCACAATGATCACACAAGCAGGTTTTCCATTGTCACATATGCATTCTTTGTCAGAATTATTGAACGTAAGAAAGGGGAATGATAACTTAATTCTATGAACTACCAAATTGACTCAATAATTTAATCCGAATTTCCCTTCTTTTAGTGCAATTCTGGTTTAAATTAAGTTGGGTAGGAGACTGAGATTAGAATATTTATACCTTGCTTACACTTTGCTATAGTTTATGCAGTAAGTTGGGTAGGAGACCGAGATTACAATATATATACCTTGCTTACACTTTGCTATAGTTTATGCCCATAGGGTTGAGCTCGTGTATCTAATATTGAAACTGTGTACTCAAGTAAAATTCATAACTAATGTTGAAAATGAGCCCAATTTAAATTTCATTAAGATTTCATGTTCATGCCAACCTCAACTCAAATCCAAACAAGCGAACCCAAATTTCACTTTTATTTAGGTTGGGTTATCCAGGTTCTAATATAATCAGTCCATGTTTCAGTACTCCTCCCTATAATTGGCTATGGGCATGCCCATTTGAAAGCTTGAAACTTAGTTGACGTGTATTCAATTTAGTGTAATTGGCTATGGGGCTGTTGTACCTGCGCACACCTCAATTCTATGAACTACTAAACTGACTCAAGAATGTATGGGGATGGTGGCTTGTCCCAAGAATTCTTTCGAGGATTGCCAAAAAAACTAAATATGAACAAAAGCACTCCCAAATCAATCATAACACCTGTAACCTGTAAGCTTGTACATATGACCTGTAGGCTTGCATATATGATATGGAGTAGATTTAGCTATAGTCACATATGATATGGAATAGATTCAGCCATAGTCTATGTAACACAAAACCATTCAAGATAACACACCTTTCAAGCCCATTCAATATCATACAAATAAATGTGTCAAACCAATTAGGTGCCAAATGATTGCATTGAGTCTCTAAAGACACTCAAATTTAAAAAATTGAGTCCTCAATTTAACAATGCATACAAAATCAAAGTTCAATCATGACATCAAAATTAAACTTCATCCCTTTAGCCCTTCAGCTCCATGTGTTCATGAATCCCTGCAAAGATATGATATTTTTCATTAGTAGAAATAAATAGTAGAAGCAAACATCATATTTACCATGATACTCACTAATTGTCTGCATCAGAGTATTCTGAATTGCTGCTACTGTCAAGCGTGGTGATTGGATTTGTGTTCCTATCTTCACCTGTTAACCTACATTATATAACAAGTCATTTATATGTTAGTGAATATCAAAATTTAAATGTCTATCAAAATACAATCAATAATAGTAAATTATTTACCTCTTCAATAACACTGGACAATTTCACTTGTCATGTGATACACCACTTTTGTTGCAACCATGACAAAGGCGCCCATTTGTTGCTTTCTCCTTTGATGATTTCAGTCTCTTCGCACGTCCTTTTGTAACAACATGCGACGGTTCATGATACTCGACCACATTACTCGCAATTGTTTCTTTTTCATTGTGCACACTTGTCTCTGATCGATTATTTGATTTCATTTCTTGTATTTTCATTTGCACTTCTTTATTAATCTGAATCAAATATTCAAAACATTCTCTCGATGAACAAGCTTCGTCAAAAATTGGTGTAAAAATGCATGACAAATGACTATGTCTCGAAAGAAATGAGTCCTCATAATGGGATCTAATTTCAACTCCATCTTTATCAACAAATGTTCCTTGTCTAGCATTCTTCGTCCATCGCTTCAAAATGTAATATTCAGGCAAATATTTTATACAGAATTGCCTCAAAACAGATAACAAGTGACAACATGGAATGCCTTCAAACTCAAACTTTTTACATGAACAATATGCACGCATCTTCTCTTTCTTCCATAGAACCTCTCTCTCGATTTCATTTTCATCCATTAAATTTCTAGTAATAAAAGTAGAACTATCATCAACTTCATTCACAAGTATTGGAACAATATGTATTGTCATGAATAGCTCATCTTGAAACTTATAAAATATATTTCTTGTGTAGATATCCGCCATTTGCTTCTCCATAACAGAAAAAATCTTCAATTTTGGCTTTCCATTGCTTGACTCGAAATCTTCCTTACTTTCAATATATCGTAAACGTTCAACACCTGGCTCAAAACGCAATATGAAATCAATCAATGAATTCTTGTATTCTACATAATGCTTCACAAATGAATTCATACTTTCACTTCTTTGAGTAGTTGACATGCCTGCAAAGAAAGTATGCTTGAAATATGCTGGTACCCCCATATCACGAATGTTGTATATACATGTCAACCATTCAATTGCCTCAAGCTTATAGTGCTTTATGATCCCATCCCACTTGCTCTCAAACTCAGTGGCAGAGTCAGAGTTATGCACGCATTTTTTAATTTCTTCAATCAAACCACCATTGTGAATAGAAACCCCTCCTAAATTTGATGGTAATTTATCCAAAATGTGCCATAGGCAATACCGATGGCATTTGGTTGGCATGACTTTTTGAATGGCCTTTGTCATAGCCAAATCTTGATCTGTTATAATTCCTTTTGGTGGACCACCCGGCATAGCTTCAAGCCATTTAGTAAACAACCACTCAAATGACTCAGTCTTTTCATTAGGTAAGAACGCACATCCAAATAATGTTGTTTGGCCATGGTGATTGCAACCCACGAATGCACCAAAAATTAATCCATAACAATTTGTCTTATATGTTGTATCAAATGTCACAACATCACCGAACACACGGTATGCTGATCTAAATGTCCCATTCGCCCAAAATACATGTGTTATCTTGTTCTCTCCATCTCTCTCAATGTTATACATAAAGTCAGGACTCATTTCTTTGCGATTTTTAAAATATTGAAACAACATCTGGCCATCGTGTCCCTTCTTCTTTTCCTTTTCATTTCTACGATGATTTTCAACATCTTTATCCGTAAATCCAACCTTGTCAAGTCCTCCTGATTTCTTAGAAAACAGTACCATTTGCTGTTTGCTTCGAATATTGGCAGAATCATATGTATTTATTTCATCTTTCTTTGGTTCCGAGACTACATGTTGCGACCTCAACATGAATCTCTTACTAGGAGTGGTAGGGGCATGGGAATGTTTAGGAACAAACTTAGAAACTACATAATTACCCGATTCAACCTTTTTTATTTGCATATGAGCTTTACAATTTTCTCTTGTTTCCATCCGATGTCTTTGAACAGTATCCTTGTCAACCCAATGTTTTTCATCCGTTTTGCCCTCTTTCGAACAAAACTATCGTTTCCAATATACTTCCCCATTTTTAGTTACACTTGAATCTTTTCTTACGCTAAACCCAGCAAGCTTCGCATATGCATTATAAAAATTGTAGGCATCCATTAAATTATCAAAATGCATCCCCACTTTTGGTGTCATATTCTCCTCTACAACAGGGTGATGTAAAAATGTTGATGATGAGGAGCCCAAATCCATCTTGAAACTATTTAACATGACTGAAAAGAAAAAAAAAATATTCATCAGGTATGAACTACTTGTAAAGTTAATCAAATTTGCATGTATGAAGAACAAATTCAAATAACCAAACTAAACATACACATAATCACAAAATCCTTATCAACTTAATACTGATGCACTATAAACTTCAATCATTATAGCATTTAACTGGAGAATTAAAAAATATATATATATATATCAATTCAAAAAAGAGACTAAAACAGAGCTTTGCTAATGATGTATGACCAGCACTACTCCTCTTGTAGCCCAAAGTCAGCATTTTGCTAAATAAGATTTACATACAAAAAGAAAAAAGGTCCATTTTCCATCTACAAAACTCAAGAAGTAGAAGAATGCCTCAAACAACAACAACAACACCACATCAAACTTGCGATTCAAAACAATTTCATGATCTTCTCTGAAAATAAAAAAATTAATAACTACAACATAAACAAAAAAGAGCACAAAGATCAAACAAATTGCTTGAAAATCTCTAGGAGATAGGAGATGTGTTGCTCTTCATCGACTATTAAAAATAAAGAATTTGGATTCTCTAGTGCCTATGCAGGAATTATATATCATGTTGTTGATCAGACAGTTAATATGAATCTAACTGAATTGAAATTTGGGCATATGATTATAAAATATAAGATAGTGGTTTGTTATAAAAATGGGCTATTTTTTTATGGATTTACAAGTGCTTGTTCAGAGAATTCCCTCACATTAGTACAAGTGTGCCTTGAAATTTCTTTACAAGTCACGTTAGTACCATGTACAAGGCAACAGAAATATAGAAAGAGGGATAGAGAGATGGAGGGAAGAAGGGCTCACCAAAGTGGTGCTGGGATTGTAGAGGGGAGGGGATCACAGGGGCTAGGCTTGAGTAGAGGTGTCGTGGTGCTAGGATTCATTTAAAAAAATAAACAGAACTCTCCCGAAACAATGATCCATAAACTCATTGAAAAAAAGAAACAGAGCTTAAATCATGACTTCAGAGAACCAATTGTACATGATAGCCATGTGATCTATCTAATTAAAATCCCCTATGCCACAAGCCATTTGATGCCCATTCGTCACAAGCCATTTGATGCCCATTCGTCACAAGCCAGAGCACAAAATTCCTACTATGAAGTTTTTGGCAAACCCTCAAAATAAAAACCCCTAAATCTTAGTGTGAAGTTTTTGGCAAACTGTCAGATTAGAGATTCTTGAATAAAAAAAGAAATGTTCATACCAGGAAGGGATGGAGTACCTGGCCTGGGTTGATATTAGAGCTGCAAAGGATTGTGGGAACTCAGCAGGTGCAAGCTGTTTTGGAGATTCCTCCGTTGCAGCGGCGGCGGAGAGGAAAGACAGAGAGGTGGTGAGAGGCCTATTCTCCTCGATCTTCGATGCTTTGATGGGGCTTTGACGGAGTCAGGGGCTCTGACGAAGTCCGAAGATGGAGACGGAGAAGTAGATGAGGGTTGCTTGTGCTAATCGTCGATGTCAAAAAGGTTCTGCTGGATGGGTGCTTTACAAGGGAAGAGACAGGGGAAGATGCGGGCAAGAGTGCAAGGCAAGGTTTCCCCTTCTAGCGATCGCAGTGAGGAAGTAGATCGGAGATCGTAGCAAGCGAGAGAGAAGATCAGGCTTTTTCGTTTTTTGGTTTTTCGCTTTGTTGGATCATAGCGAGCGAGAGAGATGAGGGATCGCAGGAGAGAGAGAGAGTGGTGAGTCAGGGATTTTTTTTCCCTAACTTGTGCTGTTCAGAAATGAAAAGAAGGCGGGGTGGGTTCAAGTGAAAAACAAGGCGGGCCAGAAACATTTTGATTTTTGTTTTTTTTTTTAACGCTCAGCCGGACACGTGCGTGCCGCACGTGCGTAGCGGAAGTTATCCTCAACTATAGCTGAGGAGAGGGTTTCCCATATATATATATATATATATAATTGGCACTACCACATAGCATGTGTGCAGTAATATCTAAGAGAGCCTTTTTCTTTCATGAGTCAGTTAGGAGGTTTTTTCTCATAAAATTCTCTTATTTATATGATATCAACTTAGTAACAAAATGCTTCTTTGAAATCATATTTCTAGAAACCATGGTTCAGGTGCCTGTCCACATCCTTGTATACCGATGGTCCCATTAAAGCTACGATGGAAGAAAGAGACAATAAAATCCATGCATAATACAATTTTCACAAATCGGAGGCGTAATGTGACACGAGATCAACATTGTGGGGCCATTATGCTTAAACAAGACGTCCTATTACAGATGTGCCAATGAAACTTAGACCACGTCTAAAGTGGGCCCCACATCGATTGATGATGGCATGTCTTTGTCAATGCATTATCTATTTATCCATTTCCAATCCGTTGTCACTCCCACTCCCACTCCCACCCCATCTCTTTCAATTTCGTCGATTGAAGTTACTTGTTCCACTCATGTGGCACACATTGACCCCACCTCATTTTGATCTGGATGAAACAATGGATTTCAATTTTCAACCCACTGGAGTTAGTTATCCATAGTGTCACGCCTCCTTTTCCCAATACTTTTCCTTTTGTAAGAGGCCACCAGAATCGGACGCGTGTCCACCATGCCCCTTGATGGATTGTGGAAACTGAGTGAATCGACGGTCAGATTTGCTGACAGAGGATGATGAAGGTGGTGGGTCCCTCATGACATTGGAAAGGGATGGGCCACTGTTGGAGGACACGTCAGTTCTACCAGTCAAAGGCGCCGAAAGGTTAACGTATCGTGAGGGTACCTGATATGTCCAACCGCTACTGTTTTCTTCCATCCCGGCACGAGTCGACGTGGTCAAAAGCACCCACCGCCACGTAGCGGTTTTCAGTTGCAGTTGCGTGTCGGCTTTCCAAAGTGGTCCGGATTTTGAAATCAACGCATGTGTAGGTGTGACCCAAAGTATTGCCCGAAGAGGGGAATATGGCTAGCTAACGTGTTAAGTGTTCTCTGTGTATTGGTCATGGTCCCTATACATATCCACATTTAAAATGATCGATTGGTTGGACAGTCGTAGAGTGATTTGGACGTTGCAAGTTTGAACATCTGTAAGGACTTACCCGAGTAATCAATAGCACCTGTAACGGGGGCTCCCTCGTTACAGAAAGAATAAAAAAAGGTCTGTATACATGTATTATTTAAACATGGCCATAGAGAAAAATATAATTAGGGCCCATTTGTTTAAAAAAATAGGATTCAATCAAACAATTTCTCTTTTAATAGAAACTATCTTTTAGGAGAGATTGAAAATAAATATCAAGTCACCCTATCTTAACTTTATATCTTTCACCTTTCCCTCAGGCCCATCAAAAGCTTTATAGTTATCGATCCCATCAGCCCTAATGCACTATCTAAATCGTACATCACTCTTAGAAGGCTAGAAATGATTAAAGGCATCAAATTTTATGTCATTATAGCTTTTGAGATTTTTGGAATTTTCACTTTTAGATTTACCTTTTTCCTGGATTCTATTGGCTCCTAAGTCATGATTTGAATTGTTCATTTTTTTGTATAGAAAAATAAATAAATAAATAAATAAATAAAAATAACTGAGAGATCAAATTTCATATTGTATTTGGTAAATCGACTTTGAAAATTTTGTTAAAAACATAAAAATGTTGAACATGTGCATCTTCACACCAGTGAGTCACCTTTTAAGCAAACAAACAAGGCACATCCCACCTATTAAAAATTCAAGCTGTAAAATATTAGTATCTTTTTTTTGTATGAGGATTATTATATAATTAATTAATAATACTGAGAATATGATTTATTAATATTTATAAGATTGCCCCACTTCTAGTTTTAATCCAACTATCAATCATATGATCACTTTTTATTGAAGTAAAAATTGGAGATAAATCATACATCGGAATTAGATTGTTTATTTTAACGGCTTGGATTTTCAATGACTAATGATTTCTCTTAAATCAAATCCCTGGGGATCCGAATTCCGAGCCTGCATATTCAACTATTGCGGCAGGCAGTGGACTACATGTGGCAGATGATGAGAGGCCCTTTTATATACTGAAGGCCAGTGAAAGGATTGGTCGGTACTCCACACTCTTCAGCAGAAGACTAACAAAAAACAAACTTGGGGCAGAAGCGATGGCTGAATTTAAGATTGCAGTTCTGTTAATAACGGTGGATATATATAAGAACCGACAAACAACCAATCATACGATGCAATGAAAGTGTCATAGGATTTTTACCTAAAAAATTAGCGGAGAAAGCCTACAAATCTTATCACCCGGATCACCTACAAATCTTATCACCCGGATCAATAAAAACAAAATACTGGGAAGTTGAGTAATTACAAGCACTACTCACAACACTCATCCAGTTTTAACTCAACGTAAAGACTGTAGTATCTTGCCGACTTCTTGCTGTCCATCACTCCTTATGCCTGAACAAACCACTTTGAGTCCGCACTGTAAACGAATCTCCTATCAAATAAAGCCACAATCTATAAAACTCAAAATTTCAGCACAATCTCTCTAATAGCTAGAGAAGAGGATGGATGTACAAATTTTTTTTTAAACTCAGAACTAAAGGATTCTCTATTTAGAGTTGAGAGATGAACCCTTTAAATAAAATCCAATTTATACCTGAGAGTTATACTCCTTGTAAGCACAATTTGAAAAGTGTTTTCGCGCAAGTGGGTGGAGTTCTGATTGTCATTCGCTTGAGCAAGCCCAAGGTTCGCTTAAATGAGCCTTATTGTCGTCTTTAATCAAAATTAGGATCAGAATTGTGTGCTATCTGCATGAGCGGATGAAATGCCCACTCTAGCAGATGGCATCTTTGTAATTACATTTTAAAAATTTTCTGAGGTAATAACTTTATCGTTTTAGCTTCGATCGACACAATCTTGAAACCTATAAATATCTACTAAAAAAAACCTTCCCAATGTAGGCAGTTTGCTCAAATCCCAAGCTCAGTTTGTGATTGATGATTGTTTTAATCCAAGATATCCAGAGAAAAACACTTTAATTTACATTCTTTTTTCGGTTTCTTCATTTGTTTTACTTCAACTCATCTGATGACATACACTACAGTTCAAATTAAAATAAACTCAAAATTACAACTCAATGGATTAGCCAGCACTTAAATATCCTAATAGGATTCTTGGTCTTCCAAAACTACCCTTGTTCAATCTTGAATAAACTAGTCATATCTAATTACTACAGTACATAATTACACAATGGGGCTATACTTGAAATTTTATTATACTAGTAATTACTAATTAAAATAGAATGTGACAAAGTTTGTGAGATTCACTAGCCAATAAGATAGAAAAGAATCATACACATGTGTAAATATTGTCTACTACTAATTCTGTTAAACTAATCATAGGATCTTTAATGGACAGATTTGAATACTGCAATATGTAAATTTCACATGAACCTAGTTTGATCATATATTGAGCATGTGAAGAATAACAAGGATGAAAACATCAGTTGATACTGGTACGTATTGGCCGATACCGAACCGATATTTGGCTGGGAATCGGTATCGGTACCGCCCAGCCAAAATATTCCAAAAATATCGGGGTATAGCGGCCGATATTTTGAAATATTGGCCAAATTGAAATATCGGCTGATATATCGGCCGATATTTTGAAAATATCGGTCATATATAACTATTTATTTATTTTCAAAATTTTTAAAAATTTAATATTAAAATAGGATATTTTGAAGATTTCACCACAAATTTGTTTTTTTTAAGTCAGTATGATTATTGCATACTTCATGTATGAAACTTCTCATTATTTTTTCATGTAATTATTTTTATATTCTCAAATTTATTTTAGGATTTTTTAATAATCTATTATTAAAATTAGATTTTTGAGGATTTCATCATTAATTTATTTTTTTAAATAAGCATAACCATTATATGCTTCATGTTTGATAATTTTTTTCATTGTTCCTTTATGTAATTTGTTTTAAATTTTAAAATTCATTTTCGTATTTTCTAATAATTTAATATCAAACTATTATATATTCAGGTTTTCACTATAAATGTCATTTCTTAATTTTATATAATCATTGTATAGTTCATATATGCTAATTTTTTTATGGTTTTTTATCATTTATGTGATAATGTCAATATTTTTTGTATTTTTGAATTTATTTTTGGATTATTAAAACATGGTATTAGAAAAAAACTTAATGCATCATTCAAATGTGCCCTTTTGAGATTTCGAATTTCGAATGCTAAAATGATTTATCTTAGTTTCTATTATTTTTTGGAGCTTAGATTATAGGTACGGCTAACTGGCAAAGTGTCATAAAGATAATTCATAGGTTATAATTATTGTTTTTACAAAAAAAAAATCACAATTTCAGACAGGACAGCGATACATGATATTATAACTTAGGGGGACCGATATTTTGATTTATACCTGTTACTAATGAAAAAAAAAATTTTTTTTTCTAGCCTTTTCTAATATTTTAGAATTTTTGGATATTTTTTTAAATTTTTTGGATTAAAAAAAAAATTAATGCCGCGATGATCGCGATGAACTGCGAACCGCGACCGATACCGATATCGTATCGGTTTTTGAGACGACCGATATCGCGACCGATACCGCGATTTTCATCCATGAAGAAGAATAAATTTTTGTGCGGGATTTACAACTTACTTCTACTTCTTCATAATGCGTGCAAGTGGGATGAAAGAGCCATATAGTAATTTTTTAAATTGAAGGAAGTTACCTTGAACTTATCTATTTATGGATGTGTGTAATTGTTATCTTCCCATAATGAAACTCCTAATTTAGTAGGACTACGCCTCTTATTAGTAACTTAAATAGGAAGTAAACTCTTACACTATTAAAGTTTCTAAAATGCTAAAATAAAGACGAGTCTTTAATTGCGTTCCAGAGAGTTGGGACTCATCTATGGGCATGTTGTCAAGTTGGCTACACATTGATATTTTAGCAAACTCTGCCATGCTAAGTCATGAAATAAATAACAATTAAAACTTATACTCGGGCCGTTCATGTAATGATAGATCATCGAAAGATAACAAACAATAGGCCTGACTTCTCTGCTTGGACAAACTAAAGGCTTATTTAGTAGGCCACTAGTAAGTATTAAAATGTTACAGTGTGGTGTCTTTGGTTGATGCTTAATAGGTTCCTTTAGCAAGGAAATTACAAAAAAACATTGCTATGCGTCTTTGGTTGATAGGTTCCTTTAGCAAAGGAATTCACATCTATCTTTAGCGCACCTCTTCGAAAAACCCAGCCCAGGTTTTCAAATCACGAAGTCCTTCAGGTATTTGTTTGCATCCATTTAAACTGTAAATGTTAAATATGTAAAGGTTACACTTGTATGCATATTTACATATGTATATCCAATTCTATCTCCTTTATGCCCACGTTCATGAACAGTACTTTCTGCCGGGAATCAGGACTGGGTGGACCCGCATCACCATCAAAGTGAGGTCAGCATTCAGACTGACATAATCATGACGTCATGGTCTCTTCCTCTCGTCCCTCTATATATATCTAGAGAGAGAGAGAGAGAGAGAGAGAGAGAGAGAGAGAGAGGGGCCTCAAAGGACTACCACTTCAAAGTCTTCAACCTGGGAGAAATGTCATCCTGGCGGTTATCTATAGACGTGGTGGAGCCTACGGAGACAAGGATCCAACGGCTGGTGTCTGAGAATCCAGTGATCATCTTCAGCCGCAGATCTTGCTGCCTGTGCCACGTCATGAGGCGGCTCCTGGGCACGCTCGGGGTGCACCCCACCGTGATCGAGCTCGAGGACCATGAGATGGAGAGGGCCCGATCAGGGCTCGCGGCGCACGATAGCGAGGCTGGGGTTGGTGCGCCGGCCATGTTCATAGGTGGGGCCCACGTGGGTGGTCTGGAGACCCTGATGGGCCTCCACGTCAGCGGGCGCCTCCTGCCCTGGCTTAGGGAAGTTGGTGGGGGAGCCTATGAGACGGTGACCTTGTAGAACCTGACCCCTCTTTCTCTGTCTCTCTCTCTCTCTGTTCTGACTTCTGAGGGGGATGTTGTAATTTGGAAATGGGGGTAGGGGGTTTTTGGCTAAGTTTTAGGAGTGGGGTGTGCCTTTTTTTTTGGTTTTGTTTTTGGAGAGTTAAGGAATGTGGTGTCATACGTGTATGTTTATAGTATAGGAGCTTTGGTTGGATGGATGGATGAGATGAAGTGCATGTAGATAGTGGAAGATGAGTTTGATGAAATTAATTTGGGGAGAGTTTTAAAAGGAGAGATTGCCGACGGCTTTGCTCCCTGATTAATGGTGCCTTTTCCTTTTTCTTTTCAGCTTTTTAATATATTTTTTCTCTTTTTTAGGAGGGCTTTTTACCAAGAATTACGGGTTAGAAATATTGACGTGGCAGTCATTTACTTAGGAAGCAAGGATGTAGTTCCCTAGTTCTTGTAGGAGCTTCCTGGATGAAGATAAGATTTGATTTGTGAGAGTCTTATTACACCTCCAAAGATGAAAGGTTAAAGATTTGAATCTTATTTCTAGAGTGCAGTCTAATTAATAATAGTGAAAAATAAAAGAAATTGAAAATTAATCACTATAAGACGAAGACACCACAATTTTTTAACGTGGAAAATCCAATACAGGAAAAATCATAAGACTTATCATCCAGTCCAACAAAAATCAAACACTAAAAAAATTGGGCAATTACAAGATATACTCATAAATCCATCTTAGTTAGCCACAACCTAAGGACTGTAGTTGTTCTTGCAAACAACTTTGCCATTCACTGCTTCTCGTGGTTGAATCAACACACTTTGAATCTATGAGATGGATGAATCTTTTATGAGAGTAAATGCAACAACCTCTAGAAGCTTAGAACTCCACTACACACTCTAATGAATGCTCTAGAGAAGAAGAGAGATTTTTAAAAGGCATTTTATGCTCAAAATAAGGAGATTTTATCCTTAAGGTTGAGAAAGGAACCTTTTAAATACATCTATTTCATGCCTCATAGTTAGGATTTCAGTAGAACAGATATAGGCACTCTCAGTTAAAAAAAAAAACCTTAATTTGCATAGGAATCTAGGTTTTCTTTATCACTTCACTTAAGCGGGCTCAAGTTCTTGCTTAGCAATTCTCACAAGCCATGGTCAACCGAGGTTTGGGTCCTGGTTGATCGAGGTCTCCTCAATCGAACAGACGGGGTCGTCACTCGAGCGGAGTGGGGCTCGTTCGAACGAGCTTTGTTTCTATCCCTGCTTGAAATCATCACAATTTTTTTTCTTTTTTCTTCAAGTTTTTCACTTCAGCTCATTTGGCGACATGTTCTATAATCCTTACTAAAAGAATATAAAATTATAACTTATTTGACCTGAGTTTTGTCTACAACCCATGAATTAGCCAACACTCATAATTCTAGCAATTCACTAATCTTTGATTACCGTAGGTCTTCTATTATATGCAATAGATCATATCTTATGAGATTCTTAATATCTCTTCATAACTATTATTTGGTTGATATGAGGTAGGAAACATGCGATGTAAGCCCATGTGATGTCCTACAATACGTGATATCCTATAATCTCCCACTTAGCATGAATGCCATGTACATCATGTGTATATTAGTCCAATCAAACAATTCTGCAAGCAATCAAACAATTAGTCCATGCATCTGACCTATGTCACGTTGGTCACCTACAATGTCATCATCAATGGCCACGCCGCTCCCACTAGTCATCCCTCTATAGGCATCCCTCAAGGGGATCCCTTGTCCCCTTATATTTACATCATCTGTACCCAAGTTCTCACAAAGGCCATCACCACCCTGGAGTCCAGAAAGCCCCAACTTTTCCCCTGCCATCTGCCCCAGCCGAATTGCATTCTGATTTTACAATTCGCGGATGATATTCTCCTTTTTTTCAAGGCCTCAGGCTCAACTGCCACTTTATTCCAAGATACCCTTTCCATCTTTGGATCCCAGGCAGGCCAGGCAGTTAACCCATGCAAGACTACCATTATCTTCAGCCGGGGCATCCCCCCTCAGGACTTCCGGCTGATTCGCTCCCTTTTCTAAGTCAATCGGTCGGCCAAGTCCTTCACCTACTATGGGCATCTTCTCTGTCTTCCCTCCAGGGGAAAGATCCCATCAACTGTTGTCGTAGAAAGAACTCGAGGAAACCCTTAGGCTGGAAGGGTCATTCCATGTCTGTGGCGGGCCGTAGAGCCCTTGTCCAATCAACTTGAACAACTATTCCTCACTCTTGGACGACCACCTACCAACTGAAAAAACTCTCATTTGCACGCTTTGGCTTCTACGGATGTAGCCTTCTTGTGGGTGGGTTCGGAGACTACAAGGTACAGGCCTTTCAATTGGAACCTCATGACGACACCTGTTGTTGTGGGCGGTCTTGGGATCTGCACTCCATTTATTCATAATGTGGTCTTTCTCACTCATCTGCTTTGGCGCATGGTCCAACAACCCTCTGCCTGGTGGGCCTCAGTTCTCTCTTAGAAGTACATCGGCACCCATACTCTGTCCTCCATCACCCCTAAGCAGACATATTCGAAACGTTGTCAAACCATCCTCAAATTCAAACCTTTCTTGTAAGATAAGACCTGCTGGGTGATAGGGATAAGAGAGAATGTTAGGATTTTTTAGTACACTTGGCTTGCGGAAGGCCATAGTCTAAGGACCTTTCTTTTGCCTTCCTCCTCCACTGTCCTTCCTTCTATCAATTGGGTAAGAGACCGCATCACAGACAATTCCGTCGACATCCTCCCCCGTCGTTGCCCTCAAACATCGTGCAAGAAATTTCAAACCTACCCTCTATCCATCGGACATCTGCTGCTGGAAATCTCAACTGGCAGGGAAGTATTCCATTAAGGCTATGGCTTGAGAAATCCTAGGCACTCCCTCTGGCCCCCACTTTCCTCGGAAAAAGCTGTGCCAAATCATCCCCCCCCCCCCCCCCCCCCCCCCCCCCCCCCAAAAAAAAAAAACCCAAAATAGAATATAATAATAATAAAAATAAATGGTCTTCTTCCTTTGGAGGTGCCTCCATGGCAAGCTCCCTACTCAGCAGAAGCTTAGTGCTTTTGATCCGGGTATCAACCCTGTTTGCTCTTTTTACCACTTTGAACGGGAGATTGTTGACCATCTTCTCTGTTAGTGTTCTTTCACCAAATCAGTCTGGGCCATGTTCCCAAGCTTGACTCACAAGCCCACATCGTTCGCCTCCACCATGAATTGGTTCTCCCAAGATCTAAATCTCCAAAAGTTTTGAGTTGGAACAAGTGTAAGTTGGTATGTGTGGAAAACAAGGAACCAACTCATCTTCCAATCACACGCCACAAACCACCCCCCCCCCCCCCCCCTCTCAATCGGCCCAAATCAGGTCAAAACCTAGGTCATAAGATCTGTTTTTGAATGGAATCTAACTCACATGTATACAAGTCCTGGCTCCGGCATTGACACTCAACCAAACAAATGGCTTCCTCCACCTCTTGGATGGTTCAAACTGAACTTCGATGGCTCTTACATTCACTCCTCAGGGAAAGCGAGTATAGGAGGTATCCTCAGAGTCTGCTTCGGCAACATGTACATCGCCTTTGCTCGGCAAACCATTGCCTCACAACCGCTTGAAACAGAGTTTATTGCCCTCTACAAGGTTCTCAAGCTTTGTAAATCAAATGCAGCTGTCAGGCCTCCGGATTGAGAGCGACTATCTCACCATGCTTACCAACTTCAGAGATCAAGAGAATTTCATATGGACCCTTACGCCGTTTTGGAAGAAGATTGAAGATTTGTTGCACAGTTCCATGCTTGGACTATCCACTACTGTAAGAGAATGTCTAACGAGCTTGCAGATGTGCTCTCCAAGTACGACTCTCCTCTTGTCTAGACCTCTCGGGATTCCTTACCTCTCCCATTTCAGGACCAACTGTAAACAAAGCAACAATAGGCGACGAGCTACTCCCGTACCTTCTTCCATCATGTGGATCCTGCTCCAGCGATGTCTTCGATCTCTTAACTTCATCATGAGTCAGAACAAAGAGACTGTCACCACAAAAAGGGCCCGGATAGGCTTCTTGTACTAGCGCTAGCTTCTCCTCCTCACCTCTGCTGCCAAGAATTGTTTGTTTTGGATTCATTTTTGTCAGTCTCTCCTCTCTTCTCCCCTTCTACCTATGCTTGATTCAATTGGCATAGTTCTTCGGTGCCCTTTCTCTAAACATTGGGTCTTTTGGTCTATTTTCAGTCGTTAGGGGATTGGCCCCAGCGTCCCCTATGACCCTTCCCTTGTTTCTGTGTTTGCTGTTGCCTTTTGGGCCTAATAATATTTCCTTCTCTTGCAAAAAAAAAAAAAAAAACAAAAAACAAAAAAAAAACAAGCAAAATCTTGGTAAGAGCATTAGCCATCAATTCCTCCAAAGGAATATAAAGATTTCAATATCTTTCTTGTCAGACTTTTCTATGATAAAATAATATTTAATATTAATATATTTTGACCAACTTTTGAACTTTTTCTCATTCACTGTAGAGATGGTCAAGATACTATCTACGTCCATTAAGATGAAATCTAAATCTTTGATTAGTTCCAAATTATATTGGAAATGATCTAACTAGAAAGCCTCTAAACTACTACATTGTAGGCCATGCTTTAGCCATTGAGTAGCCATCAAGGTTGGTAGGTTTGTTTGACACCTAAACATATAACTGAACTAGTCATGGACTTTTGTTGGTCTAAATCACTAGCCCAATAAACATCTAAGGTAGCGTTTGGTTCGCTGGAATGATTTTTGGTAGGAATGGAATGGAGACTGGAATGAGTCTGGAATGGAATGAAGCAGGAATAGTAATTCCCATTCCAACGTTTGGTTGGACAAAGGAATCAATCAAGTAATAGGATTTTCATTCTAGTTCATGTGTTTGGCATGCTTGAATGATGCCAGGAATGAAATAAAAATTACATAAAATTGACCAAAATACCCCTGGAATGAGAGGTTAGAGACGAAGATGAAGGAGGCTAGGTCTTATGATTGGACATCTCAGGTCATGCTTGAATGATGCCAGGAATGGAATAAAATTACATAAAATTAACCAAAATACCCCTATAAAAATTATATAAAATTAACCAAAATACCCCTAAAAAAATTACATAAAATTGACCAAAATACCCCTAGAATGAGAGGTCAGAGACGAAGAGGAAGGAGGCTAGGTCTTATGATTGGACATCTCAGGTTTTGTTTGATGAAAGGGGCATTTTGGACTTAAAGGAAAATTACAATGGAATGGAATGGCCATTCCTCTACCCCCCCAAAGGAATGGTGATTCCCTTGTATAAAGGAATGGTGATTCCTGAAGTAATGGTCATTCCGCCGCTTTTTCACGAACCAAACATGGGAATGGTCATTCCAACGGAATGACCATTCCATTCCGACCTTCATTCCAGCGAACCAAACACTACCTAAGTACTTGCGCATTACTCTAGGTTATTACTTTGATGGCAAAGGCGAAGTTTCATAGTTTCTTTGATGAACCACAAAATCCTCTTAACTGCATGACATGCCTTACAATATAAGAAGAATAAAAATAGTCGTACAATTAATTTTTTAGAGTTTATTTCCTAATGGACAGGATTACCAATAGAGAAAAAATTATTTTAATTTTTAGTAAAACTAATCTACTTTACAGATATTTCCTAATGGATTTCAATATTGCACAAAAGAGGCATTTTTGCATTCATATCTCTCATTGACTCCTCTAGTATACGAAGTACGAATACACCTTCGATATGTTCGTTTAATATGATTGTTAGAATTATGAGCGTTGGCTAATTCATGCATTGGACAAAAATTTGGGTTCATTGGGTTGTAATTTTATGTTTCGTTTAGAATGGACTGAAGTATATGTCGTCGAATACACTTAAGTGAAGACATGAAGAAATAATGAAAATTGAAGTATTTTCTTAGGAAAATTTGGATTAAAACTGTCATAACTCATAAACCAAGCATTGGATCGGGGCAAGCTATCTACCGTTAGAAAGATCTTTTTGAGTAGATATATGTAAGTTCCAAGATTGCATCAATTGAAGTTAAAACGACAAAGTTGTGGTCTCGAAAAGTATGCTGAAATTTGTACTGAATTCCACCTGATCTATTGGGCAAATATCTGATCGATTAGACCTGACAGGATTTAAAAAATTTGTCTGACAGAAGCTTTACTTGATTGATCCAATCTTGGGCCAATCGATTGAATGATGAATAGAAATCCATCGACCTGGGCAAAATTATTTTCTTTTTGTCTAAAAGTTGTTTGTTTTGTTCCTACACGGACTCTAACCCTAGGGCACGAATTGTGTGTTATAAATAAGGATTCTCTATTAATCCTAAGGCATTCATCTCCTATTTTGAAATTGAAAATACTCATTGGAGATACACTACTTCTCTATAACTTCCATTGGAGAGATTGTACTAAGTTTGTGTGCTAAAGAATATTGATTCTACTCTCTTGTAGAAGATTGTGTTCATTGCGGTTCCAAGGTGATTGAATCAAACACGAAGAGCTTTGCAGTTTCAAAGTGATTGGATCATGTGCGTAGAGTAGTGAACGGCGCGGAGTCATCGCAACGCGGAGATGTGCAAGGACAATTACAATCTTTAGGTTGCGGAGACAAGGAAAGGAATTGTGAGTATATCTTGTAATTACTTAATTCATGATGCTTGGTTTTATTTGGTCCATGCAAGAGTCATGTTTTTTCAAGCATAGAGTTTCCACGTAAAAAATCTTGTGTCTCTTATCTTTGTGTGGTTGACTGATTTATTTGTTTTTTTTTTTAACTTTCCACCATAGTTAATTGAATTGCAATATAAAAATCTGAGTTGGGGCCTTGAATCTTGGTAATTCTAAAATCTTCAATTGGTATCAGAGCAGGTCACACAAATCTATTGTATGTTAATTTTTTGTGCTTTCTAGAATAGAATTCAACTGCGAAGGCACGTCCATTACCAAGCCACTTTTGTTGGATTGTTCTAACTATACCTATTGGAAGGTTAAAATGATTGGCTTTCTTAAGTCTCCTGATGATGATATCAGGGGTTGTATAGAAGATTGTTATACCAGACCCACTATTGTGACTGAAGAAAAATTTATTCTTGAACCTAAAGCACAATGGACTAATGAGGAAAAGCATCCCTACAATTGCAATAATAAGGCTATTAATACTTTTAACAATAGAGTGTCTGCTTTTGAGTTCAGAAAGATCTCTACTTGCGAATCTTCTAAGGAAGTATGGGATATCTTGCAGGCTATGCATGGAGGTACTGATACTATCAGGTAGTCTACACTGCAAAAATCAATTATGGCCTTTGAATCCATTAAGATGGAAGATGATGAGACCTTTGATGAATTCTATGTCAAATTGAGTGATATTGTCAATTCATGTTTCAATTTGGGTGAATCCATTGCTGAAAATAAGATTGTCAAAAAGATTCTGAGGTCTCTGCCTAAAAGGTTTGATTCAAAGATTGTAGCTATTGAGGAAAATAGGAGTCTTGACACTCTTAAAGTAGATCAATTGGTTGAAAATCTTCAAAATTTTGAGGCAAATCGTAGAGGGTAATGGAAAATCTAAAGGAGTTGCCTTAAAAGTTTTCAAAGAATTAGACAAGGCTCTTAAAAATGATTTTGATTTTGATTCTGAGAAAATTGATTCCCAGGAGGTTGTTTTCTTTATGAAGAAATTCAAAGAGTATATGAAGGGGAAGAACTTTAACTTGAAGCTTCTAAAATTTGAGATGAAGAAGTTCTCAAAAGGTGTGAAGTTCTATGAATGCCAAGGGTATTGCCATTATGCTAGTGAGTAGGTAAATTGAAAAATAGAAGTCCAACAAAAAGGTTGTAAATAGAAAAACTAAAGACCAACAAAAAAGTTTTTATAGTGAATTCTTAGGATGATTCTTCTGATGAAGAGGAAGAAATTACTGAGAATGAGAATTCTGCTCCTGACATTGCTAATGCTGAATTTACTGCTTTCATGGACAGAACCTCTCTTTCTTCGTAGGATTCTTGTTGAATCCATAGATTTGCACATTTTTAGGGCTTAATTAGGTGAATGGCATCAAGTGTTTATTCATTTTCACCAGTTTGTGCAATTTTCCTTAGGATTTGGATTTTTCACATTTTCTGGATTTGTAGTATTTTATGCGTTTTTTCTTGGAAGAGTCCCATTGGAGTAGAACCCTATCCGGATGGGTCCCACTTCAAGTGGACTCTTCAACATTTGATGGATTTAATTAGAATGTGCAGAGAAATATGGGACCTGCGTTGAAGAAAGAAAAAAATTGAAGCCAATAGGACCCGCACACCACAGTTCCATGGAGAATTATATGAAATATATATTTAGAAAGTGTATGTTGGGAAAGAATATTCAAGATTGTAAAGCTACAATTTCTCATACTATTTCTTATTTTTAACCAAGCTTGGAACCCAAGAAAAATACTTGCTATATGGAGGAGAAATTGTATGGAAACAAGAGGATCAAATTTTATTTAAAGAAGTCCATGGGGGAGTGCACGTTGGAACAACAGTACATACCATTCATAAAAAAAATTCTACAAGGACATAGCATTCAAATCTCTCTGTTAGTCTCTTATATATATAATACCCAAAGACCCATCTAAGAGAGACACACGTACACAACTCCAGCTCTCTCTCTCTCTCATGCCCCTCACTGCCATCCAATTCCATGATCCCTCTCTCCACTTCTCTCTCATCTCTCTTTTCCTATCTTCTCTTTCTCTGGTAAAAAAAAAAGGAGAGAATATCCGTGGGTACTCTGCAGCCCTGTTCCACAACTAGACTAGAAGAGAATGAGAGAAAATTTTAGTTGCCATGAAGTTCTCAATGAAATCACATATTTTGCAATGGAGGAGTAGATCCCTGAATTAGAGTGTTTGATAAAGTTAAGTGTTTCTCACTATTATTCTATGTGATTTAATTCAATTATATATATATTTCTTTTGTGTTTATTATAAAAATAAATCTACCCCTTGTCATTGACAACTTATGTTATTTAAATTTTTATGTGAGCAATGCTTTAATCACGTCTATTTTCTTAATAGATTATTCTTAGATTGAGATTCTTTAATAATCTATCTTTGATTAATATGTGATTTTTAGTTGAGTTCATAACTTCATTAGGTGAAGGAGATTATTACCTTCAATAAATTGTGAAAAATTGTGCTTTTGATAGCCAAATTATCCGAATCAGAAACATTGATTTGTTTCTGATTTGAAGGATTTTTAAGACAAATTATTTTATCAATTGCATAAAATGATGGTGGGACTACTTAATGGATTCATGACATTATGATCTGTATTTTCTCATATTTTTTTCTCTGTATTTTAGATCTAGAGTTTTTCAATTTTATTATTGTTTTATTTTTTTTATCTCTCTTGTCATTATCATAAACAAAAATCAAATTTTAATAGAAAAGAATTTCAATAGTGTTTCGTGTAGGTTTGACCTGTACTTGCCATTGTCTCAAAATGACAACTGTGCACTTGCAGCATTAAAGGATTGAATTTAATTTTACATCAATTCTGACAATAATTTTGATGTTGGTGATCAATTGTCAGATATAGAACAAGATTAGGAAGAGAAGTATAATGTAGTGTTCAATGATTGTGTAAAGCTGACCAAGTTCTCCAATAAGATCGCAATCAAGTGGAAATCTTTAAAAGAATAGAATACCTCTTTATTGGCAGAATTAGAAGATGCACTTGCTAAGGTTCAGCTATTGAAAGATCGGAATGGTTTTATGGCTAACAAACTAATGACTGAAACTAAAAAATATGAATTGTTTTATGACGATTTTGAGGAATATGAAAATGAGATGGATATCTTGAAGGAGTTGCAATCAATTCAGGCAGAGAAAATTGATTTGAATGGCAAGCTGAATATAGCTATGTCAGAATTGATAGTTACAAAAGCTTCACTGACCAAGATGAACACTGGCTCGAAAAAACTTGAAGACATCTTGTGCAGTCAGAAGTTGCCTAATGAAAAAGTGGTCTCGGTAATGATCACGGTCCATCCACATTGAAAGCTAAAGGTAAAATTGTTTTTTGTAAAAAGTATTGCATTGATTTCTAAGGCACCCACTACTTCACACTTTGCACATGTGAAAGTTGTTGTAAATCTTGCTAGGAAGAAAAATGTGTCACGTCGTGCATTCAAACCCACTTGCCATCATTATGAAATCAAAGGATACATTCGATTGCAATAAATTGAGGTGTCTATAAATAAAAAGCAATGGACAAAGTTATTGTCTCCACCAAAGGTCAAGACTAGATCTATTTGAATCAGAAAGTTTGATTTGCCCATAGAAGTTACTCACACTATGCTGAAAGCTCAAACTACGCAAGTGTGGGTAGCTACATGCAAATACCCTTGATAAAAAAGATCAAGCCCCCACTCCCAATTGATACAAAGATGACGTAAGGGGAGCTACTATATCATGATTGGCATATATGCTGCTTGTTTCACCATTATCTTTGTCAATTATGGACAAAAATGAAGGGCATTCAGGGGAAGACTAAGACAAAGATAGGAGACTAAGACTGAGATAGTTAAATGTTGAAGGCACAAAATTTTTTTTATGCAAACATTTAATGTAATTTTGGGATTATCTTTTTTGTTGAATTTGTATGTTTAGGGAGCTTTGTCCCTGAGTTGCTAAAGGGGGCGATTGTTAGAATTATGAGTGTTGGCTAATTTATGTGTTGGACAAAAATTTGGGTTCATTGAGTTGTAATTTTATGTTTCTTTCAGAATGAATTGTGGTATATGTCGCTGGATATATTGAAGTGAAGACATGATGGAGAAAGAATACAAATTGAAGTATTTTCTCAAGACAACTTGGATTAAAACGGTCAGAACTCACAAACTGCGTATTGGATTAGGGATCGTTGGAAAGATATTTTTGAGTAGATTTATGTAGGTTTTAAGATTACATCAATCAGACCTAAAACGACAAAGTTATTGTTTCGAGAAGTTTGCAAAAATTTGTATTGAATTCCTTCCGATCGATTGGGCAAACATCCAATTGATCGGATTGGACAAGATTGAAAAAATTTGTAAGACAAAAGCTTCATCGATCAAATGATGAATAGAAACCCACCAACCTGAGCGAAATTGTTTCCTTTTTTTGCAAGAGTTGCCTGTTTTGTTCCTACATGGACTCTAACCCTAAAGCACGAATGGTGGTCATAAATAAGGATTCTCTCTCAACCCTAAGCCATCTATCTCCTATTCTGAGATTGAGAATACTGATTGGAGATACACTATTTCTCTAGAGAGTTCATTGGAGAGACTGTACTAAGTTTGTGTGCTAGAGAATATTGCTCCTACTCTTTTGTAGAAGATTGTCTTGTCTTATATAAGATTGTATACCTTGCGGTTTCAAAGTAATTGGATAAAGAACGAAGAGCCTTGCGGTTTTAAGGTGATTAGATCATGTACGTAGAGCAATGAACTGCGCGGAGTCATTGTAATGAATATATCTTGTAATTGCTCCATTCATAGTGTTCGGTTTTTGTTGGTCCATATAGAGATTCCACGTAAAAAATTTTGTGCCTCTTGTCTTTGTGTGGTTGATTGATTTGCTTGTTCTTTTATTATCCGCCATAATTAATTGGATGGCAATCTAGAAATCTGAGTTGGGGCCTTAAATCTTGGTGATTCTAAAACCTTCAAAAAAAATTTTTTGGAAAGCCATTTCACTGGTATATTATGTGGTTATGTTTGTTATAGGAAACTCATAAATGTCCAATCTACTTTTATACCAGGGCTTGAGTGTGGGTACTGTATATATGGCTTCTTGTTGGGCCTTTGGCTCAATCTGGTCTAGATTCAAACCACGGCTAGCATACACTTGAGAAAATAGATCAGATCTGTGACCAGTTGGTTCTCCTCCGATGAAACTATTCCACAGCAAGAGGACTAAAAGGTGGGTTGGCACAGTGGCTGGCCACAAGCCATCATATTCTACACACTTATGGATCGTCCACATGTCGTACATGTATGCAATAGGTTTTTATTTTATTTTGTTTTTTTAAACTGAAAAGCACAATTGAACCTGTAAAAAAAAAATTGAAAAACTGGTGGTTCCGGTGGTTTAGGTTCTGGGCGCGGCGGCTTGGAGAGAAGGGGAGGTCGAACAGCTTACTGTCACAAAGCGACGTAGGAAGAGAAATCCATCATGATTGTTAATAATAAAGTAAAGGATTTTAAATATCTTTAAACTAACCTTCAAACTGAATTTGAAAAGAAATTATATATACAATTTAGAAAAGCTTCAAACCCCCTCTAAAAAACCGAAATTAAAAGAAATTTATTTTCAAATTGAGAAAAAATTACAAATCTAAATAAATTTTCAGTTCTACAAATTATTATAGACATAAAAAGAACTACAGCTCTTTAAATTCTTGAGATTACAGATCAAAGGAAATTACTGATATAATTTTAAGTTAAAAAAATGACATTCATCTTCAAATTAAATTCGAGATTCTTGAGATTTTTGTGAAAAAAACATAGAATCTAAATAAAATTACAGATCATCTCAAGAAATCGCAGATCGGAGGAAATTACAGATCTCAAAATTCTTAAGATTCTAGATAGGAAGAAATTACATATTAAAATGAAATTATAGATCAAAAGAAATTATAGATCTTAAGAAATTACTTATCTTGGAAAAAATAATAGGCTCAAGAAATCTCATATCGGAAGAAATTATAAATCTCGGAATTCTTAATATTTACAAATCAAAAGAAATTACTGATCTCGAAATTCTTAAGATTACAAATCAAGAAGATATTTTTGATCTAAATTGATTCAAAAAGAAATGACATATATCATCAAACATAAAAAAAACTTACAAATCTTGTAATTGAGGTTTCCTAGAGAATCTAAATAAATTTCCAAATCCAATTGAAATTAAGTAGGAAAGAAACACAGATATCTTATCAATAGGAAAGGACAAAAAAATCACAGAAAATTCCAATGAGAAAAGAAGTTATATTTTCATGGAAATCTCAATGACTCATATATCAATAACTTTTTTTTATTTGAAGATATATGTCATTCTTTTCCAGTTTCAATTTAGATCTATAATATATTCTTGATTTCTTATCTCAAGAATTTCAAGATCTTTAATTTCTTCGGATCTATGATCTCAAGAAGTCTGAGACCTGTAGTTTCTTTTTATATGAAATTTCTGGAGATATTTAATTTCTTCCTAGATTTGTCATTTCTTCCGGTATGCAATTTCTTGAGATCTATCATTTTTTTCGAGATCTATAATTTCTTCCAATTTGTAATCCCAAGAATTTTGAGATCTATAAGTTTTTCTAATCTGCAATCTATTCTGAAATATGTAATTTGTTCAAATGATTTTATAATTTTACTTAGATTTATAATTTCTTCCGAGATCCGTAATTTCTTGAGGCAATTTAAAAATTCATTTAGATTCTATATATTTTATTCATGGAAATTACAAGAATTCCGAATTGAGTTTTTTGATTTGAATAAAGAAGTCTTTTCTTTTTTAATTAAATATTTAGAAATGCAATTTCTTATGATCTCTAATCTCCAAAATTCTAAGATTTGTAATTTCTTCCAATTTGTAATAACGTCTCAAACTGGAAATTTATTTAAATATGTAATTTCTTCTAGATTTTAAAACAAAATTTCTTTATATTCTATAATTTTTTCAGGAATTTGAAGAATTTTGAAGTTCTATATGTAATTTATTTTCAATTTTGATTTGAAACGTAGTTGAAAAAAATTTGAAATCCTTTCTTTCAGTACCATATATATAAGGGATGGTTTCTCCAGTAAGTGTTCTACCACTTTGACTATTTCTTTTCGTTTCTCCTCCAACTTGCTCTGTTCTCCGATCCTGCTTCTTGTCTTTTTCTACAATTTTTTACATCCTTCATGTACAGCCCACTTAGATGCAAGTTGTTAAATGCACAATGTCCAAACAAGAGATTTGCAGCTAGGACCCACATACATGCAAGAGAAAAGTATGTAATTTGTTTCTTTGCTTAAGGGATCTCCGTTGGATATGATGCAGATCGGTTGGGTAACATGAAACTCACTATTGCATATTCGTTGAGTACCCCTTTTTTTTATGATTTTAAGGACTTTATGCATATAATTAATTTAGTTCTTCTTAATTATTGTGAACAACAATTGTACAATGAAATGCTTAATTAATTTCTTCTTGAAGAACTTTATGCATTTTTACGAATTCCTTTCTTCTTGATTACTATAAACACCAATTGTTTGATGAAATGTCTTTTAATCAACCAATAATTATAAACATGGCTTCTCGTGTGATAGAGAGAGAGAGAGAGAGCCAATTCCATTTTCCCAATTGCAACTCATAGATCCTTGGTTAAATTCTCTTATGAAAAAATGAAAAAGTGTCACCATCTGAAAAGATTTCGCAATCCTTGAAGCAGATATTCTTGAATCATTTTTAAATTTTTGTAGAATATACTTATGCTTAATGATCCAGCTTAGCTGAATTTAATTTAACCATGGAAGAAGTAGCCAAGATAATCCAAAGCAACGGGAGACATCTTTGCCTACACAGAATAGAATAGAAACATATTAGTTTATCTATTGGGCATTGTGGCACGATAGAGTGGCAGCAACATTGTGGATGCAAAAACATCCAAATTGAGAACATTGTATCAGGTTGGCCCCACCGTATTGAGGGCCTAGCCAAAAAGAGGGATTCTATGCTAATAAAAAAAACCAAATCAATATCAAATATGCATTAAAAAAATTCAATATACAATGCACATGCTGTCAAGAGTATTGTCACATTTGAGTACTAGGTAAGAAAATGAACACAGTGGACGCCAACATGATGCAAGATAAAATTTTGTACAACATAACGTGCAAGAGGTCCACATGTTTGGCTTCAGAAAAACATAGGGTTACTTTTGGTTCCTAGTTCCTATGCCAATTACTTTCTAAACAACAAATTCTCGTATCTACCATGCATTTGCCCGTGAGAATTTAAGCAAAGCAAGTTTCAACAAACCGTTTAATGCTCTTTGATTTTCATATTGAAATCTACTATGCATTTTTCCCTGTGGATACTTTTAATATTATAGCCTGCTTTCACCTTAAGATTTAAAGAAATTGCTAGAGCAACAAATAATATTTTGTCCATTCCTTTTTGTTTGCTGAATTAAAGTTGGAATTTAATTAATTCATTATCATAGACACTTGTAACTTGTTGAGAAACCTCATATCCACTACATTTTATTACAAGGCATCAGATTTTTGAAGATTTAAAGTTGGCATAGATCATGGCTGCAACTTGGTAGGTCAAATCAGTTGTGGAAAAATCCAAGCCAACTTGATTTGCATGATATAACTACTTGGTAGGTTTGTGGGATACCTGAATTGTTTAGTTTGATGCATTTTCATATAAACACATGCAAACCCCACATTCCCCCTTTTCTTTAAATAAATCATAGCACAAAGTGACGGTCCAAGTATAAAATTTGGTGGATAAGACTCCATTTGGCTAGATCATAACTCTGTTGTGTGACTTGGTACCTTTTAAAACATGAATTCCATTCAGCTATGGGCACCTTAAACATATCCATGTGGATGAGTCTATCAGACTCCATAGCTACAAACGCAAAATGCATCTAAAATAAGCTCAACATTTGATTAAAAAAATGTATAGTGATGGTTACCTAAGATTCTGAATTTTTGAATTCCTTGTCTTTTTTTCTGAATTTTTCATTTTAAATTTAGTTACATTGAAAAAAAAATTGACCATAAGAGTTGAATTCAGAATTGACTGACCATAAAATTGAACTAAGCTAAAACCATAAAACATACCTATATGCAACAAAATGATATAAGAACATCAACTTCAAGCACTGAGAAGTCTTGGATAGACTTCTCATGGAGGAGTATCCACTATTATGCTGCTAAAATAGAACCTTAACTCTAGTTACTCAATCTATTTTTATTATAGAGGTACGTATCCCTGTATTCTAATGATAGTACATCACTATAACAAAATTCACTTTTGCCCGCGTACAACAAAGCATTGGAAAAAGTCATCAAACGTTGGCAAACACACTTTACCAACAAAAAAAAATGCATTGGAAAGGTGTTGGTAAAAGTATTTGGGGAGTACCCTTTGCCAACACAAACTAAAAATGTTGGAAAGTTTGATCTTTACCAATGCAAAATGGTATTGGCAAAATTAGAGATAACAAGGTGGTAAAGTAACTTTTGCCAACACAAATTAAAAACGTTGGCAAAAGTTGATCTTTGCCAACACAAACGGGTGTTTGGAAAAATAGGAAAATAGGTTGTGAAATGAACTTTTGCCAGCTCAAAACAAAATATTGTCAAAAGTTGAACTTTATCAATGCACTATGGTCATGACAAAAGTAGGAAAGAAATTGGCAAAACAACTTTTGCCAATGCAAAAATGCGTTGGCTTTGCCAACACACAATTTATGTTGAAAAAAGTAATTTTAATTTTTTTTCAATTTTGGAAAAAAATGTTTCGGTAACCTATTTTCACCTATATATATCACATTCCAACACATTAGTAACACGGTAAATACGAATCCAAAATATGAAATATTACACATAAACAAAACATTTATATTTAAATAGTCAACATATACTTCAAAACATATATCCTACCAAATAATAAACAACAAAAATTTTAAAATATCCAAAAAAAAAAAAAGATCGAAAAGTATCAAAGTACATCTATCAAAATACTAGACTATTTGTTGGAAAACTGAATGCTAACCAAGAGAAGTCACATCGTGCCCTCCAGCCGATGTGCCATCTCCACTACCGCTCCTTGGACTGAATCCCGGCATGCTAGTTGGATCTATCCCTGCTTTTTTAGCCAACATTAGTAAAAAGTTCTGAACTCCTAAAATTTGACTCTCATATCCAGTAAGCGTAGAGCGATTAACTCAGTATCAGATGCCATCCAATATCCCAAATTGTAGGTTGACCTCTTTCTAAGCACCTCTTGAGAAACTTGCATCTCAATCTGCGGATCTGGGACATCTGATTGTGACTATGAGATAATTCTTTCCAACATCATAGCCTGTCAATTTCAAACACATTAACTTGTAACAAAAGTAAAAAAAATGCGGTTTTACATTTTTATCACAAATGAGTTAAGTATATGTACATGACGTTGCTTAGCAATGTCATTTATCCACACCCCCCTTCTTATGATGTTTGTGGGTGCCTGCGAATCATTCCAAATTTCAATATATTAGTTTTATTTGGAAGGACTACACTAAAATAAATTATAAAAGTAAAAAAAAAAAACCAAAGAAAAAATAATTTCAAAAAGGGACTTGCAAATTATTAAGCCAAAAGACGGGGACCACACAATGACGTTGCTTAGCAATGTCATTTATCCACACACCCCCCTTCTTATGATGTTTGTGGGTGCCTGCGAATCATTCCAAATTTCAATATATTAGTTTTATTTGGAAGGACTACACTTCAATAAATTATAAAAGAAAAAAAAAACCAAAGAAAAAATAATTTCAAAAAGGGACTTGCAAATTATTAAGCCAAAGGACGGGGACCACACAATAAACTCCCCTCAAAATAAAACTTTACTCAAGATACTTCATAGAAAAAAAACCAGCTGGATGAATTCCTCAAGCATTCCAAATTTCCAAGAATAAGAATAAGAAATGATGGCAAGAGTGACAAAAAGTATGCCTAGTGTCACATTTTTTTCGTCTCCGCAGCATTACATCTGCCACTGCAACACTGCACCACCATAAAACCTAGAGTCCATAAACCCAAGATGATGAAGGAAAAATAGATACAAATAGAAGAAAAAACAAATACAAAAAAAAAACATTTTCATGATCATCCCAAATCACCATAAAACATCAGTCACTGAGATGAACAAAATACAAAAAAAAAAAAAAAAGTGAAATAGAGACTTTTAAAAATAGGGACGTCTCTGAATTCCTGGACACCATAAAACCACCTAAAACCTTTGCAAAATTAAGCATATATCAATAACATCCCATCCTGTTCAAATATAAACGTAGGAGCCTAATCAGTAATACTGTCTAATCTCAGAAATCAAAATGGTATCAAATGCAATCTAAACCTACTCGTTGGCATCAGAAGCAGAAAAGCATCGATCGAACAAAGAGCAAATGTGAATTTACCTTCTTGTAGGTGAGAGGAGAGGCAATCACAACTGGTTGAAACCAAGTGCAAAGCACATCCAAACTACATAGTGGAAGGTATTTTGATCAAAACATCCAAGTGAAAAGGAAATTCAAACTCCCATGGAGTTGTCCACAATTCTTGGCCGCGAAACTTTGTACAATCTGATAAAGAAGGGACCACTTTAGATCTTGTGTTCTAGCCTTCCTACCATAGAATTCAGGCAGGGCATAAACAGTGGTTGAGCTTGGATTATCATGTAGAGGTCAAGTGATGATCTACTGATAATGTCAGTTAAGTGCTTTGCTGCAATTTTTTTTCTAATCTAATTAAGAATGGCAAAGAAAAAAATTCTGATAATTCTCTTTTGGAATCCCATTAACAAGATAATTACTCTGTTTGATTCATCAATTCTAAGAGAATCATTTAGGGCTTGTTTGTGATCGAAAGTCAGGAAATTTAGGGCATGCCTCCACCGCCACAAGCAGAAGCTGAAACCAAGAGCAGCTACACCAGCATTAAGGAATGAGCTAGGGTTGGGGCTAGAGTTTGGGATTGTCTTACCCACTATGCCTGGCACCCTTTTGCGTCGTAAAAAACAATTTCAAAATTTTGGTAAGAAGAATTTGTAGGAAAAAAGTGCAAATTGGAAAAGATGTGCAATTTGCCGGCGATTTAAATAATTCACCGGTAAAAATATAACCTTTGCATGCGAAAAAATCCATTCGTAGGGAAAATACAGAACTTTTGCTGGCATTTTATTTCACCGAAAAAAGTCCAGCTATTGCTGGTGAAATAAGTATTTTCGCCAGAAAAAGGTTACCTTTTTCAGCATTTAAATTTTGCGTAGGAAAAAAATGCCGGGAAAAGTGCAAATTCTTGTAGTGATATAGTTGGAAAGAGGTTGGGTCCACTTAGAAGGGGAGAGAGGGGGAGCTCCGAATGGACAGGTTGTAATGGCAGGGGTTGACTGGGTGTGATGGCAATGGGGTAGTTTTGGGGACGGAGAGAGAGGGAAGAGAGAGACAGTTGGGAAAAGAAGGAGATGCAAAGAGACATGGAGAGTTGGTGACAAAGAGGCTTACCTCAAAGGAGTAACAAAGATCTCATCGCGTGAGAACATTTGTGGGAGAGACAAGAACGAGAGACAAGTGCAAGACAAAAATCAACATTTTGGATTTCTGTCTTTATACCTACGCCCTTTGACTCATGGATTTGCAAATCTAAAGGGGGGGCTACGTATCTCAAAATCATCACAATTAAAGATCTCTTGTGGCCCAAATCATTAGAGATTTGCTCTTACCAAACATGGGTTTTTAATAAAATTGTGGAAAGCGGAAATCATTTCCCTGTTGATTTTGTTACAAAACATGCCCTTGATAATTTTAACCAAATGTGGAACATGAGAAATCCACAACTAAAAAATTCTTAGTGAGAATTTCTATTCTCCAAGATAGTGAGAAATTTGTAGATCTACAGATTCCTCACCTATCGCCAAATGTGCCCTAAGGGTCAAAGACATAATTAGTTAGGAGTGTTCATGGGCTCACCTAACCAAAGCCCGATTCGGCCCATCCCACTTTGGGCCGAGCTTGGATATATTATTAGGGCCCGTTTAATAATTGGTCCGAGCTTAGATTAAGTGATAAAAAGCCCAAAGCCCGGTTCAGCCAGGCCCGTCTCATGTAAGAAATGTATGTAATTGAATTTAATTAGTACAAATAATTACTCATAGGGCCATAAAATTGATTAAAAATCCAATTTAACCAGGCCTGATTGATTAAATCGGTGTGCTCAGGCCAGATTTTTATAGCCTGTGTGAGGCTTGGGCCAGGCCTGGGCCAATGTTTCTAAAGGCAAGCCAAGCCTGGATATGCCTTAGCCCGGCCATGAACACTCCTATAATTAGGTGACTATATTTATCAAGTTCTAATAAGATGCAGTGGCTGGGCATTTTTGAATTTTTAATGGGCTTAGGCATATAAAGACTCGTTGGGGCGAATATCCAAAATCCAAACCCGACCCAAAACAAATTTGGAGGTTTTTTTTTCCTTAAGTTTTTAGGTTAAACAAAACAAGTGTCCAAAACTATGGTATTTACCAACTTAAACAAGTGCTTAAAACCAATATTTACGTTGATAATTTTTTCCACAAAAAAGGACGTCGTTTTTCACCAAACAATAGTTGAGAACAATGGGAAAAAATCAACTTCATAAAACTGTAGTTTTAAATGCCTAAATGGTGTGGGATATGATCACTTGGAATTGAAGAGAAAGTGGAGAGAGAGAATAGAAACTTATAGGTGACGTCTCTTTACGAGGAGAAGAGATCTTGATTAGCTGTAAGAAGGGATAATAGGTTTAGGGTTTAAAAACAACTACTTTTTGTTTTTAAGGGGGCTTTTTTTTTTGGGTTGGGGGGGGGGGGGGTGTGGAAATTTCTCATACCATTTTTTGGTCCTTTGCCAATACATCCTGCATTGTGTTAGCTAAGATGTACATTATCTCCACCTTTTACCAAAGCATTCTTTTATTCTTTGGAAAATGTATCTCATTTAGCAACACACATTATTCTGTTGGCAAAATTACCAATTCTTGAGACCTTTTCCGACACATTATTTGACACATTGGTAAAAGGTAACCTTTACAAATGCATATTTGATCGCGTTGGCAAAATGGTACTTTCACCAATACAAATAATAATGCATTGGAAAAAATAATCCCCCCTTCTAACTTTTTCGAACACATTCCTATTTGTGTTGGTAAAAGGAAACATTTGCCAACGCATATTTTATCACTTTAGCAAAAGGGTATGTTCACCAACGCAAATAATACTTCATTGGCAAAAGTACCTCTCTGTGACTTTTTCCAACACATTCTCATTTATGTTGGTAAATGGTAATTTTTACTAACACATATTTTATTGCGTTGGCAAAAAGGCATTACTACTCACGTAAATAATAATACGTTGGTAAAAGTATTCCACCTTTTGACTGTTCCCAACACATCTTAATTTGCGTTGGCAAAAGGTACTCTTGATCAATGCATTTTGGATTGTGTTGGTAAAAAGTGTTGGTAAAGATGCAATTTGTTGTAGTTATGCGATTGATAATTTTTTTCCAAAATATCAGAAAACAAAAACTTTACAATGAAATTGTGAGAAAATCAAGGTAAAAGAATAATAGAACTTCCACCAAAACTATATTTTAGCAGCCCTTCATATTTAGATTATACCAAACTATATTTGTCATTTCATTGTTTTAATTTAGCCCTTCATATTTAGGTTACACATAGCTTCTATTTCTATCATTAGACCCATGACCCTTTTGAATGGGTGGCCGCTAGAAATTAAAAGTTAAATGGCTCAAAAATCACAACCATGGATTTAAGGTTAGAACACATGGCAGGAATATCAAATAATAATGATGATATAATGAATAAAGTGAGTATAAAAAAAGTTTAAATTGCTAGTTAAGGCTATAATCACGGATCAAATGTGAGATAATCTATCGTCAGATGCCCATGGAAACATAGGAATGTTCTTTATCTTTTTCATTTCATTTTTAATTTCCTACTACATTGGATCACTGGTAAGGAGTGGTTCTACCAACATGAATAAATCTTACTGTGAGATTAAGGTGTCTTACCATGAGCTATCAGTGGTTTGGATAAACACTAAACTTTGATTAGCTCAAAAGTCTCCACCTTTTAGCAGACAAATCACATGAAGTCCAGCTCATGAGCCCCATTTAGTTAGATGAATGCCTTTCACTTGGGGTTCACAGAAAGAAAATCACATCTGGATAAGGGTTGGGAAAATTTCTGCCCTATTAGATTTTCCTTATCCATGTTTTCATAGATTGCCAAATGAGCGTCGTTACAGATCATGAAGAGAGATGGTTCTCTTTTTTTTAATAAATAAACTGGGATCTGGAAAAATGGGTGCATCCAAATCACGAGCCATAATATTTTATAAACCATTGCAAATGGTTTTGTTCCTAACAATGCCCTGGATGACGTTAGAAGTGTTGAACACTAATAAACCAACATAGAAGTATTTTTTATTTTATTTATTTACAGAACTAACATAGACGTATTGAACACTAATAATAAACTAAAACAGAAGTTTTACTTGCCTAGTTTTCTATTTTATCTTAGACTGCTATAAACCATGGTTTGGGAATTGGGACACTTCACCAGTCAATGTGGAAACCCTCGTGTATCATCGAATATATTGGTTCCAGTTTGATAATCTAAATTGGATTGGGCTTTTTATTCTAAAATTTTATTTATAAAAATATCTAAATAATGAAAATTTTATATCTTATATTTATTGCTTTTAAGGTGTTCTAGATTTAAATAAAATAACAAATTTACATAAAGATGGCAAGAAAGTGTCTCTCTAATTAAACTCTATACTTTTGTGGTGTCGTTTTGAACTAAACTCATTAGAGGACTGCAATGGTGATAAAACAATAAAAAAAAAAAAAAAGGGAAGCGGGGGGCTGTGTTGGGTTGTGGGGGGCGGGGGGGGGGGGGGGGGGGGGGGCGGGGGGGGGGGGGGGGTGGTGTTTGTTGTTGTTTACAACCCCATAAAACTACAATAGACAAAAAGGTTAATTTTGAATAAGAGAAAGGAAAATCAGGAAGTTTTCAACTCATTATAACCCAATCCCACAACAGACAAAATGTCAAATTTGAATAAGAGAAAGGAAAATTAGGATGTTTTAATTTATTTGACCTGATCCATCATCATGAGTTTTAGTGTGGACTCTCTTATTAAACTAGAATAAATGAAGACATTGGAAGGAGAAGAAGTTCTTTTTCTTCCTTTTCTTTCCTCTATTCGTTTGTCATATATGGTTTTTTTTTTCACTTTCCCTTTCTTTTATGTATGTTTTATGTGCCACCTTTCTTTTGTTTTGTATTTTGCCTACCTAATCAATTTATCATTCATCCAACCATCAAGATAAGCATTGGGTGATTAGGTCAGAGATTAGACCTTCCATCATTAAATGAAACCCCCTATCAAAGATATCACACATAGAGCTAATTGCATGTGATTGGTCAAATGTAGACAGGAATTGGATATTACATTCATCATCATCATCATCAAAACCTTATCTCAACCATGTTGGGGTCGGCTACATGAATTTTATTTCTTCACTCAAAATTCATGTTTAGGTTGTAACAAAGTTTTACGTTGGCTGTGAACCTACCTAACGCAACCCTCCTCCTTTACCCGGACTTGGGACTGGTAGCAAAAACTGGCGGAGTTAGTGCAGAGAACATAGCCGTGGTGAACTCATTTATTGAATTTGCAATGGCGAATTTAGACAGGGCAATGACGATTAAGTGCCCATGTGGCGATTGCTATAACTATTTAAACCATGATTATAGAATTGTGAGAAATTATTTGCACATTGAAGCAATAATGGTCTCATACCAATAGTGGATACACCACGGGGTGCCTATAGTTCAACCCAATGATTCGGATAAAAGCGAGGATGAATCAAAAGAGAATGAGGATGAATATAATGAGTTGATAGAGAATCATCACAGGGGAAATTACATGGAGGAAGATACCCAAGAGAGGGATGATATGCAGTTTTTTGAAAATTTGTTAAAGGCTTCCTAACGTGGCCTATACCTAGGCTGCAAAACCTCAGATACTCTGTTAGCATTTGTCACCAAGTTATTGCATGTGAAGGTAAAATGTAGGTGTAGCAATAAGCCGTTTGATAAGGTTCTGTAGATTTTTAAAAACTTCTTACCCGAATGTCAAGTGGTGCCTGCCTCATTTTACGAGGCAAAAAAATTATTACGTGACTTGGCCATGGAATATGAGAACATAGATGCTTGCAAACACGATTATGTGTTGTTTTGGAAGGAGAATGCTCAATTGGATAAATGTCCAGAATGTGAAAAGCCTAGGTACAAAATCAATGATGGCAAGTGAAAGAAGATCCCTCATAAGGCGCTCTGTTACTTCGTATTGACACAAGGTTGCGCAGATTGTATATATCAAGGAAGACAGTTACAAAGATGATATGGCATAGTAATCAGCGTGTTGATGATGGGTAGGGAGGCAACTGACTTACTTCGTGGAATGAAAAGAATTTGATAAGAAATATCTAGAGTTTTCCCGAGAGATACGTAATGTGAGGTTGGGGTTAGTCACAGATGGATTCAACCCTGTTGAGAACATGAGCACCTCCTACAGCATGTGACCTGTTACACTTATGCCCTATAATTTGCCACCATGGATGTGTGAAGTAATACGGGGGAAGAAGATTAGCCAATGGGCTAATCTCCAAGCCAAAAGGCTTAGAGATAGATTATCTAGGTACCTCACCAAAGACAAATAAACTCTCTCAACTGAGAACCAAACTCAAACTCTTTATTCAATATCAAGGTCTTTCTATATATCCCATGAAGAGAGATTACATCTTTATTTATAGCTAACATACTTTCTAACTAGGGAAATAAACCAATTCAAATCAAATAAGAAGTCCCAAACAAAACATGACTGGATTTGCCATATATTAAGAAAGCAACTAAAACAACCACCAGTAATATAATTTATTCTAATCTATTGGGCCTTATTGGTCATAGGTCCAATGGGCTGGCCAAATATGGATCTGGCCTGCATCAATGTGCATGAAGGAGTCATTTTTCATGATGTCTTTACTTATTCCAGGACCAATCTCACCAGGAAACGAGATCGATGTATATTTAAGGCCCTTGGTTGATGAGTTGAAGGAGTTGTGGGATGATAGTGTATTGACTTATGATGCCTCTACTAAACAGACCTTTCAAATGCACGTAACTGTGATGTGAACCATAAATTACTATCCTATGTATGGCAACTTGTCTAGGTGGAGCACAAAAGGTTATAAGGCTTGTCCCTCATGTAACTACAATTTGTTAGGGGTGAAGTTGAAAGCTAAGATTGGGTACATTGGCCATAAAAAATACTTGGAAGAGAACCACCAGTGGCATATAAGTAGGGCCTTTAATGGTCAACCTGCATATCAAAAAAATTCTTTGGATTTACCGATACAAAAGGTACTGGACCAGCTAGAAGAATTAGTGCCAATCAAGTTTGGCAAGGGCAAAAAAAAACCATGTGACTTTGGAGAACTAAATTGGACAAAAAAAAAACATCTTATTTGACTGGCCCTACTGGAAATGCAAAAAACTCCGACACAACCTTAATCCTATACACATTGAGAAGAATATCTGTATAACTTTAGTTGGAACAATTTTGGGCATAAATGGCAAAAATAAGGATACCGAGAAAGCGCATAAGGATTTAAAAAATATGGGCATCAGGCCAGAGTTGCAGTTAGTGGAGAGGGATGTTGGATCCAACTTAGAGCCCCCATGCCTCCTACGCATTGGAATCGAAACAAAGAGATGGATTTTAGGAACTCTTAAAGTCGATCAAATACCCATACAGCTATGCGGCAAACCTCTTGAGGTATGTAAACTTGAAAAATGGTAAATTATTTTGTCTAAAGAGCCACAATTGTCACATCCTTATCCAATGCATCCTTCCAATTAGCATGCCTAGTTTTCTGAATAAGGATATATGTACAACATTGTTTGAGGTAAGCAGCTTTTTCCAAGTGCTCTACTCGAAAACGCAGAGACACGATGATTTGAAAAAATTAGAGGAGCAGATAGTTTTAATATTGTGCAAGTTGGAGAGGATTTTTTCTCCTGTTTTCTTTGATGTAATGGTTCATCTATCAGTTTACTTGCCGTGCAAGGCCATGCTTGGTGGACTGGTGCAATATTGGTACATGTATCCAATAGAAAAGTAATTGTTAATAACCAATGATTAATTATTTATGTATCAGTGCAATTGGCTTGCATTGATAATCTTAATTGTTATCATTGATTGTTTAAAGGTAGGTACATTGCCAACCAAGCTCGGGCAGAAGACTCGATTACCAATGCTTACATTGTCAAAGAGTGTCTTACTTTTTGTTCAATGTATCTAAAGCAGACTAATCGAGTAGAACACTCTGATGATGGTGGCAAACATGGCCTGAGGATGTCGGTCTTCACACAAACTAGCCATCCCATTGACTAATGGCAAATGCACATGATCCTTCTTAGAGAGAGTATGACATGGCTCATTGGTTTGTGCTATATAATAGCTTTGAGGTGGAGCTATATCTAGAGTATGTGCTTCAATCTAACAATATTTATTTATTGCTTATTAACTCCTTGATTCATTCTTTACTTTTACTTATTTATTAAAAGCTGCCTTGAGAAGGGAACACAAGAATTTAATCCATAATCATAGAGGTGGAGAAATCGGACAGATGCAATGAAAAGAGTTTCCAAAATGGTTTAAATAATCTGTAAGACATATAAAACATTATCATTTTAATTGCTAGACATTATTAGATTATACTTCAAATGACATTAGCGTAATACATTTATTTTAATTTGCTTATGTAGATGAATCAGTTTCGAACTCAAGGGTCACTAGAAGTTATTAATGAGATGTGGTTATCAACAAATAGCCCTAGATCCCTAGCGAGTTTTTATTAGGGGTGTGATTGGAATTGCATCCAATACCACACTATAGACTATGAAAAATGCTATAAGAGTCAAAATAACAGCTTGGTTATGGAAGGGGAGTACCAAGGGGAGAAACACGACTATTAAGGATACATCTTCAAAGTGTGGGAATTATCGTATCTCCATAGGGGTAAAGTCGTTTTATTTGAATGTGAATGGTACAGTGCTAGTACCAAGCACAAGATAAACATCGAAGAACATATTACAAGCATTGATATCACAGGTCTAAGGATGATCCATTTGTTTTACCAAGTCAAGTGAAATAAGCCTTTTATGTCAATGACACCAGTAGAGGGAAAAATTGGAGAGCCGTAAAATGGGTCAGTCCTTAGTGAGTACGGGATGTCTCAGTTAAGCAGGATGATGACGATGATGCGCATAATGATGCATTTCAGCAAGACGAAATCATGTTTGTTGTCCTAGTTCTTGTCGATGGTACTAGTGTCCAAGACTCTTAGGTTAATATAAATCCTAAGATGGTTCTCAATGATGAGTCAATAGAGGAGGATCGCCAAGACAAAAATGAAACATTGGCGGAGTATGAAGATGAAGAAGATGATGATGTACATAGTCAGTTTGACTTTGACATAGAATATGACGTGTAGTGCTTGTTTCATGTTATGCACATGTAATAATTATCTTAATTAATAAAGATCTTGCCTTGCATTTTATGACATTGTCGTCAATTTCATTTTCTCCTGTGATTTGTTCATATATTGATAAAAAATTTCTATATTTCACATTTTATGCTTATTTATATATATCATAACAAAAGATGCCAAATGGAGGGAAAAAGTGGGTCAAACTAGGGGAGTTGTCCCGTCAGGTGCAAGCATCTAATTATTTATTAAAGAGAAAAAAGACAATTAAGCATAATACAAATAAACTTGCATCTCTAAGGCTCCCATAGACCGTTCGTGCTATCTTTGGTTCGACTAAGGGAACAAACGAGAAGGAAAAGAAAAAGGTTAATGGGAATGACAATGACAAGAACTATGGTCCCCCCGAACATGTTGATATAGATGATGAGACATCTGAGTCTCAATCGGATGAGGCAATCTTTATATGAATGTTTATGACGTGTGCTTTAGTTTTGACACTGATACTCATGCTAAAATGATTTCTTAAACTTCCATTTCCATTAAATGTAAATTTCTAAAATTCACTTGCCTAATATTATTGATTTTTGCTAATAATTATATATTTTCCTTGTCAGTTTGCTCTAAACTAGGTTACAGATATGCCTCGGGAGAAGAGGTTAGATGTGCTTGGAGTATAGCACTTGCACTTGGGTTAGCTCGTGCAGAGTGCACACCCAAGACTGTGCACAGGAGACGCTGATCCATCATCTAGTTGTACAATTTGTAGGCACAAAGAGCACCCCTGATTTGGAAGTCACCGAACCTCCACCAATCTAGCCTCTGTTGACCCAGCCTCCGCCGATACAGCCTCCATTGAGTCCTCGTTCAATTGGTAACAGCGTAGGTGAGAAAATTATGACCTTTTAAAATATTGAATTCACATTGCTTTAATGATTTGTGTTTACTAACTTTTTTAGCATTGTCATCTTAACAGCATCATCTCCAGTCTCGGAGGCCCTGGGCTATGTAAGGGGCCTTACGCAAGGGAAGAAGGCCACAAAGCTGAGAAGACAGTATAGTCAGAACATCGCAGTTCCGATCCCTATCCCAAGTCATAGGCCAGAAGAGGAACGTAACCCGTCACTAGTGAACCATCATGGGTAAGCCATTTGATAGGTTGCCCCAGTTCGACCCCATGGCTGGAAGAAGCTTGATAGTGGGATCAAGCTTGCCGTCATTGCTTCAGTTTAGGTAAACTGAAATGAAAAAAATCAATCAAACTGATCATTTTTGTGCTCCCTGTTACAATATCTAATTATATTTTTTATTACTAATCTTTATATGGCTCTCCCCTAATTGCAACAAATATTTGATATAAGGGACTACGAGGGCGTTATGCAGCTCAGGGTGGACATTGACTGCAAATATGGGGTTTTGCATAGGAGTTGGAAATACGAACTACATAGTCATTATCTCGAACTGTTGGAGCAAAGGGTATGCAATGCAAAGGACTACCCAACAAAGGGTTGTGATCTAGCTGACTGGTAGTTAATGATCTTGGAGTGTTGGGAATCACCAAAGTGGAAGATAACTTTAGGATCTTACAGTGCTAGGCTCCAAATTCTTTGCATCGAGAATGTCTCTAACAGTACTAAGTATATTCATATGAAAAACCTTGATTAAGTTTATTAATTTCAAATGTAGGTTCATATCTAATACAAAATAATTTTAAATGACAAACGACACAGAATGCTAGTCAGGCGCTACTTATTACATATTTCTTCCACGAAACCCACTAAGGCAAAAGAATAATGAGTGGATAAATGAGGTGGCTCAGCAAAGACATATACATATAAATAAATCAATTTTGATACCACTAAAGCTTTTTAAATCCTTTATTGATTTAAATAGCAGGAAGTCTGGGTGTAGTGGACTGAGAAGCAGTCGCAACCCCCTGTCACAGCTCGGATGACTGAGGAACAGATTGTTGTTGATGTGCTTGGGAAGAGGTCGGGATACTTGAATGGGTATAGGAAAGACACGAAGACCTCTTCATCTTTTACACATTTTCGGGCGCTTGATCCTGAGGTGATCGCCCTGCAGGAGCAACTAACTGAGCAAGCTAGGAGGCAAGCTGAGCAAGATAAGAGGCAGGCTGCACTTGAAGCCCTCGTTTAACAGCTGGCAGCTACAACAAGGATAAATCCCACTATCTACTTGGGCATCTCTAGAAACAAGGATAGATCCCATGATCTCTTGGGCATCTCTAGAAGGACCAATTCTTCTGTTGATGGGACAACGATTGGAGATCATGATGCGACTTCTTGATTAGTATATTATTCTCTTAAAATTTTAACAAAATAACTCGTCGAAATTTATGAACACTAGAAATGTAGGATTTTCAACACTTAGGCCAGGCCGTCTAGGGTTGAAAACAGGAAACGGCCACCGAACGGCCTTAAAACCAGCACGAGTACCATGCTCGAGGCTTAAGTAACTTGTAGGAATTGACGGTTCGCAAATTAGACTCTTAATATATGTATATGTATATGTATAGGAAATGAACACGTCAAATCAGAAATCAGAAAGTGAGAGCTAGTCTAATAGAGACGAGGGACATGCACATGTATATGTATAGGACACAAAAAGAATCAGGAGGCAATTTCTCCTAGACAATTAGGACACGATAAAAGTTAGAAAAAGGACTTATTTATAATATGAAATATTTTAGGGGCCTTGGTGTAAATATCAGAATATTGGCGGGCTTTTTGTAATTTGTAGAAAGTTAAAATTTTATAATATTGGTAAAGAAATATGCTTGATGATTTTTGAATGCTAAAACTAATATTCATGAATGCTAGCAGTTATCATTAAACTTCCATGTGTGTGATGCCAATATTGATGATAAGTAGGTCGACAAGTCACACGTAACATTCATATCCAAATCAATCAACAAACTGAAAAACCAATAAGCCAATAAGAGCTTAAACCACATATTTCTTTAACAATCAAACAAAATGAATATGGAACAATCAGTTTAGAATTAAAAGAACCCATGTTTACAACTCGAATAAATAAAGTGACACCAACTGGATATGATCACCAACAATTGAATGAAAATCAGACCCAGACAAACTCATTTCACACAAACCCTCAAATAGCAAAGAACACACAAGATCATTTAACGCAAAAACAACAAGCTAAAATAAGTAAATAACACATTATATTAATTAAAAATAACATTGAAACCTCTTTTCGTGACTCTATAGCAAAAGGCATTAATGAGAAATCCATGAACATCAATTGCTTCAAGCAAGGGGATCCATCTTCAAAAACAAAGATAATGCAGTCGTAGACTCCTGACACTGATAATACAGTTGTAAACTCTTCACACTCCTCAAGAACCAAAAGCATGTGCGCCCACTTTCTCAGATTACGTCATCAACCCTAAAAAACCACTAGGTTATGACAAGGTAGAGAAAGAGAGAGACATATATTGACAAACATGGTCCAGTATTGATTGCTTTAATATTACAAATATTCAATTTGCAGCAATAGAATCATTGAATCTTTATCATCCGCAAGGCCAAAGAATGAAAATAAACCAAGAATACACACAACAGTTGACTTCATATAATAAGAGATAAACATAGAGGGACAAACGATTAACTGATGCAAATGAATCATTTAATATCAGATCAAGAAAACCAATTTGTCCATGAACATTCGAAACTACCAAAAACTCTCAAATTTATCCATCGATATTCGAACTACCAAAAACTGATTCTTATACAACAAACAGAAAGTGATAACCTTTTAAAACTTTAAGACGATATACATGGTAGCATATGTATCCTGATAGGGAAAAGGAACAAAGACAAATCACTGCATTGAAGGACATGATCCTTTTGCATTTGCACTCCCAATACACAAAATCACTGAATCTTCACAAGCCTAAAAGCCTACACAAATAGACTAAGATTCTTGTAAAAAGCCTGATTGAAGAGAAGAAAATTCCTTTAAAGTCATAGTGAAGACTATCTTACAAATTTAGAACAGTAGGAGACGATGAACCAATTATTGGGTGTAGAGCAGGTGAATGAAAGCAATGAAGAGAGCTGGGGTATTTGTCCAATTTGTCCTATTCTTGTCTAAATTACATCTCAAAACCTTGCCCAAAATAATCTCAAAACAATTCCAAGCATTTAATCTAATAACCAAAGTAGTTAAGATAATTTAATCTCATAAAAACAGGCACAAGCACTTCGCTCGAGGCCAAAGTAACTTATAGAAATTGACGGTTCGCAAATCGAACTCCCAGTTTGAGAATGAGATTGAAAAGCCTAGGATTTTCAATACTTAGGGTTGAAAATAAACCACCGAAGGTCCAAAATAGGAAACGGCCATCGAAAAAATTGGAAACCAGCACGAGCATCTCACTTGAGACTAAAGTAACTTGTAAGAACTGACGGTTTGTGAAGCGGACTCCTGATTTGAGAATTAAATGCAAAAACCAATGATTTCAACACTTAGCCTAAAAAATAAGCCACCGAAGGTCCAAAAAGGGAAATGGCCCCCCAAAAAATTGAAAATTAGCACGAGTACTTCTCTCGAGGCCAAAGTAACTTGTAGCAACTGATAGTTCACAAATTAGACTCCTGGTTTACAAATTAAACTGAAAAACTTAAGATTTTCAATACTTAGGCTCAAAAATAGGTTACAAGAAGTCTAAAATGGGAAATGGCCCCCAAAAAAATTGGAGACTAGCATGAGCATCTCACTCAAGGCCTAAGTAACTTGTAGGAACTAACTATATCTGAATCAAACTCCCAGTTAGAGAATTGACTAAAAAACCTAGGATATGCAACTTTTAGGCTCAAAAATAGGCCACCGGAGGTCCAAAATGGGAAACGACCACCGAAAAAATTGAAAATCGGCATGAGCAGCTCACTCGAGACCAAAGTAACTTGTAGGAATTGATGGTTCACAAATTAGACTCCCGGTTTACAAATTATATTAAAAAACCTAAGATTTTCAATACTTAGGCTCAAAAACAGTCGACGGAGGTCCAAATTGGGAAATGGCCCTAGAAAAAATAAAAAATCGGCACGAGCATCTCGCTCAAGGCCAAATTAACTTATAGGAATTGATAGTTCACAAATCGGACTCCCAGTCAAAAAATTAGACTAAAAAACCTAGGATTTTCAACATTTAGGCTCAAAAATAGGCCATTGAGAGTCCAAAATGGGAAATGGCCACAAAAAAAACCAAAAACCAGCACGAACACCTTACTCAAGGTCAAAGTAACTTATATGAACTAACGGTTCACAAATTAAACTCCCGGTTTACAAATTAAACTAAAAAACCTAGGATTTTCAATATTTAAGCTTGAAAACAGGTCAATGGAGGTTCAAAAAGGGAAATGGCCCCAGAAAAAATCAAAAACCAGCACGAGCATCTTGTTCAAGGCTAAAGTAACGTATATAAACTAATGGTTTGCAAATCGGACTCCTGATTAGAAAATTAGACTGAAAAACCTAGGATTTTCAACACTTAGACTCGAAAATAAGCCATTGGATGTCCAAAATGGGAAACTACCATTGGACGGCTTGAAAACTAGCATGAGCACTTCACTCGAGGCCAAAGTAACTTGCAAGAACAGACAGTCTATAGAACGGACTCCAGGGTTGCGATTAAACGGAAAACCTAAGATCCTTGAAACTAGCCTTGAAAATAGGACGCCGACAAAATCATCTTACATTTTAATTTATTTCATTGAAAAGATTCTAATTTTGTTCTTGTCATTGTAGATTGATGGATGCTTTGGGGTCGGTTGCAGACTTGTAGTGGTGTTTTTTCAGTTCTTAGTTTTTTTGTAATTATATCTCAGACATTTGTATGGGACTGTATAATTGATTGTAACATTTGTTATATAGGATTAATAACTCAATGTATAAATTAAGCAGTAGCTTGTTGATTAGAAATTGCTTAAAATAGTAGTGGTGGTTTGTTTATTAACAACTATTGTATGAATGTATATATTATGTTGGATACAGGTTTTAGCTGAGAGTATAAACAGGTTTATAGGAAAATTATTTTGAAAAAATAGATAGAATCTAGTTTTTTCAAAAAGACCTTTGCCGATGAAATATACTTTTTACCGACATTTTTTAACATCTACAAATACATTTAAAAACATTTTGGATTAAAATATAAAATAATTATTGACGCTTTTTAATGTCAAAAAATATAAAATTTTTTAAAACAATAAAGAAAATATTTACACCGACGTTTTTTAATGTCGACAAACACATTCAAAATCATTTTGGATTAAAATATAAAACTTTTATTGACATTTCTTAACATCAGTAAATATAAATTTTTTTAAAAAAATAAAGAAAATATTTTCACCAACATTTTTTAATGTTAGTGAATACATTTAAAATAATTTTGGATTAAAATATAAAACTTTTATTGACGTTTTTTAATGTTGGTAAATATAAATTTTTTTAAAGAATAAAGAGAATATTTTCACTGAAGTTTTTTAATGTCGTTAATAGAATTAAAATCATTTTGGATAAAAATATAAAATTTTTACCGGTGTTTGATAAGTCCTGTAAAATGTATCATTTTATGTGTATTTTAAGGGATTTTAAGGACTTATTCATTAGAAATCTTATCATTTAGTTGGAAATCAAGCTTTTATGATTTTATAATTTATTATAGAGTTTTCTTGCAAAAATAATTAAAAATCATCAATTTTTCATAAAATCATAAAACTTTCCATTTTTGGATTTCCATTTTTAAAAAGTTTTTCAAATCTAAATTTTAACATAAAGAAGGCAAAGGCTTTTATCATCATTAGTCATGAGCAATGGTGTGAATATATAGTGTCATTTTATGTGAATTGGGTTCATATTAGTGCATTCATGACTTTTGGTCAAAGTTGTCATTTCAATTAAAAGTTGCTTTTGTATCTAGGAAAAATTGAAGACAAGGAACCCACATGCATCTTTGTTGCGAACTATTCAAGATCGAACTTTGCCAAGGAATTGAAAGCGTCCCTCTTGCAATTTTCTCTTAAATTACAATCGGAGAAAGTCAATAATGGAAAAAAAGGAAAGAGGATTTTGGAGAGGATTTCAAGAATTTCAAGCCAAGTAAGGAACATCCATCTTAACCCATCTTTGGATTGTACGGCCAGCCATGAGATTTTCTTAGTTTTCTATTTCATATCCAACACAACATGCCAAATGGAGGGCCTAAACTGAGAAGTGAGGAAGGAAGGAATTGGAAATTGGTTTCTAAAGGTGCTCATTCAAGCCATATTACTAATTTTAGTTGTATGAGAGGAGTGCTGATCACCTACAAAATTGGAAAGTGGAAGTCACGTGAAGCATTCCAACTTCATAAAAGGTATTGTTTGGCAAAAGAAGACAACATTGGAAATTCCATTCAACCTTCTATGCTTGGCAATGGAGGCACATGGGCACATGTTTTTTCATATATATAAAAGGATGAAGAGACAATAAAACCCACATATGCCCAATCCAAATGGAGTTTGGCCAAGCCCACTTGGATCCATTATCTTCCATCCATTTTCCTTCTCTCATGTACGCCTTCCTTGGTATGAAACTTGAAAATTGGAACACGGATTATGCACAAGTCTCTTCTCTTTCTTGATGTATTGATCTAGGGTAAGGAGAGATTTCTTTTTCTAATTTTAGTTATTTTTGGATATTATTGGTTGTATTGGTTCGTTTTAACTTAAAAGATGCAATTAGTGAGGTTAAGGTGTCCCGCCTTAGATCGGTATTGTGTGTTTGTGTGTGGTGATAGCCCACACTTGGTGTGGTGTTTCTGTGGACTTCTATTAATTATGCCAATATGATGTTTTAATTTCCCATAATAAAATAAACTAGAATTCTTTTTATTTTATTTTTTTATCCATTATATTTGAATGATTTATTTCTGATTTTTAGTTTAATAATCGTTTGTTTATTTACATTGGTGGTTTGATCTAGTTTATTGTTTTGTAATTTAGTAGTTTAGTTACTTTTTAGTTTAGAATTTTTAGGTTAGGTTTAATTTGTGATTTATTATTTAATTTTTAGGTTTGGGATTGTAATTTAAATTTAATTCTCAAATTTAGTAGTGTGTATTTTAATAGATTTTATTAGGCTAGCATTAGTTTTTCAATTAGAACATGTCTTTTATGAAAACTAGCTCCCTATGGATACAGTTCCAAACTCATCGGGTAAAACTAAAAGTGAGGCCTTACACTTGGGGTCCACGTTAATCAATATTTTTTAACGTCTATTAATATAATTTTTTTTAAAAGATAAAGAAAATATTTTCATCGACATTACTAAATGTCAATAAATACATTTAAAAATATTTTTGGTTAAAATCTAAAATTTTGGCCGACGATAAGAAACGTCGGTAAATTGTTATAAAAAATTTTGTGTTAAAATATAAAGTCTTTGCTGATGAGGAAAAATTGTCAGTAAAAGTAAACAAATGTTTTTACAAAATAAAATACTTTCACCAACCTGAAAAAATGTCGGTAAATATTTATAAAATTTCTGGACTAAAAATATAAAATTTTTACCAATGTTTTTTTTCTTCGGTAAAGTCTTTTTCATAAAGTTTTTGGTTTTGGAAAAAAATTTACCGACATAAAAAATTGTCGGTGAAACGTTAATATTTACCGACGTTTATTTATTCCGTCAGTAAATACTTTCCCCCACGGGTTTTATCCAATGGTGGACCAACGCTGCTCTGTAAAAATTTTTACCAACATTTTTCTCTCCTTTTGCTACGAATTTGGTTTGAAGCAAAAAATATAATTTGTTGCAGTGAAAGGGGTCCACCAACATGAATTTCTTAATTATCTCTTATGATAATTAGGAGATATTTAAATAGATATGCAAGGGCCAAGAAAGGAAGTCCAAAGAGGAGGATTTATTTGTTGTGCATGAAAGTTGTAAATTAGGAAGGAGCAGGCAGGCATATGGTCCGTCCATTATAGCTTGAGGTTGGGCAATGATTCATTAAAAGACTTTGGGGAAATCTTATCTTCAAAATATCCTTCAATATCCCAGAGTCAAAGGTTGTAACGTCCAACCCAATTTAATTTTGATTTTTTCTAATTAATTTTGATTTGGTATTAATTAATGTGTTTTAATATTATTTATTATTATTATTTTTTTGTATTAGGTCTATGTTGGCTAGGTAGTTCGGTATGACCAAAACTAAGTAGAATTTATAGTCCATTTTGGTGATTTACATATCATGAGTCATACATTCATTGTATACATCAATTTAGCTTCATCATATTCTTTTCAACATTGGTTTCAACTTTTGTATTAACCTAAACCCATTTGAAACTCCAAAACATTTCATTTTGCCAAACTTCACTAATAAAGATAAAATCGCCTTTTCACTTAAAATCTAAGCTCAAATTTTAAAATTCCAAAATAGTGCCAACTATTATACTCATTAGAAACTAAATTAACTTCAAGCACATTTCTCTCTTGCCCAGATTGATCCAAATCCCAGAACCCCATGTTTTACCCCACCAAACTTTTAAACTTATGGGGCCCACATTCCATTACTTTATAAACCCACCGCCTAGGACCTTTTTCAGCTTTCTTCTATTTTATATTGCTGCAACGATCCAACCCCAAACATTGTCACCTGATCTTCTTCTTCCCTCCTTGCTTTTTTCTTCCTCCAATCGGCTCCAAACTCCACTCACTTGGAACTCTGATTTCACCCTCTCATTCCCCACCTTCTTCTTTCTCTAAACATGCCATTTTGATGGATTTCACTGCGCACAAGCCCCGCCAATTTTTTGATTCGTTGCCGGTTGGTTAAGTACAGGTAAGAAACCAATTTCTTTCCATCATAGCCTAAATCTACAACCTCTTTTGAGTCTTTATTCCAACATGCATAATGGTTGTCTTCTCCTTTCTCTATTTTCTATTGTTGGGTGATTTACTGGGCATTCTTTGGGGATTTTTATTGCAGGGAGTTTCAACCATCTGGGAGTGCTTAGGGAGGGGTCCTTGTGAGCTTTTGGAAGCCAAGTAAGTGATTGAAGTGTATATTTAATGGGTTGCATGCATGGCATCTCATCTCCATCTCATTCATCTTCCATGTAGGGTGTGCAAGATTGGGTTTTCTTCACCATTGAGCTAAGGCAAGACGCATTTCAGGTCTAAGCACTGTGTAAGGCAAGTATAAGTGCGTGTATTTACTACATGTATGTTCAGTTATGTTGATCCTTGATGAATTCCATGTTAATGCCAATCTACAGCTCTTTTACTCTTTAATGTCAAGAATGTAAGATGGTTTAGGTTAATGATTAATATAAATGTAATTATGGATGAAGGAGAAACCCATATGTGGTGTAGAAAGGTGTTTTGAAGATGTTGATTGGGTTTAGTTGATGAATTGGTGCAGGAGAAGCCATAGAGAAGAGAGAAGAATTAGTTTAGAACTGATTTTGGTTGGAGCAAAATTGCTCCAGTGCAGATCAATCTGGCAAGAGCACGATTGATCAAATTAGCCCTTTAATTGGTGTCTAATTGATCGGTCAGGGGCCTGATCAATGAGGCACCCTGGTGGCTGGCCCATATTTTTATCTTTTTATTTTGAACTAAGGGTCAATTGGGGGTTGTTGTAATCTTCCTTCGGGCCTCCAAGGGGATGACCCTAAGCCAATCTTATCTTTAGGCTATTAGATGGATTCAAGGACCCTATAGGACCTTAGAAATGCCAGTTTACCTTGAATAAATAGGCCCAATGGTAAACAAATACTAAGAAGGAAGAGTGTAGAGCCGTCACTCATTCCCTCTTGATTTTTCAGTTGGTTTTTGCCTTCACATTATGTGTGTTTGCATAAGAAGTGGTGACCATAGCCTACATAATGTAGCACCAAGATTTTAGTAACACACTAACATTGGACGCTTTATGAATACATCTTGTTGAATGACTAGGGACCGACGAAATTCAGGCCAGAGCTTGTGTAGTGCTTGAGCTTGTGAGTCAAGAAAAGATAACCAAGGTTAAGAGAGTTCGAGGACTATTAGCTCATCAATGTGTACATTATTCAATTAGTTTGAAATTCTGTTCAACTTAAATTATATGATTACATATGATTTTAAGACTGATATTCCCTTTTTATATAAGTATGAAACGATCGCTGTGATTGGTAATAAGTAAGAATGTTATGAATTCCAGTTGGTATTGAGACATTGAGTCGACACCACTTAGCTTGTATCCTTAGCAGGTTTAGATAAATGCCCCCCCATTGAGAGAATATAGCTCCGTAATTACTAAATAGTGTGCTTACATCTTCACATTATGATTCTTTATTCATTCTTAATCATATGCCTAGCATGCTTAGCTTCCGTTATTGCTTTCTTTTAAGTAATATGTCTTTAATTCAATTGACAGAACATATTAGTTTTATATGCACTTATATTTGTTAAATCATTGTATTTACAATGCTACCCCTTGGTGTTACAGTTTTAGGTTCTGACACCGGATTACCCACATACACACCTGTAGAGGAGTTTCCAGTGACTTCCAGAGTATATTAGAGTGGATTTCTGATGATATCTGTTAATCGTCCTTATACGCAAAGCGTCGTGGGTATTTTGGGACATGTTAGAATATGATATTGGTATGGCTATGTTTATGAATCATGTCGATATTCCTATTGTTATTATAGTATTTGATTATTGCTGACATGTATGTCGGATATTTGGATTGTATTTAGGTTCCACTCATTTAGTCATACCATGTATCCGTATTTCAGACTGTTTACATAGATACATGTATTTTGGACATGATAGAATATGCATGGGATCATATTTTATATAAATGATTGTTCTAAGTTTTATGCCTTTTGTTTACAATTGAATTTAATGAGGACTCGATTTATGCTTAATATCGTATCTCAAAAATATAAAATGTATAGGATATTGATTTGTACAGGTAAATATACACAGGGTTCAACAAATGATTTAAATGAACATGTATTACACATCAATCCTCACACGTGAATCCTATGCTTTTTCCCTTATGGCCATTTGTACGTGTCTTAGTACCACACGGATTATCACGGGATTACGTATGCCTCATCTCAAGGGTCTCCCTCACTGCAGAATCTCTGGCTCGGGGCGTGACAAAGGGGATATGTTTAAAGTAAGAAAGGTCATGAAGTAATGGGGAGAAAATCCCAACCAACATGAGACGACCAACCCAAGCCATTGCTCCATGTGACACAGCCAGAATGAATTAGTGGGCCCCACTTCTCCTAAATGGAAGAAATTGAAGATCAATCAAGTATACATCAATGGATTAGGATGATACTTACCAACTTGAGGAAGATTTTTTTTTTTTAGAGGAATTAGGGCATCCCATGCCCTACATAAGGCAAACACCAACCCCCCCCCCCCCCCCCCCCTTTTTCTTGTAGAGGAATTAGCCACCTCCCACCTCTAGATCTCATGCACTCCAGCTCTTGCCTCTTCATCTTATGCTATTAAGGACGCTTAGCTCTAAGGCCATACTGCATCATTGAGTGTTCAATTGGAAGAAGGAATTTTTTTCCATCATAGTATATATTGTTTCTTTGTTTTAAATTTCTTTTTCATCTTGCATAAAGAATTACCATACTAGTTTAATGATATTCATTTCATTATTCTTCTCATTCATATGGTTTTCCTTGTTGCTTGATTTGTGTTTTTGTGCTTGGATTGACGAACCAAGTCCAGGAGAACATATTTAAAGTGATTTTTGTGCCCAGATTGAGAGATGATTTTGTGAGAATATACATACTATATGCATTACATTTATTTTTCTCGCGCTACTACATTTAAATTTATGTTCTACTACTTTTAATTTCAAGTCTACCACTTCTGATTTCCTGCACTTTTCTTTTTTTTCAGCACTTTTATTTAAATTTCTGCACACTTGAAATTTAGATTTCTGCATAGTTATGTTTAGATTTTTTTTACTGTTGAATGTTACATTGAATCATGCATGTTTTTTTTTTCTTAGAGCACATTTTTAGGGATTGTTTGTTCTGTGTTCTGAGGTGAAGTCTCAGAGCTTGAATATTTGCATGTTGGAAAAAAAAAAACCAGTCCATAAAACATGTCAAATTTGAATCTGTCCGACCGAATTTATCATTCAGATTTGTGGACAGTTCTTAACCCCTTCATGCTTGAAAAATGATCCACTGAAGAAACCTGAAAATCAAATTATAAACCCACTTAAAATTCACTCAAATTTGGTGCAGGAAGGTCACCTAAAAATCTGATGTGAAACAAGTTGGAAACCAGCTGAATTTTGTACACATAGTTTTGTGGCTAACATGTGACTGTTGAGTGATGATTTTGTGGCTAACATGTGACTGTGGAGTGATGATTTAAAAAATAATAATAATTTTGAACATTGCAAATCAGAACTGGAATCCCCTTGAGTTCAGTACATTTTAATGTGAAAAACATGGTTCAAGTCTGAATTGGACAATGTTAAGAAATAGTTGAATCACGTGGTGAATTTGTGGACTATTTTGGACCAATCTTCCAATATGATTTTTCACACTTAGACTGAAGAAGTTTCAGGTCTGAGACTTGGCTGAACCAGGACCATTCACATTAATTTCCGAACTTGTTTCAGTTATCCTCAAATTTCATACATTGTAGCCTTGCATGGACCACATATAAGTGCATGTTAGTTGATTGTTTTGTATTGTTTTCTTTGGAATTCATGCATATTAGATTAGTTTATTTCAGCAGCAAGCATCAGTTTAGCGTACATGTTAGTCTCATATTTGCATTAGAGTATAGTTCATACACATCATATAAAACTATGCAATAGTTAAGTCACACGTCCCATGTATTGTTTTATTTATTATTTTTTTTAAGAAAATTGCATTCTCATCACTCCTGCATCAAAACCATTTTAGGAAAGTTTAGATCAGATTTGGATTTTATTTTTAGAAAGTTCTCATGCGTGGAGATTAAGTTAGATGCATTCATAAATTAGGAAACTACATTTTTCATTTTTCCGTATTGTTTAGTTTTAGAAATTGTTTAACTTGGAAATAGTTTTTAACTTTTGCATTTTATTTTTATTTGTTTTTAACATTTTTTATTTTTATTTTTAGTAACTTTCGATTTTTGAAAGTTCTAACCAGTGTTTTGTTCTGCAACAAATTTTTTTTTTTAAAGTTTCAAATTTAGGTTTTTAGATTAAAAAGTTTTCTTTTCATTGGTTTGTAATTAATTTAATTTTGACAAGTAAGAATGAATGTATTTGTTAGTTTTAATTTAGGTTAGTTTTAGATTTTAATTAGGGTAGTTATAAGTTAAAAAATTCTTAAACACATTGCTCCATGTGGGTCTACCTAGTCTCACCAGTTTTATTTATACATTCCAATTCTATACTTAGAACTTACAAACAAGGTTTTTATACTGCTGCTGAAGAGCACCATTTAAGTTAACTTTTCTAAACTTTCTTTATTTACATTGGCTTCATAGGTGTGATTTAATTTTAGCATCTTTCTAGAAATAGGAGGACATGTATGTAATGATAAACCACACTAACTTTGATTAAGAAAGTTGCATGGAATGGATTGTTAGAAAGTCACATCACTTATATTTTTAGAAACTTTTTAAAAAGTGGCAAAGTTTATTTTTCACCTGGTCTTAACCCTTTTTGAAAGAAAGTGAATTGTAAGTAAACTAATCGATGTCCTTCATCATCTCGGTGTCAAAGAAAAGCCTTTGTCCCTGTAGTATATAACAGCTTATCTATTCAAGATAATGGTCCTTCAAACAGGTTCGTTAAGTGCATCCTACCACTCCCCGGTGGCTAATCTGGCCATGCTGGTTTCATAATACTGGGTTGATAAACTTGGGAAAACTTTTGACCGTAGGAATTAACTTAGTGATAACCCAAAGAAATCCCATCATGCGTTGCAAGTTAGATTGGGCCCGCTTGTTGGGTCTCTTAAGTTGGGCCATGCTCCGTGCATGTATTTTTAAATCGGGTGTGGATCTAAATCTAAATCCACTTGTTGACAACCCACATTTTTTCTGGCCCACATCTTTCTATATGATAGTAACCATAATGTCTTTCCACATTAATACAGAGATACATTGTGCTAACCGTCGTGCAAGAGTTACGCCTCCTAGTTAATGCAAAACTCTCTCTCGGTTGTCTCCGTAGGAACTCTATATAAAGGGTTCCAAGGTGAACTTCTCTTCACACTCATGAATTCAGATCTGCATCTGCAACTTTTGCAAGAAGAGTGTTTCTTTCTACATTTACACTGAGGAAGATCTACAAGAGACCAACTACTTCTCTGATTTCTTTCTTCCCTTCTCTTCTTTTGAGTTTGCTGCCTTGAGTCTGCAGAAGTGATCCCTAAGGGATTTAAGTTATCTTCTGTCAATCGAGTGTACAATTGCTAAAGATTACAATCAGAAAAGCCAACTTATCCAAGGGCAGGCATTCTTGAGTCTATCAACATTTGTGTGATGGCGAAATCTATCTAAAAAAAGCATCTTCCATCTTCAAAGATGTAATTATGTTAACAATTATTTTAGTGGCTTTTAACATTTTTTTCAATTATTTGTTTTTATGTAGCTATTATCAATAATCCGCATACACCAGTTCTAGTAGCAACAGGAAGAGACGACCAAAGAAGAGAAACCCACAAAAACTGCAACAGAACTGCCAGGCTTCCTCTCCATGGATGCGCTGCTCTGCTCCTGTCTGCCACTTCTTTAAACCTTCTCAGCCCTACAAAAACACAACAAAACATCATTAGACAAGGCCACAGATCTTTATAGGATATAAACCAGACCCTGAAGGGAAGTGACTTCGAAAAAAAGATCAAGAAAAAACAACGAACAAACAATTTCAGATTAGAAACATTATGGATTTAAAGGACACAAACGGCCAAACAAACTTCTTCCTCTATATCTTCCTTTCAGCCATGCGGTTTTAACGACCATAAGTTACAGGATATACCACTAATTATAGATAACAAATACACCAAAAAACCGCAGATTTGCTGGATCATAACCATCCCCATGAACCAAAGGGTAACCGAAGTTGGAGAGGTGGACAGCACAGACAGAACAAATACAAAAGAATGCTACAGGTTCCCTTTACGGCATCGGCCCAAGATAACCCATATGTTCTACCGATACTTGGACATCATCACCCCACTCAGATAGCTTCTCAGCTAAATCCTCCACTTCAACGTTGATTTCTGTTTGGTCCCCTCCACCCTCATCTCCCACATCAAAATTCTCATTCAGTATATCTTCCCAAATTAAATCACTCGCATACTCCAAATTGGGGTCACTAGAACCAGCAACCACTTCAGCATTATGATCTCCAATAGAATTGCTTGTACTGTGATCAATAGCGGAGAATAATGTGCCTATATCAGTTCCAATTGCTTTTTCTTCTTGTTCCTGATGAGCGTAACTCACAATCTGAGAACCGATCTGAGATATCACTTCCTGTTGCAGATTTTCTGAACTAGCACTCGCAGGCAACCTCCTTTTCCTTCCATTGCTGCCCAATTCTCTTTGTCGCTCGCGACGTTGGATCAATTGTTGGACAAGAGCTGGGTTCTTGAGAGCTCTGGCAAGGAAGGCCATCATCTGTTGCTGCTTTCGCTCTGTCCCTAGCAACCGTTCTTCCATGGAAACGAGCTGAGCTCGCGAGGTTTGCTGTTGCTGTCTGAGCTTGACAATTTCAATCATCAACACATTTCGGTCTCTCCTCAGTTGATCTAGTTCACCTTCGAGCCCGAATTGTCCCAATTCCACGCAAGCTTCCATCTCCTGCTGCTGTATACTCTGAGCGACATGTCTTCTCCTCTTGATATTCTTCAACAGATGCTTCTGCCCACCCAAAAATCCCTCATTTGCGAATTCCCATCGATCTGGATCAACCTTTCTAAATCCCTGTAACCATTGTTTCCGTGTGGATATGGTTGAGATCCATAGTAGAGATATGCAAATGCAAATGAACCTAACTGGGTCAAGACATAAAATGGGACTCAATAGCACAGCCTGATATATTGGAACACCAAATTCATAGAAACAAACACCGCAAATTCATGAAGGAAATTCAGTTGTAGATCCACAACCAAACAGTTCAGACAAACAACTGAAAGAGATCAACATATCATACTCACAACATCTTATTTTCAGTAAAAAAAAATCCGAAACAGATTTCCAAATTAGCTTTACTAACAGGAAATAACTGCTGAATTTGTCTGTAGGGGTAGCAAACTTATTGAACATAACATAAACATCTCAAAAACGATTACCAAATGGAGAATTCACTTCATTTGTAGAGAATTCATTAAAAATATGATACAATAGAACTTCCCAGATAGGACCATTTTACATATGAGATCAAATAACAACTATAAACCATAAAATTTCCAAATCTCAATATGCAGTAAATATTCAGAAAGGAAAAGAGGAAAATTAGTAATATCGTTCAAAAACTTACAAATGAAAGGGCATTTGCAAACCAATAGTCATTGCTAACTCAGAAACACAAACTGAATTGCAACCTCAACACAACTACCCTACATTTATTTTTAAAAAAATAGAAAAAAAAATATGATTCTTTTGCATCTAGAAGATCCCAGAAATCAATTACAAATGATGAAGCTCTTGCGTTCTACATTCAGAAAAAGAAACAAGGAAAATATTTCCATAGCTCTCAAAACACAAAACTTGGGTTGCATAATCTATAACCATTCATAGCTTAGGAACTCAAAATAAATTCCAACCCCATCAAACTCATGCTGTAATGTCAAAAAACAGGTAAAATATTCCATTGCAAGAATGAAAGAACCCATCACATAACCCAAAATTTAGCAATAAATGAAAAAAAAAATTTTTACCCTAAAGTAAACTTATCATGAAACAACAAAACCAATGGTAAAAAAAGGGCACCCATAAAAACATGGACAGATTATAAAATGAGCCAACAGATTGAAAGTAATTAATAACACAAGACGCATCGAGAGTACTTACATATGTATTGAGTTGGCGTATGAAGCTAGAGAAATTACTGTGCTTGAAGTATTTGGGGAGGAGATTGGTGGAGAACTTATGCGAGTCCCAAACAATAAAGCTATTGCGAGCTTGGCTCCACGAGACGATCGAATCGGTTTCTGGGTCCTCCACCATGTCGAATGTCTTCGTCAGGAACGGAGGCGGACCAGCGTCGTGCAACCCCTCCATCGGCCGCGGCGAGAGGGTAGACGACGAACTGCCTCCGCCCATGTCTTCGACCTTCACTTTCACACCTTCCATGGCCTTCTTTCTCTGCGAAAACAGATCAACATGAGAATCAATCAAATGCTTAAAAGAAACAAACCCAAATGACATACTAAGATATTGAATGCCTTCTCACCCTGTCCAATGGAGTCAGTGACTTGGATTAAGTGAACTAGGCTCCAGAATGTGGATTTCTGCAGTGGGGTTTGGGTTTTCTGAAATGGGTTTGCTGGAATTGCCACTTAGAGGAAGATTCCACGTGAAAGATGGGATTTTTCGAGCTGGGCAGCTGAAGGCAAAGGATTCTATTGAGTGGGTTTTGAATCTCCAGACATGGGTTTGCAGAATTTGAGGCCTGTAAATAGATTTCTCCAAGAAAGCACCTAAATTTGGAAATTGGTGTGGATAGAAAAGACTTCCATTTGAGATTCTTTATTATTTCTTCATTTCCATTGTTGGGTGAAGATTGCAGTTCAATCTCCTAATCTGGATAAGGTTGGATTTTGATCTTTATAGTGGCTTCTAAAATAGTTGTCTGGTTACTGCTGCATTTGGTTGTGAACTGCAAAAGCCTCTTGGAGGAGAGAGTATATAGGAAGGATGAATGGAAGGTTCTAGAGGGGAAGTGAAATAGGAGCTAGATATTTTTGCCATTTCTTCTCGAACGTTTCTGCTGTTGTTGGAAGGGTATATAATTGATGGCAATTTGCGGGACAGAGGGTCCCACGCCCCCAAAGTTTCTAGAAACTTCTGTTGGCAGAGAGGGTGCTGGGGGAGCAGTTTTTATAGGGTGCCAGCTGGGGAGAAACTAGAAAGCAGCTTGGGTCCGGATTGGGTCGGTCAGAAAAATGGGGTACCCCACATCCGACCGATTATGATATTTAAGTGTGTGCATATACATATATATATATGCACTTAAATATTATCGTATATATACATAAGAAAATAAAGTAAGCGTGACAATAGATAAGATTAAATGAATGACTCCCTCCCTCGCTCCTATTAGGATGGATTTGGTAGTAGCTTCTTCCAATCCACTGTAGGTATGGATTTGAAGACTCAAACTCAGCGATTGAGTTTAAGCTGGGCTTGGTTTTTGTCCCCCATCTTAGAGATGCAAACCAGCTGAATGCATGCCAGAATCATACTGGATTTGGGGCTGAACCGAAAACTAGAGTCTGTTCTATAACCGAAAACGTTTTAAAATAACGGTTCTTGTTCTCACTCAAAATCTATTTCATTTTTTTCAAACCCACTCTTAATGAGAAGACCCAGATTCAGTTCCAGCTAGAGGACCAAGATCCAGTTCCAAAATTGATTTTGAGTTCATTTTTGTTTTTTACATTTTTATATTGCTTAGAATGAGTATATCATTTAACTAATAATAGTGCATCACGTCTACTACCTGTAGGATTAAATATAAAACTTTAATACTATAGTTGAATTTGAGATATAGTTCGCAACATTATAGACTCATTATGCAGGGCCAGAGTCTAGACGTTGGAAGAAGTATGGATCTAGAACTAGGCTCATTTATCAATTGTTTAAACCCACACTTGTTTATGAATTGGAATCTAAAAGATGTTTGAAATCCGATTTTATATTGATTGAAACTTTTGGCTAATAAAAAAAAATGGGTTTTTCCCAAAAAAAAAACCTCTTAAAGTCTTTGTAAAACAAAAAGGACCCTAAAAATTTTTATAGCCCGGAGTGGTCCCCTGGGCCCTTTTCTTTTTTTTTTCAATATTATTCATGAGAGTGATATCTATACTTAAGCATAACCCTTTCCCCATTCTTTCTTCCTCTTTTTTATCTCTTCTTCCCCTTTCTCTTCCCCATGTTTTATTTGGGTTCCATCTAGGTAAAAAGTGGAAAACCAAGAAAAAGACACAAGAGAAAGAGAAAACAAAAACAAAAGAAAAGGAGAAGAGGAGGAAGAAAGAAGAAAAGAGAAAAAGAAGAACAACGAAGAAGAAGAAACATTGGAGGAAAAAGAGGATGAAAGTGGTTTAATAAAAGGTGAAAATAGAAAAGAAAATCAAGAAGAAAAACCAATGGGGAAATAGAAAAAAAAGGAACTGAAATAAAAAGAAAATGGAGAAGAAGAATTTATCTCTGTCTGTAGTAAACATAGATATCGTTGCTCATCAACAATATTTAAAAAAAAGAAAAAAAATCATGATTCTGCATTAGGTATGTTACGCTTGTATAATATACCCAAAGCAGGCTGCAAATAGAATGAGCTCTTTTTCTCCATTTTCTTATTATTTCAGTTTGTTTTATTGGTTTTCTTTCTTTTCTATTTCCCAATCCGTTCTGCTTCTTTTTTCTCTTCAATTTCTCTTCTTCTTCCACATTTCATTAAACCACTCTCATCATCTTCGTCTTCCAAATGCTTTCTTCTTCTATCTTGTTCTTCTTCTTCTCCTCTTTTCTTCTACCTATCTCCTCTTTCCTTGTTGTCTCTTTTTCTTTCATTTGTGTTTTCGCTTTCTCCTTTTTTTTTCTTGGTTTTCCCCTCTTCACCTCAACAGAATCCAAACAAAACATGGGGAAGAGGAAGGAAAAGAAAAGATGAAGAAAAGGAAGAAGGAATGGGGAAAAGATTATACTTGAGCATAGATATCCTGCTCATGAATAATAGTAAAAAAAAAAACCCCCGGAAAAGGCCCAAGGGACCACTTCGGAACATAAAAGTCTCAGGGGTCATTTTTGTTCTACAAATACTCTAAGGAAATTTTTTAAGGAAAAACCTCTAAAAAAATTCAGATACCAACTTGCATCGCCATCCATAATTGTTTCCTATTATTTATAATTAATTTTGATATTTATTATGAAAATTAGCTTAAAGTTATCTATAAAACAAGGGATGGGATTCCAAGAAAATTGTATAAAATGAAATGAGTGACTCTAAACTAACTACATAGAGGAATATCAGTATGCATTATTCCCTTTGGTTTTCTCTATTTGTACTTGAGCATTTCTCCTTTTCATATAGTTTTTTGTCTTTTGCACATTAATATATCCAAATAAAGAAGTATCCCTTACTGTATGGTGAGGGATGAATGCATACAAATATTTTTCAACTATATATAGGTTTTCTTTTCTTTTTATTTTTAAATAATTCCTTCCCTTTATGTAATTTCTCTCTAGCTAATAATTTTATCCTTCGAAATTAGCCAAATCATAATTTGCTAGTTGCGAGTCTTCCTGTCTATAAATTCAAGTTTTTCAAAATTCAAATCAAGGATTTCCTTCCCTTAATGCAAAAGCACCATGCAAAAAGCCTGGGGTCATGCCAACGACACACTCGTACGTCCAACAAGATAAACACAATGCGGCTTCTAGCAAAGCTCTAAAGATTAATAAAATATCCAAGAAAGAAGGTCCTCCAGAATATCTATACTTCAATGGAAAATGATTGTCACCTTTTACCCTATAAAACTTCATATACAATCAATCTACCCAAAAATAAAACAAAAAAGTATATTGAGTAAATTAAAATAGCAAAAATTTTACCCATCAGCTCTTCACCAATTACAAAAGATACTATCTTTAACTCAATTATCTTCTGACTTTGCAAGAATCTTCATTCTTCCCCTGAATGCAATATCTCCCCCTTTTTTGTTCATAATTGATAATGCTAATGATCATCATGCAGCAAATATATCAACTTGGATCCAACAGTAGATCCCCCTCAATTTCAACTCGTCCTTAATGGTGTCTTCATAGCAGCACTAGGGGTGGAAACTTGATCTTCTTTATCAGAGTTTTTTAGATGTAGTCACCCACACTTGTGTAGTTTGATTGTTCAGCACAATGTGAGCAACTTCTTTAGACAGATTAGATTCAGATTTGAGCATCTTCTTGCTAGATTTTTTTTATCCTTCAACATAAATGGCTTTATCATACATGTGCCTTCTTGATTGAGCACCATTCTAGATATCTCTTAAAATTAAATATAACAAATTAGTGTAACCCAATTTGATACCACTTGAAAGTTTTTGGGGAAATCCTCTAGAATGGATTAATGCAATCAATCTCAATATTATGTTTACAAACAATCAACTACGCAGCGGAAATATATCAAACAAAAGTACATACCACAAGAAGACACAGTTTTTACATGAAAACCTAAATCGGAAAAAAACTACGACCAATAATCAAGCACTATAAATCATACCACAGCTACAAGAGACTACTCAGAACCCTTATCCAATTATCGTACAACCTAAAGACTTTGTGATTCCTATGCACAGCACTCCGCTGTAACGACCACATGCCGTTGTCTGTTACAAATCTAAGCACCTAGACACCTTCTAGATATGATACTTGCCTCTCCATAACAATCTTCTACACTTAGAAAAGTAGAAAATAAGAATTTGTAAAGTAGGACTTCAGCCCTTCAACTCTCCAATGAAAGAAATCTAGAGGAGATAATTTCCAAAATATATTCCTCACTTAGAACAATGAGATCTTTATCTTAGGGTTGATAGTGAACCCCGTTTTATAACCCCAAATTCGTGCATCATAAGTATATTTCAATTAGGAATGGAGTTAGCACAAAATAGGTAAGTTCCTCTTCAAATTAGATTGAAAAATTGCAAGTCGGTGAACTTTTCTACACTTGTCCGATTGGTTGAATTAATAGTCTGATCGGTTGGATTAAGCCTTTGCTCGGGTGAAATTTTAGCATATTTTCGGCAAACTTTCGGTGGCCATAACTTTCTCGTTTTAGCTCCGATTAAGGCAATCTTGGCTCTATGGATATCTCCTCGAAACGAGCTTTCCAACGATAAATCGCTTGCTCATATCCGAGGCTCGGTTTGTGAGATATGACCTTTTTAAACCATATTATCCATAAAAAAATCGCTTTAATTTGTTACTCTTTCTTTAACTTCTTCACTTTAATGCATTTGTCGACTCAAACCATTGTCCATACTTAAACATATATAAAATACAATACCAATAAACTTAAGTTTTGTACAATCCATGAATTAGCTAACATAAAAATTCTTACGAATTGAATCAAATTTACAGTCTGACATGGACAAATATGAGATAATTTCACTAACAGTAAAATTACCAAAACTAGGAAGTTTCTAATCATCTAATATTTTGTTATTCATGTGCCCCCCTCTTACACAGTTGGCTCATCAGGTCAAAGCTCCTGATCCTCGAGAAATGAGTGTATTCTCGATTCAGTTTCACATATATTTTATTTGTAATGGGACCGGAATCACACTCCAAATACCTTTTTATGTACGGCACGCATAAAAGCAGAACTGTGTTTGATAATGACTAAAAGATAAATATAATAATAAAAATATCTTCACAGTATGTGGGTCCACCTTGCTAGATCTTTCGATGAATACACTGCCTCCTAATCGTGAGACCAGTATGTGAGTAAAATACTATTCATTTAATGCCCTACAACTCATAAGTGGAGAAGAAAAATCTCTCACTGCAAGGTAAGAAGTGTTGGTTTTTACTTACTTTATCAATATTTGAATTTATTTAGGCAATACTTGAATTTATTTAGGCACCTTTTTTATTTGAGGACTTGTTTTGAGGATTCTTCAATCTCACCTAAAGTGTCTTTCCTCACAAAACAATTTGGAGTCCCAGTCTTATGCCAGCCTCCCCTAACGTTGGGATATAGATAAATAAAATACTCACAAGTGATGAAGAATTGCACCAAAATAAAGAGTGTTTGTTTTTACTTATGTTCAAACCCTCCTACCCTCTTTTTGCATTTATGAGTTTTTTTATATCACGACTGCATGCTGTCTAGACCAATGGGTGGGGAAAATGCAGTCCTTAACCTACATCAAGTGGCTTCATTTATTATCTGACCACTATTCGAACTTCAAATGGACAATATAAATTTAGTTTATGCATTGAATGCTTTCAACATCAAGTCTCTGTGATTAGAGTTATGGTTAATAAGCAAAAACCATGTTGATTAGAAGCCGGAATTGCCAACGAAGTAAATAATTAAGAGAGTTGCATGGTTGATGCCATCGTACTGTCTATTAAATGGAATATGACTATTCTTAAAACCATATTATAGCCGAAGAGACTCCCAATCCGGATCGACTTGGTAAGCTAGGAAGTGGAGTCAAATAGGTAACTCGGAGAGTTTTTCTTTCTTCTTTTATTTCTTTTCCTTTTTTTTTTGGTAAGTGACTAGTAGGAGAGTTAACTTACAGAGTTATAGAAAGTTAATTTTTAGTTAAACCATAAAATATGGAAAACCTATTTTAAGAAAATGCCTATATGTAATAAGGCTCTTAGGACCATGAATACTGTAAATAAAAGATATTATGCTATAAATACATTGTATGTTTAAAGTAGGGCCCCGTAGGTAAGCACCAATGCTAATGATAAGGTAAATGAACTTTCTTGTCGGGCCTACGTAGGGTTGGATTCCCCACCGACCTGTGATTGGTGATGGATGCTTGAATCAACATTCTAACCACTTATCAATGGGCGACAAATTTTCACGGTCTAAATGAGTATCAGTTGATCTAACTAACTAGTCTGGTTTGATAGGTGCTATATTCGGGATCAGTTACTATTGGGTCAGGGTGCTCACTTTATTGTGAGCATTGATGCTTGGCAAAGGTTTCTGCTTTCACATATGTCAAATATCATTAATAAAATATCATTGTCGAATAACTGATCCATGGAGACATAAAAACCATCCAGAAAAATTCTCATTTTTCCCTTTTTGGCAAACTTCTCAAGAGCTATCTTGATCGATCCATAAATTCTCTCTTCGCTCACCAGCTTTTAAAACGACAATATTAAGAGGACGTTTTTTTGCTGAATTTCTAACGAGAAGTCATGGGAATCTTTTATTTAACTCATAAAAATCTAAAAAATTAATCTTCTGAAGTGCAACTTTTGGGCTTTTAAATTCTCAAATTCCAACATCCCAGTGCTTAGGTGAAAGGGAGGATTAAAAAAAAAAACTATAGACAGCATTTGAGAACTTATATAATTCTCCCAACTGAAATTCTCTGCAAACAAAGTCTTAATAAGTGTTTAGATGGTTTAAAAATGAATGGCTAATGGATTATTTATTTATGCTCATTTACATGTATAAATAATTCACATGTGTAACAGTTATCATTGTCACAGTTGTTCGCACTAATTTAAGCTTATGGTGCGTAAATGAAATGTGAAAATGAAGTGCAAATGAGTTCATTTACACACCAACATTTTTACATGTACAAAGGTGTGAAAGTGATTCACCACCCTCTTGCAAAAAGGCTCTTCTACACTCCAAAACATGGTTTTTTCTTCTTGTGGGCCCCATCAAGCAACTTCATTTTTATTCCTACCATCCTATAAACCCTAAGATCATGAAGCCGATTATCTTAAATCATAAATTTTGATTCGTTCTTTGAAAAGCCCAAAAAAAATATCCAATTTTCTGCCCTTTCATGAAACTCCAATTCATTATCCAATTCTTTTAATATTACTATATTAATGGTAAATAAGACATAATTTCATAAGTAATTTCATATGTAATTTTTTTATGAATTTTGGAATTTTTGAGGAAAACATCTAAAAAATCCAAAACTGTTAGATGTACTCATCAACTCATGTAAAAAATGTGGTTTTTACAAATATGGTAATGTATTTCACATATATAACAATTGCACATGTAACATTTACATATGTAAGAGTATTTTCCAACCCCATGTATAAAAGGCAAATGACCATAAAGTTGATTGTGTGAGCTTTTTTGGTAAACGGCTCCAAATATCCAATCCCACTACCAACTAACTCTGCCACATGTTTGGAGAAAGGACATATTGACAATGGTTTACCATGATCTTCTAAGCTTTAATCATGCCTATAAGCTTATTTATCCGAGGAAAGATGTAGAAGGAAGGTACTTTTGTTTCCAGCAAATAACCAAAACCGCGTTGGACATTTGACTATAACTCTTACCCTGCTGATGGCCCAGGGTGCGCTCGCTCTTTACTTTTTTGGTTTCCCAGCTTGTGTGGCCGAGGTCTCTACTCCTTTGAGAAGGGACTCTTCTGGTGAGAAAAGACACTTTGGGTGAGGGAGGAGGACCTAAGATGAGGTACTTAATTTTTTGGTGTGAAAAAGTTTCTGGAGAGGCTTAAACCCTTACCAAGCAGGTAACAACCAAATCTCCTAGCGTCGGAGTAATAGAGTTTTTGGGTGGGCTCGCTCTTGATGTGGACATTTTGGCCAGTCGGACTCAACTCAGTTCGATCGACAAACCTAGTAACCTTAAAAGTGACAGGGAAGACCTAATGCTGCCCACCTAAAGACCTAATCCTTGGGGCAGGGTCCAAACACAAATAATCATCAAAAGCAAGCGGATTAGAAGATCTCAACCACCCATGACTCCCCATTCAAACATGGGTATGAGGAGCACTTTGACCCCTGCACCGCCATCTCCACTCCACCACACATACCACACCACTTTTAATCATTTCATTGGGCCAACACACTTTATTTCACATCACTTATCTTGCCAACAACACCTACCGGATCAGGGACATGATATCTAACACAGAGCATGCCATTTTAAGAATAGAGATTATAGGAGGATTACCTGGGTGGACCACTCAGGATCTACCACATTCCACACGCCTCATGTAATCCGGACTCTCATTTGAATTGGATAATGTTGGTGGGCCCCACTCTTTTTCTTCAGTCAATAGGATTTGGCCTGACTCACTGAGGTTGAGACTTGATGAACACACCAGCATTCTATACCTAAGTTTTTTTTTTTTGAAAAATGCTCTACACTAACCGGATGGATGAATAAAAAAGGACAAAAGAACTTGATGAACACACCAGCATTCTATACTTAAATTTTATTTTTTAAAGAATGCTCTACACTAACTGGATGGATGAATAAAAGAAAACAAAAGAATATAAAATAGGATATTCCGAACTGGAATGTTATTGGGGGAAATCCATACTCATAACTCAATGGTGGAGCTCTATTCAGACAAGCAAATCCCAGCCATTAGCCACCACCCATAAAAACTGATGGCTACACTGATATTGAGGGCCCTAGAATTGGCACAATCCATCCACTAATTGGTGCGACCTAAAAATGATTCCCTTGAATATTCCTTGTCCAAAGAATGCAAATACAAACAAAAAGGACCAATCCTAACTTCCAAAGATGCAGCTGAAATCAGTAACAAGCAAGTATTCATGGGTCATTAATTCTTCAACTAGAACTGGAATTTTCTAGAGATTCTCATCAGAGATGGTTAGTGTCCAATCGTGATGCCCCATCTGTAAGGTTTTTTTTTTTCTTTCTTTCTTTCTTTTTCCTTGATCAGTGACAAAAATTCATTAAAAAAGGAAGAGAACAACAAGAAGAAAATAAGTACAAGAGCATTATAGCTCGCCATCAGAAATAATTATATACAAAAACCGTCCCAATGTAACACTCTCTCAACACCTGATTTAGCTAATGCATCTACCATGAAATTTGTCAATCTGAACATATGTTGAACTGCAATATTGATAAAAGAAGATAACACTCAAATTTTGTTAAAGTGAAATTGAAATCTCTAAGGAAATACATTTTGGTTAGTTATTCATACAACAGCGTTTGAAGAGTTACTCTCCACTATTAAAGTACCAACAAAGTTCCTCAAGAAACAATGGAGAGTTTCTAAAATAGCTAGCGCATCTACTTTATTAAAATCACACTCAGTAATATGCTTTGAAAACATAAAAAGAACCTTACCTTTGTAGTTACGAAGCACTCCACCAATACCCATTAGCCCTGGCTTTCCCCTAATAGTACCATCAATATTGAATTTAAGCACACATAAAGGGGAAGGAGACCAAAAAACAGACCTCCTCAACTTTTTAAGGCCACAATTCATGCAAGCTTCCCCATTAAAAATGATATTACTAAAACTAAGATTAGAAAACTCTTTCCAAAGCAAAGCCCACTCTGCAATCATCTAACTTAGAGTGGTAATCAAATTAGCAATGGAAGAGTAAGATTCTTTGAAGATTTAGTCATTCCTTTCTCTCCAAATAAACCATAAAACTGCAAAAGAAACCAACCTCCATAAAAATGCACCCACAACCAACTAGGCGCCCTCCTAACCAAGACTCTATCACTTCCTCTATAGTCTTTGGGAAACACTAAGAAAGCCCGTATCTCCTATGAAATGATTCCAGGCAATAGCCACTACTTCACAGTGAAGGAATAGATGGTTGACTGCCTTTTCTTTCTTGTGACACATCACACAAATGTCTTAAATATTAGTTAAATACAGCCCTCTTTTTCTAAGATTGCAAGCTGTGGAAATCCTTGACACAACTGTTCGCCAACAAATAACCTCTACTCGAGGATGTGCCAACCCCATCCAAATCAAGGAAGATTAAGAATCACTATGATGCATGTTCTCCTTTAGGACTAAATAGAAAGCTTTCATCAAGAATTCCCTAGAAATGGAGGGCTTCCAAATCCGAGAATCCCCGGAGCTCCTACATAAAAAAATAAAAAATAAAAAAAACAATATAAAGAATCTTAACCAACTCTCTAAATTAAAAAATGTTATGCCCCCGAAACTGGGCCGGATCTAAACCCGATCTTAAGCATGTGAGAATTAAAGTCAATTTAAAATTTTTTTTCAATATACAACGCGAGCCCCTATTCCGAGTACATCAAAGTCCTAAGTGAGGCTATGCTTGTTGATTAAGTCACCATAATCACACACAAAAACTAAAATCCATATACTATGCAATTGGATATTATATCCAAACCATAAAACCAATAACAATAATCTAATCAATGGTCAAGTACTGAGAAGCATAACAATTAATAGTCTAATTCCAAAACAAATGAATTCAATGCCTACACTAATGGCCTCCAACATGGCTTTATTACAAGAGTCTAATAATCTGAACTACGCATCCACACTAAGACATTTCAGACGATGTCATTGGCACTTTACTCAACAATTCCATCATCGACGGAGTCTCCTCCGCCTCCTCACCCTCTGGTTCGGCATTGGCATCAAGGCCTAGACACCAAAAGTAATGAAGTTAAATTGACGTAATTTGGTAAGAGGTAAACTAAAAGTAATGATATTGGGCAATTGCGTTGAATCATATTTATATCTCACCCCAAATAAACTGAATAACCAAATGAGATAATGCACAAACACGGATATTCCAACCAGATACAATACAAAGACATAGGTATTCCTGCCAAATATAACAAACAGCACAGTTATATACTATATCACACAGTACATATTGGCCCGATGGTGTACGTCTACCTTTAATTGTAGTCTGTCAAATATATATACAGATACATAAGATATATTGATGCTCAATGAAGTCATTCCATGAAATCCTCAAAACTCACAACACTGATATCATTAACAATTAAATTGATAATGTTACATAATTAAGAGTATATTATGCTCATGTGCTATTTTTTATTTTCTGAAGGTAAGCACTACACTACCTAATGGTCATAGTTAATTAATTAAGAATATGCATATGATCAAACGTTCCTTTAAAATGATAATACAAACCCACGATGTTGTTGGCCTTCTTTTGATGTCTATTATGTGGTGCATCCCGAAGCTTGTATTTTCATTCTGAGTCCAATCCAATTCCTATGTGTACGTTTAGCTAACTTTTCTTGAAAAAGGAACCCATCCTATTTTCAGACTGTTTTATGTGTTAATTACCTTTGGGCATGATATAGGTCAAGTGATTCTGCCCCTAGAAGTCACTTACTTGAGGTCACTTACCTATAGTGCAATCCATGCGGCTGAGTCCTTTAATTATGGTCATCAATTCTAACCTATCATACTACCAAATTAATCAAGGTTTTTTGGCACTCAAGGCTTAGCCGTGACCACTTTTCAGCTTAGCCATAGTTAAACTTATGGCTCAAATAACCGATCTTATGGCTTAACCGTAAGTCCTCTTACGACGTAGCCTTAAGGCTCGCTATAGAGCAATCTCACTAAAATCGACTCATTGGAATGTGAGCAATAGCCTATCCGCATTTGACCTATGGCTTAGTCATAGGTGGGCACAATTTTTCCCTTTTTGGGTCTTCTTCCACCCATCATTTTTCGAACTAGACTTCAAATCTATAGATCATCTAACAAAATAACAATCTCAATCGCATTTTAGCCAATATCATACAACAAAACTGAAAATTTATGCATTAATTGTAGTTATACACTTCCTTTAAGGTGCCACTACTCAAAAATCGAATCTGAAGATGCAAGGGTTGATCTAAATGCAAATTCCCACTCCGAATCCAAACTCCTAATCAAAACTCTCCTACAATCCCACATGAAACACAAGAAGCCTTAATCATTGATGTATGCCCTATTGAAATGAAAGGATCTATATGATGGTTTAAGGGTTGCTACTTACTGAAGTTGTAGACGCTATCAATCTAGACATGGGGAGAGGAAGAGAGGGAAGAGATGATGATGGCAATTAATCTCCTTTCCTCTTGAAAGTTTGGTTCTCTGAAGATGGTTAGGGCTTGATTGCAGAAGAAAAGCTAGTCAAAATGGAGAGGGAATGAACCAATTGGGAGAATGTGGGGAACTTAGGGTTGTAGTGAAGGTTTGTCCCATTTACAAAAAGAGGCTTTTTGCCTTTTACTGAGTTTTAGGTAATTTGGAAAAAGGGCTTTTGGTTCATAAGAGTCCATTGACTTGGGTCCAAGGCCCAAGAAGGTTTGGCCTACCCATCTCCAATGGGTCTTATACAAAATGTCATGCATGCTATGATCCAAACTCCTAAAATGACCTATCACACATTCATCTAACCCACTCAGCTTGACTCAAATCCGACAAACTAACCCGACCCACAACTTATAGGCCTGGGGCCTTACACTTAACATAAGCTCCTCCGAGTAATCTTAAAGGATACAATCCACACAAAACTACCCTCCCTCTCCTCAACACAATCACTAATAGAGGCCTCCTTATTAGATACCACTCTAAAAACCATAAGGAATAATCCGCACAAAGGACCCATTCCCATTTAGTCATCTAACCAAAAACTGAATTCCCTCCCATCCCCCAGCACAAAACCAACCCAATTGAGCAAAATTTTCCCACTCACTAGAAGCATCACTCATTGAAACAATCCCACCCCACAAACCCGATCTACGGTACCTAGACCCAGGTTTTGGCCACCAACCCCGGCTATATTCACCATACTTTAAAGCAATGATTTCCTCCATAGAGCGTCCCTCTCCTTCCCAAACCGCCACCACGAGTTAGCTAGTGCAGCCTTGTTTTTGTTATCCAACCAGACTAAACCCAAGCTCCTGCTCCATTTCAATTTAATCACCTTAATCCACTTCATTAAATAAAGATTATTTTTATTACCTTGTCCTTCCGATAAGAATTTCCTATGGATTTGGTCTAACCTTTCCCTCACTATTTTTGTCATTTGGAAGAGCGATATATAATACACTAGAAGATTGAAAAGGCAAGCTTTTATCAATGTGATCCTTCCTTCCAATGGTAGCTATTGTTTCTTCTAATTAGACAATTTCCTCTCATATTTTTAAATAACTGGTTTCCACAAAAGTTTAGACCTCAGCTTTACCCCAATAGAAAGGCCAAGATAAACAAAGGGAAGAACTCCAAATTTGCAATAAATAATTGCAGTGGAAGACTGAGTGGTCTCCTCTGAACAACCTATTCCCACCAACAAACTCTTAGAAAGATTAATCTTCAGTCTCGAAACCAACTGAAAACACCACAAGATTCTCTTGAAAGTTAAAATTTCTTTCCTCCGAAACAAGTTGAAAAGAATTATGTTATCTGCAAATTGTAAATAAGTTTTTTTTAATAAAGAAAATATTCATTAAGAGCTCGTCTATCAATTTCACATTTGATATGAAAATTGCCCCAATGTATAAATAATTTATATATGATTCATTTTCATATGCAAATGAGTCACATGTGATACATAATCCATCATTTGTCATTTTCCTACCATACATATATTCCTTTGCTCCAACTAAAGGAAATTGCATCTGTGAGGAAATATAAAGGTACAATAACATTAAACACAAATCAAGAGAAGTGAATGCAAACCGAAATACATCCAAAAATGACAAATTGGAAGAAGAGGGAGAAAGGAAGAAGAAGGAAGAAAGAAAGGAAACAAGAACACTATAAGCTAATTAATCAAAACATGTTAATAGATGGAAAGATCAAACTGATGAGAATCAGAAACTTAAATTACAACTTACTTGTGGACCCAGGTCCTCAAACAAATGGTGTGCATGTAATGACAATTTTATTACAAGTTTACAACTGCTGACATCAAATATCAATCATCTACATGGACCATTGAAGGAACAAACAAAACTTGAAAATCATTCTAGAACTGGTTGGCAATCCACAGAAATAACTAAAATAACATATACAACAATAGATGGAGTGATATTAGCTCAGAAACAGTTTAAGACATAATATTTGTGAGAAAGCTACCACTAAATCGCAGCCAAAAAAGAAACATCAAAGAAACAGAAAAAAGCACAGTGAATAAATACATGGGCAACAGAAGGTATAGCAATTATGACCCCCACAATGGTAACAATGACAGCAAAGAACTACCGGAATATATATAGGGGAGCACTACACGGTGCCCGCATTTTTTAATAAAAAAATGCCCATCTTGGTTGGAGCCTATTGAGATGCATGATGATCGTGAAAGTCCATTTGATATGAAGATCCATATGAGGCCTACCTATATGAAAAGTCTTGAGTCCATATGATCATCTTAACCATTTAATCCAATGCCCTAAAATTTAATGGTTTTGAACCATCATTTTAATATGATTTTAATCCAATGGTGAAATAAAATTAGATTAGTGTCAAGTTTGGACATGTGACCATACATAAAAGGGTAGTATGTATAAAAAGACTAAATTAACTCAACATGTACCCCATGACCAAAAAATAGAAAGGCAAAAAAAGGGATGTTTTTAAAATGGGATATTTTACTTTAAAAATGCCCCTTTTTCTGCCTCTCTATTTTTTAGTCATGGGGCCCATGTTGAATTAATCTAATCCTTTTACACATACTACCCTCTTAGATATGGTCATATGTCCAAATTTAACACTCATCCAATTTTATTTCACCGTTGGATTGATATCATAATAAAATGATGCTTCTAAACCATTAAATTTTAAGGCTATGGCTGAAAAAGGTTAAATGATTATATAGAATCAAGATTTTTCATATAGATAAGCCTCATATGGATCTTCACATCAAATAGTCTTCCATGATCATCATGCATATCTGTGAGCCCCAACCAAGAGCGGCATTTTTTCTTAAAAAACACCCGGGCGCTGTGTAGTGCCCCCCCCCGGCAATATATATATATATATATATAATGCTTATCAGGTACGCAACCCATCCCAAAGTTTAGGTCCCATCCAAATAGTCTAGACTATTAGATCAACTGCACATCCTTAATGAATTGTACACTGTTAAACTTGTAGGGCCCGAGTAAAGATGATAGAGGTGAGTGACGAAACTGATTTTTTGCAAAGAGGAGGGGGCTAAGGAGATCTTTCGACCCCCCTAATCTCAATCCTGGTTGGGGTTCTATGTGGGGCCCCCAAACTGGCCCGTCCCAGAGTTTGGGTCCTATTTGAATAGTTTAGAGTGTTAGATTGACTGTACACTCATAATAGATTGTACACTATTAAACTTGTGAGGCATGGATGAAAATGATAGAGGTGAGTGATGAGGCTGATTTTTTGTAGAGATGAGGGGGCCAAGGAGAACTTATGATCCCCCTGGTCTCAATCCTAGATGAGGCTCTATGTGGGTCACCCCTGAACTGCACCCGTCTCAAAGTTTGGGTCCTATCTAAATAAACTAGATTGTTGGATCAACTACACACCCATCTGCATGGATTGTACACCATCCAACTTATGAGGCCCGGATGAAGATGATAGAGGTGAGTGATGGGGTTGATTTTTTATAGAGAGAAGCGGACTGGGGAGATTTTTCGACCCCCTTGGTCCTAATCCTAGGTGGGGCTGCATGTGGGCCTCACATTGAGCTGCTCACCCTAATCCAGTGCATAAGTTGCACACTAAATCAGGTAAGCACGGCATGCCAAAACACCTATAAGGAATATGGTGCTCACGATAAGGTAAGCAAAGCATGCCAAAACACCTAGTGAGGCTCAATTTATGATCCATCCAAGTGGACTATAAACAAGGACCCCTTTAATAATTATTGATCCCAAATTTGGAACACATTCAAATAGATTGAACCGCTGGATTAGCTTGCACTCATTTGAAAAACAAAAGAGTCAATATTACATATATCAACAATATAAATCAATGTTACATGTCCTAAATCTTAAAAATAATTAAAATAATTAAAAAAACACCATTTCTCATAGGCTTTTCATTTTCATGCCTATTTGAGGATTTTTTTACGATTATGTGTAGCAGGATTCATGTTTGGTAAGCCAACCATAGCAAATACATCATGTGTTGGTTTTTGTTCTAAACAAAATGGGTGGCCAATACCAACAAAGCGGTGGCTCAATTGGTTTGAGAGTTAGGTTTGCTCCCCAAGGTCTAAAGCTCAACTTCCGCCCCTTGCGTTATTCGAGTACTATGTGTACAACCATATATATATATATATCTCCTAGGAAATAATTCTTGCTCGTTAGAATTAGATAACCCTCAAACCGAAGGCCAAAGGTTCGAAGACTTAACAGGCGAAGAATACCCTAGGTCGAACAAAAAAAAATAACAAGGTGGCCATTGCACCTCTAGTCGAAGGAGAAGATGCTCCATTATCTTGCTTTGATGCCTTTTCATTCAAATAAAAGAATACACACTTCTCTCATTTAGGCAGGCCACAGCCACCACCAATATAAATCTTTTGAGCTCGCAGAACCACTTTGTTATCTTCGGAGGTAGAATTTCATGTGCTCTCGGCTTTTCCATTTTCTCTTGGATACTTCGATTAAAAAAAAATCCCAGGAAAAGCTAGAGTTGAAAATGACAGAAGTAACCTTTTCCCTTCTTTTTGGAAACATAAAAAATGAGGACAAATTTGTCCAGTTAACAAAGTTTACAAAGCAACATAACCTTTGTTCTTGTGTGCGTCATTAGAAGTGGCAAAGAGCTGTACGAGCCAATTTTTTAGAATGAAAAAAATGATGACAATATCAATATGTAACTGCAAGTTGCGGGAAAGAATTCTAGCCCAATATGACAGAATAACATTAAATAGAATACAAGAAGCCTGTGGTCACCCCATTAAAATCTATAATTTGGACTGAATACAAATCTCAGGTTGTGGATTGTACAGGGCTGTTACACACAACAACCGAGACCACAACTACCAACAATTATCCTCCTCTTTCTTTGCTATCTGAGGCATTATCAAAACAATGAGACACTCTGCCGCTATGCTTGCTGGGCAAGTCACTAGATTAGGCACGCTGAGGTGAGTTAGGCACGCTGAGGTGTTAAGCAGTGATTCTTGCTCGGCCTTTCGCCAACCTCCGCGCAATGACCCTCCGACCACCCTTGGTCTCCTTACTGCATAAAATGTAAGTACACATACTAAAAATCAAAGAGAGATGTGAACATGTTTAGGTATGTTCTTTTTGTAGGAACATTGGCTTGTTGAATGGAGCATCTCATCATCATTATTGTACACAAAGACCAGGAAAAGAAAGGATGCATCCACTTACCAGGCAAAGAAGCCATGCGTCCGCTTACGCTTGATGTGACTAGGTTGGTATGTTCTTTTTGGAAGTAAGAGCATTGGCTTGTTATGTGAAGCATCATCATCTCCTGTTATACAAAATGAAATATAAGCACTTAAGTAGATGGATATGGAATGCAAAACGCATTATCCAAATAGTTGGACAAATAAAAAATCATTTGCAAATAAGACTCATTCAATAGATCAGAAGACAATGGTGATTTTATCTCAAGTACCGCTCGATATCTTGGCCATTGGGACCATGTGCCATAAATTTTGTCCATTGGCCCGTGAGATTTTTTTTTTTTGTAACAATAACACTTATTATTTCATAAAAACACACCAAATGACTTAGCCACAAACAACGAAGCCAAAAAAAAAAAACAACTAAAAGAAAGCCTAAAAGACCAAATGGAATATTGGAATCCATACATCAGAAGTAAGAGAAGAACAAAATACTATTACCTTTGCAAGACCATCCACATTGACATTAGCCTCTCGTAAAATATGATTGAAGTAGGCACCCAACTAATGCAAAACATCCTGCAACTCCTCCACCCAATCCGCTAGTCTCCACAGATAAGAAAAATTCCTAAACACCACTAAATAATTGAAAAAGAATCACTTTCAAGAATAGTGTTGTAATCTCACATCCTATACAGCTCTCAACAATGCACCAGAAGAACAAAATCTTCATCTTCATTCGCATTCAACGATCCCAATGGCCCTGAATAGCTTCTAACAAAAGTGTCAATCCAATCTCTAGTAACACGTCCAATCATGGATCAAAATAGCAGCCACTAGGCTACATCAGCCGAAGGGCCGCTACACTATTTGAGTGTTAGCGTTGCTACATAGCAATTGGGTTATAAAGCCGATGACTTCAAAGGTTCCCGTTTTCTCTCTTTTTTACTTCTCTTCTTCCACTATTACCAGAGTTCTTCTCCAAGTTGGGTCCCTAACATCACTTCCTTCCAATCTAAAGCAAAAAAAAAAAAAAAATCACACAATAAGGGGACCGTTGCGCCCCATTATCTTAGTTACTTTTGCAAAAAAATAAAATAAATAAATAAAAACACATATCCTAGCGTTTTACAATATTCAAGAATTTTTTTTGGATTTTTTTTATAATATTTTCAAATCGCACTGTTATTTGCTTCGTAGCGTTTCGGCGGCCGCCTACTATGCCAACAGCTACCACTAATTTGATCTGTGCCTCCAATACCTTCTGTACTGATTGCTTGAATAAAACTTCCATCAAAATTTAGCTTTAGGACATCCAATTGAGGATTCATCCATAAAACTCTATTCACAGGTTTAGACGCCAAACCCTTTATAGAATTGCCGCCCAAGATCTATTGAGATCATTCGAAACACCTCGTTCAAACTCCTTTCTTTTACTCACCCACTCCAACATTGACCAAATAATGGACTGAACTACCTCATCCATTGAATTACTTTTATTCCAAAGCATTGTTATTCCTCTCCAACCAAAGCTTCCAAAGGGTAGCATACAACACTAGCTTCTTCAATTTTTTTTCCGCAAACATACTTGCATCCCAACCTTCTTTGATGGAAAAGATCATCAATTGTTCTAGGAATGAACCATTGCGTATCATTGAGATATCAAGGATTGTTATCCACACACAATAGGCAAAGAGACAATGGATCATCAGGCGATGCATCAATGCCTCATCTTTTAAGCACATAGGACACCCATTGACTTACGAGATTTTGTTGGTTAAGATCTTCAGCCACAACCCTAATTCAAACATTATTGGCTAAAACAAACAACACATGGGTAATAACAAACATTACCAATTGCCCTATCTCAAACCAAAACCTTGTCTCCCTTTTTCTTTTTTTTTTTGACAATTGCCAAGACACTGCTTCAGTCAGACCCGAACTGGGCAATAACCAAACCCTGTTAAAAGGCAACAGGTTGTCTAAGTCATAATTTTTCTTATCTTACATTTACTACAAAAAATATCCTTTGTACCATTCAGATGTAGTTTGGACTGCCCACAATCTACTCATTGGGCAGGTTGGGTTGGGGTGCGCACCCACATGCATGGTGGACAGTTGGATAGGAGAAGCCCGCATTGGATTAAATACAAAATAGATTTACCCGACATAGTTGAATAAAAATCCCATCAAAATGAATGGTTAAGCCAAATTCCCCATTCCCCACACCGCCCTAACCAAAACCCAACACGCAATAATGACAAATATAATTGGTATCTGCATTCAGAAGAGATAAATAGTATCAATGCACAAGCACTAGTTCTTTTTTTGAGTTTGTGCTTCTTCAGAATTAAAATTTACTAGTTACCACTGAGAGGGAGAAAAAGGCACAAATACACAAAGACCAACAACCCTAAACAAAAAGATAAAGACTGGCACCACCAACAGCCCAAAACCCAAACTAAATACTATAGACAAGCCACGCAGAAACCCTCCCCCAAAAGTTTAGAAGCAAAACCAACAAAATTCAAAATGGTAGCAACAGTACATTGCAAAAAAATGAGAAGGCCTCACATGGTTTAAAATCTTGGTGTTTGTTACTGATTCAACTCAGGCAGATGATGACATTCAGACTCACTCAAGTTGGATCATTTTTGGGATCTTGGACCCAAACTCATAATGGTACTCAGTAGCACCAACTCAACTTGGTGCCAGCCAAATTTCCAAACTGAGGAATGGATACACCCAGGGATGGGCTGGGTCCGGGACATAACCATGCCGTATCCAGATGAATCCCAACTCAAAAACTATCAAATGATCCCAGATCTGGATCTAACTCCACCACCAGTTCCAGATCTCATATCAGTTCCAGCCCAATGCCAGTGCCGAGTGTGCTGCTGATGATGATGTTGTTGGCATGATGATCTATATATTAAGTCAATCAAAAGACCTCTTTAAAAGGAAAGTGTTTTGATGCTGTAGTAGCTACAAAAATTCTAACCTTTCCCTTCAGTGATTCCACGTCTAAAGATTTACCTTCGAAGCATCTCAAGGAAACCACCCCTAGAGTCCAAGCACCAATAGACGGGGAAGGCTACCAAGGGTGTGAGACTCCAATCCGCCTGGGTAATCCCTTGACTGATGATGATGTTGTTGGCATGATGATCTATATATTAAGTCGATCAAAAGGCCTCTTTAAAAAGGAAAGTGTTTTGATGCCGCAGTAGCTACAAAAATTCTAACCTCTGCCTTCACTGGTTCCACATCTAAAGATTTACCTTCAAAGCATCTCAAGGAAACCACCCCTAGAGTCCAAGCACCAATAGACAGGGAAGGCTACCAAGGGTGTGAAACCCGAATCCGCTTGGGTGATCCCTTGAGGCAAGACCAGGTCAAGTGCTCTTAGGAGCCAAGATAGGGGAATCAGCAGGGTAAGGGAGGAGTGCTTTGGCTGGGCATATAAGTGTGGGTTGGTCATAACTCCACATGAGGCCTTCTAAAATCATGCGATAAGATTAGGTTGAAATCCCATGAGTCAAAGAGAACAATATCATGTTGGTAGTGGGCCCAAGTCATTACAATTGGTATCAAAGCCGAGGATAGCTCTATTTTCAGTGGGGGAGTGTGAGACTCCAATCTGCCTAGGTAATCCCTTGAAGCAAGACAATCCCTTGAGGCAAGACCAAGTCAACTGCTCCTGTGAGCCAAGAAAAGGGAATCCATAGGGATAAGGGTGGAGTGCTTCGGTTGGGCATATAAGTGCAGCATAGCCTTAACTCCACATAAGGCCTTGTAAAACCTTATGGCAAGATTGGGTTGAAATCTCATGAGCCAAAGCAAACAATATAATGTGGGTAGTGGGCCAGGTCGTTACAAGGGGGAACCAAACCACACTAAAAGTCTAAAACCATTATTAAATAGACCTCCACAGAAATATGGCTAAATGATAGTGAGCAGTAAATGATCCACAACACAAAGTCCTCATCTACAAGGTAAAAAGGGCAAGCATTCACAATAATTATCTTTCTTCTGTGGAGATTGTCCGTAGTAAGGATTCGACCACTAAATGCAGACAATGATTTTTGAAAGCTATTTCCTGAAATCAGCTTTTTAACAAAAAAGGGTTGTTTGGTTAGCATTACTTCTGTACCAACCTTTTAACTATAGAAACACTTGAGATTATTTGGTTAGTAGATAAAAATAACCTTTAAGCATAAAATAATCAAACAAAATATTCAAATTTTTATAATAAAAAATAATTGCATAATACCCTTGTTGGTAAATAAAATGGCCCCATATAAAATCCTAGATGTCTTATTTTATGTGCACCCCAACCAGAAAAGCTTAGGTTAGCAGTCTTGAGTTTGCATACAATGCTACCATGAGTCAAGTAACCAATAAAACAGAATATATATATATATAAACAAGGGCCCCATTAAAGAATGCAAAGGAATAAGGTATTGTTTTGCCCTTGTTAATGAATTAAGCTTATAAGGGTTCCTTTTTTCCTTTTTACCCCTGAGAAGGAAGGAGGCTTGAGCGAGTTTTATTTCTTTATATATTTATTAGCCTTCTCTATTCTCGACTCTCTTTGTTCCAAAATCTATAAGAAACCTGGAACTACATTTTCATGCAATTAAAGTTGAACTGTGCCATGACAAACGTAGAAGTGAAATTTTATGCCACTCAAGTTAAAGGTGGGTTTCACATGATAATTTTTTGGAGCAGGTTAGAAATTGCATGGAAGGACAAAGGAATTTAGATGTGGTTGAACATGGCTATTGTCGAAGAATAGAAGAGCCCCAGAGCTTTCACTTTTTTGTAACTTGAACTGAGTTTCTTCTTTTGTTGACGTTTGATGACTTTATATGAGACATCTTTCTTTAAAATAATGCTCATACCTTTCCCAGATGGATTTCACATGAATTTATTTCAGTTCTTGTTTGATAAAATTATAATAAGCATAACAAGTATTCAAGTCAAAACCTACCTTTAGATATACAAAACAGAAAATCTAATCTTTCATAACATTTCATGGGGAAAAGGGTTCACCAATCCATCATTTAAAATTCCACAAATGTAACCATTTATGTTAAATGCAAATCAAAAGAAAATGGGAAGAACAGAAGTGAAAAATAAAGTCCCAAAATGTACTGAGAAATTCAAGAGAACTTACATGAACAATGTTTCTTCTGTGTTCTGAACCAGCTTAAATGACAAGTTAAAAACGGAATCTACTATAGATCTCTAATGCAGACCTTTTTGGAAATCATACAAAAAAAAGAAAAAAAAAAGAAAGAAAAAGAAGATAAATCCAATCTTTTTGAAGTATCGCAGGCAAAAAACGCTCAACAATCCAGCCCTCGAACATATCAAATCATTCAATTTCCATACAATTCAAAAGAAAGGCGAAGTTATTGAAAAAAAAAATGAAGAACTCAAAATGTACAAAGAAAATCTAAGGCACCTACAAAAAAAGAAAACAATCTGATGTTAACTACTCTAAATGGGATTAAACAGCGAAATCCAATGAATAAAAATCTATAAATTTCTACTGCAGATTTTCTGAAAGAAGAGAAGAACGCTAGGGTTTTCTCGAAACAAGAACAAATCGATGGTTTCTACTTTTTAGTAACTTGGGAGAGAGACGGGAAGAAGGGGAATTATCAATGCCGTGATGGAGAGGTGAGCCTTCAACAAGGGTTGGAGGTTGTAAGAGGGAGTTTGAATCGACCAACGTAAGAGGACATGAAGGGAGTGAGAGAAAGTGGTTGAAAAGATTCTTGATGTTAAGAATAAGAAGAGCAGCAATGAGAAAAATACCGACCATCTCTCTCTACCAACTTCCTCTACAAAGGATATTTGTTTGATGAGAGGGAAGGAAGGAAAAAAAATAAAGCATGCCATATATTACTTTTTGATGTGTTTTCGACTAGAGTCAATAAATGCTTCTCTTTTCAAAGCTCAAAGGGGTTTGAGACAAGGAGACCCCCTCTCCCCCTTCCTCTGTCATCGTGGGCGAGGCTCTTAGTCGCATGATGGAAGCTGCTACTTCTATGAATTTATTTAAAGGGTTTAAGTTTGCCAGAAATGCTCCTATTGTTAGCCACCTTCAATTTGCGGATGACACCCGGGTTTTCTATGATGCAGAAGCTGATCAGGTGATAAATTTGAAGGCGATCCTTCTCTGTTTTGAAGCAATCTGTGGTTTAAAGGTGAACTTCTTCAAGAGTGAGATTCTAGGGGTTCGTCTTTGTGATGCTTAATTGAGTGACTTGGCTGATCTTATGGGGTGCAATGTGGGAACCATGCCGACTACTTATTTAGGACTCCCCTTTGCCTAGGTGGAGCCTCTAAAGGCTTGTGGAACCAAGTTATTGAGAGAGTGGCTGGTTAGCTTGCCCTTTGGAAGGCGAATTACCTATCTCTTGGAGGTCGTATTACTCTTGTTAAGTCCGCGCTTTCAAGCTTGCCTATGTTTTATATGTCGATCTTTTAAGTGGCCTATGATGGTTGCCGAACGCTGGAAAAACTCCAACATGATTTCCTTGGGAGGGGGTCAGTTGACCAGAAAAGGTATTATCTTTTTTGGTGGAGCAAAGTTTGTAGGCCCAAAAGGAATGGAGGCCTTGGCATTAGACCTTTGAGAATGTTGAATGATGCTCTTCTTGGTAAATGGTTATGGCGGCTTGGAGATGAGCAAGAGGATTTGTGGAAGCAAATGTTGATGGATACAATGTCCATAGAGATGGGTGGGACCCAAAGAGACCAAGCAATCGTCACTAAAGTTTGTGGAGAGGCTTTCTATCTGTTAGGGGCAAATTTTACTCTATGATTCGCTTTTGGGTTGGGAATGGAGAGAGAATAAGATTTTGGCTTGATACTTGGGTGGAGGACGCTCCTTTAGCTTCTCAATTCCCAACCTCTTTCGTTGTGCTTCTCATGGCCCCTCCTTGGTTAAAGACTGCTTCACTACAAGTGGAGTACGTGTTCCTAGGGGCCCAACTTTCTGAAGAAATCTAGAGGAGGTGGAGATTGTTGAATTTGCCGGGCTGCTTTCTATTTTGGAAACTATGTTCATCCCGGATGTGGGGCTTGATAAGCACTTGATGGGTGGCTGGCTCCTTCTCCATCACTTGTTTCTTTTTTTAATTTCCATGGTGATCTTTTGCCCCATATCTCCTTTGATAATGTGTGGAAGGCTAAGATTCCTCCTAGAGGAGCAGCTTTTGCTTGGTTGGCTATTTATGGAGCTATTCTCATGATAGATAACCTCCACAACCATAACGTAACAATTGTGAATGGCTGCCCAATGTGACTTCTTGATTGTGAGGTGGCTGATTCCTTTGGAGATCAGTTCTTTCTTGGTTTGGCTATTCTTGGGTTTCACAAAATTCTTTGGGTGCCTTTTGTCAGGCCTAGATGTTGGGTTGGGCACGAGTAAAGGAAGAATTATGTAGAGAGCTTCATTCTTTGCTGTTTTGTGGATTATTTGGAAGGAAAGAAACTCTAGGTGTTTCAAAGGGAAGAGCTCCTCCAAAGAGGCCCTAGCTTTGCAAGTTAAGAGAGATCACCTTTTCCTGTCCTTTTAGGGCCCAAATCCTTCCTTCTTGAATGCCCCCGCCAGTGGGTGTCTTTAAGCTTAATTTTGATGGGAGTACTATGGGCAATCCAGGTTCTTTCGGAATTGGGGGTGTTATCAGAGATAATAGGGGTTTTCATCTTCTTACCTTCTCAGGGCCCTCTAGCTTTCATTCAATCAATGAGGCTGGGTTGCTTGCTCTTCAAACTGGTCTTACAAAGGCAACTAGGTTGAGTTTTAAAGACCTCATTGTCGAAGGAGATTCTAAATGTGTGATTAGATGGGCTTTCATCTAGCTATTTCCCCTTGGCGTATAGTGGATATCTGCGAAGAAGTTCTCGAGTTGGCTTCAAAGCTTAATGTATCTTTTCTCTTGTGAAGCGATCATCTAATGGGCTGGAGGATGAGTTGGCCAAAAAAGGGGTTGGGAGAGATAATCTTTAAGTAGAGCATTTTTAGTTTGGTGTTCTATTTTAGGATGCTTTTTTCTTCCTTTCTTTTGTTTAGCTTCCCTTATGCTTTTCAATATATGTCTCTTATGATGCTTGGCTGTTAATAAAATTGCATTACCATTAAAATATATATATGCTTCTTGAAAGCAAAGTCAGTTCAAAGCTGCTTTCCCATAAAGCAAGTGTTGGCTTTTACTTCTATCAAACCTCTTGTAAAAACACAATAAACAAACAAACTTCTAAAGGCTTTTGGGCTTTTTAAAAGTCAAAAGCTCTAAAAAGCACTTTTAATAATTGGACCAATCATGCCATAAGGATGTGCTTGGTTGGACATTGAAAAAGCACTTGTTAGACTATTTGGCTTTGAAAAGTCCAAAGGCCTTTAAAAGTATGTTTGATTGTTAGTAGTTAAAAATGGCCTTTTAAAAGTAAAGTAATAAAACCACTTTTAGAAGAAGCTACCCTCTACATTAAAAAGGTTCCTCTTAGCTTATGCAGAAAATGAGTGGAAAGGCAAAGGAATGAACAACACACCCCCCCCCCCCCCCCCCCCAAACAAAACAAAAATGTTGTGGTTGCTTGGATTGGATTGTGCATCCTAGGTGTTTGTTGAAATTCCTAAGTGATTCACATAGAGGGAAAGAATTCTGCAAGCGCCCAAACAAGTGGTATCAAACCTTGGGTTAATTATCCGAGTGATATTCGTGTGAATCAAGATGGAAATTGCTACACCAAAGATGGTTAGTCTCAATGGGAGTAATAATTGGTTGATGTGGAAGGCTAAGATGGAAGACATACTTTATTGCAAAGAGATGTATGAGCCCATTGAAGGAAAGAAGCCAGATGATATGTCCGAAGAAGAATGGAAGAAACAAAATAGAAAGACAATTGCAACCATTCGCTAATGGGTGGATGATGGGGTCTTTCATCATGTGTCAAAAGCAAGGTTTAGGAACCCGGACTCGTGACCCGACTCGCCTAGGGCCTAGTCCAAGTCAACTCATCCAACTGCGTGAGTCGGGTTCCATCCAGCAATACCCAAAAAATGGTGAAAAAATAGAAAAAAACAAAAAATAAACCCCTTTGCCAGGCCCCAGGACAAGAGAGGAAGAGTGAAAGGGAAAAAAAAACGAGAGGAAGAGGGAAAGGAAAAAAAAACATGAAGAGAGAAGACCAACATCGAACATACAGTCCCAACACCAGCAGCAGATCAACATCAGCAGGAGAAAGGTAGGGAAAAAACAGAAAAAAAGAAAAGAAGAAGAGGAACAGAAAAGAAGACCAGCTACCAGCAAAAGAGCTAGAAAGCAGCAGAACTGTAGCACTCCACCAGTCATCCAACAGCACTGCACAGTACCAGCACTGAACTGCAAGGCTGCAACAAAAGCTGCACTGCACCAGCAGCTAGGCAGCCAGCAGCACTGCAATAGCAACCGCGCAGTCCAACAGCATTGCAACAACAGCTATAGGCCACAAGCAACATCTCTTTCTCTTGCCAAAAACAGAAACTTTTCCCATCCATTTTCCTGCCATTAGATATGCTCAAAACCCTTCCCCTTCTCACCTTCTATATTGCTTTTTCTCCCCCTCCCTCCATTTAAAGTGATTTTAAAAAAGAAACCCCATGGTTTTGTTTCATTTTTTATTTTTTTATTGAGTCGAGTCCAAGTCACCCAGACTCGACTCGGTAAGTGCTGAGTCCGAGTTGAAAACCATGGTCAAAAGAGACTATGGCACAATCTCTATGGAAGAAGTTACATGACTTGTATGGAAGGAAGACGGTGGCCAACAAAGCATTGCTTTTACGCGACTTGTGAATTCAAAATTCAATGAAGGATCTTCGATAGCAGAGCATCTCAATGAGATGAAGAGCATTGTGAGCCAATTGACATCTATGAGCATGGTGTTGGATGATGAATTGCAAGCACTATTGCTATTTGGTTCATTGCCGGAAATTTGGGAAACATTGGTGGTTTCCGTTAGTAATTCATCACCAAATGGAATGCTTACCATGATTTATGTAACAAATAGCTTGTTGAATGAAGAAACACGAAGAATGACAAGTAGTGTTTCTAGCTCACAAGTGTTGCCAAGTGAAGAAAGGGGTAGATCTCCACATCGCAATCCACATGTTCAAGAAAAGTCCAAGCCTAGATCCAAGTCAATAAACAAGATTATTTGCCACTATTGTAGTGGAGCCGGTCACATAAAGAGGCAATGTTGGAAGTTTAAGAGAGACAAGAAAAATGTAAAGCTCAAGGTTAGTGATGATGAAACCGCCACTAACATAGCGAGTGATGATGACCTACTTGTAGTAGAAGAAAATGAATGACTCAATGTAACAAACAGCGACACGCATTGGATAGTAGATTCCGGAGCCTCTTATCCTGCTACACCATTTAGAGACTTGTTCACTTCTTACAAGTTAGGAAAATTCGGTGTTGTGGATATGGGCAACAAAGGCACATCCGAAATTATTGGCATTGGTAGCATATGTGTCGAATCTAGTACAGGAGTCAAACTTGTGCCAAGGAAGTGCGACATGTACCAGACTTGCGCATGAATCTCTTATCCACGAGAGTGTTGGATAATGAAGGGTACACGTCCATTTTTCGCAAATCGGGATGGAAGCTGACAAATGGTGCACTTGTGGTGGCAAAAGGTAACAAAAGCAGCACGTTAAACTACATGAAGGGACGTTCATGTAAGGGGGAGCTAAATGCTACGTCGGAGATCTCCTTATCCGATATATGGCACAAGAGGCTTGGCCACGAGCGAGAAGAGGATGGAAGTCTTAGCAAAGAAGAACCTCCTTTTGGAAATAAAAAGTGCGCATTTACATTCATTGATGATTGTTTAATTGGAAAGCAACATAGAGTTTCTTTTGTGAGGAATAACACAAACAAATGTATGGAAGTTTCAGAGAGAGTCTACCCAGATGTCTGTGGTTCTATGAAAACCGTTACACCTGGTGGGGCCTCTTATTTTGTAACCTTCATTGATGATGCATCTAATATAGTTTGGGCATATACTATGAAAACTAAAGACGAAGTACTTAACCATTTCAAAAAGTTTCATATCCTTGTTGAAAGAGAAAAAGGGAAGAAATTGAAATGCTTGAGAATGGACAACGAGGAAAGCATGGCATAAGACATAAAAAGACCACTCCACACACTCCTCAACAAAATGCCATTGCCAAACACATGAACCAAACTATTCTAGAAAGAGTTTGATGTTTCTTGTCCACTTCAAAATTGTTTGTTTTGGGGTGAAGCCGTGAGAACAGCATGTTACTTAATTCACTTGTCTCCATCAAAATCCTTAAATGGAGATGTCTCCAAACAAATTTGGAGAAACAAAGATGTCTCATACAAACATTTGTGGGTATTCGAATGCAAAGCATGCATGCATGTTTCCAAATAGTTAAGATCCAAGTTAGATGATAAATCTATGCCACATGGTTTAAAAATTCGGACGAGTCCGAGCCAAACCGAGTCAGGTCGGCCCAACTCGGCTAACTCAACCGAGTCAACTCGGCCTCGATTATAACCGAGTCAGGTCCCAAGTCCGATTTTTGAAACCTTGCTGTGCCATGTATTTTCTTGGGTTGTGCAGATGAAGATCTTGATTACAAGTTGTCGAATCCTAATGATGGGAAGGTTTATAAAAGCCAAGATGTGGTATTTCGAGAAGATAACACCATTGAAGACTTTGATGAGTCTATTCGGTTAAAAGTTATTGGTGAGCGGGTAGAGCAAGTTGTTTCCGTTCCCCAAGATGCATCATGCCAATGGTGATGAAACTATTCCTCATGAACAAGAGAATGAAAATGTTGAAGAAAATGAAGAGCTAGACGAGCCACATGCTAGTGATCATGTTGATGCTAGTGATGATATTGAAGATGGTGGTGATCATATCATAATTGTCAAGTTCGTTTTGGACACCATTTCAGTTTGGTTCCAAAAGGAAACATTTCAGTCGATTCGGACATTTCACTTTTCAATTCAGAAATTCGTTGAAGAAAATATAAGAAAATTACATATATATAAATATATTAAAAATATATAGAAGATTTCATTCTACCAAGCATCATAAATCAATAGTAATATTGTTGCAATTAGATCGGCCAAGAAAAAAAGCATTAAATTAATAAAAAAAGGTAAACTTGGAAGGCATCTTCACAAAATGCCCAACATATTCATGAGGAAAAAAATTTGAAAAAAGAGAACTGGCAACTTTAAACCATTAGCTATCAATGGATTTCTCATTTCTTAATGGGCCTCATAATTTTTTTTTAAAAAAGATAGGCCTCACAAATTCATTTTAAAAAAAAGACAATTGGATTGGAGGGTCATCTACATATCAGGCCCAATTTATTCATGAAGAGAAATATGATTTTTGCAAAAAAAAAAAAGATACAAAACCTCCACAACAGTTACCAGAATTCCAAACATCCTAGAAAAAAATCATTGGTGGGCCCCACTAATGGTGTCACAGCAAAATCATTTCAAAATTTCAATCATCTTAACAAAAATCATTGAATCATATAGAAAAAGATTTATTGATAGGACACACTGATAGATGAGAACAATGGTGACAGGATAACGATCCAGATGATTTGATAATACCCCCCACCAATTGATAAAAATGGAAAAAAAAAAGAAGAAAGAAAAGTATCCTTCAGACCGATAGATGGAAAAAACAGTAGAAAAAAACCAAACAAAAAACAAAATAAAAAAAGACGTGAACAAAAGAAAAAAAAAAGGAAAAGGAGGGAACCATTGATGGGCCCCATTGATTTTCAAGCCCATTTTTTTCATTGAGCCCTAGATAAAAACAAAAAAACAAAAGACAACAAAGCTGTCTGGAATGATCAAGAAAGAAAGAGGGGGAAAAAAATGCATGCACCAGTTTTGCTGCTCCGTTGCCGTCCCTTCTCCGTCACCGTCCCTTCTCCGTCGCCATCAATGGTTGAGTGGTTGTTGTGGCTCCTCTTCTCTGCTGGATTTTTCTTCTAGTTTCTCTTTCACTAAGAAGAGGGCTTTGGCTTTCTACAAGCAGAGGGTAAAAAGAATCCAAGGTCCTTCTATTTTTCTTTCTTCTTGATGAGTTTCTCTCTCTCTTTTTTTTTTTTTTTTTGTATCTATACTAAGATTATCTCTTGCGTACGAGAGGTGTGTCCTCTTTTTGGTGCCCAAAATACATGCCATGAATATCTCTGCTAATTAGATTTAAAAAAAAACATTAGAGTGTTAGAAGGCTTTCAAATTAACATATGTTTTAACGATTAACCATCAATTTGGGCGAATCTTAGGTTTCAAGAGTTCTTCGTCCGAAATTTGGGAATTTAATCCAAATTGTATGGTTTCACCCAAATTCAAACGAATACCCAACCGAATACATGTGGCTAGTGCTATTTAGTTCGGTATCCTTACCGTACTAAAAATAAATCGGGGATTTCGCCCAAAACAACTTGACAACTATGGATCATATCCATGATGATGAAAGCCATGGAAATGAGGTGGAGCAACCTCTTAGCGATGAGCCGATGACAGTTGAGTTGAGAAGAGGCTCAAGGGTGCCTAAACCTTTAACAAGATATACTAGTTTAGAATATGTCATGTTGATAGAAAACAATGAGCCAGAAAGCTATAAAGAAGGCCAAGTTAGCACTTGTAAAGATGAGTAGAAGCAAGCTATGCAAGAGGAGATGGATGCCTTGCATAAGAATGACACCTATGATTTGGTGGAGAGGCCAAAGGGTAAAACATCTTTGAAGACAAAATGAGTTTACAGGTTGAAACATGAAGAAAATGAGCAGTTTTGTTATAAGGCAAGGTTGGTTGTAAAAAGCTACAGACAGAAAAAGAGAATTGACTTTGATGAGATCTTTTCTCTCATAGTTAAAATGTCGTCACTCCGCATGATATTGAGTCTTGCAGGAAGCTTGAATCTAAAGTCAGAGCAACTAGATGTCAAGTGGCTTAGCCACAATCCACGATCGAGAAGAATAAATCAATATCCCGAATGATTGATCGAATTCACAATGAATTCAGCCCCTAGGGCATCCTTATAAGAGGAATAAACACCATAAGAGATAACATCTCAAAGATAACATTATTGATTAAAATTGAGCATGCATAACAGTTAGGCCTAACATCCTTATATATAGGCGTTGGCCTAATCCCTAAGCAACAAAATTTACTAATATTAGAATAATCCTAAACAAGATAGGAAACTCACTAATATAAAACCTAATGCAATCAAACTACTCATAATATTCCTAAATAACTAGGTATCCAATTGGGCTTATGGACTGGGCCCAATGGATTGGCCGACCTATAGTCTGACCTGCATCAACTCTCGCCGGCTTGAAAAAACTCGACTGCAATAAGTTTATAAACTTGAGAAATGCCGGGAGGAGTTCGACCACAAGGTGATGGAAACTTCCTCATGGGTCGCTCAGCCGCACAAACTTTTGTCTTTTCTTCAGATCCGCATTTTCATGACATGGCTTGAAAGTTTGACGTGGCCTTTTCCTCCATGTAAAAGTACATTGAATGTGTCTCATCTTCAAACGTATGAATGTAGCTTGGATGTGTAAATAGTCCAGTAGATGCTCCAATTGTTGGCTTTTAGATATCCATGTGCGATCCCCAAAGATAAAGTCAATGTGGGGAATTTCAACAACTTGATCTGCATGCGAAATGACTAAAACAATTGCTTTGATTTCCGAGAACCTAATGTGATCTGCTAGAATTGGAGTTACAAGTAGATCTCCCTAATGCCTTGCTAACGTGATCAAAGCCTTTAATGTGGGCCAGCATATTTTCTTCGTCAACTCTTTGTGGCTCATGATTGACATTGCCTTCAACAATATTGTTTGGACCCACGGGATTAGTGTCTATGAAGTTGCGCTTTAATGTCATCCTTGATGTCTTCTATCTACGCTGCTGGAGCAGTCAAGTCTTTTATTTTTTTCGTGTTGCTTTGGTCTTGTGTCTACAATTGAAGGTGATGATGGAGATAAATGAGGAGAGGCTTGTGGGGATGAAAATGGAGTTTGTAGAGGCCACCACTGAATTCGTCTTCCATTCCATTTAAAAGTGTAAATATTATTCACATGGTTGATGATGACCTTAAGACGATGGAGCCATGAATGACCAAGTAAAATGTGGGCAACATTCATTGGGATAACATCACATTTGACATTGTCATCATAAGAACCAAGCTCAATTGGAACAATACACTGTTGCCGGATGTTACCGGACTGGAAGAGCATAATCAGCTACCCATGCAACTCAATAAGGCTTTGGGTGCTTCTTTAAATATAACATTCATAGCACTGTTACCATCAATAATAACATTACGATTTACAGCGTCTATCTTTACAATTAACTCGTGTACAAAAAATAAGAGGTAAACTCTCATCATCATCCTCTGCATTTTCTGCAATTAGAAGGCGCCAATGAAGGAAAAGCAAAGGACATCGGTCATTAGGGTCTGAAACTTCAAATCGTGTTTCGGACTCAAGTTGCATGAAGAACTTTCTAAACATACACTCAACACAAAGGGCTTCTAAGTATGCCTCATGACTGATTTTGCAGTAATTCATATTCTCTCAGATATATGCTTTCAAGCCTCTAATATAATAAACCAAATCATGTATCCTATCCTCCTCTAAGGCACAAATTTCATACAACTCCCAAAATTGGCGAGTAAATACATCAACTGGCAAGTTTTCTTGCTTTAAATAAAGAAATTGCTCAAAATAGAACTCATTGGCAAAATACCAATCACCATATGTGTATTGATACAAAATTACTTGAATATCACTGGAGTTTTCAAAAATCTTCATGAGGATGTAGAGGCAAGTATAACAAAATTTAGTCGCCTTTGAAAAATTGGACTTAGGCAGGGCCCACTTCTTGTTTTCTTTATTTTAAAAATAAAAGTTCTGGGTGGGTCAGACCTTAAACTAGGCCAAAACCATGAGCAAGCTCACGTGGATTGGGTCGGATCTAATGTGCAAGCCTAAAACAAGTGGTCTAAATCAAAACCAAAAACAGTGGCACATGTGGTTAAAGTGACCTTGTGCCGCCTTGGCTTCCTGTGGACAAAACCACCCTTTCTTTTCTCTTTTCTCTTTCTTTTTTATTTTATTTTATTTTATTTTATTTTTTGACTGATGTGGTCTAGACCGGCTCAGGTTAGATCCAGACTAAACCCAACTGGGTGTGGGCTCAAAGAAGCCTTGGGTTAGGTTAGGTCAAATCGAACTTGGGCCCCAATGAAACCAATTGCTCTGGCTCAAGTCAGAGAGCTCACATGTGAGAGAGTGGGGGGGCTCGTGTTTTCTCTTTCTTATCTACAGTGCAATAAAAAAGAAAGAAAAGGAGAGGGAGGGCTTATCTAGTTTGGAGGTGAGCCTGGGGACGGAGCTACTGGATGACGTCAAGGCTAGCTAAGGCGACAACCGGGGTGATTGATGGCATGATCACTGTCCGAAACAGGTAGCCTGAAGCTAGTGCCAGGTACTCCTATTCTCTCTTCTGCCTCTCTCATCTTCTACTTTTTTTTTTCTCTAGGAAGGGGTATTGGCCAAAATCGGTGGAGGTTTGGTTTGGGGTTGTGGCGAGGTGGGGGAGATGAATGGGGAGGCAAAGTCGATGGGAAAGTGGTTCGACTGGCTAAAGATGGGGTCAAGGCTTCGGGAGGTGGGTTGGGTAGGTGTTTAGGGACTGTGACACAAGGTTGTGGGGTGAGGATGGCTGATGGGGTGGATTTTAGTGCTCGTGTCTAGGTTTCGAAGGTTTCAGGAAAGGGAGATTGGGTTTCGGGCGATCAGATGGGTTCTAAAGGGTCTTGGGATGGTCGATGGTGGCAAGTGGGATTGAGATAGGGTAGTGGGAGTGGGAAGGGATAGCAGGATTTGGGTTTAAAGGGGTCTCAATGACGGGTTGGGTTGGATGGCGGTGGATAGGGTGGTGTTAGTGTCTTGGTAAGGGACTATGGACTAATTAGGGTTCTGGAGAGGGGTGGATGGGTTTCGAGTGGGGTTGGGTTTGGAGTTAAACAAAGTGTGTTAGGGTTTCTAGGAGTTCGTGGGTAGGCACGGGAATGGGTTGGGGTCAATTGGGTTTTAGGTGCTGGAATGGGTTGTGTTAGGGGTAGGGACAATGATGGTGGATAAGAGAACAGGTTCTCAGGTTATGGTCTGGTTGCTAGCGTCTGTGAGATGGGTTGGGCTACGCGATGGTGGGGATGCTGAAATTAGGTTGAGATGATGGGTTCAAGGTTTCGACGATGTGGGGGTGGTTAGATGAAGGTGTTAATGTGGTGACCAGAAGATGATGTGGAAGATGGATGGGATATGTGCAAGGGATAGAATCTGGAAGGGACAATTGTCCTTCCAGCGATCACTTCGTCTCTGATACCAATTGGCTCAGCTACGATCCACGAGCGAGAAGAATAGATCAATCTCCCAAAGGATTAATCAAATTCACAATGAATTCAGCCCCTAGAGCTTCCTCACAAAAGGAACAAACATCTTAAGAAAAAGCATCCCAAAGATAGCTTTATTGATTAAAATTGAGCATGCATAACAATCAAACCTAACATCCTTGTATATAGAAGTTGGCTTGATCCCTAAGCAACAAAACTTACTAATATTAGAATAATCCTAAACAAGATAAGGCAACTCTCTAATATTAACCCTAATGCAATCAAACTACTAATAATATCCCTAAACAATTAGGTATACAATTGGGCTTATGGAATGGGCCCAATGGGTTGGCCGACCTATGGTCTGGCCTGCATCATCAAGACAGCATTTCTCCATGGCGACTTAAAGGAAAATATCTACATGAAGCAACCAGAAGGGTTCAAAGTAAAAGGAAAAAAGCACATGGTTTGCAAATTAAAAAAGAGTTTGTATAGGTTGAAGCAAGCACCAACACAATAGTATCAGAAGTTTGATTCATTAATGGTACGACATGGCTACCATAGATCAAAGACAGATCATTATTTCTACACAAAGAAGTTTTCTAAAGGTAAATGCATCATTTAATGACGTTATGTAGATGATATGTTGATTGTTGGGCAAGACATGCATATGATTAACAAGTTAAAGCAAGATTTAAGTAAGTCTTTTGCTATGAAAAACTTAGGACTAACCAAGCAAATATTGAGAATGCAAATCACCCAAGATAGAGAAGCTAGAAAGTTTTGGGTATCACAAGAGAAATACATTGAGAAAATATTAGACCGGTTCAACAAGAAAAATGCAAAGCCAGTTGGCATGCCACTTGTAGGACATTTCAAGTTGAGTTCTACCCAAAGCCCTTCAAATGAGAAAGAGAAGAAAGAGATGGTGACAACTCCTTATGCATAGGCAGTGGGAAGATGATATATGCTATGGTGTGTACAACGCCAGACATCGCAGATGCGGTTGGTGTTGTGAGTAGATTTCTTGCTAATCTTGACACAGAACATTGGATTGCAGTAAAGTGGATTCTTAGGCATCTCAGAGGTACTTTTAAAGTATGCTTGTGCTTTGGAAATGGTAAACCGGAAATTAAAGGGTTCACAGATGCAAATTGGTGAGGAGATATGGACTCGAGAACATCCACCTTAGGTTATGTGTTCACATTAGTAGAGGGAGCAGTTTCATGGCAATGTAAGTCACAAAATTGTGTTGCACTCTCTACTACCGAGGCCGAGTACATTGCAGCTGTTGAAGCTGGTAAGGAGCTGCTTTGGATGAAGAAAATCATTAAGATTTGAGCATCAAGCAAAAAGATTTTGTCGTCAATTGTGATAGTCAAAGTGTGATACATTTAGTAAAGAATCCAGCAATTCACTCTAGAATAAAGCACATTGATATACGATATCATTGGATCCAAGATGTGTTAGAACCAGAGTTATTACAGCTAAAGAAGACTGACACAGAGAAATCCGTCAGACATAATGACAAAGGCCTTTCCAAAGGACAAGTCTGAGTTACGCCAAAGCTTAGTGGGATCTGATGTTCCATATGGTTTGAGATTGTTGAGCCGTTCACTATGCTAGATGGATACCTCCATCATGACTTTGGAGGGGGAGACTGTTAGGTCATTTGGGCCATCCTCATGTAAAGGCCCACGTTGGTTCTCACTTAACTCCACATGTGTGTTTCACATGTGTGAGTGTAGAGATTTTAAAACCCCATTCTCTTCTTCATTTCAAAATGAATCTTGAAACAAGCAACAAGAGAGGATTGAGAGAGAAAAAGATAGCCATGTTTCCCAAGGAGAGTTCCTCCCGTTGAGAGTGAGAGAGAGAGTGTTTTATTGGGTTCTTTGTACATGAGAAGATGTTCCTCAAGTTACTTACTTGAGAAGTAGACGCTTGTAATCTCTCATTTATATAGTGATTTCATCGGAATGCTCCGTGGTTTTTCCCTATTATTTTAGAGGGTTTTCCACGTATATTGGTGTGTTCTTTTTTTTACTCTACTCTCCTCACCTTTCTTCCATTATTACTTGTTGCGGTTGCATGGATTGGATTGTGTGTCCTAGGTGTTTGTTGAAATTCCTAAGAGATTCACATAGAGAACAAGAGTTCTACAAGTGGCACAGCCCCAGATGTCCGATAAAGTGTAAATCAATCTCCCGAAGGATTGATCAAACCGAGAGATGGATTCCAGCCCTTGAGACATCCTCATAAGAAGAAAAATACCATAAAAGAGATAAATCTCAAAAGAGAACTATAATTGATTAAAAATAAGCATGTCCATTACAATGAAAGGCTCCTCCTTTAATAGGAGTGATTGTTTCTAAATAGCCAAAACTTATTAAATTAAAGTAAGCAACTACTAAATCCTAACAAGCAATTACTAAATATTAATCCAACATAAAATGAGAAATAAACCTATTAATTAGGAACTATCTAATTAAGGATAGGGATCCCTGATCTTGTATAGATCATGGATCAAATGGGCCCCATCAATGTGGCCCATCATGTCAAGTCGGATCTTGGATCTAGCCTGCATCAGCTCTTCCCGGCTTGGAAAAACTCAACTCTGACGAGTTTGCCAACTTAAGAAATGCCTGGAAGATATCAACCGCAAGTTGGAGGAAAGATCCTCCTGAGTTGAAAATCAATTGCACAAACTTCCAATGTATTTTTCTATATTTATTTTCTGTACACGCCGTAGAAGCTTGATGCTTCCATTTCCTCCATATAGAAGTAGATTGGAGGTGTGGCATCTTCTGATGTCTGCATTTAACTTGGATGTATAATCTCATCATTAAATGCCTTGAGTGTAGCCATGCAAACAGGTCACAATCCTCATATATCCATCGGTGGTCTCTGAAGATGAAGTTTCAACAATTTGATCTGCTTGAGAAATCACCGAATCAACTGATATGATTTCCAAGACCCAATTGTATTTGCTGGAAGCAAAATTACAGTTAGATCTTTCGGATGTTCAATAGTCTTGTTTACCTGCTCAAAGTCTTCAATAACTGCTTGTTTTTGTTCTTCCTCTACCATTTGTGATCCTTGATTAACACTATCTTGATCATGTTCTGCTTGTTCCCTATTTTTCATAAGATCAACTTCGATTTGACCTTGCTCATCTGTTGCATCCTGAATATCAACTATCATGGTTGGCATCGCCTTTAGTGTAATCATGATGTCATTGTTTTGAATTTCATTCTTTTTGCTCTTTCTGTAGTTCTTCAGTTGAAGATGATGATGTAGATGAAGACCCAGCTATTAATGCCAATGGACGAAGTCCAATCCATTTTTTTTCCCACTGAAAGGTATATATGTTCATCTCTTTATAATGAAGTGCTTTTCAATCAAAAAACCATGGCCGTCCAAAAATAATATAAACAATATTCATGAGGATCACATCACCCAAATTTTATCTTCATAATTACCAACCTTAAATAATACCAAGCATCTATGAGTTATGGGAATGACAACCATTAGACCATGTAACTTGGTCGGGCATACGAAGCTTCTTAGTTAGCAGTTGAAGCTTGTCGATAACCTATTGTGCGATAGAATTCATTGCATTACCATTGTCAATAATCAAATTAATACCTCTATCTTTGACACTCACCCATGTGTGGAATTTCTTGGCTTGTCTCCATTTTTCTTCTTCCGTCTCATTTGTGTTGAGGAGGAGGCGAATGACAATCGTGGAATTATCTTCTCCGGCAAAAACTCTTTCCACAACATGTGCTCTTGGTTTTTTATTAAGATGCACATTGTCGCATCCGAGACCATCTCAACATATGTTCAGCACGAAAGGGTTCTAAGTACGCCTCTTGACTGGTTGGCAACAATTCATATTCTCCAAGATGTCTGCTGTCAAGCCTTTGATATAACAACCCAGATAATGTGTCTCAATCTCCTCTAGTTCAGAGATTTCTTATAACTCTCGAAATTGGTGGGTATACTCATCAACTGCTAATTCTTCTTGCTTCAAATTAAGAAATTCCTCAAAGTATAACTCATTATCAAAATACCAATTTCGATATTCGTATTGATCCATATATTTTTGAACTTCAACTCAGTGTCCAAAAATTATCATCATAATTTGGATTCAAAATTCAACTGCCTAAAAGAAGTTAAACTAACCTGATTTGTTGATCTTGTTGATCACAGTATGTTGGCAATGATGGATCGTGGATCTGAACCTTATGATCTTGGTCAATGGGCCTTGGACCAAATTTTTTTTTTTTAAGAGAAATGGACTTAGGTTGGGTCGGACCTGCTGCAGGCCCAAATAGGTGTGGACCAAATAGGAGAGTTAATAAGATGGGTTATGTCAAACCCAAACTTAACTGAAGGTCCAAACAAAGTCACGTTTCAATTGGATCAGGTCGGATCTAATCAACAACCCTAGATCAAGCTTGGCCCCATTGCCACTTGGCCCAAATAAAATCAAGACAAAGGCATGTGTGGCACTGTCCCTTGTATTTGTTTCAACCTAGGTGCAAAGAAAGAAAATAGAGACGAAGGCTTCTTACTTGTTGGTTGATTGAAACAAGTGTGGAGGCGTAGCAATGGTTCCTAGTTGAGGTCTTGCTAACGAATGATGGTGGCTGCTCTGCAACAAGTTCCTGCGTGACAAAGTTGATCCTCCTTCGATGAAGGGCGATGCACTGAAGATGTGGAGTTCAAAGGTGCTTGCGATGGTGACGAATGTGGACTACCGATGATGCAGGTATGTCTTGATCCTCTGTACTCTACTTCTCCGATATCTCTTCTATTTTTTTTTTTCCTCAGATTGTGCTGTGAAAGAAGTCGAAGGAGTTGAGGGCTTCTACAGTTGGCTGAAAGGTAGGGGGACTGAGATGGGCCGGTTAGGGTTTCTTTGGATGGAAGGTGCTACAGTGGAGGGGTTTTGATTTAGCAAGGGTCAGTGGGGAGGTGGTGACATCTCAGTAGGTTTTGGGGTGTCGACTGGAGTAGGAGGACGTGCGTTTAGCTACTAGGGTGGGTTGGAGTTGGAAAGGGGTTTCGGGATTGGGGTTTGGGTTCTCGGTGGGGTGGAATGGATTTAGAAAGTGGGTTTTAGTTGGCAATGGGGTTGATGGGTTTAGGTTTGGCAATGGAAATCCAAGGCACCGAACAAGATTGGGCTTAGTTGGATTTTGAAGGGCAGTGGTGCTTTTTCATGTTTGGGAAAGGTTTTTTTTTTTTAATTGTTGAATGGGCTCAATTGAAGAGGGTGGTCATCAGGTGAAGTGGGTGGAGGGGTTTGTGATGGTCACGTCACGTTGGAAGGGGTTTCAGTATGGCTAGGATGGTCTGGGGTGAGGTTTTGAGGGTCTGGGGATGGGTTTTGTGAGGCATGGATGACTGACGGAGGTGAGTTTGGGGCTGGTGAGGTCGGAGAAGATGGTGAAAACGATAATGAGATGAGATGGGTGGATGGATGAAATCCAGGACGGACAAACATCTCCCAGCGACCGAATCTCGGCTCTGATGCCAAACTGGCGCAGCCCTGGATCTCCGATTGAGTGTAGATCAGTCTCGCGAAGGATTGATCGAATCTAGAGATGGATTCCAACCCCTTGGACACCCTCACAAGAAGAAAAACACCATAATAGAGATAAATCTCAAAAGAGAACTATAATTGATTAATAATATGCATGTCCATTACAATGAAAGGCTCCTCTTTATATAGGAGTAACTGTTTCCAAATAACCAAAACTTACTAAATTAAATTAAGCAACTACTAAATCCTATTAAGCAATTACTAAATATTAATCCAACATAAAATAAGAAATAAACATATTAATTAGGAATTATCTAATTAAGGATAGGGATCCTTGATCTTGTACATATCATGGATCAAGTGGGGCCCATTAATGTGGCCCATCAATGCTAGTCCATATCTTGGATCAGGCCTGCATCAACAAGCTCCTCAACAGAGACTTGGACTAGATATGGATTCACCTCAACCTGTAACACATAATACACATTGCCATCGTAAACAAGAATGTATCTACAAAATTCAAATCTATCTTAGAACTCACAGTAATAATAATAATAATAAAAAAGATTAAAGATTCTAATATATATGTGCAATTAATAGAATCAACTGATCATACACGCCCCCAAAAGAGAGCCAGCCCTCCTAAAAGTGGAACTCTACCAAGGATTAACTTTTAAGGACCAAATCATGATAACAGTATAATTAGATTATCTTAAACCAATGCCATTAGTGGAAGTCAGTTATAATACCCAAAACCCACAAAATTGAAGCCAATTCCTTCTTGGTCCAATCCAAAAACATCACTGGAAAATCAGTACTGAACATTTAATTCCTCACAACTCAAAATCCTCCACATTATCATAGCCTTATCCGGTCATCCCAACAATTCGAGTCTTACAAATTTACATAAAAAATTAGTTCCAGGTCTTCCATAACTAATGCAGGATACATTCCAAAATGCACTACCAGAAAGACTGGTTTTTTTTTTTTTTCTTTTCTCAGAACCAAGCATACAGTAAACCAAATTCCCCTCTGGGTCTTACTAAAACTACCTAAAATCACTGCATTACTTGGAAAAATGACAAACTAAACCTCTCATGAACCGAAAAATGTAAAATAGATTTTCATTGGCGTGCTCTCAAAAAGCTAACACCCCATTTGAGTTTCACACCAAGTACAAAATCAAGTCAATTACCATCTGGGTCTTTCAGAAAACCACCATAACCGACACTCCAAGAAGAATTATAATTAGAAAACCATACATTCCAAAGAAAAAATGGACACTGAGATAAAAAGAGAAGGGCTCTTCGGCCTTGTCGAGAATGGGAGTTCACCAATAACATGAAAATGAAGCGAAAACAAAGAAAGAAGAGCGGGGAGAACAAAGGGCTCATCACCTTCTTCTATGAAGAATCGAAGAGAAGGAATCCCGCAAGGGTAAGAAATCCCATCAAAATCAGCTCTTCTTTTAATGGCATAAGCTTCTTCTTCCTGCAAACGTCTAGATGGATGAAATTTGGAGGGAAAGAGAGGGTTTATAGAGCGGTGTAAGAAGAAGAGATTAGGATTCGATTTCTGAGAAATGGAGGGATTGAAGAATCGATTCAAGAAAGCAGCAGCAGCTCCGCCCAGGGTTTTAGACGCCATTGCTGGAGAGAGAGAGAGAGAGAGAGAGAGAGTACGATTCTAGGGGCACCCACATTAAAATCAGTAAGTGGGACCCACCTTAATTGAATCCAATCCAAAGCCCTTAAAGTTAATACCGATTGCCAATTATCAATTTCACACGCACCTCTAGTTGGAGTGAATTGAGACATACTTTGGGCTCTTTGAATTTTCATAAAGTGGATGGACCTGGCAGTCAATACAAACTAGCATCGTAGCCCATGCTGAGCTTGCACTCATTTAAAAAATTATATATTTAAAAAAAATGAAGACTACGAGTTTTAAATTAAACACTCATTTAATCAAGAAAAAGAAGAAAATTTCTATCAATCGTTCCTGAAAATAAAGCAATCATATAATAAAATATAAATCAGGTACTTAAAATGTACCTAAACAATAAATAATAAAATAACATATGTAAGATTTATAATGTTATAAATTTTTGTATTGAAAATTTATTGTACTACTTGAGAAAAAAAATAAAACAATAATAGTAGACTCTTTGATTCAATGGCATAGTTAATTTGGCTAATCATTGTGACGAGATATGATTATTTCCAATCTCTTTCTTTTATATAGAAATTTATAATGAAAGATGAAACCCCTTTGAGCGAATATTGAATTTTAAATGCAATTGTATCATCTACGTGAGTCCCGATCCTCTGATGGAAATCCCCATGGTCACAGTGGGGCATTTCCTCATATAATTCCAATTCCATCTACATATCCTTTTTTTTTTAAGTATTTACCACTAAAATGATAAGATGTTTTTACAAGTAAATGTTAAAAGGAAAAGATTAATTAATCCTTCCACTTTGATAAGAGTGAAATTAACTTATTTGTACTTGTGTTAAGTACTTGTATTATTTCTTTATCGAGAGAGACAATATTAATGTATTGATGTGATTAATTAGTACATGTTGTGTGATAAACACGGTTGTTGGTGAGATAGATGAGAAAGAAAGGTCATTCAATTTAATCTATGAATGGAGTTAGAGTTAGAGAAGAAAAAGCTCTTTAAATTTAATGTTGGAATGGACGTCAAAGTTTATTCTTCGAAGTTTAATGAACAATCTGAATTAGGGGTGTTCATTGGTATGGTGTTTTTAAGGAAATTGAATGATGACTTATATTGTTCAGCGCATCTTTAACCATAGTATTATAATTATTTGCTATTGTCTTTAGATATCTCTTTTGTATGTGTGTTAAAAAAATATTGAATAATTTATTATATATTTTGGTTATCTTTTTTTTAGATTTTTTTAAAATCTTAATCTTCACCAGGCTAAGCATGAGCCATTGTTACTAATATATATCTTCAAATTAAAGTGAAAGGTTGAAGGAGAATCAAATAGGCTTATAAAGGAAAATGGAGGAGTTGAAACAAACTCTTATCCAAGGTAGAACACAAGTGTGGACTTCCACTTTTAATGAAAATTCATCTCAGGTACAAGTTTATTTTTCATATATGTTGATTAAATTAATTAATTAACTAATTAGTCTGAATGATTGAAATTCTAACACAATGCATTTCTAATTTTGTTTTTAGGTTCAAGATGATTCCCCATTGCAAGAGGCATGCACAAACCAATTACCAAACACACTGTTAGGCTGGAGTTTGTGTAGGTTCTTACATTGCATGCAAAAAGATATTACCATTGCCCATGGACATGTATTAGATATGTCAACTAGCGAGGATGGATGCTATAGGATCATTATAGATGGAATTTTAAAGTTTAACGTAGAGTTGTTGGCTGGAGATTTGACTTTTGAATATATCTCATTGGTTGATATCATTTCATGGCCCATATAAAGAATTGTGTTTAGATAGATTTATGTATGACATTTAATGAAACGTACTCTCATGTGTGAGTGGACATGTTTTTTTCTTTTTTGTAAATTTTGTTATCATCTATGATAACTATTTTAATGGTTTAAATTTTTAATAGATTGGTGACTTTTCAGCTAGCTTGATTTCTTTATTGGATGGATGAATGGATGCTTGCATTTTGATATTAGGTTACAATTTCTAAAATTATAAATTTTCTAAAAAAATAAATTCTTTAAATTAATCACAAAGTAATTTTAAAAAATCCTTAAAAATAAAATGACGATCCAGATAGTTGTTAATTTAATGGTAAGTCATTTTTATAAAATTCTTTAAAAAACAAATAAAAAAGTTTCCGATGGTGTTTCCAGAAAAACAGCTGCAATTTTTTTTACTGCTCCTTCAATTGCCAATGTGTTAAGTCCATGAATTTGCATCATTTTAAGTCAAATTATCGACTTAATTAGGTTAAATGCACTATTTTCACATAAATTCATTATTTCATGCATTTTCCCCTCAAAGTTGATAATCCATGCATTTCATATATATTTCCTACGTCATTTAAGCATTTTATACAATTTTCATAAGTGATTTGATTTAGTGGCAACTAGTACACAAAAAGAACTTACTTTGCTAAAACCAGAGTCTCCAAATAACTTTAGATGATGATGATGATTAAGTTGCCAACATCCTAGATATTACATACAGATTACTGTGAAAATAACTTTAAATGATGATGATTCAAGAACCATACAGTCGGTATTTCTCTAATTTGATCTCGATCTTATAACAACCTGAAAATCTTAAAACCTTCTACTATATTCCTCCATACTCGAACTCGCACTGGGGTGTGGGCCTCTTCTGCAAATTCCCTTTACTCTCAAAAACGAGATTTCTCTTTTATGTTTTACCTAGAGAGCAATAGTACATATTTATAGGCTAAAATAAAAACTTTAAGAAGGAAACAAGGAATAGACTTCTTATGAAAATAAGAAATCTTAATTTGACCCAAATTAAAATCCTAGTTTCATAAATTATAATTCAATCTACTAGATAATTATAATTGCACTCCTGTTCTAATTCTCAAAATTATATTTCGAGCTTCTTGTTATTAAATGCTTATTAGCCTCCTACGTTAAGATTTCAGATATCCATCGATTAAATACTTACTGACATCTATATTTAATCGATATCTTTATAATTCCTTGATGCCTTATACTTATTTGATACGTTGGACACAAAGTCTACTTGCAGGGTTTAACATAATCAAAACTTATAAACTTTATCAAGGGGATATCATCAATCCCTATTACGGGACGTGGATTTCGTCAATAAACTAATATCCACCATACATATAGTGTAGTCATCCAATTTACTAAGATTATTGATGCGTAAAAGATTTCACTCATTTGTAAATCAAAATGCTAAACACTAAATATATGTATTTATTATTTATATTAGGATTAAGAGTACATGCACTCATAATAACCATTTAGATGTTAATTGTCTTATATAGTCGGTATAAAGACAATAAGCCCAAAAGTAGTCATATTCAATACACATAACGCATACTAGCATGACTAGTCGAAATTATACCGTTTCTCACATCCAAAACAAGTCTACTAAAAGATCATGCTACAATCGCACTGATGGTGTATCTAACTCCGTCTAGATTGTGAACAATAATAACTTATATTCTATAAAAACCGATAAACTAATCTTCCGTGTATAAGCTGAACTCTACAAGCCAACTTATCTACTCTATAGAATAAAAGACACATATATATATAATAAATAATAATGCAATCATTTGTATATAAATTCTCATTAAGATGAAAAGATAAACTTTACTAATAAATAAATCAGTTAAAGACAAATATATAAAAGCATGTTTTTAGTATAAATTTCTAACAAACAATTGCCCGTAGTAATAGCCCAAGCTCACTGGAATAAAACTAGAGAAGTGGAAGGAGATCGGAGATAGAGCGAAGCTGGATAGAAAGCGAGGAGAGATTTAGAGAGAAATCCGTGAGATATCTACTATACAGTAAAAAAATCTGAGAAATGAGCGACAGAGGTTGATCTGTGTGAGGCTAATCTAAGATATATATTTTTTTTTTACGAGTGCAGGTCTAAATAGGTAATTGGATTTTGGAAACAAACTCAGGATTTTCATATGGGTATGAGGGGCAGGATTTTCATATGGGTCTGAGGGGCAGATGTAGGATTTTTATGTAAAATTTCAAAGCCAAGCTATAATTTTCATCATGAATTCAGAAGCAGACCAAAGATCAAAATAGGTCTGACCACTCCAGATGGATACACTTGGGTCCTCCCAGATGGCAGGGCCATGAAACGAGAAGACAAAGAGGAGGGTTGGGCCCGCTCGGGTATGATAGGAGAGTGGAAAAGGAAGAGGCCGGTGTGGGGCCTGGGTTTTTGTGCGTAACGGCTAGTCAAACAGTCCCGATCCTCCTTTGGGATTTCCCTCCTACGAATGCTCAACCGACTTTTCTCCTAGAGGCTAACCACCAGTCCACCGACTTTAAAATTTCTCGGTTAAACGAGCCGTTGAGTGAGGGTTCATACACTCATACTAGCCATTGGTGCTTGGAGTTTAACCTACAACTAGCCGTTAGAGCTATGTCTACAAATTCACGAGGCTCATTTTCAATGGGTATTGTTTTTGGTTTTTTCCAGAGCTCTCTGCCTCTTCACTCTCTACATAGAAAATATGATTTCAAAATTTTTTTAATCACCATTTAACACAATCCATGCGTAACATATGCCATTCACTAAATCTGACAGCATAGTGGTGTAATATTTTTTTTAAATGGTGGGAAAATTGCTGAGATTGATTAAAAAATATATGGGCGCATATGTTGGTCATAGGAGTTGGACCATTCTTGTCTATGATTTTGGTATATGATATTCTTTGGATAGGTTTTATTTGGTTTTAATGAGATTTGCATTGGTTTTTCAATGTCTCACATCTTGTAATGCAAATTAATTCTGTTAAGCTTTATTGTTAAATCATTTTGTTATATTCATTTTGTAATATCTTGACTTAATCAATTGAATTTGGTGATTTTTTTATTTGTACCATAGTAAAATTATTTACTATTTAATTGATTTTTAATAGAGATTTATAGTTAAAATTTGTGATTTTGTGATTTATAGTCAAAAGAGAAATATGTGACGATCAATACACATAGCATTACATCTTAAGTGTTGGCCCACTTCCAACACTACTCAAATGAAAAAAAAACGATGGAGAAATAAAATAATGATCATTGCTACTTGTAACTGGAATATCATTTACATGCAAAACTAGAACAAAGAACTTGCTCACACTGATTTTTCAAGTATACACATTGATTACCAATTTCTGTTTTAGATTCTAAGGGGGTAATGGTGTTGTTGAGGTGCCTGAAGCATTTCGAATCATGCACATTAATTTCCTTACATCTACATACGATGTTTTTCGTCAATGTCTTTCCTAATTAGGCCATACTATGGACTGAATCAATTTATACTAAGATTCACATTCTGTACACAGATTGACTGAAAAAATACTAACGTTTAGTATTTTAGGAACAGTGATTCCTCCACCATTATGGTTTGAGGCATTTTATGCTGAGGTTCTCATTCTTTATCTAAGGTTGGATGAAAAATCTAATGAGGTTTATATTTTAAAATAAAAGTGATTCTTGCATACTGAGGTTCTCATCTTTATACTTAGGTTGAATGAAAGAAATACTAAGGTTTCCAGTGTTGAGGAATTTTATTTGCAATGAATATCTAATTAAGAAAGATTATTTTATCTGAATTAGGTACAGAGGACATGTATATCTAAAGAATAAATCTATTTAAGGCCCTTTTTTTGTAAAAACCCCCAAAAGATATTTATTTTTATGTGAAATTCTCTTTAGAAAAGAATTAAACCTGAAAAATAAAAATTAAAAACTGTCATGAATAGAAAATTTTCTCCAATTGACTTTAAAATCAACTACTAAATAAAAATCATTATACCTAATAACATTAATTTAATTATACAGAATCCATTGCCATCCATAGTAAGTCAATGCTTATGCAATCCCACTTCTTGGCTTGTGATCCTGCTTCAAACCATGTTACCCCTGCATGTACTGCCCTTTTTATTCCACTAAGCTCCTATAACCCTTGCATATCCTGTTATCCTAGTAGCTTCAACGCATGTCATGCATGTCCTGTTTTTGGACTGGACAGACCCAAGTTGCACCCGTGAAGGGATACTGTTGGCTTTAAACAATGAAATCAATTAGGCTATTCAAAGGATTAAATAAAAAAACACAAAAGGCAAATATTAGTTCCGGACTCAAGGCCCAAGTCCACAAAAGAAACCCCATAATTCTCCCAGGTAAACAAAGAAATTGACAATTCATATAAAGCTCCTTACTTATTTTCAGGAGCTTCACTAAACCCAAACTGTAGTGAGACAATACAGTAAGAGCACAACACATGCCGATCCATTTAAACAGCAGCTCTAGTAGCTTTCTCACAAATGGAAAAACTCCCAGGGTTGATGGTAATGCTTTTGGTGCAGTTATCAGTTTTGTAAATCCCGACCAGACAGTCTGCTAACTCAAACATATTATTTCTCAAGCTGCCAAGCAATAAGTCGGTAAAAAACAAAAGTAAGATCATAAGTCATAACATACTGGCTAGTGGCTACATAAAGAAAATTTCTCCTAAATTTACATTCCACATACATAGTACACACCTTATGATTATGAATTGTGCGTCTTTGGTACGATCCTTCACATAATGGCCCACAATTGAAACATTCTTAAAATCTACAACACAGATACAGAAGCAGATATTGTGAGAGAGAGAGAGAGTTCAATGGAGAACAAACCCAGTACAAGATGGGCTGTATGATGGCTGCCAGACTGCCGCATTGATTTCCCAGGAAGATTTCAATTTTCAGTCTATAGTGAAAACCAAGAATTATTCCAGGAAACCTACATGGAAGTCTGACATAGTTCCTCATGGAACAAACATATAGTTTATTAAGCAAAATGGAGGTACCCAAAGCAGCATCAATCTCGTCCATCACATAGAGTGGTGTGGGCTTGTAATGATGGAGGGCAAAAACCAGTGCTAACGAACTTAATGTCTGAAAGGATCAAGGACCAAGGATCAGGTATGGTTAAAATCCTATCATTCGCCTCAAATCTTTAAAAGAAAGCAAGTTTAAACTAAAGTACCATTTTGCAATGACTGCAGATAATCATATCATTTATTCAAATAAACAAGTGATTAGAGGCGCATTAAAGTTCATCATTTAAACAGAAACAATTAAAAGGGGAAATGAAACATTGTCACAATGAATCTAAGAAGGTTTCCTCAAATTCTATATCCTACCACTTTAAGAGAAAAAAAAAAGAAAGGTATGGAATGTTGTTAGTCCTCCAAAGCATAACATAAGTCATAAGATAAGCAAGCTCTGCCATCCATTCGTAGCATTTAGGTGATTCTAGAGAAGTCCAAGATCATTAGAACAATCAAAATTCAAAATTCAGTTCTATCGCAAATCAAAGGGGTGACTCGTTAATCTAACAATCTGAATTGAGAAGTTCGTTCATATTGTTGAGATAAGAAATAGAGTTTTGAGTGTGAATATTAAACATGTTTTATTGCCTCCAGGATAACAACACTTTTAGGAATTGATTATGGAATAAAAAAAAAACAAATAAATGTGTTCACGGAAAATTCTGCCAGTTGCCCACCAGTCCCAAGCCCACATAAAGGAGGGGCTGCATCAGGTAAACAGCCCATGTAAAACTTGTCACATCTACAGCATCAATCCTGAGACACTGTTCTTGCAATCAGATAAGTCTCGATGTCAAGTTTCTCAATAATCTTATAAACAAAAACTCCAACCTGGACAAAATCAAGATAGAAATTCATGTTCCTGGATGGGATAGTGGCATACTACCTTCTCACCACCAGATAAGTTAGCAATGTTTTTCCAGCTCTTTTTTGGAGGCCTAACACTGAAAACCACACCCTCAGAGAAAGGATCTAGAGAGTCGACTAGCTCCAATTCCGCATCACCTCCAAGTGTGATCATCTACAAAACAGAAACCTGGTTCAGTGAATAGCTTTTATCTTTAGCAAAGTGTCACCTTGAGATTAGAAAATCAACAAATGCCCTGCCTGAACAATCATTCTGTGAAGTGACTAAAAATTAAATAGTTTGCTATTTTAGTTTCTGAAAAAGCAGGAAGTGGCTACATGTATAACATATACAAGACAAAAGCAACTTATCAATAGAAAGCATCTATGAATTTCAAACATCAAAGGTTCTGATCAGAGGCTTTGCGCAACAGTGTTACTGGTAACCTGGCAAAGCATCTTTTCTACCTCACCTGATACATTTCCTTCAGCTTCAGAGATATCGTGTTAAACCCAGCCATAAAATCATCTAACCTGAAACCATGTATAAGTGGATTGCAGAAAGTATTACTAACATGAATCAATACCACTAAAGTCTAAGAGACTTAAATAGCTGAAATCAAGAATAAAAAACAGCCCAAACACAGTAACAGGCAACTTATCAATCATATTGGCCAAAACCAAAGAAATATTTCCTATTTTTTTGCCATTCAGCATTATTGGCTGTATCAGTCATAGTTGTCAATTCTGTTTCGATCGTCATTCCGGTTTAACCCTGTAGTGGAACGTTTCGGAATTCTAGTTAATTTTGGTATCCCATTCCAGAAAAGACACACTTGAAAAATGAATATATATATATATGTAAGCACATCTAAGTTTGAACAAATAGTTGATTGCTAAAAATGCAAACTCACATCACTAAAATTAAACTACACTACACAATTGATCATTTTTCTAGCTTTTAGCACAATAGATAGAAATATGAAACCTTGACGAGGCCTGGCCTGGAATTGGGACCAGAACGACCGGAATGGACAGAACTGGAAACTTTAAGGAGGGCATTCCATTCTGCCCAAGGCCAATTCCGGAATGTTCCGGCCAATTCCACCCATACCAAATGCAATTAACTACTATAGTATCAGCCAATTCATCCTTCAAATCAGCCACCACGTGACTTGACAACTCAGTGAACTCTTTTAAATTTCAAGAACCTCTGGGCCTGTTTGTTCGCATGAGACAAGAGTGAGATGTCACATCAGAATAAAGTTAAAGAGATGTTGGTTAAAATAAATGGATCGACAAGTTAATTAGAATGCGTTCTGGCGGTTGGTGTGAAGTAAAAAAAAAAAAAACACACATCCTACATCATAATAAGTAGCCATTACTAATTAGTAAATACAAATCACTGATACAATTTTGTTTTAGATATTTATCCATTAACAATTTAATAAGCTTTAACTAAAATAATTCCATGCAGCATGAATACAAGTGAAAAAAGATATTGGAATAGTTCTTTCCGAGCATGTGTTTTTATTCTATATGACATTGACTGAAACATAAGTTTAGTCGCTAATGAAAATAAGCATCAAAATCTGATATACAATACTCTGGATTTATTTATTGTTTTTTTTACAAATAAAAGTCAGATTGATGCCAACCCAAATCACCACAACTGATACATATCACCAGTTACATATCATTTTTAAGGGCAATCAATAAGCCCTCTGCAACCGCACTTTGTATCCTTGGATGAAATCAAGCGTCCAGCTAGACTGCTCTTACCACATCCAATCTATCGTATGAGAAAAAAAAATTTTACATGCTGAGAAAAAATTAAACAGAAAAACATTCTTTCCTACATGAGGTTGGACTTGACAAATATCATGGCTAGATGTGTTAGATGATGTGCTTGACCTTTTTTTTCTCAATTCGTCATACAACTTTTTTAGTTCATCTCGCTCTCCAGTCACCATGGTCAAGTCCTCCACACGCTGATTGTACAAGGAAGCCTTTTTTCTATATCTGTGACAACAAAATGATTTGCCTAAAGTACATAAAAAATTGCATAAAAAGACAGCTTCCAAAGTAACAGGGGAATAAGAACACATACTCGGATATAGAATCAAGATTTGGATTCATGTCCTTCAATTGTGCTTCAAGTAATGTCACCATTTCCAGTGCTCGTTTTAAATCACACATCTCATTTAATGTATCACTATTCAAGGTTGCTTGAAGCTTCTCAGGATCTATCCCATCTTTCTGCATTCTGTGTACACAAGATCAAAGCCCAAAATCCAAAATCATAATCCAATGGCTAGATTTGATGAAATTGATTAACAATTTAGCATTAGAAGGAATATTACTGTTCAATTTGCTTCATGAGTTCAACATTTAAGTCATCAAGCCTTTTCCTGTATCCCTTTCCCTTCGCTTCCCATTCCTTAGAGAGCTTTTTTAAATCTTGTAACTTATATTCTGTATCAACCTGTAGATTAACAGGAAGTTCTTTTTATCACTTACTAATCACAAGATAAGGAAGTTCAAAAATCAAATGGAGTGTCTTCATGTGAACAAAACCTCAGCAGTTCGTGACTCGTCTATTGACTTCTTTAGCTTGTTATATTCTTCCTTGGCTCCATTCAGGACTTCTCTATGTTTATCAATGAGCTGTAAAATGCAATACAAAACAGAGGAAAATAAAACTTGAGGAACCTTATACAAGATTGTAACTAATGCAAAAAAAAAAAAAAAACTCTTAACAGTTACAGTTTAGTACAGCAAATACAGTTTAGTATGACAAACATAAAAACCTCCTGCGTTCTTTTGTAATTTTCTTGGACTATAAAGGCTTTCTGCTCTATTTCTTTAAAAACAGCTGCCATCTTCTCTTTCTCAGCAATGACTTTTTCTTGCTCTTTCTTTGACTCATCAATAGCCTTTGTCAACTTTTTCACCATCTCCTCTCCTGTCACTACTTGAACTTTATGACGGTTGATATCTGTGCTATTTTTATCAATATCCTGACAACAAAGAAAGATATACAGATATTGAACCAGTCAACTGCAAGCAAGACATTTGCTTATATAGTGGGCCCTACAAAACTTAATTATATCAACATGGATAGTAGATATACTCCTATCAATTTGAGGACACCAATGCACAGTAAGAGTGAATGTGAGGGGGACTAGGGGGTTGATTTGATCATAGGTTGCCCTAGATTTGATCATGAGCCCCATCCATGACCCATGACAACCCCAACCATCCCCTTCTCATCCCCCTTGATGAACTTATGCAGGAATTGAAACTGATTTGTTACACATCCGGATCAATCTGCAAAAGAAAAGGGAAGGAGAAGAGGAAAAGAAAAACTTGCAGTCCTAAAAATGTTCTATTTTCGACCCAGTAAAACTATGGTTATAACTTATAAGCATCATCAGATGCGGGCCTAATCCACACTCCATGCCAAGATCTGATTGCCCTAATATAACATGACCAGTATGCCGAGTTAATCCTACGAATTCAGGTGCACTTTTTGTATCTAAACTTAGTTTGTTTGCAACAGCTCTCATGCATGCATATAGAAACTTTACAAGAGCAACCAGGAATGCTATTCAAATTTTTTTTTTAAAAAGGATGAGTACATCTTCAGCCAGGAATTAAATGCAACAACACCGCCCGGACTTGTAGCACACACCTGCACAAGACATGGCATGGGGTCTTTTTTCTTTCTTTTTTTTTTTTTTTGCCCTAAACAAATTTAAATCTAGGACATCTTGGCTCTGATACCATCTCAAGTTGCTAACCAATACACTGAAAACGCCTACGCATTAAAGGTGTGGCAAACTAACTACTTAACAACATATACTTACAGACTGGATCTTATCCACTTTTAATTTCTGATTTCTCTGTATCTCACCACCTGCATTTTCAATTTTAGTTTGTAGCTCTGAAGCCTGAAAAGCACAAAACATGGCAAGTTAATGCATCAGATAGCAACTAATACGAATCAACAAAGAGCATAAAGGAAAGTGCCCATATAAGGATGTTACTTGTCCAATTACTTTTGCAGAAACAAGAGCATCAATAATGGACGTTTAGGGAACAAGCCATTGAAGTAAGGAGGCATAATTTACATTCCAGAGTTGAATTTCAAATAATCAAAATCCAAAAGGCCTCTAGAAACTAAATCATCTGCAACCACCTACCTTCTCCTTGAGTTTTTTAGAGCCTCTTGCAAGCCTCTGTAGCTCCTTTTCCTCTAAAGATACTATATTGTCAAGCTCCTCTAGTCTGTCTAACTCATCTCTGCTCGGTTGTGAAGCAGCCTTAAGAGAATCAAGTTGTTTTTCTATATAACCATATTGCACACTTAAACTCTCAATCTGTCAGGAAATGAAAAAAGACAGCATCAAGAATAAGTATCCATACCGCAAACAGTATAATCAAGAAAAAGGTCAATAAAATATCAATTTGAGCGATCCATATGATGATAGGATGCATGCTCAAATAGCTACCTCAGTTTGACTTTTGGCTAATTCCATTTCTAAATGGGCCACAGCCTTTTCAGAGGCCTGATAACATCTCACAGCATCAGCAATCCTTTGGCGTATAGAGGTTAACTGATCCACCAGCTCAGCAAGCTCTTTCTCAGCATTAGCAACAGCTTCTCCTGAAACACTAGCACGAATGGATGTCCCTATCTTACCACCACGTGGTTTGCTACCACCACCAGTCATTGTACCAGCCTTCTCAAAGAGAGCACCATCCATTGTCACCACACGACGGAATTCATTGTTCCCACCATATGCAATCCTTGTGGCCTGAAGAGATGCAATAGAATCTCAGCAGCAGAACATACATACTTGTTAAGAACGAATGGAAACATAAGCTCCACAAAAGACTTCTATAATAACACGGTGAAAATGGACCACAATATGATGCTGTCATACTCTTCAAAGCAAGAGATAATCTTAACAGATCTTACTAGAAGAAAAACTAAAAGACAATCTCAATTTACAAATCTAGCCCAATCCCATGTTCCAAGCATAGATCCATTATGTCCAAATGTCTAGAGTATCCAGTTTGGAAAATGAGATCTCATGTTAGGCTAACATACAACATAAAAGAAAAAGAGCTTGCAGTCCACCACATACAGGGAATCTACAATTGTAAATTCATCACATCAACAGGTACCATTGCAACATAACAAAGGTTCTCAGAAATAACAATTAAGAAGTTAAAATTGAGTAAAGATCATACTTGATCTAAGTCTTTTGCTACAACAGTGTTTTGTAGTGCAGCAAAAAAGGCAACCTTCATCCGTTCATCTGCGACATTGACCAAATCAAAAAGACGTGGGACTCCTTCAGGGGGGTGAACTTTCTCCTTCAGCTTATGTAAATGACGTGACATTTGCTCCTCCTGTACAGATATTTTAAAATAAATAAGTTATGAATTCATGATTGAGAAAATACACATGACAATAACATAATTTGCACACCAATAAAGTTAACTATCAGAATCACCTGTTGGACTTGTTTCTTTACTGATATAACACCATTGGAGATAAAATAATAATCTTTATGAGGAGAACTTTAATTTACTATCTATAACTTTAATTTACTATCTTTAAAATAGATCATAAATATCAGTAACAGTAAAATCCCATTCTAACAAAAAAAAGAACACAAATAATGATATACCTGTGGGTATAACTGACATTTACTCACAGGGACAAAAGCGCAAGAGAAGATATCAGAAATGAACCCACAACATCATTGAGGAAATTAGTGTCTACACGAAAGGTTACGACAACCACCAGGCTGGATTCAAAATGATGTCATGGTGCATGCTAAGTTCACCTTGTGGCATTGTGGCATTTTATCACTTGGGACCTACCTAAGAGCTTCCATAACATGCCATACCTAAGCATTTGTGGAATCTACCTTCTAGATGCAAAACTCTCTGGTTTCCATCTCACATAACCATATATCATTCAAATATTTGAAATTTGGTGCAAATCATAATATGACAAGGAAAGTGAATTGAAAAACCTACAACAGGATAAGATAGAACTTGGGCAAGTTGGACTTTCTAGTTGAGCAACTCACATACATTTGTGGGTCTTCATCATCATCACCATCATCATCATCAAAGCCTTATTCCAACCATGTTAGGGTCGGCTACATGAATTCTGTTTCTCCATTCCATTCAAAAAAAGGATGGCCCAGTGCACGAGGCACCCGCATAGTGGGGTCTGGTAAGGGCAAGATGTATGCAGCCTTATCTTTATTTTGAAGAGGCTGTTTCCGTGACTTGAACCCTTGTCCTGCAGGATGCTACCGGTAAGCCTTTACCGCTGGGTCAAGCCGCCCTTCTAATAGGGGCATTCAGAGAATTGAACTCGGGACCTCTCGCACCCTAAGTGAGAATCATACCACTAGACCAAATGCCCGACTTAAAGAAAAAAGAAGGGTGTTGTTAAAATGAAAAAATGAATCAGTTTGAATGAAAAGGGTTGATATACATACGAGCACTGGTTATGTGAGTGGAGAAATTAGCAAGGAGAGACCAGAAAAAAGAAAAAAGAAAAGAAATTTTCTCTCTTCTTCCTTGATTATCCTTAGATATTCAAGGATATTTCTTCACTAGTGTTTTCCACCAATGGAAAGAACTTTACCAAGTACTCACAGGTGACATTAACGATGTTCAAGAAGAAGAAACCATTTTGGTTGTTGTAAAGGGACAGCAACAAAGAGGTATAGAGTAAAGCTTCAAAAACATCATAAAAACCAAATTGTTAATTTTGTTTAAATCTGAGATGCCAATAATACAGCATAACGTTTGCAACATATTAAATTTAGAGAAACTACATTCATCTTTTATAATTCTCTTTTGTGTGTGTATATAATTTTCTTAAATAAAGGAACAAAATAAAAGCTATTCATTTTGGATACAAAAAGAAAACCAAAGCAAATATAGGGAATCCTACATTGAGACATGCATACCAATATCATGAAAGTCGCCACGCCAAGATTATTTCTTCGGAGTAGTTCCACACATGCTTGTGCCGCCCCAGTTGTTTCTACCACAATAAAATCAAGTCCACTGCAAGCTGTTGATATGGCAATATCGTATTTTGCTGCAAGAATAACATGAGAAATATAAAAAGAGGTAAAGAGATATACATTTTTTTTTCTTGACATTAGCTTTGGGATTTGGATATAGAACAAAAAGATGAGAAGAATATAGCTTTTGTGGCAAAAATCCAACAGAGAACTAGAAAAAAGCTTTGACCACAAAAAGTAATGTAACAGTACTAAAAAGAAAGGGAGGCTTTTCTATTATGAAAATATTCTCATTTAAAAGATATAAGAAATTTTGCTACAAAACTATAAGCATAGTAAGAAGGTGAGGAGAAACAGGCTTGTTGTGCAATAATTCGCATTTCTTATTGCCATGCACTTCATTTTAGATAGTTCTAAACTTCAATTGCGAGAGCTTTTGCGCCTATAGCTCCTAAAATCAGCCTTCGAGTCACTCTACTGACTCTAGTCGATAGGTGCAACATCAAGTAACCTATTTGATCAAGTCCTTGTGGATTTGGGACCCTAAATGCATTTAGTCCCACATTTCCTATTAGGAGAACTTGTGGGAGGTTCTTAGGGACAATTCAAGAAGATTGAGCCACTTATTCTTAAGGACCCTAGCATCTATTCCTCTTACATAGTCAAACATAAATTTACCTAGAGCAACTTAAATTCAATATTAATAAATGAAATAAAACAAATTTCAAAATTCTAGTTTCATATAACTATTTGTTTTTTTTTCTTCTATCTTTCATATTTTCCATGTATGACAAGGCCTAGTGTGCAACTTGGTATGCTCAACCAAGATGACTTGACTGAAGGATGACCAAGTTGCCCCCCAAGTCCAATTTTAGAGAACCTCGTTTGCACCAGCTTTGGGGCCGCACCTTTATTGGAGGAAAATAAAAACATTAAACTAATTAAACAATCTCACCATCAATTGCACCAAGGTCCCCCAAACGACCATAAATTCCCTCTATTTGGTTTGACTCTTTAGCATGTAATATTGCTTTCAAAACAGATCCTTGACTCTTTTCCGATTCCAAAATGGATAAAAGCTCTGTGACCTTTTGTCTAGCACTTTGCTCTAGAGGAAGAAGTACTTCCTGCTTACTAGAGCACTCCTGTTAAAACAAGAGCAAAGTTAACAATTTACTAAAGTTTTTTACGACACAAAAGATATAGGAGAAGATAAATAGAAATAATAGTCATACTTCTTCCACTTTATGAGCTTCCAATGCTTTTCTCTTGTTTTCATCAATCTCTCCTTGTAGCTTTGCAATGCCTACATTCTTTGCTTTAATTATGTCCATCGTGTCATTCATCTGTCTTAGGGCATCCTCAAAAGCTACTCGACCAGCTTCATGCTAAGGCAAATGGAAATCCCATTGAGCAAAGCTTACAAACAAGTTTCATTACTATGAAATGAAAATTTTAAGGGTCGTTTGCCATTTATGCATGGGATAGGAAAATGGGTTTTACATATGCAAATGTTATACATCTAAAACATATTACTATGTTAGTCAAAATCACCATTTTCACACAAGTAAATGAGTACATTGAATGTTCATTTTAATGTGTTTAGATGTTGGCCTTTTTCACAAATTTATCAAAATTCATTAAAATTTAAGACATGAAACTGAAAGTTTTAATGCTTGTCACTAATATGAGAATATTGAACAATGCAAATCATGAATTAGGGGCCCACAAAAGTGCAAAAAACTAGATCTATAAATTGGGATTTTTTTGTACATTTTAAAAGAATTACTCAAAATATATTAAGAATTAAGATAATCGCCCTTAAATATCTTGGGATCTATCATGCCACTAAACAAATTTAACGATTTGGATTACAAGCATGGGGACCCAAGGAATGGGGGAAAAAGGTTGATCATTGATGGGATTTGATCCCATGACCAATTGCATGACTAAATGCCATCACCAAGTGAAGCATGTACTGGCACCTTTGCAAGTGGGAGATGTGAGAGTTTCACACCTAGTTGGGTGTGAAAATAATCTTATTTACACACCATTTTCACAACTCATTTACACAACTCTATTTAGGTGTGAAAACAGTCTTATTTACACACCATTTTCACATCTCATTTACAAAACACATTTATAAATAAGAGCAAATAAACATGATGCATAACCATTAGGCATGTAACTCATTTACATATGTAAATGAGTACAAAGAAACAACCCCTAAATGTAAGTTCTAAAAACTAAGCCATTAATAACAAAAAGTTATCGCCACAAAGGAGAATGTGGAGATTTTCACCAACAATAGAAAAACTAGAACAATAACCCATGCCAAGCACAAGCATGTTCATCAACAACTGTAAAATATATTGTATGATCTATTAAAAATTTTAGATCTTGTGAAATCATCCTAAAACACTAACAGCAATTAGATTTATAGATTAAACACAATATCTTAAAAAGAAAATAAAAGAGAAGATTATGAGAGTACCTCTTTTCTCAATCCAAGAGTCCAAAGATTAGAAATGGGTTACGAGAAGTGGAATATGAAGAAAAAAGGAGAATTAGATTTGAGGTGAAAATGAAGTTTTTGCAGAGAGGGAAAAGAGGGAAGATTGGAAGAAGATTTGAGTAGTTACAATTGGATTGAAAGTGGAGGAGAAAGTGAGTTAGTTGTAGAACATGGGTAATAACATCCGGTCAAAATTAACAGTTGCAGTCAAAATTAAAGCCAAAACCCTTGGCTTTAATATATTATAATTAGTAATTATGATTAATGATTACATCTACATCTGCTGACTTTATCAAGAATAGCATAAAATAAATATCACACCTTTTCCTTCAAAAGCTTTCTCTCCGTACATGAAACATCAAGTTTTCCTTTATGCACAATGAGCTCTTTTTCCCAAGGTTCCAACTCAGTTCGAACCTCCGCAAGCTCAAAACGATGCCTCTCAGTTTCATCTATATAAAATATTTAAAAACAATAGTAAACAGTCAAAATTTTATTAGCTGCAGCGAATAGAAGGAATGAGGTATTTACACAAGGACATTGTGGACAGAGAGAAAATGACAATAAACAAATATGGATAAGTACAAATTATGTACCAAAGCACTATTACCACCTCAATCACATTTTATAGAACACGAGCATTAAAAGGGTGATAAGATTTCATGAACAAATGAGAAATGAAAGGCATAGCTATGAAGCAAATGTCACAAACACATCTACATAGAACAATTTTCTATATTTATGTTAAGGGATACAATCTTTTCGATGTCACAGATAGAAGAAAAATACTCACTGTGATCAGAATCTATGATAATTGTAATTGATATAAGAACTCTCCTTCATTTAACTAAAGAGATACCATCTTTTAGAAGGTGAAGATGGATGAAAATGTATCCAATTGCCCTGGTTGAATGTCAATATTGTTCACCCACACCAGTGAATTTTAGGAAAACCCATGAAATCGCTACAACTTCTTCCATCTTATACCGAAACTCCACAAATCTAGGCAATATATACACAAATATTCAATAAATTGAATGTAATATGGTAACTAAAAAAATAGGCATAAGATAATGCTATTATGGAGCAAATTGCAAAACAGTTCAAACATGACAGTGTAAAGGATAAAATAATATATGATACATAATGAAATAAGAAAAACTTCAATTCCGGGGAAAAAACTATGATAATCAGAACTTGATCATCCAATGCTAGAATTAGTGATATTGTTTAGAGAAAGAAAAATGCTAGCATAATGGTAGAAAGGAAAGGGTCACCTTTGGACCGGTCCTTGATTTCATCCAAAATTTTCTCTTCATTCAAAAGGAGTAGTTGTAATTTGGGTATCTGTTCCTCAAGTTTTGGAATCAAATTTCTTGACTCCTCAGTCTCTTTAGTAATTTCTTCAATCTTCAATGAATCCTACAAGAAAACATGGTGCAGATATGCACAACCGACCATCAAAGATCAGCGCTCAATGTTATTACACAACTAGCAAAACATCCCTCAAATTTTCTTCTCAAAGGCACACCCATATTTCCTATGGGGAATAGAGCCAACTTAATCAAAACCATCATATACACTCCTCCACTCCCCAACCCACCCATGAATTGGCACTCACCAATCTCCACAATCTAACCTTTATCTGAACAGTATCCACCATTGCATTGAATCATGATAAATGTTAGAGTTGTATAAACTAATAATTTTTTTCAATGCCTACTCACAGTCCTGAGAAGATTAGATAGTGGTGTCACTTCATCCACCACCAATAGATGTGGCCCTTACACTTTCCCACACCCCAATGAATTGGCCCCATCCCAACTGGGCCCCATGAAGTTATCATTTCATTTTACGAGATTAGGAATTCAGCATTGGATTCAAGATGGGGCAGCAAGGCACATTTTAGGAGGATTGATAGTGTGATCATGGGCACCAACTAAAAATTTCATTTCTATGATTTTTTTCATAGTAGGCTCCATCACATGGAATAATTCAATAAGATGGAAGCTCCCTTTCTTGGCAGGAACCAAATAATTTATGACACAGTTCAAGTGATTCATTTTGACAATCCACAAAATAAGACGCAGTACTTAAGTGAAACTAGGTTATCAGGAAAGTAGAATGATATGATCATATGTGAGCTTCTCATGATCCTACATGGGGTTGATCCAATCCCCTTAGACAAATGCCAGCATGGGAGCAGCAAGCTGTCAATTAAACTTTGTTTTCACTAATGATCTTTGGAGCCTCAAAACCCTTGCCTAATAATGTAAACTTTTGGAGTATTTGTAATCCATGTATAGACCTTCCATTACCCTGCTCACCATGGTTGGCATGCATCAGGTGGGTCCCACAAGGTGAATCTCATGCAGCAATATCGGAACTACTACTTGTGTGAACAAAAATATATGCATTGCATGTAATTCTTCATACCTTTTCAATCTTGTCCTTTAATTTCTTGATTTTTTGCTTCATGTGCTTGAAATCTTCTCGATATTTCACATCTTGCCTTTCAAATTCTTTAAATTCATTTTTACAAGTCCTGAGGTCACTATCAAGCTCCTAAATGTTGACACAAACACCAAACGCAATTGATGATTACAATTGTCACTTCATGTCATGACTGAAGACATAGCAAAGATGATAAAATTGAAGGCATCAACGGATAAATGAAAGAAAGTTAGCAAAGAATGATATTTAAACTTAACAATAAAGATAACATCAACAGCAAGTACACTTTAGAAAACTTCTTAAGATGCAATACATGGCCATGTAATCTGGGATTCAATGATAGAAAAGTTAACCAAAATTAACTCTTAAGGCACATATAAGGAATCAAAAGTATTTAAAACCAAGTCCAGTAGCCTGCATTGACTCAAGTCAATATCCAACCAAATGAAACTAAAATTAACCCTTTCAAAATCTTTAAGATATATATAATAGTCACTGGCAGATCTAGAGGGGGGCCAGCACACCCCCCTCCCCTTCCCTCCCCTTCCCCCAACCACCACCACACGCACACACACAAATTTCAAAAACCCACCGTTAAATTGTAAATTTTTTTTTAAAAAATTACATATGGTCACCCCAAATTTTTTAGAAAGGCCCCTATATATTTTGAAAACTACGTTCATTTTTTATATGTGGCCCTCCCAAAATTTTTTTTTTAAATAGTGGCCAATGAAGAATTCCTGGGTCCGCCCCAGATAGTAGTTATAACTCAGGTTCAATATATGCTGGACATCATAACTGTTTCTATTCCATTTTGGTTTACAAATCAGGGGAAAATACAAGTACAAAATAATCTTTGAATGTTTCGATACTCAGTTTACAAAATACTCAGCCCTTTCCCAAGACCATTCCTACTATTTTATCATTTTCATCATGTATCATCTAAGAAGCACAGACACTTCGAAGAAAGTGACATATCCGTGTCGGACAACGACACTCCTTGGACACTTTCGGACACGTGTCCAATACTATTTTAGCCGTGTCTATAATTAAGAACTAAAAATCTTAATTTCCGACACTTGTTCGACACTGATTTTGCAACGTGTCCCACAATTCTTAGCCTGTGTCTATGGCTAAAAAATAATCATGTGGTTGATATTTTTTGGACACTTTGTTAACATGTGGTTACTAAAACTTGTAAACTTGATATAAAACAATTTTATACCGTGGAAAAATATATGATTGTAAATATTAATCATATCACAAGCAAATGACAAATAAATATTTCACTAAAGAATAGGCCTCAAAATTGGCTTCTTTTTTACTTTTTGTTTTTTTTTTTTAGGGAGGGAAAAGAGATGACCTACCTTTTTCTTTGCATAGATTTTATGGAACTATGGATATTTTATGTTTAATGATTATGAATTATGTTTTAGTGTTGTATTGATATTTGATAATTTGATATGTTGGTTAGTTAGTACTTGAATTTTTATTTTTTGATTGCTAAATTGATTAAAAAGTTAAAATAATATTATTTTTTTAGTAGATGATTATATCTATAAATTAATATATGTATTATCAATGTGTCCCCCGACGTGTCCATATCCTACTTTTTTGAGAAATGCCGTGTCGGCTTGTCCGTATCATATCGTATCTGTGTCCCGTGTCGGTGTCTGTGCTTCTTAGTGTATCATCCTCTTACAACCAAAATCTACAAAATGATATTATTATCCATGTGTCATGTTTCTTGTCTTATTGTTTCTCCTTTTATACTTTTTTCAACACTGAGTTTTTCCATCTCCATTTTGGTACTCGGTCAGGGCAACCCATGGGTCAACTAACCCAATCCACTTTTAAATTCAAATTCAGGTGTGCACTTAGCTTAATGGATCACCGCCATACCGGTGTGTCCCTGGGGCTGGTCTGAAAACACAATTCAGAATTTATGGCCCAGTAATGGATTTCATGAACCATAAGTTGTAAGGGCTAATACAATGTCCAAAGTATGGCTGCTTAAGTATTGACGAATTTACTCTTTGGAAAAGAGGTCAAGTTGAAACAATCTCAAGAGACTCAGACCCAACACATTTAAGTCATGGTATGGGCCTGAGCTTCTATATTTTGGCCAATCCGATGAAAACAGGACACACCCTCTCTTTCCCTGCCAGACCATAATTCAAACATTGACACCCTTAGTGCTTGACAATACAGTTGTTACAAAAAGGATAGCAAGATCAAACTCAAATAATGTTTAATATTTGAAGCACATTGACAAATCCTTAAAGAATTTGACCAAGATTTGTCACTCACCTCCTGTCTTTTCAAATACTTATTATGTACCACCTCAAGATCCTTTAATGTATTAGAACTTTCTTGGATCTTCACCCTGAAGTATAATGGTAATATATATTAATATTAAATTGTCAAAGAATGACCAAGCTCAGTTTTCTGGTTCACCAAGTGTTACCTTTCATCTTTGAGACTTTCTTCCAAGTGAGACACATTAGCTTGCAGCTCAACAACACGGGAAGCAGCATCATCAGATGCCAGTTTTGTAGCTTTTTCCTGCCATTTCAAGAGTGTCAACTCCTTCAGCATATAAGCCTCAGCTTCATTCTTTACATTCTGCATGATAGAAGTGCATAGAAATCATTACATACCCTTTTAGCTGCAAGAACAAAAATGCACAAATGAAAAACACTGGATCTACCTCTAAGCTGTCTCTTTCTTTCTCGGCTAATTTTACCATTTGTACCACCCCGGATCGTTTCTCATTAAGGACTTCTAACCTACAGCACAAATATGTGAAGCATACCTTTCAATGAATAGTTTTATCTCACGAAAGAAAATCCGTCAACAAATTATTATTATTATTATTATTATTATTATTATTATTAGTTTTTTTTTTCAGTCTAAAGCCAGTGCCAACAGCACCATTAAAGATTATCCCCACAAGTCCACAACTTAAGGAGTTTTGGATGCATAACGGTAGCCGTAAGCCTATAACCATCAGCATACTACAAAACTGACAGACTATTGGAAACTTGTTATGCTTTAGCTTGTGATTAATTATTCCTCCAAAAGAGAAGGAAGAAAGTAACAGATTCCAACAAGTGGAGAAGAAACAACATTCCTAAGTCTTACACTGTCCCAAAGTGGTCATCATTTATTATTCAATGTGTGCTCTGTACAAGCAAACAGAGTGCCAAAAAACCAAGTAAGTTGTGGCTCATGAACAATGATATTGATCTCTCCTTGTTCACTTCAAGTTTGCCTTCCATAAACAGACAGAAATATTTGGAAAACCAACGCTGGCCGCCAAAATGTTGAGGGCATGATGGTTGGAATGGATAAACATGTTTAGCTGCAAGCTACTATATCGCTGGGAGCATAGGGGTATGGATATGGGCAAAGTCATCTCAGGCTCAGCTATGGGGAGGAACAGAGGTGATGCAACTAGATGTAATATATGATAACAGATGAGATAAAATGATCCTGTAATGAGGGAGAAGGGGATCTTCATCTTGAATTAGTAAAGAAACAGCCCGCATAGATGTAATTTTAGAAATTGAGAGTAAAAGATCTAAGGAGATCGACACCCATCACGCAAGCGTAGGAGCAATTGTACTCCTAGATTCAGAACATAGCATTAAGGAGGGAAATAGTAGTAGTAGTAGTAGTAGTAGTAGAGGTAGTAGTAGTAATAGGAAAAGTAGGCCAGCCTTACTGCTTAAAAGACTCCTCAATCTTCTCAACATATTGGTTAGTGCCAATTATATCTTCGAGATATTCCAAGAACCCTTCATCATGAGGCCCCTGAGCCTTTGGCTTCATCATCGAAATCTGCTCAACTTCACCCTGAATTGACACCCACATAGAAAAATTAAGAATACAAAGCAGATTCTATGCTACACTTGTTTTGTCGAGGGGTACACGGACACCACCATTGTCACTGACACTGACGACAGACCTGAAGAATCAAGAAACGATTGTTGTCCAAGTCGACTCCTTTTCCTTTGAGCTTCCTGGTGACCTCTGTAAAGTTACTTGCACGGTCATTTATATAATACTTGGAAGAGTTGTCTCGGAATGCGACTCTTGTGATGACAAAGCCACTTCCAGCAACGGCTTCATATGTTCCATCGTCCTGCAAATGCACGGTACATCATCATTTGGGAATTGATGATGTTGGGTAAAGAATAGGAATTGGTATTTACCAGATCAATGATCTCCTGGAAGTGGACAGAGACCCCTGCGCTGTCGAGGTTCTGATGATTGGTGGAATTATGTATCAGCTCTGAGACTTTATTCAGGCGCATCTTTGCACCCCCAAGAGAGAAAAGATACATAAGATCAGAAACAGCATGTTAGGATTGGGTCAGAATGGGGGGAGGGGTTTTGGCTTTGGTGATATACGGACCTGCTTGGCTCTCTTTCCAAATACGAACAGCATAGCATCTATGACGTTGCTTTTGCCGCTGCCGTTTGGACCCACCACGGCCGTAAAGCTCTGCGCAGAAGAAGAAGAGGATGATGATGATGAATTGATGAAATGAAATCGGAAGGGGAAGTGGAGCTTACCTTGTGGAAAGGGCCCACCCTTTTTTCTCCCGCATAAGACTTGAAATTCCGCATCACCATTTCATTGATGAAGAGCCTTGGTTTGGGTTTCCTCCTCCCAGATTCTTCTTCGTCCCCCATCGATTTGGAGTTTAAGAGCACACCAATCAATTGAATATGCTTGGTTTGAAGGATGAAACGGACGGACGATCGAGGAGGCTGTCAAGGCAAAGGGAAGCAGCCGCGCAGCGATTCGAACTCTATAACATACAACGCCACTCGCTCGCGCGCACGCAAAAAGAAAAGATGCTCGCCCTCTCTCTCGCTCTCGTTAGTCCCGTTTCAGAATGGTGCTCGCGCGGGAAAACTGAAATTTTAGGGCGCTTTTGGCCTACATTACCTTTCCCATCGACCATTTCAAATTTCAATTTAATGGGAAATTGAAGACATTTTATGAGAATTTTTTAGTCCATCTCTCGAATGGGATTTTTCTACGCAGTGTGGTTAGCATCTCATATTTATAAATTATTGAATAGCAACGATTCCACTTGAAGAATCTTCTAACTTTTTTTAGAAAAAATAATAAATTATATCTCCATACTCTGACCTGTTTGTAAAGTGCGCCCATAAATTTTGAACTTTTGCACTAAACCTTAAAACCAGAGCTTCTATGTAAACACATAATTTCTTAATTCATGCTTTATTTAAAATAAATAAAAACTTCTCCAAAATACTCCCACCCCCTTTCCTCTCCACCCCCTTTCCACTCTCTCTCTCTCTCTCTCTCTCTCTCTCTCTCTCTCTCTCTCATTTATTTTATGTCATTGATTTGTGAAAGAATCTTGCTTGGAATTCCCTTTGTATTCAATTCAATCATGGTTGGTGACGTTCCCTATAGTATTACTACCACAGTCGCCCTAAGTAGATGGGTATGAAAGAAAATTGTTGGAATTTTAGGAAATTATGTATATGATGTTCAATAATAAAATGGTGTTAAGGACACAAATGAAAAATTAATAAATGAGGATTTTACTAAAAAAATTCTCTTAGAGTCCCTCTACATTAAAAAGAACTTCAAATATATGATTCCACCATAGTATTAGTAGTCATAGGAATCCTTTTTCGTTTAAGTTTGTTAAATCTGAGGGGGGAATATTCCTACTCATTTTCTTCTTCTTCTTTCTCTCCCTTTCTTCTCCACTCCGCTCATTCTTTCTTCTTCCTCCTTTTCCCTTTTTCCTCCTTCTTCCTCTTCCTTATTTTTTAAACCACCACCTCCAAGGCAAAAATCCTATATCAGAGCAGCCCATCAAACCTTCAACCATAATTTCCACCATGCATTAGTTTTTCACATCACAACCACAACCACCACCACTTTATGTATTATACTCGTCATGATTGACGTCCACATCATCCACACCAAAGGTATACCCCGCCTTCTTTGGCATCTTCTATGCCTTGATTTGGCTGGAAAGATGTTCAAAACAAAAATAGTTTTCTTGCCTTGATTTGAGTCTAAAGAAGCATCTGAAAAAATGGAAAATTTTTTTCTTAGGAATGTTGCTTAAAGAAATGAGTTTTTTTTATGGAGATTTTAAAATGACGTTTGGAAATATGGTTTTTTTTTTCTTTTCTAAATATAGGATAGAGTATATGTTTGTTGTATTCCAAAGAAAGGAAGAAGAAAAAAACTAGAAGATAAGGAAGAAGAAGAAAAAAATGAGTGGGTGGAGATATCCCTGCTCCTATACTTGGTGAGCAGGGATATTCTCACCAAACTCATATTCGAACAAATTAAATTAAAAAGGATCCTTGGGGCTATTATGGTAGAGTCACATCTTTAGGGTCCTTTTTTGTATAGATGGACTCTAAAACGATGTTTGCGGCAAAATCCTCTTAATTATATATTTTCTTTCAATCCTGCTGTACTCAGATATTAGAATGGTTCCGGGGATTTATAGGCCTAGAGAATTTGATGTCTAATCTAGTTATACGCATGTTTCATCCACTAAGATTAGTCAGGTGGTTCTATCAAAAAAAAAAAAACAGGATTAGTCAGGTGGCCTAATTAAGAGGCCATTTACAAGTTTGGTTTTTTAATGTTCATATCTGAACATTATTTATACTGTCCTTTATGGTAATTGTAACCAGTTGATGGTTACGCTATATTAAAATTAATGGATTATTTTAATTGGGGCTCTTGATATGTTAAATCTCGAGGGCGGGCCAGTTAAACTGGTTTAAGTCTTGTGTTGTTTGTCCGGCATATCAATTATAAGTACCATTAAGTTCTTTTAAAGACCTATGCACCAATGTTAATCCATTGGTGTTTGTCTGGGGAGGAAGAAAGAGAGAATAGAGAGGAGAAGGGAAGGGAAAGGAAGAGAAAGGAAGAGGAAGAGGAGAAGGGGGTGGGGGTATTTTAGAAAAGTTTTTATTTTTTTTAATGAGTGCTTAGACTGAGAAATTATATATTTAAATAGAAATTTTCATCAAAATGAACGGATTTCATCACTTTTGCACTATGGTTTTAAGTTTAGAGCTGTTTAGTGCAAAATTTTAACGTTGAGTGTCCATTGTCAACATATTGAAGATCAGAGTAGACTCAGCAGCTGCTGCTTGGGGATGAAAAGGTAGCTGCAAAGGCCTCTTCATTGACCCTACCCTGCCAATGTATTTCACTATTTCCGAGGCTTCCCTAATAGCCAACTCAACGTCAACATTTGCTTCCAGAAAGACTCCTCTCACAGATGAAGGAAAGTATTGTGATGTAGGAAACGTGTATCTGTAAGTCTAAGCAAAAAAGTACTAATATGTGATGGATATATCAGACACCGGAAGTGGAAAACTTGGAAGAGGCAGCACAGTGTGACTGCAATCATCCCCAAAGGATCCCAGCGGAACTTTTAAGCTATTTATCATGCATTATGCACTGTAACCGAAAAGGGAAGAGCCCTCCTAAGTGCATCTCGAGTTACATTAGTAACCAAGGACTCACCCTAGATATCTTAGGATGAATTTACTGAGGAAGACTTGAAAGTCACCCTAGATATCAGCTAAGTTCAATGCCGTGGAGGAAATTATTCAGATCTCCACAAAATCATCAAAAATAAATAGGAACCTTGGATAAGGTGCACTAAACAAAAGATAATTGGAATTGCTGCCTCTCCCAATTAATTCAACATGCAAATAAACCATCACCTGACAAGCTTGAAAAGTTCCTCATGCTGTAACATACAAATGAAAGATGGTCTTACAGGTACATGACAATGAATTACTGAGAACTTAACAACTGACCTTTCCTCCCAACTAGAAAGACAAATTCAACAAACTCATTGGACCCCCACCATTAGTGAGGTCTACTAAAATGTGTAAAATGGCTTTCTAACATCCTCCAATTTAACATGGGTTTACTTTAATTTTATCAGACCAGCATGTTGATGTACTAGTAGAACTCATAAAGCCACCCCACATAGGTGAGATAATGATGTAATGACAATGAGACCAGCATTTCCAGCTGATTTTTTACAACAAAATCCCAATCGCTTGTTTTGAGGCAGTATTCCAATCAATTTGACATTTTTATGATATATTCCAGAGTTTGGTTTGGCAAATTTCTACAAAATTTCATTTCCATGTCATGTCCTCTTTCCTGCAAAAGTACCTTTCTGCATTCCACTCAGATTCAAGCCCCTAATTTTCTACGAGAGGTGACTCTCATAGCAGTAGCTGATTACCGATGTCATCAAGATAAACACATATCATACCCACTTCCCTCTAAGTTAATCAAGACCCAAAGTTCACCTCATTAAGAAAACACATTCAAGGGAGATATATACGAATTCTAAAGTCATCGAAAAAAAAATTATATAAAAATGTAATCCTTGCCGCAGATGAAACATTGTGTACCATAAATAACATCACAATTTGCCGATTCACTATGTATTCCCATAATTTCAAATTTGAAACAATGTGGCCAACCAAAGCCCATCAGACTTCAGCGTTCTGGCCCCTCTTTCTGGTCCCAGGGGAGCAGCACTTCTCAAACCATTTCCCAATAAAGACCCAGAACCCCTTATCTTCTTTCAACAATGAATTTTGATTGATTTCCATTTTTGGATGCAATGTTTGGACGACGGCCTCGATCTCTTCCTTAGCTCGCTCAAAAATGTTTGGAGCTTTAACTTCATCATTTGGGGTATTCTCATCAATGTCATCACTTGTTCCATGAGTCTCCTTGGTATGGATTTTTTCAGTGTGCATAACAGCCACAATCTCTTCCTTCACTCTTTCAAATAAATTAGGAGCTTTTACATCTTCTGTCATTTAAAAAAAAAGAGAAAAAAAAATCATGACTTTTCTTCCTCAAGTCAATGAACCAAAGACACAACTTTCAGATAGTTTCAACATATAACAAAATAACTGAAGCCCATTAATCATAACTGTAATAACATGTAACAAAATTACAGTAGGCATGATCGGGAGCAACATTTTTTGGGGCATTCTATTTCCACTGTGATTTCATTTTCTGCATAAAATGGAAACATAAAGACTTCATTTTCTAAGATTCCAGCTTCTATTGTTGTCGGGTGCAAAACATTTTCTGTGGTAAAATTTGTATCTACCTCACATTAATTGATGTCTTTTCTCTTGGGACTTGAATATACTTTTCACAGAAATTATGGAAAATGTTTTCATCTTATAAGGTGAAAACTATGGAAAATGTTAATAGGGAGGAACTGAAAATCGTTCTCCACCACAAACCATATCCATTCTCCTTATTAAAATTTTTCTTTCTGTGCAGGAAAAAATAAATGAGATTTTCCTCTCTATTACAGATTCCTTGCATTAAATAATAATAATAATAAAGAAACATCTTAGGGTTAGGTGGAATGATTTTCTGACTTAGCACCCCCAAATCAATATCTGCATCAGACCAACACCAGCAATTACTGAAGATTGCGGTATGAGGCAGACAAGTCAGAATAACAATATCCCATACAATATGATTAGGGAAACCCAATGCCACCAAAGAGACCGTAATCTTTCAATAAAGGAAGAAACAGAATGATTAACAGGTTATCAAGTAAAGAGCCAAAACATAACAAGAAAATCCCAAGACCCTTGAAAATTCATAGAATAGAAAGGTGTTAAACTGAAATGAGAAAGAACATGAGGAATGGGAGTTTACCCAACAAAGAATTGAACTCAATTGATTTTGATTCCTCCATTGATGGGTTCAGGGAGGAAAACAGTTTGGTTTTATTGAAATTCTTGATTGGGTTATAGAAATAAGAATTCTTGTTCTTGAGATTATAAAAGAGGATGCCATCGTTTGGTGATCTGTATAGTAGCTACCATTTTCCAAAACAGCCATTTTTCAATTCATTATCCAGCCTGGGAGAATCTTCGACTTCTGATTTCCCCCAGTTTGTTAAGACCAGGAGGCAATGAGTCGGGTCGGGTAACATCTTATCTGGACAAGCTTGCTCACCCCTATACTATTTTGCGATTTTTTTTTAACTACCCCATTACTTTGTTGCAATTTTGTAAACTTCCATTTGAAAAGATTTTACTGTCTAATTGTGTAAAATTTCATTGGTTTTCATGTTTCTTTGAAAAAAAGTATTTGCATCAAACAGTGAAAAAAATTGGGTGGAAAACATCCTACATTTCCAGGCATTAATTTTGCGGAAAAGCAATTACAAAATTCTGCCTACTTGTTTCTCATTATATTTCTTTTTTCTTTTTTTTTTCCTATGCTTTAAAGGCATTCAATCTTGAGCGAGAACTTAATTCAAACCAGGGAAATAGGACAAATTCTTTTTCCCTTTTCTTATGGTTATGCTGGCTACTGGTCTTGAATGCATAATTTAACTTGAGGACCTAGGTATCGCCCTTGGATATGTATGTGCAATTAATGCGCCAACACCACTCAACCGTGGTTGCATTTGGGCAGACAAACTCATTAATTTGATGGCTAAAAGGAACCATCTAGACCCTAATTAATAGGTTAGAAATTGTTTATGTTCAGTAGGAGTTTGGACTTTAAACTCTCAGTTTGAGAGAAGCACAGGATAGCATAGTGGTAATCACACTAATGAAAGTGCCAGTGTCAACCCTTGCCACTATGCGAAGCACAGCAAGGAAGTGCCCTGTGGTCGGCGAGCACACTTATAAGAGTATTACAACGTGGAAGTATCAGAACAATGGAAAAAGAAAAGGAGAGGATAATGATAGATTAAGCTAGTTTATGATAAGAATAGTTCAAGGATTTTACCAAAAATATTTCTTTAGATTTTCTATAGGTCTAAAGAAACCTAAAAGATATGTTACCACCATAGTATTCTCAGGGGCACTTTTTAGCTTATTTTTTTGTTGTTTTGCCGAGCGGTAATATCCCCACTCACTTATATATACGAGCGGAGATATCCCCGCTTGTTTTTTCTTCTTTTTCTTCATCATCCTCCTTCCTCCTCTTCCTTCAACTCCTTCCACCTTTACCAACTAACCCTCTACTCACTCAATATTTTTCTTCATTATATAGTGATGACCTCAATGGCCTTAGACGTGAGTGTAGGTGGGAACTTGTTATCAATACACCTTAGTATTGCCTATACTCATCTAACTCATTCATCTATCTAATCTCTTTTTCTCCCACATCTTAAACCAATCCATTTCAACTAATTTATCTTCTTCTTGCCAAACTAATTAAACTTTACCTCCCATCTCCCAGAAACATTCTCTCTCTCTCTCTCTTTCTCTCTCTCTCTTTCTCTCTCTCTCTCTCTCTCTCACCCATCTATTTCTCTCTTTTTTTTCATTCGCTTTATTTCTTCATTTTTTTTATGTTCCTTTCATTCCTACTCTTTACCACCCACCTTTCTTTGGATAGTTTCTAAGCATTTTTTTCTCGACTCCTTGCACAACACTACAATTTCCAGACCACCTCAACCCCATCATCTTCTCATGTCATTCTCACTGTATCCCCCTTCCCTACAAATCCAATTCACAATACTAAACCAATGCACTACTTGTTACCAGACTCATCTCTCACATCTTCCTTTCACCATCATTTTCAATTTCACCTGTAAGATCCAATCCCACATAGCTTATGAATGAAATATGAGTCAAATATATAATGAACCATGTAGATTACTACGAATCACATGGGCTTAAACATTTTGAACCAAGTGACAGGCTCACCAAGTTATTGGGCCAGTGGGTTACTCGGGTCGTGACAAATGGTATCGAGTCAATCACCAGCCGAAAATGTGGGACTCCCAATTCCACTGGGAAAGCCCTTGAGGCAAGATCAGGACAAAGCCAGGGTGTGCGAGCCTATGAGTCAAGATAGGGGAATCCGCAGGGGGTAGATTGTAACACCCCATCCCACATCGCCTATGAATGAAATACAAGTATAATATATAATAAACCATGTAGGATACTACTAATAATTTGGGCTTAAGCATTTTGGGCTACGTGACAGGCTCACCAAGTTATTGGGCCAGTGAGCTACTCGGGTTGTGACATCGCCCATCATTATCATCTAGCTTTCACCATTTAAAAGAATTTTTTCCCCAAATCTAACTTGGTGGCGATATCGCCACTTAACTGTGAAGAAGAAAAAAAAATATCTATGCTCGTGTATGTGGGTAAGTGGGGATATCACTGCTTGGAAAAAGAAAAAAAAAACCAAAAGGGCCCATGGGACTATTATGATAGATACATATCTTTTGCGTTTCTTTTGGTCCACAGTGAATTTAAAGAGATTTTTTTGGCAAAATCATCTTTATAATTCTTAATAAAAAAAGACAAAGAAAAAGACATGCCTAAAAAATCCAATCCACACAAAATGAGCATAAGACATACTCAATTGGTACTTAATAGGAGTTTGTCTTATTGTATTGCCTAATTATACCTAAGACATCCTCCAAATTTACTTAAACAAGGGTTAGTCCCATTAACAAAAAACAATCAAACAAACATTATAAAGAGAGTCCTTTGAAATTACAAATAGCATGAACCTTTGAAATGTCCTTATATTGCCATCAAGCAATAAATTCCCAACAATATTGTGACATTTCTAATAAGAATTGGAAATGTCACAAGAAAATCATGAGAAACCAAAATGGAATGATCATTAAAGTTATATATAATAACATCTTGCAACTAAATTGATTTTTCTCCATCTTTTTAGCACTTTTAACTATATACACATTTCTATCAAAACATAAAAAAAAAAAAAAAACTATGTACACATTAAGTTCATTTTGCATGACCTTGTTTCTAATAATATTCCAATAAAACTCTCGCACTTGAAAATATTTTAAAAACTTTCAAAGATGATAATTTCTTGAGAACAAATTTTCAATCTCTAAAACTATCTCAAGATGACAATTTCTTGATAACACTATCCCAAGAGAGTAGCTTTTAAATTTTAATCTTTTATACATGCAATCTCGAAAAATATGGACTTTACAAAGATTTAATGCTCTATCCCAAGATAATATACTCTCACTTTTTTAGCCTCCAAGAAAGCTGTCACAACCCGAGCCCAGGGACCGGGGGTCAGAGAAAGTCTAACCAATGACACACGTACTCCCGTGCACGTACACTTAGACCCCGTCCAAGCATACACACACAAGGGATCATTCACACGTGCAAACAACTGTACGCGGAAGCTGTACGTATCAAGGCATATAGCCACACACCAAGAAACATAATGGATTACAAAGGATCATGAACTGATAACAAGAACAAATTACAAGAACGTATGATACAAAAGAGGGCTCACAAAAATCAAAATACAATATCAAGCCCATAATACAAGTTACAGCAAAAATTCCCCCAATGGACTCCGACTCAATGAATGGGGAAAGACAAAATGATGCAAACCGTACTCTGGAGGATGGATCACGTCCACACCTCTAGGCCAGAGGGGGCCTCGCGAGCCTCTCCTGGAGTCGGGTCGACCGACGCAGGATCGGGAGAGGGATCTGAGCCTGCAACACACAAGGACAACTCATAAGTACAACGACTTAGCAAAAATATAAGCCACAAGAAGATAACACGAATTGTGTCTAATGATGAGTCATAGTCACAGTGCAGGATCCACAGAAATCATGTTCGTATACTAAGCAATTATGCAAATGAATAAGCATGCTAACAAAATCATAAACAGATAACAGTCAAAGTGGCTACTACATTGGCCATATTCTCTCTTTCGAGAGCAGTCGGAATGAGAACACCAGCGACCGGGCCAGGGTACGCATGGGTCTTTAGTTCCCGGGGTCCGGAGTCCCAGGACAGAACACTCTACAGAGGCAAACACATAAACTAAACCAAAGTTAACCCCGTCAGGTATCCTAAGGCTGAGGCTCAGTAGTGCCATATACCAATCACAATCAAATCCGATGATGCACCTCAATCAATCGATCATATCACATACATATCTCACATATCACATATCACACTGAACGAACAGTAGGAAGTGCATCACATATACGGATACTGAATGCAAATCATGCGGATACTGATACTGAATGCAATTAAGCAATAAAAGAAGCACTGACAATGAGTATCAATAACAATCACTGACAAATAAGCACTGATGCAAGTATTCCAGTGGAGCAACAGTAAAACACTATAATAGAATGGTCCTGCCCGGGCTTCGCTCTGGGGTTGCTGCATTTCCCACAGAATCGAGAGGTCCAGCGCAGAACACATAAGAGGGCATAATCGAAATCAATATGCTGTACAAATCAAGGTACCTTTACAAATCAAGGTCAATTACAAGCCAATCCTAATCTAATTATCCAGTGTTTCTAACCGTGCATGCTGATGTAGTTTTAAGTTATTCGCTGCACCATTGTCTAGTGTTGCAGTGTCGGAAATGTGCACCGAAGTCCCTTAAACCAACACCCATGGGGAGGTGCTAAACAACTGGATAACAGTCATGAATGATTCGCAGCCCTCGAGGTCATTCATGTCATTCAAACATTCCGTTGGGCATGTTCAGGGTAGCTACATTCTAACATGAAAGTCATATACAGTAAGTTACTTAAACCTAGTCCTTTTCATTCAATTCTCAGGGTCTCACGGTGTAGCCGTAGGTGACCTTACGGCTTAGCCGAGGCATCTTACGGCTTAGCCGTAATATGCACTGCGGCTGAGCCGAGGCTCCCCAAAATGTCCATCCGTATTTACGGCTCAACCGTATTTTACTCTACGGCGCAGCCGTATCCTGGTCCACGGCTTAGCCGTAGGACAATGTACGGCTTAGATCAAGCTGGGCCGTAGAAGAATGGCAATTTGCCAACTCTCAGTTATTTTCAGATGTCAGTCTGTATTGTTCTACGGTTAGGGTTACGGCTGGGTCTCGGCTTAGCCGTAAGCCATTTTACGGCTTAGCCGTAGCACCTTTCACGGTGTAGCTGTGAGTGCTCGGACTCATTTTTCCTGTAACAGTTACAGTCACACAGAAAGTGTACAAAACGACTGAAAACAGGAAAATAACAGCAAAAATGGGTTCAATAGGGCTGTCTGATACTGAGAAACACTCTGAAGAATAAAAACATAACAATCAAAGCATTACCAATCGGTGTTCATACTACTTGGGCTTATACTTGCCTCACAGACGAAAATCACACGCACACGACCGTGGCTTGGCTCAGTCCGCTGGAAACACACACAACTTGCTCCTTTCTTCCTCCCTCAAGCAACAGAAACAGAGAAGGAGAAGGAGAGAAAGAGAGCTGAACGAGAGAGAGAGACAGCTGAGAGAGACAGAGACGATCGAGAGAAAGGAAATGAGTTGGTAGGATATTTATAACTTAAAATGAGTCCAAATTGCAAACAAGTCCAAACGGCTTACACAAATGTCAGTTTGAGTCAAATGACGATCCAACGAGAGCAAACGAAATCATTCGGATCCAAGACAGTTACGAAGATCGACAAGCTCAACGAAAGACACGCGATGACGTCAGAATGACGCAAAACTGACAAAGTCAATCAAAAGCCAAAATTACGAAAAAGGGCTTGAACTACCGAAACCAAGTCAAACTCAACCCAAACGATCTCTCTACGACTCAAAGCCAAAGAAAAACAAAAGCCAAAACACACTTAGCGACAAAATCGTACGCAATTACCCACTAATCCGGATCAACTCGGGTCGGAGTGTTACAAAAGTCCAGCACAAAGACCAAAATACCCCTAACTTAAAACACAGTCCAAGACCAACCTTAAGGACAAATGTAAGAAAAAAACATAACACAATCAAATTTAATTGGTTACTTAAATTTATACATCTTTTGTTTGCTTATTAATTTTTCTTATTTTCTTACCATGTTTATTTTATAGTTGTAGTGCTAAATAGTTTTCTTTGGTCTCGGCGTGCATAGCATGGACAAAGACATTATAACCTACAGTACGGAGGAACATTCAGATATTGCTTGAAAATAGATTATGCCTCCCATAATAAATAGCTATTAAATTCTTGGGCTATAAAAATTTTAGAATGCAATCTTTTGAGTCTTTAAACGATTGACATGCCAACTACATTGTATTAAGAACTCTCCGAGGTATCGGTATAAGAAGGCAAATGCACAGAACATCTCTCAAAGTTGTTTAGCTACTGAAGGAAAGATGGAGAAAGTTGAAGTCATATCCAAAGAGATAATAAAGCCTTCTTCTCCAACTCCTCTGCATCTTCGTAGTTTCAAGCTCTCCTTGTTAGACCAGCTTGCTCCTCCTATTTACATCCCTATCCTCCTCTTTTACACAAGCAAAGATAGCGATAATCTCCTCCAAAGCTACCAAGTACCCCAGAAGCTGAGGACATCTCTGTCGAGAACCTTAACCATCTTCTACCCACTGGCTGGAAGGATAAAAGATGATGATACAATTGATTGTAACGACAAGGGCGTTGAAATTTTCAACGCCCAAGTCAATAGACAGCTCTCACAATTCCTCAAAAAGCCACATGTGGAGGTGCTGGATCAACTCGTCCCTGGCAATTTATTGTGCACTAGATCAGGTGCGGAGGACGTGCCTCTAGCCATCCAAGTTAATTCATTTGAATGCGGAGGAGTGGCTATTGGTGTGCGATTGTCGCACAAGATTGCAGATGGAGCTGCAATGGTCGAGTTCATCAGCAAGTGGGCTGCAACAGCGCGTGGTGCCAATGAAGCCATGGATGCTACATTAGTCTCAGCTTCTTTATTCCCACCAAGATCGTCAGTGTTAAGCCACTTGTTGACCCCTACAGAGAATGTAGTGATGAGACGGCTGGTGTTGGATGCCTCTGCGATAGCTGCCCTAAGAGTGAGGGCCAATGGTCATCCCACACTAGGGCCACACCCGCCCACTCGTGTGGAGGCGGTTTGGGCTCTCATTTGGCGTTGCTTCATGAAGGCCAAGCGCGACAAGGGGCCAGCAATGGTGTCGGTATCGAGCCATGCTGTGAATTTGCGTCGGAGGATGGGGCCGCCGGTGCCGGATTCTTGCTTTGGCAACCTTTGGGCTTTAACAGTTACAAAAGGGATTCCTATTACTGAGTGCAATGGTGATATGCAAGGATGTCTGGAGAATTATCTGAGGGAATCAATTAGAGCATTGGACAGTGATTTTATAGAAGAGTTGAAAGGACCAGATGGGGGTATAAAGGCCCATGAACGCATGAAAAACATGGCTGAAAATTACTCAGATAATGATATCCTTGTTTGCACCTTCAGTAGCTGGTGTGGGTTCCCATTCTATGAAGTAGATTTTGGTTGGGGAAAGCCCACATGGGTAAGTTGCTGCACATTTCCTATAAAGAATTCGGCAGTTTTCATGGATAGAAGATGGGATGATGGAATAGAAGTATGGGTGAACATGGAAGCCGATGAAATGGCCACATTCGAACAAGATCAGGAACTCCTTTCCTTTGTTAGCATTCCTTAAGAGGCTTCCTGTAAGAAAATTAAAGAGGTGTGAGTTGAAATAAATGAATAGATGAATTACCCTTTATGTGCTTTTGGACAGTTGGTCTAAAGTAAAAGAATTTAAAATTGCATTTGGTTAGATAAAGAGAATGGCAAATGGGCTACTCCACTACTTTTTGTTAATGTGTCTCTGAGTTGGGATCGAGCAACTGCGAACTGGGCAGACATATTTACTTTATTTATACGTTGTAAGGATTTTTGTGTTAGCTAATTCATGGGTTGGACAAAACTTGAGTCCATTGGTGTTGTATTTTATATATCCTTAAGTATGGACGATGGTTTGAGTCGCGGGATGTACTGAAATGAAGCAATCGAAGAAAGAGCGACAAATTGAAGTTATTTTCTATGGATGACATAGTTTAAAAAAGTCATATCTCACAAACTGAGAGTCAGATATGGGCAAGCCATCTATTGTTGGAAAGTTTATTTCGAGTAGATATCCGTAGAATCCAAAATTACCTTAATTGGAGATAAAACAAGAAAGTTATAGCCTCCGAAAAATGCACAAAATATGTTGAAATTTCACTTAGGCAGAGGCTTAATCCGACCAATCGGACCATTAATCCGACTGATCGGATAGATGAAGAAAAGTTTGTTGACTTGTGATTTTTTAGTCCCATTTGAAGAGGAACTTACCTGTTTCGTACCAACTTTTTTCATGATTGGAATACACTTATGAGGCATGAAATTAGGGTTATAAAAAAGGGGTTCTCTCTCAACCATAAGATAGAGATCTCATTGTTCTAAGTGGGAAATATATTTTGGAGATCATCTCCTTTAGAGCTCTTTCATTGGAGAGTTGAAAGGCTAAAGTTTTACTTTAAAGATTATTGTCTTCTACATCTCTTGAAAAAGATCGTCTTCTAGGCATAGAAAATCCGAGAAGTACTCAAACTAGCAATTAGAAGGCGTTCAGTTGATTGGATTTGTAGCAGGTAACGGCAGGCAGTCGTTATAGAGTGATTCCTTACAAGAGGTTGACGTTACAGAGTCATGTGGATGTCTGTAAGTGCTTGTAACTGTTTGATAATTCATAGTGCTTTATTATTAGTCTAGGTCGGACTCGTGGTTTTTTCCCGGTTTAGGTTTCCACATAAAAATTATGTTTTCTTATAGCGTCTACTTGTGGTTTGTTTTATTTCCACTGCGTAGTTATTTATTTGCACATATAGTATTGAGATTGATTGCAGTAATCTATTTTAGAGGATCTCTCAAAAACCTTCATACAGTCCAATGCAAATAAACACCTTATGTGGTTTTTTTGAGTTATGGAGTAATCAACATTAAAGGTATCTAGGAAACTCATCCTTTCCATCGAATAAGAATTACTTTGTCATTGTTTCTGATCTAGTGTAAACTATTGGCACTAAGTTCATTTTCCTTCACCTTCATGAGAATTGGAACTCGGCCCAATTTGGCACTCAGCCAACTGATATATTTTCAGTGGATTGAAAATGAGAAGATATTTATGTATTTAAAAATATTATTTTAGACAAGAAGAGCAAAGTGAAAACAATATAGAAAATGGAGAAAAACAAAAGTGAACTATTCAAATTTGAAACTCCAAGAGGTAGCTCACTTGGCTTAGGACCACGGTTTGCTCCCAATGGGTATGGGTTTGAATTGCGCTATTACACTAGGGCCATAGAGGATTTATCTAGCTCCCCCTGGGCTTGAAGAGATTCGTGTGGTCCAAAGGGCTAGGACACGCTCCATTAGCTAAAAAATAAAAAAAACAAAAACTACTCAAATTTGTATACTTTATATATATATATAAACACCATGCTTAAAAATTGGCGCTTAAATGATCAACATAGAATGTGGGCTATTACAATTTACAACTAAATTATAAAACTTCCTAGTTTCTAATTGATAAGTAATAACTAAATTGAGTAAAATCAAAAGAAATAAAATGTCTGACCCATTGAAATTAGCCAACATAACGTTCAATTGGTATTAGAGAGAGTTGAACTAAATTGCATGTGTTTTGATTCTAGCAGATGTCTAGAATGATACTCAATCTAAAACATACATTTGCATGAAGCCTCCATTGTTTGATGGTTCAAATTATGCATATAGAAAGCAAAGGATGATTAGCTACCTTAAGTCCATTGATCATGATGTATGGGGTATCATTATAGATGGTTATTTCAAACCCACAATTACAATTGATGGGCAAACAGTTACTAAGCCTATATCCCAATGGATTAAGGAAGAGAAGCATGCTTCGAACTACAATAATAAGACTATGAATAGTATTTATAATGGAATCATTGCTAATGAGTTTTGTAATATATCTCCATGTGAGAATGCAAAAGAAGTATTAGATGTTTTGCAAATTGTATATGAGGGCAAAGATACCGTGAAGCAAGTTAAATTGTAAAAATTAAATAAATCCTTTGCACTTTTTGTGATGGAAGAAGATGAGACATTTAATAAATTTTATACTGAATGATATTGTTAATTTTATTTTCAACTTTGGTAAAGAAATTTTTAAAAGTAAATTGTCAAGAAGATTATGAGGTCTCTTACTTCAAAATATGATTCAAAAGTTGATGCTATTGAGGAAAACAAATACTTAAACAACCTCATGGTAAATCAATTAGTTGGAAATCTTTATACTTTCGAAGCAAACTGGTTGGGTAAGGAAAAATCTAAGAATAATGGTGTGGCTTTAAGGGCTTTCAAAGAATTAGTGAATAAACCTGAAAAGAAAATTGAGAGTGATTTTGATTCAGATTCTAAAGATTCTGATATGACTGAGTTTATGTAGCAATTCAAGAAATTCATGAACGCCAAGCAAGTTAAAAGGAAGGGCTTAAAGACTGAAATAAAAGCATCTTCAGAAGGGACCAAGTGTTCTAAATTTCAAGGTTATGGTCACTTTGCTAATGAATGTGCTAATAAGAAAAATAATCTTAGGCATAAAGCTCTTAAAACTTAGGATGATTCTTTTGAAGAAGAAAAAGAAGAGGAAAAAGATCTTGCCACGTCTCGAACCCGAGAATCCGTAATCCGTAGTAATCCATGCATGTCAAGTTTTGTGCAAACTATTACAAAGGAGATTCCACAGGTACATGTGAAAAGGAACCATACACACGTAACACTTATTTTGCATAATTAAGCCGAAATCTAAAGAATTTACCTATAATTCATCATAGGCATTAATAAAGCATTTATTTTTTTATAATACAAACTAAGGTTTGTTAATTAAACCATCCACAAGCACATGATAACAAGGATACATAAACATAAATATAACTCAAAATGATATGTCCATCAAGGGTGACTTCAAAATGACATATGATGATGGCATGGTCTACTAAAAGCTAAACCATAGCTATATACTATTAATGCTCAAAAGAATCCCATGTGGCACACTACGTAGAATGACTAACAGAAGATATCATCATCATTCAATTCATTTACACTCCGAGGTACCGATGGGGTACCCTTTGGGGGCGCATCCATTGCTGGATTGGCATTGGGTTTTGTATTTGTAACATCAAGGGTAATACTGTTAACACGACGGTTAAACAAATATAGAGTGTATAAAGATATCATGATATATCAATAGAATTAGAAAACATATTGATTAAAAGAGAGCAATAGTAGAAGTTAGGAATATTGTGCATGTGAAAAAAGCATGAATAAAAAATCATATGTGAAAGATAATCACATACTAACTAACATCTACATGGTTATCTTTTCTTTTGAAAAAGAGCATATCGTACAGTGGCAAATCACCAACAGTCAGGCCAAGTCCATCTAGCTATCCTAAAAGCACTGACCAACTCTTCATACAACTATTGTAGTGGGTAACATATTAAATACTCTCATTTGGTCCCATCGAACCTCCATGGGTACAACTAAGTGGTGCCGACTTAAAGTATTAAGACCGATCAGAATTCATACTTTTACACTTATCATATGTAGCAATGATTCATTCTTCTACAGAAACATATACAGGTCTTGAGATTTATTCAGTCATAAAAATCGAGATTTAGTAAAATAACTGATAATCAAATAATGCATAATTAAATGAGTTAATAAAGCTTGAACCCTTTTAACCTTAGTTACTTCTAACTTCGCTCACGAGCTCACGCTCAGTAGAAGCTGTTGACCTATAAAAAAAATCACAACTACTATAATTAACTCAGAAGACTTCAGATGAGCTCGGAATGCAGCAACTCAAGTTTCAAAATTAGTGGACTTCATTTGGTTACTCAACTCATCGAACAACAAGTTTGAGGTTCAATGACTCAAATCCAAAGATCACCAAATAGATTCAAGCTTCTGGGTTACCAAAGTCACTAAAACTCTTATTGCAATTCTAAAACAGGCTTATTCATAGTTTCAAAGCATTTGGACTTCATCTCAGCTCAAAATCAAGATTCATTGACTATTTGCTTGCTCTTTGGGGGTCACTGTGGAATTGACACTTCTACATGTCAAAGCAAACTCAAACTTAGTAGATTGCCTTCAAATATATTCAAAGACTATCTTTCAAAATTTCAAAGCATTTGGATATCACTTGGACAAAAACTCAGTTAAGATGGAAATTTACTAATCTCTGTGGGGTCACTATACAAAGTGACACCTCATGAAGATCAACATGAACTGAAACTCCTTGAGGAAGTTCAAATTATGCTCAAGGGAAACTCTATAAAATTTCAGGTCAAACGGACATCATTTAACCCAAAGTCTACAAACATTTTAAACTTTGGGTCAGTAACCCCCAAATATGGGGTTAATGACCAAAGTCTTGCTTCCTGACATTCAAAATTGTTGAAATTTGGGCATTAAGTTTCAATCATTCTCAAGGGAGATTCTACAAATTCTAAGTCAGGAAAACTTCGTTTGGTCCTACTTCCATTGCATGTCAGCTTAAAAGTCAATGACCCCCGAGCCATGGAGATCGTTGGCCAAAATCCTATTTCCAAGGAGCCAAAGCTGATGAAATTCAGAACAGAAATTCAAAATATCTTCAAAATGAATTTCACAAAGTTTCAAGTCAATTGAACCCCGTTCGGTAAGAAAACAAACAAACTACATACAGTATGAGGTGAATAGTTACTTAGAACATGCAACAAATACGTCACTACTCGAAATCCTACTTTCACACATCCAAACTTCATAAAATTTAGATGGACACTCCAGATACCCTTGACATCAATCCCTCCAAATTTTAAACCAAACCAAGGTCATTTGGATCTCAAAGAGTTAAAATAAGGGCCCATTTTCATAAAAAAGTCAACAGGTAGTTGACCAACTTTAGCAAGTCAAAACGGGTTGAAATTTCTATAATACACTCAAAATAGTGTCAAAAAGCATACCACCAAGTTTCGTGAAGATTGGACATAATTTGAATCCCAAACAAGGTAAAACGGGTCCCATACACAAAAGTCCAAAAAATGGGCCCTGGGAGTGACTACGGCTGCAATCACTGACTTCCATGGAGTAGTTCCTACAGCTTTTGGTAGTTCCCTCCACTTTTTTCCAAAGTTTAACCTCCCTTTAGGAGTTCCCTAAAACCACTTTGGCAGTCTATAAAAAGGGAGTTAACACTTGAAAAGAAGATACAGAAGGGAAGGCAAATAGTTCCTACTAAAAACTTCAAGAAAGGCATTCTCCAACACTCTAGACCACTTCTTATTCTTATTCTCATTCACTCACGGTGAGAGAGGGCTCAGAGAAGGAAGGGTAGAATGGGTATCATTTAAAAGTTAATTATGTACAAGTACTGGCGAATCTTCAAAGGAGGACATTGATTCCTTGGTTTTTTTTACTTTGGGAGGGGGGTTCTAGCCATCATGGAAGTTGTGAATAAGCCTCTTTAAGCTTCATTCTGTCTCTTCAAAATTATACGTTCAAAGTGATATAACTTTGGCTTCATTTCGCTAGTATACAACACCCTTTTCGGACTTGTACAAAAACAGTCCGTAACTAAAAGTGATGATCACCAAAGGTTTTGATCAATTCCATAGACAAATTCAACTCTCTTGATGGTCACTCAATACTCCAAAAATCAGAAAGAAAAAAAAAACAAGTTTTAGCACCTTAGAAGGGTCACAGAGGCGAAACAGAATCATACAAAGTGCAAACAATGGCCTTTCGGCTACTGTCTGCCAGTGACCGTGACCCACGGTCACTCCCCCTGCACTTTGTATTTTTTGCATTGTTTCCAATTTCTATGTCTATTCTTGTAAATTCTAAGTTTGGATCACATCTGAGACTTGAAAGAAGAGTTGTAAACTTTTCAAAACATATAAACAACCTACATCCCCACTGTTAGAGCATTTGAACCCATGTAAAAAAAAGGGGGAAATTAATGATGACCTGTAGTTAATTCTCATTCTTCTTAAATGCTTGAAGTGTGTGAATGTTGGACTCGAATTCGTTGCATGTTCATCATTTTTTAGTACGATCAAAAGCTCCATCTCCGATCTTGCCTCAAGGTTTACCAGAAAAATGGGTATATGATTAGATCATGTTGAGGGCAAGGCTTACTTAAATAATATGAATGCATTTGAATTAAGTGGTTAACAAAGATATTTACTAGCCAACCCTAACTAAGGTAATCTGTATTTCCTTTATCATTCAATACAGTGTATTCATAAAACGTACGGTGCTAATATATTACCAAAATCTTAATGTTACATTATATATTCAATGGACACCACTTTTTATGCCAACACTCATGAAGTGACGTCAAAATAACCGAAAAATCAAGAGGAAATGAATGACAACTCTACACTCTTCCTTCTTAGTATTTAATTATCTTTGGGCTAATTTAATTTAGGTAAATGTACTACTTATAAGGTCCTACATAGTCTTTGAATGTACTTAAAATCCTAAGGGTAAGATTGCCTTTAATTTATCTTTCTAAAGCCTTCAAGAATGATTAAAATTGATTTTAAAACGACTTTTCAAAATTAGTCAAGCGAGTTCATGTGCCCATGGCTCTGTTTCAATAAGATTTTAACTGACGCATTTTTCATTAGTTCTCTACACGCGCACTTGAGCGTGTTTCATTTCTGTCTCCAAACAATGACTATTGATGCATTTTTTGTCAGAAAATTGCATGGGCGCTCGTGTGCGTACTCATATGCGCTTGAGCGTGCTTTTTAGAATTCTAATTCAGAATTCTGCTGCAAGCACTCTTCTTCTTCATTGTTGTACCTGCATGAAACCTTTGTTCCCCCATCCATTTGAGACCCATTCTACACTTCTTTAACATCAATTATTCTATCATACATTCTTAATTTCACTCATTAACACATAAATCGTTTATATTTCTAAAATCAAAGGTAGAAGAACTATAACTTGGCATCAATGGAGAAAGCCTCAATAAAGGACGATTTAAGCCATGCAATGGGTGAAATGAGTATGAGATGCATGCATGTCACTAAGTTGAGTTTTCTTGATTCTTTTAAACTCAAAGAACTAAAGAGAGTTGTCCTTTACTTTAGGGGGTTGTAGATTGAAGAAGAGGAAAAAAGAGGAGATGGAATTGTGAGCATCCAAAGGTGGAAAGTGAGCAAAAAGATGATGTGGAAGACAATGGGAGCTTTCACTCCAACATGCAACAGCTCCAAGCTTGAAGAAGAGATGAGAAAAAGAGTGAGAGAGAAGCAGAAGGTGAAGTTCTAGCAACAAGAAGAAGAAGATGTAGAGAAAGTGCTGTTGAGTTGGTTTTAAATTAGATTTTTTTGAATGTTACAAGCAAGTCCAAACTATTGTAGAGATTTATATATAGAGTAAAATGGACTCTAGTTGGGCCAGATGGATCTGAATTGACTTGGGCCAATCATGAAAGATGACCCATAAGATGGAATACACTTGGTGCAATTATATGATGCCTTAATGATGCAAAACCATGAACTTTAAATTACATGTGAAGGTCCTTGGCTACCTAAGTAAGGTTCGAACCCATCCTAACTACCTATCCATGATCTAAACCCAAGGGGATTTGAGTTGAATTAGGGTAATTATGTATTATTTAAGTTACAAGCTTAATTATAGCAAATTAAGATTAGCTCAGGTTTGGACCCTACGGATCTAGAGCTTGATCCGTCTCATATTGTGAATGGTAAGTTAATGACTTTTATGGCTAGATTTTATTTGTCTGATGATAGTTCTGATGAAGATAATGATGATGGAGTCTTTGATAAAGAAAATGATTGGGAAACTGAATATGAGATTTTGTTGAATAAATCTATGAAGATGAATAGGTTATTAAAAAATATACTCTAAAGCGGAAAGAAAATATTTTGTCTCTTAAGCAAGATTTACAAATTTAATGGTTCATCTTTTTGAAGCACAGAATAACTACATAGCTGATAAGTTGACTACTAAGATTCATAAATATGGTTTGCTTAAAATTGATTTTGAAAAGTTTAAGCAAGAGGTTGAAACCTTAAAGATAGTGTTGTAAATTGTAAAAGCTGAAAAAGAATATTTGGCTTGCAAACTAAAGATTACATTGTATAAGCTAGATTCTAAAAAAGCTTCTCTAAACAAGATCAATACTCGTTCAAAAATCCTTGATGACATTTTGTGTGTTCAAAAGCTACCTAATGACAAACGTAGTCTTGGTTTCAATGATGGTGTATTTACTTCGAAGTCTGTAGGTAAATTCGTTTTCATTAGAAGTATTGCATACACTACTCCACAAGCTGCACATGTTTATAACGTGGTGAGTAGTTCAAAAAAAGAAAAACGTGTCACGTCCTATATGCACATCCACTTATCATCATTTTGAAATTAAAGGATACATTTGTCACCATTGCAAGAAGCTATATGTTTTGCCAAAGAATAAGCAATGGTAGAAACAATTATCTGAGCCAAAGATCAACATAAAAGTTGTATAGGTTAAAAATTTGATCTACCCAGAGAAGTTGCTCACACTGTGCTAAAAGATCAAACTACACAAGTGTAGGTAGATACTTGCAAAAACCATGATCAAGAAAATCAAGCTCCCACCCCCAGTGCTGCTACGAAAATACAATTAAGGGGAAGTTGCAATTAAGTGGGAGCTTCACTGGAGTCTGATTAACAAATCTGTTGCATTTTGATCATTTGCATTGCCAATTATGAACAAAAAAAAGGAGAGAATAAGGCATTCAGGGGAGATATTCAAAGTCAAGATGTTGAAAGTTTAGAAATTCAAAGACAGGCGGAGAAAATATAGATTTACAAGATGGTATTTTTTTGCCAAAAATTCAATGTAATTCTGAGTTTTATTTCAGATAGATCAAATTGTTTTGTTCTAGGAAGTTTTGTTTATGAATTGCCAAAAGAGGAGATTGTAAGGATTTTTGTATGTCGGTTACTGTCACGCCCCAATCCCGGGAATTTGGGGATTTGAGTGGGCCCCCAGGGCGTGGATACGTAATCCCGTAGAAATTCGTGCCCTGAAGAATTTTGCACGAATTCCTACAAGGGAGATTCCACAGGAACGTGTGAGGTATGCTGACACACGTACAAACATAAATTATCATAATCGAGAACCTGTGAAATACTCAATAATCATCAAGAGCACATAAAGTTCATAGTCTATTAAAACATATTTACATACAATAGTGTTATAGTCCTTTAAATACATTCCCAAAATCAGTCCTTAAAGGTGATACAAAAGTCTTCAACATAATATTCCCAAAAGAGACGCTCTCCGTAGGATGGCTAGTAGTAAACGTCGCCATCCATCCATTCACCTACACCCCGAGGTACCGTTGGGGTATCTTCCGGGGCCGCGTCAATATTCGTGTCGGGAGCGGGTGCTGTATCTGCAATACCGAGGGTAACACTGTTAACACGACGGTTAAGCAAGTACTAAGCATAGGAAACTAATATAACATAATACATTAGCAAGAACAATCACTAAACATGATGCATGAGTGAAACTTAATGCTATACATACTGATTGGCAACCACGATGCTCTATTCTCCCAAAGGGAGCATACATAACGTATGGGTCGCTAGGGGATCAAGCTAGCTTCCCGAGGAGCGTCGACAACCCCTCCGTAAACCTACTGCAGTAGTGACATATAATACCCAAAGGGCAGAAGCCAAGTGGTGCCGACTCGGAGTCAATCATACAATCATAACATATATAAGGAATAGATAATCATGAAACAACGAATACTTAAACGAAACACATGCAGGTAGGCTACAAGGCCCGAGCCGCAGCTACACCCTTGGCTAGCAAGCACACACTCAATAGAAGCTCTGGCTTGTCAGACACGCACTCATTAGAAGCTCAGGTCTGAATTGCCTCGGGGTTTGTTAGAGGAAGTGAATGCGATAACAGTCATGTCAAAGGTAGTGTTATGTATCAATATGATATGATTGCATTTAGATGAAGCAGTCTCCTAATTCCCAATGACATTCAGCACGATGTACACATGAGATGTTCGGTGTCGTTGTGTTACCGTGTCCGGGTATTACATTGTGTGCCTACGGAACACCCTTCTCTTGCCAACATCCATGACTTGCCATTGGGAAATCCTTCATTCATTCCAATGTGTAATTACCAATGGCCAATGTGGAGGTATAGAAGGTACCATGACTAAAGCCCTACCAATCAAGGTTCCTAACGTCTTACATTCACTGGGTTCTTACGGCTTAGCCGTGTACAGGGCTACGGCTTAGCCGAGAGGGGGTCACAGTTCATCCGGATTTTCGGTGTGGTTACGGTTCAACCGTATATTGGCCTACGGCTTAGCCGAGCTAAGCCTACGGCTGGGTCACGGGGAGGTTACGGCTTAGCCGTAGGGTATCTCACGGTGCAGCCGTATGCAGGCCGTAGAAGGAACTGGGTTCTGTGAGCTCCCTGGAAAGTTCGCCGTAGAAAGACCTACGGCTAGGCTACGGGCTGGGTACGGCTCAGCCGTAGTGGATTCCACGGCTTAGCCGTAAATGAGCCGTAGTACAAAAGCTCATTTTCTGCTCTCTGGACATTGAGCCGTAAGAGCTCACGGCTTAGCCGTAGATTCGCCGTAAGCTTCAGAAAATCAACATACAGTTCTGTAGCTAAATTTTCTGTGCGGGATCACTACAGAACTGACTTATAAGGGGGTTCTGTAGCTCAATTGAAGTGTCTTGAGAGTATCCCATACTCACACACCTCCTATTCCCATCTCCATCATTCTTACTTGAATCATTCATACATATAAAGAAGGAAGAATCACAATGAGCACAACTAGCTTAACATGCAATGACAATCCCACATGCAACGAATATAAGCTTAAGTACTTGCCTTGTTACCGTGTTTAGCCCTTCCTAGATCCTTCTTGCTGTATGCTCAGAGGCAACTCCCTGTACTGTAATGGGTTCTCTAATGGGTTCTCTACACATAAGCCCCAAAATGTGGAAGAATTCACATGCATGTCAATAACGAAATCCCAAGAAGACGAAATGGAACCTATTCCTTACCTTGTATTGCTGTAACTTGGAGGAGAGGTCACTCCACACCAGAATACAATGGAAAAAGGGGTCAAGGAAGAAGAAGAATGTGGGTGCATGCCATCCCTTGTGCATGCACACTCCCAAACGCCCACAATGCTTCGATTGAAATCAAAGAGAGGAGAAGAAACCCAGAAACTAGAACTCCAGCCAAGAGAACGTGAGGAAGAAGGGGAGTATACGTTGAGTCTCTCTCTTTTAAACATATTTTTCCTGAAATTGCACATCAGCCCACTGGTTTCTAGGAATTTCAGTTTAGTCCGGGAGGGCTCCAATTGGCTTAAGATGAGTCCGGATCAACTCGGGCCCAACACAAAAGATGATCTACGCGATGAATCACACGTAAGGAGATGGACGGGGTAACCTAGAGGCATAAGGAAAATTTACTAAAAAGCCCTTAGCTATTTAAGCGGGGTCCAAACCCAATAATTCACACTAAATTGGGCCTCAACAAGTCTTAATCAATAGGAACATGATTAATTAACGTAATTAGGATTAGTGGGGGTTCGGGTCCTTACATCCTCCCCCACTTAAGATCATTCGGTCCTCCGAATGCACGTACCTTAGGTAGTAGCTCTGGATATTTCACCCGAATTTGATCTTCGAGTTCCCAAGTGGCCTCTTCTTGTCCATGGTGATTCCATAACACCTTGACCCATTTGATCGTTCGTGTACGCAGCACCTGTTCCTTAGTGTCAACGATACGAAGGGGTCTCTCTTCGTAGCTCACATTAGGCCGTACCTGTACATCATCCAACTCAAGAACATGTGACGGATCTGGGAGGTATTTCCGGAGCATTGATACATGGAACACATTATGAACTCCTGCAAGCGAGGGTGGCAACTCCAACCGATAAGCTAAGTCTCCCACTCTACTCTGTATCTCAAAAGGCCCTACGAACCGAGGAGCAAGTTTACCCTTCTGGCCAAACCTAATAGTACCCTTCATTGGGGAAACTTTTAGGAAAACTCTGTCCCCCACTTGGAACTCAAGGGGCCGGCGGCGGTTATCTGCATAACTTTTCTGGCGCGATCGTGCAGTTCTCAGCCTATCTTGCACTTTTTGTACTTTCTCCGCTGTATCCGCTACCAGAGTGGGTCCATGGAAACTCCTAACCCCAACTTCTTCCCAACAGACTGGCGTACGGCACTTCCGTCCATACAAGGCTTCAAATGGGGCCATACCGATGCTCGCGTGAAAGCTGTTATTATATGCAAACTCGCACAAGGAGAGGTGCTCATCCCACTCCTTTCCGAAATCCATTACGCTAGCTCGTAGCATATCTTCCAAGGTCTGTATCGTTCGTTCCGACTGCCCATCTGTTTGAGGATGGTAAGCCGTGCTAAAACTGAGTTTGGTGCCTAAAGACGTCTGGAAAGACTGCCAAAAGGAGGACACGAACCTACTATCTCGGTCGGACACAATTGAGACCGGGGTACCATGTAGCCGTACAATCTCATCAATGAAAATCTTGGCCATTTCCTGAAATTTCATCCCTTTCTTGATGGGAATAAAGTGGGCTGATTTTGTTAGTCGGTCGACAATCACCCACAGTACATCATGATGTCTACTTGTTCGAGGTAGTCCGGAAACGAAATCCATCGTCAGATTCTCCCATTTCCATTTAGGAATCTGTAGAGGGTGTAACAAACCGGGAGGCTTCCTGTGCTCAGCCTTCACTCGTTGGCAGGTAAGGCATTTGGCCACAAAGCCCGCTATGTCCCTCTTCATGTTATTCCACCAAAACCTGCCATGTAGATTCCGGTACATTTTTGTACTCCCTGGGTGCATGGAATACCGAGCATGGTGTGCTTCAGTCATAATTGCCCTCTTTAGGTTATGATTTTGAACTCCTGGAACACAAAGCCGATCTCGGAAGTACAACACACCATCTACAATCCTGAAGTCCAGTTTCTCAGAAATATGGTTACGAATCTTGGCAAACTCCGGGTCTTCAAACTGTCTCTCCTTGATCTGCTGAATCAGGGTGGGTTCGAAGACTGACATAGCCACTAACATGACCTTATCGTCTACAAATTCAACTTCCGCGTCCAGATCTCGGAATTCCTCCACTAGGGACCATTCACCGCACAAGGCTGCCAACTCGGTGGTGGATTTCCTGCTTAAAGCATCAGCTACTACATTCCCCTTTCCAGGGAAGTATCTAATCGGAAAGTCATAATCCTTTATGAATTCCAACCACCTGCGCTGTCTCATGTTAAGATCATGCTGCGAAAACAGATACTGGAGACTGCGATGATCACTATGGACTTCAAATTTCTCTCCGTATACATAATGTCTCCACATCTTTAGCGCGAAAATTACTGCAGCCAATTCCAAGTCATGCACGGCATAGTTTTTCTCATGTTCCTTCAATTGGCGAGATCCATATGCTATTACCTTTCCATTCTGCATGAGTACACACCCTAGCCCAATCCCTGAAGCATCTGTATAGATAACAAATCCGCCACTCCCTTCTGGCAGGGATAAGATCGGGGTTGAGGTTAACTTCTCCTTAAGCAGTTGGAAACTCGATTCACACTCTGCGGACCACACAAATGGTTCGTTCTTTCGTGTCAACTTAGTCAAAGGAGCGACTATTTTGGAAAAGTCCTTCACGAACCTTCTATAATAACCGGCCAAGCCAACAAAACTTCTAATTTCTGCAACGGTTTTGGGACTCTGCCAAGTAGTTATAGCCTCAATCTTAGCTGGATCTACTGCAAGCCCATCCTTAGAAATTATATGCCCTAGAAAGGCAACTTGTTCCAGCCAAAATTCACATTTGTCCAGTTTGGCATACAATCGGTGGTCCCTTAGCAATTGTAGAGAGGTCCTCAGATGCTCCACATGCTCGTCTTTGGTCTTGGAATACACCAGAACATCATCAATGAAAATTACCACGAACTGATCAAGATATGACGAGAAGATCTTGTTCATTACGGCCATAAACACTGCGGGGGCATTTGTCAATCCAAAAGGCATAACCAAGAATTCGTAATGCCCATATCTTGTCCTGAAAGCTGTCTTTGATGCATCTTGGTCCCTAACTCGCAGTTGATGATATCCAGACCTAAGATCGATCTTCGAAAAATGTGTTGCACCCTGTAGCTGATCAAACAACTCATCAATTCTAGGCAGTGGATATTTGTTTTTAATTGTCACCTGATTCAACTGCCGGTAATCAATACACATTCTAAGGGTGCCATCCTTCTTCTTCACAAATAAAACCGGGGCTCCCCATGGGGATGTGCTAGGGCGAATGAATCCTTTATCCAATAATTCTTGTAACTGTAGTTTCAGTTCACGCAGCTCTGCTGGGGCCATTCTATATGGAGCCTTAGAGATGGGAGCGGTACCGGGTACTAGCTCTATAGTAAAATCCACTTCCCTGATTGGTGGAAGGCCGGGTACTTCATCCGGGAATACATCCGGAAATTCGCAAACCACCGGTATTTCTTCTAACTTCTTAGGTGATTTCTTTTCTACGATGAAGGCAATATAGCCCTCACAACCACTATGTATTAATCGTTCCGCTCGAAGTGCTGAAATCAATCTGGTGTTCGAACTCTTCTTGTCACCTTGGAACACCGCACTTGGACCATCTTCACTCACCCTTACGGTGACGGTCTTACGGTAGCAATCCAAACAGGCCATATATTTGGTCAGCCAGTCCATGCCTAGGATTACATCGAAGTCGTGCATGGGTAGCACAATAAGTTCCGCTGGGAGAAGAACTTCTCCGATGAGAACTCGACAACCAGGGTAATAGTCGTCACAGGTTACCCGTTTACCAACCGGAGTGATAACACTCAACACATATGGCAATTGTGCAGGCGATTCCCGTATCCTACTAGAGAACCGAGGTGAGATGAAGGAGTGTGAAGATCCCGAATCAAACAACACTTTAGCTTCAATACCACAAACAGAAACCTTACCTACAACCGCATGTTCTGCCGCTTCTGCCTCTTCTTGTGTCAATGCATAAGCGCGGCCTTGCCTTTGGGGTCGGTGTTGCTGTCCTTGTCTCTGTTGTCCCTGGCCTTGTCGTGTCTGCCCTTGGCCTTGTCGTGTCTGCCCTTGGCCTTGTCTCACTTGCTGTTGCTGTCGGCTAGGCGCAGGAGGGGGCTGCTGATACTGCTGCTGTTGATAGCCTTGGCTAAATTCCTTCCTTCTCGGGCACTCGGACAAGCGATGGTCCATGGAGCCACAGCCGAAACAGGCTCCCATAGCCCTCCAACATTTACTAGTCTCGTGACCCTTCCCACATGCACCACAAACTGGTCGGGACGTGCTGCTAGCAACTCCCTTCTGTTTCTTAGAGTACTGCTGACCTTTCCCAGAAGGTGGAGCACTCTTCTTAGACTCTCCCAAGAATAAACTCTTCTCAATTTCTTCCGCTGCATACGCCCTTGCTACTGCATCATCATATTGAACGGGACGTTGGAAGGCAGTGGCATGTCCCTTGATAGCAGGCCTCAACCCTTCCAAAAACCTTTCCACTCTCTTCTCCTCAGTATCAATCAAGTCTAGAGCAAACCGAGAAAGCTGGCTGAATACATGCACGTATTCTGCAACGGTCATGAGGTTCTGCTGCAGGGAAAGAAACTCTGCCTTCTTTTTGCGAGTAACGTGGTCAGGGATGAACTTCTTTCGAAACTGCCTTTTAAAGGCTTCCCAAACAGTAGCGTCCGGCATAGTCCTCATGTGGTCCCGGATACTCTTCCACCATGTATCCGCGACGTCTCTAAACATGGATGCTGCGAGGACCACTTGCTGTCTAGATGTGCAAGTCAAGGTATCGAAAACATTTTCCGTGTGGACAAACCATTCATCTGCTTGTAATGGATCCTCATGTCCAGTAAACTCTGTTGCTCCCCTTTTTCGAAACTTCTCATACAAGGAGTTGGGATCTCCTGGCTGATCCTGTCGGTTCAACATGGCGGCCATCTGCAACTGCATGGCGGCCTGATTGGCGTTACTAGCTGCCAATTGATGCATTAACATCATAAACCGTTCCTCTGTATTGTAGGTGGGTTGAGGAGGAGGTTGTGGTGGAGGGTCTGCGCCGTCCAACTCAATGTTATTACGGTTATTATCACCGGAGCTGTTGTTCGTACCGGATCCAGACGCCATGGTTCTGCAGTCACAATGGTCATTAATCATATATGTTTAAATAGATGTACATACATACATACTACAGCCATACCATAGTTATCATTATAATAGAAACCCACTTAAACGGATCTATCGGAACCTCACCACGCTTTCTAATGTTGCTAAGTCTTTTAAGTGACTTCTTGGAATGTCTCTGATACCATTACTTACGTATGTCACGCCCCAATCCCGGGAATTTGGGGATTTGAGTGGGCCCCCAGGGCGTGGATACGTAATCCCGTAGAAATTCGTGCCCTGAAGAATTTTGCACGAATTCCTACAAGGGAGATTCCACAGGAACGTGTGAGGTATGCTGACACACGTACAAACATAAATTATCATAATCGAGAACCTGTGAAATACTCAATAATCATCAAGAGCACATAAAGTTCATAGTCTATTAAAACATATTTACATACAATAGTGTTATAGTCCTTTAAATACATTCCCAAAATCAGTCCTTAAAGGTGATACAAAAGTCTTCAACATAATATTCCCAAAAGAGACGCTCTCCGTAGGATGGCTAGTAGTAAACGTCGCCATCCATCCATTCACCTACACCCCGAGGTACCGTTGGGGTATCTTCCGGGGCCGCGTCAATATTCGTGTCGGGAGCGGGTGCTGTATCTGCAATACCGAGGGTAACACTGTTAACACGACGGTTAAGCAAGTACTAAGCATAGGAAACTAATATAACATAATACATTAGCAAGAACAATCACTAAACATGATGCATGAGTGAAACTTAATGCTATACATACTGATTGGCAACCACGATGCTCTATTCTCCCAAAGGGAGCATACATAACGTATGGGTCGCTAGGGGATCAAGCTAGCTTCCCGAGGAGCGTCGACAACCCCTCCGTAAACCTACTGCAGTAGTGACATATAATACCCAAAGGGCAGAAGCCAAGTGGTGCCGACTCGGAGTCAATCATACAATCATAACATATATAAGGAATAGATAATCATGAAACAACGAATACTTAAACGAAACACATGCAGGTAGGCTACAAGGCCCGAGCCGCAGCTACACCCTTGGCTAGCAAGCACACACTCAATAGAAGCTCTGGCTTGTCAGACACGCACTCATTAGAAGCTCAGGTCTGAATTGCCTCGGGGTTTGTTAGAGGAAGTGAATGCGATAACAGTCATGTCAAAGGTAGTGTTATGTATCAATATGATATGATTGCATTTAGATGAAGCAGTCTCCTAATTCCCAATGACATTCAGCACGATGTACACATGAGATGTTCGGTGTCGTTGTGTTACCGTGTCCGGGTATTACATTGTGTGCCTACGGAACACCCTTCTCTTGCCAACATCCATGACTTGCCATTGGGAAATCCTTCATTCATTCCAATGTGTAATTACCAATGGCCAATGTGGAGGTATAGAAGGTACCATGACTAAAGCCCTACCAATCAAGGTTCCTAACGTCTTACATTCACTGGGTTCTTACGGCTTAGCCGTGTACAGGGCTACGGCTTAGCCGAGAGGGGGTCACAGTTCATCCGGATTTTCGGTGTGGTTACGGTTCAACCGTATATTGGCCTACGGCTTAGCCGAGCTAAGCCTACGGCTGGGTCACGGGGAGGTTACGGCTTAGCCGTAGGGTATCTCACGGTGCAGCCGTATGCAGGCCGTAGAAGGAACTGGGTTCTGTGAGCTCCCTGGAAAGTTCGCCGTAGAAAGACCTACGGCTAGGCTACGGGCTGGGTACGGCTCAGCCGTAGTGGATTCCACGGCTTAGCCGTAAATGAGCCGTAGTACAAAAGCTCATTTTCTGCTCTCTGGACATTGAGCCGTAAGAGCTCACGGCTTAGCCGTAGATTCGCCGTAAGCTTCAGAAAATCAACATACAGTTCTGTAGCTAAATTTTCTGTGCGGGATCACTACAGAACTGACTTATAAGGGGGTTCTGTAGCTCAATTGAAGTGTCTTGAGAGTATCCCATACTCACACACCTCCTATTCCCATCTCCATCATTCTTACTTGAATCATTCATACATATAAAGAAGGAAGAATCACAATGAGCACAACTAGCTTAACATGCAATGACAATCCCACATGCAACGAATATAAGCTTAAGTACTTGCCTTGTTACCGTGTTTAGCCCTTCCTAGATCCTTCTTGCTGTATGCTCAGAGGCAACTCCCTGTACTGTAATGGGTTCTCTAATGGGTTCTCTACACATAAGCCCCAAAATGTGGAAGAATTCACATGCATGTCAATAACGAAATCCCAAGAAGACGAAATGGAACCTATTCCTTACCTTGTATTGCTGTAACTTGGAGGAGAGGTCACTCCACACCAGAATACAATGGAAAAAGGGGTCAAGGAAGAAGAAGAATGTGGGTGCATGCCATCCCTTGTGCATGCACACTCCCAAACGCCCACAATGCTTCGATTGAAATCAAAGAGAGGAGAAGAAACCCAGAAACTAGAACTCCAGCCAAGAGAACGTGAGGAAGAAGGGGAGTATACGTTGAGTCTCTCTCTTTTAAACATATTTTTCCTGAAATTGCACATCAGCCCACTGGTTTCTAGGAATTTCAGTTTAGTCCGGGAGGGCTCCAATTGGCTTAAGATGAGTCCGGATCAACTCGGGCCCAACACAAAAGATGATCTACGCGATGAATCACACGTAAGGAGATGGACGGGGTAACCTAGAGGCATAAGGAAAATTTACTAAAAAGCCCTTAGCTATTTAAGCGGGGTCCAAACCCAATAATTCACACTAAATTGGGCCTCAACAAGTCTTAATCAATAGGAACATGATTAATTAACGTAATTAGGATTAGTGGGGGTTCGGGTCCTTACAGTTACATTCATAGATTGGACAAAACTCTAGTTCTAGTCAAAGTTATATCTCTATTAATTTTTAGACTAGGAGTTTGAAGAGGTTGTCGAGTCCCAGAAGAGCTAAATTGAAGAAAATTCAAAAAAATCAAACTAGGCTGCTTAATCGATTGGACTCGAGGTAGGAATCAATTCAATTAATAGGACCCGTGCCCCATCGATCAGATGACGCAAAAGGACTTTTGGATTTCCATTCCAATTTTTAGTGGAACTTTCTTATTTTGTGCTGAACCCTTTCCTGATTGGATTAACATTATGAGGCATGAAATTAAGGCCATTAAAAGAGGTTCTCCCCTAACCCTATAACATGGAATATAGATCTCAATATTCTGAGTGAAGATTATAGTTTGGAGATCTTCTCTAGAGCTTTCTTTGATAGTTGAAGTGCTGAAAATGTGTTTTAGAAGTTCTAGTCTTCTACATCTCTTTGTGGAAGATTAACTAAAGCGTCAAGCATAACAACTAAAAGGAGTCTAGTTAGTTAAGTTTGTTATAGTCAACAGTGTGAAGTCGTTAAGGCGTGAAGCTATATAAGAGATAACTACAGTCTTAAGGTAGTGATTATTTGAAGAGGGATCTATCAGTGTCTTGTAACTGTGAAATTCATAGTACTTGATTGCTAGTCCAGTTTGGACTTGTGGTTTTTATCCATTTGGGTTTCCATATAAAAACTCGTGTCTTATTGTGGTGTATGTTTTTGTGTTGATTTGATTTTATTTCCACTATGTGGTTGATTGTTTACACATATATTGTTGAGATTGATCGCATTGATCCATCCTAAAGATCACCCTAAAACCTTCAAGAATCCTACAATTTTACATCATTATTTAATGCTTCCCCTTATGCAAAATCAGTTACACCAAGAACATTTTTGAAGTAAAACAACTGCTCACATGGGAGTGCTGTTGAGAGTTGATAAAACAAAGCTTAAATTCAATCAATTCAGCTAAAAAAACTTTTGTAATGGGGTGGTGTCGGTTTTAGTATGCCGTTTGCTTATAGGAGACAGTTCTTTGCCGTTATAATTTTTTACTTCTGTGACAGTTCACTTTAGTCTCCATTAATAGATCTTGATGTATATCTTGAAGTATTCTTCTCATCCTCATAGCTTATAAGCAGGGTTGGCCCTAAGATTTTTGGGGCCTAAAGTGAAGTTCTACAATGAGGCCCCTATATATATTCATATAAAATTATAGGTGTAAGGGTAACCACTCAAAATATTACATCATTTGTTAGTATTGACATAAAATCTGAACACACGCATTCACATATGTAATTATTAAAAGTGTGTATTGAAATTCACTTAGATAGAATGAGGGAAAAACCATCATACATAATCCAAAGCTACAATTCCAAAAAAATTAAACCAACTATAAAAAGTATTACTTAAACATTACTCTTCTTGCATTTTTAGAAGGAAAATTACTAATTAAACTTGCAAACTCAAGTTTTTCTACCAAATCTTTCTTAATAGATAACATAGTCAATTCACTCAATCTTTTTGTAACATAGTTCGTTGACTCATAAAAATCCGTTGACCTATAAAAAATCATAAAATATTACAAGTGTTGCAGTGAAGACTTCGCAATCAAATTTTAAGCTCAATGGCACATAAACCCTAGGGTTGTAGAATGCAAGGTCAAGCACTGCATCTAGATGTTCAGAGTTAATGTAACTCTCTTAGAAGATTTCAAAAGACCCTAGAGTACAATAATTCAAAATTTAGAGTTTGTGGATTTCATTTAGTCACTTAACTCATCAAACACCAAATTCAAGGTTCATTGACTCAAAACTTAGGGGTCATTGATCACACTCAAGCTTCTAGGTTACTAAAATGGCTGAAAATCACATGGCAATTTCAAAAAGTATTTAGAAATAATGCTTTAAAGTTTCAAAGCATTTGGTCTTTATTCCAACTCAAACTCAAGTTTTAGTAACTGTTTGTTAGCTCCTTGGGGTCACTGTGACAAGTGATGCTTCTACATGTCAAAATGAGCTAAAACTTCTTAAGAAAAGTTAAATTACATTCAGAAATATCCCTACAAAATTTCAAGTTAAATGGGTATCATTTGACCCAAAGTCCAACAAACATGTTAACTTTAGATTAGTAACCCGTAAGCCATAGGGTCACTGACCAAAGTCCTACTTCCAGGTGACCAAAGTTGATAAAATTCGAACATAAAACTCAAGTCTACTTTTGAAATGATTCTACAAATTTTCAATTCAAGGGGACTTCATCTGACCCTATTTCAGCTACATATCAGCTTAGGAGTCAATGACCCCCAAGCATGGGGTCACTGACCAAAATCCTTCTTCTCGAAGGTCAAAGCTGATGAGATTTGGATCAGAGACTCAAGTTGTGATAAAAGTCAACTTCTAAGACTTTCAAATAAATTGAACATCATTCAAATAGAAAATAAGCTAACTGCCTCAATGCAAGAGAACATTGACTTAAACATGTAACAAGTGGATCACTGGTCAAAATCCTACTTCCACAATTGCAAACCATATAAAATTTGGATGGACATTCCAAGATGCTCCAAACATCAATGCCTCTAAGTTTCATGTCAATTCGAGGCTATTTGGGCCTCAAACAACTGACACAAAGGCCCATTTTCATGAAAAGTCAAAGGGAGGGTTGAGCAACCTCAAAAGGCCAAAACATGCCAAAATTTCTATAACACACTCAAAATGGTGTTAGAAAACATTCCTTTAAGTTTTGTGAAAATGGGCATCGTTTGAGCCTCAAATTGATGACAATGGGCACATATGTAAAAAACCCGAAATTGGGCTTGTCCGTGACCATGGCCACGATCACGGACACCTGTAAAGTGGTTCTCGATGGTTTTTGGGAGTCATTTTGCTTTATTTAGAAGTATGACTATCCCACAACTGCTAAAAACAGTTCCAACTCCATCTGAAGTCTATAAAAGGTGTACTTGAGTAGCAGTTCGAAGTAAGGTTCAAAGAGTTCCAACTAAGGTTCCAAACAATATTCGAAGGTTCAAGTCTCCAAGTTTACAAGGCACCACAAGCATCCAAGTTCACTATTCTCCTCCTTCTCACTAACTTAAGATGAGAAATGGTTCGGAGGAGAAAATATACATGCTTATCACTCAGAGAAGATGAGTACCAAGGTCATCAAGCATACCAATGGATGAGACTGCGTTTCTTTGGTTTTCTCACTTAAAAAGGCCTTAGGCAATATTTAAGGTTGTGAACAAGCCTCTTTAGGCTTCATTCTTTTCTTTGAAAATTATAAGGTCAAAATAATACAACTTTTTGGTCTTAGTTGCTTGCACAAAAGCACCCTTTCTGGATTTAAAAAACGATCAGTAATAAAGAAGTGGTGATTGCCAAAGGTCATAGGTGATTCTATGGTTTAATTCAGTGCTCTCGGTGATCATTCAGTGCTCCTAAAGTCAAAAAACACAAGTTCTAGCACTCTACAAGCACTATAGAGACAAACAGTGGACAAAACGGCCACTGTCAGTCAGTGATCGTGAGTCGTGGTCACCACTCCCTTTTCTTCTTTTCTCTGCATTTTTGTTCACTTTTCATGTGATTTTCTTAATTTTCTCACCTTGGATCACATTTGAGACTAGAGGGAGGGATTGTAGTTTTTCAAAACTTGCAAACAACCTGCATTCCCAAAGTCAGAGCATTGAACCTATGTAATTAAGGGGAATTTAATGATGATCCGTAGTTTTTTTTCTCATTCTTCTACACACTTGAATGTGTGGATGTTGGACACGATTCTGTTGCATTTCACATCATTTTGAGCGTGATCATGGTCGACCAAAGTAAGATTTGATCAACTTCAACTTTGAAAATCTTCTTTATTCAAACATAACTGTAACTAATATAGTCAACAATATTTTGTAAGCTATCCATGCATTCGAAAAACAATCATCCCTCACTTTCAAATAATTCAATGCTTCAATTGGCCTTTTTGTTTCTTTTGGTAAAACTTTGTTTAAGACTCTTAATTTTGAAAATAAATCTCTCCCATTAACATCCGAAAGCCCATCATGTTTTAGAGAAAAGCAAATTAGATTATGAAACCTAAAAGTTAACTTAGATTAAAATTTACTAATTGAACTATAATAATTTGGCAACAAAAAACCTAACAAAACTAAAATATTGGACTCACAACTCAATACCCACTTTTTATAAATAGATAAACAAGCTTTTTAGACTAGTTAACTGGAAAGAGAGTCACAAAATACCTCAGCCGGTGACAGCGGCAACTCCGGATTGGAGTGCGTCACTTGTCACGGCGTTGAAGGCTCTCGTAGTCTAGTTGCTTCTTTTATTTTTCTTTCTATATTCTAAGATCTCTCTGACTCCCAAACTTGAGCCCACTTCGTTTCCATGATACACTATCAGGTCTATCAATCTAACCTATTTTCTTTGTGTAATTTTGGGCCGACTTGCTATCTTCGTTTAGATTTAGGATTAGCCAATTTTATTTTTTTACTTTTAGACCGAGGCTACAAGGCCTCTTGTTTAGGATTGGACTTTTTATCCTTAGACCTAGTATAAAGAGTTGCCTAAATATGAAGCCCATATTTTTTTTTTGTCAAATTAGGAGGCCCAAAGTTGTGGCTTTGCCACACTTTGCTCAAAGCCAGCCCTACTTACAAGCACTTATGGCACAATAACAAATTCGGCTTCTAAAGCTTATACTGCTGTGGTTGCTTGCTTCTTCAATGCCCACCAAACAGCTTCAGGTCAAATTTTGAAATCAAATACAATTGAGCTTTATTCTCATCTATAGAACTTGCCCAATTTTTGCAAGTACATCACCGAATTGAAGTCAGGAATAGGATAACACCAAATTCCATATTGACTTGTTTCATAAGCAATTCATAGAATTCTTTTCCCTACAACAAGATGATGCTTGGGGAGAGTGCATAAATCTTGACACTAAACTCAAGAAAAACGAAATATCTAGATGGGTCAAATAAATTGATCGATCACCTAATCATGCTTAAAAAGTAAATTAAACCTTGGCATCAGTTCTATCACTTCTGTCTTAATAGATTAATTTCCCATTTGCATTCATGCGAGAAAGAGTTTCCTTGAGATTTAACATTTTGAACTTCTTTAGAAGATCATAAGTATATTTTCCTTGTAATATGAAAATTCTTTTTTTTTTTTTTTGATGAACCACCCAAATATATATATATATATATGGAAAATATTCAAGTGCATCCATCCCTCACGATTTTGGTGAGCAATACTCCTTCTTTGGAAAGCCTTAATGTGCAAAAGGACAAAATCATTATATTTCATAACACCTTGTTAACCTTGATAGGTTTAAAAAAGGAAGTCTCCTCACCAAAATGGTAAGGGATAGATGTATAGTAATACTCCCAATATATATATATATATATGATGCAACATCTTAATTCTAACCTTTCAAATCCATCCATCATGATATCCTTAAGTTCTTTACGATAGTTTTAGCTCTCTTCACTTCTCTTTCTTTTTTTCTTTCTTTTTTTTTTTTTTTTCATTGGCCTCCTAGCCTTTGTAATATTTGTATAGTCCTTGGCCATTCTTTTCGGGGGCGTGTGTTTCCTTAGCCCTTATATTCTTCTCTTAATACATATTTGCATTTCAGCAAGAGGAAGAACATCTAGTATGTATGATTTCATCAACTTGTATGACAATTATGAAAATGTCCTCAATACGTTATACTTTTAAGTAGAGAACTATCCCACTTCAATTCTCTGAACCCGTTTTGCCCAGGAAGTACCATTTTCTTAGGTCTTGTTTGAGTCTGTAAATAGTTTTTTTTTTTTTTTGAAAAAAAAATTGTAAACCATTTTATTCATTCCTTCTATCACAAGCCCTTGTGGCTATTGTGAGTATTCAATATATTCTCTTCATCAAGTTCTCCATTTAGAAATGTAGACTTAACATCAAGTTTATACACTGCTCATTAATTTGTTTTAAGCTGCAGTACTAGTTAAGATATTTCTAATAGCTCTAGTTTCGAAATGAGAAATTGGAGAAAATATTTCAATGAAATTAGGACCTTCCTGTTGTATATATCCCTTCGCCACAAGTTTCATTTTTTACTTCTATACACTTCCTCGTACTGTTTTTCTTTTTTTTTTTTCTTTTTTTTTTTTTCATAAGGTGAACCTATGGAGTTCTATTATATATCTTATTCTGCTTCCTGAAAGCATGCCAGTTCTACAACCATAACAGCAAAATTACATGATTCATGACCTTCTCTTAGTGATCTCACCATTATAGGAGGAGTGAGGTTGATGATCCACTACATTTGGAACTATTTAAAGTCTCTATTGAAAGTATTATCAAGTGACTTACCATGAGCTTTATATTAAAAATTTTTAGCTAACTATTCCTAAAGGATCATTTCATATTTGGATTTCTAAATGGCATTTCAAATAATATGCAGCAAAAAAATAAACAAACTAGTAAACAAATTAATCAACTGCACAAGAGACAAGAGGCATATGATTTTTACATGGAAAACTCAAATTGGAAAAAAACCACGAGTCCAACAAGTACCAACTATCAAGCATTAATTACAATTAGTTATAAGATATACTCACAACCCTTATCCAGTCACTTCATTGACCTAAGGACCGTAGTTCTTCTTGCACAAATCATTGCTACGATCATCCATCGCCATGCACTGCTCTCTGTGTTTGACACAATCACCTTAGATCCACAAGGCATATAATCTTTTATGAAACAAGATGATCTTCTACAAGAGATGTAGAAGCAAATATTCTTTAGTATAAAGCATCAGCTCAGTCTCTCCAATGGAGGCTCTAGAAAAAAAGAAAAAACTCTTAAACATGTATTCTGTTATCAGAACAATGAGATTTGTATCTCCAATGCGAATTCTCCATTCAGAATAATAAAACTTTTTCTAATGGTTGAGAGAAGACCCCTATTTATAACCTCAATTTCATGCCTTAGAGTTAGGGTTTGTGTAGAAAACAAAATAGTAGTCCTGGCACATAGGAAACAAATCCATACAAGGTCAGTGGGGTTTCTTCGTCAGTGCGCTTGAACCCATGGAAGGTCTGCTTGAACTCGTGAGCTTATAATGGGCACTCGAGCTTGTAGTGTAATTTCTACATACTTTTCTATAAACTCTTGGATGCATTAACTTTGTTATTTTAACTCTGATTGATGCAATCTTGGACTCTACGGATATTTATTCGAAATGAGCATTTCAATGATAGGTAGGTTATCCATATTTGACACTCAATTTGTGAGATATGACCTTTTTAACTAAATGCATGTGAAATGATGATGAATGTGTAGGAATCAAGTTCAACATTCACACATTTAAACGCACAGAAGAATGGAAAGCTAATTATAGATCATTATTAAGTTTCCTTTTGTTTACAAGGGTTTAATGCTCTAACCTCGGGAATGCAGGTTATTTACATGTGTTTGAAAATTATAACCCCTCCTTCTGGTCTAAGATGTGATCTAAACTAGAAAAAAAGAAGAAACTTACTTGAAAAAGAGGGAAAATGTAAAAAAAAAAAAAAAAGGAGAGAAAGGGGTGGTGGCCGTGGCCCATAGTCACTGGGCCCCTGCTAATGACCGCAGGCCACGATCACTGACGGACAGTGGCAATTTTGGCCACTATTTTCCCTGTTTCATTTTTGTTTGCTTTTGGAGTGCTTCTGAAGTGCTGAAACTTGAGTCTTCGGATTTTAGGAGTAATGAATGACCACCAAGAGTGCCAAATTCGATCTTAGAGTCATCTATGGTCTTCGGTAATCACGACTATAACTTTATGAATCGCTTTTGTGTAAATCTGGAAAGGTTGCTTTTGTGTAAGTAACTATGGTTGGAGTTGTGTCATTTTGGTCCTATAATATCCAAAGAATAGAATAAAACCTAAAAAGGTCTATTCACAACTTTAGAGAGGGCCTCAAAACCCTTCAAGTGGGAAAAACAAAGATGGCACAATTCATCTTGTTAAACTTCTTTAGCACTTGATGGCCTTGAACTTCAATCTTCATTGGTGTTGGCAAGGTATATCTCCTTCACTATAACCAATATTTCTCACCTTAAACTTGTGAGGGGAAGAATTAAAGAGAGAGATTGGATGCTTGTAGAGTGCAAATGCTTGCCCAATGCCTGTTGGAATCTTATGGAACCTTGGAACTTTGTTTGAACCCTTTCTTTAAAGCCCAAGTGTGCATTTTATTGGCTTTAGAGGCAACGGGGGAGTTATGAAAAGTTTTAATTTGGATTTAAGTGAAAAAATCACCCAAAAATGTCCAAATCCACTTTACAGGTATCAGTGACCGTGGCTACGATTATGGACAGGCCCATTTGTAGTCTTTTTGCCTATGTGACCCATTTTCATCAGTTTTGGGCCCGAACACTGTTCAAACTACGTAAAACTTTGAGAGATGTTTTCCAGTATTATTTTGAACATATCATAGAAATTTCATCATGTTTTGACCTTTTGAAGTTGATCAACCCTCCCTTTGACTTTTCATGAAAATGGGCCCTTGTTTCAGCTGTTTGAAGTCTAAAGACCTCGGATTGACTTGAAACTTAGAGGAATTGATGTCACAAGTTTCTGAAAGTATTCATAGAAATTTCATATGATTTGGATTTGTGGAAATAGGATCTTGATCAGTGATCCATTTGTTACATGCCTTCAGTTAATGTCCCCTTGCATTATAGGCAGTCAGTTGATTTTTCACCTGAATGATGTTCAATTGATTTGAACTTTAAGGAGTTAACTTTGAACACATTTGGAGTCTTTGATCCAATTTTCATTGGCTTTGGTCTCCTGGAAGTGGGACTTTGGTTAGTGACTCCAAGATTTGGGGAGTCACTAACCCCTGCAAACATGTAGCTGAAGTAGGGTCAGATGAAGTACCTTTGACTTGAAATTTTGCAAAGTTATTTATAAATATGACTTGAGCTTTGTAGCGAAATTTCATCAAATTTGGTCACCCATGACCCCAGGGTTCGGGGGTCACTGACCCAAAGTTGACATTTTTGTTGAACTTGGGTCAAATAACATCCATTTGACTTGAAATTTTGCAAAACCACTCCTGAATATAAATTGAGCTTTCTCCAGAAGTTCAGCTAATTTGATCTTCATGAGGTACCACTTTGCATAGTGACCTCAAAGAGCTTGAAAGACAGCCAGCTGAATTAAGTTTGGGTCCAGAAGATGTTTAAATGTTTTGAAACTTTGAAAGACGGTCCTTGATTGTATTTAAAGATGTTCAAATGAATTACAACTAGTTTTGACATGTAGAAGTGTCAGTTGCCGCAATGACCCCAAGGAAGCTGGGAGACAGCCAATGAAGCTTGAGTTTGAGTAAAAATGAAGTCCAAATGCTTTGAAACTTTGAAGTATCATTTCTGAGTATGTTTTAGAGTTTTCTAGTGATTTTCAACCACTTTCGTAATCTAGAAGCTTGAGTGTATTCAGTGACCATATAATTTTGAGTCAATAAACCTTAAATTTGGTGTTTTGCTGAGTTGAATGACCAAATGAGGTACATTCATTCTAAAATTTGAACTATTGCACTCTGAGCTCATTTGAAGTCTCTTAAGTATGTTGCATCAACTCTAAATATCTAGTTGCAGTACTTGAGTTCGCATTCCATTATCCTAAGGTTTATGTGCCCTTGGCTTGGATTTGCTTGTGATGTCTTTACTACATCACTTGTAATGTTTATTATTTTTTATAGGTCAACATTAACCGAAATACCTTCATTTCAGTAACCTTGTGAATCATGCAACAGTCCAATCTAAATAAAATAAAAATTACAACTCAATTAGACCCTGAGTTTTGTCCAACCCATGAATTAGCAAACATATAAAAATCCTAATAAATTTCAACCAAAACCTCGAGGTGTTTGTAGATGTACTATAAATACTTTTCAATAATTTCTTTAATACATGTTTTATATTGTGTCATATTTTGAACTTCTTTTGTGATCTATTGAGAAAAGGTACCAACGTAGACTTTACTTATATCTAAAGAAAAAAATTTGGAGCCTTTTTTTTTTTTTTTTGGGTATCTAACAGGCTCCTTCCCCAACAGTAGTCCTATTTCTTTTTTACTTCACCATTTTCCTCTAATGTACACCTTCTAGTAAGTTGCTTGTATATTCCACTTTCTTCTCAGAGGAGATAATATAATAGAAACAAATCCTCATGCAAGGTTTTCATAAAGTACCTACTTTGCTTTTGAACTCCTCTGATATTTTCTCACAAATTAGATCCTGTAGATCCTGTTGGATATTTTCTACATCCTTATGAACTATTTTGGCATGAGTCCTCTCTCAATGATAAATTTTCTTTAATATACAATATATATATATATATATATATAAGGAAGAAAGAAAAAAATGAAAGAAAGAAAGAGGAGATGAGAAGGATGAATGGGGAATAGTCAAAGGGGTAAATGGGGAGACGGTTTGTATCAACCAACCCCCCAAAAGACTCTCTTCATGTTTTTTTTTATAAAAATTTTAAATTTGAATGTGGTGATTTTTGGCTGTTAGGTAGTTTTTGATTGTTGGCTTCAATAGTTGTAACCTTTGGACCCATTTGAATGGTTGTGACCCAAGTGGTTGGGTTGTTTTCAAATTCTTTAAATTCAGGTCCAATTTTAGTTTTGGATATACAGAAAATGGAAAACCAAGACTAAGATACAAAAATAAACTATTTGAGAGCACTTTCTTTCCCTATATTTTATTTATGCTTTTAAAGGCAATTCCATATTTTTTATTCTAGTGTGCTGACTTTGAATCAGAGTTGGCCGTTGTATCCTAATGACAAAATTTCATTCAATCTACCTACATTTTAAACATTGCTATCTTAAATAAAAGTATAACCATTGGGCTGCGTGCTTTGCCAATTTTTCATTACTTTCTTCAGTTAATTTCTCACAAAATTAATAACCTACCCAGCATCTATTTACAACAACAACTTATACTGGTGTGTATCTATAAAAAACAACAACTTATACTGATGTGTATCTATAAAAAAAAAAGGAAATACATGTTTTTTTCTTCTCAACGATTTAGTTTACAATGGTCTAACAAATATGTGCATGAATCAAATGGAGAGATACTTTGGGTCTCCAAGGCTTTTCTAAAATGTACATATGATATTTGCCACTTCCCATGCAATCAAGCTTCACAGATCGACTTCACCAATAAGATTAATTGAGGGTAATCCAGCAATGATTTTCCTAACTCCATACTTTGAGACATTATAATGCAAATGACCATTCATATGTTACCCATTTAATAGACATCTGATTTTGGAACTAATAATGCGACCTCTATGCAAATATGATTTTCCATGAACTCATATGTGGAGACTAAAAACTTTCGACCTGTGCTATATGAAATATTGTTTTCCAGGTCATATCATTTAATAATGTGATATGAAAATTTTTGTAAGAAAAGATTTGCCTGTTGTCTAATAAATTTTGACATGTACAAATATTGATTTTTAGACTTTACCCTAGTATACAAATTAATATAAAAAATATACCTAAAACAATCTTATTTCTGAATAAACCCCTAATTTAAAGTTGTATGCATCAATTTTTCTTAAGATGGTAGTTATTGCTAGAAAGTCGCTTTTGGAATGTTTGTATTGCATTTGTAGGTGCCAAATAATTTTCTTTTGGCATGCATACCGTGGAAACGACCACATAGCCTCCCAAAAGCAGGAAGATTCCAGCAATGACAGCTAGTGTCAGCCAGTGTGGTTGCTTAAAATAAGATAGTAATTATTAAATGCTTTGTGTGTATATAAATATATATATAGTCTTTCCCATATATATATATATCTCAAATCATCTTTTATACTTTTTTTTATAACAATCTTTTATGCTTTTAGAGGTTGACATGTCAAGTACTCTTGATTACGAACTTTTTTAGATTTTGAAAGCCTATTGAATTTAAGTCTCTATCCGCAAATGAGAAGCTACAAGTTAAGAGCTTTTTTTTTAAAGACCCCTATTTTTCACAAAATATCAGAAAGGGCCCTGCATGTATCAATTTATCTTTAAGGTACAAGTTATTGGTCGTACTTCCATAGTTTTAAAAATGTTTACATTGTATTTGTAGGTGCAAGATAATTTTCTTTTGCATTCATAATATGGTAGAAACACATAACTTCTAAAAAGGGAAAGATTCCAGCATTGATAGCTAGTGTCATCCAGCATGGTAGCCTAAAATAAGATAGGAACCATTAAATGCTTGGTGGGTGTGTATCATCATCATGATTATGACAGCCCTGTCCCAATTATGTTGGGTCGGTTATAAGAATCCACTTACTCCATTCCAATCTATTCTGAGTCAAACTTTTAGATAAATTAAATTTTTTCAAATCCAATTTTATAACCTAAATCTACATTTTCTTCAGCCTACCCCTTGATAGCTTTAGACGTTGTAAAAGTACAAATCAAGATCACAGGGCCGCTACCAGGGGCGATGCTACATTGTCTTCAGTGGTATCAAGTGACACCACTGAAATTTGAAAAAAAAAATTTTCCTATGTATAATTTTATCAAGTTTAGGGAGTTTTCTGAAATTGATCCCGTGGAAAATTTAAAAAATACTAAAGATAGGGGTAATTCAGAAAATGTTTTTACGTATCATTTTACAATGGTATTGAATGACCCAACTGACCTAAATTCTGCGTAATTGTGTAATTGTGTAAAATCTCATTGGTTTTCATGTTTGTTTTTTTGAAAAAAGGGTATTTGCATCAAACAGTGAAAAAAATTGGGTGGAAAACATCCTACATTTCCAGGCGTTAATTTTGCGCAATGGCAATTACAAAATTCTGCCCTACTTGTTTCTCATTATATTTCTTTTTTTTTTTTCTATGCTTTAAAGGCATTTCAAACCAGGCAAATAGGACAAATTCTTTTTCCCTTATGGTTAGGCTGGGCTACTGGTTTTGAATGCATAATTTAACTTGAGGACCTGCGTATCACCCCTTGGATATGTATGTGCAATTAATGTGCCAACAACACTCAACTGTGATTGTATTTGGGCGGACAAACCCATTAATTTGATGGCTAAAAGGAACCATCTAGACCCTAATTAATAGGTTAGAAATTGTTCATGTTCAGTAGGAGTTTGCACTTTAGACTCTCAGTTTGAGAGAAGCACAGGATAGCATAGTGGTATTCCCACTAATGAAAGTGCTAGTGTCGGCCCTTGCCACCATGCGAAGCACAAGAAGGAAGTGCCCTGTGGTCAACGAGCACGCTTAAAAGAGTATAATAAAGTGAAAGTAGCATAAAACATAGGGAAAAGAAAAGGAGAGGGTGATGATAGATTAAGCTAGTTTATGATAAGAATAGTTTAAGGATTTTACCAAAAAATATTTATTTAGATTTTTATAGGTAGAAAGAAGCCCAAAAGATATGTTACCACCGTAGTAGTCTCAAGAGTACATTTTAATTTATTTTTTTATTATTTTGCTGAGCGGCAATATCCCCACTCACTTATATATACGAGCGGAGATATCCCTGCTCGTTTTTTCTTCTTTTTCTTCATCATCCTCCTTCCTCCTCTTCCTTCAACTCCTTCCACCTTTACCAACTAACCCTCTACTCACTCAATATTTTTCTTCATTATATAGTGATGACCTCAATGGCCTTAGACGTGAGTGTAGGTGGGAACTTGTTACCGATACACCCCAGTATCACCTATGCCCATTTAACTCATTCATCTATCTAATCTCTTTTTCTCCCACATCTTAAACCAATCCATTTAAACTAATTTATCTTGCTCTAGCCAAACTAATTAAACTTCACCTCCCATCTCACAAAGCTCACTCTCTCTCTCTTGAACCCATCCTTTTCTCTCTTTGTTTTCATTGTCTTTATTTCTTCTTTTTTTTTTATGTTCCTTTCATTCCTACTCTCTACCACCCACCTTTCTCTGGATACTTTCTCAACATTTTTTTATTAACTCCTTGTACAACACTGCAATTTCCAAACCACCTCAACCCCATCATCCTCTCATTTCATTCTCTCTGTATCACCCTTCCCTACAAATCTAATTCACAATACTAAACTAATCCATTACTTGTTACCAGACTCATCTCTTACATCTTCTTTTTTCCATCATCTTCAACTTCACCCATCATTATCATCTAACTTCCACCATCTAAAAGAATTTTTTTCCCTAAATCTAACTTGGGTAGCGATATCACCACTTAACTATGAAGAAGAAAAAAAAAATCCCTGCTTGCATATGTGGGTGAGTGGGGATATTGCTGCTTGGAAAAAAAATAAAAAAAACCAAAAACGGCACATGGGACTATTATAGTAGATAAATATCTTTTGAGTTCCCTTGGTCCACAGTGAATTTAAAGAGATTTTTCTGGCACAATCCTCTATATAATTCCTATTAATAAAAAGAAAAAAAGTACAAGAGATGCCTAAAAAATCCAATCCGCACAAATGAGCATGAGACATCCTCGATTGGTACTTAACAGGAGTTTGTCTTATTGTATTGCCCTAATTATACATGAGACATCCTCCAAATTTACTTAAACAAGAGTTGATCCCAGTAAGAAAAAACAATCAAACAAACATTATAACGGGAAAGTAGTCTTCCTCATTTGCTATCACAAATAGCATGAACCTTTGAAAATGTCCTTATATTGCCATCAAACAATAAATTCCCAACAATACTGTGACATTTCTAATAAGCATTGGAAATGTCACAAGAAAATCATGATAAACCAAAATGGAATGATCATTAAAGTTATATATAATAACATCTTGGAACTAAATTGATTTTTCTCCACCTTTTTAGCACTTTTAACTCGATACACATTTCTATCAAAAACATAAAAAAAAAAACTATATACACATTAAGTTCATTTTGCATGACCTTGTTTCTAATAATATTCCAATAAAACTCCTGAACTTGAAAATATTCTAAAAACTTTCAAAGATGATAATTTCTTGAGAACAATTTTTCAATCTCTAAAACTATCTCAAGATGACAATTTCTTGAGAACACTATCCCAAGAGAACAGCTTTTAAATTTTAATCTTTTATACATGCAATCTCGAAAAATATGGACTTTACAATGATATAATGCTTTGACTTATATTGAAGTTGATTACACCACATTTACATGTTTGAGAAAGTGGGCCCTTGTGCATTTTATACATATGAATTCTCCTATAATGTATTTTTATAAGCTTAATCTTACAGTGGAATCAACTCAAATTGGAGCAAACTTTGTCCATACTCGATGAAAGAGGAAATATGCATTTGAGCGGTTTATATTTTCTTGAACAAGCGTAGCTCACCCTAGAATTTTATCTTACTATGATCTGTTAGGATGAAAAACAAAAAAGAACAATAATGGAAAGGGAGAAAAAGAAGAGGGTAATTTTAGAAGAATATTTTTTTTGGAGAACCCTATCTTGGAGAGACGAAACCACACAAGCAACTTGTTGTGCAACATGCAGAAGAGCAAAACCTACGACCAACAATCAAGCCATACACAAGAAAAGAACTCAAGAGATTTATATGGTTCACCCAAGTAGTGCTACGTCCACAAACAAAGGTAATATCATCTTCACTGTAACAAGCAAAGGAATACAGAAACTCTCATTTTCGCATCATCTCTCTTACGTGTTGTCGGACATCACGGGCAAGAGAGACAACTCTTTTCAGCAAGATCTAAGGTTACATATTATAACATATTTATAATTTTTACTTTCTTAGCCCTAGTCCGATCGACCAAAATACCCTTGACCTTAATCTACTCTTTGGCTAACCCAATTGGCCCATTCGGTTATATTGGAATATAAGTCATAAATCTCACTTGTTGTGCATGTGCAGAAGCGCATAACCTCCAATTGATAATCAAACCACACATAAAAGGTGAACATAAGCACACAAAAGTATACGAGAGATTTACATGGTTCGGCGATATACCTATATCCATAGTCCTGCTTAGATCTAGAGTTACAAGCTACATAAATATATTACTCTCACTTTCTTAGCCCTCAAGAAAGCCCAGCACAAAGACCAAAATACCCCTGACTAAAAGCTTAGTCCAAGACTAACCCTATGGACCAATACGGTGACCCAAAATATAAGAAAAAAACCTAACACAATCAAATTTAATTGGTTACTTCAATTTATACATCTTTCGTTTGCTTATTAATTTTCCTTATTTTATAGACAAACATTATTGGTAGTAATATTACTTCTTACCATGTTTATTTTATAGTTGTAGTGCTAAATAGTTTTCTTTGGCCTCGGCGTGCATAGCATGGACAAAGACATTATAACCTACAGCAAGGAGGAAGATTCGAGTATTGCTTGAAAAGATCATGCTTCCCATAATAAATAGCTATTAAATTCTAGGGCTATGAAAATTTTAGTTTGCAGTCTTTTGAATCTTTAAATGATTGACATGCCAACTACATTGTATTAAGAACTCTCCGAGGTATTGGTATAAGAAGGCAAATGCACACAACATCTCTCAAAGTTTTCTAGCTACTGAAGGAAAGATGGAGAAAGTTGAAGTCATATCCAATGAGATAATAAAGCCTTCTTCTCCAACTCCTCTGCATCTTCGTAGTTTCAAGCTCTCCTTGTTAGACCAGCTTGCTCCTCCTGTTTACATCCCTATCCTCCTCTTTTACACAAGCAAAGACAGCGATAATCTCCTTTAAAGCTACCAAGTACCCCAGAAGTTGAGGACATCTCTGTCGAAAACCTTATCCATCTTGTCACGCCCCCAAAACTGGGCTGGATCCAAACCCGGTTCTAGGGGTGTGAGAATTGGAGCTAATTAAAATTTTTCTAAACATAAACAGCACGGGCCCTAATTCCAAGTGGATCGAAGTCCTTCGTGAGGCTATGCTTGGTGATCAAGCAACCATAATCACACGCGGAACTAAAATCCATACTCATCGCAGATAGATATTACATCACAATAAGATAATCAATCTCCTTAATAATAAAACCAGAGTCAAGTGCTTCAAAGCATCACAATTAGAGTTAAAATTTCAAAACAACCAAACTTAAATTAATAAACTAATGGCCCAGACATGGCCTTATTACATAATCTAAAGTTTTCAAACTCAGCACTGCACTAGGACACCTCAGATGATGTCATCGGTGTTCCACTCAACAACTCCGCCATCTGGCGGAATTTCCTGCGTCGCCTGACCCTCCGGTTCGGCACCGGCAACGGAACCTAGACACCCAAAAGTAGTGGATCAGATTGACATAATCTGGCAAGAGGGTAAGCTGCAAATAATGGATTAATCAACTGAATTAAACATAAGTATTCATTATGATCCAAATTATATCAGATGCAAACCCCAATGGCATGAATGCACAGAAACGGGTATTCCCGCAGATAAATATAACAGAAACGGGTAGTCCCGCATACAGATAACAGAATCGGGTAATCTTGAAGATAATAACAGAAACGGGTATTCCCGCAGATAATAACAGAAGGCACAGCTGTATACTATTATCCACAGTATACGCTGACCCGATGGCGTACGTCCACCTCCGAACTGCAGCCGGTCAGATACATATATACAAATATATATATTTACAAATACATACGTATATCGATGCAGAATGAACCATGATATAAAACCCTTAATCCTAACATTCAATCCAATATCATTTTGAGTATTTAGAGTACTTAAATTTGAAAGCGTATTATGAACGTGTCTCAATTCAAATTCTTTGAAGGTAAGCACTAATCCACCAACGGTCAAGTTAGATAAATATGCACATGAGAACTAACCCTCTATCACAATGGAAATATGAGTCTCCAATGCCGATATACTACTTTTGGTGCCTATCATCTGATGCATCCCGAACCTCACATTCCCATTCTGCATTTAGTCTAATTCTCATGTGAACATTCAACTAACATTCCTAAAAGTCATAATTCATCTAATCCAATTATATATAATTAGTATGTTTTACTAATTGGGTAAAAGATGTTTAAATTACAAATCCAAATTTAAATCAAGTTATGATCAAAGGGAAAAAGGGAATAATTAATTCCTTAGTTATCATTGTTGTGTACAAATACACCTTATTAATTTATACAAAACTAAAGGTATAACTCCCGGGCCCTAGTTTGAAATCAAACTCAGATTAAAAACCCAAATTAGATGCATAAACACAATCTACATAAGATTTATTCATCCCCAATTGCATCTTAGTTAATTTCTAAGCAAACTAAATAAAGTATAAACCACAATTACATAATTTCCAATTAAATTTATAACCAATCCTAACTAAATTTCTAATAACATTGAATTAAAATTTAATTTAATATGATATAATCTCCACTAGTATACTAAACCATTAATCAAAATATAATACTGTAATGTTTATATTTACTAACATAAAATTCTAATTACAATTATATAAATATATATATTTTAAAAAAACAAGTGGGCCTAATTACATCAACCCCGCCCAGCCGCAACTGGGCCCAGCAGCACCAGAGCCAGGCGCTGCCAGGCCCAGCTGGGCTAGGCCCAACTTGCATCAACCCGGCCCAGCAGCACCCCGGCCGGGCACTGCCAGGCCCAGCCGGGCTAGGCCGGCCTGGCAGGCGCATTGCCCGGGCAGCAGCGTCTACTTTCTTTTTTTTTTTCTTTTTTTTTTCAAAACTATATATATTTTCTTTTTATAAAACCTGAAATCAAATCCATGAGTTATGCTTGTTGCAACAAAAAGAGTATAAACAAATCTCCATTATTAATCTATAACCTCAAAGATTTTACCCAAATCAGATAAATTATATAGACAACATGTGATTTAGGAAAACAACCAAGAAACATTATTTGCATTCATCCACTTGCCTGGATCTTGAAGTCAAAGTAGATCTGAAGATCAAAGCTTGGAAGAGCCCACTTTGGTTTCCCCCTTAGATAGCCTCTAGGGTTTTGGTTGAAGAAGAAAAGAAGAGCGTTGGAGAAAGGGGGAGAGACCCTAAGAGCAGAATTTATATAAGAGAGGGGGTTTTTCTAAATTACAAAGAAGGGCCCCCTGCTTTCTAGTGGGTTTTAAGAAATTTTAAAAAGAGTCCTTTGACCCAAAAAGGGTCCATTAACTCAGGCTCAATTGTGTTAAACCGATCTATTTGACCCTCTAAACCCAACTCAAACCCGACAACCGGCATGAGCCAATAAAAAAAATTCGGGACTTGACATCTCACCCCCCTTAAAGGACATTTGGTCCTCCAAATGACTAACATACCTCTGGAAGAAGGTGCGGATACTGTCGCTGCACTTCGTCTCTAAGCTCCCACGTTGCTTCCTCTGGGCGATGATAACTCCATTGAACCTTCACCCAGTGGATAACACGGTTTCTCAACACCTGCTCCTTGGTATCGACAATCCCTACCAGCTGCTCAGTGTAAGTTGTATCATCATACACTTGCAATGGCTCATATTGTAGCACGTGTGAAGGATCTGCTACATACTTCCTCAACATAGAAACATGAAATACGTTATGAACACCCGACAACTCTGGTGGCAGTGCTAACCGATAAGCCACGTCATTAATCTTGCTGATAATCTAGAACGGTCCCACATATCTTCGAGAAAGTTTTCCTTTCTGCCCAAATCGCAATGTACCACGCGTAGGTGATACCTTCAAAAATACATGGTCACCAACCTCAAACTTCAACTCTCTCCTCTTTTTATCAGCATAACTCTTTTGACGACTGCGGGCAACCTTCAACCTTTCCCGAATCTGTCTTATCTTGTCACTGGACTCTCCAACTACAAACGGTCCATGAAAACCACGAGCTCCAAAATTCGACCAACATATAGGGGTTCGACATCTCCTTCCGTACAAAGCTTCAAAAGGCGCCATGCCAATGCTAGAGTGGTAACTGTCGTTGTACGTGAATTCACATAGAGCTAAACTTTCATCCCAACTAGTCTTGAAATCCAAGACACATGCCCTTAGCATATCCTCCAATGTTTGGTTTGTCCGCTCTGTTTGTCCGTCTGTTTGGGGATGATAGGCTGTACTAAAACTCAGTTTGGTTCCTAAGGCTTCCTGTAGTGATACCCAAAACCGAGATACAAACTTACTATCCCGATCGGAGACAATAGAAACCGGTGCTCCATGCAATCTTACCACTTCCTTAATATACAAATCTGCCATTTTTTCCATTCCTTGACCAGTCTTGAATGGTACAAAGTGGGCTGACTTAGTCAAACGGTCCACTATCACCCAAATAGCATCAAATCCCTTTCTAGTATGAGGCAATCCAGACACGAAGTCCATAGTAACGTGCTCCCACTTCCACTGAGGAATCTTCAACTGATGCAAAAGACCCGGGGGTCTCCTATAATCTGCTTTAATCTGCTGGGAGACCAAACATTTTCCAACAAATTCTGCAATATCCTTTTTCATATTCTTCCACCAATAGTGATCCTTCAGATCGTGATACATCTTGGTACTGCCTGGATGAATAGTGTACTGAGTATAGTGTGCCTCGACCATGATTTCATCCTTCAATTCTGGTAAATCGGGCACACAAATTCTTCCTTTATAATGTAAAATATTATCTTCCAACTTAAAATCGGGCCTCTCCTCCATGTGATCTTTGATTCTTGTAATCTCGGGGTCTAGTAGCTGGTATTCTCTAATCCTCGGGAGTAATTCGGGTTCCCACGAGAATATACTAGCTAATACTGCTTGCTCACCGATAGGCTGAAAGTAAACATCCATATCTTCCAAACATCGAATCCAGAAGTATTCTGTAATTAATCTTCCAGTAAACACTGCTTTTCTACTTAGAGCATCTGCCACCACATTAGCCTTCCCAGACTGGTACTTCAACCCAAAATCATAAACCTTAATATACTCCATCCATCTCCTCTGTCTCATATTCAAATCACCCTGTGTAAAGAGATACTGAAGGCTTTTATGGTCTGAATGTACTTCAAAAGTGGCTCCGTAAAGGTAATGTCTCCACATTTTCAAAGCAAAGACCACTGCAGCAAGTTCCAGGTCATGGGTTGCATACTTTCGTTCATGATCCTTCAACTGTCTAGACCCATAAGCCACCACCTTCCCATGTTACATGAGAATACAACCAAGTCCAACTCCAGATGCATCAGTGTAAATCACAAAACCATCATCACCAGCAGGTAAGGTTAAAATAGGAGCTGTGGTCAACCTTCTTTTCAACTCCTGAAAACTTTGTTCACAATCCTCATTCCACACAAAAGAAACTCCCTTACGAGTCAATCTCGATAATGGGGCTGCTATTGAGGAAAATCCTTCCACGAATCTACGATAATAACCTGCGAGGCCTAGGAAACTTCGCATCTCCGACACTGTTTTTGGTCTATCCGACTTTACAACTGCTTCAATCTTCACTGGGTCCACTGCTAAACCTTCCTTAGAGATGATGTGACCAAGAAATCCTACCTGTTCCAACCAAAATTCACATTTACTTGACTTAGCATACAATTGGTGTTCCCTCAATAATTGCAATGAAGTACGAAGATGCTGAGCATGCTCTTCCCGACTCTTCAAATATACAAGTACATCATCAATAAACACCACCACAAACTTATCCAAGTACTGTGCAAAAACCCTATTCATCATAGCCATAAAAACTACTGGCGCATTTGTCAACCCAAATGACATCACCAAAAATTTGTAGTGACCATATCTAGTTCTGAACGCAGTTTTTGGAATATCTTGATCTCGTACCCTCAACTGGTGATATCCTGACCTTAGATCAATTTTAGAAAAATATTGAGCACCTTGCAATTGATCAAACAATTCATTGATTCGCGGTAAAGGATACTTATTCTTGATGGTCACTTGATTTAGTTGTCTATAATCAATGCACATTCTCATAGAACCATCCTTTTTCTTCACAAACAATACTGGAGCCCCCTAAGGAGAGACACTCGGTCTAATAAAACCCTTGTTCAAGAGCTCTTGCAATTGCTCCTTGAGTTCTCTTAACTCCACTGGGGCCATTCTATAAGGGGCTTTTGAGATCGGAGCTGTGCCTGGAACAAGCTCAATTGAAAAATCAATTTCACGGATCGGTGGCAATCCGGGAATATCATCGGGAAAAACATCCGGAAACTTAGACACCACCGGTATCTCCTCCACCGTTTTAGTCTGTTTATCCTCCGTGATAAACGCAATATACCCCTCAGAACCTTTCATCAATAATCTCATAGCCTTAATGACCGAGACCACATGAGTAACAACCTTCTTCTTAGATCCCGCAAATAGCACCTCAGTGCCATTATCAGCTGTTAACTTCACTGTCTTGGCACCACAATTCATAACTGCACTATGAGTAGCAAGCCAATCCATACCCAAAATGGCATCAAAGTCATTCATCGTCAATAGTATCAAATTGGCCTTAAACACAACTCCACTTATCACCAATTTGCAATTAGGGTAGTATTTCAAACAACTAACCTTTTTACCCATCGGGGTGGCCACAATTAAATCATACGGCAAATCAATTGCTCTAACACCAATCTTCAAGGCAAAACTAGGGGAAACATAGGAGTGCGTAGAACCGGGATCAAATAAAGTTTTAGCATGGGTATCACAAATAGAAATAGTACCTTCCACAATGTTCTTCGCAATATCAGCTTGCTCCTGGGTCATGGCATACACTCTGCCTGCCTGTTGTGGCCTTGATTGCTGTCTGTTAGGCCCCTGTGGTCGCTGAGGTCCTTTCTGAGGTCGGGGCTGCTGGGGAGGTCGGTACAACTGCATCTGCTGTTGCGGCACCTGGAACCGCTGCTGCGGGGGAGCTGGTGCTATCTGTCTCAGCAGCTGTGCTTGAATAGGAGCCCCTTGCGTAGATGCCTGCCCATACTGCTGACCTTTTTTCTTAGGGCAATCCTTGACCTGATGATTAGTGTCGCCACAGTAAAAGCACCCCCCTGTCTGTCTCCAACACTTATAAGTAGAGTGGTTATTGCCACAAATGCCACAAGACTCCCTCCTTTGCTTTTTGAATTGGTATTGTGGGGTTGGAGACAGAGCAACTTTCTGCTTAGGTTGGCTCATAGGGGCCATGCACCCAATCACCTCCTTTGCCCAATATGCCTTATCCAAATATGCCTGGTAAATATTCAGAACTTGTGACTTGGCATGAAGGAGTATATCTGGTCAAAGGCCATCGAGGAACCGTCGAATTCTTTCACTTTCTGGAGTGATGAGGGTTGGTGCGAAGCGGGAAAGATGGGTAAACTGTAGCTCATACTCCCGAACAGACAAATTCCCTTGCCTCAATCTATCAAACTCTATTCGCTTTTAAATGCGAACATGTTCCGGTACATACTTCGCACGAAATTGATTACGAAAGGTAGTCCAAGCTACCTCTTCCGCAATCTCCTCATATGTCTCTTTAACTGTAGTCCACCACCTATCTGCTACATCTCGAAACATGGAAGCTGTCAACTTGACCTTCTGTATCTCCGTGCAGACTATATTTTCAAATATTTTCTCCACTTGAATGAGGAATTCCTCTGCCACCATTGGATCTTCACCCCCGTTGAACTCCGGTGGACCCCTCTTCTTAAACTTTTTAAAAATATCATTTGGATCATGGGGTCTGGGGGCAACAACAACCTGAGGCTGCCCAATCCTCTGCAAGGCCTCAAGTACACCAGTCTGAAATGCAGCTTGATCCACTACTTGAGGTCGCACCACAGGCGTTGGTTGCGGCATTACCGGTGGCGGAGTTTCATTTACTGCATAAGGGTGGTTCATTCTTTGCACAACCTCCAACAATTGTGCTATTTGTTGATCCTGACATTGCTGATGGGCTAACATAGTCTAGAGCAGAGCCTGTATCGGATCATTGGCGGTACCGCTAGGCTCACCCGACTTTGAACTGGATGGGTTAGTTTTCGTTTTCCTTGTTCTAGGTGCCATGTCTGCAAAACAACCGTTCATTAAAGACTAAACGACCAAAAATAAGAAGGGTAATAAATTTTGAAACCTCTAACCATGCTAAAGTTCATATACGATTATACGCATGAAAACCCCATCGTCCCCATCTAAAGTTTCTAATCCGTACATCGAACCTACGTTCTAGCATCTTTTAGAACTTCTAGAACTTGACCGTCTCTGATACCATCTGTCACGCCCCCAAAACTGGGCCGGATCCAAACCCGGTTCCAGAGGTGTGAGAATTGGGGCCAATTAAAATCTTTCTAAACATAAATAGCACGGGCCCCAATTCCGGGTGGATCGAAGTCCTTCGTGAGGCTATGCTTGGTGATCAAGCAATAATAATCACACGCGGAACTAAAATCCATGCTCATCGCAGACGGATATTACATCACAATAAGATAATCAATCTCCTTAATAATAAAACCAGAGTCAAGTGCTTCGAAGCATCACAATTAGAGTTAAAATTTCAAAACAACCAAACTTAAATTAATAAACTAATGGCCCAGACATGGCCTTATTACATAATCTAAAGTTTTCGAACTCAGCACTGCACTAGGACACCTCAGATGATGTCATCGGTGTTCCACTCAACAACTCCGCCATCTGGCGGAATTTCCTGCGTCGCCTGACCCTCCGGTTCGGCACCGGCAACGGAACCTAGACACCCAAAAGTAGTGGATCAGATTGACATAATCTGGCAAGAGGGTAAGCTGCAAATAATGGATTAATCAACTGAATTAAACATAAGTATTCATTATGATCCAAATTATATCAGATGCAAACCCCAATGGCATGAATGCACAGAAACGGGTATTCCCGCAGATAAATATAACAGAAACGGATAGTCCCGCATACAGATAACAGAATCGGGTAATCTTGAAGATAATAACAGAAACGGGTATTCCCGCAGATAATAACAAAAATAGGTATTTCCGCAGATAATAACAGAAGGCACAGCTGTATACTATTATCCACAGTATACGCTGACCCGATGGCGTACGTCCACCTCCGAACTGCAGCCGGTCAGATACATATATACAAATATATATATTTACAAATACATACGTATATCGATGCAGAATGAACCATGATATAAAACCCTTAATCCTAACATTCAATCCAATATCATTTTGAGTATTTAGAGTACTTAAATTTGAAAGCGTATTATGAACGTGTCTCAATTCAAATTCTTTGAAGGTAAGCACTAATCCACCAACGGTCAAGTTAGATAAATATGCACATGAGAACTAACCCTCTATCACAATGGAAATATGAGTCTCCAATGCCGATATACTACTTTTGGTGCCTATCATCTGATGCATCCCGAACCTCACATTCCCATTCTGCATTTAGTCTAATTCTCATGTGAACATTCAACTAACATTCCTAAAAGTCATAATTCATCTAATCCAATTATATATAATTAGTATGTTTTACTAATTGGGTAAAAGATGTTTAAATTACAAATCCAAATTTAAATCAAGTTATGATCAAAGGGAAAAAGGGAATAATTAATTCCTTAGTTATCATTGTTGTGTACAAATACACCTTATTAATTTATACAAAACTAAAGGTATAACTCCCGGGCCCTAGTTTGAAATCAAACTCAGATTAAAAACCCAAATTAGATGCATAAACACAATCTACATAAGATTTATTCATCCCCAATTGCATCTTAGTTAATTTCTAAGCAAACTAAATAAAGTATAAATCACAATTACATAATTTCCAATTAAATTTATAACCAATCCTAACTAAATTTCTAATAACATTGAATTAAAATTTAATTTAATATGATCTAATCTCCACTAGTATACTAAACCATTAATCAAAATATAATACTGTAATGTTTATATTTACTAACATAAAATTCTAATTACAATTATATAAATATATATATTTTAAAAAAACAAGTGGGCCTAATTACATCAACCCGGCCCAGCCGCAACTGGGCCCAGCAGCACTCGGGCCAGGCGCTGCCAAGCCCAGCTGGGCTAGGCCCGACCTGCATCAACCCGGCCCAGCTGCAGCTGGGCCCATCAGCACCCGGGCCGGGCGCTGCTAGGCCCAGCCTGGCAGGCGCATTGCCTGGGAAGCAGCATGCGCTGCTGCCTGGGCAGCAGCGTCTGCTTTCTTTTTTTTTTTTTTCCTTTTTTTTTTTCAAAACTATATATATTTTCTTTTTATAAAACCTGAAATCAAATCCATGAGTTATGCTTGTTGCAACAAAAAGAGTATAAACAAATCTCCATTATTAATCTATAACCTCAAAGATTTTACTCAAATCAGATAAATCATATAGACAACATGTGATTTAGGAAAACAACCAAGAAACATTATTTGCATTCATCCACTTGCCTGGATCTTGAAGCCAAAGTAGATCTAAAGATCAAAGCTTGAGAGTACCCACCGTGGTTTCCCCTTAGATAGCCTCTAGGGTTTTGGTTGAAGAAGAAAAGAAGAGGGTTGGAGAAAGGGGGAGAAACCCTAAAAGCAGAATTTATATAAGAGAGGGGGTTTTCCTAAATTACAAGGAAAGGCCCCCTGCTTTCTAGTGGGTTTTAAGAAATTTCAAAAAGAGTCCTTTGACCCAAAAAGGGTCCATTAACTCAGGCTCAATTGTGTTAAACCGATCTATTTGACCCTCTTAACCAAACTCAAACCCGACAACTGGTATCACCCAATAAAAAAAATTCGGGACTTGACACATCTTCTACCCACTTGCTGGAAGGATAAAAGATGATGATACAATTGATTGTAACGACGACGGCGTTGAAATTTTCGATGCCCGAGTCAGTAGACAGCTCTCAGAATTCCTCAAAAAGCCACAAGTGGAGGTGCTGGATCAACTCGTCCCTGGCAATTTATTGTGCACTAGATCAGGTGCGGAGGACGTACCGCTAGCCATCCAAGTTAATTCATTTGAATGCGGAGGAGTGGCTATTGGTGTGCGATTGTCGCACAAGATTGCAGATGGTGCTGCAATGGTCAAGTTCATCAGCAAGTGGGCTGCAACAGCGCGTGGTGCCAATGAAGCCATGGATGCTACATTAGTCTCAGCTTCTTTATTCCCACCAAGATCGTCAGTGTTAAGCCACTTGTTTACCCCTTCAGAAAATGTAGTGATGAGACGGCTGGTGTTGGATGCCTCTGCTATAGCCGCCCTAAGAGTGAGGGCCAATGCTCATCCCACACTAGAGCCACACCCGCCCATTCGTGTGGAGGCGGTTTGGGCTCTCATTTGGCGTTGCTTCATGAAGGCCAAGCGCGACAAGGGGCCAGCAATGGTGTCGGTATCGAGCCATGTTGTGAATTTACGTAGGAGGATGGGGCTGCCGGTGCCGGATTCTTGCTTTGGCAACCTTTGGGCTTTAACAGTTACAAAAGGGATTCCTATTACTGAGTGCAATGGTGATATGCAAGGATGTCTGGAGAATTATCTGAGGGAATCATTTAGAGCATTGGACAGTGATTTTATAGAAGAGTTGAAAGGACCAGATGGGGGTATAAAGGCCCATGAAGGCCGGAAAAACGTGGCTGAAAATTACTCAGATAGTGATATCCATGTTTGCACTTTCAGTAGCTGGTGTAGGTTCCCATTCTATGAAGTAGATTTTGGTTGGGGAAAGCCCACATGGGTAAGTTGCTGCACACTTCCTATTAAGAATTTGGCAATTTTCATGGATAGAAGATGGGGAGATGGAATGGAAGTATGGGTGAACATGGAAGCTGATGAAATGGCCATTTTCAAACAAGATCAGGAACTCCTTTCCTTTGTTAGCATGCCTTAAGAGGCTTTCTGTAAGAAAAGTAAAGAGGAGTGAGTTGAAATAAATGAATAGATGAATTACCCTTTATGTGTTTTTGGACGGTTGGTCTAAAGTAAAAGAACTTAAATTTCCATTTGGTTAGATAAAGAGAATGGAAAATGGGCTACTCCACTCCTTTTTGTTAATGTATCTCTGAGTTGGGTTCGAGCAACTGCGAATTGGGCAGACATATTTACTTTATTTATACAGTGTAAGGATTTTTATGTTGGCTAATTCATGGGTTGGACAAAACTTAAGTCCATTGGTGTTTTATTTTATATATCCTTAAGTATGAACAATGGTTTTAGTCGCTGGATGCACTGATGTGAAGCAATCGAAGAAAGAACGACAAATTGAAGTGATTTTTTATCGACGATATATCCTAAAAAGGTCATATCTCACAAAGTGAGAGTTTCATATGGGCAAACGACCTACTGTTGGAAAGTTCATTTCGAATAAATATCCATAGAGCCTAAGATTACTTCAATCGGAGCTAAAACAAGAAAGTTATGGCCTCCGAAAGTTTGTTGAAAATGTGTTGAAATTTCACTCAGGCAGAGGCTTAATCTGACCAATTCGAACCATTAATCCAACTGATCGACAGGGGTAAAAAAGTTCACCGACTTGCGATTTTTTAGTCCGATTTGAAGAGGAACTTGCCTGTTTCGTGCCAACTCTTTTCATGATTGGAATATACTTATGAAGCACAAAATTAAAGCTATAAAAAAGGGGTATTCTCTCAGCCCTAAGATAGAGATCTCGTTGTTTTAAGTGGAGAATATATTTTGGAGGTCATCTCCTCTAGAGCTCTTTCGTTAGAGAGTTGAACCGTTGAAGTTCTACTTTAGAGATTCTTGTCTTCTACATCTCTTGTAGAAGATTGTAACACTCCGACCCGATTTGATCCGGATTAGTGGGTAATTGCGTGTGATTTGAGCGTTGAGTGTGTTTTGATTTTGCTTGTTTTTGGTTTTGAGTTTAGAGAGATTGTTTGGGTTGAGTTGACTCGGTCTAGATAGTTCGAGCCCTTTTTCGTAATTTTGGCTTTTGATTGACCTTGTCAGTTTTGCGTCATTCTGACGTCAGCGCGTGTATTTCGTTGAGCTTGTCATTTTCCGTAACTGTCTTGGATTCGAATGAGTTCGTTTGTTCTCGTTGGACCGTCATTTGACTTAAACTGATATTTGTGTTAACTGTTTGGACTTAAGTGTAAATTTGACTCAAGTTAACCTTTAAATATCTCACCTACTCTCCCATTTCTCTCGATCGTTCTCTTCTCACGCTCAGCTCGTCTCTCTCTCGTCAGCTCTTTTCTCTCCTTCTCCATCTCTGTTCCTACTGCTTGAGGGAGGAAGGAAAGAGCTCATTCGTGTGTGTTTCCGGAGGACTGAGCCAAGCAACGTGTGATTTTCGTCCGTGAGGCAAGTATAAGCTCAAGTTGTATAAACACCAATTGATATGGTTTTGATTGTCACGTTTGTATGCTTCATTGTGCTTCTCAATGTTAAACAGCCCCTTTCAGTCAGTTCTGCTGTTATTTTGCTGTTTTCGGTTATTTTGTTCAGTTTCTGTATGTCTGTAGTGATTCCAGAAAACTGAGTCCGTGCACTCACGGCTAAGCCGTGAAATGTGCTACGGCTAAGCCGTAAAATGGCTTACGGCTAAGCCGTAAAATGGCTTACGGCTAAGCCGAGACCCAACCGTAAACCAAACCGTAGAACAGTACAGACTGTTATCTGAAAATAACTGAGAGTTGGCAAATTGCCATTCTTCTACAGCCCAGCCTGATCTAAGCCGTACATTGTCTTACGGCTAAGCCGTGGACCAGGATACGGCTGAGCCGTAGAGCAAAATACGGTTGAGCCGTAAATCCGGGTGGATATTTGGGGAACCTCAGCTCAGCCGCAGTGTATATTACGGCTAAGCCGTAAGATGCCTCGGCTAAGCCGTAAGGTCACCTACGGCTACACCGTGAAACCCTGAGAATTAAATGAAAAGGATTAGGCTTAAGCAAAAGACCGTGTATGACTCTCATGTTAGAATGTAGCTAACCTGAATATGCCCAATGGAATGTCTGAATGACATGAATGATCTCGAGGGCTGCGGATCATTCATGCAGTTATCCGGTTGTTTAGCACCTTCCCATGGGTGTTGGTTTAAGGGACTTCGGTGCACACTCCAGACACTGCAACACTAGACAAGGGTGCATCGGATAACTTAAAACTACATCAACATGCACGGTTAGAAACACTGGATAATTAGTGTAGGATTGGCTTGTAATTGATCCTTGATTCGTATAAGTACTTGATTGTCTGATTTGTACAGCATATTGATTACGGTTATGCCCTCTTATGTGTTCTGCGCTGGACCTCTCGATTCTGTGGGGAATGCAGCAACCCCAGAGCGAAGCCCGGGCGGGACCATTCTATTACTATGTCTTGTGTTTTATCGTTGCTCCATTGGAGTATTTGCATCAGTGCTTATTGTTATTGAGAGTATCAGTGCCTCTTTTATGGCTTAATTGCATTACGTATCAGTTTATTGTTCAGTATCAGCTTATTGCTCAGTATCAGTATATGTGATGCACTTCCTATTGTATAGCATGATATGTGAGCCCTGTATGTGGTATGTGATATGACATGATTGATTGATTGATTGAGGTGCATCATCCGATTTGATTGTGATTGGTATTGGCACTACTGAGCCTCGGCCTTAGGATACCTGACGGGGTTAACTTTGGTTTAGTTTATGTGTTTGCCTCTGCAGAGTGTTCTGTCCTGGGACTCCGGACCCCGGGAACTAGAGACCCATGCGTACCCTGGCCCGGTCGCTGGTGTTCTCATTCTGACTGCTCTCGTAAGGGAGAAAATGGCCAATGTAGTAGCCACTTTGAATGTCATCTGTTTATGATTCTTACAGCATGCTTATTCGTTTGCATATTTGCTTAGTATACGAACATGATTTCTGTAGATCTTGCATCATGACTTTTGCTCACTTTAGATGCAATTCGTGTTATCGTCTTGTTGCTTATACCTTGCTAAGTCGTTGTACTTATTCGTTGTCTTTGTGTGTTGCAGGCTCAGATCCCTCTCCCGATCCTGCGTCGGTCGACCCGACTTCAGGAGAGGTTCGTGAGGCCCCCTCCGGCCTAGAGGAGTGGACTTGATCCATCCTCCAGAGTACGGTTGCATCATTTTGTTCTCTCCATTCCTTGCGTTCGAGTCTATTGAGGGGATTTTTCTGTATTTGTAGCGTGGGCTTTGAGTGATATCTGTATTTTATGTTTTGTTCATTGTAAGCCCGCTATATTGACATACGTTCTTGTATTTGCTTTGTTATCAGTTCATGATCTTTTGTAATCTCCTATGTCATTTTGGTATATTGTGGTATGCCTTGATACGTACAGCTTCCGCGTACAGTTGTTTGCACGTGTGAATGATCCCTTGTGTGTGTATGCTTGGACGGGGTCCAGGTGTGCATGCACGGGAGTACGTGTGTCATTGGTTAGACTTTCTCTGACCCCCGGTCCCTGGGCTCGGGTTGTGACAAAGATCCTCTTCTAAGCATAGAAGATCTCAGGAGTCAAACTAACAACTAAAAGGCATCTAGTTAATTGGATTTGTAGCAGGTAACGACATGCGGTCATTGTAAAGCCATTCTTTACAAGAAGTTGACGTTACAGAGTCATGTGGATGTCTGTAAGTGGCTTGTAACTGTTAGGTAATTCATAATGCTTGATTATTAGTCCAGGGCAGACTCGTGGTTTTTTTCTGGTTTAGGTTTCCAAGTAAAAATTTTGTTTTCTTGTGGTGTGTGCTTGTAGTTTATTTTATTTCCACTACATAATTGTTTATTTGCACACTTTGTATTGAGATTGATTGCATTAACCCATTCTAGAGGATCTCCCAAAAACTTTAATACAGTCTAATGCAAATAAACACCTAATGTGGTTTTTTTTTTTTTTGAGTTATGGAGTAATCAACATTGAAGGTATCTAAGAAACTCATCCTTTCTATCGAACAAGAATTTCTTTTTCATCATTTCTGATCTGGTGTAAACTATTGGCACTAAGTTCATTTTCCTTCACCTTCATGAGAATTGGAACTCGACCCAATTTGGCACTCACCCACTTGATATATTTTCAGTGGATTGAAAATGAGAAGATATTTATGCATTTAAAAATATTATTCTAAACGAGAAGAACAAAGTGAAAACAATATAGATAATGGAGAAAAACAAAAGTGAACTATTCAAATTTGAAACTCTAAGGGGTAGCTCACCTGGACTAGGACCACGGTTTGCTCCCGAAGGTTATGGGTTCGAATTGCGCTATTACACTGGAGCCATAAAGGATTTACCTAGCTCCCCCTGGTCCGGAAGGGATTAGTATGGCCCAAAGGGCTGGAACACCTTTTGTTAGCTAAAAAATAAAAAATAAAAACTACTCAAATTTGTATACCTTCTATATATATATAAACACCATGCTTAAAAATTGGCAGTTAAATGGTCAACATAGAATGTGGGCTGTTACAATTTACAACTAAATTATAAACCTTTTAGTTTCTAATTGATAAGTAATAACTAAATTGAGTAAAATCAAAAGAAATAAAATGTCTAACCCATTGAAATTAGCCAACATAACCTTCAATTGGTATCAGAAAGAGTTGCACTAAATTGCATGTGTTTTGATTCTAGTAGATGTTTAGAATGGTACTCAATCTAAAACATACATCTACTTGAAGTCTCCACTGTTTGATGGTTTGAATTATGCATATTGAAAGCAAAAAATGATTGGCTACCTTAATTCTATTGATCATGATGTATGGGATATTATTATGGATGGTTATTTCAAACCCACAATTATAATTGACGGGTAAACAGTTGCTAAACATAAAGCCCAATGGATTAAGGAAAAGAAGAATGCCTCCAACTACAACAACAAGACTGTGAATAGTGTTTATAATGGAATCACTACTAAGGAGTTTTGTAAGATATGTCCATGTGAGATTGCAAAAGAAGTATTAGATGTTTTGCAAATTGTATATGAGGGCACAGATACTGTGAAGCAAGTTAAATTGTAGAAATTAAATAAATCCTTTGAAACTGTTGTGATGGAAGAAAATGAGACATTTAATAAATTTTATGCTGAATGATATTGTTAATTTTATTTTCAACTTTGGTACAGAAATCCCTAAAAGTAAAATTATCAAGAAGATTTTGAGGTCTCTTACTTCAAAATATGATTCAAACGTTGATGTTATTGAGGAAAACAAGAATTTAAACATCCTCATAGTGAATCAGTTGGTTGGAAATCTTCATACTTTCGAAGCAAACTGGTTGAGTAAGGAAAAATCGAAGAATAATGGTGTGGCTTTGAGGGCTTCCAAAGAATTAGTGAATAAATCTGAAAAGAAAATTGAGAATGATTCTGATTTGGTTTCTAAAGATTCTGATATAGCTGAGTTCATGCAGCAATTCAAAAAATTTATGAAAGCCAAGCGAGTTAAAAGGAAGGGCTGAAATAAAAGCATCTTCAAAAGGGACTAAGTGTTCTAAATGCCAAGATTATGGTCACTTTGCTAATGAATATGCTAATAAGAAAAATAATCCCAGGCATAAAGCTCTTAAAACTTGGGATGATTCTTTTGAAAAAAAAAAAAGAAGAGGAGAAAGATCTTGTCACGCCTCGAACCCGAGAATTGGGGATTAGATTGAATCCCGAGGTACAGCACACGTAATCCGTAGCAATCCGTGCCATGTCAAGCTACATAGAACTGCTACAAAGGAGATTCCACTGGTATGTGTGAGGAAGAACTATATACACGTAACACTGATTTTGCATAATTAAGTGGAAACTTGGAGAATTTACCTATAATTCTTCATAGGCATTTATAAAGCATTCATTTTTTTTTTGTTTATATAAACCAAGGTTTGTTAATTAAACTATCCAAGAGCACATGATAATAAGGATACATAACATAAACATAACTCAAAATGACATGTCTATCAATGATGACTTCAAAATGACATATGATGATAGCATGGTTTACTACAAGCTAAACCATAGCTATACACAATTAGTGCCCAAAAGAACCCCATGTGGCACACTACGTAGGATGACTAATAGAAGATATCATCCTCATTCCATTCATCTACACCCCGAGGCACCGATGGGGTTCCCTTCGCGGGCGCGTCAAGTGCCGGATTGCCATTGGGTTTTATACCAGTAACACCAAGGGTAGCACTATTAACACAACGGTTAAACAAATATAGAGTGTATAAAGCTATCATGGTCTATCAATGGAATTAGAAAACATATTGATTAAAAGAGAGTAATAGTGGAAGCTATGCATATTGTGCATGTGAAAAAGCATGAATAAAGAATTATATATGAAAGATAATCACATACTAACTGGCATCCATATAGTTATCTTCTCTCTAAAAAGAAAGCATATCGTATTGTGGGAAATCACCAGCCGTCGTGCGAAGACCATCTAGCTATCGTAAGAGCGCCGACCAACTCTTTATACAACTATTGTAGTGGATAACATATTAAATACTCTCATTTTATCTGTCGAACCTCGTATGGGTGCAGCTAAGTGGTGTCGACTCAATATATCAAGACCAATCAGAACTCATACTTTCACACTTATCATATATAGTGATGATTCATTCTTCTACAGAAACATATACAGGTCTTGATATCGTATTCAGTTATTAAAATCGAGATTTAGCTAAATAACTGATAATCAAATAATGTATAATTAAATGAACTAATAGAGCTCGAACCCTCTCAACTTTAGTTACTCCTATCTTCGCTCATGGGCTCACGCTCAGTAGAAGTTGTTGACTCATAAAAAATCACAGCTGCTATAATCAACTCAGAAGGCTTCAGATGAGCTCGGAATGCAGCAATTCAAGTTTCAAAGTTAGTGAGCTCCATTTGATTACTCAACTCACTGAACACCAAGTTTGAGGTTCAATGACTCAAATCCAAGGATCACCCAACAAATTCAAGCTTCTGGGTTACCAAAGTGACTGAAATTCTTATGAAAACTCTAAAACAGGCTTGAGAATGATGTTTCAGAGTTTCAAAGCATTTGGACTTCATCTCAGTTCAAAATCAAGCTTTAATGACTGTTTGTCAGCTTTTTGGGGGTCACCGTGGAAATTGACACTTCTACATATCAAAGCAAACTCAAGCTCAGTGGAATGCCTTCAGATATATTCAAAGACTAGCCTTTAAAATTTCAAAGCATTTGAATATCATTTGGACCAAAACTCAGTTCAGATGGAAATCTATTAAGCTCTATGGGGTTACTATGCAAAGTGACACCTCATGAATATCAAAATTAGCTGAAACTCCTGGAGAAAGTTCAAATTATACTCAAGGGAAGCTTTACAAAATTTCAGGTCAAATGGACATCATTTGACTCAAAGTTTACGAACATGTCAAACTTTGGGTTAGTGACCCCCAAGCTATGGGGTCGCTGATTAAAGTCCTGCTTTCCGCCACTCAAAATTGATGAAATTTGTGCACTCAGCTTTAGTCATGCTCAAGGGAGATTCTACAAATTTTCAAGTCAAGAGAAATTTGTTTGGTCCTACTTCCACTGTATGTCAGCTTAGAAGTTGTGACCCCTGAGCCATGGAGATCACTGGCCAAAATCCTACTTTCAGGAAAACCAAAGCTAATGAAATTTGGAACAGAGTTTTAAAATATCTTCAAAATGAATTTCACAAATTTTCAAGTCAATTAAACGCCGTTCGGGTAGAAAACAAGCTAACTACCTACAGTGTGAGGTGAATAGTGACTTAGAACATGCAACAAGTGGGTCACTATTCGAGATCCTACTTCCACAGATCCAAACTGCATAAAATTTGGATGGACACTCCAAGATACCCCTGACATCGGTCCCTCCAAATTTCAAACGAAACCGAGGTCATTTGAGTCTCAAACAGCTGAAACAACGGCCTATTTTCATGAAAAAGTCAACGGTGAGTTGACGAACTTTAGAAGGTCAGAATGGGTTGAAATTTCTATCACACACTCAAATTAGTGTAAAAAGCATCCCCCTAAGTTTCATGAAAATTGGACATCGTTTGGACCCCAAACAGATGAAAACGAGTCGCATATACAAAAGTCCAAAAAGGGTCCTCGGAGTGACTGCGGCTGTGATCACTAACTTCCATGGAGCAGTTCCTGCGGTTTTTGGCTGTTTTCCCCCAATTTTTTTAAAGTTTAACCTCCCTTTAACTTCCTGGAACTCCCTAAACCACTTTGACAGTCTATCAAAAAGGGAGTTAACACTTGAAAAGAAGTTACAGAAGGGAAGGCAAATAGTTCCTACTAGAAACTTCAAGTAAGGCCTTCTCCAACACTCCAGACCACTTTTTCTTCTTATTCTCATTCACTCAAGGTGAGAGAGGGCTTAGAAAAGGAAGGGGAGTATAGGTATCATTTAAAAGAGGATTATGTTCAAGCACTGGCGAACCTTCGAAGGATGTCATCGATTCCTTTGTTTTTCTCACTTGGGGGGGGGGGGGGGGGGGGGGTTTCTAGCCATCATGGAAGTTGTGAATATGCCTCTTTAGGCTTCATTCTGTCTCTTGAAAATCATAGGTTCAGAATGACACAACTTTGGCTTCATTTCGCTAGTATACAACACCCTTTTTGGACTTGTACAAAAGCAATCCATAACTAAAAGTGATGATTACCAAAGGTTTCGATCGATTCCACAGACAAATTCAACTCTCTTGATGGTCACTCAACAATCCAAAAATAAGTAAAAAAACAAGTTTCAGCACCTTGAAAGGGTCTCAGGGGTGAAACAAAACCATACAGAGTGCAAATAGTGGCCTTTCGGCCACTGTTTGCCAGTGACCGCAAGTCATGGTCACTGGCAGAGAGCCAGTGACCGTGGGTCGCTAGTGACCGCGAGTCACAGTTACTCCCCCTGCACTTTGCATTTTCTGCATTTTTTCTAATTTCCATGTGTTTTTTTGTAAATTTCAAGTTTGGATCACATCTGAGACTTGAGAAAGGGGTTGTAAACTTTTTAAAACATATAAACAACCTGCATCCCCACGGTCAGAGCATTTGAATCCATATAAAAAAAAGGAAAATTAATGATGACCTGTAGTTAATTCTCATGCTTCTTAAACGCTTGAAATGTGTGAATGTTGGACTTGAACCTGTTGCATGTTCATCATTTTCGAGCATGATCAGAAGCTCAGTCTCTGATCTTGCCTCAAGGTTCACTAGAAGAATGTGTATATGATTAGATCATGTTGATGGCAATGCTTACTTAAACAATATGAATACATTTGGATTGAGTGGTTAACAAAGAAATTTGCTAGCCAACCTTAACAAGATAATCTATGTTTCCTTAGTCATTCAATAAAGTATATTTATAAAACGCCCGGTGTCAATGTGTTACCAAAATCTTAGTGTTACATTATATATTTAATAGACACCACTTTTTATGCCAACACCCATGGCGTGATGTCAGAAACTACCCTAAAAATCAAGAGAAAATGAATGACAGCTCTACACTTTGAGTCAATGAACCTTAAATTTGGTGTTTTGTTGAGTTGAATGACCAAATGAGGTCCATTCGCTCTAAAATTTGAACTATTGCATTCTGAGCTTATCTGAAGTCTTCTAAGTATGTTGCATCAACTCAAAACATCTAGTTGTAGTACTTGAGTTCGCATTCCATTATCTTAAGGTTTATGTGCCCTTAGCTTGGATTTGCTTGTGATGTCCTTACTGCAGCACTTGTAATGTTTGTTATTTTTTCTAAGTCAACATTAACCCAAATACCTTCATTTTAGTAACCTAGTGAATTATGCTACAGTTCAATATAAATGAAATACAAATTACAAGTCAATTAGACCCTGAGTTTTGTCCAACCCATGAATTAGCAAACATATAAAAATCCTAACAAATTCCAACCAAAACCTCGAGGTATTTGTTGAGGTACTATAAATACTTTTCAATAATTTCTTTAATACATGTTTTATATGGTGTCATATTTTGAACTTCTTTTGTGATCTATTGAGAAAAGGTACCAACGTAGACTTTACTTATATCTAAAGAAAAAAATTTGGAGCCTTTTTTTTTTTTGGGTATTTAACAGGCTCCTTCCCCAACAGTAGTCCTATTTCTTTTTTACTTCACCAATTTCCTCTAATGTACACCTTCTAGTAAGTTGCTTGTATATTCCACTTTCTTCTCAGAGGAGATAATATACTAGAAACAAATCCTCATGCAAGGTTTTCATAAAGTACCTACTTTGCTTTTGAACTCCTCTGGTATTTTCTCACAAATTAGATCCTGTAGATCCTGTTGGATATTTTCTACATCCTTATGAACTATTTTGGCATGAGTCCTCTTTCAATGATAAATTTTCTTTAATATACAATATATATATATATATATATATATAAGGAAGAAAGAAAAAAATGAAAGAACGAAAGAGGAGATGAGAAGGATGAATGGGGAATAGTCAAAGGGGTAAATGGGGAGACGGTTTGTATCAACCAACCCCCCAAAAGACTCTCTTCATGTTTTTTTTTTATAAAAATTTTAAATTTGAATGTGGTGATTTTTGGCTGTTAGGTAGTTTTTGATTGTTGGCTTCAATAGTTGTAACCTTTGGACCCATTTGAATGGTTGTGACCCAAGTGGTTGGGTTGTTTTCAAATTCTTTAAATTCAGGTCCAATTTTAGTTTGGGATATACAGAAAATGGAAAACCAAGACTAAGATACAAAAATAAACTATTTGAGAGCACTTTCTTTCCCTTTATTTTATTTATGCTTTTAAAGGCAATTCTATATTTTTTATTCTAGTGTGCTGACTTTGAATCAGAGTTGGCCGTTGTATCCTAATGACAAAATTTCATTCAATCTACCTACATTTTAAACATTGCTGTCTTAAATAAAACTATAACCATTGGGCCGCGTGCTTTGCCAATTTTTCATTACTTTCTTCAGTTAATTTCTCACAAAATTAATAACCTACCCAGCATCTATTTACAACAACAACAACTTATACTGGTGTGTATCTATAAAAAACAACAACTTATACTGATGTGTATCTATAAAAAAAAAAAAGGAAATACATGTCTTTTTCTTCTCAACGATTTAGTTTACAATGGTCAACAAATATGTGCATGAATCAAATGGAGAGATACTTTGGGTCTCCAAGGCTTTCCTAAAATGTACATATGATATTTGCCACTTCCCATGCAATCAAGGCTTCACAGATCGACTTCACCAATAAGATTAATTGAGGGTAATCCAGCAATGATTTTCCTAACTCCATACTTTGAGACATTATAATGCAAATGACCATTCATATGTTACCCATTTAATAGACATCTGATTTTGGAACTAATAATGCGACCTCTATGAAAATATGATTTTCCATGAACTCATATGTGGAGACTAAAAACTTCGACCTGTGCTATATGAAATATTGTTTTCCAGGTCATATCATTTGATAATGTGATATGAAAATTTTTGTAAGAAAAGATTTGCCTGTTGTCTAATAAATTTTGACATGTACAGATATTGATTTTTAGACTTTACCCTAGTATACAAATTAATATAAAAAAATATACCTAAAATAATCTTATTTCTGAATAAACCCCTAATTTAAAGTTGTATGCATCAATTTTTCTTAAGATGGTAGTTATTGCTAGAAAGTCGCTTTTGGAATGCTTGTATTGCATTTGTAGGTCCCAAATAATTTTCTTTTGGCATGCATACCGTGGAAACGACCACATAGCCTTCCAAAAGCAAGAAGATTCCAGCAATGATAGCTACTGTCAGCCAGTGTGGTTGCTTAAAATAAGATAGTAATTATTAAATGCTTTGTGTGTATATAAATATATATATATGGGGGATATTCATGTGCATATGTCCCACACCAAGGGACCGCGCATACTCCTCTGTGGGGCCTATGAAGGACCCTACCAAGGGATGAGACCAGAAGGGATAGAAAGATCCATGCAGGATCACCCTAAATATTAAGTTTCGCCCCAATTACATATCCCTAACCCCTTCATCCATGACCCACAAATTCATTCCATTTGAATGGGTGCATAGTCAATCCAACGGTTAAATAAATTTGGATTTGATCAAAATTTGGTAAACGTGTTCAATTCAAAGGGATCGTGTGTGTGATCCATTTGGATGGATCATACAGTGGGTCCCACTAAGAGTTCGCACAAAAAAAAATGGTGAGGGATATATGCACATGAATATTTTCCTATATATATAGTTTTTCCCATATATATAGGGGCCTTTTCCTATGCATACGTCCCTTATGGACTTTTCGTGCACACTCTTTGGTGGGCCCCACTGTGGACCCCACCAAGGGATGAGATTAAGGGGGTTGGAAAGATCCATGTGAAAGCACCCTACCTATTAAATTTGGTCTCAATCACATATCCCTAACCCCTTCATCCGTGGCTCACAAATTCATTCCGTTTGGATTGGTGTATAGTCAATCCAACGGTCTAATAAATTCGGATCCTACCAAAAGTTGGGGCGAGTTGCTATCATGGGGTCGCATGTGTGTTGCAAGGTTTGGATTGAGTGATAGATGGGCTCCACCTAGAGTTCTCACGAAAAAAATGGTGAGGGACAGATCCGTAGGAAGATTCTCCATATATATATATATATATCTCAAATCATCTTTTATACTTTTTTTATAATAATCTTTGATGCTTTTAGGGGTTGACATGTCAAGTACTCTTGATTACGAACTTTTTTTAGATTTTGAAAGCCTATTGAATATAAGTCTCTATATGCAAATGAGAAGCTACAAGTTAAGAGTTTTTTTTTAAAGACCCCTATTTTTCACAAAATATCAGAAAAGGCCTTGCATGTATCAATTTATCTTTAAGGTACAAGTTGTTGGTCGTACTTCCATAGTTTTAAAAATGTTTACATTGTATTTGTAGGTGCAAGATAATTTTCTTTTGCATTCATAATATGGTAGAAACACATAACTTCGAAAAAGGGAAAGATTCGAGCATTGATAGCTAGTGTCATCTAGCATTGTAGCCTAAAATAAGATAGTAACCATTAAATGCTTGGTGGTTGTGTATCATCATCATGATTATGACAGCCTTGTCCCAATTACGTTGGGTCGGTTACAAGAATCCACTTACTCCATTCCAATCTATTCTGAGTCAAACTTTTAGATAAATTAAACTTTTTCAAATCTAATTTTATAACCTAAATCTACGTTTTCTTCAGCCTACCCCTTGATAGCTTTAGATGTTGTAGAAGTACAAATCAGGATTACAGGGCCACTACTGGGGGCGATGCTATATTGTCTTCAGTGGTATCAAGTGACACAACTGAAATTTGAAAAAAAAAATTCCTATGTATAATTTTATTAAGTTTAGGGAGTTTTCTGAAATCGACTCCAGTGGAAAATTTGAAAGATACTAAAGATATGGGTAATTCTAAAAATATTTTTACTTATCATTTTACAATGGTATTGACTGACCCAACTGACATAAATTCCTGACTACGCCACTGGCAGCTATGAATGCAACCAGGACAGCGTACGCTTGGATCACACAATTGATGCAGAGATCCATGACTGTCCAAAAGAGATCAGTCACATAGAATTCACTCTTTACGATCTTAGGCAATGATGAACACCCTTAATAAAGAATATGGTGATGGATGATATAAGTCTAGTTTTTTTATTATGACTATTGAGATTCTCTGCAACCACCATACCATATGTATTTATAGCATCTGGCTTAATGGGTGATAGCCTCCAATTCAAGTTTGAGTAGAATAAGGACGGAGAGTTAGATTAAACTCTCTCAATTCTAATTTGAGTTTTAGGAGAATTAACATATCATCTTTTTATTCAAATAAACTCTTTGTAAAGAGTGTCTCTTTGTGTTTGGGCTACCCATAGGTGCGCCCCATCACAAATGCAAACAATCTCCCACAAATACCGAACACGACTAATCTCACTAGATCTCAATCATCCATCATCACATTCGACAAAGAAAATATATAGATCTAAAAAGTGGGACCTCCATGATGCCCATCTAAGAAAAGAATGTAAACTAAGTTGTCATTTGACTAGAATGCACCAACTTATTGACTCACTAGTCTACCCTAGACGCTTGCATGACCACACCAGATTGAACATGAACTCATGCCCTTGAGTTGTATTCACCCCACATACATGCTTATGCAACTTATAGAGGAAAAATGATTTTGCAAATATTTTTCTTAAAATAATATACTTATATATAGATAATTTTAAAAATTATTTGCTTAAATAAAACTTCAAAATACTTGTTATGTTCCAGCCCGATAAGTGTCTTAAACACGCATAAACATGTGTGTGATGTCAAAGGGTCTTCCCATGGACTTACGAGGGTTGGAATCAACCAAGCAGCCTAACACGATGACTCATAGGCTTCCATGTTGCTATGGGACATCTGCGGCTAAAGTAGCATCACCAATCTCATCTTTCCAACATAGAGGTTAGTATAAGGACACAATAGCATCATGAATCAATTTATACAATAGCTGACTCCAAGTTCATGAGTCACCTACAGACTTAGCATCCACAGAACAACTAGGATTCCTGGGTACATATGATCCCGTTATTCGTAGGTAGGTCGTTAAACGTGCATGTCTATAGACACGCGTTGCAATGTGAAATTGCATTAGCTCCACAAATGAGCCCATGCTAATATCGTACTGATTCACTACTGCACAAGCAGATCGTCACAAATTCAGTTGCAGTTGGTTTAAAAAAACAGGCTATCAAACTTATTAGGATGTAGTTTGTCCGACGACTAACGTTAAGTCTCATTTAGTCTTGTGATCTACATCACCTCAATGCATATAAGATTGAGTCAGCATTCTATACATTTGTATGCACCAATAAGATCCATATTGGCCTAATTGGAATATCACAGAGGATGCACTTCATTCTTGCAATCATTAAGACATGATCAAGGGTGGTCTTTATCAATGTTAGTGGATGATCAAGCCTGTTTGGTGCCATGCATATATCTTAACACACGTTATTATGTGTTTGTTTCCAATATAATATAGATGACATTATATGCATGAAAAAAAGGAAAAACACATTATCCATAAAACAATGAGAATTTAATTTATTAAGATAAGTCTAATACACTCCCAATGAAACAAAGAATTATATATATTGCATTCCCATGCGCTTTACATGAATCATGAATAACTCTAGCTTTTACTTTCTCACAAATGAAATGGCACTTTCTTTTGATGTGTTTTACCATTTGACGGAGCTGAAGGTCTTTTACCAAGCATATAGTAGTTGTATTATTCGTTCTCAATTGAATGAGATTGTGAGCAATAGATACGAGTCCCAAACCCCACAGAAAATGACAAATCCATGCGGTCTCCATGGCCACCAATGCACGAACAACATATTTGGTCTTGGTGATCGACATGACAGTACACTCCTATTTTTTACTGGACCATGAAATGGCTCCCCCGCCCAGTAAGAACACATATTCTGACGTGGATTTTCCATCATCAGGATCATCCAAAAAGGATGAATCACTGTATCCCAACAGCTCAATGAAGAATCATTTTAGATCTAAATTTCTAGATTACAGTTCAAATAATATATAGTGGAAGAGAAAAATGAACTAACAACTCAATCAATCAACCACACAAGTAAGAGGCACATGATTTTAATGTGGAAAATCCAAATCGGGAAAAAAAAAACATTAACCAACAAGGATCAACTAGCAAGCACTAATCACAAACAGTTATAAGATATACTCACAACCCTTATCTAGTCTCTCCTTAGACCTAAGGATTGAGTTCTTCTTGCACAACTCCTTGCCACGACTCTCCTTTGCGTGCATTTCTCTCCGCTTAATTGCACCACACTTTAAACACACAAGATGCTCTCAATCTTTTACAAGAGATATAGAAGCAATATTCTCTAGCTCATTGTTTTAACACAATCTCTCTAATAGAAGCTTTAAAAAAGCAAGATGATCACCTTGATAGTAAAGCATCAAATCTTTTGTGCCCTTTAAATATCAGAAGATTCTTTTGATGGCAGTTCAATGAGCAATACCTAGATTACTTTGAAGGCGACTAACCAATCCAACCACATAACAGATATCGGGACATATATACATCATAACACATATAAGACTTCCTACAACACTAGCATAAGGTACGAAAGCCATCTTTTTTGTTTCAACATCTATTTGAAGACATTGTATTTTACTTAATTTGTAGCCTTTGTCGATTGGGGTCTCAATGAGACCAGCATTCACCGTTCTAAATTTATCTAAAATTCTCTCAATGTAAATTTTTTGGAATAAAAAATAATTCCCTTTTCACCCATCCATAGATCAACCCTATCCATCACACGAAAAGACAGAAAAGGGACACTAAAAAATGTGCCGATCTTTTTCATTCAAGGCCTCCTATGTGATGATGACATCACATGAACTTGTTATATTTGTCTATTTCTCTCCATGGTCAAAAGAAATTATTAACCTACACTTAAAAGAGCACATCTGCACGACCACATGGCCTCGATTTCGGCGCCAAACAGGAAGACCATTTCAGTTTTCTTCTCCCTTCTTCTCGTTGCAGAGGAAAAATAATTATTATTATAAAATTGCCAAGGTTTCAGTAATTTGATCTAAGACTTTAATACCAATGATAACTTTAGATGTTGGAGAAGCACAAATCAAGGTCATAGGGCCGTTACGATCACGACTAAGAAATTGTTGGCTTGGATCAAGCAACTGATGTAGAGATTCGTGACTGTTTACAAAAGATCAGTCATGTGGAATTTATTCTTTACTATCGCAGGGCAATGATGGATACCCTTAATGAAGAATTTAGTGATTAAATGAGTATGAGATGAATGCGAAGGAATCAAGTCCAACATTCACACATTCAAACACACAGAAGAATGAGAAAGTAATTACAAATCATCATTAAATTCCTTTTTACTTACATGGGTTTAAAACTCTGACCTCGAGGATGCTAGTTGTTTATAAGTGTTAGAAAATCACAACCCCTCCCTCTGATCTTAGATGTATATCATAAAGAAAAGGATTACCAACTATGTCCTAGGCGATCGGTCTGAGCATATCACCTTCTATGAGAGGTCACATGACTCCCCATTTTACCTCTCCTCTATAATTGTTTTTATATTCAGGCGGGGCCCAGGCTTCAGGCTCTCTACCACTGAGTCCAAGCCTAGCCCATCTATTAAACAGGCTAAATAAAAATCTAAGCCCAGCCCATCTACTTGAACCTAATTCCCAAGCCCAACCCTACGCAGGCCCAACCCAGCCTAGGCCTCCCCAATCCCTGAGCACCCCTGAACAAAGGATTATTAAAGAGATGTGGTAAGGATTTTTTTTATTTGAAGATTTTAGTAAAAAAAATTCTTTTAGATTTTCTATAGGCAAAAAAGGACCTAAAAGATATGTTACCACCGAAATAGTCCCAGGAGCCCTTTTTGGTTTTTTCTTTTTTCTCTGAGCAGTGATATTGTTGCTTACTTGCATATATGAGCGGGAATATCCCCACTCATTTTTCCTCTTCTTCTCCCTCATCCTTCTTTCTTCTCTTCCTCTAACTCTTTTTACCTCTATTAACTAATCCCTTACCCACGGTCCCACACAATACTTTTTATTTCTTTGATGACGACTTCAATGGTCATGGACTTGAGTGCAGGTCGGTGAATGTTACCGAAACACCTCAATATCGCATATAAGCATCGAAATCATTCATCTATTTAATCTCTTTTTCTCCCACATCTAAATAAACCCATCTAAAGTAATCTATTTTCTTCTAACTAAACTAATCATACTTCACCCCCCCATCTCACAAAACTCATATTCTCTTTCTTTTGAACCCATCCTTTACTCTCTTCTTTTTTTGATTTTCTTTTTTTAATCTTTTTCGCTATTCTCGTCTCATTCTTACTCTATACAACCCACCTTTCTTAGCATCCTTTCTAAATGTCTTTTTCTCATCTCCATACACAACACTACAATTTCCAAACCACCTCTACCCCCATCATCATCTCATTTCATTCTCTTTTTATCCTCATTCCTTACCAATCTAATTCACAACACTAAACTAAACCCCTACCTATGACCAAGACCCATCTCTCACATTTCCCTTCACCATCATCTTCAACTTTACCATTATTATCATTTAGCTTGGACCTAGTCACTAGCATCCAAAAGAACGAAGTTTTTTCTCTCTTTTCGAATATGACATTTGCTAACTGTGAAGAAGAAGACATAACAAGCAGGGGAGCAGGGACATCGCCGCTTGGCAAAAGAATAGAAAAAATGAACCAAAAAGGGCTCATGGGACTATTATGTTAGATACATATCTTTTAAGCCTTTTTTGTTCCATGGTGAATTTAAGGGGGGTTTTTTGGTAAAACCTTCTTATTTTTTTTTCTTTTTTTTGTTGAAGTAGTAAGGATTATTAAAGCGGTATAATGTGAATGATATAAGGTGGGGGGTGTAGGATACAAAGTAGCAATGTACATCGAGACTTAACCTTCATAGGACACTACAATGATAGCTGGATATTCACGTCCTATCTTTCTTCGATTCTCTACCTATGTTATTTGATAGTTATTTTTTATATTTACCTTTGATCTTCATTTTTAACCACTTACAAGATAAATTATTATATATTCAATTCCAATATATTGTATGCAACAACCTGGCCCTTAAGAAGAGTCAAATAAGAGTTTTGCTTTTCCTTCTATTGTTTCTTGTTGTTCTCTTTGATATCCTTTCTACTAAAAAAGAGCAGGGAGTTCTAATGGGCTTCCTGCATTATCTTGTGTTTGATGACTAATTGTTGTTAACACCCTCTGTATTTGATTGGTTAGTAGCGCCCACAAATTTTGCATCATTATTTAGTAAATTGCTATTGTAAAACATATTAATAAACTTTTCCGCATCTATTTTTATTTATCTATTTTTTTATTTATTTTGAGACTTTTAGTGCAACTCGTCATGGTTGAAAATTCCAAAATGCTTGTGTCAGGAAAGAGATGTTAAGGAATGTTTTTTTAATTATATATATATTTCCTCTAATCATTATAAAATGAGATTTTTATCTAATAATCCATACTAGAATCATTTATTAGCAAAGGAACTTGACTTTTAGGTACCGTGTAGGGACCGGCAATGTTGACAACACGGTCATTGTCCATTCTGGTGTCTCTTGTTTTCTACTTCTCGTAGTTGATGTTATATTTCTTTACAAGCGGGTGTATGGGTAAATATAGGATATAATGTTAATATATTTAAATATTGAAAGATTTCATTGTTATAGAATAAAATAGTGATATATTATTATATTAGGTTATTTGTAATGTTTGGCAATTTTTACGAGTTTCAATATACTTTTGAAGTATTTGAAACTTTATAAAACAATAAATGAAGAGACAGTTATCAATTAACAATTCACTAATTTGTAATTACATAGGTTAATAATCATCGTAGGACCCATCTACTGTTAAAAAATCATAAGCTTAAATGTTAAAGTCATGAGTACCAGGCAATGTTATTTAATAAAGGTGCATTCAGCAAAAGTTAATAACCATAGTGTAATACATTCAATGGTTATTATAAAAAAGACTCTATCTAATTTTTTTAAAATCTTATCTAATGTCATACATCATAATGACTCAATCTTGGTAAATGAGACACATTTAATTTTGACAATATGGGGCCTACCTAAAGTTAATAATTACAATGAAAGCCCCTTAGTGTGATATTTGTAGGACCCACCTAATATTCATTATTAACAAGGGCTAGTTAATTATGATATGACTATAGGATCATAGATTAAACTTTAGGCACTGTGGGGCCAATATAATATTGAGAATCATAGTTGTACTCTTATAAAAATCATTGATGTTAAAACTTGTAAAGGGCCATTGCTCATAAACTTTCAAATGCATGGGTTTTATTAAAACTTTAGATTTCTTTTAACAAAAGATTATTTTATTCAACAAATCCTTGAATATTCTAATATAAAGTTTTTTGGAAGAAAGAAGATATTGTAATATCCTTTCTAAGTTATCCAAATACTTTCTTTTTAAGTGAATAGATTATATTCTAAGTGCCGATTGGATTGTAGATACTTGGGAGTGGAATGCTCTTTTGGGCTAGCCACATCCTAACCAACATATACATGCAAGCTTGGATGAAAATGCAATTTGAAGCAGGGTTCAAGCCAGGCTTGGGATTGGATTTTATAGTTTTGAGTTCAATTTATTTTATCTGTTAGCATACCATTTCGTGTGACTAAGGCGTCTAAATTGCACTTGTAAACTATAAAATCCAAACACCACCTAATTGAATTTTTTAATTCCTAAAAAAAATCTTGTTTTTTTATGATGAGGAATCCTCCAACCCCGTGCGATTGATCATTGGTAAATCTTAGGATACATAATACCACCAACTAGCACTGTGTATCGAGGAAGGTCCAAATAGTATGAAGCCAAGATCTCCAGCTCATTACTGAACTTCTTAATCCCAAAAACTTGACGTGACGTTTCGAATGGGTAACAATAGATGTTTTGATGGTCGGATGATGGGATCTTATGGCTGGTCAACTGTATCTAATGGTTTAGTGGTTCTTTAATAGTAGGGATGATATAGATCTAAGAGCTAGTGGTTCAAATATAGATATCTAGCGGTTGGATCGTAGCTTAGGCAGTAAGAAACTCCTAGATTTGGAAGTTTAAGGTTGGCTGACAGAGCTGATGACGTAGATCTAAAGCTTTTGTGAGAGGGAAGAAAATAGATAAAGATAATAGGAATACCTGTCTTGGGCTTTCACGTCCAAACTCTGACCAAGATGAATTATTGAAGATCCCCTGAGCATACAATAAAAACTCAAAGAGAACTCAAAAGAGGGAAGCAATTTGATTTGGAAATCGAGGTTCAATTTAAAGTAATTCCACTCTCAATTTCAATGTCACTCTCAATTTTGGTTTTAAAGCTCGATTTTGACTTATCTTTTCAAATAAGAATAGTCTAATCCAAATTAAAAAAGGGTTAATGCAACTAAAATTCACTGAAGCTTATTTCCACATAGCTATGTCACCAACGGTCCTTACATCATCTACAACTTTCAGAGTTCTCCCTTCACTACAAGAATATAGCATGGCCCACATAATGATGATATGAATAGTTAAAATTGAATATCAGACCCTTCAAAGATATATTCTAAAATTTCATTTTGATAGACATGGATCCTACAGTGCGGTTAAGAGCATGATGAAAATGTGATTAAGTGGTGATGAATGCAAGTTTGGTTCTCTGTTTGAATCTATTATATATGAACTTACAGGTCTTCAGAAATCTATGATGCATCTCACTGAATGATAGTTTAAACCATTCAAAACAAATGCTGACCCCTCTAGTGACACCTACTAAAATTTCATTTTAATAGACATAGATCCTAGTGCTCAATTGAACACGTGATGGAATTGTGACTAAATGGTAACGAAGACGAGTTACGTTCTCTGTTTGCATATATTATATGTGAATTTAGAGGTTTCCGAGAATCTATCATGAGTCTCACATAATGATAATTTGAACAACTCAAAATAAATATCAACCTGGCCTTTATTGAAATAGACTCGAATCTCATTTCAATAGACGTGGGTGGGATTCGATTAACACATGATGACAATGTGATTAGGTGATGATGAATGCAAAATTGGTTCTCTGTTTGCAACTATCATGTCTAAATTTTTTAGTCTCCGGGAATCTATCAAAAATGGATTTCAACCTCTCCAATGACATGTACTAAAATTTCATTTCATTATTCATGGATCCCGCCTTTCAAATCAGTGCATGATAGAATTGTGATTAGGTGGTCGAAGTTTAGTTTATAGCTGTGATTTACTAAAGTATTCATTTATTCTTTATTGAATGAATGTTTAATATATAATTTATAGTCTTAATTGTCTCAATATGTAAATTCTAAAATGAAAGTGCATAAAAAAGCAAAGAGATTGAGGAATATTCTAGATAAAGATCACACAAATCGGGGCTCAGATTGATTGCTTGATTTTTCATGGAGTAATGTGGATTCGGGTTTCAATAGGCCCAAACCCATCCCAAAAAACTTATATTGCATTAGATGGGAGTCCAACACTGAACCTATAAAATAGCATGTAACAATTTTGACCAACTGTGCTATTTATTTCATATAATGAAAACTACCAATACATATATATATATATATATATATAGGAGAATATTAGTATGCATCAATCCCTCGCCATAGAGTCTTATATGTAAAGGAAGCAAATGGACTGGGCAGAGCTGGATCCGACGTAAGCCCAGCTCAGTTTGGATCAAGCTTTAGCCTTATTTTTTGATATATGGAATGAGCTTGGATTCATTAGTGGAAAGTCCAAAGCCCAGCCTGGCCCAAATGAGAGACGCATTTGAAGCAAGGAGTAGGCTTAAACACCGGCATTGCCACACAAATACAGTATTCCAACAGGCTCATCTACAACTAGGGGCAATTTATTGAAGGTTTTTTTTTTTTTAAACTGAAACTAAGCCACCTGGGCTTGGGTTAAACTTATTTTAGACAGTTTGGACTTAGGCCAGGTACTTTGGACCAAGTTTGGCTGAGGCTGGGCTTGGGCCAATGGTTTAAGATTTGGAATGGAAATTTAAAGACGTGCAACCTAATTTTCCTTTTATCCCTCATGTTTGTTATGTATTGCTTGGGCACCATGTCTCATGGACAAGATTACAAGTTTCTTTTTTTGGTTTCGTGGAAATTTAATATCTTTGAGGGACAATTTCTAGGTACTACATATTGGTGTTGTTTGTGAGGAGAAACCTCCTAAAATTCAGGGCTGCTTTTGATGATGGTTTTGATGCATAATCTCACAAGAGCTTGTGCGCAAGAGAAAATGTTTTTTGCCTGGAGTTTTAAAACCATTTTTTTTATTTTTGATCCTTGATATATACTCTTACACATGTAAATAATACTCTCTTTTTTTATTTTATCAACTTTCGCTTTAAGTTTATATGAAATTCTCAAATAAAATCTTACATTATTTAATTATTTATTAGTTTTTAAATATTTGAAGCCAATAAAAGATCAATGACTATCAATTAATAGAAATATTTATTTAAAAAAAACTTGACCCCTATCAATAATATTATACCTAATTTTTATTTATTTTATATTTTATTTTTTATACAGAAAAATGATTGTACCCAGCATGAGCTACGGTGCTAGTTCATCACATAACATAAGAAAGAAGATAATACAATAGTCTCTTAATAATAAAATTAATAATAATAATAATAATACTAATGATGAAGAAACTAACAAAGGGGAAGGACTTGCGGCGTTCGGAGTGATGACATCAACCCCAACATTATAGTCATTCATGTTGACTTCTAAAACTGTACAGCAATGTAGATCATAGACCCGTACGCATATGATATGAAGTTAGCAAAATACATACCGAGTTGAGATATCATAGTTCTTAGCTCGAAACGGCTTTTTATCTCACAACTTGGAAATCGAGAAGGGTTTTGTTTAGCCATGAGAGGTCAAAATGGTGGGGCCTAATTTTGATTGGAGCTAGAATTTAACATCTAAGCCATATTAAGTAGATGGCTTGGGGCTTGAAATGCACAGGTCAGTCTATACAAGTCCATGGAATTTGAGCCCCAGAAATCATTTTTTCAAGCCGTCTATCAACAACTACATAAATGGGCCCTGTGATGAATGCACCCATCTACAAAATCTTTTGGCACATGATAGATATTGGGTCCATCTGATGGATGGATAAAGAGGATGATTAAACATGACATAGACTTGTTTTAGATAGAAAAGATGATATTAGATGGGTGCATCTGTACTAGCGTTGAAGAGTTGATGGCGAGGTGCCTCTTTTTGACTGTCGTGACGAGAAAACAAAAAGATGTGAAAGAAGATAAGAGGGAAATGCTGTGGCAGCATCCTCCTCAGTACCAAGCAGCTTCATCCTGATTTCAGGGCTGCATCAGCTTGAAACTGGGTCAATCGTCTAAAACCTCATTGGATGAAAATCTAAGAGAGCTGAAGTTCTTATAGTGGTTTTTTCCGTTTGTATTTTGTAGGTGGTTTTCTCTCTTGTTTGGGTGTTTTTCTGTATCTCTGTTTGTTGGTTTTGCTGCGTCTATGAAAAGAAAAAGAAATGAGAGACATAGATGAGATGCATCCAGCGGTTCATCTCCCTCTGCGTGGATGTTGGTGGGCCATCTGCTGCTGCTGCTGAAAGAGTCATGCCAACGTGGAACTAAAGAAAAAAAAATCTAATAAAATAAAGAGTTTTTTTTTATATACTCCCAAAGGTTTTAAGGATTTGTATATAAATCCCTATGAATTTAGCGTTTGTAAATAAGCTCCTACTTTTTCACTTTAATACTTGTCATGTCTCCAGAATTAGTATTCCTTATGGATAAAGACAACCACGAAAAAGTGTGCTAAATTTTTATAAAGATGGTAACTTTTCCTTGACATTAATTAAATATGGATGAGTAATTGAATATGTTATTATTTATACAAGAATACCATTAATTTATCTGAAGTCCTAACTGCCTCTCTCGATAACTTTCTCATGCACAGAAACCCTAATCATGTATTTTGAAATTTTTATCGATCCAATAGTTTGTCGTGCATGGATTGAATTGATTATAATCAATTATAAGTACATGAATTAATTGTTATATATTATGATCGGTTTTGATTTAATAAAATAGGCCATGGACTGATAATAATGGATTTATGGAGATTTATTTTCATTTACTAAATGTAATTGTTAACTTTACAATCTTTATAAAATAAATAAGTCCAAGTTTTTAAAATTATGTCTATAGATATAAAGAGATAGTTAAAATTGTTATTTCATTCTAAAAGACTAGGATGGTTAGAAAGCTATTGATTTTGGGAACACAGAGGTATTATAATGAAAAAAACTAAAAACCTATTTCTAAATACTAAAACCGTGGGTCTGATTTACCAATGGTATCAATCTTTGGGTGTATAAAAAAATCTAAAATAAATTGAGGAAAACACTATTAAAAGAAAGAGGAGAAAGAAATATAAAAAAGCAGCAGAGTTTGACTGTCAACCCTATCTTCGTTCTCTTTCCTGGAGTGGTGAGTTGGTGAGCTGTTCGTTCCGTAGAAAGATAACCATAAAAAATATGCGACCTCACTATACCGTACAGTTTTTCTTTACTTTTTGTGGACAGACTTTGCAGTCGTGATCTCGGGAGTCGCCAATTCCCTCAAGTCAATGGCTTCTCTGTTCTCGGGGGCTGTTTTCTAACCAAATGTTGGAATGCCCATCAATTGTTGACTTGTTATCTCCAGCATTTAAAAATTGCCCATTTGGACGGTGCCACCCCATTTTCTGGTCATTAGGGCCTATCAAATTCTAATTTTTAAATTTTTATTATGTATTGGAGCGTCTTTCAAATAAGAGAAGACAACATTTGGGGCTTACTCTTGTATTAGAATTCCTTATGGGAATTTTTTGTATCGAAAATTTACAAACATAACGCTGTGGGTTGTCTTTTAGAATTCTCATAATTTCAGCCTCTCTGGGTTTGTGGATGTTTGCATTATGGAAGGATTCAAGAATTTCAGCGGAGGAGACAATTTTTTATGAATTTTTTAAATTAACTAAATATGAATCCATATGACTCTAGTAAAAAAAGGTCCTGGGAAATTCATAAAACTCTCCAATAAAAAGTTTTTGGAAATCCGGCAAACAAAGAGGCCCTTGAAAATCAAATGTCGTAAAAGAGCAAATAATGATCAGTTTAGTGGTTGCTCAACTCTTGTTGGAGTTTAAACCAAAAAAAAAAAAAAAAAAAAAAAAAACTCTTGTTAGAGTTGATTTAAAATAGCTACACACATGCAGGATTCGCTATGATTAGCCCATATTTTATACTAGCAAACTAGCTAGTATTACACACATTTGTAACCAAAATGCCCCTAAGGCATTCTCAAGATAGTGATTACTAGTAAAGTCATCTATCCAGGGTAGAGAAATCTTGAGTTGAATAGTGAAACTCCATAGTGGGGTCCATCCATTAAAATCTAAGTAATTCAAAATGTACTCTCCTTGTGTATGAAATTCACTACAATCGAGTTGGTTCCATCACATTGATTAGTTGATGTACAATATGATTAAAACATTATCAATTTATATTCATAATTATGTTATTAATCAATGGTCAATTTTATGGTGAGATCAACTTCTATTATAGAAAAATTTGAAAATAGCTCATATTCAATATTAGATCATTCATTTTGAGCAACTTGAATATTCAATAGGTAGACCTACCATTGAGTTCCACTTCTCAACTTGGGGTTTCTATTTTAGCCTAGGGGTCATTTGTTTGATGTGCATAATTCACATGCGTAAATAATCCATGGTGGACTCAAACATGTAATTGGGTTTTGGGGCCAAATCATGAATTCTTATGTGGGTTTTACGGGCAAACCCATAATCTTCGTGTAGATTCAAAAGTGGATCTAGATTTTTATATGGATTTTGAAAGATGCCCGATGCCTCCTTGGAGTGACTGCCCTACGACTATATATCTATGTCCGCCCATATGCGTAATAGTAATGCAACATTATGTTTGTTTGAGCTCATTTATACATCTGATGTGCAATAAGGTGTTAAATAGTATGTTGATAAGGTTATTTTTATATCAAATTCTCATACTTAAACAAGTGTGATATGCTTTCATATCTTCCACCTAAAAAAAAAAAAGGCTTGAGCACAAGTCTTCCCACTATTAATTTTTTTCCTTTCATTCATCTGTGTCTAATATTTGTAATCTAAACCATCCAATCCATGTTTTAAGTTAATAAACACTAAGATCTAATAGTTTATTATCTTGAATTTTCATAAATCTTGCGTAATTTGTGAAAAATTCCAAAAGCATTGCCATCTATAAATCTAATCTTTTACACTACTCCAACCCCCATTCCATGATTTAACTATTAAATATTCTTATATTAACAATAAACATCAAGCAATTTACCTTCACATCTTAAATCTAAAAAGTTCAAGCAACCGTTGGAAATATTTATTTACTCATATAAAAACAATAATTTTAACAAACATGATAATGAAATTCACATATGTACTATTTTTGTACATGCTACATTTATTGTAAGTAACATTAACTTGGGTATGAAAAAAAAATAATGGGCAAAACTAATTGGATTCAGATCAAGAGAGGAAACCCTCCACGGTCACGTCCTCCCTGGTGGACAGCATGCTCATTCTGTCAATGCATAATAGGCTGCTACTAATAACGTGAGTACCAATCAAGATGGGGGTTTCGCTCAAAGGATCAGGACTCAAACCAATTATCCACCCTGCCTAAATGTCCAACGACCCCACGAACAGGGGATGATTCGGACTGAGAATAGTCGTTACTGGTTACTACACTGTCACGCGTTCCCTGTTGAGTGTCTTGCTTTTCCACAGACAACAAAGACTCGAATACTTACCCCTCGAAAGAATGCCGGGTCTCGTGGTCTCCGTACGTGGGCTTAGACTGCACTACACGCGCTCGATAGATCGCGGTCGCGATCGCGATCGCATTTACGACTTTCGAGTCTCCCGCATCCTGCTTGTGTGGACCGAGGTGGGGATGGTGATGGATTGTTTTATATAAATATATATACATATTTCAACTGTCAATCAATCATGCTCTCTTATAATAATATACAGACGTATGGGGTACATGTGTAGTGTGTACAGTGTACAGTACCGACACTCCCGCATCTTCCGTATTCATTAAAACATATCGTGTTGGCTGTTGAGAGTACATCGAATTCTTCATGGTTGGCCTTCTTCAGCAATGCCGATACTTTCATAATTAGGGTTTGCATATTTTGAGAAATACTAAAGTTACACTTTCACTTATATCCTTAGTTATTTAGGGTTGAAAATCCATCGGTTTTGGTGAGTCCACGGTGAATCCGAAATTAAAAAAAAAAAAAAACCGGTTGTGAGATGAAGGACTTAGAATCGAAACCGTTAAAAAAAAAATGACCCAAAATAGCAACCGAAATCATATATGGAGAGGGTCCGAGACTTGTTTTATACGGAGAATGCTTTAGAGAAAAGTTAACTTTTAGAAAAACTTTTCAAAAATAGAGGTAATTTGTTAGGTCTCAGGTTCACGGGTCGGAACCAAGGTGAAACCAAACCCAAAACCATCTAGGTTATGAGTCCAAAAATAGAATTCAGACATAGATCCATTTATTTATTGGGACCTAAATAAAAACCTAGATATGATTATTAATGGTTCGAAACTTTCGGGTAATCGGATAATTGAGAACCCATTTAGAAACCTATAGTTACTCCTCACATTTGTCCTAGATGTATGTCATATCCAGCACAAATATGAACTACAAAAAGCACTGAAAAATAACCATGTGAGTAAATGAGAGTGTAGGTATAGCATTGCTCATATCTTTTATAAAGCATTACAAATGATCCCAATTGAAATACCTGAATGCGTGATTAACATTTCAGATGCTAGATCTATGAGAATTCTTTCTGGCAAAATATCATCTCGAATGATCGTTTAAAGAATTCTTCCTAATCAAATGAGTCATTTGACATTGAAATTTGAGTGAATCACCAACCTTGAAATCTGTCAGCAATTGTAGATGAGGACAAGTCTCTTCTAAAATGGTTGCAACTAAATCTGCCCTTAGCCCAAATTTCGAAACCCTCATTGCCTTCCACCATTTAAAAGTTGTTTGTGACTTTTTAAGTTGGTCGAAATTCAAATATCCAACTATGAAACATAAATTTTTGAAATGCTAAGAGAATGGCCACCATATTAATGTCAAAATTTTCCATTATGAGAAATTATTATCATAAAAATCTTTCAGGGCTTATTTTGTTGCAAGTATTTCTTGGCAGGGATTTTCTTTTATTTGAAAATTTTGAAAGGGTAGTAGGCGTTGTCTTAAGAGCATTCTAAATGACCATTTTGAATCACTATAATTTTATCTTCTAGATCTTGAATGAAACTATTGTTAAGCAGAATTCTTAGATATCTAGCATTTATAATACTATACCACATTCTAGAATTCCACTTTGTTGGGGGATGGCATTTTGAATTATTCAAATTAGCCATTCGAATTATTCAAATTAGCCAATGTAAGATCTTAGAATGCGTGCAACTAAATAGGCTCTAAGGACATGCTTATTGATTAAATAAGTAAATAAATCAATTCTTCTGTGATTATGCAAAATACTATTTCTAATAGGTCGGTCTAACTTGATTTTCCATCAAAACCGCAGAAAAGGTTGTTCTTGAAATTGATTTTCAACTTGTTCAACGTAGGTTTTCATCCAATGTTAGAAAAAAGAAAAAAAAAGGTAGGAACGTTAGGTTTTCCTCGACTGTATAGAAAACTGGTGAGAGGAATCCTCCAAAATTTAATTACCAAACTCGACTAAAGCTTAGCTCTTTAAAATGATATTATAAACGATAATACAGTAAATATGGTGGTTGGCCATGTATCATGTATGATGTTTCCCTTCATAATATCATCCTCACTCTTTATTTATTGTGGCTCAATTTGTTGGTTGGATGCCTCCGGAACTGCAATGACAGCGATTCGCAATTGTAGCAGTTGGGCACCAGCAAGGCATTTTTTAGGGTTGCTTCATGTCTTGTCTTGAATATTTTTGTGATAAACACTTGATTGGTTTAGCTCTTTTTTTTAGTAACTCTGACCATTTGTAGTAATTGTTAAAAATATATATATATATAAAATCATCATAAACGATCCCCTTAACCAAAAAATTAATATTAGGCGTGAATGCACCCCAGTGGTCAAATATAATCACTCTAATTTACATTTTTGGAATTATAGACGAGCATTGGATTCGATGTTCTTCTTTCAACATCAGATTCGATGCTCAATTATGCAACATGAAGTCTCTTTCTCCTTAAAAATGATGGTTTCTTCCCTCTCATATCCAGCAGCGGCGACAGAAGGTAGGAGCCTGACAGTGGATACTATCGATGGGAGATTACTCCCTTTTCCGGCGATAGTGAAGAATCTGGAAAATTAAGACCAGTGAAGAATCTGGAAAATTAAGACCCCACACCGTTGCCAAAACCCAAAGCACAAAAAAAAAAAAAAAAGGAAAAAAGAAAAAAAAGGAAACCTCTTCTCACTTTCTTCTTCCTCAGAAACTCATCTCACAGCTCCACTACCAACTGCTCCTCCCAAACATTTTCAAACAACAAACTCTTCCAAACCTATACCGACCTCCCCCACCTCTGCTCCTTTCTCCTCTGGACCTACAATCCCTCTAATTCCTCCATCGCCTTCCAAGCATCCCTTCCCAATCCCATTGGCTTGATTGCTTGGGCCATCAACCTCACATCAAAAGTATGATTGTGGCCTAGTCCTTTATGACATTCCACCAATCCAACAGTTTCATGACTGTTCAGACATTAAACATAGAGGGAAAAATCCATTGTTTGAAGCTTTCTATTGTATAACTGAGCATCAGATTTGATTCTGGAAAAAGAAAATAAGCATTGAATCCAATGCTCGTCCATAATGCTAAAAAAATAAAACGGAGTGGTCATATTTGACCACTTCGGTGCACCTACTCCTAATATTAATCTTTTTTTGTTAAGGGACCATTTATAATAACTTTTCAGGTAAAATCCTAAAAAAAGGGATTTTTTCTTGGAAAAGTTCCCTCACAGTTTTTATAAAACAAAAGATATCTCAAAGATTTTTATTGTCCGGAGTGGTCTCCTAAGCCCTTTTCGTTTTTTTTTTTCAATATTATTCATGGGCATAGATGTCTATGCTCTATGCTCAAGTGCAATATACATAAAACCTTTTCCCTATTCCTTACTTTTGTTCATCATCTCTTCTTTTTTGTTTGATCAAGGGTTCTGTTTAGGTTCTGTCTGAGTAAAGAGAGGAAAATCAAGAAGAAGAAAAAAGAGAAAGAAAATAGAAACAAAAGAAAAAAGAGAAGAAGACAAGGAAAAGAATGACGGAAGAAGAAAAGAGAAGAAGAAGAACAATAAGGGAGAAAAAAAATAAATGTTGGGAGGAGAAAGAGAATAAAAAAATAAATGTTGGGAGGAGAAAGAAAATGAAAGTGGGTAATGAAATGTGAAATAAGAAGAGAAATAAGAGATGATAAAGAGAATCAAAAGAAATAACTGAAATAAGAAGAAAAAGGGAAAGAAAAAAATATTACACTTGAGCATAGATATCTATGCTTAAATGTAATATACCCAAAGCAGAATTATTATTACTTTTTAGACATTGTTGATGAGCATAGATACAATTTCAAAAAAAAAAAAAAAATTGATTCTACTTTGGGTATGTTATGCTTGAGCATTGATATATATGCTCAAGCATAGTATACTCAAAATCCTTTTCTCATTTCTTCTTTTTTATCGTCATCTCTTCTTCCTAGTTTGGTGGAAGGTTCCATTTATGTTTTGTCTAGGGTGAGGAGGGAAAATTTAAGAAGAAGAAAAAGAAAAAGAGAAAATAAAAGAAAAAGTGAACCCAAACATTTATCTTCTCAGCATTTTTTCTTCTTCTTCTCTTTTCTTCCTCCTTCCTCCTCTTCCTTGCTTATCTTTTTCTTTTATTTTCTCTTTCTCTTTTTCCTCTTCTTGATTTTCCTCTTTTTACCCTAGATAGAATGTAAACGAAACCCTCCACCAAACTAAGAAGAAAAGATGACAAAGAAGAAGAAGGAATGGGAAAAGGATTTTGCGTATGCTACGCAAGCATAATATATTCAAAGTAGAATCAAGGTTTTTTTTTTTAGACATTGTTAATGAGCAGCGATATCAATGCTCATCAATAATGTCTAAAAAATTCATGATTCTACTTTGGGCTATGCTTGAGCATAAATATCTATGCTGAAGCGTAATATTTTTTTTCTCCCTTTTTCTTCTTGTTTCAGTTCTTTCTTCTGATTCTATTTCTCTTCTTTTCTACTTATTTCTCTTCTTATTTCACCCTCAATTACATACTCTTATTCTCTTTCTCCTACCAATATTTCTTCTTCTTCCTTCGTCCTCTTCCTTGTCTTTTCTTTCTCTTTTGTTTCTATTTTGTTTCTTTTTTATTCTTCTTGATTTTTCCGTCGTTGCACCAAAAGCTAAACAAAACCCTTGACCAAACAAAAAAGAAAAAATGATAAAGAGGAAGAAGGAATAAGGAAATAATTTAATGTATGTTATGCTTGAACATAGAAAGTTTATGTTCATGAATAATATTTGAAAAAAATGAAAAGATTTCTAGGACTACTCTAGGTCATAAAAAATTTTGAAGTCCTTTTTATTTTATAAAAACCCTAAAATAAGTTTTTGGGAAAAAAACCCCAAAAAACAAAGGGTTAATCCAGCTGTGTCTTTGACTAGTTGACGTTGATTGATAAATTGACAGAATTAGTCTCAGAGTCCCCTTGTCCATGCAAAAGGAAATTGCAGAGAAGGGAACCAATCTCATCTTGTTTGACCCTTCTCTCTGTCTCTAGATTCCCAGATCACCCCATTCAAAATCTCGAAGTTGAAACCTTCAAACTCCTCGTGTTTCGACTTTTAACAGTTCCATCTTTCCTTTCTTCCCACTCAGAAATTAGCAGTGGAAAAGCCAACATTTTCCATCTATATTGTTTTATATCTAGCTAAAGATCAAAAGGTCTCCTATTGGCTTTGTTTCCTGGTTTTTGCAGAGGTATCACTTTTGACTGTCAAACGTGTATATCGCCCTTTTTTTCCATTCTTTGTCGGATCTTTTTTTCCGTTCTTTGTCGGATTTCGTTTTACAAGGTGCAGTGGACTGATGTGAATGTTCCTTCTTCTTTTTATGAACTGATTTGAAAATTCCAACTTGGATATTGGTATAAATATCAGGGAATTGTTCAGAAAGGTGGATCAGGAGTGGTGTCAATTAAAAAAGTTCGATTCTTACTCGGTTTTTGCTCTGGTGGCTGGTTGGAATTTGGTGGTAAGAGTCCTCTCTCTCTCTCTCTCTCTCTCTCTCTCTCTCTCTCTCTCTCTCTCTCTCTCTCATCTGCTTTTGTTCATTGAATTTTGTGGTCTAATTCAAGAACTTTTAGTTGGTTTTGTTGGGTTTTATTTCATACTTTGATTTGAGTTACCGGTTGTGGGTTTGGTTCATATTATTACTGATTGAACTTCTGATTGTTGTTTGTTTCATTTTTAGTGTTTTTCTCATCAACCCAATTGTCTGTTTGATGGGAGATTATTTCTTCCCCTCTTATTGTTCTTTCATGTAGTGTAGAATCATGAGCTTGTTCCTTTCGTCATAGAGGTTTGAAACTTTCTGGATTTTTCGTTTTGATTAAAATATATGATTTGAATACTACGTCACCTTTCAATTATTATAGAAGCGGTCCAATATATCACCCAAGCATGAAAGGCTATTTCAACTAGTCTGATGCTTCATCAGAAAAAAAGAGAAAAAGGGTCTTCTCATCTACCAGCTAATCTAATTATAATTGAAAAAACAAGATCTGTGGAATAGGGGATCTGTGAAGAAGACCCACAAAATATCATTAGTGAGTTAATCAAATATTTACTTTCATAGAAAGTTACATGAGTGGACAGATTTACCTGCCTCCCATCAGGTCAAATACCACGGAGATACCCTTGCCACAAAAAAAAAGAGGGGGGGGGGGGGGGGTGGGGGGGTGGTGTCACATGTCTACTTTATTCGGAAATTACAAAGATGTTATTCTGGTTGGCAGTCATTTAGAATCATAATTCTGTTCATCATCTATGTAAATTACCAAACTTCAATTAGGCTTGCAATGCTTACATTTTATTCATCAATAGAAACTCAACCTTAAGAAAAAAATTCACAATTATTTTGTTCTGTTTGGCAGATTAATCCTTCCAGCTGAGGTGCCCCCTTTCTTCATGGGTTTGTATTTTTCCTCACTTGTATCAGATTGGAAAGAATTGTTGGGAAGAAAAGTATTGGGTTCATACGAAGTAGGGGATCTCTTATCTAGATCCATCAGTTTCAGTGGAACCGATTCAGAAATAGACTTGATGATTTCGAGTAGTTTTAAGGCTAAGGATTGTGAAAGGAAGTTGAAGTCAAATGGGTGTGCTAAAATTACCATTGAACATTCACTAAGCTTCAAGAACTGGGAACCTGAAATGGCTGTTTCGCTCAAGATGAATGAAAATGTAGACAATGTAAAATCAGAATTAGTTACCATTAATCATATTGACAGTGAAGAAGTCCTCAAATCAAAGCCTGACAGATGCTCTCCAGTATCAACTCCACCAAGGCCTATGAGTGCACGCGATGCTGCTGCAGTTAAGCTGCAGAAGGTCTACAAGAGTTACCGCACCCGAAGAAATCTTGCTGATTGTGCAGTTGTGATTGAGGAGCTTTGGTTAGTATCTTAAATCTCTATTCTCTAAATTGTTATTTAAAGCCACTTCAGCATCAGCTATTTTACTCTAGATTACATCGTTATGGTAGTTTAATTGGGTTACACTTTGTTAAAACAGGTGGAAGGCATTAGACTCTGCAGCTCTGAAACAGAGCTCTGTGTTATTTTTTGATGTCGAAAAGCCAGAGACTGCTGTTTCACGATGGGCGCGGGCAAAAACAAGGGTCGCTAAGGTATTTACAACATAATTTCACCATGAAGATTGTAAATGGAAAATTATACAGACCTGCTTTTTAAACGGAAAATTTTAGAACCCATGTCCTGCCTTCTTGTAATACATATATGTCAAGTGTCAACCCAGATAATGGAAATTATGGGATATAAATAGAGCTTGGCACACAATCTGTAATGAGTGGATGGTCTTTTCCTGTTGGTTGATGATAATTCATTAGTAACTGTTCATATGATGATCACCAATTGGGCACTCTGGATTATCCAATCAGCATGTATCGGCAAAACTCCATCCTGTGATGTTATAATAGGCTATCGGTTTCCACCATATTCATTATGACTTTTTTTTTTCTTGCTTGTTGCATGATTCAATGTTTTCTGTTTCTGCAGGTTGGGAAAGGTCTTTCCAAAGATGAGAAAGCCCAAAAGCTTGCCTTGCAACACTGGCTCGAAGCTGTAAGCTGCCATCCTCTACTTATATTGCATTTGTGTTAAACTGGAAGTTATTCTTCTATCTAAGCATTAAAAACAAATCTGGGGGAGGGTTATGGAAAAATTGGTTTTCGGAGTTTGGTTTATCTTCTCATAATTTTCAACTTCTCTTTGATAACGATGCTACATTTTCAACCTATAAATCGTTAGGGTGAAAAACTGGTTTCTGGGGATGGTTGGCAGTGTTTAATCTCAAGCTAACTAATAAAAGTGAGATGTTCATTAAGTTATATAACCATTCTCATCTTCTCCATCATTTCCTTACAGATTGACCCACGCCATCGCTATGGACACAATCTGCATCTCTATTATGATGTTTGGTTCGATAGTGAGAGCACCCAACCTTTCTTCTACTGGTTAGTACTTCTTACCGGCTTTTCTCTCTTCCAAGACAACTCTGTAATTCCAAAGCTTATCATCCTTTTTTCTCCTCTTGGTTATGAAAATGAAGGTTGGATGTGGGCGATGGCAAGGAAGAGAATCTTGAGCGGTGTCCAAGGAGCGATCTGAATCGCCAATGCATTAAATATCTTGGACCAGTAAGTTGCAGCCATCATATTATGAGCGTTTTTATTCTCATATGCTATCTATTATTACCATGCTACACTTTGACACATGCATAGTACATTTAAATGCATACTCACTCGTGTACATGTGAGTGCATTTTGTGTTGGTGCATTAAGGTTGATGTGTGAAACTCATGTCTGCTTCATCATTTCTTTTTGCAGAAAGAGAGAGAGGCATATGAAGTCATTGTAGACAGTGGGAAGCTTGTCTACAGACAAAGTGAAATGGCTGTAAACACTTCGGAAGGTTCTAAGTGGATCTTTGTTCTCAGCACATCTAGGGCATTATATGTGGGACAGGTGCACATTAAACCTAGTATTTTGTATTGAAATATTAGATTTCATTTAGAATGCAGTGACTTCAAAATACGTGAATAAGAAAACAAAAGAGCTAATTTTATTTTACATGGGCGGTTTTAAATCAATTGTTTCTAAATTTTATTGTTGATCTTGTGTGCAGAAGAAAAAAGGTTCCTTTCAACACTCGAGTTTTCTTTCTGGAGGGGCCACAACAGCAGCTGGAAGATTGGTTGCTGAAAATGGTGTGCTCAAGGTAAGCGAACTTCATATATTGTACTGCATGGCCTTTTTTCTTCTTACGTAGTTGGCTGTTTGTTTTATATAAGATGTTGGTGTTTATTTAGCTACTGTGAAGATGATTAACATAATTTGTTGTATTCAAAATTTTCAGGCTATATGGCCATACAGTGGACACTATCTCCCTACAGAGGAGAACTTCAAGGAGTTCATTAGCTTCCTTGAAGAAAATAATGTAGACCTCACCAATGTCAAGGTACTCATTTACCTTCTGTTTTCATCTGAGTACATCCAATGGCTGCTGTCTTATAGAAGGGATGATCCACACAAAAGATGATGAATCCATTCCCCGTTGTCGGATGAATTCAAATTGGAAGTGAGAAGTGGGCTATCCAGATCATAAAATGTCAGAAAAAAGTGTGACCCCTTTTATTTACCCAGATTTGCAACAGCAGTGACAAATATCAGATTCAAATACATTGAATTCTTCCCTGCTATAGGCTGCCTTGCTATGTTCACATCACCACCTACAGTTGAGTAAATTTTAGAGTTGACATTGTTGATGTTTGTTGCTTCTCTTTCCAGAGATGTGCAACGGATGATGACAGCCCACCATGCAAAGCATACGGGGAGCCTCATGAAGAGGAGGTATTGGTGCATTCAACTTCATCTGATACAATGGAGGATGCGACATCTAAAGAGACCGACAAGGCAGCAGATGGCACGGACAGTGTTGCCAATGTGGGAGCGCCTGCATACCGCTTGGGCAAACCTGTGTCATGCAAGTGGTCTACTGGAACTGGGCCTCGTATTGGAATTGTAAGAGACTACCCTGCAGAGCTACAATTCAGGGCACTTGAACAAGTAAACCTTTCGCCTAGGGTCACACCTGGAGCCTTTGGAAAATGTGGACCCATCCCATCCCCGCGCCCGAGTCCAAAGGTCAGGCTCTCTCCAAGGCTTGCTTGCATGGGCCTCCCTAGCCCTAAACATGCTGTTCCAAGTTCCCAAATAGACGTTTTGTGTGCCAATTGACTCATTGGCAGAAGTGTCCACAGCATTGTTTTGATCCAACATGGTCTTTAGCCGACCAAACAGCCACCATGTGAAGTCAAAGGCCTTCCCTGATTTCATAGCGATGTAACTGATGCTTGAAGCAACTAACCTCGCAATTTCAATTAATTAATCAATTCTTTCTTTTTTGTAAGAAATAATGATAAATGTAATGTGGAGAAATTTAATAAGCAAATCATTGCTCTTTCCTTCTTCCATTCATCGGTTAATTAAGCTTCTGCATCTCTACAAACCTTAATGGAAATTATTTCACTGCACATGTTGAATTGATACGGTTACTGTATTAATAATACCAAGAATACTACGATCATTGACTTGGTCAAACATCCATGTAAGTCAGACTGAAATTCAGAAAGGGAAATCTAAGTTTATGAAGGTCCTGTCAGTTTTCTGCGTCACTAGTGTAAATACAACCAACGAGTGACGACAAATTAGTTACCTAATATTTCACACAATATGAAATGAAAAGCTTAAGTTATGATCACAGATGTCAATTCCGTTCTCATTTGGCCCTGTGGTGGAATGTTTTGGCGATTAATTCTGGTATTCCGTTTCAAAAAAGATGTGTGAAAAAAAAAAACCGAATATATAAGTTTGAACAAATAGTTGAATGCTAAAATAATACTAAAAATGCATACTTGCATCACTTAAACTAAATTATGCTTTAGAATTTATCATTTTCTAGTTTTTATCATTTACAAATGGAAGTAAGAAACCTTGTCCGGAATGGGGCGGAATTGGTACGGAATTGGAATTGGAGTGACCAGAATGACTGAAAAGGTTGAAATTGGGATTGAGAACTTTAAGGGTGGTATTTCGTTACGCTCAATGCCAATTATACCCGAAATGGAATGGAATTAACAACTATGATTAAGATACCCATAACTACCTTACTTGAATAGGATCTGAATCTTAGATTATGAAATTTGCTTCAATATCAAAGAGGATCAAGATCCCAACTCATTTCCGAATCAATCTCCAACTAGAATCTAGTTGATCATCCAATAATGCAGCTCATGAAGAATCACAGCGATCAAAATGCAGATTATAGCTGGGACATTGATCTAGTAACCATTCATAATCTCTGTTATGTTGCTTGTTAGCACTCTTAAAATCTAGAACATGCGACACGTCCACCAAAATATAAACCGGAGAATAACATGAAAAATAGAACAAATTAAAATTTTTGTGTTAAAACAATACATAGCTTCTAAATATGGACCCACACAAGAATGTAGGTTCCTGGTGAGTCAAAAATAATTATATAAAAATTGTAGAAGCTTTTATTCAATTGGTATCAAAATAAAGATGGTTCGAAGCACATCTAGATAAATGGTTGATGTTCAAGTTGTAGAAAATAATGGAAATCCTAATATTAAAGTTTAAAACATGAATCCAACAATTATAGAAAATTTATTTCTCTAAAAGGAATCCTATGATGATGGGCGCTCTTGTGTTGAACTAGATGGCCCCGTAGCCATCTCCTGGACCCCACTCGGGTACATCAATTGGTTCAAACGTCTAAAACATTTAATCCTCCTCCTCATCCATGGTAAAGGTGGACTCAGCACCTATGCACAAAAAATCTAGTCAATAATATGTAAATAAACAAAAATTAAACAGAAATACAATATCAAATAGAATAATGACATGGGATCATAAGAAGTAAAAAATATAGAGATTGAGAAGTAAATACGAAATCCTACACAAGTGAGCAATACACCAAGCTACATGGTAGCAAATGCCCCCATTGTGGGTGGTCAACCCTAAATAAATTGGGTAAGCCCGTCCACATACATCGGTGGTCATAAATTGATCAAAATCAAATATCAGGATAGGATCCTGTTCATAATCAAAAGTAGGATATAAGTGATCCTTGCACATCGGTCAATCACCCGTTCAAATACTAATTTGCAGTTGTCCAAAAATGACCCAAAGCATATACACACACATACATAGACTGACTTAGTAATGCTCGACACAGAAATCTTAAGTCAAAGGGGAAAGAAGGGTTGGCTATAAGCCTAGATTGGCAAGAAATTACGAGAACTACCTCTTCACATGATCTCAGTTTAAATATTGAATGCATTTGAAATGGTAGTTTCCCAGGAATTATACAATATATGCCTAGCCACTTCTTTTCGATAAATATTGCATGCTACAAACTAATCAGTTGTAATGGACGTATAATATCAAATGACGAAAGGCATGCAACCCGAAGGTCAAAGAGATAATCGCAAGCCAAACTCCTAAGGTCAAAGGCCACAGTTCATATACCGACAATGTAACAAAAACCATGGTGATGTAAGATCAGTGTACCTTTCTCATATCACAGTGCATAAGCCCACTTAAGGGCTCCCAATGAAGGTTGCATTGACTACTCACATCACTGTGGTTTAAATGATTTGTACATTGTATTGTATCTGAAGTGATGCCTATAAGAGAATGTGTGCCCAAAACTACATCTCTTACATAAGGTCTAATTATATTTTTGATAAATTACTGTCAAATGAGGATTTTCAGACAGGCCCCACATAACCTTACTTGACACACAACATGAACCACGGTTTCAAAAATTAAGATTTCAAAGATTTAAATTGCAATTCACACTACCCGATTGATCGAGTCCCATCCAATTGATTGGATGCCGCGATCTCCTCAGGTACGCAGTTCTGACAAGGAAATATTCCCTGCTCAATCGATCATATCCCACCCGATCGATCAGACTTGGTCCATCCAGCGCGATCTTCTCTGTTGCTTTTGGGATCCTCTATTCCCACTTGACCAGATTCATTGGAAGAGGTGGGTGTTCATACATTTAATCACAGTCCCCTTTTTATCATAATCATCAAATTTAATCGTAGATCTAGCATATTATAATGGGCACAAATGGATTATGATGAAAATCAGATAAGGATCAACGAAAAGATTGCACATCATTGTAGTTCATGCGTATTTTACTAGCCTTGATTCGTGATCGGTAAAGATAATCGCAATCCTAGTCGTAGATCGCCCAGATCAGAATCCCTGTGATGTGCAAAAACACAATCCCCACATTGGATCAGCCTAGAACTGAGGAGAAAGAGCATCTAAGAATGAGGTCTATCTACAAAAATGGAGATTTCCTAAAAACGTAAATTAATAGAACCAGGTTTGAGGAGGGGTTTGCTTGAGGTGGTCTCTGATCTAACATTCGATGAAAACGGAGAGAGAGGGGTTTCTGGGAAGGGACAAACACGGTAGAGAAAACTTAATCCTAATGTGGTCCCCACTTAAGATCTACAGTGCCTAATTAATTAAAATACATTCAATTAAATAAAGAATAATATTAATTAAATATATTACTATCCAACGGGGCCTGGAACATTACATTATAGTTGAGACATTGATCTGGTAACGCTCCATTTAATCCCTGCTATGTTGCTTGTTAGCACTTATAAAATCTAGAACATGCCAGAAATCTAAAATCAGTGCAGAAGGGGATGCATCTGCACTCTGGTCCCTCCAGATAAAAAGTTGGTTGATTATGGCTCCCTCAGACCATGCCATTGAACTAAAAGTACGGGTCACCTTCCTATTAATAATCCGTTTGGTAGTCAGTGGTAATAGGATTGTCTAGTCAACATATTTTCTGGGCCTTGTTTCATCTACTTCGTTCTATGATTTAGACAGTCCAAGATTCTTATTCATGCATTTACCAAAAAAGATTGTTATTCATGAATACCATGCATGCAATGTACCAATTGTAAATTGTTAGAGTTGTGTACCGTCTCCTTTTGGTCTACAATTATTGCCATTGCCAAATATATATAGGTAAGAAGGTTTCCCCATGTGGTTGCAAGTGTACAAAAAGTGGTTTAAGGTTGCACCTGCCAACAGACCATATGACATTTCTATTCCTGATTTAATATTGTTGAGAAGGTTAGATATGTTATTATTTGATTAAGGCATCTTTACTCTATAACTAGCCATTCTGTTATAAGATATTATTTATTAGTGGATGCCCACCTTGGGGCCTACGTTAGATATGGAAAGCAAGAGTCCTACTATATTAATTTGCTTGGGGAGGAAGCAATCTTACTCTATAAATAAGATCCTCCTCCCTCCTTCATAATGTACACACATCTCTTATTCAATAAGAAGAGCTTCTCTCTTTCTCCCTCTACTCTCTCTCCCCTTCTTCGTAAACACGTTATCAGCACGTTGCCTTGATTTTCATGTCAGAGAAGACGGCCACCATGCTCTTTCTCTGTTTTCTTTCCTTCCCTAGGCCACGTTACTTACTCCGTGTACGATCCACGTGCAAAAAGAAATTTCATAAAAGCTTCTTCCCCCATTCTTTCTTATATATATATATATATTGTTTTTGTACGTTCAACGTGCAATATTTTTTTTTATTGTTTCTGTACGTTCAACATGCAACATTTTTTTTATATTGTTTCTGTGCATTCAACGTGCAACAAACAAGCTTCTTCTGTATTTCACGACAATCTACATTATTGCCTTGTCTTGCGTGTGACAAAGTCTTATAATTAGTCAAAGCTTATTTGATAAAATCAAGGTGCCAATCTCCTTTATATGATATCTTGCGCATCTAAAGTCTGATCATCGATCCATTCGACTTTTCAAAAAGCTCAGAAGCAGATTTACACGTTACAAGTGAAAGGAGGAAAACCTAATGGTAACATAATTTCTTCGTTATTTATAATCTTTGAATAATTATTTTTGCTATGATTATTTATTATTATTATTATTATTATTATTTTAACAAGGGAAGATCAAGAATGGATCATAAATAAGAACCTGAAGTTCTATATTAATACGGACCTGCAGTTTCGTAAGAACCAGAAGTTCTTTCTAAACTCGGATCAGAAGATCCATGGATTATTAAAATCTGAAATCAGAAGTTCTCAGATCTATACTATGGACTTGAAGATTCATTCCTAATCAAACCTGAAGTTTGATATTTCGATCTAAAAAAAAATTAATAGGCTATAATATCAAGTTCGAAACCTTGATAGAACCTGAAGTTCTAATCAAGAACCTACAGTTCCAAATCAAGCCAGAAACCTTGTCAAAACCTGTTGTTTTGAATTATTAAAATTGATAACCTGATGTTATTCAATTTTAAATTGGCCCACTTGATCTCACATGGTTCACCTCTTAATTTGTTCTGAATGTTTTAAAATTTTTATTATTTATCTTTTATCTTCTTTTGCATATCAATGATCACGTATATTTTTTTCTTTCTAACTCTTGCCTAATGTTGAATTTAACCAAACTTGAATTTAAAGCCCTTAACATTACCGGGGACAACTACTTATCTTGGCACTTGGATGCAAAATTACATTTGCAATCCAAGAAACTTGGAGAGACGATAAAAGAAGGTAATAAAGAGTCCCCAGAAAATAGGGCACTGGCACTTATCTTCTTACGTCGTCATATACATGATGACCTTAAGAATAAATACCTCACAGAGGAGGACCCTGCAGGTCTTTGGAAATCTCTGAAGGATATATATGATCACCAGAAGATGGTCTTATTACCAGCAGCTCAAAACGAATGGCTAAACCTGCGGTTTCAGGACTACAAATTAGTATCTGAGTATAACTCCGCTCTTTTCAATATTGTTTCCCGGTTAAGATTGTGTGGGGAAACGATCACGGAAGAGCAGATGTTAAAGAAAATGCTGTCCACTTTCCATGCATCAAATGTAATCCTGCAATAGCAGTTCGTAAACGGCGTTTTTCTAAATACTCAGAACTAATCTCTTGTCTCTTTGTTGCTGAGCAGAACAACAAAGTCTTACTAAAGAATCATAATTCCAGACCAACTTGATCTATGGCACTGCCTGAAGCAATTGCTAATTCAATTCCAGCGAGGCAGAGGAAGGGGGCGAGGGAGAAACAATCCCTCCAAAAGAGGTGAAAAAAGAAACTCCTCCCGATGAGGAGGATTTCGAGGTCCTCCTAATAAAAAATTCAAAAACCACTAGAAGTGGTCTGATCCTCAAAAACAGCAAAATCCAAATAAACCTCAGAATCCATCGAATACTTCTGCCCACTGTTCTGATGACCCTTGCTACAGATGTGAAAGGACTGGGCATTGGTCACGCTCTTGTCATGCACCAAAAGACGTGGTGGAACGATATAAAGCATACAAGGCCTCCATTCATTCTACAGAGTCAAATGATCTGGAAGATTGGGATTGGGATACCGACCCACAAAATGACAATTACCAGTTGGATATTACAAATTTGGAGACTAGAGATTTTTTTGAAGACGAAAATGGCCAACCTCTGAGCAATGAGGCATTTAGTGTTAAGATCGGAACCCCTCCTGGAATGTTCTAGAATACCAAATAAATATTTTCAGAATCTCCATTTAGAATTTTTTTCCAGCTATTTACCATTTCATGGATATTTTATGTTGGATGATTTAATTTTCAGTTTCTTAATTTTGATAAACCTTTTTATGGATGTTTTTGTGATGGATGACTTCTTATAAATTTGATGACATTTCCCTTATGTATTTTTTTTCTTAATCATGTGGTTGCTTAGTTACATTTTTTTTATTATCTTTTGTTTAAAGGTATGGACCACAACAATGAGGATACTCATTGTCTTGTAGATAGTGCTACAACACATATCATTCTGAAAAACCAGAAGTTTTTCTCAGAATTGGTATTGAATCCATGAAAGGTATCCACCATAGTTGGACCTGTGCAAATAATTGAAGGCTCCGGAAGAGCCCACATAATGTTACCTAATGGTACTCATTTATTCATTAAAGATGCATTATTCTCCAGCAGTTCCCGCAGGAACTTGCTCAGTTTCAAAGACATCAGAATAAATGGATACCATATTAAGACTGCTAATCAAGGTAATAGGGAAATGTTACTTATTGTTACTAGTATTAGAGGCCAGAAGCAAATACTAGAAACATTAAGTGCACTTTCTTCTGAGTTATATTATATGACGATATCCATCGTCAAATAACATTCGATTTTGAGCAAAACGAGACAGTTAAGCCCAAAGCTTAAACCAACCCCGAAGCTTAGCAACCTTCAGGCCTTATTGCTTTGGCATGATAGGTTAGGACACCACGGAGTTACCATGTTAAAGAAAATCATTGATAACTCTCTTAGACACTCTTTAGACAACCATAGATTGACCATACCAAATGGGTATCTATGTGTCCCATGTCCACAGGGAAAGCTAATTACTCGACCTTCCTTCGTCAAGATTGCATTAGAATTCCCATTCTTTCTGCAAAGGATACAAGGCGACATCTGTGGACCGATCAATCCACCTAGTGGACCTTTTAGGTATTTTATGGTTCTGATTGATGCTTCCACCCGTTGGTCTGTTGTTTGCCTACTTTCAACTAGGAATATAGCCTTTGCCCGCTTATTAACATAAATCATTAAACTTAGGGCCCATTTCCTTGATAATCCTATTAAGTTTATAGGACTTGATAATGCGGGCGAGTTTACATCACAAACCTTCGATGACTACTGTTTATCTCTTAGCATTGTTGTTGAACATCCTGTCTCTCATGTCTATACTCAGAATGGCTTAGCTGAATTCCTGATTAAGCGCATTCAACTTATTTCTAGGACTCTGTTGTTGCAGTCCAAATTACCAGTTAGTGCTTGGGGACATGCTATGTTACATGCATCACTGCTCATTTGACTTCGACCCACAGCCTACCATCAATACTCTCCCGCACAGCTTAAATCGGGACATCAACCAAATATCTCCCATTTGTGCAAGTTTGGTTGTGCTGTTCTAGTCCTTATACCACCCTCTCAGCGTACTAAGATGGGACCACAACGTAGGTTGGGAATCTATATCAGCTATGACTCTCCTTCGATTATTCGATTTTTAGAACCAATGACAAGAGATGTTTTTACTGCTCGTTTTGCTGATTGTCAATTCGATGAGATAAAATTCCCGTCTTTAGGGGGAGATAAAGAATGTGTTGTTCCTGCAAAATAACCCATTCCTAAAGAACGGCGTGAACTAACGTGGAATACTTCCACTTTGTCTCATTTAGACCCGCGTACTTCACAATGTGAATATGAAGTCTGTAGAATTGTGTGCTTACAAGAAATTGCAAATAAATTACCCGATGCATTTAACGATGCAGCAAAGGTGACCAAGTCACATATTTCAGCTATAAATGCACCTACTAGACTTAATGTCCCTGTAGGACAAAGTTAAAAAGCGGCGACAAACGAGTCTGTAATACGCCAGAAGCGTGGCTGACCTATAGGTTCAAAGGATATAGCTCTGCAAAAAAGGAGATATGTATAATCATCATGTGCTCCTAAAGATACAAGAGGTTCCTCCTGAAGAGGTTCATAACGCTTCCGAAGAAGCTATGAAAAAATCCACTCTTTCTAGAATAACGAAAGTCCTTGATGAGACTATAAAAGCCCCTGAAGAAGCACCGGTACTGGATAATGAAGAGATCTCTATATTTTACAATTATTCAAGAGACAGATGAGATAGAAAAAAAATTGTCATCAACGACGCATTTGCATAGGCAGTAGCTACACAAATATCAATGAAACATGAGGATGATAATTAGGATACAGAACCACGTACCATAAGTGAATGTTGACAAAGGAAAGATTGGCTAAAATGGAAAACTGCTATTATAGCAGCATTAGAGTCTCTCCATAGACGTGGTGTATTTGGACTTATAGTACAAATCCCAAAAGGAGTTAACCCTGTAGGTTATAACTGGGTGTTTGTAAGAAAAAGAAATGAAATGAATAAAATTATTAGATACAAGGCAAGACTTATGGCACAAGGTTTCTTGCAGAAACTTGGGATTGATTATGAGGAAACATACTCCCCTGTTATGGATATAACGACATTCAGATATTTGATAAGTTTAGTGGTTTCTAAAAATTTGGATATGAGACTCATGAATGTTGTGGCCGTTTATTTATATGGGGACTTAGACACAGAAATTCATATGAAAATCCCGGAAGGATTTACTTTGCCTGATGCAAAGCCCAAGAGTACGTACTCAATACAATTGAAACGATCATTGTATGGATTGTAGCAATCTAGAAGAATGTGGTACAATCGTCTCAGTGAATATTTGTATAAGGAAGGATATGAGAATAATCCCATTTGCCCATGTATCTTTATAAAGAAATTCTCAAAGGGATTTGCAATAGTGGCAGTTTATGTCGATGACATAAATTTAATCAGGACTCCAGCAGAGTTCGAAATAACTGCTGATTATTTAAAAAGGGAGTTTGAGATGAAAAACCTTGGGAAAATAAAATTTTGTCTCAGCCTGCAGATCGAGAAAAGTTCTAGTGAAATATTAGTCAATCAATCTAATTATACCAAGAATGTACTGAAACGTTTTTGTATAGACAAAGCACATCCACTAAGCACTCCCATAGTTGTTCGGTCTTTAGATATAAACAAAGATTCATATCGTCCAATTGAAGAAAATGAAAAGGTATTGGGTCCAGAAGTACCATACTTGAGTGCCATTGGTGTTTTAATGTATTTAGCACAATGCACTAGATCGGACATTTCCTTCTTAGTGAATTTACTTGCTAGATACAGTTCTGCACCAATGCAAAGGCATTGGACTGGTATCAAACATATCCTATGTTATTTACGTGGTACAATTGACTTAGAACTCTTTTATTGTAAATATTCCAAGTTTGTAGGATATGCAGATTCATGATATCTCTCTGATCCTCATAAGGGTCGATCACAGACAGGTTATGTATTTCTTAGTGGTAATGCTGTTATTTTTTGGCACTTTACTAAACAAACTTTGGTAGCTACTTCTTCTAACCATGCTGAGATTTTAACCCTCTATGAAGCCAGTAGGGAATGTGTGTGGGTAAAATCTTTAATTCAGCATATTTGTAGTTCTTGTTAATTGCCTTTTAGTACAGGTACCCGGAGCATTATCTATGAAGACAATGAGGCATGTATTCAACAAATTAAAGAAGGATACATTAAAGGTGACAAGACAAAGCACATTACACCAAAGTTCTTTTTCACACATGAGCTTCAAAAGAACAATAAGATCGAAGTCAAGCAAGTTCGTTCAAACAACAACTTGGTTGATTTGTTTACCAAGTCATTACCGAAGTTAACATTTCAAAAGCTTGTATCTGAGATCGGCATGCGGAGAGTTTATCATCAAGCAATGTAAAGGGTATTATTATCAAGGGGAGTAATAGATTAAGGTTAGGCATCCTGAAGCCTACTAATCAATACATATGTGCGCTGTACTCTTTTTCCTTCTCTAGGTTTTTTCTCGCTGGGTTTTCCTAGTTAAGGTTTTAACGAGGCAGCATTATGCACGTCCAACACCACTTCAATAATTTTGTAAAATGTTGTACTCTTTTTCCTTCGCTTAGGTTTTTATCCCATTGGGTTTTTCTTTTGTAAGGTTTTAATGAGGCAACTGTTATTTAATGGTAGTCATTCAATGGGGAGTATTATAAGATATTATTTATTAGTGGATGCCCACCTTGGGGCCCACGTTAGATATGGAAAGCAAGAGTCCTGCTATATTAGTTTTGCTTGATCCTCCTCCTCCCTTCATAATGTACACACATCTCTTATTCAATAAGAAGAGCTTCTCTTTTTCTCCCTCTACTCTCTCGCCCCTTCTTCTTAAACACATTCGCTTTTCTTGATGAAAATCATAAAGGATTTGGAAAATATAGTTCTAAAGGGATCCCATTCATAAGTGAAATATCTCATTTTTGAGTCTCAATCCTCTATTGCTCACATTATATGATGTTGTCTTTTATTTCCAATCTCTTAATATTGTAAGTCCACAGTTGTTTTGTTATGATAGTGGCTGATACAGGTCAATCCCACAAAAAGCACTTTTGATTTCTTTAATTAAAATCTGATTTTTTTGTAACAATAAACTGAGATGAATGAGAATTTAAAAATAAAACTAAAGTGCAAAAGATTGAGGATAATGATGATGGAAATAGACAAGAATATCATGATTTCATTAAGCAAATAATTTAATCAATTTTTACGCAATCAATTCTAACACTTTATGTCAATTTATCTCAGATTAGAGACGAATCAATGTTCTAATCCGGGAGATTTGACTATCAAAGGTGTAAATTTTTCTTAGATTAAAATAAGCTAAAACCTATTCAGCTCATAAAAAACTGAAACTTCTAAGCATCATACCTTAAGTTAAACATAAATCATCAAAAGAATAAATTCTTTAGCATAACCTATTAAAACAAATATATATGATCAAAAAATATTTCAATAAAAATCTGTGCAAAGGTTTTTCATAGACATGAAGGCAAATTTATTATACAACAAGTTTGCATATCATAGAAACAATCAATGAAATAAATTAATTGTATAAAGAGATGGTAAAATAGCTACCTAACTTCATCAAAATATTTTGATCCAAGGGACTAATCCTCCATGAAAATAGAACTTCTGAACTTCATGATTAAAATCTCCAGATGTTACAATAAAATCTCTCAAATCTCTTTCTTCCAAGCTTAGTTTCTAAAACAGGGCTCCAAAAAACCAAAAAATAACTCAGAAAATATAAACACTAGAAGTAGAAGAGAGGAGATAGGAAGGAGCAAGTCTCATGGGGTGTGTTGTGTTTGGAATGCTGGAGGGGTATATATAGGGTGGAGAGGTAGGTGAGGTATGGAGTGATATTAATGGTAACTGGTTGGGAAGTGGTCGGTGGGAAGACTTTAGTTAGTAAGTTGTTGTCTTTTATGGACATGTGTGCCACTTCATGGGGTCCACTCTAGGATGACAAGTTTTCAATCTCGAGGGGAAACATTACAGCCAATTTCCCGGGGCTATATCTTAGTCATTTCAACTCTAAATTGCATAATCTTAGACTCTACGGATATCTACTTTGAATAAGCTTTCCAAAGGTACTGAGATTATGCCAATTAGAGCTACGGTTTGAGAGACATGCCTAATTTAATTTAAGCTATCATAAGAAAAACGGGATTAGCTTCTTTGTAGTATATTGACTGAAATTTTTTGGGGTTCTGCGGGTTCTACAGTTCCTACATATTATAATTAAACTGATCAAATATTGAAGAGCTCATATTGAAGCAAGACTTGTCTAAATAGAGTTTTACTCTAACTGGGACTCCTCAACCAAAAAAGAAAAAAAGAAAAGAAAAGAAAAAATCTTAAATATTGCAAAGAATGTGTAGGAATTGTACAAATTCAAAGTTTTAGGTGAAAATGCATGAAATGATAAAAATGAATGAAAGTTTATGCTTTTCACCTAATTTAACCCCTAATTTATCCTAAAATGATACATGAATGATGCAAATTCATTGGCTTAACATTATAAGCTCACCGTTAGTGGAGTAACACTCCGACCCAGCTTGACCTCGTTTAGCGGCTAATTAATCTTGTTTTCGTTGCTAATCGTGTTTTGTTTGTGTTTTATTTTCGTTACGGGTCATGGATAGGTAGTTAGGTTGAGTTTGACCTGGATTAAGTAGACCAAGCCCTTTTTCGTAATTTTAGCTTTTCTAAGACATGGTCATTTTTGCATCATCTTGATGTCAACACGTGTCTTTCGTTGAGCTCGTTAACTTTCGTAACTACGTCATTTGCAACCGATGTCGTGTGATTCGATTGGACCTGGATTTGACTCAAACTGAAAATAGAATTCTCACTTGGACTCTCTTGCAATGTGGACTTAACCTTGAGCTTATATATCTCACCCATCGACCAACACACACGTTCTCTCTCATTTTCTTTCTTCACTGTGCACGTGGAATTCTTCTCTCTCTCTTGAATTCTCTCCTCCATCGATCTCCATCGATCAAGCTCTAGTGAAAGAAGTTTGGGTCTTGCATGTGAGGTGAGTGGAATTCTTTCCATTCCTCTCATCTCCATTCTCTATCTCTTCTCCTTCTTGTTTCTCATTGCATGGTGTGTATATGATTCCAATTCTCATGCATGCATGTTGTTTGATTTGTGTTAGGTTGTGTTTGGGCTTTAGGACAACAAATTGTGCAATTGAATTCCAATTAAGGCAAGTATAACCATAACTTGTGAGAACCCATGTTGGTATGCAATTGATTTGGTTAGTTTACATGAATTGATATGGAAAAATGTGTTTACAGCCTATTTGATTACTCATTGATTCAGTACTTGTCTATCTCCATTGGAGAATTGCAATTTTGATGGTGTTACAGGAATTCTGTAAATGCTTTAGAACTTTGACTTCGTGCAGGTACGGCTAAGCCGTATGCCACTTACGGCTTAAAGTCCAGAGAGGATAAAAACCCAGTTTTCCTCTACGGCTAGGGCACGGCTAAGTCGTGTATTGCCCTATGGCTAAGCCGAAGCTCAGCCGTGGCCCAGCCGTAGATCAATACAAGGTGCATTTTTGGATTTAACTGAGAGTCATCAATTGACAGACCTTCTACGGCCCAGCCACGGCTAAGCCGTAGACCACACACGGCTAAGCCGTAGCACACACACGGCTAAGCCGTATCCCCACTAGGATAATGAAGAACAAGGATAGGTGTAAGGAAAAGACCGATATGGCCTTCATGATAGAATGTAGAGCACCGAGACCTGCCCAACGGAATGTGATACAACGCGTGAATGATCTCGAGGGCTGCGAATCATTCATGTTCGTTATCCGGATGTTAAGCACCTCCCCATGGGTGTTGGTTTAAGGGACTTCGTGCACTGCTAGATTCAATGCAACACTAGACAACGGTGCATCGGATAACTTAAAACTACATCATCATGCACGGTTAGAAACACCGGATAATTAGATTAGAATTGGTTTGTAAATCAAGATGATTCGATTTCGCATAATTTGTTGCATAACATATTGCATTCGAGTATTGACTTCTACGCTCTGACATGATTACTTGTACTCCGTCACTTTACTTTCACATTGTGATTCCTTACCTTGAGTATGCATGTATGATATGTTCACTCACAGATATGCACGTATGATATGTTGTCACGATCTACTCAGGGTTTTCATGATTGATTCTGTATGGTCAGGCACTACTTACCCTCAGCCTTAGGATCCCGACGGGGTGAATTTGGTATAGTTATATGGACTTGCTGCAGTAAGGATATGTCTTGGGGAACCGGACCCCAGGAAACCGAGACCCATTGTACCCTGGCTCGGACAATGGTGTTCTTTGCATGTTATAAGATCCCTCTTTTGGGAGCATATGGTAATGTAGTAGCCACTAGTTATGTACACAGCATGTATTCATTGATTCACTCAGCATATTTCTTTCTTGCATGACAGCCTAGTATACGAAAATGCCTTCTTTAATTTACATGACGTTCTTTATTCTATTAGACACAGCGTGTGTTAACTTGCTATGGTTTCTACTTTGCTGAATCTTCGTATTCACAGTTGTTTTTGGTGTTGCAGGCCCAGATACCCCTGCCGAACCCTCGCCGGTCGGCCAGACTCCAGATGAGACCCCCGAGGCCCCATCAGGCCTAGAGGAGTGGATGTGATCACTCCACGGGAGAGCGTTCTTGGCATGTATCATTGGAGTCTTGTTTTGAGGATTTGCTCATTTGTGTATATGTCATGATTGTATATGTTATTTTGTTCTTTTTGTAAGACTTTCATATGTAATTATGTCAGTTCCTTCTTGGTATTCTCTTCTTGCACTGTTAGTTTGATGTTTCTGATATTTACAGCTTCCGCGTACATGTTTGGCACGTGTGAATGTTCCCTTGTGCGTGTGCATTTAGACCCGGTCTACGTGTACAGGCACGGGAGTACGTGTGTCATTAGGTTTGGCTTTTGCTAACCCCCGAACCCTGGGCTCGGGTTGTGACAGTAATTGGGTGGCGTTGATGCCATGCAGCTGCCAAATGGGGGAGGAAGGGGTTAAGGGGATTTGATGTTGACCAGAAAAATCCCGTAGTTTTGAGTAGATGATAATCTTAAAATGGTGATTGAAATAAAAAATAAAAAAATAAATTAAACATCGCAAGGGGAAAAAAACAAAAAAAATAATTGTATTTGGATGTCTTTGCTATGAATTTCTTGCAGTTACCTATTCTCTGATTTTCTATCTGCTAACAGTTTGATAACATGTATCTGAGAAAAATTATCAAACATTTTCTAGCAAAATAACTTATTATTTTATTAGTTTTGCATGTAATTTACTACATTGTCTCTGAAATGTTCATACGGTTTTAACATGGTTGGCACAATGAAAATGTTGCTTTGCTTAATTTTGGTGCTAAATGATCATCCTCTAACTCATAGGCAGAAGGTTATTTTTGTTACTTGAGATCATCTTTCATGTTTTTTGTTGTAGTTGTATGTATGTTGTAGCATTTTTAACAACTCCCTACAAAAGAGATGCATGTATTGTCAGGGAATGACCCTAAAAGTCCTTCCAGAATTATCTTCTCTGAATTATCTAAGAGCTAATTTGAATTATTTCAAATCTACAGCTAATGTGGACCTTATCATGAGGGGTTGTTCCTCTGCTTAAATGGTGGGCTCTACAAAAGATCTTTTACTTCAACTAGGACTTGAAAGTTTGAAAAATTACATAAAGTGTTGAAATGAAGCAAAGAATGTGTATGATTTGCCTGAATTCATAACTTACAGCTAAAAATGCATAAAATGATTAATATTAGTGAAAAACAATGTATCTAAGTTAATTAAGTCCATAGGACTTGAGGATTAGCCTTGTGGATAGGTAGTGCATTCCCATAGCACCCACCAAGGATCGATCCCATCCCTGGGGGATGCTATGAGAATGGATTGCCTATCCACCATCTTTGGTGGGTGCCTTGTCTTTCCCACTCTTTGGCCACTTAGCCAACTCAGCAAAATAAAAAAAAAAAGTTAATTAAGTCCATAATTCCACATGAAATGATGAGTTTATGATGCGATTTCATGGACTTAATAGGAGAGATGTAGTGTCATTTATGAATTCTAGTTGTCACTTAAGTAGTGTTAATATACTACGTCTTTGCTTTCTTTTGAGTATTTTGGTATGATAAACTTGCATTCTACAATTGCATGTGCTACCCATTTGTTGCCAGTGTATCTACAAACACATCATGATTGTTCACCTAATTTGGTCCATCCAAAAGTTTTTGGAAGACATAATATATGTTTGTGGGGTCAGTGGACCTGTAGAAAAAGGAGGTTTTATTATTAGAAATTATTTTTAAACATCCGATATAAGACGACGTCAAATGGATTGCTAAAGTTAAAACCCTTCTCATTTATAAAATGTTTATTTAGCACTCAATTGCCAGAAAGGTATTTGGGGGTTTAAATATCGTTATCTCCGCTGCAATTTCATTAGTGAGACCCCTAATGAAACAACCAAAGAACAACTTTTCAGGACATCCCTCTACTCAATTTGTCAGAAAGATCTTCTGCTCTTCAGATTTCTTTTGGTATTGAAATAATTGGTTTGCTTTGTAGATCCAAGATGTTGGCTCTCTCCCTGAAAACTTAGGAAACTTTGATCTTGCAATAAGCACTCCACTTTGATTTTGATTTGAATTACTACCCTGCAAATCCCCATTTTGATCCTGATTTGCATTGTTTTCATGCAAATCCCCATTTTGATTTTCAGTCACATTGTTTTCATGGGAATTTTCCTTTTTAACATTGTTAGAAAGAATTAAAATGATGTGGTTGTGTTTCAAGTCTATTGCAGCCAAGATCACCTTTATATCTGCAGTACCGAACTCCCTTGTTAAGTTTATCAGCCTTTGTGAAAAAAACCTCGTTTCTGGTTTTGGTAGCTATGCCAGAAATGATGCTCTGAGACCAATTGTTATGATACTAGTTGGATGATAATGATAGATTGCTCAATTCAATGATGGACGAACTCCTTGTGCAAGCACATAATTTTTTAGGAAATAATTTTTCTCTAATTTTCATAAAGGAGGATACAAGGTATTTATAGAATTCCTTGCTCAAACATAAAGACTATTCTATCAATCACTAATTAATTACCTTAAATCTTGAATTTCAATTAATAATCAATTACTTTAAGTCATTGTAATTAATCTTTTAATTAAAGGTAATCAATCACTAATCATATTGCCTAAATTAAGATAATTACTTTATTATCTCCATGATATGGGGAAATTAACATAATCAAATATTTGCAACAAAATGTTATTAGTTTTTTCTAAAGCAATCCAAGCCCTTGGATCTTATCAGTATATGATATAATGAGGAAGATAAATCTTTTATACCATGAGATAGTATGCTTGACAAGTATGATCTTCACAATAATATCTGATTGATAAAGGTTATTTAAGGATAGAGAAAAATGGGCCTTAGTGTATGAAAAAAATATTTTGTTCCAATATGAAAAGCAAGCAACACAATGAAGATATGAATAAAGACATAAAGAATTACTTAGAATTTAAATGAAATATTCTATAAATTTTTTGTCATTTTGATAGGTTGTTGAATGAGAGAGGTACTTAGAGTTGAAAGCCGATTTCAGGATGACACAAACATTACCAACATTACAATTAACATTCCAATTTTAAAGCATGTAGCACAAGTATATATCCCAACCATCCACAAAATGTTTGAAACAAAATCCCGAATGGTCTAAGTTGGCAAGTTCAAGAAAGTAGTGATGTGGGGACTATGAAAATATTGTCTCTAATAGGGGTGGTCATAAGCACACTATTACATTTGACTCAGTAGATGAAAACATTGCACGCATTTGTAAAAGATTTTAATTTGTATAAATTTTTTGTGGTCATACATTGATGGCAATAATTCTTGTCATCCAATGCATCCCAATAAAATATTTTTTAGAGAGGTAGACATGAGAGGTGGCTTCACATTCAACTGGTAAGGCAGGTGGATGCACATGTAATCGTAAGGTAGACATGCCACATCGTTACAATGTTCTTCGTAATTTTGTTAAAATAACATCAAAGGTCGCTAAAAGTGAAGAGAGATTTTTATGCTCATTTAAATGATTAGATTCATTATTGCATGACATAAAGAAAGTACAAGTAAGTGAAAGCACAATTAATAGCTCAGTAGATGTTTCATTAGCAGTTGAGGTTGTAATGGGGCGGAGGAAGTCAAGACAATTACTAACACTTATAAAGAAACACATGTTGTTAGTGAAACTAAGAAAAACAAGCAAGAGAACCGTTGAGGTAGGCGTAGCTCTAAAAGTTTTCTTAAAAAACGATCAAAGAAAAGATGAAGGAAATATGAACCTTTACAGACAACAAGCACTATTCCACCTAACACATCTCACAACACACATACAACCGCAACAAAGAACATGAAAGATAATCTCAAGTAATAGGGATAACCTTATGCCTATCAATTGGAGGATGATTATCTAGCACCGAAATTAAGCAAAGCTACTCTTCCATTGTGCCCACAATATTAAAACCTTAATAAATATTTCAGAGACAATACAATAAATACATCCACAAGTAACAAAAGAATGAGGGGTTTTGCCATGAAATGTTTGATAATTTTTCTCAGATAAAGATGACAGACACTAATATCAATGAATAGGTAAACACAAGAAATCCATAGAAAAGGCATCTAAATATAATTGTTACTTTTTATTTTTTTTCCTTTACTTTTCTCCATTTGCTATGTCTAACCTTTCGTTTACTCTTTATTGCAAATTCTCTTTTAAGATTACCATATACTCAAAACCACAAGACATTTCTAGGTCAACATCAAATCCCATTGACCCCTCCCTCCTCCTTTCCTACTAAATCCCCTCACTCCCTAGTCCAATGCACCGCCATTACTCAACCTCCGACATCACCCCGACAAAAGAAACAAAAAGAGATTGCACAAATAGAAAAAGCGAAAGAGGAAGAAATGGAATTGGAGAAACGAAGAGAATATACCCTACTGAGGTGATGGAAATGAAAACAATGATAGGAGGATATTTAGGTATTAGTGGTAGATTCTTTATAAAGGAGGAAAAAAAGTAACAAAGCTTTAATTGAGCACGAAATAGATATCCATCAGCCCGAATTCTTTGTTTTGGGTTTTTTTTTTATATTTATGAGAACCCCCTGCAAGTCTTGTGTATTGTTTGAAAACTCATTTCATTTTATACAAGGTAGAGACATTGAGATGGCAACTCATACAGATTCCTCATTTATGTGGCATGACCTAATTGCTCTATTTACAGTGAGCATATAATGTAACCAATGGAACATTCACTCCCCCCTTTCTCAAGTCATAGAAGGGAATTGAGATTATATGAGTAAATTCCCGATGGTGACCGTTTGCCCCGTCACCATCGGGGCAGCCCGACAGCACTACCCCCGTGCATGGCAGGTTGCCGATAGTGACGTGGTGAGTTGAAAGTTTTTGGGGTCTAGGATTTCTAAATTGCAATCCAAATAATATTCAGTGGAATAACAAAAGTAAATTTGAAAACAAACAATCAACCATACAACATGAGGACATGTAGATTTTTAACATGAAAACCCAAACAGAAAAAACTACGAGCCCTTCCAGACTAACAAAACCAAGCACTAAAACAGATACAAGATATACTCACAATCCTTTTTAATCAGTCCTTCGACCATGATGTAATTCTTCTTGTAAGAATCTATGACACAACTCAACCTTCCGTGCCCTGCTCTCCGTGTTTGATTCAATTACCTTAATTTCACAAGATGAGCAATCTCCTATAAAGAAGTATAAGTTGCAGAACTCTAGAATTCAAAACTTCAGCAAAATCTCTCCAATGGAAGCTTTAGAGAAGAAGCATAATCTCCAAAGAGTATTCTCTACTTAGAATTATGAGATATATACTTTAAAATTAGGAGAGAAACCCTTTATATAACCCATAAGTTATGCCTCATTAAGGTTGCTCTTATAGAACCCTACATACTAATCCTGGCATAAATAGGAGATAATTTCGTAACAGGAATGTGGATTTTTGCCACAAAAAGGCTCAAACGCAAGTAAGCACCTGCTGGAGTGAGTGCTTCACATCTGCTTCCTCTATTATGCATTTTTTTGTAAAGCTCTCAACTTGTTGTAATGGGATCGAATGTGTATTTAAATTTCACAAATGATATATGGATATAACTTTAGGACTTGACACATTCTTCATCTTTGCATAGCTCCTTGTGTGATTTGTACTTACAATATATGAAGTAGTTAATGTTAAAGAATTTAAAGAAAAACTTTTAATAGAAATGATTTTACCTTTAGCCTTTGAAGTAGATGCACCTAACAATAACCGAGACTACCTTTATTATTAGGCGCTTTCTGATTGCACCAGATGTCATTAAGCGTTGTAGAACCAACATTCATCTTGTCAGGCAGTTCTTTTGAAGCATTCAGTCCTGACAATGTCATCTTCAACTTGCTATCTAAATTAACATTTTCAGTTTGACAAGTTTGTAGCTTTTCTTCAACTCTTCCATCTCTTGAGTAGAGTTTTTATGATCAGCAAACAACAACTCATACTTTTGATCTATAGCAATCAACTTGCTAGCCAAATGATTCTTATGATTATCGAAGAGTTTTACCTTATCATTAGCTTCAGTTAATTCAACCTTTAGTGAAGAAATTTGTTCCTCTGCAGCTTGTCAATTGATTACAACCTTCTGATTCATCTTGTCAATCTTCATAGATTTGTCAAAGAAAAATCTGATATTTCTTTTTATTATCTAAAAGCAGATACTTGGATTTTCCAGAAAATATTTCTTTTTATTATCTAAAAATAATGTACATTAATGCTAAAAGTATTAATAGCATTATCATCAAAGTCTTATCCTAAAAATCTTGGGATTTGCTACTTGAATTCTGCTTGCAATTTTAAATCTTGAATAGGTTGCACTTCTTCACAGCTCTCCTCACTACTTTCATCAGTCTCCTTTTTGGCCTACTCTATCTTTTTTTTCTTTTTTTTTCTTTTTTAAGAATATTAGCAGTGACAAAAGTTTCCTCCTCCTTTATTGGGGCTCGGAACCACAGTTACAACAAACTGGTTGAGTTTCCATGCTTGACAAAGTGTGTTTTTTTTTTTTATGTTCATTTCACCCCAGTTCCTTACTATTGAGTCTGAGAATCTAGAAGGATGGAAAAGGTATTTGCAAGAAGATAGGCTTCCAAATACCACAATTTTGGCTTTTAGCTGAAATTAAGGTTTTTAATGAAACTAATAATAGCTAAGCACAACGTTAGAAAATAACATTTAGGGCCCAGCTGTTTGCATGCATATGAATTTATCATCATATGGGCTCCGATAAACAATAATTAACGGTGGTGAAAAGTGAAGAATATAAGGTAAAGATGTAAATAAGACCTTTACTTTTGTATCAATAAGACCTTTACTTTTGTATGATTTGAATTCCTAAGGCGAGTGTTCATTTTACCTCTCCTCTCGATTCATTTTCCCAATAAAGGGGAGACTATTTTTTGGATATTCATTTTGCTCTTCAATTTTAACCGCTTTCAAAAGTACACATCTTAGAATTCCTAAGATAGGTGAGCCCATTCTGCAATTGGCTAATACGCACTACCCAACCTGAAGTAGAGTTGAGGACCATGATATTCACCAATCAAAGAATGGGTCCAAGGATAGGTGGGCCCATTCTATGATTGGCTAAGATACAATCTGTATCTAGGCATGAAGAATAGCCTCTTACCCTAGTGGTAAGAGGTGTTTGTTCTTACTTAGGGTTTGAACCCTAGGTTTGCCACCTCTTTCTATGCGTGTAGGCTCTCCTACTTTTGTAGACTTTCTTCTTGGATGTGCAGCTCCTTTGCCGCATGAGTGGACTTTCTTCTGGCGTATATGGACACTCTATTGGGTCTCAACCCTTTTGGTTGGATTACCAAAACTGGGTTACCAAAAAAAAAAAAAAAGACAGGCATGGCTTCTTCCTATATCTCAACAGCTATTTCAAACAAACTCAGTCATGCTCTGCTATTTTTATTTTTACTAAAACCTCCCGTAAGTGGAAGTCCAGTGACTACCTGTTAACAAATGTTTAAAACACCTGTGCATTGTGTTCTGAGTTTCTTCAACTGAGGTGCACAAGTTTGATATTTCATCAATCAACAGTTGATTTCACAGACCAACCAACATTTGTAAGATATTTTTTTTATGATCTAGGGTATCCCGGCACCCAGCCCTTGGACCTTTGGCCTCCGGCCCGGGGCTTATTCGATTCTGACGAACAAGGATTAATCCCAAGGGGACACATATATGGCTGCACATATAATACCCAAACATTTGTGAGATATCAAAGGTAGAAAAAAAAAATAGAAGAAATCAGATGGCAGTAGGGATGATGATGATGATGAACTTCATCCCACCAAACTGGGATAGGGATGATGATAATGGGAGAAAATAGTATTAGAGGGATAATTAGATGTTCATCCCCAACAAAACATTTGGTAAGGAACCAAATCATGAGAGCTCGTTTATGTGATCTTGGCTCTTGAGCTCGTGGACATGGTTGGCCGTCGCAGATTTCCACAAATTTGAAAGATGCAACTGCGAAGAAGCACCGGTACCGATCAGGTAGAGTATGGTACGCCGATACAGTAAAATTTTTTAAAAAAAGGATAAGGGTACAACTGGGTATGTCCATTAAAATTTTATATTTTTTAAAAATTTTAATAATGAAATATAGTAATAATTAAAATAGATTGCAATTCTTAGATGCGACAAGCCAGCAATTACTTCATAATGTAACAGTTATAAATTCAACTTAATGAAAAAAATAGTAGCAATAATTTTATTTTTTATATTTCATAATTCAAGATTCCTTCATTCTTCTTTTTCCTCGTTTTCGTTTTTTTTCCCCCGCTTGAGGAGAGGGGGTTGGAGATGGGTTAGGGCTAAAGCCTTTTCCTTTTTAAATTTGTTGAGAATGGTTATGGCTAAAATTTAAAATTACATTTTTGACCCTTTCAAATTGTTACAAAAGTTTTTAATAAAAAAAATTCTTGCAAAAGTTCCAAGAATGTACTCATGAACCCACCCACAAATGTACTCATTTCATATTCACAAAGTCAAAATGTACCAAGAACATTTGATCGTACCCAATACGTTTTTGGGCGGTACATATACACGACATTTGATAGAACCCGTGGTTCATAGAGATGCACCAAAATATGTGCCTCAGATAAATAGACTTGGGACACTTATTTTCTGTGTCCGAACAAAAACGAAAATTACTCAGTGACTCTTGATGATGATGAAAAGCATTTAGAGCATGAAAAAAAAAATGCCACTCCCATCAAGCTCGTCCTTCCTTCGTTCCACACATCATAGCTCTGTTTGTGCAGTCAAAAATACTTGGGTCCCCCAGAGCCCTCTCCCACTTCTCTCTTACCATCTTCATTGTCCGTGACTGGTAAACAGTAACCACCTTTTCCTTGTTTGGAGAATCCATTTCATGGCTGAAGAAAGGACCCGTGAAGGCGTGAACAGAAACTGCACCTCTCTCTCTCTCTCTCTCTCCACCTTTAATGTTGTACTCTTGAGACGAGGAATTAGTCTCAGGGCCCACTAAGCTCAAGACACCCAAGGAAGAGCCTGGACCTCTCTTCACCCTTAATGCTGTATTTTGAGACTACAAATCAGTCTCCTGGCCCACACCATTTCGGTCTGTTCAAAAGCCCAAGGACAGCTCCAGCTAGCTAAGCTCGAGACAGCCAAGTAAAAGCCCTGAATCTTTCTCAATAAACCCAAAAAATTATGTGCTTGTGATTGTATGGACTGCCCTCATAGGGGACTGAACTCTGAATCCTCCATGTGAATGTTGTTTGTCACCTTCACCTAAGGCTAGCTTCAGGCATGACACATTTTCAAATGTGCAACACTAAATATATCTTCAAAAGAACTAGGGCTGCTAGCTAAGTAGGTAATGAACATCAAAGCCCTCCAATTGGAGGCACATAGCTAGGTTTGAGTCCTAGTGGGAACAAGGAGGTATCATCCAATCAATGTTGCAGATATCGTTATTGGGATAATTTTAACTTTTGCGTGCCTGGCTATATCTTTAATTTAGACATCAATTCGTATTAGCATGGCTTAACCCTCTAAGGACCATTAAAAACCCAACACTAAATTCTTATCTATATTTCTTATAAGATAATATAGATAATAGTTCATCAAAATAAAGGAATATGACTAGATAAATATAGAAATGCACTAAAAAACATTAAATCAGTCTACAAACCAAACTAAAACAGTTTCGATAAACAAGGAGATTGCAGGGGTTTCCTAAACAGTTTTGGTTTAGGAGAAATGCAAAATCATACGAACACAAATTTGTCAGCATCTAACATTTCTAGGAGAAGACGCACCACTCGATACCGGTTACGCAGCAGAATCATGGTAGCAATCCTCTGAACGGTCAACTCCACCTTCTCTTATACTTTGTATCTAAACTTTGGTCTGCAGTTGTTTGTAGTTACCCTGCTATAATACTTGACTCGTTGAACACGCATCTACGAGTGTACTCCGAGATTCATTAAATCTGATGGAGTTTCACTAGACCGGTTTGCTTGTAAGCTAGTTTCAGCAAATTTGTCGAATGAATGTGCAGAACGTCAGTGAATCTTTCCATTCAAGGCTGTGGTTGAGAAGGGACAAAGTGGGTTGGAAGCAACACTATTGTGGACTGCTGACGTTGGTATGAGATCTGTATCTCTAGTAGATCTTCTCTGGTAATTTGTTGAACGAAGGTTGAAATGGTCCCCAGATGGTAGGTTGAGAGTAAATGTTGCAGTTGTTTTATTAGGCAGAGAAAAGTAGATCCATATTTACTATCGTATCGAATTAACCATGAATGGGGGAAAGGGGAAAGTGAAAGTATGTGTTTGTCCGAGGTGTTTTTGAACCGTGTTTCGAGATCACTAACATAGTCCAACACACCAAACGTGGACTCGGGTTAGTTTCCTCCCATTGGTGTATGGGTTAACTTAACTTGCTTCAATGAGTAAATTACCAAACACGCCCTCATAGTTTACTCTGTGCATCAGACATGGCAATTTTACAGAAGATAAGGATTAACTTTCATACTTTTAAGTATCAGATGTGGGTCTGGCAAGAATTTTGAAACAAGAACGGCACGTAGGCCAAAAGCATCAGAAAAGACATTCTAAAGCATGAAAAGTTGCACCTCGTAGAAGGAAGATTCCGCTGAACATATCTTGTTGCTGTTGCCTTCCTCTCTGGACATTTTTCAGGCATCTTTTCCCTTCAATGAAGGGCTGCTCCCGATGTGACTAGAGAATTTTGGGGTTTCCATCCAAATGTCCATTTACCATGCAGAAAGTGAGAAAAAGTTCTTCCAATGACAGTTTAAGAAAAGCACTGATCATTTTATTTGATCAGAATCAACAGGGTAAAGAACATTAAAATGGACAATGGCACCCCATTTGTAGGGATTCTCATACGCAAATTGAAATGAGAAAGAATCATGTCTAAGTGGAATAAGTGTGACAAGAAGACGGTGAATGTCAAGCCATGTTCGGCCAAATTGAATTACTTCTCTGTTCAGTCTCCCAGCTTTTGAGTGGAGCAACTTGTTCATGCAATGGACTGTATTGCTGCAAATTCAATGTGAACACAAGAATTACTACAAGGGGAAGTGTTCCCTCTGTAAGAGTGCATTTAGATGTTCTCATAAACACATAATTCTGAAATGGATATATTGGTGAGGTCAACCCTGGTTCTCTAGGCAAACTGTTTAGCAGCACTAAAAGCAGAAATGTCAATTCATGGATTTTTCACTTTCCCACTTTCCGCAAAACCCACAAAGGGAGTGTTCAAAGTGAACCTATTGGTTGTGGGAGGAAATTCCATGTTCAAATGACCACCAGTACTTGTCAAGAATTTGACTTAGCGGAAAACGGAGACTACGCAGAAGAGTATATAGAAGGCCTTGCATTTATATGCCTAATGAAAAGTTTATGGGCCCATTTAGCTAACTTTCTTGAATTCACGGGGGGTTGGGAGAGCAAGTGAAGGATCTAAGGAAAAGATATAAATTGGATTATCTTTTTCTTAGGAATTATTCTACAAGGGTGACAGGCTCATTGTTGACCCCTTGTAGATCTTCACCTTTAATCATTCGCTTTTAGCTCCTTCCATAGAAACGCATTGCTTAAGAAATACTGAATTCATTACTAACTAAATGAATGGGGGCCCTATATGAAATGAGGGTCAATACCTCCATTGAGTCAATCAGCTCTTTAGCAGTTGGAGCAGAGAGAACTATGTGCCGAGCAGCAGGCTTGATGAAACCTTCAGCAACCCCATTATCGAATAGGGAAAGCAAGGAATTGTAGTACCCATCAACGTTTAACAGACCAACCTGCCCATAGATAAGTTTGAATTTTAATCTCTTCGCAAAGAACCTTTTTTAAGGCACAACCATTGACATTAGCACTGAAGAATGAAAAAGGAAATAAAATAAAATAAAAAAATAAAAAGAGAAACCGGTTTGTCGTGAATTCCAAGTTGTGACCATGTTATCATCTCCAATGTCTCTTCCATGGTTCCATATCCTCCTAAAACACTCAAAATCTTACTGCATTATGTAAGAATCTTATACATACATGAAGATTCTGTTTAATGTCAATATACACAGCTTTTTGGAAGCTTACCAGGAAGAGCAATAAAAGCATCAGCTTGCCGGGCCATTTCAGCCTTACGCTCATGCATGTCAGAAACTGATTTTAGTTCCCCCACAGTTTCACCGGAGATCTGTAATCATCAAAGTTATTATTCTGATACGTGTTCAAGCATACTTTTAGTCTAAAGCTGCTCATAAGAGTCAATTACATGGAACTATGGATGCAGATACCCAGCTTGTGGTGACAAGGGCTAGCACCACAGTTGGAAGGTGCTCATCATCACAACCATGGCAAAGGGGGATAGATTCACGTAACCAGTTCAGGGGAAAAACCCAATACACACACACGCACACACATATGTACGCAGCTTTTGGAGCTCAATTCTCTCTACATGTGTTAGAATTTATGATCTTTAAATCTTTATACATATATGCACAATATTATTTTCAGAAATATCAAGAACAGTTATCATCTATTATGATTCTCCCTTGACGCTGTCATGACATCAATAAAGATCCTTTCCAAACTGGGAGACCCCAAAACCAAGGGTCTAAGACCACCAATTTCTTTTGCTTTCAAATAGGTTGCTCCTGATATAAAGCTTTTATTCTAGAAGAATAATTGTCATATATTTACTTATAACATATAAATGAAGGATCGTTCGAGTTACCCAATTGAGAAAAGCACATAATTGAAAACAAATTTAAAAAAAGGGGGGTCTTATACATGCACAGTGTAAGATGGTCACTTGCAACATTGAATCCAATGAAATTCTCCCTCGAGTGGGTCACAGATGATGAGAAATTAGAAGTACCATCTTAAGAAAAAAAGAACTACTACTTTTGTGGAACATAGCCAGTTAACCAGTATGAAATAGGTGGATTCTATTCATCCTTATCAATATTACAACTAATCACTAATCCAAGACTTCCTTGTGTATGCACTTGTGTGCACATGTCCTGAAGGAAACAACCATAACTTCATCACCAATAACAAAACAAGAGATTGTGAATTCAATAGAAGCTGAAGTGGAAAGAATCATGGGAAACATGGAAAAAAGGATGTCATGCATACCTCAAGAGGCATAAGGGCTGTTGGAATGACCCTACATACAAATAAACAAAAACAAGAGCATAGATAGTAATGAATTCCAGAAATCCACAGCTTTAGTGCCAAACCCATAATTCGGTAACTGATTAAGAGGACAAAAAAGAAGGTGAAAATCTACTTTCACCGCCGGATTATTACCCAAGAACATGACAACCACCATCATACACAGTTTGAGAGATCAAACCCATCAATCCCACACTCCCTCCACCATAGACCAAATTTATCTTGCGCTTCACCTAACAAAGAAGCACGTCAAGAAATTTCAAACTACCCCATAAAATAATAACAAAACTTCTAGGTAATACTTCACCCTTATCAGAAAAGAAGAAAAACCCATTGCTTGTAACCACCAACAATGGTTGAGTCCTTACAACTGACAAGAAAGCACTGAAAGTTATTTGATGGCTTCAAAAGATGGTATAGAAAGAAACCAGTCACTGAAAATAAGCAGCAGTACATGACCCATGATTTAAAACCCAAAGTAATCAATACAAACCAGATGAAAATTTTAATAGAAAGGAAAGAAAAATGAATTCTTTTTCTTCGAGAAGGAAAAAGACCAATGGAATAATAGATAAAGATCAGACCAGTTCATGACCCAAATTAAGAGCAGCATCACTGAAAACACTTCTGTTGCCAGAGCTACTCCCACAGAAGACACAGATTCTCTTGAACTTGCTTTGAGAATTTCCTTCCATTATGTCTCTCTCTCTCTCTCTATCTCCCTCTCTCGCATATACATTTATATGGTTCCCACTCTCTCTCTCTCTCTCTCTCATATATATATATATATTTATATAGTTCCCACTCTCTTTCATATATACATTTATATAGTTCCCACAAAGGTTTCTTGAGTTGGAGCGTTTTTGAAAGTCCTTAACAGAAATTAGAAAAGGAGAATAACCAATTTAGCTCTCACTTTTTTCTTCCAAGTATGTGTAAATTTTGAGTCCATAAAAAAAATGGTTGATCCATATCATCAATCTGATGGTAAGTTATATTGGAAGATCTTAGCTATTCATTCTCTACATTGAATATGAGCCACTTCTGTAATCAGTATTGACCATCAATTTTGATACATTTGATCTATGGTGTAGAATTTTCGAATGAAAAGATTTTTGAGTTATGGCAAATCCAACATGTATCAGACCGTCCATATCACTAAATTAAGGGCCCCACATTTTACAAACCCCATATGCCTAATTTCTTAATTCCTTCATCTCATTGATTGAATAATTGAAGAATTACTGCATTAGCATTAAAAAAGATTCCAGTCTATTGGGTTGCACTCTTTTTTTTTTTTTTTGTCGAACAGTAAGTAAACATTTCATTAAAGGGATCAAAAAGAAAGAATAGAGACATGGATAGCGGGATAGAAGAGAGTACAAAGGTACAAAACAAATGTACCCCACCCAAGCCTCAATTGCATAGCACCTCCTCCTAACGAGTAGTGCTTCCAGACCCCCTGGTCTATTTATTGGATTACACTTACACTGTACTTATATCTCTTTGATTGATTCTAGCTTAGCCAAAGTTTAGTGCCGCTTGCTTGTATTAGAATACATATAAATCGAATACAAATGAATCCAAGGTCAAATGAGCTCTAGTAAAAAATTATTAAAAAAGTGCAAATGATATCATGAAGTGAAAGGTGAAGATTATAAGATAGCAATATAGATGAGACTTCTACTTTTTTAGAGTTTGAGTTCCTAGAGTATTCAAGTCTTGTCTTCCCTTCGTACAATTTTTATTAAAAGGGGGTTGTTTGATGGTCATTTGGGCCATAGGGTATGTTTCAGATGTGGACCCAGATTTGGGCTGATCAAATCTTAGCTGAGTGGGGAGTGATAAACACAAAACCTCTATTTGGACAGTGTGGCCCACCTTTGATGCATATGAAGAATTGTAGTGAAAGTGGGTCCTTTTTGTGAAGCTGTTGGCTCCTTCCTCATCTATCAGCTTGATCAGATCATCCTTGCCGATATATTAAAAGCCCATGAATCAATTATTTCCATGCTCTTGATGGACAACTACATTTATTGGTGAGGCACCTCTCTTTCATATAAATAACTACAGATCAGTCCCTACTATAGTACTGAAAGTGAGGAACTTTGGTGAATGTATATCTGTGTGGGTGGAAGTGTGAGTACTAACCTCCTCAAAAGGAAAGAAAAAACTGCAATTATTGGATAAAAATGATGCCTTCGAAATTCAGGGACCAATTTGATTAAATACTGGGCCCTTTCACCTTGACCTTGCCGCCTTGCACCACATGTTGCAAATTAAGGTAGGAACGTATAGGGGAGGAAGTGATTCAAATCCAATGCAATGCCCACAACGAGTACTAGAGTAGCATGGCCTCTGTAGGATTTTTAGGGATTTTAGCCACTAGTCATCTTCACTTTAGCATTGCTGCCGCTGGTCTCTTTACGGAGTATTATCGTCATCATCATTATCACTAGCATAAAATGCCCGTGCTAAGTCCAGCCTTTATAATAAAAATATATTATGAGTTGAGTTTTTTTATAAAATATTGTTAGAAAGGAAATTATACTTACTTAGTTTTTATCTATATTAACTAATTAGATCTTTTTTTATAAGACCTTTAATAATTTGGCACTCAAATAATATCAAATATGAAAGATTGAATTGTTATGGTCCCTTAGTCTGTGAGATCTTCTAATCTTGGCATTGTCTAATGAATGTAGACCCCATAGTGAACAACAAGACAATTTTAATGTGAATCAATATGCCCTGGATCCCGATAATGCTTAGGAGTGGCTCCTGGGAATGAGCAACTATCAACACAAAAGCTAGCAAATCGTGACTGCAATTAGCAGGGGCGATATAATTGATGTATTAAATATTTATTTATAAATAAAAGCAATTAAGATTTTATCAATTATATCAAGATGATAAAAATAGAAAAATAGAGAATCAATAAACTAAATACATAGATATGGAAAAAATGATATAAAACTGTTTTTTTATAAAAGATAAAAAAATTAAAAAAAATTCATATTCTACTTAAAATAAGATATTATAAAGAATAGTTAAAAATTAAGACAGAAAAAGGAAAACACTAATACCTAATTTTAGACATGTGCCATGGGTCCACGTATCAAAGGACTCGTGAGACCTAAACTTATTGACCCACTTGCATAAATTGCGAACCAAGAGTCTAAATCTTTCTAAAAGTCTAAATAATTTAAAATCCCTAAAATCTCTCCCTCAAGCCAAATTTAGGTGAAATTCAAAAGAGTTTGGATCTTCCCAAAAGCCTAAATTATCTAAAATTCCTAAAAACTCTTTCCCTCTCAAATCAAAACCGGCCAAACTAAAATTAAATTTGAGTTCCATTTTTTGCAAATTGAAGTGCAATTTAGAAGTCAAATCATATCCCTTTCATATATATAAACTAGCAAAATATGCTTGCACTTAGTACGAGCAATGTGTAACTTATAATATTAAAGATGCTGAAAATCTTAAATAATATTTAGTCTAAATTATATTAAGGTGGTAAAATTTTGATATCACAATTAAAACCTATAATTATGACAAAAAAATAATTGTTAAATTTCAAAATGAAAGAACTTTAATTTGCTTGAGAAAGAACTTTAATTTGCTTGAGATGAGATGAGTATTTTACTTCAAATATTCTTTTGAAAATGGAAGAATAAATCCAAGATAAAAAATAAAATTTAATAAAAATACCACAAAAATACAACATGAAAACAAAAGTCGATAGACAATCTAATAATAAAAACAACTTAGAAGAGACGAATAAACCCATGGAAACTCAATGCCTAAAAATAAAAAATTGAAGCTAAAAAAATAAATCAATAGAAACCTATCACCACAGAAACTAAAAAAAACCATCAAAAAAAAAAAAATAAAAACATAGAATTATGAAAAAAAAAGCAATAAGACACCAAAAGAATATATAAAAAGAAAAAAAAGCTAAGAGGGAAGTTATGACATGATCATGTAGCAGAAATCATTAAAAATATAGTTGTAAGAATCGTTGTGTTTCACTCACTTTCGTCAAATTGAATTATGTGATTGAAGGGAGATTAAAGAGTGTAGATCCAATTAAATTCCATCTAAAATTGAAAACCATGACGGGATTGCACAAAATAAGGGGTGAAAAGTTCAGATAATACACTCTTAGCATTACATAAGATTTGCTTACCCACAATATTAGATAATGGGGGCATTCATGGGCTAGGATAGGTTGTACTAAAAAATGTCCATGCCCAGCTCGACTTCTAAGCTTATAGACCAAGTCCTTCCTAAGCTCGGATTGGGCCATAATTGGCTAGCCCAAGTCCGACCCACTTGAAGCTTATTAAGCTCGAGTTGAGCCCAAGTTAATATCATAACGAAAAAAAAAAGGATCTCTTTTTATATATACTTGCCCTTATCTCAATTGGTTTTGGTCCTTAAGAAATTTAAATATGAATTGATTGATTAGAGACCTTGAAAGAATGAGCACTTTAAAAGAAAATTCATTTTAAATTGGCCTCTTTATTTAGATGGTTAAAATTAAAAATTTCTCTCAAATTCCTAAGATCTCTCTCTCAAGTTAAAATTGATTTAAAATTTACATCGAAATTGAGCTTCAATTGTTCAATTAATTACGAAATTGAAGCTCAAATTGAAAAAACGATTCCTATACTATTCATATATAATAATAATAATTATCATTATTATTATTATTACTATTATTTTCTGTGCTAATACAACTAACAAATCCACTCACACCGTGATCTACCCAAGTCCCTAACCATCAATGTTCCCATTGAGGATCCAACTTCTTTTTTTTTTTTGGGAGAGAGAGAGAGAGGGAGGTGCGTCACCTTGATTAGCATCTTAATAGAGTGGAATCTCGACCTTGTGCAGGTTGTATTTTTTAGATTCTTTCCTCAATTTCTGATGTTTAATAGAATCTCACTTGACTTTCAAGCACTTTAAAATAGAAAAGAAATAGCAAGACTTAGGCTTGTAAAGTAGGCTCAACTCTGAAGTGGTAGTCACGTGGATCTCTACCTTCCGCTTCTATCATTTTTTCGGACGTTCCACTCCATAAAGCAAGAGGCTACAAAGTGGTTGATTCTTCTACAAATCTCTTCATGGGCCAGTACATCCATTCATGTTTTTAAATATTATGTCGAACACCCATAAAGGAAAACAAATTGTCACTGTAGGTAAGTTTTTATCACACCCTTCAATCAAGAGTCAACTTTGATAGCCAGCAGCCCCAGCTGTAGTGACTTTCTTCAACAAGGTGGGGGCCATTCCACATCACCCATCATGGAAATATCAATGGGTTCATTTATGGGGATCCACTTGTTATAAATAAAGCTACAAAATTGTTACAAAAGCAGAATAATTAAACCAATCTTGAAGTTGAGAGGTGATGCCAGTTGGTAGAAATTGGAGAGAGTTTGTGACACCAACAATGGGCCATGCACATCAAGTGAGGCTGTTTTTAGGACGAGTTCCATCCCTTAGGTAGTAACTCAGATGCGAAAGTTCTCAATAGAACCGCTCCTAAAATACAACAACCTTCTCTATATTTGCTTAGTCATACACTAAGACTAAAAAGGTCAGACTCCAATATATTTGATGCTTTCAGAAAGTAGAACTGAGAAAACCAAAGAAAATAAAACCGAGAAGAAGAAGAAGAGGATAATTATAAACCTAGGTGCCCCAATTATATATCTAAAATTGTTAATGTTGGGCCATAATAGAAGTAACAAAAAATTTGAAATGTTTTTTAAAAACTAATTTTATATTGAGTCCCCCAAGGAAGGCCGAATTGGGATTTGCACCCTCTTGCGGGCAATGATCACGTAAGATGCCCATCATGGACATGCGTCCAGTTAACCGGTTTCCGAATCCTGACCCTGGGCTAAGCTCGACTCGTGCGCACGCATATGGCTTATAGTAAAAGAGTCCAAAGCAACTTGATATATATAAGACAAAGAACTATATATATATCCTTTAAATCTTTTGCTCATTTTCAATGTAAGATTCTAGCAAATAAACAAAAATGTCTTTTGCCTCTACATGAAGTAAAAATAAAGAAGAGAAAGCAATTTGAAAAACACTTTAAATTTTTTAAAACCCACGTAAAAAAAACAACAGCACTCATCCCATCACCGACTAAGTGAGATTGGATGGTGATCAGTCGTGTGGCCCAATGATATCCTGTGACCAAAAGATTGGAGTCAGCGGGACCAGCATCTCATCACTATATAATCTTGATTTGACAGTGACTAGAGTTATTCCCAACTGTTAAACCAGTCCTCTATGAATAAGTCAGTGTCTTAAAGAAAAATAATTAAAATTAAAATCTAGAGGCAGATGTTGAATAGTGTCCGATCGATAATTTCTAAGAAAGTGGACCCCACATGTCACACCTTCCAATCTCAGTCAGACAGCAAGAGGTTATAAATCAATGTTCTTTAACCCTAGATTTTACACAAATGATCATCCCCCCAAATCCATTAAGCTAATATTCAGGAAAAATGATGTTAGTCCTGCGCCATCAACATTCAACACTAACCTAGTCCCAAACAATCTGACTCGAGAGTTGAGATAGTCTCTCTCCCTCTCTCTCTCTCTCTCTCTCTCTCTGAGTAAAAACGTTAAAGTGGACTGGATTCTCCAGGTATATATGCACTTTGGAAGTGTCCATGGCTCCACGCCCTTAAATACCGTCATGCTAACGTGACCCACATCACCAGCGATGGGGTCAACAAGGGGTGGAAATGGGTAGGGTCGGCTTCAGCACACTTGAGACATAGTTGCCCAAACTAACTTGCCATTTATTGATGAGTTTTTCTTTATATGCATACCCCCTAAGATTTTTAATATTTGTAAATAGGCCCATGTAGTTTCAGCTTTTATAAATAGGCCCCCGTTTTGACATTTTTATACCTTTTATATCCCCAATTAAGTGGATTTGATAATAAAGAGAAGTAGTCATTAGGTTTTATCCAATTTTGACAGTTTTACCCATATATTTATTTATCACTAAGAAAACCTTTCTCCTTTGTAAGGGTTTTTTTTTCTCTCCTTTTTCAATTTAACTTTCTTTTTTTTTTTTCAACTAAGCCCATAAAGTTCTTTATGGTAGACAGCCACGCGACTTCCTCTCTTTTAATATTAAGATATTTTTTTATTATTCTTTTCACATTGTTAGCTTTTCTGGAATCTTATGGGCTCTTTGGCATGAGATTTTTTTTTTTTTTTTGGAACAACTCTCGTGAGAAGGGAGATTAGAAATAGGTTTGGATGTTACTCTCCCTGTCTCCTTCCATAATGGTTCTAAGGGCTGAGAAGGCGTGCCTCGTACATTTTAGAAATGTATGTTGACCATCTCTCTCCATAATGGTTCTCGTAAATTCGTGTCTCTATAGTCTATTTTTGTAACGATTATCTCCAACTTCAAACATATGAAAATATTTTTTAAAGAGTCTTTTTTTCTAAAAGGAAAAAATTATATCAATAGGGGATACAATTATTTGAAAAAATAGTTTAAGGGGACTTACGCTTGAGCAACCCAATTAGATGAATATATGGTTTTTTAGTAGACATTAGATTAATTGAAATATCACTCAATCACTTGCTCTGTTAAAATGATCCTAACTATAATTAATTGAAAACATGATTTGCGCTCGTAGTGTTCATAGGAAATAGATTAAAGACATCAATCAAAATTGGAAAAAAAATAAGAAAAGTGCTGGCAACACGTTTATCGCATTGACGCAATTTAATGGATCTATTATTTAGCCCAGATTGGGGGGCTTATTAATAAATATTAGGAACCTTAGGAGGGGTGTATATAAAAATACTTATAAGGGCAGAAGTGTTATTTTGATAAAAATTGAGCAAAATCCTCATAGTGGTTGCTCATTACCATCAAATCCTCATGCTTTGGGATATGAGTGGTGTTAAAAGGCCTATCTACAAATATTGAAACCAAAGGGAACTATTTACAAATATTCAAAATGTTAGGGGATATGTGCAAAAAACTCTTTATTGATTAGGTTGATTTATATATATGTATATATATAAGTAACAGGAACTTTCATTGATTGAAAGAAGAATAATATACAAAAAGAAAAAAAAATTAAGAGAATAAGAGCATTATATCCCCTAGCAAACACACCTACAAAATAACTCCCTCCCAAGGAGAAATCTTGTCAACTTTTTTTTTGGCTAAAGCATCAGCCATATAATTAGCCCATCTAACTACATGCTTAAAGACAACATTAAAAGAGTTAGAAACAACTCGAATCTCATTTAAGAAGAATTCTAATTTACAAGGGAAAGCTTTCCGATTGGAAACCAAATTTATCGTATTTAAGGTATCACTCTCCACAATAAGGTCCTGTCGAAAATTCCTCAAAAAAAGTCACAAAGCTTCAAGCCGAAACATTCGCTTCATTAGAATCTTAAATAACCCTAGGCTTGGAAAATATAAAAAAGACATCACCCTTACTATGTTAAACTGAACCTACTCATAAAAGCCAACATGAACTATGGATCAGATTGGTGTCAAGTTAATTATAGGTCGTTAGGAAAAATAGGAAGGATCAATCCAATAGATTCATGTAGGGGATGGCAGACGGGCTCAAGAATTGTCATTGCTATTACCAACTGTTCAAATCTAGCACAAAACCTTCCTTCTTTTTTGTTAGCCGGCCAAGCGGGGTGGGACAAGAAGAGAACCTAGCCAATGGGAAAGAAGACTGCTCTTGAAGAAAGAGAAGCTTCAACCATGGGGAAGAAGTCTGCTTTCACATGAAGAGACATTAAGGGATCAAACCCTCTGCGATTAACTAAAAAAAGGCATACCCAACCAACTACGCAACTCCTTATTCTAACCCTTAATGCTCGTTGCTTGCAGAAGCCATATCACCAACGCGCCCAGCCAAGAACATTCATGGATAATCCTGGCCATCTATGACATTGGGCAATGAAAAGTAATTTGATAGTAGAGGCCCACTTGACCCACCATATGACCAGTTGCCTCTTTTTTCTATTCTGCCTAGAAGTAAAATTGGTTGGTTTTTTAGGAAAAATTTCAAATGTGGCCTTAAGTTCCTATCTTATTTTAAAAAAGGATATAAGTTTCAAAACTTTTCATGTTAGTTCCTAAATTTTCCTATAAGTTTTCAATTAAGAATATATGACCATTTAAGGTATCGCCCTAGGGGTGCTAGCTGTCCCTGATCATCATGAAGGTGCAGGTGAAGAAAATGAGGATAATATGGTAGAAGTGAATGAGAGTTTTATTCCAATAAAAGATAATTTTAATATTTTAAAGAAATTTTGGAAAAAAATTCAAAGAATAATTTTAAATGCATGGATGTCCTCAATTGAGAACTTTAGAAGACTGAAAAACTAATTTGAATAGTTTTGAAACTTCTTCTTTTTTTAAATAAGCTAAAAACTTAAAATATGATTTGAAAATGGTCACACACTAGGCATCTGTAGCCTTCATCCCATCCTTTTTAGGCTTTTATTACCATCAACTTTACTCCCAGCATTTTGCAGTGACCAGTCAAATTCAAACCCTTTGTTTGTGTCCTACAGACCGACCTAGTTGAGGAGAGTTTAAGAAAGAGACCCATAAACATACATGCATGAGAAATCTTCTCCTGAGTCCTGCCCTACGAAGTTCAGAAAATAATTCCAAATGCACTAGTATTTGGAGAGGTAGGGAAGATATAAAATCATCTCTCTCTCTCTCTCTCTCTCTCTCTCTTGCAAAGACAACTCAAAATAGTACAAAAATATTGGTCCACCCATCACAACATGCCTGCAGTTCCTTGGTCATCAATCAATCGCCACATGTCAATCTGGCAGTGCTCATATTCCAGGGCCGCCCATGACTATCTACTCTGTAACAGGCCCACCCAAGACTCTCTATTCTATTATACCACTTAGATGATGGATGACATGTGGACAACCACATGGGTCTTGATAGGAATGTCCACCCATTCATCCACAGCCACGTGGACGGTGACTGTGACTGTGCACCACTGAGGCCCTTGCCAAGCTGTCACGGTGACACCATCACATCCTAAAAGGAATTATATGGTCTGGACCCATTGCACACTAAGTAAAAGTTGCCCCCATTTCGTCAATATAGATTCTAGACCATTCACGTAATTTTCTCCCGTCATTATCATGCTCCAACTGTTTGCCTTCTCCCTTTAAAACCTCACCCAATCAATGGTCCCGATTACTGAATCATTGGTCAACTATATAGAAATGGGCTTGTCAACACTACACATGACCCTCGGACAAAATGACTAACGAGATATGTAACCCTAATTCAACCATACCCTTACAAAATTATGATTAGTGGGGCATGGCCATGGTAATTGAACTCATGTTTCTTCATATCCCAATCCCAACTAATAATCAGTTCTCAAAAGTCAATACTCAAAGTTGGAGTGATGTTTCCCCCGCAACTAACACTTGTGGAACTAGTACTTCTATCCTAATTCAAGAAAAATGCTCTTTTATTACCACATTAATGCATCATCTGGGAGATCAGCATGCTGTATTAGAGAATTCAGTTTTAAAATCGTAGCAACTTTCAAGGTTATGAACCCCTTCTATGGGGACCCACCTCGATGCATTTCAATCACTGATTAATACAAGATCAAAAAGTCTTGATGTGCATTAAGAGTTCGTTCAAGATCGATATGAATGATTTTTTATCATGCATTTAAGGGCTCCAAAATTATATGATCTGATGGGCATAGGCATAAAGACTAGAGTTTGTGGCCTTGAAACTTGTGATTACATTAGTCAGATGATCATGCTAATATTTGACCCATCTTTATCTTATTCTTCCTCCTGCTTGGCTTGCATCGAACTAGACCTTACAGAAAAACCAAGCCGGGTTATTACTCAATATATTTTGAAATGTGACACCACCCATGACATTTATTATCTAATTTGTTTTTGTTAGATAGATTTGTTCAAATCATATTGATGGTGATAGATTACCAACACCAAATTGTTGTAAGGACTGAAAGCCAATGTTGAATGACCACATTTGCCTTTTAATAAGCATCCAGTGTCGTCAATGAAACTACTTTAATAGGCACTTGCATGGACGTTTACTTAAAAAGTCGGAAATTTTTATAACACAACAAGGAGACCATGAGTTATGACTTGGTGGACTCTCTCTTTCTTAAATAGGAGTCTTGGAGTCGACCAATCTTGATGCTCCAAAAGTGTAGATTGAGTCTAACGTCTGCCCGAATAAAAAAAGTCTGTAGTAGAGATTAAAATTCAGGATTAAGGCCTTCTAGAACTATTTTGAGGGATGCTCATGGGTCGGGCTGGGCTGGCGCACAAGCCCAACTTGGTTCGGCCAGCCCATATAAAATCTATTAAGCTTGAGCCCGGCTCTTATATTAGTTGGGCCTAGCCTTATTCAGGCTTGATTATTAAGCACCCTTAAGTTGGTCTCGGGTGGAAGTCAAGATGGCTATCATGCACCAATTCCTATTGATTCACATGGTTATGTCCAAATAAATCCATCTAAAATGCAAAAAAATCTTTATTAAAACCGATTACAATTTTCATATAAAGTTTTCTTTTCTGCTCTTTGAATTGATGTTGCCTCTTTCTTTTCTTTTTTAATAAAAGCATGCAACTCATTAATAAAATAGAACTGCTTTAGTGCAATCAATAGATCTTTATCTACTAAAAACCAATTAGAAGGAACATTGTCTACCTTTTAAATAGTGTTTTTTGATAAATAATTTTTAAAATTTCTACCATAGAAGATTTGCATGCAACATAAGAAATGTAAAAAGAGGAAGTTGCAACTTAATCTACCTATTCAAGCCGGGCCGGGCTTCAGTTTTGCTACCACTTAGCCCAAGCCCGGCCCATATAACAAACGGGCCTAAAATTTTAAGCGAAGCCTGGCCCAATGACATATACCTAAGGCCCAAGCCCGTGCAAAAGCAGGCTGGGCTCAGCCCATGAGCATCCCGAGCTACTTTCCTTCCATGAGAACAGGTTGATTTCTGATAAATGGTATGCAACCTTATAATTTGTTTGAAAGTTAAAGATAATAATTTACGTGTCAAAATCATCACAACCAATTCATCTCCGATCAAGGGTCCAATTAAGTCTTGGGATAGGTCCTATAACTGTTTTTGGACAGAAAATAACTATGTCAGAAAGGACCTGGTCCTGTTGTATATTTGGTTATTTGAGTCATTCTAACAGAATTTATTCATCATGCCACTGGGCCCTGCATTGGAATAAACATCGGCTGACTTAGTTTTCCAATCAAAGTCTCAATCTGTGTTCCTAGGAAAACTTAGAATGAGATCTGACTTTATTTGGTGATTACGAAGGCCTGTTTCTCTACCAAATTTTCCAATAATAATTTGTCATGTTGGAGTTTTTTAGACTTTCTTTCACCAGAGTTTTTTAGACTTTCTTTCACCGGAGATCTAAATTTCAGCTACATAAAAAGTCCCAAATGACTTGTTAAATTTTATTAAATTTCATATTCTATGTATTTGGTTGGAATTTCAAATACTTCCCAAAGATGATAAGGGATTTAAAATTTCACTTTGAGGGAACAACGGCTTTTTTGGAGAATTTAAAATTCCTCTTGACATGAGTTTTTTGAATTCTGTAAAGAAATAGACCCCAAATCTTACAAAGAAATGTAAGCATTGGGTGGAGTGGTCAACAACAAGAGTAACTCAGGATTGCTATTTACAGTGTGTTATAAGTGGTTCTTATGACCACCAGCATCTGCACTGCGCGAAGATGTTTTGATTTGACCTACAAGTAGGAAGAAGGTGAAGTATCAGTGTTGAGATGCACATAGGTTTGATTTCACTTTTTACCAGGGGAGGGAGAAAATCTAGTATATTACGATTTAACCGTGATTAGCATTTACAAGTTACCATGCCTCTATTTGACTCATCATTAGCAAAGGTAGGAAACAAGAAACAAAGAATTATGAATTAAATACGAAATGTGCAATGGATTTCTAAATAATTAACATTTTGATAACAAAACATGAATTGACTACAAAATAGAAGTGAATGGTGAAGGGTCAGAATTTGAAATAGACATGGGCCTAATTTTATTTACAAATAAGTATGTATTTTCGTGCGTGATCAGCTATTTCAGGCCTGGGTATACTAAAAAAGAGGGGGTTTATGCCTGGGTATACTTTTTGTGGGGGGGGGGGGGGGGGGGGGGGGGGTGCTGGTTTGGTGGGGTGGGTGGGAAAGAAAGAAGAAAGGACCAATGAATGTAGGTTGGATTTGTGTGAGTGTGATTAAGGATGAGCCAAATGTCAATACCGTTAGATAATACAGGAGATTTTCTCGTACCCGGGGGGTGGGGTGGGGTGGGGTGGGGTGGGTGTGGGAAAGAAGAAAAAAGGACCAATGACGGTAGAGGGTTGGATAGGTGTGAGCGTGATCAAGGACGAGCCAAAGAAAGGACCAATGAAGGTAGGGGGTTGGATTACTTGGATAGTTGTGACTCTGATCAATGATGAGCCAAATGTCAATACCGTTACATAATACAAGAGATTTTCTCGTACGGGCATCAGTAATACTTTTAATGGGGGCCTTTCCACAGTAACGACAAAGATTTAAGTTTCATGTATGGCAAGCCTTGTGGACTCCGGTAGGAGAATATTTTGCCAAATAGTGCTCTCCAGATTTTACAGCCCATACTTCACAATAGGGGTGTACAAAAAATTAGTCGATCCGTTAAACCAATTCGATGCGCAGTTTTTTAAACGATTCGATGGTTAATGGATTAGTGACGGGTTGAAAAAATCTTAATTAGTTAGTAACAAATTGGTGACGGATTTTACCCTTAATCTGTAGATTTAAACAGATCTAATCCGTTGAAATAAAATATATATTTTTTATTTTTATATAAAAAATTTTAAAAGACAATAATTTCTTCTAAAATGTTAAAGTGTTTTGTGTGGTATCCATTGTAAAATATCTTCCAGAAGGTTTAAGTGTTTTGTTTCATCTTTCTGTTAAAATTTTCCTAGTGAGTTTCTATTAAAATCCTTTAAAGACCTTATGGAACTGATAATACAATTCTCTTTGAGTTAGAAGAGTGAGATTTAGTTAAAAAACTAATTTGATATATGCTAGCCAATCATTTTTGCTTTTGAAGTAATCAAAATTTAGGGTTTTTTATTAAAGGTTTTATTTGGGGTATCTACTTATATATCTTTCTATTATTACTTGTATTCTGCATTATATATCTGGTGATGTGGTAGTTATCTTATACTATAATCACCTTGTTTATTTTATACCATAATTACCTTTTGGGAGTCCATAGAATGGTTGAATGTGTCCTTTTTGAACCTCTTCAAAATCTAGTCTCTTCAAAATATTTCATAAAATGAACATGTCCAACGTGTTGATCGTAACAATGACTTTATCTAATAATTTGGGAATGGTCATATGGGAAGGATAGAGACGGGCCACCTATGATCAAATCTTACCAACGGCCCACCTACAACTTTTACTTCTATTTTTATTTTATTTTTTTGTAAAAGAATTCCTATCATAGGCTCTACAAATGAATTGAACGGTTTTAATTGATCCGAACCGTTGATCCACAGTTCGGTTTGGATCGGTTTCTAAGGGCAACGAATCGGTAACGGATTATAAAACCGTCAATCTGTAGGTAACAATTTGGTGACGGATTTGGCTCAATCCGATCCAATCCTAACCGTGTACACCCCTACTTCACAACTTTATACCGTCGCCAATCTCTCCATTCACAAAAGCAACAAAGGGATTGATCCATAGCCTTGTTGATTATGGACTTGAAAAGGGTGCATCTATGAGTATTTTACCAGAAAAAAAAAGGAAAAATAACTTTTCCTTGCATTGCACAAATGTTGCCTCAAAGGTAAACTCAAATTTGGAGAAGATAAAAGTAAGGAGAGCGAGGGTGAGTGTTGTAGCTGAGTGTGAGGGGGGTAGATTAATTAGAACTTAACTTTTGTTTAAATTATTGGTACCCAACTTAGGTGAAAACTGAGCCCTTTGGTGAAGTATGACAGCCCTCGGATGAGGGTAAGTGATTGCCCAGAGAAAAACGAATAGGTGAATGACAATAAAATTAAGCTTTGTTTTGATGAGAAAAATGAATATGCAGCCACCACTTTAATTAATCAAATCCTATCAAAGTTGTGTCCCATCGTCATCTTCACTTTAACTCCAATCATAACTTCTTTAATAATCTTTTGTTGCAATCCATTGTACAATGAATTCCTAGAAATTTGATTTCATGCGGGCACTATGTTTTTAGAACCCCAATTTTAACTACTGCTACTTCCATGTTTTCTATCCATCAAAGTCTTGCAGGCATGCAAAAAGACCAACAACCCTGCTGCTCAATGGCATGCATCAGCGCAAGATCCACAAGGTGATTTGCAAATCTTAGATTTTCGATTGTATCATAAAAGCATGAGAATTTCCCTCCTAGTGTTTATAACTACCCATTTTTACAATCCTTTATTATACATTGAAAAAATTCTGAGACTAACTGACATTCCAACAGAAGGATAAAAATTCATGAGAAAATACCTACATTTCTAGTCCTATGGGACAATTTCATTTCAGAGATTCCTAGAATTCTGGAACCAAATGGGTCAGTGACAGGGATCATAAGGGATTTAGATGGCTCGAATGGCGCCCATAATTTTGTGATCCCATCTCTTTTAGACACAGAAATCAAGCATTCTACAAATGCACACAATTCACATAAAGCTTGAGCTTGAATTTCTGCAGATCCCATGCTTCCATCGGTGTGGCGCTAATGATGGCTATCTAACTGACAGCAACTATCCACCTGATATAACTGGTTTTGCCCATCGTTTGCATGATCAAAACCCAACCATGCATCATCACAAATTCTCAATATATAGGAAGACGCCCTAATGTCACTCAAAGCAAGTTTTATAAGCTGTTGGATTGCTTGTGTAAAAATGCATTGACTACAGATATAATTGAGCATCATCAATCCAATGGTGCTTTTCGAGTGAAATCTGAGCAAATGCCTATTTATAGAGATCCGATATGAGTAAGTTAGATCAAACAAAGCCTTAAATCAGGTGTTAATTTTTTGTCACCAACACGACATTTACTTATCATACACAGGTAAAACTAATAAATGTCTGTTTGAGAAATGGTTTTTCAAGTGAAATTTCCAATTTCTGGAAATTCCAAATGGGCAGTAGGCCTTGTCCTCTCAATTCCCTAAATTCTTTGTTTTATAAATGGAATTCCAAAAAACCAGCTCCAATAAAGTGGCCAGCCTTTAGAATGTTCCAAATCTTAGATGCTTTATGGATTCTGAAGGCATTTTGGAACTCTACATTAGAATTTCTGTCAAATTTAGGCATTTTGAAATTCTCAAACAAGAATTCCTTGAAGTCTTGCTACCAAACAGGCACAAAAAGTCACTGCTCCAATTGCTGCACTGAAAACAGGTGGCAGAACAAACTCGCCCAAGTGCAAGTACTTTCCAGCATTCAGATTCTGCCTCCTGCGGAAGGAAAATTAATCCATTGGCAAGTGTTGAAATGAGAACACTAAGGCTGAAATAGAATAAATAAAATATAGCAAGATATATCATACAGAGATGGCATCAAAAGGAATATACGGGCAACAATTAAAAAAAAGGAAAGTGACATGACAGAAGCCAAGACTACAAAACATATAACAGGTACAAAGCCTTCCTTGGGCTTGTGAGGCAGGGCACAGCCCCTTGGATCCCTTTTCCCTTTATTGTGCAGTAGGGCCATGAGAGTGCCTTTCGGGACTACACAGATGTGTCAGCTTAACAACAATAAGGGCTTCTAAAAAATCACAAACTCAATAATAAAAATCGCACCGAGTATTTGAGCTCTATTTTTAGATATACAGAACATATCATAAAGAATAAACCCAGCAGTGATGAAAGCTTTGGGCTTAATACTGCAGCCTCTCTTCAGTGTTGAAGTTCAGACCTTCAATTCCCCTGAGAGCGGATTCGTAATTCTTAACGTTAGAGGCATTCCGACCAGAAGACGAATGTTTGGGCTCCAAGGTGTCAACTGGAGAACTTCTCTGTGTGCTGATGATCCTGCGGAAACCTCCTGTGCTGGCATCAGTGGTGCGAGGACGAGAAGGGTCTACCTCACTCCCCACCAATACATCACGGCTGCTAGAAACAGCAGCTCGCCTCGAAGAACCGCTTGATCGCCCCAGGAATGTGAAACTGGACAACTGCATGGTCAAGCATGAGCCTCAATTCATACAGACAACATGACCAAACAACAAAATGAAAAATATGTTTACCCACTTCTGAAAGTGTCATCCACTGAACACCTAATATATAACTGTCATGAATAAGAATATAACAAATTGACATAATCAACTAGCACCACCACTGAGTAAATATTCCATCACCTATCAAAGACGAGATATATTAAGGACTGGTCAGGCCTTCCTTGCTTAGGAACAGTCCAAGTAAGTGATATCCAAAACCCACCCCCTCCACCAGTCTAAACCCTTCATACACAACCATTAATTTCAACCAGCCCAAACACTCCAAATTTTTTATGTCCATGCAAACCTTGACACTCATCTGGCTTTAGCAAACAGCTAAGGATTGGACAACTTTGAGGCCCTTAAAACAGTACCTGTGATTAGATGGTTCCCATTCTTTGCACATAGGTAAAGTTATAGGAAGACCTTTCATACTTCTATACCCCCATGATTTCAGGAGGGCCCCCATGCGATGGACAATTCCTAGAATAGGAATAATCTAGCTATATTCCTAAATATGAGACATTAAAGAAATAGTTAAATAGTTGCATGGCACTAGCACATTCGAGAATGTCCTGTGGTTTTCAAGTCCTACTAGGCACACAACAGATACATCTTACCATTGGTATCAATTTGTACATGTTTATTTCATAAGCTGGAACCTCCGGCCAGCAACAAGCTGGCAACTATAGTGCAACCTCCACCTTTTCATATGCATAGAGATGCAAACCTACGGACATGCTGTGGGCAAGCACTTGCAAGCACGCATACGCAAACTGCACAGAACGCACAGCCCAGACACATGCACCAGATACAGAGACCCCTGATGGCAAATGCATGCATACAAAAGCAACACAAAATATGTGCACAAAAGATAATGTCGTAGAAATTTCTTGGTAATATGAGGTTAAACGACAATGACAACAAAGATGACAACAACAACAAACTGACAACTGAACATTTCTATGATTATTTGCCATCTACAAGCATGTCGATTGACACATGTCCAGAACTTTAGGACAAAGCTCCATATGTAATATTCATGTTTCATAGCAGCAATAGCACAAATTGCAGGGTGGGTAAAATCAATGTAGTAGTGAGCACCTTCCAACTTTGTTTAGGGCTTTTTTTTTTCCTACGGTTAAGATGCTACTATTTCTCATCATGGGATTTCTTACATCATCTTCTTCTGAGTCTCATCCCATCTAGCCGAGGTTGGTGTTTTGAATTCCACTCTCCCTGTCATCTTTATTTAGGTAATGTTCACGTCATTCCATAATCTCTCTAATCACTTTATATAGCTTCATTCTAAGTCTTCAGTGACTAACCTTTTTCCTGGTACTGTGTAATTGGAAAAAATTCAGTTCTTCACAAGGGTTGTTTCTGGTCTTCTATGTGCATTCCCAAACTATCTTGAATCAAATTCCTTTATTTTTCACTTCTATTAGAACTTGTAGGTCTCCCCTTTATGTACTCATTCTAGATTATATACTCCATCATTACTCCACTTAGCATGTACTTTGATCCACATGTATGTTATCTTTATCATTTCTTTGCCAACCAACAGTAACCTTCATTTAAGATCATCATCATCATCTTAGCCTTATCTACTATCATGCAAAGATACTTAATAATTGGCAACATATTGTGTCATATCATATCTGAAACAACACTTTGTAGGTGAAAATCCATGTATCCGCCATGTCCATGGCAATTGGCATGTCCCCGCCTTATCCATGCTATATCTGGGCATCAAAGCTTATCCAATCTACCCTAGACCAGCTTCATGAGATAAAACTCATGAAGATATGATATGACACAATATTTCATAGCTCCAATAAGTTCCCTATATTTCCTATCTTTCTGTCATATATAAAGATGTTCTTATAGTCACATTAAAACTTTCACACAAATTACACTAACTGGTTTCCACTTCTTCTAATGGATTTGCTCATCTCACTTTGCCCAGATTGCATTTATTGCATTTTTTATATGAATATCCTATTAAACTCTCCATTTTGTTACATAATTGCTATCAATTATCAACACTTGTGTGATAAATCTGATATCTAGGAGCAATTTGAAACTGAGTGTGTGAAATAGATACAGTAAATAGGATCAGCACATGCAGAGTGGAGACAACCTACTGGGTATGTGATCGTCAAGTGCCAATTCGACTAAAGGTGCAATTTTACAGGACAAAAGTTAGATCGGAATGTTAAACAGTGAAGAAATGAGAAGAAACTAAAATGCATACAGCTAAATGCATGTCAGTGGGTGCGTTTTAAGAAAAGAAATAATCAAGAATAAGTAAATAAGAGGAAACATAAAGATAGCCCCGATAGATGAAAAAAATCAAGAATTGTTTCTGTGAGATAGTTCAGACATGTATACAGAAGATCGTGAATGGCCCCCCTCTCCAATGAATAGAAGGGTTACAAGTTCAAGGAACTAGGAGAAGGGGGGCAATGGTAAAGACCTTGCAAGCAGTAGCAAAGACAGAAATGTTAAAGCATGGACTACAGAGAGCATGGCTATAAATAGGGTCAAGAGGATGAGCAAAACTCACAAGGGCAGCCATAAATAGATAGGATAATTTCACAGTGATGTGGATATGGATTATGATGAAGAATTGACAAATCTGAGGACACCCCCTATAGTGTGATTTGAGGGAATGTGTATAGCATATTAGAACTTCCTTTTTGGAGCATGACCTGTAAGTCTTATAATTGCATTCATTAACTCAGACACCTCATTCACATTCCACAGGTTAATAGAAAAATTGGACATGGTTATCATAAAGTTTAGTATTAGAGAACAAGGTCCAAAGAATATCTCCATAACAGACACCCTCTGACTTCTCAAATGCAAGTTCCAGTTCTCCCATAGATAAATGTCCCAGGAATAGCCCACTAACACACACAAAATAATAATAATAATCATAATAGAGGCTTAGGAAACATGTAAAAAACGCTACAAAACGACAATGATCCAACAGATATTAACATCCTCTTTCCCATGCAGTATTTAGTAAAAGCATCCACAATAAATAAAAAAAGCTGTTTTTTCAGATGATCAGTCAAAAACTGTTAAGAGCAGTTATCTAAGTAAATGCTAAGACTCCAGGTAGGGCTTTGATTTTCTACAAATATACAAACCCCATGGGATAACCTGAACTAAATGCCAGATATCATACAAGGATTTAGCAGAAAACATCCCTTCATCTCTTTCCACAAATCTCGACCATTTTCCAGGACAAAAGCCAACTAGTCAAGTCATGACTCCTCTAGGAGACTAACTCTTGGTATTTATCCTATATCAATTGTCCATCACCATATCTTAAATCCATGAGCCAAAGATTTATAAGAGAATGCCCAAGAACTCACTGAAACCCAAGGCAATAAATGTCCAGCCAATGTGAACCATATGAATCACTGAAGTCACTGGAGTGATTTGATTAGGTTTATGAGAATGCCCAAGACCTCACTAAAGCCCAAGGAAATATATGTCCAGCAGAGGGGGGCCATATGAATAACTTAAGTTACTTGAGTGATTTGATGTTAGCACATGCCAATTACAAGAAAGGTCACACATCCCATACAATTAGTTCGGAAGGTTCTTGTCTTTTTTTGTTTTTGCGTCTTTTAAGAATAGTTAGCACTCGTGATTAGCACTTTCTGGAAGTTTTATTTTAAGAGAGATTCATTTAAGAGTTTTAAGGTATGAGGCAATACAAATAGCCGTCCCACCACTCCCTTATCTATAGATGTATTCCCTGATTTGCATCAATGAAATTTACAAAAATTCTCTCCCTTTTTTGAGTGGCTAATGATCCCTCTCCTTGTAACTGTCAGATCACTCCTCATGTTCTGTTACTGTGAAGCCTCAAAAAGCTTGGGAATCTTTGAAAACACAGTGTGAAGAAGAGTGGGGAATCTATTCTATTCAAGACTCTAAGATACCAGCTTCTGCATTCCTCAAGCAAAAGCCTCGACTGTTTTCTTTTTCTTTTTTTTTTTTTACCCATTCAGGAAAAGCCATATCTCTTCTCAGAGTTAGAGCCAATTCTTGAGCCACTTCAAAGCATTCATTAAATCAGCCTCAATAAGCAAAGAGCCCATTCATTATCATCAAAGCCCTGTCCCAGCTATGTTGGGGTCAGCTACATGAATTATATTTCTCCATTATAATCTATCTTGAGCCAAATCCTCAGATAAGTTGTACTTCCTCATATCTATTTTTACTGCATCCATCCCGTCTCTTCGGCTTACCCCTTCCCCTTGGTAGGCCATCAATCAGCATTGCCAAACTTTTCCTTACCAATGCCATTGTCGGCCTATGTTGGACATGTCCAAACCATCTCAAATAAGTTTATCAAATTTTATCTGCTATCAATGCTGTCAATAGAGGCCCAAGAATCCAGATCCAGGCCCACTAATGAATTTACTCACATGTGGGACTTGGTCAGACAGCTACCTGTACATTATTTTCTTTAGAGATTTGTTTGTACATTAGATCTTTCCCTTTTTGGTAGATTGGGTATGATGGTGGACCTAATTCATTCTAATTGCTTGATTATAGGCATGATTGTATCATACAGCTTCTATATAATGGATACTCTGTCAATCCTTAGGGAAAAATGACACTTCATCCAAAATCTCTGTCATCTTCATCTCTTAACATCTATACAAGATGATAAATGCTACCTCTAGATGCTCTCTAAAACACTCATTTTTAATTTTATCATTCCTAGTCCTAGTTGCATCCACATGAACATTCTCATCTCTGCTACATCCATTTTGCACATATATTGCTTCTTGAGTGACCAACATTATGCTCCACATATCATAATTGATCTAATCAGAGTCCTATAAAATTTTTCCTTCAATCTTGGTGGAATGTAACTGTCATAAAGCACTCCAAAAATAAGTCTTCACTTCAACCATCCTGCTTTTATCCTATGTTCAACATCTTCATCAATCTCCTCATCATTACTAATTATCAAACCAAGCTAACAAGCAAAGAGCCCATACGTGGACCCCAAAAAGGCATCACCCTCTCCAACAGCCAAAATCTCAGCAATAGTTGAATCTCTAGAACCAAACAGCCTGATAACATTTCTTCGCTTGTTATCTTTACTCATTCCTCCAATTCAGTGACAATACAACTACCAACATTTTTCCCATTATGTGATGACTTTCTACCAACATTTTTCCCATTATGTGATGACTGTATCATGATAACTTTGCAAAAAAAAGTTTTTTTTTTCTGGTAATATCCCAATAAAATCAAAATGTCACTAAAATAAGATTTGTCACATTAATAAGATACTAATGATAAAATTGCTAGAGGAAGTACAAGAAAAAGGATTTTTTGCACAGTATGTTTTGTTCTGAATTATAGATCCCCTAATAAAATTACTCATTAAGATTTTCAACAATATTTTCCCAATATTTCTTTGAAACAACAGTAAAACTATTGCGATACTTTCCCATTAAAAGCAAAAAGATGAGAATATCCCACTATCAGCTCCCATCTATATTATCTTTATAATGATATTTGTAACAATGCTAACATCTAACTCTTTGATAAGGGAGGTGAAGCAGCACGGAGAAGAAGAATAGCCAACGGGCTATTCTCTAAGCCAAAAGGCTTAGGATAATCTGTCTAGGTCTCTCACCAAATACAGGAATTCAACCCACAGGGAGAAGAAAACTAAAATCTCATTCAATAATAATGTAGTCTATCCCATGAGAAGGGATCACATCTATTTATAACTAAACTACTCTTCAAATAAAGAAACAAACTAGTTCAATCCAAATAAGGAGTCCTAATTAAAATATAAAAGCAATTTCTAAAACTTAAGAAAGCAACTATTACTAATAAAGAAACAAACTAGTTCAATCCAAATAAGGAGTCCTAATTAAAATATAAAAGCAATTTCTAAAACTTAATAAAGCAACTATTACTAATAAAGCAACTACTATTAATCAATTTTCAGGGCTAGGCTTTAGACTTGGGCCTACGGGTATAAACTTTCAAACGTGGCCCATAGGTCTAGCCTGCATTAGCTCGCCCCGGCTTGGAAAAACTCGACTCCAGCGAGTTGTTAGCTTGGTACTTCTCATATAAATCCAGATTGAGTCACTGAAAGTCGGTAGCCATAATCCATGTCGGTTTAGAGAATAGTTTTCCTTTCCACTTGACCAAGAACTTGTGTAATTTGCCATTCTTCGTAAAAACAAGTTGATCATAAAAAACATCTTCAATTTCTTCCGGAGGATATGGATTGATGGGAAGCCAGAGAGCTTGTTTTTCAAAAGATTCATCTGCATGATGTCCAAGATAAATTTTCAAATCTTCAACATTAAATATGGAACTGATATTCATGTCCGAAGAAAGGTCTAGAACTTATGAATTGGAGCTGATTTTCTTCATAATCTTGAATGGTCCTGCACTTCTTGGGTGTAACTTCTTGTATTTTCCTGCGGGAAATCATTCCGGCTTTAAACGAACCATGACCATGTCTCCTTCATCAAATTCAATATAACGTCGCCATAAATCTGCATGCTGCTTGTAAGTCTCAGTACGTGTAGCAATTTGTTGGCGAACTTCATCATGGACTTGCTTCATGTGCTGTGCAAATTGTTCAACTTCTTTACTTGACCTAGCATCAACTGGTAATGGGCTTAAGTCAATAGGAAGACATGGCTTGACACTAGTAACAACTTCAAATGGCAATCTTCCAGTGGTTCTGTTGACGGAATTATTGTAAGCGGACTCTGCCATGGGTAAAATAAAATCCCACGAAGCAATATGATCTCCAATAAGACACCGAAGAAGATTTCCCAAACTCCTGTTGACAACCTCTGTTTGGCTATCAGTTTACAGATGGTATACACTAGAATATTGGAGCTTTGTGTGCATCATGTGCCATAAGGTTTTCCAGAAGAAACTCATGAATTTTGTATCTCTGTCAGATACAATTGTCTTGGGAAGACCATGCAGATGAACTACCGCCTTAAAGAAAAGAGTAGCAATTTTCTTTGGAGCAGCAACCGGAGAACAGATCTCCTCTCTAATACCAATTGAAGTAGCACAGAAAAAAAGAATAACCAACAGACTATTCTCCAAGCCAAAAAGGTTAAGATAATCTATCTAAGTCTCACACCAAAGATAGGAATTCAACCCACAGGAAAAAGACAACTGAAATCTCATTCAATACTAATGTATTCTATCCCATGAGAAGGTATTACATCTATTTATAACTAAACTACTTTTCAAATAAAGAAACAAACTAATTCAATCCAAATAAGGAGTCCTAATTAAAATATAAAAGCAATTTCCAAAACTTAAGAAAGCAACTATTACTAATAAAGCAACTACTATTAATCAATTTTCAGTGCTGGGCTTTAGACTTGGGCCTGCGGGTATAAACTTTCAAGCGTGGCCCATTGGTCAGGCCTGCATCAGGAGGCCAACTGTAGAATGCATATATCACAATATCCACCCATAATGGATGACTAAGCTATCCAATATAGGCTTTGCACGGCAGTCAACAAGCTAAGATAGCTTTGAGCCATAAAGAAGTATGGGGGCTAATTAATGGAATGCGACCCATGAGCATCCACTGATATCAGATGGCCGCAAGCTGAATCAGTTCTAGCACAGCGAACTGCCACAATGAATATTACTGCAAACATTTTCATACACATTGATGATTAACCAGAAAGCATGTCCAATATGCCCACCAGCTTCATGGGCTTAGAATGAGTAAATTGACTGCAGCTTTCATCCTGAACATGTACAATCATTGCCAAACAAAAAATGAACTCACCATAGCATCTCTACCAACAGCTGATTCATTGGCAACTGGATTCTTCTGCTTTGATAAGCTACCCGCATTTATAACAGGTCCTGAGACTCTCTGACGAGAGGGATCACTTGCTGACCAACCAGTTCTTCCTTCTTCACCTCCTGGACAAAAGTGATAAAGAACAACATTTTATTCCTTCTTTGCTGATTAAAAAGGATCATGGGCCCTCCTCTTCAACAATGGGAAAGTGCTAAGCTAAATCAAACTTAAATTCTGAAAAGATTTTTTTTTTTCCAGCAACAAATGAGTGCAGAAAAGAACATGAAACTATTTCATGTATAAATCACAAAACATCACAAGAAAGACAAATGGATGTGCCAGCAGTTGACAGGTATCTCAAAAGAAAGTTACAGTCACTGAGAGAACGTGTCCAAAGAAGATAAAAGTATCCCATATGCAAAAAGAGAAAAAAAAAAAAAGAAAAGGAATAGGAAAGAAATAACTCCTAAAACAAACCTGACTGCCTTTCCATGTTGGCAACAGCAGGAGCTACCCCAGAACTTGTTGCAGCACCAGGGCCCTTAAAGGTGGGGGTAAAATTTAAATGTCAAAATACAGAAATTCTTGACGAAGTAAAAATAACATCGTTGCTAAAATGCCACATACAAGAGTACGCAAAGGAGCACTGGCAATCTGAGATTGTTGATACTTCAAAATTGTCCAGTCAAACACATAATCAAACTGAAAACCTGAGAAAGCAAAGACAAGAAAGGGTAAAAATAATGAAATCATGAGTCAGATATTTTATTTTCAACAACAGAGATCAATTGTAACAATGAAATTGCAGCTAACTTTTTCTTCTTCTGTTCCTTTTTTTGGTTAAAGATGACTTTAGATATTGAAACTGCAGTTAAATTGTCACCATCATTATCTCACCCAACAAATAGATACTGGGTTTTTGCTTTTTCCTAGATAACAGAAGACTCATTTTTACAAAGTACATGTTGAAATCACATGCTCATGTCAGAACACATGTTGATAGCTACTATGACAAATTGTATAATGCCTTCTTCATCACTTTTTGCTATTAATTATTTCTTAATTAGACAATTTGAACCAAGCCTCACCTTGTATTGTTCGAGTTGGACGAAGTCTTCTGTTTCCTAATAAAGATTGACTTAAAAAGCAGCATTTTTGTACTTCTTCCATCTTTTGTGTGTGTGTGTGTGTGTGTTTCATGCTATTCATCGTGATATGGTAAGACCATGGTTAGATCCATGGATTTTTCAAACATTATTATGAATATTTAATCAATTTTTATTATTAATAGAAAAGAATCATTATCTTTACATAACTGAGTTAATTGATACTCACATTTGCTTCTAAGTATATAACTATACACATTAAAACTACAAATGTCAATTCATCACACTCGAGACTCGACAATTATAGAGTATTTTTTTCTATTTGTTTCCTTTAGTTTTTAACTTTTCATGATTCTATTGTATTTCTAGCTTTAAAATAAATTTTTTGAGAGATAAGGTCCAATTGGGCAAAATGCTTACTATCTATCAATGGGCCAACTCAGTGTTCATCAAGGACAAGTTAAACCTGAAACCAAGTCTATTTACTTCTAACTGAGTTTGAACAAAGGAAACAAAAATCTTTGAGGGGTTGCTTTGTCAATGGCAAGTGTGACTAAGCCGATAAAGTAGTGATGATGGTCTCTTGTGCAAGCAAATGTCAAAGAGTTGGTTGGTGTGAAGATCTCCAACCTCCATTAAAATCACAGTAGTCAAATTCAGTTCATTTCGGCCAAATTGGCTGAAACTACTCGGTTCAATTAAAGCACCAAAAAAAAAAACCCTCATCAAATATTTGGTTTAAAATTCAAACCTGTTCAGTAAAAAACTGCGTTTCATTTTCAAAATTGTTTATGCAAAACAGGCCAAAATTCCAATTTTTTTCTAAATCTCTTGCAGATATTCTCTTCTTCTAATTTCTGGCTAGGTCCTTTTTTTTGTCTCCTGTGAATAGGGAATGAATTTTAGGAACAAATACACAACCTCCCTCCCTATCTTCCCTCTCCCCTCTCAAATATATAGTCTATAATGGCCTACTTCTTTCTTTAAAGATATATAGTTTGATTATCTTTCTATTATTTTCAAATATGTGGATTTTTTAATTTCTATTTTTTAAAACAAAACTCCAAAATAAAAACACCAAAATAAGAAACCAGCCAAAACATTATAATTCAGAGTCAAATTTTGAAACAACATCCAAAACAAAATCCATGCACTACTACTGATGGACAGCCTAATTTGCCTAAACAGAAGTTTAATGAACGATTGTAGCAAAGACTACTTTTTCCTCCAGTATGGTGGGTATTCACAACTCAAACCGAGATGAAATTTTGGCCAAAAGGAGGCCTTCCCTTCCTCACGCTGCTCTTTAAGAAGAGGTTTGATGGTAAATATCTCCAGTACTAAGGGAAAATCTGAACTACCATTACAATAGAAGCAGTTTTTTTTTATCAGTGTAAATAAAAGCAGAGAACTGGAGGCCATTGTGGCCATCACTTTCTGTCATATGTGCCAAAGACAAGGAAGTGAGGAAACTTATGGCCTTAAAACCAGAGTGAATGGCTTAGGAATGCAGAGTCACATCTGATAATATCTGAATTGAAACAACATTGCATATTGGCTTCTGGAGTAGCAATTTGATACGTAAGATTAATATTTTATAATCCTTTATGTTAACTATTACATATCCTATGAAGATCTCCACATATGTATATAAAGAGATAATGAAGCTCAAACCTTCACGAATAAAAAGGTCACGGAACAGTCTCTTCAGGTAAGCATAGTCTGGCTTGTCATCAAAACGTAGTGAACGGCAGTAATGGAAGTATGATGCAAATTCTGTGGGATAACCTCGACATAAGGCCTGAGGAATAATTCATAAACTCCCCAGTTACAATTTCATCATAACAAGCCATATTGGCAAGCACCCTGATTAATGAAACTACCTCAATGGATGTAGAAACCTTTCTTTCACTGATTTTTTCGTACTTCTGTTTCTTAGTTCCTGCTTTTAAGCCCTGCCAAGGAAGACTACAAGGGAAAGAAAAATCTGGAATTAAGCAAGTGAGCAATGAAGTGGAACACAAACTTCACAAAAGAATGACAATGAGAACTCTCACCTTCCTCTTAAGAAATACATAAAAACATATCCAAGAGATTCTAGATCGTCCCTCCGGCTTTGCTCTTAGCAGACGAAGACAACAGTAAGAAAATTTCATGCAAAACTAGAATGGTCAATGCATTTTGCCAACCAAGAACAAAAATGCTTGATCAAAAGGTGTTCATTCTAGAAAATTGAAATTAAAGGAATTTTTCACAAAATGTCACATACCGATGCCAAGATGTGTGTTCATGCTTGCATATCTTGCAGTCCCAGTTAAATTCTTATTCTCTCTATAGTAGCCATGAAACCACAATGAATACCAACAAAAACAGATTACCTAAACTCACAAAGAATCTTCTGTATTCAATTTCAAGCAAAGAGTATGCATGAAATCCTAATAGATATTTATGATGTAGCTTCAAGCAGTACAGTTTTTGACCTTCTAGCAGAATTATAGGATAGGAAAGGAATATCAGGACAAGCAATCAGTAAGATGATTGGGTGAAATGCAATTCAAATTCTATAGAATTAAAATAACACTGTTTTAGTCCAAAGAACACCCAGCATAAGAATAAACCATTTTTCGAAAAAAAAAATTGAGGAAGTAAGAAGGATTATATCAGTTCATATAGTAGATCTGCTTTGCAGTCAATCATATGGTTATATAAAGAATTTAAAGTTACAGGGGACTATGTTTCTATTTACAGAAACAGAATGATGCAGGAGATGCTTCAAAAAGGTTCAATCAAGCTACTGGCCTCATCAAAGCTGGCCCAACACATCGGCAGGCTCAGCTTTCTATGTCAGCCTACAACTGGGCCCAAAGACCACATGCATCCCCAAAGTATAACCCTGAACAAGTTCTGTTGTTCCTTTATGTTGTTTCTTTAAGTAAAGACCCTATTTCATGTTGTAATATAATTCTGACTGCCACAAAATTGGGTGTGTTTGATGGCATTACAATTCCAACTAGCCAAAGTTCGTGCACCTTTCACAAGAACTGAAAAATGTACGACTGATGCAACCCAAGAGAACAGATGCAACCAAAAGGGGCTACAGCACAATGGGCTTTTGGATCATGGGCCAGATATAGGCCATGGCCCATTGGGCCCAATCATAAACCAAAAGAGGTCCATTGGGCCCAGTCTTTAGAGAAGATAATCAGTAAAGATTTGCCTTGACGCTTATCTTTGTTAATCAGTAAATATTAACTTCGTTATGGTTTGTTGTGACTTATCGTAGCCAAAGTAGTTCACCATGAAGCTATCACTCCTAACAGGTTGGTATTTTCACTTGGAGAACTCAAGGTGTACAAGAAGGTTGTGATTGATGAAGTTTTCTGGAGGATGAACTCACCAGTGTTTTGCTAAAAAAAGTCTTATTTTGGAAAAGAAATATTGTGTAATAAGGGTTCTATAGGAGAAACCCTTGCTTATTTATTTTTTATCTAGATTTAGAAGGGAGAATCAAAAGTGAATGAGATAAGAGAACAGCATTGCTTGATGGATTGTGTAATTTGAATTCCAAAGGGTGTCATATTTTCTTCTCTTTTAGAATTCAATGAAATTACTTGATTTTCTCTCTATCTGGATGCTGAATGTATTTTGTTGCGGAGCCTTGAAATGTAACTGTTATCTTCCTTAAGCTTCAGTAAGGAGAGTAAACCATTAGCTATTCTTCTTCTCTAAACCAACCCCCTTTACCCTCTCCAACAACAACTGCATTGATTGCCCATTTTATTTTATTTTTTATAATAATAAATTTTATTGCTCCAAAAAGAACCAGACTGAAAAAGCTCAAAAACACAAACCAGACAACTAAAAGAAAAACAACTAAACAACAGAAACAAAACAATTAATTGCCCATTTTCTAATAAGGTTAAATAAAAGTAAGTTGCTTAAATTAAAGGGTGCATGATAGATTAAGATTCAGACAAGCCCTGAAACTTTATTTATTTATGTTCTTTTATTTTATTTTAAACTATTGATTGGAAACATGACTCAGACCTGCAACCTCATGGTTGAAACCACTAGCAATTTCCAACTATGCTACAGGCTCTTGTCTGAGTCTAAGGGCTTATTTGGTCGAAAGGACATATAAATACAGACTGTAGTTGTGAATTTCCCATCCTGGTTAGATTTTCTAGCAGATTTTCCAGATTTTTCAAGGATTTTGCAAGTGAAACCTATTTGTCCTGTGGAGGTGAGATATAACCTACACTGGGCTAGATATTTCACGACTTCACGCATGGGTCAACTGAAGATGGAATTAATCCTCTATAAAGTTTTCTTGTTCAGGATAAATAAAACGTATTAAGTGGAAGCCTAGATATTTATCAGTTATCACATGTGAATCCCCTTCAACATTGATGAGATTTACTGACTTACATGTCTATGCAGTTGATAATTGCTGAAACTTGCTAAATGTTTGTCAGTCCCTGGCTCCAAGATTTACATGTCTGTGCAGTTGATAATTGCAGAAACTTGCTAAATGTTTGTCAATTCCAGGCTCCAATGTTGTGTAGTGCAATTAAATAATCTAGAGTTTCTTTCTAAACCGGATTGCATGACAGGTCTTAACATAATCATAGCATGATCCTTAAATTGCATGCATAGAATGGGGAAACAGAGTACCTATTCATGATGAACAAGGGGTAATTTGTCCAAGTACCATATAGGAAAGTCCTCATAGGAAACTAAGAATCCCTATGGACACCCAAAACAGTGACCAAGAATGTATAAGAGTTTCAAAGGACACTTTTAATAACATAAACCAGCGGCATGATGCACGAAGTTACAATGAAATGTGTGACTGTGACAAATAAGTATTGCATACACAAGATAAACAAATTTTGAACCAACAATATGTCCTCTGTGATTTATATCAGATTAGCTAAATACAAAATTCATTTTTGGACATGAGATAAACAAATTTTCATCAATATGTCCTCTCTGATATATATCAGATTATCTAAATACAAATTTCAAACCAAAAATGTGTCCTCTATGATATATAATAATCAGAGGATCTAATGTCTAAACAAACGGAAATATGAAGTTCTGATGATTTACAAAATTAAATTGTTCAACAGAATGGAAAGATTAAAACTGAACTTCAAAAAGATCTCAGAGCAATCAGTTTAGAAATGATTGTGGAGTTCAAAAATAAAACATGCATTGCATGACATCATAGACACACCATGAACCAACAATCATTTAAAACAATTAAGCATCATATTAAATGGATTGGATCCATCGAATCAAGGCAATATAGACGTGTTTGATCTCTCTAAACAGGAAAAAAGTAACCTCTTCAATTTCATAGAACCATCAATTTAAATATTAACAAATTGAGTTGCTTACCTGTATGGAATATGTTGGTGGGTTGAAGTGTCTCTATATTTCTTTGCAAGACCAAAGTCAATGATGTAGACCTGCATGCAAATGCAATAAACGGTAAGGCGTCAGATTGAATGACCTGGATTTGATACAAACGTCTTAGAATGGACCATCCAAAGGCATCTCTGAAAATTGAAACTACACCTGATTTGCACGCCTCCCTAAGCCCATAAGAAAATTATCTGGCTTGATATCTCGATGCAGAAAAGATTTTGAATGAACAAATTCAACTCTGTTGATCTGATTGGAGATAATCATGATCACAAAACAGAGAAAAAAAAGGCCAAAATGACCATATTTTGAAAATGTAAATCAGACAGTAGAGGCAATCCTACCATTTGATCTGCAAGCATCAGAACTGATTTTAAAGACAGTTTCCGACTGCAAAAGTTGAAAAGATCTTCCAGACTTGGTCCCAATAAATCCATAACAAGAACATTATAGTCACCTTCAACTCCAAACCATCTAACATTTGGGATTCCAGCTGCCAAAGTTAAAAAGTACAAACGTTCAAGATTCAGTAAATGAAAATGACATGATATGAAAGAAATCAACTGCCAGCCAAAAGAAACAATCTTTTCCATTACTTCCTCCCTGTAGGATCCTGTACAACTTCGATTCATATAACAATTGGGGATGCTTTGTTTTCACATTTTCCTGAAAGAAATATATAAAAAAGAACATGTTGGAATTCCATGCATTACAGAAACAATGTGTTTTATCGTTATGTATATAAATAAGAGTGTCGAAAGCAAGAAGCAGAATTAAAACAACGATTACTGTTAAGGAACAAGAGGAAATATTATTATTATTATTATTATTTGAATGATAGATACAAATTCAGTATTAATCCAACATCAAACATTCTAATGAATTCATGCAGCTAGAACCAAGAAAAACGGATAGTATTTGCTAAAATTATGCATAAAAAGACTACAACAAAAGACACCGATAAATGCAATGCAGAAATGGAAACTTAAAGCTTAAAAAAAAAAACCCTAAATCCTTGATACCTGTGGCTGTGAATGACAGGTATCATGTATGACTTAAATGATGCCAAAAGATTGTAAAATACATCCCAGAAAAATCAGAAACAGATATAAATGTAATAGTGCATAACCAAATACAAAGTATACTCATAATATACAAGAGCAACAATGTTTACTTATACAGTAGAGCAAGGACAATGTCGGTCTCAGGCTTAAAAAACAATCATGGCGAATCATAGTGCAATACTCAGTTCTTGACACCAATAGACAGTCATTCCAAGGTTCTAAATTCTCATGTCACTCTTCATGGTAGTCGAGATCGGGATGAGTTGGTGCAACCAATGCCAGCCGTATGCCCACCTTAAAAAAATAAATAAATAATAAAACAAGGCTAAAAAGTAGTGTCATTTTGATGACTGAATTGTATTTTAAATTGATTATAGAGATATTCAGTCAGTTTTCAGGCTAGTGTGACGTTGATCACTTTTAACAGCTAATTGAAGAATCATTTCACACACAGAGTACCAAATTGCCAATATATAATAAGTTAATAACTATTTACAACGTAACTCTCATATTGACACTAAATTGACAAACCAGAATTATTTTATATGGAAGACGCCAACTTCAATTGCTCAATTGCTATTCGGTTATTGCAACTTCCCTCAACATTTCACTAAATAACTCCTCCCACCACTCTTCCAAATCTCTCCAACATGTAACAGTTCTGCTCTCCCTTCCATGATTTAGTGCATACTCCTCTTCATATGGCCTTTTTTCTATCCCTTCCATGGTGAGAAAATGAAACCATTCTGATTCAATATATGGAGATTATGTATATAAAAGAGACGCTGCAAAAAAACCCTTCTTCACTGGCTCTCTTCTTAGCCACATCATTCCCAATGCTGCTTCTAGCATTGATTGTTATAGCCCTATTTCTTGCATCTCCTGTGATCGTCCTGTTCCTCATGGCACGATTTCCGCCCCACTCAAAGATTCAAATGCCTTTAAGCCTAAATAGGAACACATACAAATTATCATCCCCTTTCTCATCTTCTTATTTCATATAGAAGGTTCACTAATTCACTTGATCCATATTTTCTATTAATTGAGACCCACCAATTTTCCATATATTTTGTTTGTTTTAAACCTAAAATGTATAGGAATGTATTTTCTACTTTGCCATTTCAACTAGAAGGTATCATTGAGGAAGTGTACGGGCTTCTCCAAGTCATTTTCAAGGTCAAACATAATTGTGGAAGGGAGGTGAGATAGCATGGAAGGTAATGAAAGCCCGTGTAGGTGATCCCAAAATATGGATTGTGGGTGTGGATTTTGGTTCCCATTTGTTTCATTTCATTCACAACAAATGAGGATTATAAACTTAATGGAAATGGTAATAAAAATTTTGGTATGTGTGAGTGTGCATGTATAGACATTTGATTAAACTTTGAGATTAATTTATTAGTTTTTCATGGATGGTAAGGAGCTAGAAAGGGAGAAGAAATGTAGGACCTAGGCCTTCAAATGTGTAGACCACGTTTTGCTGCCCAAGACCTTTGGTCCTTACCCTGACTGTTCTTTTTTTTTTTTAACAATCTCCTTTAATTATTTTATAATTAATATTCTTAATTTTGTTGATGATTCTTTTTAATTCCTTTCTTAATTTCATTTCTTAATGGCAATATCATTTAATACAGAATAGTAACAGAAATAAATTCAAAATAATTTTTATTCTTAATTTTCTTTCAATTTTTTTCTTAATGGCAATATCATCTAACGGAGAATGGTCACTGCAGTTATATTATAATTTCAGAATCTAATTTTTAATCACCAAATAAATTTTGGCCTATTTTAATTCCTTTTCAATCATCTTTCATTACTTTTGTAATTTCTTTCTTTCATTCTCTTTTAACTCCTTTCTTAATTTCTTTTCTTAATGGTCATTTAATGGAGAATAGTAATGGTAATATCATTTAATTCTCTTTTGATTAACAGGTGTCCATTCACTTAAAATGAATGAAAAAGATTAACAACAATAAATAACATTTTGAAGTTAAATGAATTATACATTTTCATTAAGTACACGAATCTGTTTTGCTAGTGCATTATGAAACTGTTTCGGCTGTGACTGTTATGACTTGGATTTTTTTCTTCAATAGTTGAGTCTCATTTGCTTATCTTATCGGTAAAATTGTGTCTTACATCCATTCTTACTACATTTTGCCTACACTTTTCAAAAATTGAAGACATCTTCACGTCCCATCACACCAAGGCACAAATCAATTTTGTGAAGGCACCAAACTATTCTATTATAATAAAGCAACGATCATCTAGGTGTCCACATCTCTCATCATCCTTGATTCCAGAAATATTCGCAGTGATCATTACAAATATAAATTTGACTATTTTGTTTGATCTAGGTTTTTTGTATCTTTCAAGAAAACAAGAAACCTACTACTAAATTATTGATTTACCTATTAAGAAAACATTTTTTAAAAATAAATCAACCAAAGAGCTGAAAATAATACTGACATAACAAACGTGAGTAGGTTTCCACCAAATCAGAATGCAATTTATTCATTATATTTATCAATGCATACTTAAAATAATATGCAGTAATAAATATTGAAATGTGAAAGCTGCGTATAATAATTGAACTGTGTGGTTGGTCTTCTTGTTTCAGTTCAAATATGTCGTCGACCTTCTTATGGTACAATTTTCAATTACTTTTATATTTTCTATTTATATTTTTATATATTGAAAGTGTTCTGTATGTGGGCCCACTTGGCAAGATTAATAAAAGCATCTAGATATGATTAAATATATTTATTTAAACTTTACTCACATGATATATATATGAATCTATGCACATCATTTGGATAAGGGCCCCATTATCATCTACGTCCACACTCAAATCTTTTGGACTAAAAAAATTATTAATAAACAAATATATGTTATTGCATGTGTTTATCAGTGCATCTTTATATAATATTTATTATTGAAGAATGAGAATATGTTAAAATGCAATTCAAAATGTACTTAAGAAGCTTAAATATTTATATATAAAATCGATGCATATTTACATAGTGCAGTAGAGTCATTCAATGTGGACCAACTCAGGAAGCATAATAAAAATATTAAAATATGTAGATATGATTATATATTTGACAAAATATATTTTATATAATATACCACAATGTGTATGATTTGGAGATGGAACTTCATTATCAACTGAGTCCATAACTGAATATTTTTGGAGTAAAAATCTTTAAAAATGTATATATGATTCTATACCATTGCCAGAGATATCATAATATTTTTTTTCAGAGATATAATAATATTAACAGGAAATAAGTTAGAATAATGCAACAATCATTTGTCCAAATGTTTATTTTATAATATTCTGCTTCATGATTTGTATTATGTAAGTCTTGTTTGCTATTACGCTATTAAATCAATCAAACTATAGCGTTTGAGAATTTTGTGTGTTAAATATCTGCACTATATTGTGTGATTTGGTTGTTTCAATACAAATACACAATCAACCCCATTACAATATATGTTTTTCAATTATTTTTGTAATTTCTTTTTGTATTTTTATATATTGGATGCATTTTATATATTTATTCCTGCGTGATAGTTCACCTATTTGGTTTACTAGTTTCAATTCAAATACCGCATCGAACCTATTATGGTATGTTTTTAAATTACTTTTATATTTTTCTCTTTATATTTTATACTTTGTGTGCATCTGTGCATTTATGTTCGTATAATACTTCTGTTTTTTTTTTTTTTTACAACATGGGTTTCCCTAGGTCTTCGACCCAAAGGGCTAATCCCCGCACAGCGCCCGCTATACCGACACAAATGCACACCAGGCAAATCTTCTATGATGCTTCAGTTGCGTTCTCTTATTTATTTTTTTTCTTCTTTTTTTTTATTGGGCATGAATCATTGCTTTAGACAAGATCAACATTCAATGTAAATCAGATGAAAATAAAAATTTTCATAGAAGAAACAAGATAAACAATGATTTTTAATGGCCTCAATTCATCATCATCATCATCATCATCATCATCATCATCAAAGCCTTATCCCAACCATGCTGAGGTCGGCTACATGAATTCTATTTCTCCATTCCATTCTATTTTGAGCTAAATCTTTTGATAAGTGAAACTTCTTCAAATCTGAATTAATGACTTCCATCCATGTTTTCTTCGGCTTGCCCCTACCTCTTGATGGGCCCTCCACCTGTATATCCAAACTTTTTCTCACCGGTGCCATTACTAGCCTACGCTCAACATGCCCAAACCATCTTTTAATGGCCTCAATTGTGATTTATTATTTCTAAAACCTGTATTTGAAATTCTTCAATTTTTTTTATTTTTATTTTAACCACATATATGCTTTTTATATTAGGACTAGAGCTTAAAACCGGCACGTTAAATATATTTCTTACCAAAAAATATCATTATTTTAAAAAAATCATAAATTTTAATATTATGAATTATATTGCCTGTGTACGTACAGGCATGTCTTGCTGGGACAGTGGGTTGAGGTCCAATGGGGCAATTAATTCTTCAATACCATATTGAGTTTCAAGTTGGCTTAAACCTATATACATCACCATTGCCACAATCTCCACTCCTTGGATAGTAACCCAATTGATAGAATACCTTTGATAACTCTAATATAGTATAGATCATCAATCTTCTACTGTTTACCACCATACTAATACTGCTTGTAGGCCTCATCTTTCATATTGAATACAAGAACTTGTTTTGGGACCATACTGATACTTGTCCCTTTCAATTCAAAGTTCAAACTCAAAGTGGAAAATGGAAAAATGAGTTCCTATATATGTTTTTTATTAGTTACAACGTGATTTAGTTCATATCAATCTCTTGCTGGCCTCATGCCGATTTGTGCTAGAGTCCCATGCCAGTCTGTACTAGCCCATGCTGTCTCATGCTCTCCAGATCAAAGTCCGTTAGGATCCTGGTCCCAAACACGATTTGGTACTGACTGAATATGACTCGGTGCTGGATGAAATTTTAAGGGCTCTGTCATTCTGGACCTAATTTTGTGCATTCTCAATTTGTGCCGGTGGCTTCATAAAGATTTAACCAACATATGATAAAAGGAGCATGAAAGCTATGAGCACCATTGTTTTTAAAGGTAAAATGCATTAATCAAAGCTTAATAGGAGAAAAGGAATATACTAGAAAGCAAGGAGAAATACAGAAAAAATAAGACAACCATCCAAAAAGGAGCCAAGAAATCTCGTAAGCAGGCCAAGAGCCCAAGAGAACAAACAAAGACTAGGGAAAAACCACTTCACTCCAATAAACAAAATGACCTCTATAGGCACAACCCAAAATTCAGGGAGAACAGAAACCTACCAAGCAGTGTGGAATCTAGAGTTTGCAGTGAAAGATGGGATGAGCAGCCATAGAAGCACCACCGGTTTCTTTCCTTTCAAATTGCCCAAATGTTCACAAAAGAGGAAGTCCGACAAAGAAGTTTTCCCCTCTTCATTCCAAATCCAAAATTCTGAGCTTCAAAAGGCTCCAAAATGGATTGGGGGAGGACCCAATCGTAATCAAAGGAGCAAAGAGTCGAATCCAAAGAGATTGCACCATCTTGCAATTAAGCAACAAGAAATCCTGTGCAGAAAGACATAAGGGGCAGGCATTGATGAGGTTCACTTTGTGACAATGAAGGCTGTTCATAGTGAGGATGCTTCCTCGGAGAGCTAACCAAAAGCAAGCACCCTAGGAGGTGCCTTTGTAGTCCATAGAAAGTCTAGGAGACTATGGGGAGTATGACTGTCTAATAGCGTAAAAAAGAAGGAAAAGATTGCTAAGTCATCACACTGACATTGGTACTATAGTCATGGAGCTACATATTTCATGGGGAGGCCCTTTAATTTCGAACAATGGATATCTACAAAGCACTAGTCAACTCTCTCTCTCAGAGGCAAATTCTGAATGTGGTGTGGTACTAGAATTACTTATTAAGAGAGAATACAAAAAATAATAATAATAAGGAAAAAAAAGTAGAGTTCTTTTCTCATTGGACAAAAGAAGAGAGAGAAAGCGAAGGAATAAGCTCACAGGATTGAATCCAGTTGAATCCAAATATTCAATTAATCCCAATGGTCAAGTTCTTACAAATCCATTTGTTTGTAGAGTTATGTATATTTATTCATTGTTCCTCTCTCTAAATATATCATTATTTTTATTGTTCCTCTCTTTCATTTCTTTATTTTTACCTACTGTCTATCTCCACCATATATTCTTCATCTTCAATGTTTGAACTAATATATACAAATAAATTTGTATAAATGTGCATACATTCTTTTCTTTTCTTTTTTTTTTTCTCCCTTTGATATGCACCTAGAAAGATTAGGTGCTCACCTTGCAACATGCATCGGGTATTTAGAGTGGGACCCACTTTTTAGGGAACATGAATCAAAGCAATAACAAGAATAGTTCTAGTGGAACATCTTTCACTATCTCTAGAGAGAGAGAGAGTTTTGACCCAGGAGCAAAATACTCAGATCTATGGGATTATGTGATAGATCTAGCCTTTGATTATCTAAATCGACTTTATTGATCAAAAGGATTCAAGACCCATGTTACTTGAGGCAAGATCAACAAATTCAGGTCAAAACATGGAATGGAGAGCCAGGGATGGATTGAAAGCTGACTCCAAATTAAAACCAAAATATTCTAAAATATTTGGGAATCCAAATCGGTAAATTAATAGATCACTTAATTCCATCGATCCACTCCAATTTGACTCAAAAAGGGCCCAATAGTGCTAAATTTGTTCGACAGCAATATGATAGACTGGGCCCAACTGAACCATTCAGGTGTGGTCCCACATGCAGAAAAAGCAGCCACAACCCGTAAAAAGAAGTTCAAATGTCATCAGAGTAAAAGGTCAGCTTTTGTCTTTTAGATTCTTACAGTTGCCTAGATATACCCCTTTCCCATTTCGATTGAGATAGAAATCTACAATAAGAAAGCTGCTAATTTTAAGAAGGCTGCTAAGTCTAAGGAATGATTTACTCCACAAGGATTGCCTAGATAAAGAAGAACATCCAAAAAGTTTTAGAGATTACCTTCTTTATGGATTCAGATTTTTAGGAGCAGCATCTTTCTTTATTTCATGGATAAAAGGATTCTTGATATATTGGTAGCTACAACCATCCAAATGGGATCCACACTCCACACCCCTCTTCCTTTCATGCTTTTAAAATGTACATCGACAATGGTGTTTCCTTATCTTTTGGGATATTTTAGTTTTTTCTATCCTTCTTAACGGTATTTAGGGATTTTAGATATTAGGATATTAGATTGAATTGAGGAAATCAAATCTTTGTATTTGATATGCTTTGCAATGGACGATTAATGTCACATTGGATATTTTTATGAAATTTGAATTTAGTTGAATAGTGTTGCAATTGATTATTTCTTCTCCCTTGCTTTAGCATCTCTCAGTGGATTGATTATCTCTCCGGTGGATTTTCACAATCAACAGTAAGTGAATCTCTACTATTCTCCTTTTTTTTTTTTTTTGGGTTTTTGATTGAAGATCTGAGTACCTTGGGTTCACAATAAATCGGATTGGACTTCCCTTGGCTGCATCAAGTTCACTACTAGATCGAAGGATAAGTAATTTGACTAACTCACATATGGGTCATGAATGTCTGGAATCCAAATTGCCATTCCCAAAAAGGAAAAAATTCAGAGTCCATATTTTGCAAGGGGACGTTGCCTTCACTAATTATTATTGCAGAATGGTGACAAATCGGTCTATTTTCAATGCTGCATACATAGTTCAGATATTATCATAGTTAGCAACTCCTCATCAAGGTCATTATTGATATTCGTCACTATCATCAATAAGATAGTAACCTTGAGGCTTCTCATCGATGAAACATACCATTAGAAGAACTAACTTCACCATTTAGAATAAGTAGGAACAACGATAACTCTCTAGCTTTCCTAATTCCACTTCTAAATGGTTCTATGAAAGCTAAAACCAAATATTACAAAACAGGATGCTTTTCTCATCATTTTCTGCAGGCCTTTCCCACCCAAGACCATCCAAATCAGTTCCAACAGGAAACATATGATAACCTAAGCTCGCAAATTGGGTTATCAAGTGACACATGAAAACATAAACTAGCAGAGAAACAAACACAATTTTTCCTCAAAAACCAAAAAAAACAAAACACCAATCCTACCTGAAACATCACAAAATCCCACAACCAAAGCGCAGAATTTCATCACTGAATTTCCCAAATTCATGATTAATTTTTTTTTCATTTTTGAAAAGTAAGGTAAGACACTGCAACACTTTTAAACTTCCAATTGCAACATATGAGACATCTGATTCAAATGAATACTTATTAAGAAACATCACTTCAAATAGCCATCCATCCGATTGCAGCAGATGCAACAAAGATGACACCTTTTAGCATATGCAATGCATCAAACAGTCATGAAAATCTAGAAAGTTGCAATTTTTATCAACAGAAAGCGAGAGAGGCTCCGCGAAAGCGCTTACTAGCTTAATCGCCACTTCCTCATTCGTCTGAATGTTTGTACCTGAGAAAAGGAGCAATTTCACCAGCTAAAACCCTACAAACCAGCCAATTGACCAATCAAAGCAAGAACAGAACAACGAACCTAAAAAGATCTCTCCAAAGGATCCGCTCCCGATCTTTCGACCGAGCCGGAACTTGTTCCCAACGCGAGGCTCCATCCAGACGCTCCAAAATCGGAAGAACAAGGAACGCTGATTTGGAAATCCCAAACCCTAACCCTAGAAAAAAGCAGAGAAGAAGACGAAGAAGAGAAGAAATGGAAGAAGAAGAAAAAAATCAAATCAAATCGAATCAGATCACTTCTGAAAGAAGAAGATCCGAGCAATTCAAGGCCGCATGATCATGGCCCATGATAATTGACGGTGACGATGAGATGGTTGAGAGAGAGAAGGATCGAGATCGGAAAGCTAGGGTTTTAGAAGGGGGAAAGGGGTTTTTCAGCGACGAGGAAGAAGAAGGAGATGGAAGAAGACGAAAGGAAGCGATGGGGAAGGAGGCAGTGCCATCTTTTCATCTTCTTTTCCCAACTCGTCACTCGGACCCGGACTCGGGCTTGACTCGGTTGGTAGGAATCAACTCGGTGACTTGTAAGTATGGGGGGCCACATTTGCTCATGACAAAATCTTGGGAGTGAAGATTTTTTCCTTGCTTTTTAAGGGAGAAAAATTACTAGTTAAATGCCGTTTGATTATGATCCATCCGAATGGACTACAATATAGAGACTCCTTTGATGGTCATTGCCCTTAGGTTTGGCATCAATCGACCGTTCGATTAACTTGCACTCATTTAAATGCTATATAAAACTTGTTTGGCCATATAATGTTAGATCTTTCTTCTAAAGATATGTTGTGCGAAGCTTGGATGATATAACAAAAATTTATTCTAAGAAAAAAAAAAAGGAATAGATTTATAAGATTCAAAATGTAGGGCAAACTTTTTATTTTTTACGGTGCTTTATTATTGTCATACATGAGACCCGCGTTTAGAAAATATAATGTGATACCATTTCAATAAATTAGAACACATGGCTTACATTTATAGGATTAACAATGTGAGCTTACTTTACTGTAGACTCACTTTTGTGATTGTGAATAAGAGACCCACCTTTTTAGTAATTACAACTGGGTGCCTACTTTTAAAGCTCATAATATAGGGCACACATTCATAGCATTTACATTGTGTGTCCATCTAATGTGATTGTAGCCATGTAATCCACTTTTAGAAATTATAAAGTGGAGCCAGATTTGAGATTGTGAACATTGAGCTTATGTTTCAAATGAGTGATGGGATTTGGAGTTCTCTCTAAATGGGCATATTTAGATGGTAGTGGGAGATAAGTATGAAATAACATGGCAACCAAGTTGTTTTTTTATTAAAAAAAAAACAAAAGATATTTTTGTTCCAACTTTCATGCAATTTAAGATTTTGAAATTCCTTCATGTGAGATAAAATATTTATTTTTTTTTCATTTTATCGGTAATAGAAACTTTCATTAAAAGAAAGAGATAATACAAAGGGAAGAAAAAGAAAAGAAAATAAACAAAAGGAGAACTCTTTCATTTGTCCATTGGCTAAATGAAAAGTATTCTTTACCTTGAAAAAAGGGTAAAAACGCATATCATTTACAATTTCCAGTGGAACATTACTTGATAGATCATGTCTGTACTATGTCGAAACAGAGATGATAGCTTAAAGAACTCTAGTAAAATGGCGACTGAATGTTTCACTTGAATGCTGAAAACGTTCTTACACTTGACAATTGACAGCATTATGACCAATTGTAAACATAAACATTATAAGCTGTTCTTCAAGAGTTATATCTCGTATATCACATAAAAGATTTTTATTACGAATAACATTATATAACTTCATAAATATGTGTTTTTCCATGCAACAAACTTGTAAAAAACGCTCTAGATGGCCATCTAATAACTTATTTACATAAGTAGCAACAGAAAGTGCTAAATCACGACATGAATTTTTATCAAGGTAAGTATTTATGTACCAACCAACAACAAAGGCAACGGTAAGCATATTAAGTCTAATTTACCCCCTTCGACGAGCATTAATGTCATCATCATACATTATATTTTGGTTTAAAATATCTGCAATAAAATGAATATTTCGTTATAAGAAATGAAATCTATCGTAGTAAAATTAAAGATACATATATCCACAAAAAAAGACAACTTAAAAGACGTATTAAAAATTACTAAAAATAAATCATTCAATTAAGAATAAAAATCATCTTAAACCACACAATAAAGTATTATTAAAAGAGTAATGAACAGTTCTTAACATCTACGAACTCAACTTCAATCGTATAGTGAAGTATTATTATTAAAAGAAAAACATGAACAAAGATTTTAACATCAACTAACTCATATATAATAAACCAAGTGAAAAAAGTTTATATAAACTATTATAAACTAAAGAATTTAAGCATCTAGACACCCTCCACAGTTTTGACGAAGCCATTGTAATCGTAATGGTCCTTTAAGGGTCATAAATGTAATTGCATTTTGTTGATCTTTAAGAAAATTTACTACTTCAACAATTGTGTCTTCATCTATTTCTTCTATATTTTGAAGTTCTTCTAGGCATATTTCATATGAATCTTTCATTAGTGTTGGTGGGGTTGCATCACATAAGCGATCGGATGATATTACCATTTTGAAAATTTCATCAACTATTTTCTCTCTAACATTTATTCGACCTTTTTTTTAGGGGTCAATGATTTTGGTGTAGCAACACAATGTTTACTTCGATTATCCTTTTGTGTCATTATCACAACATTCTTTGAGCTCAAACCAAACTTATCTACATGTTCTTTAGATGGTGGTTGAAATATGGCAAGAGTAGCACAATTCTAAATAAATCTTTGTTCTTCCACATAGTGTTGTGGAGTTGGTATGCGATTTGACTTCTGTTGCTTGCCTCTACCATACAACCTATAACAATAGTTTTATAATGAAAATTATTTATCACTATCAAAATATAAATCATTTTAATATTTACCAATTACCAATTTAAATACTATACTGTCGTATATAAAGCTAAGGTTATCATGGTCATTATTCCTGTATTATTATTATTATTATTTTGGCACTTCTAATTTGTATGAGTAATGTTGGACAGTCATCAAACTCTGATGGATCCTTTAAATCACTTCTTATGTATTATACAAAACGGATAAATAAATTAGTAAATCTTCTCAAAGGGATAAATAAATGAATAAAGGAGGCACCACTATTACCCTATCAATTTATGTTGCTTGATGCTAGTTCAGCCTCACCAGACCCTGCCTCTCTATCTTTAGTCTCAGCCAGATATTCGTAAACAAACAAAACCACAATGAAAACAAGTGTATTCTTGTATTGTGGTCATCGTGTAATACACACTACATCAAAAGGGGTTAAATCCCACACTAATTTGGTCTGAAAAACCACATGTTTAAACATTTGATTAAATCCCACAATACTTCACAATTCTCAACTCTTGTTAAGAGAAAAACAACGTACTCTTATGTGGGAAAACTTATTACTAAAAACAATAGTTTAAAACACTTGTTTAAATTGTTAAATGCCACAACTTTAGACTCTTGTTTTTATAGACCTAAATACCTAATAAAAGATAACCCAAAATTGATTTCATTCCCTCTTTTCTTTCGCGCCTTTTTGCAAAATATTGCACAAAATCATGCGTTTGTCTCCCTCATCACTACTTGCAAACCCTACCATCTCTCCCTCGTCTCTTCAACCAAACGAGAGTCTCCAAGGTAACATGATTTTTCCTGTTTTTTTTTTTTATTTCTCTGTTTCCAGTATCTATTTGTGTGTAGTGATTCTCTCTCAAAAACCAGATTCATTGATGTGTTTAGGTAATCAAAGAAACGATGTGTATAAATACTCAGATGTGTTGTCTCTCTTTATTATTTCTTCTGGACATCCCTGTTTCTCAATTTCTCTCTACAACAATGGAAGGGTTGCATATAGATTCAGGACAATTTTCCTGCATGGGTTAATAGGCCTGGGTGGGCTAGTTGATGGATGATTAGCACCATGGATCTTGAAGGGGGTCCATGGGCGACCAAGGATGTGAGGGACCCATGGTGAGTGGAGCCTGTTTGGCCCACCATCTGATGACTCCATTCCCTTTAGGCGTGAAGGACCCAAGAAGCCATGACAGAAACTTCTTCTCTGTATAGTTTTCTTCTTCTCTGTACAGTTTTTTTTTTAAATGTTAAACTTCAATAGTATTCTATGTAGATTTAGGATGATCCTGCTTTTCAATTTCTCTCTGCAAGAAGTGGAAGGGAACAAGTTGAAACCCAAATCTAATTGCATTCTCAGATTTGTGCATGGGATAATAGGCTTGGGTGGGCCAGTTAATGGATGATCAGCACCATGGATCTTGAAGGGGATCCATGGGCAACCAAGGATGTGAGGGACCCATGATGAGTGGAGCCTATTTGGCCCACCATCTGATGACTCCATTCCCTTTAGGCATGAAGGACCCAAGAAGCCATGACAGAAACTTTTTCTCTGTATAGTTTTCTTCTTCTCTGTACAATTTTTTTTTTAATGTTAAACTTCAATAGTATTCTATGTAGATTTAGGATGATCCTGCTTTTCAATTTCTCTCTGCAAAAAGTGGAAGGGAACAAGTTGAAACCCATATCTAATTGCATTCTCAGATTTGTGCATGGGATAATAGGCCTGGGTGGGCTAGTTGATGGATGATCAGCACCATGGATCTTGAAGGAGATCCATGGGCGACCAAAGATGTGAGGGACCTGTGATGAGTGGAGCCTATTTGGCCCACCATCTGATGAGTCCATCCCCTTAGGTGTGAAAAAAAGAGGAAACTGCCGGCCATGACAAAGACGAAGTTGTCTCTGTTTTGTCTTTGTCCAGTTAGTTTTTTTTTTTTAATGTTAAGTTTGTACAATTTAGTGATCTATGCAGGCTTAGGATAATCAACACCATGGATCTTTAAGGTGATCCGTAGGCGACCAATACTGTAAGGGATCCATGATAAGTGGGCCCTATTTGGCCTACCATTTGATGTCTAGAATCACCCTAGGCGTGTAGGATTTTGTGACAGAAATGAAGTTTTGTCCAGAAAATTTTTTTTTTTTTATGTTACACTTTAATAGTGTTCTATCTAGACTTAATATGATCAACACGAAGGATCTTGAAGAGGATCCATGGGCGACCAAGGGTGTGAGGGATCCATGATGAGTAGATCCTGTTTGGCCCACCATTTGATAATTGGAATGACTTTAGCCGTGATCAATTAATATGTTCTTCTAATGAATCCATCAAATGGACAAAAAACATAAAATATTAATTGATCAGTTTCAAGAATTTAGTGTTCATTTTTGGTGGGCAGGCCTGGGAATTGATCATATATAAGATAATCTGTGAAATGGTCATATCCACAAAATTCTCTCTCTCTCTCTCTCTCTCTCTCTCTCTCTCTCTCTCTCTCTCTCTCTCTCTCTCTCTCTCGTTTCTAATACAATAATGATCTGCTTTGAGGCTTAATGTGGGGGACAGCCATGTGGGCACACCTGGATGTTCAATTACTGCTCTCTCTCTTTCTCGTTTCTAATACAATAATGATCTGCTTTGAGGCTTAATGTGGGGGACAGCCCTGTGGGCACACCTAGATGTTCAATTAGTGTACAGGTGAAGGGATGGAATGGTCTATAGACTTTATACTAATATAATGATTAGGCAAAAAATGATCAGCAAGGCCGCCCATCACATGTTGTAGATGTTAAGGCTTAAGTAAAAATGGTGGAAAAATAATAATAACTTTACACATAAGGTACAATGGTGGCTATAATCTCTATGTGTGTGTGTGCCAAAGTGGGTTTGGTGCTAGTTCAAAGGGAGAAGTGGGTGGTAGGGGGCAGATGGAAAAATGTACACTAATATGACCTGAAGGCATATTAGTGGAATTCATCAGATAACCACCATGTGGAATTGATATTTCCATGACATACTATCATTTAGTTTTCGTTGTTCAAACCACTATTTGATTAAATTTGATACAGTGGAATTTATCAAATAGCTACCATCTTTTTTCACTAAATAACATCATCTATTTAGATCATACATGAAACCAAGCTTCTAATGAGTCTTTCTCATACAATTAAACAATGTAATCCACGTACCATAATGATAGACTTTTTACCCTAAATTTTTTTCCAACTTGATTGGAAAATAGAAGACCATATATTTGTTCTCTCTAATAAAAAATTAGTAAATATTTAAATTCAGTAAATAAAATCTCAGCACAACCCTATAGGTTGCAACCAATATCAAAATATTTCAGCCTCATCCAATTGAAATTGAAGCCCTAAATCAACTCCACTAGAGTAATGGAAGTGTTGGGAATATAAAAAAGTAGATGAGGAAAGAGGAATGAGAGTAAGGGTAAAAAAAAGGGTGAGATAGGAAAGGGATAGGCAAAGAAGAGGGGAGGGAAGGGTGAGAATATATGAAGGTTAAATTAAAAAGGGACAGGGAGGAGAAGATCAAGAGGAATAAATATAGTTGGGAGAGGGAGTATAGAGAGAAAAGGAGAAGGAGAAGAGTCCAGGGCAATAGAAAAGGGAGGAAGAAGGGAAGAAGCATACCCTTTCCTTTTACTGATGATTAGGGGGCTGCAAATCATAATAATTTAATCTTAAAGATTTCTTTCTGCGGAGTTAGGGTAAAGAGAAAAATCTCCCACTTTTTACTAGAAAATTAAAGATTCTCTTATTCTTTTTAAGTTATCCAACACAAGCTCAAACCTTCCAAATGCAGATAAGGCAATATGGACATGAGAGGACTGTGAAGCCAAGCCAAAGTAAAAACACTATGAAGAAAGATAAGCATAAAAATAAAATAACAAAAAACAGTAATAAACTTCCTTTCATTTGGCAAATATGTTTAGGTCTAATATAAATATTAGCTTGATGTTTTTAGTACCATCCATGTCTGGTACAATGCAAGGTGAAAGACAAAGGAGCAGATCTCCTTCAAATAGAAGAGAAATTTTAAGCAACACAGGTACCACACTTCCCCTCATACATGACACTAGTTTGAAACATATTTTTTATTTATCATTGGAATTATATATATTCAGTGTATAATTACTTTTACTAGCCTTTTTTTAATCTATATTTTCACCTTTTTATGAATGTTTTCCACCTCAAGTATATATAATTTGGCCTCCTGAAAAAATTTTACTTTATTATAATTGTTGTAAGAGCTTGTAGGACCAAGTATTTTATGTTTGAAATATTTTTTTCAATGATGGAGTGGTTTTATTTGAAAAAAAAGTGCATTCTTGTGCAAACAAATATGCTATAAATTAAATCTGATCTCTGAATGTTTTTGACAATAAAGGATTCAATTGAAAAAGCTGCAAAATATTTTTCAAAATATGACTCCAAGCAAGGAATGGAAGGCATCAAGGTCATCTTTTGAATATTTAAAAGGAGTTGAGGAATTCATTGAGTTTATTAGAGCAATGCGCCTACATTAGCGGGGGAGGATTGATACTGTTGCCCTTGTGTGAAATGTCGAAATGTAATCAAAGGGAAGAAAACAATAAATGATATTCATACACATTTAATATGTAACGGCATAAATAAGTCATACATAACATGGATCCATCATGGAGAAATCCATCCTCAAAGATATAAAAAAGTTGGAGCCAGTAGCAAAAATGATGAAGCATACATTGGTACGGTTGATATGGTAAATGACTTATTTTGGGTTGTTTATGACGAGGGTGAGACACTATCTCAAATGGGTGATAATTTATCTGAAGGGATTAATGAAGTTAATAATGAGGAAGACGGTGATGCTCAAGAGTATTCTCCTGATAATATTCGATACAAAGAATTGATGAAGGATACGTTACAACCGTTGTATCAATCGTGTCAAGTTGAGAATACAAAATTATCAGTGACAGTTGAATTACTAAGCATGAAGTCTAGACATCGATGGTCTAATGTGAGTTTCAATGAGTTACTCAAATTGTTTAAAAGAGTTCTCCCAAGAGATAACACTTTACCGGATAACACATATACTGCTAAGATGATGGTTAATTCATTGCGTATGGACTGTAACATTATCCATGCATGCCTTAATCATTGCATATTATACTAGAAAGAGCATGAACATCGAGATAATTGTCCTACCTGTGGCAAAAGTAGATGGCAGCCGGAAGATAAATCAAAGCCGAACGGTAAGCGTAAGCCCCGGAAAAAGTTAAGATACTTCCCATTAGCACCAAGGTTGCAAAGATTGTATAGTGTGCCATGGATTGTAGAGAGCATAATATAGCATGCAAATGCAAGCGCTATACCAAACCAATCAACTATGCGCCAACCAGTGGATTCTTCATGCTGGAAACAAGTCAACCGAAAATGGTCTAATTTTGCCTCTGAATCACGTAATGTTCGGTTGGGGCTTACAACAGATGAGTTCAATCCTTTTGAAAATAATAACAACGCCTATAGTTGGCCGGTTATGATTGTTCCATATAATCTTCCTTCGTCCTTTTGCATGCGCAAAGGGTTCACAATGTTAACATTGTTGATTCCTGGAAAGAAAAGGCCCAGGGCATAACATTGATGTCTATCTACAACCATTGATTGAAGAGCTGAATGAATTGTGGTCCACTGGAATCAAAACATATGACTCATATAAGAATACTATGTTCACAATGAAAGTAATTTTACTATGAACTATACATGATTTCCCAGCATATGGCCATTTGTCAGGTTGTAGGACTGCAGGCAAATATGCTTGTCCTGTATGTAGTGAAGGGGCGGAGTCCATGTGGCTAACAAATGGAAAGAAACTGTGTTTCATGGGGCATAAAAAATTTTTATCAAGTATGACTCATCTTTTCATGTACCAAAAATCACAATTTAATCGGTATGAAGAACATAAGAATCCTCCTAGGCGTTTGAGTGATTCTGAAGTACTAAGTAGAATGGAAGTAAATGACACTTAGTTGGAAAGAGAGGCAAGAAGAAGAATAGTATAGAAGAGAATGATTCCACTCCTTGGTTAAAGAGATCAATCTTTTTTGACTTGCCATATTCGAAGGTATACTATACTAATTCATGTTTAAAATTATATTAATGTTATATACTAGACTTATCAATTTTATACTAGACTTATCAATTTTACTAACACAAATATTTATCTTTTATATAGGATTTGCCTATCCGTCATAATCTGGATGTGATGCATGTGGAGAAGAACGTGGCAGAGATCTTAATTGGAACAATTATGAACACAAAGGATAAGACAAAAGATAATCTTGAGGCTCGAAAAGACCTAAAAAAGATGCAGGTTAAGAGAAAGTTGTGGCCTATAGAAGTAAATGGGAAGGAGACATATCATGAAGGTCCTTATAACTTGTCCCGAACAGAGAGAGAATTGGTTTGTAAAACCTTATACAATTTGAAGGTTTCCATTGGGTATAGCGGGTATAGTGGGTATTGGAAACATAAGGTGAACTTGGAAAACAATCAACTAAAAAATCTAAAATCTCATGACTATCATAGTTTAATGCAGCAGCTACTGCCGGTGTTGTTAATGCATGCATTTAAAGTTCATAAGCCATTACGTGCTGCCATTCGACAATTATCAATATATTTTAATGTTGTATGTTCGAAGATCATCGAACGTTCAGAACTAGGCAAGATGAGAGAATGTATTGCCGAAACAATATGTGTATTTGAAAAGTACTTCCCTCCTTCATTTTTCGTATCTATGATATACCTTGTTGTACACCTGGCAGAGGAGGCGCAGATTTGTAGACCTGTTAGATATCGCTGGATGTATCCATTTGAGAGGTAATAAATTTAATTATTTCTTCTAGTTTTATTTTTTATTTATTAACTTGTGAAAGTTAATTTGTAAATTATATGTCAGGATGATGAAAACATTCAAAGGTTAGGCGGTGAATCAAACATACCCAGAGGGTTGTATTATAAAGTGCTTCCTTTTAAATGAAGTTATGATGTATGTTATGAATTACATGCCTGATGGTACAAAAGGGAGTCATAAACAAGGACGGGGGAGGTGGATGGATGATGATAGTCAATCTGGATACCCTATTAATAAAAAAGGGAAGATCTACAAACTTAGTCATGTGCAGTACCAACAAGCACGCAAATAGGTATTAAGCATGTCTACTGAGAATGCAATGTGGCAAAAGTATGAAAAATCCAAACCTTATATTTTCTATGCTATAATTTATTAATTGTATTGCGTATTGATATTGTGTCTTCATATACAGGAATTACGATATATATGTACAGAGTTGTCTATCTAACGTTCAAAATTGGAGAAGTACTATAAAAGCTAAAAAGGTAATCGATTACATTCCTTGGCTTAAGCAACAATTAGAAAAAGAAGAAAACAGTGTCATAAAAAGGCCTGCTGATGGACCAAAATTTGAAGCTATTTCATATAATGCATATGCAATAAATGGTTATGTTTTTTATACAGCTGATGTAGAAATGAACAAGACGACACAGAATAGTGGGGTATCTATGACTGCTTTAACTAAATTCAGATCAAGTGCTCGAGACAAGAACCTTGTATCTGAGGAGGTTACTTACTATGGTATCGTGAAACAAATTCTAGAATTGGATTATCATGATTTCAAAGTGGTGGTATTCAATTGTGATTGGGTTCGTATAGAAGATGCAAACAGTCATATAGTTGATCCAGAAACAAATTTGGTATATGTTAATTTGAGCCGGTTAATGAGAAACACAAAAAAAGTGGATGAACCCTTTATCCTTGCATCTCAAGCCACTCAAGTCTTCTATTGCAAAAATCAGAGTCACCCTAAGGATGAGTGGCATGTGGTGTTAGATGTTCCAAAAAAATTGAACAAGGATATGGATTGTTATGAAGATCCATTAGTCTTTATAGGAAGAATTAATGAAAATGATCGAATAGTAACATTATAAGATGATATCTTAGAAGCCAATGATATCAATGATGTTGAAGATTAAGTTGGGTTACAGGTGATCATGTTATATAAACAATTATATTATTGTCATATATTGTTCCTATTGTGCATATCATATATTTTTCATGTTGTATGTCTTTTATTTATTTATTTTTAAATGTATAATGTTTCCATACATAATACTACATTTTTTAATATGTGGTGATAGGAAAGTTATCATTATAGTTTTAATGATTGTTATATATTTACAACAGATACTCTTATCCATGTTGCTTTTAGCACTGATGGTCGACCTATAGGGCCTAACTCAGCAAAATTCAGCACGGAGATAAGGCATATAACAAGGTCAAATGTTCCACCCAACTGTATAAGTTGGAAAAAAGTGCCAAATACTTTTAAATATCAAGTTTGGGATCTCATATGCGTGAGTATTTTTGTGCAATTATCACTACTATTTATAGATAGTAATTTAATGTAGTACATGCAATAATTAAATTATGTTTCTTATTTTACACAGTCCTCATATGAAGTTTCACCATACCATAAACAATATGTATTGAGGAGAGCAAATGATAGTTGGAGGGATTGGAAGTCATTTCTTCGTCGCAAAGTCTATGATAAATATGCCATAAATGCAGAGAGGAAAGCTCATGTCCCCTCACATGTTAGAAAGGAAGATTGAAAGTCATTTGTGGATATGGAATCAACAGAAGAGACCCAAGCTTTAAAGGAGAAAGGTAAGATTGCTAGATCAAAGATGATTTGCCCTCATACTTTTGGATGAAAAGGACAGGCTAGGGTGGCAGATGATATGGTAAGTGTAATGCTTATATCATATTTAATTTATCTATGATTTTTATAAATAGTCAAAATTTATATCTTGAATTATTTATAGGAACAAGAAAATCCGGGTTGGGAGATCACTCGTACGGACCTCTTTTTAAGAACTTATACTAAGAAGGATGGATCAGTTTTTAGCCCAATAGTGGTGGGGAAATTTTTTTTATTCAAATACATTTATATGATTCAATTTGTTGTGGATGATATTTTATTTTTATGGGTATGAATATTTTAGTATTACACTCATTTTATTTTAGATTTTTTATTTTATTTATTTTTTATCATATGTTTTGTAGGATGCTGTTAGAAGTCTTAATGAAGCTGATAGATCTCTTGCATAAAAAGATTTGAAAAATGACCTGGTTGCAAAGGTATAATTCATTTATTTTCTTATTGATGATAAAGCTTGACAAGTGTTAATTTAGTATTTATCTAAGTATTGACACATTTTATTTTAGTTTTGTATAGATCATTGGTTTTGATTCTCGAGGACGTGTGTGTGGCTTAAGTATGGGTGTTTCTATGACAAGTATCCGTTATTCTGCTCCATTTATGAAAGTATTAGCAGATGAAAAGTTATTGAACGAAAAGATTAAGAGATAAATGATAAAGTTGACGGAGGAGACAGGTGTCCTATGGAAAGATATGGTTGAGTTAAAACAAATTCTATCTTAAGGTGGGACGGTGATGCAATCATCCACCCATCATGAGAATTATTCTCAGGTACAATATATATTTTTCATATATTCTAGATTTCTATAATTAAATAAATAATATTTTAATTGATGAAGTATGTTAATATCATTTATTTCTAATAATATTGTAGGTTCGGAATGAATCACCTCATCAAGAGGCACAAACAGAACAAACAAGTTCACGAACAGGATTGATTTAGCGTAGGTTGATGCATTTAGTGCAGAAGAACGTTTGTGTTGCTTATGGGACTGTGATTGGTTCATCGCTTGACTATCCAGGATGCTATAGGATTGCTGTGGATGAGATTCTTAATTATTCGATTCAGTTACTTAGTGAAGATAAAACTTTTGGAGATATCACTTTGGGTGATATGATTGATTAGCCCATGTATAAGACTTTAGATTAGGTTCATTTTTCTTTGTTGCAATTTTGACTCTAGTTTAATTTATTATCTTACAATAACTTCACTTGAAGCTTTAATTTTATGTATTGAATTGAATTTTAATTTAAGTGACTTTAGTTAAACTAATGATGTTTGTTCTTATCTAATGTGTTATTGTTTATATTTTTGGGTGGATTACCAAAAACATTTATTGAATGAATCATTTATAAATTCTACAAATAGGTACTTTTTTATTTTTAAAAAATCAAATAAAAACGACACCTATTAACACTTGATAATTTCAAGAAGACTGTAGATGCTTTTTAAAAATGACGGCACCTACACCTGGATAATTTTTTGAAAAACCCTTTTGTAATTAATAATTGATTTAAAAACGACAATTTTCATTATAAAAAAACGAGAGCTGCTGGCACTTATAAAAACGACAGCTCAAAATACTTGTTAAGTTAAAATTTACACGACGATTATGAACACTTGTTTTTGAAGAGCTACACCAATATTTCGACAGTCAAAACGACAGTTTCGACCATCGTTATTCTAATTAAACGATAGCTCAGAATACTTGTTGTTTGCGAATTTTGACGAAGTGACAAGAATAATGACAATGAAATATAAGGTAACTTAAAACGTTGACTCATAAAAATGTCAGGGCTTGATAATGAAATAGACTCCAAACCAGCTTCAAAATCCCTGATCAGTTATTTACCAAAAAAAAATCATTGATCAGTTAGTAGGCCGAGGCATCCTTATATTTTTTTATATCTTTGAAATGGATGGCACCCAAGTTCTAGTCCCATTGGAGGAGAAGATGAGGGAGGACTGAGAGCCACATCTTCTATATGTCTAACGTGAAATTTCATGACGATTGGTTGGTTAAAGTAGTTAAAACCACAAGCAAAACCTATCAAATCATGGCATCTGATTTTATAACATGAAGTCGATCACAAGTTTAAAGCATGTTGAATCTACCCATAATATAATCAAAATAAAAAACAAAATCAAGAAAGAAGTCATACCTTCTTCCGTAGGAGGAGGTATCCTAGGAGCGGAAAAGAGAAGAGGGATGGGAGGAAGAGGGGTATAGGAGAAGAAGGAAGAGAAAAGAAAAGAAGAAAGAATAGTGAAGGGGCATTCAAAGAAGGATTGCCGTGACGCCCTCACAAAATAAATCCAGTGAACTCTACGAACATATCTTTGCAAGATTATTTCCTATAGGATATAGGTGTAGGGAGAAATCTTATAATATTTCAATAGATAAGGAAATATTCTTTTAATTTCTTAAGTTAACTAAGCAGTTAAAAATATAAGAATCTTTAAGCACATGATAGAAGACAATATTTAAGTTCATAGATAACACACAAATTTCATTAAAATGAAATTGGAACTTCCATGGGTTAGCTTTGGAGTATAAAATGTTCCTGTGAGATAACTTCCGAGACAACTTCCTGTGAGATAAAATGTTCTTGTTAGAGTATGAGAACATCTGCCAAATACATCTGAAAATACCTACACTACTCAACTATGAGTATGTTGGCTAGGTCAACCCTTTATCAGTCTATCAAAACACTTACGTGCTCACTCTGTACTTCTAGGCTCATTGCACGCTTTCTTATGCATTTCAAAGCAATTTTAGTATCGTACAAATATTTTTTAGTAACCTTCTGAAACACTAAGCCTTATCCCATCTAACTGAGCTTCACTATACGTCGGCCTCGATACATTGGATTGATAGGCTAACTATTGTTGATTGACAGGCTAACTATTGTTCAACTCTTCTAACTCTTTTAAGCGCGCGCCCAACCCCCCCACCCAACAAAAAAAGTTCCCTTAACTCAAATGCCTTTCTTCTTTAATAGAAATCAGAGAATTTATGTCTCTGGATTTTCAAATTCTCAGACAAAGTGGAATTCTTGATGCTCCCTTGTACTTGAGCATCCAAAAATTAACCTCAAAACAAAATGAGGTGGAATTCTGAAATTCTCAAGGCCATTTAAGTCACTTTATTCTTATAAAAAAATATGACATTTCAAAATGTCAGCAAACAAGCTATCACATTATGTTCCAAAATCCCCAACAATGCAAATTTTTATCATAAATTTCTCAAAAGAAATAAGCCCTAAGGACATATTTGGCAAATAGTCAACAAAGCGTAGTCCTCAAGCTTTTCCACAGTCTAGAATGTTGGATTATTCTATTTGGACTTCCATGGGCCTCTTTTGCAAAATCCAAACCATTAGATCCCTTCAAGAGGCCAAAAATGGCTATGGAACCAAATTTGGGAATGTTATCCATCCTGTATCATGAGAAAATGGCAAAAAAGAAAAAAAAAACTCTGAATCGTTGACAAGGCACTTTGTAAAAATGTGATTCCTTGGCTGTCCATGTTTTTGAATTTTTTTAATCCAAATCGTGAATCGTTTAGAGGAGGTCAAGAACGGCTAGGGAATCAAATCTTAGTCGTAGATTCCTCATGCATTTTGAAAACTTTACAAAATAGAAAGCCCATACTCTAAAATATTAACCTTTGATTTCTGTGGGCCCCCCTTTGCACAATCCAAACCATTTAAATTCTTTGAATAACTAATAATGGCTATGTGTTGGAATCTCAACCTTCAATTTTGCATAGCTTATGAGAAAATTATAAACATCTAGAACCGTCGGATCACACAAAGCATAAATCGTGGGATTCCACCTTTTTGCCAAACTTGAAACACTCTTTAAAAACCCCCCCTGGATGACTGGTCCCAATAGAACAAAAGAACCCTCTAAATAGAGGATCTCTTTTCGGTTTGCCAAACGTGGGCACGTTGCCAAGGTACTGACAGCTCAGTAGCATCGGCATCTCAACTTCACGAAGTGCTATACCACCATTCCACTCAAGCAAAAAATTAAAAAAAAGAGAGTCAAAAGACACATTCAGTAACATGTAAGAAGGATTCCTCCTTGCATGGAATAGTGATTCCCACCCGAGAATATTCACAACCATATCAGTGCATATCCCCAAAAAATGAGAATTCCCAAATCCTACTGGAGGAGGCTGGAATTGAAACTGGAGTTTTCCGGTGAGGAATTCCATTGGTCCAAATTCTTAGGAATTTCCAATTGCCAAACGTGATTTTTCCATGACTATGTTAGAAATTCGTGAGGAATTCCCAAGAAACTGATTACGAAACTTTCACTTAAAAAGCACTGTTAATTTATTAAAAAAAATCGAAAAAGAAGTGTTTCTAAAACCAATTTCTATTGTATGCTGGAACAATGAGTTGTTCAGCCTATCTTTGTGAGAGTTTTATGCTTAATCTCAGTTTTTGTTTGAAAACGAAGCTTTGCAACCAAGTGCTGAAAATGATGGAGAAAATGCTGGAACCATGACGATTGGATTTCTTCCAATGCTGTAAATTTGCTGGTAAAGGGGCATCAAAGTCCAAGCTGGAAAGTATCAGCCATTACAGCTTTAAAATAGGGTAAATTAAAATGGTTAGATTAAGATAAAGCATTGGATTTCAGAGGGGAGATTTGCCTCACAAAACCACCAAATAACCGGCCCAAACAAACCCTAATCCCCGATAGATGGACACTACAGCTACAACAACAGAGGAACTAAGCAACCTGGGCTAAGTCAACCCTAGAAAAATGAGATCGATTACAGCAATGACTGACAACAAAACAGCCTGAACCACAATCAGCCAGCTACAATGGTGAAACGTGCAAACCAGCAATGCCAAACATGGTAAAAAGCTTTAAAAGGGAACCCGAAAACAAGAGCCAAATTCATTCAAGAGAAACAACTGACAACAGCCCAAAACTAAAATAGGGGCCATTACATTTCCTATGACACCAATCTGCTCTGAATGAGAAAAAAAAGAAAGAAAAAGAAAAAAGAAAAAGGAAAAAAAAAAACACAAAAACATCAAACCTTCTTCTCAAACAAAAGTGCCTTTCTGCCTTGCTCAGTTACATTTAAATGGATTGGAGAATATGAATGCAACCTATGACTATGAATTTCTCTGGAATTCTCATTTTAATGGATTGGAAAATATGAATGCAGCACAGGGACATTGTGTCGCTGAAATCATCCAGAAGCAGCAGAATATGCAGTCCCAATCACTTTCACGGCATCATTGCATTGCCAGGCTTAGAGTACTCAACCCCGAACTCTGCTGATGTCTGCTGATGTTACATTTGATGACGCATCTGATGTCGAATCACTTTGTGTAGTGTTCCTGAAGCTCTTTGATTCTAATGCCGGGTTCCGTCGAGGATCAGAAGTTGGTGGCTTTTGGCCCTCTTCCGCTAGTTTCTTCAGAAGGTTCATAACAGTGGGAAGGAATTTGGTAGATAAGGAGAGAATCCCAGGAAGCTGGCATTCAGAGATACAAAACGTTAGGTAACAATGTAATATTCTTGTAAGTAGTGCAGTTTCTTTCTATGTTGCACAGAAAAGAAATAGATTGGATATGCCAAGGACATGCAGCGGATACTGCAAGGACATGGATTCAAGGAAAATAAAAAAAAGAAGTATCAAACATGAGATAGATACAATATGTTTCCTTCACTGTCAGCATACGTGTGCCATAGGTTTCATGGAACCCAACATAATTAGTTTGAAAATTCAACAGGAGATGTTACTTGTACACTGTGCGTCAGTGATGTAACATACCAAGGATTAAGGAATTGTTATCCCAGTCATATTTACATGGGCCGAGTTGCATGAATGATAATCATGGAGGTTTTAGGACTGTTTGTGCATCAAGAGGATTTCAAGCTTCATGGATTTCAGCTACCATGAAGAATCCTACATTCCTACTTCTCCAATGGGAAATTGAAATCATCTCAGTTGTAAAACAATTCTTTTTCCTCCCCATGAAAGGAAAATGCGTCACACCAAACAACAAAGTAGTAAGCCCCATGGAAAAACAAAATAGTTTCCTCTCTATTGCAGAATCCTCTTGTCGCAAAAATGTACTCACAGAATCCTCTTGTCACAAAAATGCACCCTTGAGGTTTGAAAGGTCTCTCCATGACCTCCTTTTGGCAGAAATGAGAACCATATGATAAAGAGAGGTATTGTTTTGAGGGCTTTAAAGTTGATCAAATCCTAGCCATTAGATAAAGGAGATGGGTGCCAAAATTTGCACGAGCAGTTGGAGCGGCGTCACAACTTGGTTGAATGTCAAATTTAATCTAATGCAAAAAAGCCTTTCCAAGATATTTGTGATTGTTGTTCCCACCTTTCCCACACAAAAAACAATATGCATGGCTCTGATAATGATTCCAAGAGATTAAGAGAGAAAACAACATCCACATAACATGGCTTCCAATTTTCACTCTGTGCAAACTGCAAAGTCATACAAATGAAGCCCCTTTCTGAAGATGTATCCATGCAGACAAAATATTCAAACTGATTGCCATTCAGGGTACACCCAGTAAGAATGTAATATTCAGCCAGGAACTGTCTGCATTTATTTGGAGTTGCGAACCTTGGGTGTTGGGTTCTCACTTGGATAGATGCATGCAAATCACTAGGGTAGAGGAATTGGAAGGTTTCGTCATGTATCAGAAGACGGGTCCCACATGAGCATGATATGATGACATTGCCCTTTTTTTGGGTGTTGTGGATGGTGTGGTGGGGTGTGGGGTGGGTGGTGGGTGTTTGGGTTTTGACATTGACTTTAGTGTATTGATTAATCAGAAAAGATGTCACAAAATCTGTATGGTATAAGATATAGATACTGAACCAAAAGGACCCAGAACACCAAATACAAAGCAGGGTCAAAACAAAGACACCATAAAGACTACACAGCTGAATCAAACCCAAACCATTTGATTAAGGCCTCTACGTTTTAACAGTTTTATGAGAGCATATATCACAGATAAAACTTTGGAGCTCCTAAGCAGAAAGTTACAATAGTCACCCATGCGTAATAGTTGACAAGACCTTCCAAACCCCTCTACCCCCCTGATCAACATGCATGTAGTTGGGCCCCACAGTTTGGAACTTAAAGAGTTGCAAGTCATTCCTAGACGAATATTAATCTAAACTAAGAATATTTCTCAGACAAAAGGGGCCATTCATTAAAGATTCAAGAATCTGCTACTTACAGCGCCATTGCGAAATTCGCCTGAGATGTCTAGCTGGACCCAGAGGGCCTTGCCAAGTAGATAAGCAACAAATATAACACCAAGATACAGTGGGTTCCTGTTGACCAAGATAGATTATTGCTTTGGAACATAATTTGAAGCCAGAAGCAGCCACTTCAATTCCACAGGAAGATCATATTTACCTTAGCAATGTCATAAATTCATTGAATCCCAAGACAGCAATAGCAAGAATTGCCCATGGAGGAGGTAACCAATTGTTACTGCGCCTATGTGCTTCCTGAAAAAATGGTCAACCAAGCATGCTTGCAGTAAGTGCTCTCCATTTAGTAGCCATGGACTTTATTAATAATCAAGCATAAGTAAAATGGAGCACATCACACAACAGGTAACATTTTTAACTACAATATGCTCTTGAGAATTGAAAACCCAACCTACCTTGCCTGCCATAATGAACAAGGTGTTTGATCCATTAAAACGGCTCCTAATTTCATTTAATGCATAAACTAACTTCAAGGGTCTGGAGCCTAGGCGATTGATTTTAAAGAATCTCCTACTATGGGAAATTGAAAGAATATATGAATGAACAAAAATATCTCAAAAAAGTTACTTAATCCAAAATGCACAATAGTGCTAGAATAAGGTTTTTCTTTTTTTTTTTTTTTTTGAATGGTAGTGCTAGAAGAAGGTTAAAGCAACGTAAATTATTAGATTGAGAAGGAGAAATTCTCAGTTCTAAAAATATAGTGTCCCCACTGTGAGAATGTACACAGGAATATACACATGTTCGGTCACACATCTTTCTCCCACTAAGTGGGTATAATCACAATCTAATAAATTTCCAAAAAACAGTATATAACATCCGCTAATGAAGAATGATACTTTATGATCTCCCAATATAATACAAGACAAATATACATTATGGGGAGAATTTTCTCTTGCGCTCCTATGCTCTGCGCCCCATTCAGATCGGTGCGCCGTCAGAGCGGGACCCAGTGAAATTCAGGGGTGGTCCCACCTTCGATGGTCCGGATGACTGCTCCTGAGTCCTGAGAAAATTCTCTACATTATGGTGCCTCAGTTATGCACATCAAATTAAAAACCTGTCCACTGATATGGAATTTCACAGAGCTGTCTGGTGATATGCTAGTCCAGAATACTATCTTCCACAAGTAGATAATGCTTTGTGGAAGAAAGTCAAATTGAAATTAAACCCCCACTCATAAATGCTAAACTACTATAAACACAGAATACATGACCCAGTTACTAGAGGAAAAATACCCTACACTAGAAGTTCTTCAGCTGTGTATCTCTTCCCAAAAATATTCCACCTACGTTTTCAAGCAAGCATCCATAATTTGGAGGGAAAATAACTACAAGTGATGTTAAAAACGAGAAAATGTGAGAATACCTGAGCAGCCATTGCCTGAGTGACACTGTACTCTGTCTCTACCTTAAATTGCCTCCACAAAGACTTACATTGAACAGGTGTAATTAAAGTTTTCTTCGGGGAAACCTGGTGAGCAAATATAATCCATAAACCTCGCTGGCTGCATTAAGCAATAAAGCATATGACCTACTACACAAGTCTGTAAACTGCCTGGGCTTGGATTGGTGCAGACCCAAACTTCGAAATGGTTGGGCCAAGAATTTTCAGCTTGGCCCTGCACATTGATATTTGATAACCTTGGGAAACAAAACCATAATCCTCTAAAGCCTTTTAATTCCAAGGACAAGTAACCAGCCTCTTCAGAAATATCTTCACTTTGATAATATATATGCTAAGAAATAGCCAGCAGGCTGATAAAATTAAAAAGCAAAATGAAGGGGGTAAAAGCTGTGTGGCAACAGGCTCAGGTGCCCAGGAAATGATAGAGGTGGTGTGATTTCATGTGAGGTTTTCATCACCAAAGCATCCAAGGTAAGACATTTGTCTGTCACACCATCACGTCAAGGGCACAGCAAGAGCTAGTTTGAATGCATAGAATTCTTGGTCCATAACAGGATTCGTAACCTTTTATGAGGAAAGATTCCTCAACAATTATGGACATGCAGATTACAGGGAATCCACTTTAGAATTCTGCTACACAGCAAAACATTAAAAATTTCCAAGGTAGGATTCCTTGCAACAAACACGGCACATGTCAGCAATAGCATGCATATGTGTCACAGGTAGATCATGGGTGTAAAATGTGCTTGCATCACATACAACATGGGTACACTTTCCATTTTAAGGGTCATAAACTGAACCTATTTCAAAGCATTAGGATAAAATAGTTCTCAGTATTCAACATACAGTGTCAAAAAACCTAACATCTGTCATTAACAGTGTAAAATCACAGGTGTGAGAAGCTTATCCAGAACAAAAGAATTTGTATAATATATCAATTCACAGATTGTAAAATTTAAGAGGAATCATATATTAATCTAGGATACTCGAACACTTGCATAAGCCCGACATATCCATGTCGGACCAATATGACAGCTACATCGATACATGACACAGCACTGATACTTCCAACTTCTAGGGTACAAGTTTATCACATCACGCTTACCAACTCCTTTTAGTTCCTTCTCAAAATAAAAATGTTAAAAAGGAATGTAAACAATGATAATTTCATTAATTCTAAAGAATAAAATTAGGACACCCATATCCATATCCGTGTGTCCTAGATTTTCAAAAGTACAGAGTTGTATCCCCAATCCCTATATTCATGTCCGTATCCATATCCATATTAGGGCATCATAGATATTAATATCCCAGACTGCAGATTCAGCAGATGTCTTTTTTTTTAGTAGCATTGTTCAAACAAATGATACAAATCCTTCCAAGGAAAAAAGAAAGAAAAAAAAAAGAGAAAGACATTGAACTAACAAATCAAAAAAAGAGACACATAGCTACAAATATCACCTCTTCCCAAGTACTTGAAGCTAGCGGATCAAATGTTGTGATGCTCTTGCTAGTAACACCAGTGTTTGCAGTATCTAGTAAAGCAAGTGAGAGTGTCTTCTCAATATTGTCAGCCTGGTCATCCAGACGGATTGCAGCCATAACGGACAGCAATTTCAAGGACTGGAAAGAGAGACCAAGATATTTAGTGATTACTTGAGCTAGAAAATATGACTAAATCATAGAAATACCATAATCCAAATGATCATTTATCGACAGGCAGAACAAATCCCAAGATTTTTTTTTTTGGGAAACACATTTTCTAAAAATCTTTATATTTGAGTGAAAATTTCGCAAGGAATTTTTCAATATAACCTAATAAGTTGTGGCTCACCGCAGAGCGGGCAGTTTTCGTTATAGATTTGATGTCTTCCTTCCCAGTCCAAACTCTAGGCATTGAGTCAGAATCACGGCTAAACAGTGTCGAAAATCTGAAAATGAATTAAATGATTAACCACATCATGTGAACAAGAACTATCTCATCCAAAAAATAATTTTTGCCTTCATTATTTTTTGAGCAAGTCTCATCAGATAAAAAAAAATAAAAAATAAAAAATAAAAGGGCAGCCCAGTGCATGAGGCTCCCACCACTGTGGGGTCTGGGGAGGTCAAATGTACACAACCTTACCCCCGCAGACGAAGAGGCTGTTTCCACGTTTCGAACCCATCACACCCAAGTCACAATGGAGTAACCTTACCATTGTGCCAAGGCCGCACTCAAGTCTCATCATATAAAAATAAGAAAAGAACAAACAGCTACCTATCCCTCATGCGAATCAGGACCCTCCCAGCTTCTTCTTTTGCCTTTGTTACAACCACATTTCTTGCATAATCTGATAAGCTTGCAAGCATTCTATCCATGGTTTCTTTGTCTATCTCAAACCCAGATAGGGCAGAAGAAAGACCAGAGACCGCAGATGTGGTCTCACGTTGAAGAAGAGTTTTTATAGCAGGCCAGGTATCATCACTTGCAGAATCTAAAAGAGCTTCCACAGGTTCAGAAAGTGCCACATTCAGTTGCTTCTGCAGGCAGTCAAGAAATTGTTAACAATCAAGCAGCAATAGATATTTAGTCATAACAAAATTCAATTCACTAATAACAAGATTGATATCACAGACACATAAAAGCAAACGACATGCACACAACAATGACGTCTGCATTGAGAGAACATGACTTTCAAAGAAGTATTTTTCAACATTACATACCTCATATTGTGCAATGAGATCAGACAACTTGGTAGCACGAACAGATGCTATATGTGCATCAATATCACGTCGTAGCTTTTCTCGAACTTTGGAAGAGTCCCAATTTGCTAGATCTATAGCTGCATCTGCAGTAAAAATTTATCTTCAGTGAACCACATAGTATAATACAGTGACTAGGCAGTCGACAGCATGCTTCAACAACCAAATAATCATCACAAAAAATGATAGTTTCTCAACATAATAAAGACACCAGTTGATGGCTAGAAGATTATCAATGCTAGAAAATTTGTGGGGAAGGATACACAAGCAGAAAATGAAATCGTTAAACACCAACAAGCATCATATTTTACCAAAAAAAGAAGATAGGCAGTTGATATTATTTTTCAGAAACCATGTACTTAACGAAAAAAGTTTCCTGATAAAGATCATCTGTCAGAAGGAAGAAAAAAAGTCAGATCTACTAAGCCAACCCGTTCAGATTAAGTTTAAATTGACCTACATAGGCATAGTGCCAATGTTCGGCCACTAAAACCTGGCAAGAGAGCATGCTATTTCTGAATGATGGTACGGGGAAGTTCACATAAAAGATGCATCATATTTCATCATAAGTCATGTGCGAACTGCGAATAGCTGGTAATGGGTCGGAAAGACATATTGTGGAACTGCTCTGAATAGCATGATGATTTCAAGCTTACCGACAAGATAGAGTGATACCATTCATATTCTGTACTAAACAGATAAATAGACCTAGAAGGGAAAAAATGTGCAACATGTGTTCCATATGATATTCTTACTAAGAAATAATGATGCTTATGATGATGTTGGTAATAGCAAAATTATCAAAGTAAGCTACCTGCACATCCTTCATCAAACACAGACATCAAAGATTGGGAGCATTCACGAGCAGCCACAGCGAATCCATTCCCTCTCTCCAGAGCCTTATCAAATGCTTCCTTAAAATCATCAAGAGTTCTGGATCGTAGGTGTCCCAGCATGGATTGATAGGACGGATGCACAAGCTGCAAAGTTCAGAAAAAACACAATTAATGAGAAGAAAACATAAAGCAGAGTCTGATTATTTCTTGACTTGAAGCAAAGAAAGACATCAGTAACTTCTAAAACTCTAGTCAGAGGGATTAGGATATTCTTGGTTAAGTTTATATATGGACAGGATCTGGGACCATTTTGGCAATTTGCTCTTGAGAAAAATCAGCCAAAACCATCCAATTCCACTGAAGGAACATTGTCATCTTTCAGGACTCCAATATTTAATGACACAAGAACTGCCAAAGCAGTTTTACATCTAACTAGGATTCTAGAGATTTTTAAAGTATGATTGCATTTTCCTTTTTTTTCTTTTAGCATCCCACAAGTCAGTTGATTTAAAAAAAAAAATTTCAAAGTCCAAACACCAATCTCAAGAGTCATTTTTGGCATCCACAACTAAAACCGCACCAAAAAGGTCCATGAAAACAGCAGAACACAGTCTATGATTACAATATTTCACTGCAGCAATAACGGCTTGGGGGAACAAAGATGTTCAGTAAAAATGTAATTCAAGCACTTGTTGAGCTAAGGTATTTGCAGCAGAGAAAATCCTACTGCTTAGTTGCAAAAAAGCTGAATTTTCAAAGTTTACATTGGCAGACATCAGCTTCTCATCCTTATAACAGTTTCAAAATCTAAAGCAAGAAAGAGCTGACTCCAAATAAAATGGTAAGGGCTTAAAGTGATTATGATAATGTTAAGATGATAGGACAAAATCCAGACTCACATTCAGCAACTTCTCTTCCAATTGCTTCCGCTTCGCATTCCTGACGCTTACATCAAAATAAGTAGCTTCCATGTCATATCTACAGACAAAGAATATAAACAACTTAGCAAAATTACACCAAAAACAATCACAAATTGAAAAAGAAAAGAGACCTGAGAAATCTCTTAAAAGTGGGAATCATGTAGAGTGAAGATTTAGAAAGAGTATAGAATTCCACAAGAAAAATTATTAACAGACATGAGATAGTGAAAAATAACCAGAAACATCACCACGATGACTGACTTGAAACTGGAACACTAAGGAGGATGCATTCATTAACTTGAGGGACAAAAATAATTTTATTGTCCATAAATGAATATAATTTGATAAACAAGAAATTCATTTTAGATAATTAAAACCATGTACTTCTAAAGATAAAATCGAACAACTAGATAATCTGTTTGATTGGGTTTTTCTAGCTTGCAAACATATTGTGATAGGGATACAGTTGGATAGAACTTGGATTCTCTTGATGTAACTGTTTATACTTGATTTCTACTAATGAAAAACAGGAGCTTGTTTATATTAATGAAAAACAGGAGCTTTCTTCCCAGCTGTAGCTCAGCTGGTTAGGGACCAACATTTGAGTGTGTGGGCGTGAGTCTGATTCCTGCCAGCAATCAAATTTATGTCAAAACTCTTGCTATTCACAAGGTAACAAAGCTACAAAATCTCAGCCAGCAATCAAGTTTAGAGTCCACCATTTCGTTGATCAAATTGTCCATGAAGTGACTGAGGAGCCAAAACACTCTTCTACTGCAATCACTTGTCTGCAATTTTATCAGCAACTGTGGCCCAGCTCAGAAACCCAGCAACCAAGATGTGCAGATACTACCCAAGACATTGGATTCTTCAGTTTCAGTACTTATCCCCATCTCTACCTCATCCATTTCATGACCCTGAACTGCTACAATCCACTGCAAGTTCTCAACTCGTTCACCATTCAAAAACAATTCTATCACTAATGCAATCCCATCTGATAGCCCTGTCCATCTAGTTGGTACATCCATTCCAGGCATTCTAAGGTCTGTCCAAAACAATGCTGTCATCTGGCTTCCATGTTCATTGGCTCTCAATTTCTCCCATCACCTGCCACTTGCAAGTCAGACATTTATCCATTCCTTTTGCCTACTCTCATCATTCTTCGTCAAAGTTGCTGTTACCCTCTCATATCGCCATCAAAACCACATAAGCCCCAGTTCTTCAGCCCCTCTAGCTATCAAGTTATGCCACTCATTTCCACTCATACTTCATGCCTTCATCCCCACTTAACCTTTGTTTGATGTTGTAATTCACCAAATCTGTCTCTGCCATCTTCCACCTACAAGCAACAGTTTCAGCTCTTCGCCCCCACAAGCTCCTTCAATCAAGGATCAAAATAGCAGTTGCGGGAGGCATATCAGCTAGTGGCCAAAACGCTATGCAGCAAGTGAAACAAGCATAGTCGTGTACACTTGTTAGGTGCTAAAAAAAATAGAAACAGCCAATGTTGTCTTTGTAATGTGATTTGGAACCACATAAGGGTAGAGCCAACTGTAGCAAAGACTATTGAGGAGAAGAAATAGAAACAACAATGTTTTAAATTAAGATTGTTAGGCTCTTGTAGGTTTTAGACCCTAACGCCGCTATTTTCAAAATAGCGTAGCGGCCTCACCCGATTTGGCCAATAATGCTGCCGTTACGTAGTATTTTGAACCATGGCTTCCACAACCACCTATAACAGCTGCTCACTAATATGCACATATTGCTTACCCTCCTATTTACATGCATCGTGCTCATCAAACTCATATGGACCCAGCAGCAAATTGATCGGCCTCATCAAATCCAGAGAAGGCTACAGATACAATAAACCCCATTTTGAAAGTGTTATGGCATGAGAAACGCCAACTATGCAGCTCAGCCCTGTTACAAGAAGCTCATTTTCTGTTGCTTGCATGTGATCTCCTCCAAGAAATTGCTGCTTTGGAAACTTTCACAAATAATGCCGTTTCAATCTTCATTCATTCTTTTTCTTGCATCCAGTAAAAGCCCCCATTGGTTAATATTTGGTCATATGTACCTTCTTTGGGCTTTGCTGCAAGGACAGCACACTTTTCTACAGTTCTATTGCGCTGATGAACAACCATCAGCACTGCATTCGTTCATTTCCCGATCCAACATCTGTCATCCGGATTATCTCATATGATCATTTATCTCGATATCAGATTTCTGAATCTCATCATGTGTGTTTGGAATAGATTGATTTTAACAACTGATTTTCTGTCTCTCGAGCTGCAATCTGTCTCTAAGCCCATTTGGCCATGGAACATTGATCTCTTGGCCTCTGTCATCCTACACGTGGACTCGATCATGTCTTTGGATTGGATTTTTTTTTATTGATTCATCTTTTACTTGGTTCAAACTATGATTGGATCACCTGTGCGGTAGATATTTGCAAGATGTAATAATTTGCATTTGGATTATATCTAAAATCTGATATCAGCTTATGGATTGGATCTTCGAATCTGTCCATCTCTGATCTGTTTGCATCTTCATCGTCACTCTGTTTGATCTGACACTGCATTTCTGATCATCTGTTTTTGGGATTGGATCTCAGTATTCGATCATTCGCCTCCGGTTGGATCTTCAAATCTAATCATTTGTTCACACTTGACTGAATCTCCAGTTGTACTCTGTTGGATCTACCCCACTCATCATTTGGTTGTCATAAAGATTGGACTTCTATCCCTTCTAACTTCTTTACCTGCATTAGTGAGCATCAGAAGTTTGGAGCCATTCATCTGTGCCGTGGATCAGCAGCATAACCAATTTGCAGCTTCTTTCACACTGGTACGGTTTTTCATCATGCAAATGCCAATACACATCAGCTACAAAATGCATTCGAACAGTTGCCAGATGATTGTCATGCAAACTCAAGATTGAGAGCAGCTTGAGTTTGGAGAAGAGGAGAAGAAGGAAGTGTGAAGGGTCGCGGTGAGTCAACAGATAAGAATGATTAGAAAATCTGGTTGATTAGGTTTGTTATTTTGGGAAGTAGATTGTGAAAGGGATGAACAAAGTTTGGATAGAAATCTAATTCTCTTGATGTATCTATTTATGCATAGTTCTCTTGATAAAAACACAGGAGCTTTTATGTCAAATCTCTTGCTAATTCACATTACTAATTATGATCATGAACCAATTTCTGCATAAAACTGCAAATAGGCAGGGCCTTTCACAAGTTTACTTGGCACAGATATGAAACTCAGACCCAAGGCAACAATGACAGAAAATGGAATTGCACCAGATGGGTGTCAACAAAAAAATCACCAAAACTGACTTTTAAGCCAAGCCTGCTAACACATTTGTCCCTGAATGCAGGTCAGGACCTTGCAGCTCATATGAAGCTATCCAATCAGCTTCACACATTTATAACACTTTCTGTGGCAAGCTAACAGGTAGTAATCACAGAGTTTTGATTATCTTTATCTCCACATCACAAAAAATTGGATATGTAACATTAATATCATTTTCTGCAATCTACTCACTCTGATAGACATGCATTCAGGATTGCACTAAGCTTCTTTCCAAAGCCTGGAACTGGACCAGATTCCACATCTTCTTGTAAATGAAGCCAAGCCTGTAATGTATTCACATAAAATTTCAGTTAGAGCTTACGAGTTTGCATGGTAAAATAATTGCAAATGAGAAACGCGGATGGTGTACATCATCAAATACCTTATTAGCAGTTAAACTGGCAAATCTTTCATTGGCAATTTCTTCACAACGTACAGTAGCAACCATGACCTAAAAATGAATGACAAACAGAAGCACAAAGATCAGGAATCAAGATAGACCAACAAGAAAATCCACGTCTTCGTTGGCAGCTTTCAGATGATATATTCTTCACATCACCTTGTGGGCAGGAAGATCAAGGTCCTTATTCTCCTTAATAATCCTCCAGATTTCTTGTGCACTAAAAGAAAACCCTGAAGCAGGAACAACAGCACGACGATCTCCAGCAAGTCCACCGGGAGCAATAGAATGAAAGAACCGCTGCCTTAAGGTTGCAACCTTCATTAAGATCAAAATAGGTTTCGAGCTGATAAGCCATTGCAGACCAAGTAACATTGCAAACAAGTAGTAGCGAATTACACTAGACTTATTTGTGTAGCATTATGTCAGAGTACTAAACATTAAAACTTAAATGAAAGCTACAACATTAGATCAAGCATTTGCTAACCTCAACAACAGTATATGTGGTGTCCAACTTTTAAGTCATTCGAAGTTCTCATATTGTGAGAATAGTAGAAGAAGACACCACGAAATCTAAGCTATTAAACAATCAGAACCATACCATTCCAACTAAAATGCGAACCATTTGGTAGCAAATTTTCCTTTTCATTAGATAGCTAGAACCAATCGATGGTCTCATCAACAGCTTCTCGGGCTACAGATTTAAACTTTGGAGCTAACAAGATCAGCAAATTCTATTACTCAAAGTTGAGCACCACATAAGGTAGTGCTGGATTGAACCAAAAAGCCTTTTTATTTACTGTTCATCAAACAATACTCTACAATTTTGTGTTGTCCAAAGGGAAAAATGCTGATAAAGGGAATTCTGAAAAAAAAAAAAAAAAAAAAGGGAAATTCTATTTGGGAAGCAGTATCCTATATATCGTATCTGAATCTAGTAATTACACTGATAAAAACAAAAGGGAAAAACCATCAAGTAATTACCTGCTCTTTAAACTGCTCTTCCTTCTCTTCATAACTTGAAAGGGCCACAACCTCCACCTGAAAAATTAAATAATAGCAACAAAAGAATAATGTAATTCCAGAAGAGTTTATTTTTGATAAAAATGAAAGTTAAATTGGAGGCCAGATGATATCATACATTAAAAAACTCACTGACAGGTGTATCCTTGTGAGCTTCTGGTTTAGGAACAGATTCCCATATCTGCATGCAAAATATTTTAGAGAAAAGTTAGAAACATGATGATTTAATGATCGATAAAAGCAATGAAGCATAAGATTAGATACCTTTTGAATATCTTCTCTGAGAACAGGCTCTAGATTTTCCAACGGGGTCTGCTTATAAATAAATGAAAAACTAATATACAAAGTAAGCAAGAGCTGTACTAGAAGTTTAAGAGTGATTATGGCTTCAAAATTCCATATATATACATATATATCCAACAGTTTTGAGTTTCTAGACCAACAAACAACAACTCATTCTTCTGTTGTCATCAAAGGTAGAACTGCAGATACAAAATCCAATATTTTGATGCTTGCAGCTACATCAAAACTTTGAAAATGCAGGCCATTCCAACACAAACAAGGAAATGCTGAATCATCACATGTGAGGTCTACAAATTTGTAAATTATTAGATGACTGTTTTTTCATCATCAGTGAATTTAGTATCTTGATTTTATGAATTTTGTAGCCACACACTAAAAAATTAAAACATTATTCAGATAAACCTCCTATTGTCAAAATTGAGCACTGCACCTTGGTCTTATCGCGTATAACAAACATCAAAGTTGTTTTACGAGGACTAAACAAACGCATCATGACCTGTAATTGAAGGGAAAGACATAAAGGTGAAAAATTGAATGCATTTATAGCAAGACTACATGAATGTATATGGAAAACAGTATACCTGGAATACTGTCTTTAGAAGAGGTTTATTTGCAGCCTGCTCACGACCAATATCATGACACCACCTAAAAATGTAACAGAAAATTTTATAGACATGGACAATAGGAAGTAGGAAAATATCATGCCTGATGCAAGTAAAATAACAGGACACTGTCCAGTGTGAAAGAAAAAAATAATAATCAAGTTATGGTGCAGGGATCAAAAGCCAATAAGCTTACATGTTTATAAGAACTATATCTGAAACAGCGAGAGCAAAGAGGGCACTCTGCTTCTCAAATGCAGTATCATCCTGAAAATAAGGTAAAGAAAAAAAAAGATGTATATTAAATAGCTATCAATTTAAAATTAAAATGACATAAGACTTCCAAAAGAAATGTAAGAAAACCAAAATCATGTTACTTAATAAGATATTACAATAGGTAAAGATTTACAATTACCAACTAAAATCCTCACATAGTTGTCAACAACTGTAAGTAGTGAAACTAACTCTATCTGATGTTTATACAGCACACCTTAGATACTTTTATTCCTTAAAGAAACTTTAGGTTTTAGAAAACTCATATATTTCAGGAGAAAAACATTTGTCTCTAGCAATATCTAGCAATATATGAAAAGAATGCCTAGAAATGCAAATTATGCAATATACCATAACGAACAGCTAATTCAAATTGCATAAAGGTTAGAAAAACAACCCACCTCTCCCCGCTCCCTTCCATCAGTACCCTCCAAATCCATAACGAGTGTACAGGGTTCTATTTCTACACATTTAGCCATCCAAATGCCCTTTGTAGTTTGAGACCTGAACATAGAGATGTATTTTATCATTTTTACACACACAGGTAGTTTGAGACCTGAACATAAAGATGTATTTTATCATTTTTACACACACACACACACACTCACACACACACTCTTTTCCTCTATAATACAACCAAGTTAAGGCAGTAAGAAATTAGGCACTAACAATATTGCAACTTACCTCCCCCTAAAAGCATCCATCTCCCTAAACTTTGTGCGGAAAAGATGATTCAGTAGTGTGCTCTTCCCTGCCATAATGATATAATAAGTCATGAATCAGTTCTTCAATAACATACAACTTAATGATACATAAAAATGTTAATGTGGTAATTTCAAGATAACCAGTAGAAACAATAATCATGATAAAATAAAAATAAAAAATTTCTTTTGGTTCTCAAGAAGTATTAGAACCATTGCACCTAAACAAAGTAGAGAGGCCTGACAAATATAACAAAACAATGAATACAACTACAAGTCATACCACTACTCTGTGGACCCATGATGGAGACTACGGCATATGAAAGACCACATTCACCCAGCTTCACAGCCTTCATGAGATTTTCCAAGCCAGAGACATTAAAAACACCATCTCCATCAATGAGTTGGGTCGAGCAACATTCTTCGCCCATATCTGTGAAAAGAAATGAACATTGAAGCTAAGAACAGTCACCATGTGTAATAATATAATTGCTTGAGCCTGAGATTCTTGAAATAGATCAATACCTTTATTCCACACAGAGTTTCACTACAAATTCAATTCTCACATTCGTAGAGCCAAATTAAGTCAGAAAAAGAATTGATTGGAAATATTAACTAGAATGTACAATCCTGTTCTCTAAGGGTTCCATTTTTTTTTCCTTTTCTATTACTATAAATTGTGAGACTTGGAATCTTGGACCAGTGTGAATTTCAATTCAACTAGTTGAGGAGCGAATCTTTCTGAAATTTGAAAATCTCGTAATTCTCAGTAAATTCAACCGTCAAAACCATTTCTTGAACATAACCTCAATCAAAATTGACACTCAAAATGCCTGAAAGCAAGCACATTCACACAAGGACAAACAACAAACCAAACACACAACACCCCCCCGCCCCCTCGCTCTCTCTTTTCTTGAATCACCATAATTAATCAGATAAATTAATTAATCATACCAGGCTTCTCAACAAAAGAGATCTCTATTCATTAATAAATTGAGAAAAAGAAATTGACAAAAAAACTAATCTAGGCTGTAATTGGATGGACATTTGACTTTAATTCCAACGACCGATAGTCAACATAGTGAAATGCCCAAAGATGGAATAGCCCTAGCCATTTTAGAGTCCATGAGAGACTCCCAAAATCGAAAAGTTGAAATTGAAAACGAATCAATTATAATAATACAAGAAATCACACATTTCTGATCAGCAAGAATACTACAATCATCCACTTACACATCACTTCAACTTAACTATCACCATCAGAGTCAATTGCACAACCCAAACATACCCAAATCCCTAAATTCAGCAACAGAAAACCTTAAACCCACACCACCACCATTTCAAAGATCCCCGTCACTGCACCACCAACCACATATAAACCCTACAGATCCAACAAAAAAGGAACAACAAACAAAACCCAGATCACAGAATCACCTAAAGGGCAATCATCCTTCAACAATCATCACAAACCAGACCAAATTTCATCAGTGATAAAACCACCAAAAGACAGAAACTTTACACCCAAACCAAAAGACCCAAATCAATTCCAGGACAGAGAGAACTCAAAACCCACATCCACCTCCAACCAACGAATCTCAATCACAACAACCATCGAGAGACAGAGAGACAGAGCAGAACAGTGGAAACAATCCAGACCCCAGATTCCAAGATCACCTAAAAATCATGTTTTCGATCAGACCCAAGGCCCCAAAGGCACAATCTTTGAACAAAACATCACAATCAAGTGAAGAATCCAAGCACCCAGAATGAAACAGAACAAGGAAAACAGAGAGATGAAGTGAAATGAAAGCATACCCAAGAACGAAGATGGAACTGGGAAGGGATTGGCGTCGGAATTGCAGAGAGATGAAACTTTCAAGAGAGAACAGGAGCGATCTAACATCGCCATCTGCTTGTGCCCTTTCTACTTTTAAAAGGAACACTCTGCTGTAAAACAGCCATTAAAAAAAAATTACAAGCAAGGGTAGTGTCATGACATGGCAATGTCTGTATGATTTTTGCTTGTTTGTTGTCCCTACGTAGGGTATGAGTCTTCCACTTGGTATTAAGCAGTAGCAACTATCAACTACTTTATTACACCTAACATAGTATTTGGGTCATTTTTCACCTCGATGGCTCCGCCCACACCCTTTTCAGTGTTGAGACGCTGAGTATGCCAAATTTTTTTTTACCTCCGCATGTGGGGGCTCTCTTTTGAGGTTTCATTCATCATGTGTGTGCACGTTCTTTCTTAGATCTTAATCTCCTTGGCTGCATTTATAGTAAAAATGAAAAAAATAAATAAATAAATAAAACCCTTTTCATTCTTGACAGTCAATTGGTTGGGTGGACTTTGAATACCTGTTTTTCAGTTTGGGTCTAGCTTCAGATTGATTAGTTTCATAACTGATTATATAGTATATAATTATGTATAGAATTATTTCCCATTATGCTATATTATTGTGAAGTATTTGGGCTTCCTTTGGGCCTATGCCGGCATTCGGCTTAAATATGGGACCGGTTATGGGTATAGGTCCACTAACTTGTAGTTGGCTCAAGTATATAGTCCGAAGTATGGATTTGATATCTTCACCCATTTTCAACCCCACAGTAACAACAAACTAGGCCGCGGGTTAATTCCCTATGATTTCAAAATCTTTGAATCGTGGTCTAGATACTGTGGGTTGTCTCATGATTCAATGCTCCATCAGTCATGACCGAAATCAAAGAGACATTTAATGAAATTCCAGAATTAGACAAATGGAGTCCATATTCAATCTTTTGAAATGTTGAATTTTGAGGACCTTTGAATTTAGAACCCTTTAGGACACGTTTGGATATCATCCTCATGTAGGAATCCTCGTTGATTTTCCTTGGTTGAAAAAAAAACCTCAAGACTTGACTGAAAAAAGGATAATGTAAAGAAATTTGTCACAATTCTCTTAACCAACCAAAAATCCCCTTTCCATTTATTCCTTTATCTCCACCTCCCAACATCGAATTTTGCAAATCCATGGAGACAAAGAAGTAATTAAGAGTAAATCATATATGTTTCCTAAGCTTGGTATGAGGTGATTCCTCTTATAAAAAATCCAAAGAAATGATAACATTGTTCCAATGGAATGAAGGAAACCTCTAGATATAGGATTCCTCCCGGTTTACTAAACATGTCCTTTATGAAATTTCCATGTTGCAAGAATTTGAATCCATGATTGGTTGACACTAATACCATGTTAAGTCTCCTTAGCTAACCTTTTCTATCAAACTTAGGCAACATAAATACTTTTTGATACTCCTTCTATTGGGTAGAGCCTACTTCTCAGCAGAAGGATCTCAATATGTTTATTTAAAGTAGAATAGTTTCAAGTAGGCTCTTGTACAAATAGGTCTTTTGGTATATTTGATTCAATTAGAAAAAGTAAATTTGTCATACTATAACGATCAGATGAGTAAATTTGCTATCTAATAAAAATATTATAAGTTAATATTATCATAAAATAAAAGTAGTATTGGCAGACGTGTTATATTATAATAGCTGTATAAATGAAGTTTGAAACAGGACAACCCATATAGTTTGACATAAGCATTGTTTTCAAAATTAGATTGTCCTTAACTATTTAATGGCATATGCCTATCAACCCACTTTCAAACATGGCAATCACATAGGAGAGTGCGGTTTGATGGTTCTCTTCATGACTCATCTCTAAAAGGAATTTTATTAAAAGAATAATAAAAAGCTTTCTGATCATGAGAAGTATTGTTTTGAGGACTTCAAAGCTATCAAATATAGTTATTAAATAAAGTTTGAACTTGTCCAATCTAGTTTTTTGATAAAGTTGAATGTGTGCTAAGTTTTCATTTTTGATAAAGTTGAATGTGTGCTAAGTTTTCATATAAGGCATTTTGAGTGCTAGCAAATTCATTGGATATAGATAAAATAGGGAATCGGTGTTTTAATTTTGTATTTCATAGTTGAACCTTACGATTTGAAGAAACATGAGAAAATCATAAGAAACAGTATATTAATGAAGGGGCTCGAGCCTATACTCACATGAGCTCAAGCCTATGCTCATGAATTTTCAAGCTTCCCAGATAGAACTTGAAGGACTTAAGCTGAGGTTTCAAGGGCTAAGGCTGACCTGACAGGAATTGCGTAAATTGTAAGTAATTGAATTTTTTTCAGGGGCTTGAGCCCATGATGTAGTTTCTCAAATTGACCTACATAGAATTGTTTCTTTTTTGTCTTATGACTACTAATTTGAGTTTTATAAGGACTTTAACCCTAATGCACGAATAAAGTATTATACAATAGGTTCTCTCTTAACCCTAAGAAAAATGGATTTCAAGAGAATTCCCTTTGGAGACATCACATCTTTTCTCCATAACATTCATTATAGAAAATTATGCTATTTTGTGTTCCAAAGTTGTTGCTTGTTTATGTCTTGTAGAAGATTGACTGGGTCAAGCACAAAAAGTAGTGAATAACAGGAAGTCATTGCAATAGGGGAGTTGTACAAAAACAACTACAATCCTTAGGTCGGAGATACTGTAAAGGGTTTATGAGTTTATCTTGTAATTATTCATAATTAGTGTTTTGTTTTTGCTGGTTCGATGAGCACTCATGGTATTTTTTTTGTTAGTTTTTTTCACGTTAAAATTGTATATCTTTTTGCTTGTGTGATTGATTGATTCATTTAATAGTTTGTTTATTCTTCCGCCACATATAAAATCCGAACTAGAATATGGAAATTGAGACTTAGGACCGGATCTTTCACTACATGATCACGTAAAGGTCTACAAGCTTGAATCTTTGTCAAGTTTGAGTGAGTCTTAATGAATGAAAGATTATTACTGAATGAGCTTATATAGATCATATAAGGTGAGCAAAGGGTGCCCTCCACAGGCCAGACCATTTTATGAATTTGCTTTGATCATCATCATCATCAAAGCATTATTTCAATCATATTGGGGTCAACATGCGTTTGCTTTGATATAGGTATGAATTCATTTTCATCTTGGCTTAGATTTTTTTTCTAAAGAGATGGACAGGATTAAGTTTTGTAATACCAAATAAAACACTAATAGGCATGCATCAAGTTCAATAGAATTTGCCTTCTACAAATTCCATAAAAGAGAAAATTAAACATTTTTTTAAAATGATTTTTTTTCGAAAATATAGTTTGTAAAAAAACAAACTGGTCACGGAGCCCAGGATATGAGCTTGTCCTAAAAAACCACTAAATTTTGAGTTTGTAAGTCTGCATCAAATCCATTAAGACCTTCCTCAGTATGAATTGGTTGGAGCTGTTCACCCATCTACCCTGAACCCCTTGCCCAAACTAGTGAGTGAAACGCACACCGTAGAAATTGCTGCTTGCTTATCGTGAACGGAAAAGACAAATGTGCCCGCACTGCAATGCTTTACATTTTTGGAAATTTCATGTATACCTACCTACGTACATAAATACATATATACACATATATATAGTTATAATTATAAATGAGTACAGGGTATCAGTATATGCACCTCAATATGGAGCCCACATATACATGAGATCGAAAGATCTCATCCCCATCCAGGCCCCACCCACAAGCATAATCATCTACGGTCCATCCAAATTAATGGGTGTCCATGACTCCAACAATCTAGTTCAATTAAATGTGTACAAATCCCTGAGGATGTGTGAAACACAAAGGGGGTGTGTGTGATCCAATCGAATGAACTATTAATGGGTCCCACCCCTGATGCACAAGCCGCACGTGGCACACTCATAAGTTATAACCACCCCCTATAAATGGCCACCTGCACCTTATCGTAATAATTTTTATTGATCTGAAATTTAGTCTAAGACTTTGACTGTTAAGCGATATTCAATTTTTGATGGATTGAAGAAACCCATTGTTCAGTATCTTAGAAAAAAAATTCTTAGATCCAATCTCACCCAAATCATATGTGACAAAAAATACATAAAACCATTCAAACCAAACCAGTTTAATCACCACTAGTACATTCATCCACATTTGAGTCAAGTTAGATCTAAGCAAAATTTCACCCTCTTACAATAAAGAACAGTGGGTTTCATCAATGAGTCAAACATGGTTGATCCAGATTTTGAATTAATAGAAGTCTGATTTCTGAAAGTGAGAAAAGGTAGTGATTTATTTGTATTTGTGAAAATGAATACGTAGCTTGTTTGGACGCACGTGTGACTTCGAGACACTGGTGAAGTTTTAAGGGACAAGGGGCCCACACCCAGCACATTTACATTGACTTGTGATCCGCAGGTGGACAGTAACTGGTACTCCTGTTTTTCTTGTTTTTAAGGCATCGGTGTAGCCGTGTAGACATGAAAGTTTTTTTATTTCTTTTGACGTCGGGGATCATGTATTTCCACCGCAGGCGTGCACCGATTCGTCTCGGTTGGGACCCACCTGTCGTCGTCGATGCAATGCTCTCTCTTTCTTTGCTGCTTTTTTGAATTGGAAAAAGAGCTCCGCTTCTATGGTCCGATGACCCACAGAAATTGCTGTACTCTCGTGGTTGGGGCAGTGGTGGGCCACACAGAAATCATCATCAGCCACTGTGCAGAAATTAATTAAAAAATTTATTTCCAATCTCCTGGTTTCATTATACAGTAGACACCTGTGATGAATGGCCCACATTTGAAGACGATCCCCTGCTGCTATGATTAGGATGGGCCATTAATTTAAGACCCACCACTGGATGAACGGATTCCTAAAACCGAAAGGGTGGGGTCGGGCAAGATACAGTAGGTAATAGCTGTTTTGAATCACCTTGGAGGGCCCAGGGAACCAAGTGGTCCAATGTGGAGTCCCAGATTCCAATTTGACTCGATGGTCAAAACCATTGAATCAAGACAACCAATTGAATGGTCGGTCGGAATTTTTCGCCGTCCATACAAAGCGTCTTTCATCCAACCATCCAATCCAGCAGCAGAAGTGGGCCCCACAACGTGGTATGGACTGGTGTTTCAATTACAACTGCAGCTGCCGAAAGTAGGCCGGTGGCCTCGTTGTCTGGTGACAAACCCTGCCCAAGTCCCAACGACCTACTTTTTTGGGGTCCTCATTTTAAGAGGGCATATCTCTCCCTAGGCAGCTCATCCTCTAATTAAAATATATTCAACAATCCGCATCACAACGGACTACCTAAAATCTAAAATCAGTTGCGTCCACCATGGACAAATTCCAGCATGGGGTCCACCATATCAGACAATCAGAATCATCCAAATTGCTATTGGTGAGTATGATGATCACAAGTCAAGATGCCTGTGCCAACATAACGCACTAGTGATATCAGTTGAATACAGGGGATATCCTAACTCTTCATTCTCTCAGTGGTCTGTTTCAAGTTTTTCAACCCTTCATCTGCCCACCTTTCAGAAAAGGAACAATTACCAAGTGGTTGTTTCTTCAGGTTCTACTAGTTTCTTATTTCAAACACAGAGAATTATGATAATTTCATTACAACTAGGCATAAAAAAAAAAGAAAAAGGAAAAGTAATACCATGAATAGAAGTATTCACCAACAGATAACCAAACCCTTAATTCATTTCTAGGCATAAGATTTAAAGGTGCCCTTAATGTAAAAAATAAATAAATAAGTAAATCATCATCTTAGCCTTATTTGATCAATCTAAAGTTTGCTTCATCTGTGATGCTAATGATTCTACTGGAGTTTTGAGCGACCAACAAGAACCCATCATTGTAATACAATTGATTTTAACAGTAACAATAAAGAGAAGCAAATTTAACTATCCATCTCAAAACAATGAAACAAGGGCAAAGATTATATCAGCTCTCAGCAGATGAGCATTGTCTTGGGTTTGCACCACCTATCTACAAGATGCCAGTCATACCACAGTTGATGAATCACCATGCAGGGGGCATAAACACAAAAATCAATGAAAAATAAAATTAACATCCATGATGTAAGCTTCTTAGTGGCTGTGAGGATGGTTTCACTTGTTTTGCACAAAGGATGAGAAGATCCTTGTAACGGGACTGCCCCATCCATATTTTCTACTTAAAAAATCATCATAGCTACTGAGCACATGCACACTCATGCAGCAAGCTTGCACACATGAATATTATCACCAAAATTGTGCACATATAAGTTACAAAAACGTTCATCAAATGTAATGTTTTTGCATCTCTAAAACCTCAAACCTGCAACAAAACTTTCCATGGCATTGGAGATGAGCTGGATTACAGCTTTTCCATTATTCTCTGCAACAGAGAGAAAGAGCCACTTGTCTCCAACGCTAATGAATGGAAAGTTCAAAGCCAAAGACTTCAATGAGATCGGATTTTCCATTTGAATTATCCACCTTCATCCTCTCCATATTCCCAAATATAATGTTGATTTCATCTTCAAGTGGGGTTCTTGTTGCCTTCAGCCAATCCAGTGAAAAAAAACTCAACAGATTTCCTAGCACCATCCCTGCAGAAAACTACAGAGAATTCATCTCTTAACTCTGATCTCAAATCACCAGTTTCCCAATGTATCGAGTGGTCATCACTCATCAGGCAGTTTCTTGCCTCCTGAAGAGAGAAATTTCCTCACTAAAGTTGCCACTAGCACTATTGTGAACTCTAGTTATCAAGCACTTGCTTCTGTGTTAAATGTCACTGCTGACATAATGGCAGGGTGTTTTTCTATTTCTTTGCAGTCACTCTCTTTCTTTTCTCTTTTGCTTTGATGCAACTTGTTCAATGATTTGTCGGCTTTAGAGACAATCTTTGAAACCGTGAACCCTGTAACTTCGAATATATGTGCTCTATAAGGGATCAAGGAATCACGCAATGCAACATCAACTCCATCATATGTCCAAACACCTAAAAGAGCTTCCCCTTTAAGTCCTACAGCGAACCAACCAAGACCGGCAGCAGCCACATCCACAGAACTGGCCTCCCAACTGTTCCCAGAAACACTAAACTCTCTTCTAACCCATTTCCCAAGCTCTGGAACTCGTTTCTCACCAATGGGTGGCTGCAGTGACAATAATCAAATTAGATCTTTCCCAATGAAGTTAGGAAATTGCAAAGGAAGATGTTTTACAAGATGAAAGCAAAGGAAGATCTTTTCCAACAAATGATATAGGATGACATAAATTCCTGGACTCTTAACACAGAGAAAGATACCTGCAGTTGTCTACCAAAATGAGATTCCACCATTGTAGATGCATTCTCCATTTTTCCCATATGAAGTGGAAGATAAGGAGAAGCCCAGACTGTAACGTAAACAGAGTCAACAGATGCCGTCTCTACATCCAGCCTAATGAGTCCAGCAATATGAACTGAATGACCTGCCTGTCATCAACACAACAGTGCGGCAGTATTCAAAAGACTGAAGAAAGAGAGAGAGAGGTACACAAAATGGTGACAGACAAGTATTTCAATGAGTATGTGTATTTCCATATACTTTTGATATGGTGGAAGGGGAGGATTATACCATTAGAGTTCTACAGATTACCTCACACACACACACACACACACACACACACACACACAAAATCAAGTTATAGAAACTTTAACATCATGCATCAAAAGACAATGAATTAAAAGGTAAATACAGTCTATAAGTTCCATTCACCAATATATTACAACAGATATTATTATTATTATTCTTTTTTTTTTTTTGTTTTGGGTGGGGGGGGGGGGGGGGGGGGGGGGTGTGAAGGGGAATGGTCTATCTATATCAGAATTGCATCATGTGGAATTTAATTAGAAGGAAACCACATATCCCTCGTTAATGCTGACTTCCAAAACAAAAGAACCTAGTTAATGCATGAACTTCACTCCTTGACCTGATGAACTAAATGCCAAGGGGAAAACTAAAATCTTGAGGCCCACTGTATACACATTACACACAAAAAGAACCTCCATCAATAACAGCAGCCTTCAAAATCGATGTCATAGTAAGCTTCACAACAAGTATATCCACCACTTCAGCTGCATTAGATGAGGTATGAGGTAATGGACTTGAGAACTCTTAATACAATTAACAATATGGTCATGAATAAGGCAACTGTAACTGCCATCCTTGCTTCTTACACAGCACTCCTATAAAATTTAATTTAACAACCCCACCAAACAGAGGACAGCAAACAAAGAACATGGCTTTAAAAATAATCCATGGTGAAATTATAAAGAGAATGGCTAGAAACAGGGTTGAGTGGAAAAATGGGACTCACAAAGCTGACCAACGATATGAAATAAGACCCTGTCAATGATTACAGGATGACAATAATCAGGGGTGGACCAAAATATAAGCACGCAGGTGTAGTGGCGAAGCTAGGATTTTCTTTTAGTGGGGGCAAGCGCAATAGTTTACTAACAGTTGTAAAGTCAAAAGAGAGGATCCATAATATTTTTATATTTATATGTTTTTTGCTTATCATTTTAAAATATATTTATTTTTCATAGGTTTTCAATAATATCCAAAGAAATAAGACCCTATTTGAAAATACCTAAATGCTTTTAAAGACATAATCGCTCAAAAACTTTAAGGATGGTCAAAATAAAAAAAAGTAATAAGACTCAATATAACGAATCCAAACTACTCAATAATCATTTACTCATTTAGGACTAAGAATTGTATATCACTCAAATTAAAATAGTGCCCATGTAAGATCGATCACTTATAAACAGATCATCATCATCATCATCATCATCATCATCAAAGCCTTATCTCAACCATGTTGAGGTCGGCTACATGAATTCTATTTCTCCATTCCGTTCTATTTTGAGCTAAATCTTTCGATAAGTGCAACTTCTTCAAATCTGAATTAATGACTTCCATCCATGTTTTCTTCGGCCTACCCCTACCTCTTGATGGGCCCTCCACCTGTATATCCAAACTTTTTCTCACCGGTGCCATTACTGGCCTACGCTCAACATGCCCAAACCATCTTAAACGAGTTTCTCTAATCTTATCTCCTATTGGTGCTACCCCTAAATGTTCTCGAAAGCGCTCATTTCTAATTTTATCTTTCCTAGTTTTACCACACATCCACCTAAGCATTCTCATTTCCGCTACATCCATCTTATGAATATGTGTCTTTTTAATTGGCCAACATTCTGCTACATATGTCATAGCTGGTCTAACCACTGTCCTGTAAAATTTTCCCATTAATTTTGTTGGCATTTGTCTATCACAAAGTACTCCCGAAGCTAGTCTCCATTTCAGCCATCCAGCTCTTATCCTATGCTTCACATCTTCGTCAATTTCCCCATCCTTACTAATCATCGAGCCTAGGTACCGAAAAGAATCTTTACGTGGTATCTCATGGGTTTCAATTTTGACAGTGGTTTCAACACTTTGTATATGTCCACTGAAATTGCAATCCATATATTCTGTCTTTGTACGACTTATTTTAAAGCCTCTAGATTCTAATGCCCTCCGCCATCTCTCAAGCTTTGCATTTACACCCTCTCTTGATTCATCCACCAATACTATATCATCTGCGAACAACATACACCATAGTACTTCTTCTTAAATATGCACAGTTAACTCATCCATAATTAATGCAAAGAGATAAGTGCTTAAGGATGATCCCTGATGTAAGCCTGTAGTCACGGGAAATCCGCCCGTTTCTCCACATGTGGTTTTCACATTTGTTATTGTACCTTCGTACATATCCTTTAAAATTTCAATGTAACCTCTTGGGACATTCCTTTTCTTTAAGACCCACCAAATTAAATTCCTCGGTACCCTATCATAGGATTTTTCCAAATCGATAAAGACCATATGTAGATTTTTCCTCTTTGCTCGGTATTTTTCCATTAATTGCCTAAGTGAAAAGATAGCTTCCATAGTTGATCTCCCTGGCATAAAACCAAATTGATTTTTCGAAATCTTAGTTTTTTTTCTCAGTCTTTGCTCTATTATTCTCTCCCATAACTTCATAGTGTGACTCATAAGTTTAATCCGTCGATAGTTGGTACAATTTTGTATATCTCTTTTATTCTTATATATAGGTACTACAATGCTTCTTCTCTATTCATCTGGCATTTTCTTTATCACAAGTATCTTATTGAATAGTCTACATAACCAACTTACTCCAACCTCTCCTAAGCATTTCTATACTTCTATCGGAATACCATCTGGGCCTGTTGCCTTTCCTGTCTTCATTCGCTTCAATGCTTCCTTCACTTCCACCCCTTTAATTCTACGGAGAAAAGTATACTCTTATAATGAAGTATCCTCCTCTACTCTTGTATCACCCAAATATTCTTCATTTAAAAGTTTACTAAAATATTCTTTCCACCTTTCTATAATATCGTTGTCCTTCACCAAAATATTTTCCTCATTATCCTTGATACATTTGACATGATCTAAGTCCCTACTTTTCTTTTCTCTTATTTTTGCAAGCTTAAAGATATCCTTTTCTCCTTCTCTTGTTCCCAACCTATTATAGAGGTCATCGTATGCTTTGAACTTTGCACTACTTACTACTTTCTTAGCTTCTTTCTTTGCCTTCTTATACAACTCAAAATTTTCTATACTCTTAGTCCCCTGCCAAACTTTGTAGCAATGTTTTTTTTGTCGAATAACTTCCTGAACCTCCATACTCCACCACCATGTTTCTTTATTAATATGTCTCTTCCCTTTTGATTCTCCAAGTACCTCCTTTGCAATATTCCTAATGCAATTAGCCATTTGATTCCACATTACTGTAGTTTTTTCTTCAATATTCCATTCTCCTTTCTCAATCATTTTGTCCTTAAATATATTTGCTCTTTCCCCCTTCAAATCTCTCCACCTTGTTTTAGGGTTCATTTTGTTTACTACTGCTCTCTTTTTACTTCTAATGCAAATATCTAAAACTCCAAGCCTATGTTGCGTAGTCAAACTCTCTCCTGGGATAATCTTACAATCTTTACAAGCCAATCGGTCCTTTTTTCTAACTAGAAAAAAGTCTATCTGACTCCTATTACTCCCACTTTTATATGTAATTAAATGCTCTTCTCTCTTTTTAAAGTAAGTATTTGCTACTATAAGATCAAATGCCACTGCAAAGTCCAATATAGTGTTTCCGAATTCATTCTTTTCTCCAAATCCATGCCCTCCATGCACTCTCTCATATCCTCTATTATCTCTTCCTATATGCCCGTTTAAGTCCCCTCCAAGGAAAATTTTATCACTATTTGGGATTTCTCGCATTAAATCATCCATCTCCTCCCAAAATTGTCTTTTCATACTTTCTTCTAGTCCTACTTGGGGAGCATATGCACTAATGATATGAATTATGTCTTCCTCTAGTACTAGTTTAATTGCTATAATTCTATCACCAAACCTCTTTACCCCCACAATTTTCTCTTTTAAATCCTTATCTATAATTATACCCACTTCATTTCTTGTATTACTCTTTCCTGCATAGAAAAGCTTATACCCATCCCTGAGATCCTTAGCTTTATTCCCTTTCCACCTTGTCTCCTGTATATAAGCCACACTAATTCTTCTTCTTTTCATCACTTATAAACAGATCCATCCATAATTTACAAATAAATTGATTGGTTAGTTATGATCATTTAATGTGCCACAATGCCTTTTATAGATGTGAATGTTTAAGAATCCACTTATTGATTACTTGTAATTTTTTTTATGGGTGATGATGATTGCTATATTATAGATGTTTGACAGTATACCATTCAAAGCCATTTGCTAATGTTATAAAAAAAAAAGGATGAATAATCAAAGTGTAATATCCATGCTACTCAAAATAAATGCCATCCCCTTAAATGGTTTTCCCAAATTTTCCTCCAATAAGAGTTAGCCTAGGCTCACCATAAGATTGACGACATAATATGTTTAATCATATGCTCAATAAGGTGGGACCAACTCTTCTTTGAGTAAAATTTGGGGACAACCAAATTAAGGAGAGTGACTGAATTTTTAACGCTTGGATTTCTAGTGTGATTATCTCGCTGGCCCTTGATTTAAAAATCACACAATTTTGTGGGCCTTCAAGGATAGGATAGACTTCTTTGTAATTCAATTGTGGATAAGAGTTTAAAATTTAAACCAAAGAAAAAGCTAAGATAGCCAAATCTGTTCACAATGAAAGAATTCTCCAAAATTGCCGTGACGGAAAAGTGTTTGGGAGAGAATGAGGGAGGAAAAGATTTAATTGACTGGTTGCAAGTTGCAACCACTCCTTAAAATTTGGAGCATGATTGACTTACCCTTTTTGCAACCAAGTGAAAGACAAACTCACAAAAGTATCCTCAAACCCTTTACCCGTTTTAAATTTGAAAAAATAGATGAGTGGGGGCAAAATTATGAGGGAGTATAAATTTTACAAACTAATCGCATGAATTCAAATGGCCATCCAAAGTTGAGTGGGGGCAATTGCCCCACACTCGAACCCCTCTCCCTCCCCCCCTGCATGGGTGTGGCTGCACAAACCTGGTTCGAGAAGCTCCCCTATAAAGTACTATCAAAATTCTGGTTTTCTTAATTTAACTTCTTTACTTCACCATCACCCGCACACCCAAATAAAAATCCTGGGTCTACCATTGACAATAATGATGATGGTGATTTCAAACCTTTGAATATGAAGGCTAAGACCGTTCGATGGTTCTGAGTTTTGCTTGATGGATATTCCACAAGCCCCACTTTTAGTTAGTGTGGCCAACAGACCCATCAATACACCATGCATCAGCAAACAGAGGACAGTTAAGAGTCAGTGTTTTGACCTCCTCAGTCCCTTTAGTACAGATACTCTCCTGTAGCCAACTATGTTACATAAGTTTGCTTCCACTATTAAGCATCCATAAAATTTACTTAAAACCCAATGATCGAAAAACATATCCAGATTCTGATTTTGCCTCCCTATCTACCTGCCCTGTAGGAATGTTTAATACCCACCGGGCTCCAAACAAATGCCCACCCCAAGTCACTGTCATTGTTCAGGACTCTTCCCATCCCAACTGAGCTTGCCTTGCCTCATGAGGTCCTGCGGCTTCATCCTCCTTAAACTTCCACCAACAATAAGGGGGAACAATCACCATTTAGCAGATCCTCGTTTGGCCCACCCCTAACATAACTACTCTTTCCAATTCCTCACTAAATTTATATATCTGAAGTTTTTTTCCTTTCAACATTTTAAACCATCTAGCAACATTCACTTTACTAGGTCTGGAAGGTCCCTCTGGAACGGTGCACGTGGAACCTCCACCATAAATATCTGTTGTCAAATGGTCTCGTATTCCACTCCTTCCATATTTTTAGATGCAGCCCACAATATTAGACTGCACAACAAATCCCAGTGGACCTTGATTCAAACCAAATCAATGAGAAAAGACCAGTCCACCAAGAGATAATAAGAATAAGATAGCAATTGAAAACCCAAGTAAAATAATGAGTAAGAACTATTCTTGAGCCAGGCATTAATCACATATTCAACTGAAAGGCTCATGGTTTTGCTTTGTTGCAAAAACCAAGTAGAAGAGTGGGTTACATGAAACCAGAGACATCTAGAGAAGTATGTCTCAGACATCCAAGTGACACAGATAAAATGGCTAGAAAGTCTCATTATCATATTCATTAAAACTGGCCTACTACATAAGCTGTCCCTCACATATTAGCAAGTGTGATTGTATAAGATAGACTACCACTTCGCATTGATGTTTACATATTCCAACACAAGTGCAATTTCCGAGCCAGTAACAACTCACAAAGAAATTCTCCTAGAAGAATCAAGCACAACCCAAATGGGCCCTATTACATATGCAACTCCTACCAAAAGGAGAAATATATGTGTTGCCTACAGAGTAGTCAAGGGAACAAAAGGCATGAACAGATGATTTCCTCATGCCCATGGAACATCCAACCATGTGGGTCTCATACAATGCACATGTGGCATGATGTTTCCTAAGACAGTTACATCCTGCTAGGATTTCCCAGAAAACCAGTGAACCAACAAAGCTCTACCAGAGAAGAGGACCGCCACCAAGTAAAATTGTAATGGACAAACAGGTGATCAATAGTCCCAACGGTAGTGCTGACCTGAATGAAGGGCCCAAAAAACACTGGTTCCCACTTTTGTCATTCTCCCTTTGCTTCCTTACTATTATTATTACTGTTATTATTATTATTATTATTATTATTTTGAGTGTTTTTGCTTCCTAATTGTGAAGAGGCAAATGATTATATCCCAAATGAGAATATGGATTCATTGGACTCTTCTACCGCCCCCCAAAGGTAGATAAAGATAAAGATCTATTGGACCCTAAATTCATTGGTTGACCACATATGATGAGATCAGCATATATGTTGTGATGGACAGCCAATCTAGCACTATGAAGAGAAAAGGGCACCATGCAAATAATTCATCAACTTTGCAGCAAGCAGCAAGGAAAAGGCCCAATACGGACGTGGTAGATATTATCATCAATGCCATTAAAGAGTATGTGTAGAACTTAGAAGAAACCATATGACAATCCAAATATAGCTGGTCATCAAAGCCATTGAGGATTTCATAAGAGTTGGGCTTGAGGATTTACCCTATTATATTTATTTTTATTTTATTGGTAGCCAAAGATTTCATGAAAGTAGAAAAAACGATATAGCACCAAACAACCAGCCAGCAATTGTACAACAACATTATGCCAAAAAAAAAAAAAAAAGGGCGGCCCAATGCACAAGGCTCCCGCATAGCGGGGTCTGGGGAGGGCAAGATGTACGCAGCCTTACCTTCATTTTGAAGAGGCTGTTTCCGTATTACCACGCTTCAAAATCATTGCTGTAGGAGAGGCAGGCTGACCTGTTTTTGACAATGACTAGCACTACCTAGAGGATGTGGCTGAGGAATGAGTTTCACTTGGAGTAAGGGGTGGGACTCCATGTTGGAAGATTATGCAGATCTTTTCTTTTACGGCCAGTTTGTATGAAATAGAATGCATAGGAATTCATGGCAATATAAGCTCCACCAAAGGATTATTAAAGAGGTGAAGTGTGAAGGAAATGAGGTTAGGGGTGAAGTGTATAAGGTTGGAATGTAGATGGGCCCTTGACTTTACTAGGATTTGAATTACTATTCATTTCCCATCTTCCCTTGTTTCAGTTCTATTAAAAGAGAGGTTATTTGTTGGTCATTTTTGTATATTCATCTCGGATCTTCATTTTTAACCACTTATAGCATGAGTTTCTATGTATTGTACACAAACAAACAGGCCCTTAAGATCTTTTGAGTGTTTGGCTGTCATAGTTGGACTCAACTCTATAAGTTAATAAATTTTTATGTTGATATGTCTGAATTTTGCTCTATATCCTAATCAAATGCAGCTTCTGGATGCTAGTACGGATTATACATTATAAATATATTCAATGGAAAACCCTCTCGTGAGATGACTTTTTTTACTACTGCATCGGACCCTTCGTGATCAATCCAACTCTCTCATACTCACAAAACCCCAATAATTGGCACTCACCCTAATTTGACATTAATTCGAATTGTACTCACTTTGGTTTAAATTTTTTTTAGAAAGTGTTACTTTATAAACTGTTAAACTTTAAGGCACTTATCTCTGTAGTTGTGATTATCTGATTGAGATGATTTTCCCCCCAAAATCATATCTACCGCAAGACCTTTTCATCATAATATCCTCCTATGATTGGCATGCATCCAAGAGGGTCCCACAATGGACTTAAAATTTTGTCTCTCATGCAAGATGTGAGAGATGCCGTCATGAGAGTATGGCCATACTTAAAAATTCAATTCAGATGTTAAAACTCAGATGTTGGTATATATTGTCCATCAAATTAAGGTTGTGATTGGTTCATGAGATGCATTATTTCTGGCCTTGGTCGTACCTAGCTGTGATTTTGTTCAACTATCCATAGTCATGTTCATATTTATTTTGCGTTTTTTTAATATATATATATAGATACAACATACTGTACCTTCATGATAAGGTGTAATTAGCAGTTAGGATAAGATTTAATATGTGAGGATCTACTGCATCATACACAAGAAGATGAACTTCCAGCAGAATACATACCTGACACACCAAATGAAAGGAAACTGGTATCTCCACAACATGAATTCTAACTATTTGATTTATGAAGAAAATGAGAATTTTCTCAAGTGTGAATTTAGGCAGCCAATGCACACAATTACAAACAAGCATGGCCCCAGTGTTTTAACCAGTGTTTTAATCATTTTGTTCTTAAAATCAAAACATAAAAAAGGGATTATCAACCAAGCATTTACATATTAAATCATCACATCCATTTCTTATGAGTCAAAAAATGAAAAATAACATAGTAGACATGCAAATTTCCCAAATATATATACTAAAAATGGTCATAAGATTGGAAGAAAGTGCGATTAAACCTTCAGCCTATAAGTCCTAGGCTTCAACTCCTTGCTGATATGCACAAGTTTCTGCTCCTCCCTCGTCAACCTCGCCGTAATCTGATAAGGATGCAGCAACCCGGGAGTGTCAAACAGCTTTGCCTGACCGGGAAGAACACCATCTACTCTAATAATCCCCAACGTCGTCCCAGGCACGGGCGCTTCAGTCAAATGCATAATCTTCCCTCCCACATGCTTCCCTATCGCATTGATCAGCGTCGATTTTCCTGCATTCTGAGCCCCTATAGCCCACACATTTCCCCTCACACCTGCCAATGCACGCACATCCTCCACCAAATTCTTCAATCCCCAATCCCTCACTGCACTCACCAAATGAACACTAGTCAGCTTATTGGCCCCGCCTTCGCGTGCCCTCTGCCTGACCCAATGCTCAAATCTGGTTGGGGATATTGACTGTGGGAGGAGGTCGATTTTCGTCACGACCAGAACCACCCTCGGGACATTTCCGGGCTTCCCCTGCTTCCACGCCGCAGAATTCTCCTCAATGGTGGTAGAAACCAGCCGGGCGACTTTCCGGGGGAACGACCCGTCGAAGTCGACGGCGTCGACGACCATCAGAACAACAGACCGTGACCCAGAAGCTGCAGCCAGTCTCCGGCCGATCGTGTGGTCAAAATCGAAGTCAGGGAGCAAGTTCTCAACAGAGGAATCCTTCACCCTGCCATAATGACGCAGGGAATGGCAGCGAGCACAGACAAGGGGCTTTTCCACAGCATCAAAATCGGAACTTGGGTTCTGGGGTTCTCCATCTGGTTCCCGGAGAAAGCCCCTTTTGATGGAATTTGAGATCTCGGGTTCTTCCGCAACTGGGGTCTTGTGGTACTGCGATTTGTGATTTGGGGTTTTGGGGGAGGGTTTAAGGAAGAAGCCGGGGAGCTTGATATCGGCGTCTTGCATGTAGACGCCGCATCCGGGGCAGACTGGGAGCCCGCTTTCGGGATTGGGATCTTCGATGCTTCCATCGCTGCGGAAATTGGGAGGAGGGTTTGGGGGGGAGGAGGAGGAGAAGGGTCTGGAAGGGGTGGGAGGGTTTTGGTAGGGTTTTGGAGAGACGTTGAAGAAGAGATGGGGAGAGGGTTTTGGCGGTGCAGGGGGTTTTGAAGGAGGCGGGAAGAAGAGGAGAGGGAGGAGTCGACGGAAGTTTGAACGTGATAGCACGCGGGACAGCAGCATTCTTTTCTCTCTACGCTCTCGCTCTGCTTCTTTCTCTTCCTAGTTCTGCTTTCTGTGTTTTCTGATCTTCTTTCACTGTCATGACAATCATGTAACATAGAATTATGGGATTTCTAAAAGCACAATTGCAAATCTAGGTAAATACCGAATAAGTAATATAAGAATTTTAATAATATTTATAAGAAACTTGAAATGTGATATTTTTGTATAAATTATATTGAGATGGAAAAACTTATAAGAATTTTAAAATATGATATGTTCTAAATAAAGGTGGGTTTGGTATTGAGTTTGTTGGATTTAAGGTAGGTATGAGTTTTTGGACTTTGAGCCGACAGCCATGTTTATGATGGGCTCAAGGTTTGAGTTTGCTTTACTCACCTTTACATTGGCCAAATTGATAAAATTACCACCATTTATGTTTTTTCATGAAAAATTTTATGTGAAAAAGTATAATACTAATAAGAATAATATAATTAATTGAGTTGGATGCTGCATAAAGTGATTGAAATTAAATATCTAACTTGGAAAAGTTGCTACTCTAGTTTTGCACGCATGACCAAGATCGCATATTAAAGTATCAAACGTAGATGGTAAGTCCAACTTTAAAAATGAAAAAAGAAAAACCATTTTCCCATGATAAGTAGCTTATGCTGAAATTTTCTAATATGTTGTATTTAATATAATAACTTATAAATTTAATAGCTAACTAACTTTAGACAATTTTTATCAGAACTCATAAAAAAGTAGCATGTGAAAGGATAATTAAATCCCAAAAAAATGAGGCATGGCAAGAACACATCCAAACATAAGCACCAGGAAAAAGAAAAAGGTAAAAGAAAAAAAAATCAACAATGAGAATGCTACATTTCAAAATGAATATCATAATTAATTTTTCCACTAGATTTTTTTAAAATGAAATGAGTTGTTAAGTAAATGGGGCTGTACTCAGGAAAGGAAATCTGGGCTTTTTGTTTATATTACTCTCCTTTATGAGCATTAAAAAAAATTGCAAAATCAAATCTTAACTCATCTCCAGAACCAGATGACAAGCCAAACTTATCATAAGTTCATTAGAAAAATAATCTCACTCCTAGTTCACATATCTTAAACAATTTTTAAACCTTACAAGAAGTTGAAATAAATAAATTGCTAAGCATGCAACCAGCTCTTTTTTTCTTGAATCCCTTCACACCCCTCTACAGAGATATTTGCTATAGAGCTTCCTTGGTTGTTTAAAATACCAATAAACAATTAGTGCCCATATACAATAAAACCAATAGAATAGACCTCTGATGTGTAGAGAAAAGCCCATGTCCTTTCTTCTTCGACTACTTGAATCATTTCAATGCAAACAACGACAAACCCTCACCGAAGATAATGAAATTATTTTATTTCTTTAAACCCTAACAAAGGGGACAAAGGAATAATAAAAAGTAAGAATGGCATTATTGGATTTTGCAAAAAGAAAAGGCGAATTAGTAGAATTAAGAAGAAGAAGAAGAAGAAGAAGGAGGAGGAGGAGGAGAACCTGAGATTTATTAATAATTATATCATGTAAAGAAAGAGGGAAAACTTGAAGAGAGAGGTATTAGGGAGGAGTCAAAATAAATTAGTAGTCAAAATCAAATTTGAAATTGGCAATTGAAGCCATTATACTTCATCATATATCTGATTTTGTATATAACTATCTTTTCTTTTTAATAACTTCTACATCTTCTAAATTAGTAGCATTCAAACCATCATAATTTCTATAGTGAAATGATATCCATATAAGCATAATTTTAAAAGCTTTGACTTTATTTTTCTCCAAAGCTTGTAACGGTAATAATTACATTTAGGGTAGCAAATAACTTTATATAAATCAATTCTTTTTTTCAATATAGGCCCATTTCATTAAATACAAGTTAATCGTAATGACAATCAACGCATATACTTATAATGGGTTATAGTTGATCTAATTCATGCACAATCACACCATTGGATTGAGGAAAGTTCCAGAATACATAATTATACTTTATGTTCATAAGAGAGAGGCGGTTAGGACATGGGATTAAATAATGGTATTTTCATAATTAACAATGTACTCATTTTTTAATGGATATAAGGGCAAGTTTATCATTTTTATAAAAATTCAACATATGCTAACTCATTAAAAGTAGGCCTATTTACAAATACTAAAACTATAAGAGTATATTTACAAATTTACTAGTTTAAGTAGAAAGAGTCACGTAGCAGTTTGATTTTGGAAGTGAGTACCGCAAGAATCATAAAGCCAGCAGATGAACTAGGCTTCAATTTCCCAAGAGGCAAGGCTGGCCCACAATGATCCAGATCGTTCATTTGATTCAACTGCATGAAGTGGTAAGCAGCACAAAGTCTGTCATGCGTTGAATATCGATGCGTTTAAACAAAGAAATCAACAGACCACCTGTTTACCTACGCAGGCCTCACACTTACGTGGGCCTTGACCGGATTGTATCCAAATCAGGGAGATTGATTTACCTGAAAAAGTTTAACTGGGTCGTTGCCTCAAAGGGCCTGTTTGTTAATTTAACTGATAGAGTGAAGTGAGGTGAATTGTAATTTTAAAAGATAAAAAAATGAGAGGGGTTAAATCAATCAAATGATTAGATTTTATTTTTTTGTGAAAAGAGAAAAAAACTTTTTGTATTAAAAGTAGATATTTTTTGTTTGTTATTGGGATGAAAAAATAACTTTATGAATTTTTGTGTAAAAAGGTAAAAGAAATTTTTTGAAATATGGTATTTTGATTTGATTTGTTTTGAGTTGTTGTGTAGTGAAATGAAAGATGACTTTAACTTTACAATGAGGGAAAATTAACAAACGGGCCAAAAGGGTTGATAGATTTTTTCCTTGAAAGAGTGTTATTTTATAGGTGGTTGAACTGAGGGTAGAAATAACAATGCTCTTGTACCTCTCGGTACTTGTTTCTTTCGTTGTTACCTTGCCTCATGTTTTGGACCTGTTTTTCTCCTTCACGAGAGTTTTTGTTAATGATAAAAAAAGGGGGCCCTTTTCATATGGAACAGATGGTCTTTTCTTCTTCCTTTGTTTTTACTCCCTGGTTGAAGTCTCTCGGCATTCCTTATTAAGTTCCATTTCTTTCATCCATTTGTGCTGCCACAATGAACACACTGAAGTTGGCTTTTTAACAATGGAGCAACAACACGGATATATCAAAACCACAAATATGAAACAGTTGGGTAGTTTGCTTGCGCACACATTACAAAATAGATTTGTAGCTTGCCAATATAAAATGCAAGATCTATGCATAAAAATGTAGGAATATACTGATTCAACACGAGGTCCTTAGGATATCAACATCAGGATATCAAACAAATACATCACTTTTTTCCCGCTACATAGGGGTCTTGAACACAAGCACACCCACTCACGCACCAATGTCCTAGCCAGCTGAGCTACACAGCTTGCGTCGAATACATCAAAATTCAATATAAACAAAGCCTTATGACCTCTGCTACTCACTCTATGACTTCAAATTATTAACATATGCTAATGACCCCTGCTATTCATTGCTATCCTCAGAAAGTAACCAATTCAGATACCCTGATCCGTTATCTAATATAGAATTCCGACCAGGTGTAATAACCCTTTTTCTCAGTAATGTTTCAGCAGTAACGGATTTCCTTTTCCATCCGCCACCTGCTTTTGACCTAAACTGCTCATTAGATTCCAAAAAGTTACCCTGCAATCAAGAAACAGTAAGGAATTGTTCATATGGGCTTGATATTGATAAGTCAGCGGGGTCCAATTATCTTCATGGTTATAAAGTATACAACTAAAGAGAGAAGAAAAAGATCCTCAATTCCAAGTAAAGGAAAGAAATCAAGCTCGTTAGAGGCAGATCAATGCCACTGGCATAATATAAATGGCTTCAGACTGCTGCCAACATGATACACGCTCAATGTATGGTATAGACTGAATTTTTGGTGAGACAACATATCTGGCATTTCAACATTTTACATGTATATTGTGTACCAATATGTTGTCAGTGGCTGACATCTCATCTTATATATATACCAATGTTGAGACAAATACATGAAAAAAAGGAGCAAAATAGAAACTAAACAGTATGGACTAAGAAATAAAATATCAGTAGATTCAGTACTAAGGATGCACAGAGAAAGATGGACAAATTTTCTTTTTTTCTTTTGAAAAAAAAAGAAGAAAGGAAAAGGTTCTGGCAATCTGGAGATAAAGCGCAAAAAAAAAAAAAAAAAACATCAGGTTAAGGTCATGAAAAGCAAGAAACACTGGAAACAAGTAACACGGACAAGATTGCATAAGATATAAAATAATTTTAACAATTAAATTTTATTATACATGCAATTCTTAGCAACTTGGCATGGCAAAATGTCTCCTCCACAATGAAAACCAGAAGGCATCAAACTTACATGCATATAAACATGAGCACCAGATCTCTCATGATTATCCCTCACATGCTTGTACAAGAATCTCTTCCGGCACCCAGAGACATGACATGTAAATGGTCGGAGCTCAAGGTGGACAACCTTTATGTGCTGCTTAAGGTTAGAAGTCTGCAAATGAGAAGCAACGCTGTTATCATTTGTCAGGCAAACTACTAGTAGCATCATATTAATTTTTCATGACGCACTGTGATTCTCTCAGCAAGCTCAACACAAAGAAGAAAAAGAAATATGACAACACAATAATGTTGAGAGAACCTTACAGTTGAAAATGAAAGACTGCAATCTTTAAAAGTACACTTTATATTCTCAGTAGAATCTTTATCTTCAAAGGAACGGAGGTGTCGCTTGATATTTTTCTTGAGCTGTTGGAAACCTCACAAGATTTTGGTGGCATGATCATAGATGAGCCTTAAGGCATTCAGTATTCAAGAAAAGCTTCATACAGCCAGGTTCACCGCAGATTGCCTCCACAGAATCCAGTTTAACTGTGATGGACAGGTGAATAGGGAAGAAATTATAATACTTAAGTCACTTAAAAGCTTCACACAAGAGCGTAGTTTCGACTTGCATATCGATTGATGAAAATGAATACTTTCTTAGACCAGATGTACAGCTATACACCACATGATCTTCATTGGCTTTGCCTGTTTTCCATGTGATTTTCAAATTTTTTTTTAATAAAAAAGGAATACTGAATTTCAATATCTCATCATACATCCAAAATTGCACAAAAAATGTCTCAACTGACTCAATGGTAGTGGCACTCGTAGCTGTTGGTAGAACAAAATTGGGAATGAGTTGATAAGCAATTGCAGCCTGTAGGAGCTTTTTTCCATCAGTAAATTCAACTTCAAGCCCAAGCATGCTGATAGCTTAGTGGTGTCCGCGCCTCAATTTCATGGAAATGCACAGGGACCAGTCCCTGGGCCAGTAGGTGGTAATGCCTCACCTCCACCAGCAGTCTGATGTATGGGAACAACAACAACAACAACAACAACAACTTCACCCAAGCAAAACATCTTAGAGAGAATAAATTGACTGCCCAGGTCGCTTACCATGTGAATCGTCATGCCTCCTCAACTTTGATGCAAACTTAAATTTCTTTCCGCATTCCTGGCATATGTGTTGCTTTTGTACCTCACCGTCATGAGAGTCTGCATCATGAACTTCCTTCACATGCCGTCATGTTTCCCTGGAAAGTAAACTTGCGGTTGCAGTTCTGAGTAGGACAGATGAAGAGTTTTCCTTGGTGCTGGAGCAAGTGGCAAGTCAAATGATCTTTCCTTCTATAACTAGAATTGCAGTCATCTACTGGGCACGTAAATGACCTCTACACCAAATACAAAAAAGGATAACCAACATAAGTTAGGCTTATGAAGCACAGAAGCAAATGACATGTACAAAATTCAAGTTACCAGGATCTTTAAATCATGCTATAGAAGTGACACAAACAATGAAATAACAATGAGTGGGAAAAACAGCATCAAAATTATGCAATAGTAATTATCCAAATTGTCTAAAGCCAAGCAAAACAAATCAAAGTGACCATTCAATAGTTAATATCTGCACAGAGCTTCATAATTACCACATTGAGAATCATTAATGCTGATGGAAAAGTTGTAAACAAACCTCCCAGAATGGGTGTGTGAATGAGGCAATCCTCCCAGAATGGGTGTGTGAATGAGGCAATCCCGAAGGAGCTTCACAGGAGGTCACCCATGCTGATACTGGTCCATTCAAGATCAAGAGTGCAGCCTCTTCGCATTTTGGAGTTCTTTAGATGGGATCCAATGCTTCACACCAAATATCTATGTTTCTTGTATTGTTTTCATAAACTAAAAAACCTAACCCCGCAAAACCATTTCCTGAAACAGGCCAAGAGAAATTAAAAAATTACTAAGAATCTATCATGTTAGACTATATCCTACTTAGAAACAACAAAAGAGGAGTCAGTTTCTCCAAATCAAAGAACCATGCAATCCTGCAAATAAAAATATAACATTGCATGCTATTCTAACTTCACTATATTCCTAATAAAAACATGAAATTTGGAACAAAGTTCCCTTAGCTTAAAAGAATACTCCCACATGTAGAGATACTGGAACCAATTCCCATGTTTATCTCTGGCTGTTATGGCAGAATTGAAGATGAATTTTCACACATACATATACATGCTTATTTCCATTTGATCACACATACTTGAAACAAAGCTTAAGCACCCACCTCCTCAAGCTCCCAATTAGAAGATACTTGTCAAAAGAATAGGAAAAAAAAAAAAAACTCGACATTTCCCCTTTATCATGGCACATTAAAAACAATCTCATTAGAATAAATGACGCTTTAAAAACAAACTCACAAACACCAAGAAATCAGTTGGTCTTCAGCAAAGAAGGATCTGTTTTCTTTAATTTTAATTACACTGGCCTGTTTTCTTCATTTTTCTTGTTCTATCTTTTTCACTTTTAAGTTTTATTGCTTTAAATTTTTAGAAGCCAGGTAAAATCCAGTAACAATTTTTTCCTCTTATCCATTCAATTTTCGATGAATTTGTTCACTTCTTTTTGATGGTTGACTTCTATAATATAAACAGAAAAAAATATATGATAGGAAAGGACTTCTACATCTTAAAAATGGATGATGCCACAAAAAAATAAAAATAAAATAAAATGTCAGAAGAACATGTTCAACTTAAACCCAGGTTCAAAATTATATAGAAAATGCCCTGACTGTTCTCAAGATTTAAAATTGGTGAGGTACATCAATAATAAAATTAGAAGTCTAAAGTGTCAGTTAGTCCCCAACTTCTAGTAACAGTAGCAGGAGGAAATCTCAAACTAAGCATCCTGGGTAGATGTTCAAGGGAATTCCCAGGTGGGGAATCTATCCTCATTACCTTAAGGGCATGTTTGTGCATGCCAGATGCCATGGAAATTAGCATGAAGGCGCTCCTCATTTTCCAGTGCTTCTTTGCAATGCTATTTGGTGCCCAAAAAAAAAAAAACGAAAAAGAAAAAAAAGCCAAGAATTCCACCCACTTAAGTGCGAAGAGAGGATTCTAGATTCCGACGTCCCAATTGAGATTTCTATTGCCGCAGAAGAGAAAGATCCATTTTTCTCTTCCGTGGATGATGCACAAACAAGCCCTAAAGCAAAGGAAATTTGGTCCGGAGAAAAGTAAAATCTACAGGATAGGCATTACATGCATTTGAGTACAGTTTTGGAGGTATAGGGATATTTGAGGATTTTTTTTTTGTAAAAATCACCAAAAAATCCCCAAATATATATATTATTTGCTAATTTCACAAATAAGAAATCCATGCTTAAGGCCTCTTTGTTTTGCAAAATACATAGGAATTCATGGTCAAAGCTCTACCAAAAGATTTTTAAAGAGGTAAGGAATCAAGGATATGGGCTAAGCTATAAAAAGATATCAGACAGCTATGTAAATGAGACCCTGACTTTCCTAGGAGTTGAATCACTAGGGTTATAGATGGGCATTCATTTCCCATTTCCCTTCATTCAATCTCCATCAAAGGGAAAGTCATGTGATTCTTTAATATTCACCATTCATTCTTCATTTTCAACAACTTACAGAAATGCAATTCTTAGAATTCCTAAGAATTGAATTACATGAAACAAATAGCCCTTACGGGGCCTGTTTCTCATCTCTAATGGCTGTTTGGGAATTCCAGCTGCTGGAGTTTTGGAATGATGCTGACTTTTTCAATTTTGAATTCCGTGTTTCATTTATGCTGGAATTCTTGCATGAGAATTGCATGCAAACACAAATTCCCCATTTCATAGGAGCAAGAATTTCTGGTTGGAATTACACTTGCGTATGCATTGTTTATGTGCAGATTCAAGTGTAGGGAACTCATCAGTTTATAGACAGTATATTGAATATATATGAGTCATGCTCAATCACAAAATGCAACACTTGGTAGATTTCTAATGCGTTGTTGTCCTAAATCAATCGACAACTACCCATTTCAGCTAACACTCTGTAGTGTAAAATCTTCAACTTAAATATAGGGAAAGTACCAAGCAATGGATGTATTTGATAAATACACTTGATGATTGCTGGGTAAATTTGATAGAGATCAAAGAAGCTTGAAAAACAATAATAGATTGATAGACAAAATTGCTTGTGGAGAGGATCCTCAAGCCTGTCTTATATATACAGAAGATTTCCAAAAAGGTTACAATGTACAGTTGTGTAATTGCTAAGAACAAGTAATTTACAGCACTGCATAACTAGTGATTTATGCACAAGAATGGAAACATAATCTTCAAGATAAGGTATGACAGAAAAGGTCAGAAAGAGTCAATCGAGCTTATCTACAGTGGACCTTGGCTGTTGGACCAGGTCCTAGGTCGGCCCATTAGTTAGGCCCATTGGGCCCAAGGTTATGATCACCCATTATCTTTACAAAATTAAACTTCCTGCAATTTCTATTCATTAAAGGAAATGATATGAAGGTAAATTGTACTGTCACCACTCACTAGAGCAGAAGGAAAACCATTAAAGTGGTGAGCACATAGCAAGTTAGTTGCGTTGCAGAATGATAAAAGATTGGAGTCTAAAGATAATTAGTGGAATCCATAAAAACATTCAACTAGTTCCTCCAAATGACAGTAACATTCTATCAGTATTCTCAATAAATGTGTGAATTCACATCAAAACTAACCATGTATTCTTTAGCAGGGTATAACTTACAAATCTTGCAAAGCATGATATCTCAACCATTTCTTGTAAGTAAATGGAGCTTAAAAAAAGCCAGTCTATTTGAACATTTTCTGTTATTCAAACCGACTGAGGTTAATAGAAATCCACAAGAAGCAATCAAATAGTAGAGAAGATACAAAACTATAACGTAGGTATTCGACTTAGCAGTAGAGTTTTATGTATGCTCAATTCTAATGCAAACGAACAGGCCCTAAGTTTGCCATTCGTCATTTCTTTCATGAGTCCCAAATAAAATCCATATGCAAAGGAGAGAGATTGCAGAAAAAAAGAGAAGGATTTGGAGGACTCGTCATCATATTGAGGATGGCAGAAGATATAGCTCCATGGATTAGTAAATTGCTGCTAAGGTTTTACAATGATAAAATTAAAGAAGGCATTAATAATTGAAAAACAATAAATTATTTCACCAAGGCTGTGAAGTTTTGCTCATGCTTTGAAGATTATATATATAATACACAATCTATTTTGTTACACATCATTAGCTTTGAATGTATGCTCACTACTTCATTATCAACACCTACACACATCCCATCTACCTATATTGTCAGCATGTTAGCTCGGTGGAAACTAGACTCATGGATCTTGACAAGTATTGGTGGTTCTAAAAATTTTACAATGGCTAACACAGCACAACCTTCAAGCATCCATTCACCCATGAGAAGATTTCCCTTGTGAGATCAAAACTTGTGAATTAATTACGTGGCACCAGCAAGAGTGCTCGACATCTCCGTAAGCACAGCATGGAGAAAATTGGAAAAAAAAACACAGCATCAGCTACATAAAGATTTAACTCCCTAAATCATGTACCCATGTACCTATGACCGATAATTATTAGAGGAAATGATGAATTGAAAGTCTTTAGAGCACATCCAATCAAATTATTGTCTTTGTTGTGCTGTGCACTCCCCACTAGGGACACAAGCTGAACCAAATTGACCCCAAATTATGAATTCATATCCAATTATCAACTGCATTTAGGTATTTAGGTAATTGGGGTTCAATGGCATCCCTAGGACATGTGAGTATAGATTCTCAAAAGAAAGAAAGTCAGAAGATTTCTTTTCCATCAATTTCTACGTAGGCCACATCTTTGAAATCAAAATTGCCCAGAGCTCATTGGCTCCTACTTTCAGTCATAACAGAAATTTAACTCTTACAAGCAAACCCAGAATCAGATTCTTTCTTCAAGTCTAAAACAATCTATCAATATATATATATATATATATGTGTGTGTAAATATAAATATTTAGAAGAAGAAGAAGACGACACACAAGCCTGGTACTGACCAGAGCAAAGGTAATGGTGGTACTTAAAAGTGTACGCCCGACATTGTTTAATGGTTATGATCCAGATGAACAGCCCTCATGATTATGATTATAGGCCTGTCAAAGGGCCGGGCCCTCGGTCATCCTGGCCCTACCCTCAATATTTGCAGGGCTGGGCCTGGGCTAGCCATAGCCTTCGAATGGCCTACTCCACTTAGGCCCTTATCCTATCCTCCAGAGCTTGAAAAAAAAATTTGCATTTTTAAACCATATAAGTATTATCATTAAACATCGAGTGTCAATTTAACATTCACCTTCTTATATTCAAGGTTGGGATCGAATGGTTGCAATAAAACAAGTGCGGTAGAATTAAAAATTTTTTTTTGATTGACTAATGGCAAATTAAAAATTAATTTATATAAGAATATCTTCTAATGAAAGTTAATACTATTTCTAATGATATAAAATAACACATCAAATGACACTTAATAATACTTCTAATGATAATATTAAATAATATAAAATAAAAACTTCTGATGATACTTAACAATACTTGCAATGATACTTATTTTATATGCAAAAGGTATTTTATATGCAACACTAATTTTAATAATAATGCATGATAATATCTTCAAAATTTAATAATTTAGTCCACTTTCAATCATCTAATAAATCATCCAATGCATCACTATCATCATATTCACTATCAACGTGTTCTTCGGCACATAATCATTCATGTGCTGATTTTAAATAAGTTTTATGTGAGCTAAATATCTTTCCTCCGGTCTAAATAAGAACTGTAGAAATATGGAGACTCAAAAGCAACTGTGGAAATAGAAATAGCTAAAATATCGTGAACCATATTTTATAAAGTTGGATATTTATTGAGTTTTTTTTCCATCAATCTAATATATCTAATGTTGTAGATTGTTATCTAGGGATCTTCCAAGTATGTTCTTAGCCCGGCCCTCAAAATTAGAGAGCCCCTATGGATTTTTTAAAAAATGAAAACCCTCAATTTATGGGCTTTTTAAGGGCTGGCCGCGCCCCTTTTCAAAGTGTCAAATTGACGGGCCTACTTATGAAATGCTCAAATTGGGCCGGCCCTATCGATTGGCCTCTAAAACAACCGCCCACTTCCACGACCCTTAAACCCCACCATCCCAAAACCCTCAAAGCACCTGCTTTTAAGCTTCCAATAATCTCTCTCTCTCGCTCTCTCTCTCTCTCCGTCCGCCATGTACCGAGCTGCTGCTGCAATTGCTTCTTCACTTGGGTGGGTTTTTTTTCTTCTCAAATCACTTCCATTCCCATCTATCATTTCTTCAGATTCTCACCCATTTTGTTTTTTTATGTCAATCTTCTCAGTTCTGCTGCTTCCAAGAAGTTGGTATGTTATTCCATTTCTGATTCTGTTTACCTATTTTGAATGCTTTTCGATCATTGGATTTGGGTTTTGGTTGATGGGGTAGTTTGATTTACGCCTGTGGTTTGATCATGTTTTGCATTTTCGAGATTGGGCAGATACCCAGTCGGGTTCTTGCTGCGCGGTGCTATGGTGCCAAACATATAAACTTTGGTGTGGGGGCTCGGGCGGCGATGCTTCAAGGTGTCGATGAACTTGCCAACGTCGTGAAGGTCACCATGGGACCCAAGGTCGATTTTCTCCGTTCTGTGTTCTTGAATGGTGTGTTTCGGTTTGCAATTTTTTTGAGAGAGCTAATGGGTTTTCAAGAACTATGTCTAAAAGTGAAACATTAATAGAAATTCAATCTGTGGTTGAATTCGAAATGCTCAATTTTGCGTGTGAATTGGGTTTGATTCGATTGTTAAAGTTGTCTTTTTGGTTCTATATGATTGCATTTTTTTATGGTTAGGGTACTGTTTGGATGCAACCTGAATGCTGAATCACAGTTGGGTTGGATTTACATAGAGTTAAATGCATTCGTGGATTCACATGGGAAAGCTCCTGGCGGGAGGATCTCCAAATGGTGATTTGGGTAGAGTGCATCTCTCATGCACCAAACGTCGGGACTATGTGAATATTCCTTGATATTCAGGACTTGTGATGCTGATGAACAACCCAAATATGCGTTGAAATGAATGGAAAATGAGGATACCAATGCCTCCACTTGTCTATCTGGGACCAAGACCCTTTTGTTGATTAGTATGATCCTTTTTTTTCCCTACTATGTACATACCATAGCCATAATAGTATGAATACCTGAGTACTACAGTGGTGAGGAACAATCTAGTCTGAAAGTGCTTTTGCACATAATTGTGGAGCTCAATTTTGACGTGAAGGACCATTGAGTAGGGAGAGCCCAGAATGCATGCGCCAACTCATTGAGCTAATGTCCTTATCAATCAAGCATTTGCAAAATGGATGACTGCCAATTCTTCAGGATCTTGATGGACAGATTAGATTGTTTGATCCAAGTGACAAATAGGAATGTTAGATAATTTACGTCATCCCAAGGACCCAGAGGATGATAAACATAACCAAGACAAAAAGAAATGAAATTAAATAGCCATGCTTACCATGTTTATCCATTTGTTAATTGAGAGAAGTTCAAACATTATAGTCCAACTTGCACACTTTCCTCTTTGTTTCTCTACTTCCCACAATGAGCACCACAGTGATGGTCCAATGAATGTGTATTGAATGTAGGGAGAGGGTCTATAAATGCTCTATTTATAGACATTATGGGGGACTTCTGCGAAGTCTCTACAAAGAGCAATTGACTTAAGTGAATGCTTCTTTGAATTTGGACCCAAGAAGATTGGACATCCCATTTTTTTAAAGTTAAATTTAAAATTTAAAGAGCATCTAGAAGGAACTAGTTGATGGGCCAGGTGAACTGCATAACCAACAACTACAATGCGCTGGCATGTCCAGCATGGCCAATCATGAGCATAAGGGCTACATCATGCAAACAGGGAAACCTTGTGCATGCATAGTAGGCACTTCCCATCTGACTATCTACATCATTTTGGGGTTGGTACCAATGTCTGGAGCAAGGGCTTCTGCACTGTAGCACAGTGTTGAATATTCCTTCTTAAAGCTGTACACTATGCTCCATTAATTGGATGGCCGTTCTTTTGTTCTATCTTATGTTTTCTTAATGGTGTTTTTTTTTTCTTTGGAGTAGGGTCGTAATGTAATTATTGAGAAAAGTCATGGGGATCCAAAGGTCACAAAGGACGGCGTTACTGTTGCAAAAAGCATTGAATTCAAAGACAGAAATAAGAATGTTGGAGCACACCTCATGAAGCAGGTGGCTGAAGCTACTAATTCTGCTGCGGGAGATGGTAATGCTATTTAATTTCTTCCTTTTTTTGATTCAATTCATTTTGTTGTTTTCCAAACTCTAAATTTAGAATAATTGTCAATTGTATTTTGATACGCATTTAACTGAAATCACCATCCTTGCCATAAACATTGAATCCTAAACCATCAGTCATAGGTGCCTTTTGTGAGTTCTACTTTCTATTTAATCCTGTCCGACTCAACTAACAAAAAAGACTAGTTAATCTATCTAGTGTCAAATATATGAAGTCAATGGAAAAAAACCAGTGCTTCTTATGCATATATCGCTACTGTATAATGCTGCACAAGGTCAAGCAGTGGGTAACTATATTGGTATGCTATTTATAAAGCATGTTCATGTGTTATTTGTGTAGGGACTCTCATATGCCAGTTTCTCTACCACTCTCAGTTGGTAAGTTATGTTATTCACTCTTGGGTGGTTTTTTCTGGATATTAACTTCATTATTATCATCATCATCATCAAAGCCTTATCTCAACTATGTTGGGGTCGGCTATATGAATTATGTTTCTCTATTCCGTTTTATTTTGAGCCAAACTATCTTGGGTGGTTTTTTCTGGATATTAATTTATGCAATGTAATTCTAATTTAGTAGAGGATGAATGAATGAAAGGTTGCAGTCCCTTCTTGAATTCTGTGTAGGTGCAATTCTATTAGACCGTATGTGAAGTTCATTTTGTTTTTATTCCTTGTTGTGCTTGGGTTGAGTAACATGATTCCAATTTTTTGATGGTCGAACTCTTTTGGTAATATTACACCAAACTTACTTGACATTTTACGGTGTTTGTGAGATCCCACTTGCTTGGGCTTGCTCGTCTTGCAGGGGGGGGGGGGGGGGGTGGACTATTCTACGTTCCATGTCAGAAATATCTAAGTCCTAACCCTGGGCTTATAAGTCAAACACTGTTTTTAACTTAACTATGGTGCGTTTTAAAGTCATGCGGCTCTGAATCCCATAGGAACTCCGAAGTTGAGCATGCCTGGGGTGGGATCAGTACTAGGATGGGTGACCGCTTGGAAAGTCCTCGCTTGTGGACGTGGGCCAAAGTGGACAATATCATATTGAATTGGGCTGGGCTGTGACAATTGGTATCGGAGCCGAGGATGACTCTCTTTCCAGTATGGGAGAGTGTGAGATCCCTCTTGCTTGCCTCCCATGGGCCTTGAACTATACTAAGTCCCACATAAAAAATGTCCAAGTCCTGACCCTGGGCTTGTAAGTCAAACCTTGTGTTAACTCAACGTGATGTAGCCATGGATCTCATAAGAACTCCTAAGTTAAGCGTGCCTGGGCGGGAGCAATACAGGGATGGGTGACCGCCGGGAAATCCCCGTGCATGCACTTTGGGCCGAAGCAGACCATATCATGTCAGTGTTGAGCACTTAAGCTTGCTTGTGAAGCCAATATTGATTCTTCGCAAATGCTGGAAGACCTTTCTAATAAGAAAGTGGGTACAACCTGTCCTGTCATGTGATTATTTAGAAACAACTATTGTAAAGAGTGGTTTGTGTGTTTGGAATCGTCCTTGTCTTTTATGAATTTCTAGTCATCAAGAGGCTTGTTTTGTTTACAGGTACTACTTGTGCTACAGTCCTAGCCCAGGCAATACTCACTGAAGGTTGTAAGTCGGTTGCCGCTGGAGTGAACGTAATGGATTTGCGCCGGGGTATGAATATGGCTATTGATGCAGTCATCTCTCACTTGAAAAGCAGGGCATGGATGATTAGCACACCCGAAGAAATTACACAGGTGAAAAACTTGTTGAGAAAGAATGTCACACCATATTCATGTTCTTCAATACTTTTACCTTCTATTTATAGTCTTCATTTTCTAGTTTGCAGAATTTATACTAATATGTTGTCTTCAATACTGTAGCAGTTGGAGTTTGATGAATGTTTTCCTGAAAGATTCGAACTGCTGTTATTTGTGGTTAGGCAATATGTAGGCCTATTGTTAGTGTGCTTTGGTGTACCTCAAATGTGAAGTAGTTTTAATACTATGGTAGAGTGCATGGTCTCTGTTCTGCTGCATTTGGGGCACATGAAAATCCGAATTCATACTAAGTAGGAATTTTTTCCCTCTATTTTTGTCTGCCCTCTCCTTTACAAATCAATCTAATTGTCCTATTGACTTTTGCTGGAGAAGTCGAAAGCAAAAACCAATACGTTTTCAAATTTGTTCTTTATTTTTGTTGTTTTCCCAAACTTCCCATTAATGCATGGTGGAATTGACACCACCGATTCTACTAACATTTACAGACTCAAAAATTTCAGGTACATAAGAAGAGGATATTATTCATTATGTGAAAATAGTCAAACTAACAGTAATTTCGCGATGCATGCAAAGAGATCTTTAATTTTGGTTTACTTATGATGCACATTTGCATTGCAACAGGTAGGAACCATCTCTGCAAATGGCGAGTGTGAAGTTGGGGAATTGTTAGCAAGAGCAATGGAGAAAGTTGGGAAGGAGGGAGTTATCACTGTTGCCGTAAACACTCTATCACGAGTCATGACAGCATTCTGACATCTTAGGTTATCCATAGTTTGCTGTAAAGTGGTTACTTGGTTATGTCCTTTGATGCTTCTTTACCCCTTTTGCAGGATGGGAATACATTGTATAATGAGTTGGAAGTCGTGGAAGGAATGAAACTAGCTAGGGGGTTTATATCTCCATATTTTATTACTAATGAGAAGACTCAAAAATGTGTAAGTATAGATGGTGATCTATCTTGTCAAAGATATCTTTTTTTTTTCGAATGGTTGTCAAACATAATGTGAGACCCCATTCTGCCTGAGTAATCCCTTGAGGCAAAACCAGCTGAAGTGATCCGTGAGGCAAGAAGGGGGAATCCACAGGGGTAAGGATGGAGTGCTTTAGTTGGCATTGTGAGGCTTTGTTCAAGTCCCACATCTGAAATGTCCAAGTCAAACTCCATCCTAATTGAACATAAAGTGTTTTGAAGCTGTGCAGCTTGGATCTCATAAAAACTCTAAAGTTAAGTTGTTTGGGCGGGAGCAGTAATAGGATGGGTGACCACCTAAGAAGTCCTCAAACGTGCACGTGGGCCAAAGCAGACAATATAATGTTAAGTTGGCTGGTGCTGTGACAATTGGTGTCAGAGTGGAGGATGGCTTTATTTTTGGTGGGGGAGAGTGTGAGGCCCCAATTCGCCCGAGTAATCCCTTGAGGCAGGAACGTGTCAAATGATCTTGTGAGCCAAGAAAGCGGAATCACAGGGGTAAGGGTGGAGTGTTTCAATTAGCATTGTGAGGCTTTGTCCAAGTCCCACATCGAAAATATTCAAGTCCTGACCTTGGGCTTATGAGTCAAACTCCCTCTTAATTCAACATGATGTGTTTCAAAGCTACGTGTGCCAGCTCGTATAAGAGCTTGAAGTTAAGCCTGTACAGGGAGGAGCAATACTAGGATGGGTGTCCACCTAGGAAGTACTGGCTTGTGCATGTGGGCCAAACAAAAAATGTCATGCTAAGTCATGCAGAGCGGTGACACATATCATTCCACGTTGTTTAGATAAAATAGTGGGCCTTAGTTACTCTGTCAAAGCATTATTGCAGATACTGTATGAAGGCCTAAAGCATAAAACAATTTTTCACTGTCAACAATGAAAAACTTTTTTTTCCTGATTGATTTAATTAGTATTTTTGAGTAATTTTGCTGCATTTAATTCCATCTGACTTGGCTAACATTCATAATAACGATCATAGTTGTCAAATCGCAAATTGTATCGCTAATCATTCAAGCGGTCGAATTGAATCGAATCATGAATCGAATTGTGAATTGTAGGATATTTTCTACTTTTCTTAATATAGATAAGAAAAATCTAAAAAAATATTGAAAAAATAGGAAAGATTATAGAAGTCCACAATCTATTTTTTTTTCACCCGTATCAACATCAATGCATAAAAAATATTAGTTTCTTCAAAGTTTTGAAAATCGGAATCTTATTGCAAATTTTTCATGCCCATTAATCGAATTGAATCCTGAAACGTATTGTGAATCGTCAGATTTTTTTTATTTTCTTAATAAAAATGAACAATAGTTAAATATTAAAAGAAAAAAAAGTATTCATTCATATGAATACCGATCCATTTTTCCATTTATAGCAGTAAAAATACAATGAAAAATAACTGAACAAGTCTATCATACAACTGTATCAAGAACATCATGACATATATTAATAAATAATAAATGTATGTATAAATAGTTAAATAAGTTTTAGGTATTTATATATAGATGTATTATTGTTGTTAAATCAAAATAAAAAAAAGGGTGGCCCAGTGCATGAGGCTTCCGCATAGCAGGGTTTGGAGAGGGTAAGATGTACGCAGCCTTACCTTTATTTAAAAGAGGCTGTTTCCATGACGTGAACTCGCATCCTCCAGAACGCTATCGGTAAGCCTTTATTGTTGAGGCAAGCCGCCCTTTTTTGTTAAATCAAAATATAGAAGTAAAAATAAAATTCAAACCATGAATCGTATACAATATGATTTCTTTTGAAGTTAAGAAAGTGTTCATGAAGAAAAAAAAAAGCCAAAAAAAGTTTAAAAGAAAGATATAGACTAGCATCAAATGTATAGTCTAATGCTTTAATTAAATTCATGTTCTTTATTCATGTTTAAAACCTCCACAAAAAGGTGAAGATTCTTAAGAGGTTTAGTTAACAACTAAATAAACTTTTAAAAATACAAATGCTAAAAAAAAAAAGAAAGAATAAAGAACGCGAAAAGGTAAAAGATTATTAGTATTAACTTATTAGTTGTATCTAGTCTGCCGAATCGCTTGAATAATAAGATTCAATGAAATGAGTATCGAATTGTAAGATTTGTACTTGAATCCTAAGATTTACCTTAAAATGGGATTCGTTAAGAGATATGAATCGTTTTCCTTAAGATTCAGGATACGAATTGTAGGATTTTGATAACTGTACTTTTTTTTGGTTTCAATTAGGCTTAATTATTTTTTGGTTTCAATTAGGATTAATTATCATTGTTCTCCTTTCTATAATGCGGTTCTTCTAAATTTAGAATGAAATTAAGTTTTTGTACTCATTGTGATTAATTGTGGCAGGAATTAGAAAATCCTTTAATCCTCATTCATGATAAAAAGATCTCAAACATGGACTCTCTTGTCAAAATATTGGAGCTGACTTTGAAGGTAACTTATGTTTTGCTTTTGTGGATGAAATATTCTAAGTGTGTGCGAATGATAAGGGTCCAAAACCTGTAAAGCAACATTTTGAAGCTTTTAATGTGCTTTGCTGTTTTCTTGTTTTGTGTTCGTACAGAAAAACAGAGCTCTTTTAATTGTGGCTGAGGATTTGGAAAGTGATGCTTTGGCAATGCTTGTACTCAACAAGCATCGTGCTGGAGTCAAGGTAATTAAATTCAATTTGGGATGATGGATGACAGGGCTGCAACAGGTCATTGTCATGCCAAGTTTATTATTATTGTTGTTCTCGTAGTCGTCATCGTCGTTGTTGTCATTATTTTTTACTTGTTCGACCATGCCACATGATGCATTGTTGAACTCCATGTTTCATCTCAAAGTATGTTTTAGTTGGCATGTTACACCATCTTGGCATGTGAACAGTGTTTTATCCATTGGTTGTAGCACACTAAATGGCAGATGATTATGATGTGAATTAATACCTGGTTCGCTGGACTGATGCTTATGTTAAGCTTCTGGCATGATGTTTAATATGGATGTGATGCTTTTTGTCTTTTGTCACTATTGTCTAGTTTATTTATGGGATGTTTTGCTGTTTTTTTCCTAATGGTAGGTTTGTGCCATCAAAGCTCCTGGTTTTGGAGAAAACAGAACAGCAAACTTGGAAGATCTTGCTATTCTTACAGGAGGCGAGGTGAGATAGCTCGTGTATTAGACCGAATGTGGGAGCAAGATTGAGTATTGCAAAGTTTCTCTGACTTCAAATCTGCTGCTATGTTTTCAATTTTTCTGTTTTTATTTTTTATATCTGGGCCAAAAGGATAGAAATTTAATATCGTCATATAATTCATTAACTATTGCAATATTGGGCATATGCAAAATACACATTGTCAAAGAATTACAAGGTGATGTTCTACTGTTCAGGTTATCTCTGAAGATCGTGGCTTCAACCTAGATAAGGTTAAAATCGAAATGCTTGGTACTGCAAAAAAGGTTTGTAATATATTTAGGTGTAAACGGTACTTGAATAAGGTTGAGAACTGCACGGACTACTGATTTTCATTAAAACAGGTCACTGTCTCTCTTGATGACACTATTGTTCTTCATGGTGGTGGTGACAAGAAGTTAATTGAAGAAAGGTGTGAACAGGTATGAAAATAGTAATTTTGAATCCTTCTCTGTAGTACATTGATTTCATCAGTCATGATTATCTGTAAAGTAAAATGCATCATATGGAGACAAAGTAAGAATCAAAGCAGAATGCAATGACTCAATCATCTGGTTAAATTGCGGCAAGACATTAATATGAAATTTGAAAATCCTAAGATCACTGTTGCAAACGATAAAAAAAGAAAGATTATATGGGGTCTATCCTACACTGCAGTTTAGTGAAAAATTCCCAAATTCCTGCTGTAGAAGGACATTTCTGTTGGATGACTGACTGACAGGAAAAACCTTGAACAGCTGAGGACATCCATTGAGAAAAGTACGGCCATGTTTGACAAAGAGAAAGCAAAGGAAAGGTTGTCAAAGCTATCTGGAGGTGTTGCTGTCATTAAGGTTTGCCCTTTCCTTCCGTGGACTATATCACAAATTTTGCCATTTAGGCCATTCTTATTCTAATTGACTGTATGCTTCACAGATTGGTGGAGCCAGTGAGGCCGAAGTTGGAGAAAGAAAAGCTAGGGTTCAAGATGCTCTGAATGCTACAAGGGCAGCTGTGGAAGAGGGAATTGTGCCAGGTAAATGGGATCATTCTTCCAGTGCAATTATATGTGATGGTAGGATGCATGTTACAATGCCACTGAAACAAGTGCCTCCAGGATAGAATTTCCTCTTTCATCTCATTCTTAATATTGCTGTTGGCAGTCCCACCCGCAGACAGAGGGGTGCGGAACATATAAACTGGACCTAATGTCCATTTACATTTTTATTGATCTCTTAGCCAACCCCACATTAACGTGATGAGCCTCTGATGATGAAGATGATGATGATGATGATTTTGTATCTTGATCTCTACAGGTGGTGGTGTTTCCCTGTTGTATGCTACAAGGGAGTTAGATAAACTCCTATCAGCAAATGGTGACCAGAATCATGGCATCCAAATAATAAAAAATGCTCTAAAGGTGGGAAACTTCCACAAGTGCTTGCTTTTACCTTCAGTGGCTTATTTGTAAATTTTGTCATCTAACAAAAGTTAGTTTCTTCAGGCACCTACTGCCACAATTGCTGCAAATGCCGGTGTCGATGGTGCATTAGTTCTTGGAAAGCTTTTAGAACAAGAAGATCTTAACCTGGGTTATGATGCAGCTAAGGGTTTGTGACTAAAGATAGCACCATTGTACAAGTGTTGATTCTTCTGATCTCCTCATCCTTGTTAAGGGGAGCCCAGTGTACGAGGCTCTCGCCACTGTGGGGTCTAGAGAGGGTCAGATGTATGTAGCCTTAACCCCTTTAAGCGGAGAGGCTGTTTCCGCATTTCAAACCTGTGACGCTTGAGTCACGATGGAGTGGCCTTACTGTTGTGCCAACGCCCGTCCCCTGTCCCTCATCCTCGTGGAGTAGCAATCCCATCTGGGTCCAAGGGGAATATCCAAGATTGATTGAGCACTAGGCTTTGGAGACTTTGCATGCCGCAGCGATTTCAGTGCTCAAACCATTCATATGGTGGATTGCCATGTAGGTGGGAGATACCTGAAAATCCTCCCCTTGGAAGATGACATTACCCATATCATCTGAGTGGCCCTTGGTGGAAGACTATCTGTTTCCATTGGATGGCTAGAAATTATCATCTGGGGAAGATATTGGAGCATACATTCTACGGAGCCCATCATTGTAATGGCCCATAGATCTGCAAAGTCAGCCTCAACTGTTTATTACTTTGTTGTTGGATCAAGCAAGAAAATGCAATTTCTTTCATTTCATCACATTGTACCCATGACTTCATGTCCTTTTGGGATGCATACACATCTCACACCTTTCACCGTACTACGGTGAGGGCAATATAGTATGGTCCACCTTATGATCCATTCAAACCGTTCACACCGTTCACATACATGGGACCCCTGAATTTCACTAGATTCGTCGAGTTTTCACAAGTCAGAATGGATTGGATTGTTGGATTGAGGGTCAAATTTTTTCTTTTATATAAAGTTGTTAAACTTGTAGGCTACAGATGAAGCAGTTAGAGGCATGGGTTTGACTCCAAACTTGATATTTGAGTCCATCCACGATTGCTCTTTCTACACCCTTGTGGTCCCACCAAGCTACCTCTCACCATAACATGGTGAGAGGTGTATGCACAAAAAGTGCAAGCGTGTATTTTTGATGAAATTTTGGGTTGGTGAATTTTTTATTCTTGCATAATCGTGTAATTGAATTTGACATCTTCAGAGACTGCTTTTTGGCGGGGTGTTCTTAAATTACATACTTTGTTCTGTTGCTACTCCTGGAAGTTCCACCATAATTTGACTTTTGTGCTGATTAAGCAGGTGAATATGTTGACATGGTGAAAGCTGGTATTATAGATCCTCTCAAAGTTGTTAGAACTGCCCTAGTAGATGCTGCAAGGTGAGCCTTGTATATGTTTCAGTACTTATCAGTCATTTTGTAATCCCTGTAGCATGTGTGCATAAATTGTGGTGTTGGTTGCAGTGTCTCTTTGCTGTTGACGACAACTGAGGCTGCAGTTGTTGAGATTCCAGAGGCTAAGAGTGAACGACCATCGCCCCGGGCCCAAATGCCAACAATGGATGATATGGGCTACTGATGCGATCCATTAATTCAATCCGCAATTTGCATTTTTATATCAATAGAGGATAAAGGATATGGCAACTGAAAACCTTACCATTCAAAACAATAACAAAAAAAAGGAAAAAAGAGTTACAAAACCTTCTCATCGGTGTAACAGGAAACTGTTCTTCAGAATCTTGATCCACTTTCTGATTCTACAAAGGTGATGAGAGTTTGGAATGTTTATGTATGATCCGTTTAATTAAAGAGGTGTGGATGTTGAGAGAACTTATGCGAGAAAACTTATGTAATCTAACATTTTTTTAATGAATTTTGTGATGTAGTTTATATCTGGGATCATTGAAGAAAAGAAATAAAAAGATCTGCACTCCATGTCATAATGTCACTCCATGGCAAGTTTTATGGCTTTATTACAAATAATACATGTTACTTAACAGCAATGTTGTTGTGATGAAGGCTTTAAAATCTGCATTGCAGGTTAGTATTAAGGTAGTGCATTCGTCAAAACTGCCAGCGGTGAATCAGAAGCCCAAATGTTATACATTGACCATTGGATTGACTGTCTCCACATGGTGAACTCTCATATTTTCACAGGCCAATAGTGAGTGAAGGTGGCTTCAATCTGATGGTCAATATCACTCTTGATCTTTGAGATATTCCAACTAGCAGAAATTTGAGCCAACAATCCATCGAACATTGCTTCAGGAGAAACTCATACTAACTTGCGGATACTTGCAGCAGAAGGGCATGTCATCCATTTGTTCCTGCCTGCAGAAATTGCAGGGTTATAGGGTGACAAGAGAATGAAATAAGGCCTATTTGGCTAAGGGGATGCTATTAGTTGGGCCTAAGGTGGGTTTAATATTGCTGGAAACAGGTATTTTCCCAACCCAATCTGACCCATAATACTTTTCCCCTTTCTTTGGTGGATACAACAAAATCTATTTACTAATTGGATTGAAGTATCAATCTGAACCTCGAACCTGTAATTAACAGGTTGGTTGGGTTGGGCTGGCACGTCCTAGTGAAGATTTTGGGGTTGAGTCAGTTTGGGACTTTGGGTCAGGTTGGCGATTTGAGTAACAAGAATGGACTCAATCCAAACCTGATTTCGCATCAGAAGTGTCACCCTGAGGCCTGAGCCCAACCCAAATATAAAAAGGTCCACCCAAACCAGAATTACTGCCCGGTTCAGGTTGTTTCGTAGGTCAGATCATTGCCACCCCTGTAGCTGGCTCTCTTGTGTGTACGCGTGTGGGCATGCGTGTGTGTTCTTTTTTTATAAATTCTTTCCACTTTCTATCTTGATAGAGGACGTAGATTTTGACCCACTGGTGATTTAAGGAACATCTGATGGTTTGATGGTAGCCGAAGTAATTCTCAAGGGCTGGGCCTTCGGGCTGATTTTGAGCTGATTAGGGTGTCATATATCTTTGTGTAATTGACGTATTGTATTTTAATTTTAAGGCTTCGTTTAAGTTTGATGAGGATTCTCAGCTGTCAGGTCGATGATCATGTTCTTCTCTGTTTGTAATCAATAATCCGAGTCTTTTACACCGTTAGAACGATGATAAACTTCTTTTCAACCATTTTATTATGATTCGGGCTTTTCCACGGTTGAATCAATCAACAACATCTTTTTGGCCCCTGGATCAATTTATGAAGATTAGATCCACATCTTTTTCGCCATTGGATATTTTATTTGAGGCATTTTGTCATTTAAAACAGTGATCCACATCATTTTTGTCGTAGGGACAATGATTTAAAACTTTTGCACTATTAGATTGATGATCAATTTTTTAAAAAGCTTGATGGATAAATGATTTGAGGTTTTTCTACTATTAGATTGATGACCCAATTTTTTTTTGTTATTGGATCGATGATCTGATGTTCATCCATTGCCATATTGATGACCCACTTTTTATGTCGTGGCAGAGCGCATGAACTGGACCATAATAGAGCGCACTAGAAGCATGAGATTACATGTTAGATTGCCTGAACGATTTTGGATAGCAGTGAATACTGCTGCATACTTGATCAATTGTAGGCCTTCAGTACCTTTGGATGGTCGATTGCCGGAAGAAGCTTAGACTAGAAAAGAGGTAAATATTTCACAATGAAAAGTATTTAGTTATATCTTTTATATTTATGTTGATGCTAAAAACAGGGACAAATTAGATCCTAAATTCAGGAAATGCACTTTCATTGGATATGGTTCTGATGAATTTGGTTACTGTTAGGATGAAGAAAATAGATTAATTATTAGAAGTAGAAATGTTGTATTCAATGAGAAAGTTATGCATAAGGATAAGGATAAGGATAAGGATAAGGATAAGGATATGGTGCAAAAGAACAACACAGAATATTTAGACGTAAAGGATATTTCTGAAAATGATGTGCATGAAACACATGAAAATGAAAATCCACAGGTGGATCTTCATACACCTATCCCAGTAAAAAAGTTCTCTAAAATTCCTAAGCCTGTACGAAGTTATTCACCTTCATTGTGCTACTTGTTGTTAACTGAAGGTAGTGAGCTAGAATGTTTTGGAAAAACATTGCGGGTTGATACTCGGGTTAAGTAGGAGCAAGCCATGGAAGATGAGATACAATCCTTATTGTCAAATCAGATATGAGACTTAGTTTAATTATCTAAGGGAAAGAAAGTATTGCATAACAAGTGGGTGTACAAGTTGAAGGATGAACATGACGGTAGCAAGAGATACAAGGTCAGGCTAGTTGCAAAAGGCTTCCAGCAGAAGAAAGGTATTGATTATTCTCAATTATTTTCTCCTATGGTTAAATTAAACGCAATCAGAAGTGTTTTGAGCATTGTGGTAGTTGAAGATTTACATCTTGAACAATTAGATGTTAAAACTACATTTCTCCATGGTGACTTGGAAGAAGATATTTACATGCATCAGCCATAAGGATATGCTGTCTTATGAAAGGAGGATATGGTGTGTAAACTTGAAAAGAATTTATATGGCTTAAAATAGGCCCCAAGACAATGGTACATTAAGTTCGATAGATTTATGTGCAACACAAGTTACAAAAGATGTCATACGGACCAATGTTGCCATTACAAAAGCTTTGATGACTGTTATATCATTCTCCTTTTGTATGTAGATGATATGCTTGTTGCAAGATTGAACATGTATGAAATAAATAATTTGAAGAAAGAGTTATCAAAGGAGTTTAAAATGAAGGATTTGTGTGCTGCAAATCAAATTATTCGTATGAGAATTAGTAGAGATAGAACAAACTGCATACTGAAGTTGTCTTAGGCAGAATATATTGAAAAGGTCCTACATAGTTCAACATACAAGGTGCTAAGCCAGTTAGCACTCTACTGGTTAGCCATTTCAAACTCTCAAAAGAGTTGTCTCCTAAGACAGAACAAGAGAAAGATGATATGTCCAAGATCCTATATGTTTCAGCTGTTGGCAGTTTAATGAATGCTATGGTCATCACAAGACCTAATATTGCTCATATGGTAGGAGTTGTAAGCAGATTTATGGGTAACATCAGGAAAACACATTGGGAGGCATTTAAGTGGATTCTCAAATATTTGAGAGGTACTACTAATGCAGCATTGCGTTTTAAAAGACTAGAAATCGGATTGTAAGGTTATGTTGATTCAGACTTGCTAGGAGATCTTCATAGAAGTAGAAGCACTACAGGATATGTCCTCACCTTAGGTAGTACAACAATCAATTGGAAATCATAATTACAGGATGTTGTTACACTTTTAACTACAGAAGCAGAGTATGTTGCTACAACAGAAGCTAGCAAGGAACTGATTTGGTTGTAGGAGAAAATGGAAGAGTTGGATAAGAAGTAGGAGGACAATAAGCCATACAGTGATAGTCAGAGTGCCATTCATCTCGCAAAGAACTCAGCCTTTCATTCAAGAACCAAATATATTAGCATAAGATATCACTTTATACGGTGGCTTCTAGAAAAAAAAGGTGTTGAAACTAGAAAAGACTCTCTCAAGTCAGAATCCTGCTGATATGTTTACAATGGCAGTGAATATATAAAAACTGAAGCTGTGCTCAGCTTCAGTTGGACTTCTTATTTGAAGATAAGGTGTTGAGATTTGAAGTCGTATTCTGCTGTTGTCATTGACATTTGGTGCAATTAGTCTTCAAGTGGGAGATTGATCGGTTGGTGAAGCCTGGTCTAGGCATATTATTTATTTACATGGGTAAATATATAATTTGGTGGTTTAATTTAGACCCCTTGTTATAAGGTCAGATCCGACGGTTGTGAATATTTGGGTGTTATTAAGTAGGCTTATGTATTTTTCATAGTGGTGTGAGAGAGTTGTGCTTTGCAGAGGAGGATCCTATGGAGAGACTCTTGTATTCTTGTAATCACAAGGAGAGGACTGTTTTTCTTATGTGGTGATCTCCAAAATAATGGACAGGCTTGAATCTCCGTGAACGTAGCCCACATCGAGTGAACTATGTAAATCTCGTGTTTATGTGTGTGGATTGTGTGCTTCTCGTTCATCTCCTTTCTTAACACGTTCACCTCACCCTAATTGTTGGATTAATGATTTGAGCTTATCCGTCGTCATTTCAATATGCATCATTTTTACAATTGGATCAACGATATAGATGATTGATGCCTTACACTTTAAACCTATTATCAATTTATTTTTGTCTTTTAATTGATGTCTGATGTTGAGCCATTGTAAGATTAATAATTGACATCTTTTCCTGTCGTTAGATTGGTAATACTGTGCTTTTTAATAGTAGCTAGATGCTCTTCATCTACTATGTCACTCAATCAATGATCAGATGCTTATCCGCCGGTAGAGCAATCATCAATACTTTTCTGCCATAGGATCAATCATCGGAGGCTTTCCACCACTAAACTGATGACATACACGAATGCACCTGCATTGATGCTTGATCAATGATCTGATTTGAGGCTTGTCCACCATCATATTGATGTTTTGCACTGTTTTTGTTGTCCAAGCGATGATCTGAAACCATTCTACTGTTTGATCAATGATCCAGTTCTTTATTATTGTTGGATAAATGATCTAAGTCATTTCCACATTTGTTTGATAAGTTGGAATTCTTAATTAATTGTTAGATCAACAGTGAGGCATTTTCACTATTTGCCTAGCATCGTAATCCATGACCCATGTAGCTAGGGTCCCCCGTCCAACACAGTACTTTTGAAATCTCTTTGACAAGTAATTACAAATTAGCACTGCGAGTTGTGGTAGTTAAGTTAGTTATTTAAAAATACAAAAGGTTATGAGGTCAAATTTTAGCACATAAAACTTTTTTAGCATTTTAATAATGCTCAATCAAAGAGTCAAAATTGAAAAGAAGTTGATCAAAATTGAATTCAAAACCCTCGGTAGTAAAAGTCTTAATAAAAAAGTTAAAATTTAAAGGAATCTAATGAAAATTGAATCCAAAACCCTTGTCTTTAATATGTTATAATTGTTTATCTTAGTCTTTTTTATGCTTTGGGTCGATCATTAGGGCCTCCTTAAGCTTTCCCTCTGAAATTGATGATATACATATTCATTGTTTCGCTGGAATTGATGATTTACCCATTTGGATAGCATTCATCACCTCCTTAGCATCTGATAAAATGTGTATTTAGCTTAAGCAAGAATGCTCTCGCTTTTGCCTCTTTGGAGCATTACAACTCCAATCCTTTTGAAGTTCCTGCACCAAGGTAGGACCCATTATAAATCATAATAAAACCAAAAACTGATTTTAGACAGGGTGCCTTCAAGGCTGTATATAGAACAACAATTTTTGCCTCCACCAACTTAAAATCTTCATTCGAGATAGATTTCCCAATGTGTTAGTACAATCCATCTATCACTCCACACGGCCATTCTTCAGGATATTATGAAAGAAAAAGCTGTATGAGATTTAAACCATACCGCTCTAGCAAAGTTACAATAAAAAAGCATGCTACAATTGTTGCACCTCACTTTTGCAAATTGCACATGCCTCATTAACATTAGAGCTTTTAGATTTTAGGAGAGATTTCATCTTAATAGCCTTTTTAAGATATCTCCACCCAAAAAAGATTTTTGTTTTTGAGAATCTAGAGCTTCCACAGTGATTTTCAAATCAACGTTAAAATTATTAGGACAGTTAAAATTATTAATAAGAATTAGCTTAAAAACCGATTTCATATTGGGTTGAACATTTTTATATTTAGGTCAAAATTTTTTATTCACACCAGTTTGACGCAGAAAGAAGATTTTAATGATGTCTTCTACATGTTTACCATTCTAAAACTTCTTCTAATTTTTTTCTCATCTATTAACTGCCACATATTTGAGTTCTGAGATATTCGATATAGGGTTTCAAAGCCCATCTTCACACGGGAGCCATTTACACTCCCTAATTGAAAATTTCCATTGGTCCATATTATCCAACTTATATTATCATTTATAAAGTTTCATACATCAACAAAACTTTTCTAAAATCAGGAATTCTTGTTTTTATAATTCTTATCCCACATAATTTTGTAAGGATGTATGACACTTAGCTTTGAAGATTTTGGAACATAATAACTTATCATTGGTCAACATTCTCCAGCAAGTTTTTGCAATATCTAAATTATTACATTTTTTTTTATCTCTAATCCCACTTCCCCCATCCGAAATCAATTTACATATTGTGCTCCATCTAATGGTATGCATTTTTTTTTCTTCCCCTCTAGATCTTCTCACCGAAACTCTCTAATTATTTTATCCATCTTGTTAATTATTTTATTCAGAAGTGGAAGGACAAATCAATTATAAACTGGAATGGCAGATACTACAAATTTAACAAGTGTATTTCTACTAGTTTGGGATAAAAGTGGCACTTGCCAAGAATAAATTCTCTTCCTTACTTTCTCAAGTAGAACTGGAAAGCTTTCATTCTTATTCTTATTAAAGAGAAAGGGTTTCCTAGGTATTTATTATTGTCTTAACAAAATAATGCTAAAATAGTAGCAATTATCTCCTATCTTTTTCTTACAGGTTCATTTACTAAGAATAATATTTGAGCACACGTTTCACGAAAAGATTTAGAGATATTTGTTGGTTGGGGTAACAAGCTCACTATACCAAAAGACGCCATCTGGAATGGTTTTAAACTGTTTTTAATAGTATTTGGAACGGTTCTAAATTGTTCCAAAATGACATGTCGCTGAAAATATAAAATAGTTCAGAATTGTTTCTTGTTTTAGTTATTAGAACAGTTTTAAACCATTCTAAAATTCTGAAACCACTTATAGCAGTTTCAGTTTTCTATTTTTGAATAGTTTATAACCGTTCCAATTTTCCATTTTCTCATCTATAATTTTTTGAGTGTCCTTGTTTAATTTTTGAATTTCCAACCACATTTGAAATTCCCGATTTGATTTATAAGTTCAAAAAAATTAATATCAATCCTGCTACATCTAAAAGTCTATTTGATTTGTGATTTCCAAAAAACCAGCACCGTGGATTAACACTTCTGGATTAATTAATTTTATAGCCCTCAAAAGCTGACAAACAACCCTTCATACTATGATATTAAGTGATGACATTTCATACAGTCGTATTATGCTAAGGCAATGGAGCTAACCAATGAGATCCGATCTTCTCCATGCCCCATCAGGACTCCCAACTAATTTAACTTGAAACCACTTTTCATGGCAGGATATGACTGTTGTAAATGGACTCCCAACTAATTTAACTTGAAACCATTTTTCATGGCAGGATATGACTGTTGAAAATGATTTCGTTCAAACACTTGCGGCCGCAACATGATAAAAGACAAAGCAAACATGAAATGGCTTCTCAAAGATAAAAATACCAAATCATTTGGCTCCCACCCTTAGGCCAAAATGCTTCGTTAGAAAGGGAAGAAAAGCTGGATACAAAATCGTAGACCCAATGAGAGTAGTTTGATGTAAATTTATTTCCTTGCTTCAATAACAGAAACAATGATACACCTTCTAATTGAGGCTACCATCAATTAAACATATATATATGTTGCTTGTAGTATAGTTATAGGAGCTCCCAAAATATATGAGTTTCCTATCAGCCCTCTGCTTCCCTCGTCAATAAATATAGATGCCACATAGATGTAAGACAGCCTTCATAATGAATCAACATAAGAGGGTGCAGAAAAGAAAACCACACTTGTAAATTCCATCTTGTTCTAAGTAATTACTTCAAAGAATCTCCTGGGTCCGTGACAAAACCAGTCAATGGAGATGCTACTGTTGTGTAGGGGGAAGCTAAATAGATTTGTCCTTCTTTGTGCCCCATTTGGCTGCATTTGTTGATAAAGGGTTAGAGAAGTACTGCTAAAGTTTTCTTAAATGGTCACAGCAACACAAGACCCAACACCCGATTCACTGTCAAACAAATTGGAACAAGTCAAGCAGTGGGCTGAGCCCTACCATGACATGCTTCAACCAAATCAATTTTGTTATCATAAGAGATTTTTCTCCTACAAATCTATGGGGGCCCCTTGGGTCCACCTTTGATCAGTGCAACTACTTTCATGCATGCATGTGTCGCGTATCATCAATTTTTATCATATGTTCACTTGCTTGGGGCTCATTCATGCATGCATATGTGTCTCGTGGGCCACCAAAGCAAGCTCCACAATTAGGGCTAGCTGGCGTATCACAGCTAGCCTCTTCAAATATTGGAGAGCAAGTCTTCCCACCGGATCCTCGAACGGGAAGGGTATAAACGTCCACCCAAACCTGCAAATTTCATGAAAAATAAGATTTGATGAATCCCATGAATATTCCAACTGCCATTTCACGAATGAGTGGGTATTGGAAATAAAGCCGGCTAACCTTTTGGGTGGCAGGGACTAGAAATGTTGGCACGTTGACCTTTTTGACCTGCTCAAAAGTGAATATATATATATATATAAAGCTAAGCAGTGGAGGTGAAGTACATAGTGTATATATTGCTTTCGTTGTGGTTTATTGCTTTGAAACAAATCTTACTATCTTACTGAAGCTAAGAAAACCTTAGCTGCTGCTAGAAAATCTTCAGTCTTCCCACTGCAAGGTAAACAATGGCCTGAGCGAATTAACATAGCATTTCAAAAAGACATGACTTGTTATATTTGGACATTCTTATGAAAACAAAACTAGGTCAAGGGATAATATGTCTACCAAATGCCACAGATGAAGTATGAATAATATGTCTAGCAAATGCCACAGATGAAGTATGAACCATCTCAGTTCCTTGAATGGGAGAAGCATTGATCCAAGAAACACTACAACATCACTCGCTTTTGCCACCACAGTTTCCAGCTTGGACACATTGAACTTGTCTTCATGAAGAAAGCTACAAAAAAAATAAAAAAGTTACATGATCTCCATCACTGTATATCCTTCTTTAAAGCATTATCACAAAGCAATGCAATGCAAAACAAAGAATACAAAAGAAACCCATGACATTTTATCTTTATTATCAAATTTAATGGGTGTATCTGTCAAACTTCATCAGGTTTCTTCATGCTTGAGTTCATTGTTATTGACCTCTAGTTTTCACATGCAACTGATAGAATTTAGGCATTCATACATCTTGAATGAACTATAGTTATAATGGTTTGTCTAGTCATCACTTCCAGTCCATTGATCCAAGGGCTATGATCATTCAATCAGGGTAAGATTGAATCAACAAGACATCCATTTTCTAGGCCACTGTTCCAGGAGGACCCTTTAACTCCTTTGTCTTCCCTGGTAAATTGAAACGCATCCTGCCTATAAGGGATTTAGAAAAAATTTCATGGATCATAAATATACCTCTATTCTTAGTGATCTAGATATAGAAATAAAAGACCACACATAACAACGAAGGGCAGTTTTCTTTACAAATTATGATAAAGTATCATAATGAAGGAAACAAGAGGAGAACTAACAAACCAGATGTTGGGAGAAATAAAAGCAACTAGAAAATAACATTTTTTATTTTCTCAAATTTATTTGTACAACAATAAACATCCCAAAAGCTCTCTCAAATATAGCCTAATCTGTGGACCTCCAATCGAGCTTAAATATAACCTTATTTTTGGAAATGGATTGGGCTTGACCCAGGCTTGTACAGGTTGAGTTGGGTTAAGTAGGTTAGATGCAGGTGATGCGGATCAGGTTAAGTTGAACAGCACAAAGTGTAAGTGAGGGTTCTGTGACCCATTTTAAAAATGGGTCACATATGGTATGAAGGTTCAAACCTTAGAGACCTGCTCAACTTGACCCGCTTTTAACTCACCATAGCCGTTTGCCACCCTAGGTGCTAGGGTATGCCCCTAGTACACCATTAGTCAGTGAATATTTAAAACCAATAACAGTTATATGTCAAACAGCAGAGTGTATCATGTTTTAATTGTGAGTTTCAAGAGTTGAGGATCATATATTGGCTCACAAGTAAACATAAACATTCTACCGAAAAAAAAGAAAGAAAAAGGTAACCTTAAATAGAAAAATAGTAGCACTAAGTAAAGATTGTCTAAAAATGTCCTCAAGACTCATATGTTACACAATTATTTCCAAATATACATTAATTAGTGGTAGGCTTTTACCTTATCAAAAGCTCGCTAACATTCATTTGATCGGGTTCCAACAAATGGTATGTTAGCTTTTTCCAATAGTTCCTAGTAACCAAAAAGGGTGCACTTTCAAATTCCAGTTAGTATTATCTATGTATTTAAGTATAAATATAATTTAATCTTGTGCATCAGTATAAAATATAGTAAGATCCGTCTCTATTAGTATATAATATAATAATCCAAGCTTCATCTGCAAACAAACCTGGATGCCACCATCTTCTCCAAAGCGACCATGTATTACTGAGAATTCTATATCCACAGATGTAGCCAGATGCTGCACAAAATCAGATTGAGACTGAAAACCTTGTGTGCAATGCTTCAAAAGTGGACAAAGCAATGAGTCGTGAAATATACTAAATTAAGCATGAAATAGAATAAATTTAAAACTAGTAGTTGACCTTTCCAGTTTGAAATCAAAATCTACAGGCGTGTTTGAGTACATCTGCAGAAAAAAAAAAAAATTGCCCATATAAAATATCATCAAAAGAGTAACCTTTGAGGTCAAAATATCAAATTCTTGAAGTAGCCCTTGATTTGGCACTTGATAGTAGCAACTCGCAACCATTCCACACCATGCACAAAGTGACAGTGCAGTAAGTATTTCTGGGTCAAGAGATTTTAAGTTTGATTGTTCAAAATCCAACATCCCAAATAACAGGAAATCACCCCCAAATTAACTACAAATCACAAATCCTGTTATATCAATTCACAACTAAACAGAAACAAAACACCATTCCATTGTTTTTAATTAATTCCTTTATACACAAAACTACCTTCTTCCCCTCTTCTCTTCAGGACTTCCACTCAAAGATAGTTATGATGATCTCATTCTTATATACCTACCGACATTTGATCCAAATTTATATACATGCAATCCAAAGAAAGAAAGAAGGCAAAGTGCTTGAGTTGCATAAGAAAAGTGAAGAGAGAAACTTTCGCACTGTAAATTAAGTGAGGCATGAAGTTCAATTTCTTTGATATCTCCTCAACCACTTGAAAATATTCAAAATCTATTAGTCATCAAAATCAAGTAGGAAAAGAAGGAGAACAAAAAGGGTAAACAAAAAGAAAAAAATCCAAATGTTGTAGTTCTATGGTCTATGATATTCACCTAATCATAGTTCTAATCAGTGAATATGGTAAAAGCTTTAGGCTATGTTACAAAGTATCCACTCCCCACTTCTACCAAAGTAGAATGATAGTTGGCCGGATAAGGTAGTTCGACATCTCCTTTGTTAATAACGTTAATTGCAATCTTATTTGTATTTTTCGGAAGAGGTTTACAATGAATGAGTTGGGTATCATTACCGATATGAGCCCTTTCGTAAGTGACAATCTTTTGAGGCCATAACATCAAGTTGCATGGCTGCAATCTCATTAAATGGTCATTACTCCCTACTATATTAGAAATCGCAACAGACTCTGTCATCTTTGATGGGAAGAGAGTGCTTGCTTGGGATCCTAAAGGCATGCACTGTTGAAATAATGTTTTAAAGCATTATTCAAAAATGCTTTCAATGCAAAAATATTAAAAAAAACAAAAAACACCAATGATTTTAATATTACTTCATCTCAATCATTTGTTTTATACAACTAAGTTCTTTGAAAATGTGTTTTTGATCTTCGATTATGCAGTTTACTCGGGACTTTAGATTCTTACTTGCTGATGATTGCTCAATAACAAATTTTTTTTCCTTGGTAGTTAGTTTTTCAAGAGTGGTAGAGGATCCTATAATTTGAGTTCTTGATATGTTGCCAACACCTCGAACACGACCCTTTGTATCAACACCAAATACCCGAGCCAATGGATCATTGAGGATGTTATGTGAATCTACTTCATCTTTTTTGAAAAACAGTTCTTTTATTCTTTTGTGTCAAATTCATAAGGTACAATAAAAATGAAAATCACATTATTAGAATACTGACATAACATATTGTGTGCTAATCTCACTAGTGATCTTTTATTGTTATTCCAGTCATGTGAGCAGTGTAAACCATTAGATGGTCAAATATGTAATAACTGCATTAATTTAATGTTTCTAACCACTATCTGGTCATGTAAACAATGACTTTATTAACTATAATAACTATTTACACATGTTTTCACAATCATGGGCAAAACAAAAAACTTCTATACCAATAGAAATCATGACTTTGCATAGTACCATTTATAATCCATTCGAACCATTTACATATATGGGATTTTACTTAATATAATAACATGAGAAAAATGAACTCACCATAGGTGAAGACACGGTATAAGGGACAGAACCGTCTTTCTTTTCATAAACTTCTACCTACACTTCAGCCCTAGATAGTGGAGGGTCTTCCTCCTTCCTTTGGCATTTCTATATTTGCATAAATTTCACATAATCAGTTTTTAAGCGACAAATCAATATTACATTTATGTTATAAACAAATGCCAATACTTTCCATTTTCTTCTCTAGTCTTGTGTGGTCATACTTGCAACTTGTATGGTACATGTTTAGCTTATTCCTCACATTTGTATTTTTTTCCATTGTTTTATGGTGTTAGGATTCGAATTTTGTTTGATAAAAGCTTTCTAATCTTCTGGCTTAACTCTAGGAGGACAATTGTTTAATCTACCTTCATGAGTTGGATGGGGATCAAGGTATTTCTTTCTCAATTTTGTCTTATACTTTCTCATCATGTCAGACATGTTGTTAAGGCATTGACCTTTATAGGATTGATGAATAACATATTCGTTCTAAAAGAAATTATCAATAAGGTCAAGTGAAAAATGATTCAATATTAGCATTCATATGCCAATTGCTAAGTTTGCATTATCAATCCAAAGGGTAATTTTGAGTATATTTCTGTCATCCACCTTATTTCATTAGACCATAAAATATGGTCAACATTCTTGGGTAATGAATAAAAAAATGGAGTCACATTTTATATAATAAAGAAAATGTCATTTTGTATTAATATTCTTTGAATTTTAATCTCATAAAAAATAGTTCAATTAACAATAGGTCAACAAAATATCAAAAAAAAAAAAAAACTTACAGTGTGGTATTGCAAGTCATAAATTAATGCTCTAAGAAATATTGTAGCCATTTCAAGTGGAAATATACTAAGATTTTATATCTAGATAAGACTACACAGTTGATCTTTCATGGTCTTAGGCACCGCACGCTAGTCCTTGATGAAAATGGGGACAATGGTGTGGATAACCTCTCCACATCTTGACGCCAGCTGCATCAAATGATTGCCCACAAGTAAGCCATTATTACTGAATGTAATCATTGGCTTTTGTTTGGATAAGAGAGTTAGATATGCATTGTGCTCTTTTACCATTGAAACACCTATATCTCAAATGACTTGATGACACAAAGCATAATCAATTCATAGTTATCGACATTCAACAAAATTAAGAAAAAAAAATATTTTAAATGAAGAAGTCAATATTTGAACATTAGCATATTCAAGACATTATAAGCATGAGAATAATCAAGGCACCTTGAGCTTAAGCATGAGTGTAAGCATAAAGTCCATATTTCAAATTATCAATATGTGGATCAAACCAATAATTAAAAAAATTTCGAAAATCAAATTTGTTACATGTTTAGCTCTACAATTCATAGTTAATTTCTTTTAGTATGTTTTCCAGATTTGCACTTTCGCCATCAAAGGAAGAAAGAAGATTAGGATTTTCAAGTGCATTAACATCTTTTGTTAGTTTCTTTGGTACCATTAGAACAACATACCATCTATACCTCATTTGATCTTTAGAGTAGAACACTTGACTTGCTTGATATGACAATATGAATGGTTTATGTCCTTCCTTTGTCTTTTCCTTTAAATTTTTTCATGCTCATTGATCGCGCTTAAAAATGTAAGCGTGGAAATGAATTACGGAATCAAGGTCCGACATTCACGCACTTTAAGCGTTAAGAAGAATGGGAAAATAATTACAGTTCATCATTAATTTCCCTTTTGTTTACATGGGTTCAAGTGCCCTGACCGCGGGGATGCAGGTTGTTTACATACATTTTGAAAGTTTACAACCCCTCCTTCAAGTCTCAGATGTGATCTCAATTTGGAAAATACAAGAAAATGTACATAAGGTGGAAGACAATGTGGAAAAAGGGGAAAAAATGGGGGGTGACCGTGACCCGCGGTCACTGCCCCATTCCAGTGACCGTGACTCACCCGCGGTCACTCGGGCCTTCCAGTGACCGTGACTCACCTGCGGTCACTGGGGCCTTCCAGTGACTGTGACTCACCCGCGGTCACTGGGGCCTTCCAGTGACCGTGACTCACCCGCGGTCACTGGAACCTGCCAGTGACCGGGGGTCACGGTCACTGACAGACAATGGCCTTGTGCCTTCGTTTTTTTTATGCTGTTCGCGCTGGTTCTTTCTTGGAACTTCTTTCAAGTGTCGGAACTCCATTCTCATGACTTTGGAGCGGTGGACAACTATCAAGAAGATCACTTTTTATCATGGAATCAATTGAAACCGCTGTAACTCATCATTCGTGTTTACGGACTGCATTTTTGTTTCAAGTCCGAAATGGGCAAATTCGAAGCCGGAGTTGTGTCATTTGAACCTATCATTTTCAAGGAACAAAATGAGGCCTAGAGAGGCTTCTTTCACAACTCTTGTAATGGCTAAGAAGCCCTACGAATGAGAGAAACAGAGGTGACAATGTCATCCTCTCAAAAATTGGCGTCGTACGAACATGGTATGGACTTTGGCCATTTCCCTTCCTTCTCTCCTTCTGAATTTTCTTGCTCACCCTTAGAACTAAGAAAAGAAGGTGGGAATGGTCGTGGAAGTGCTGCTGGAGTTTGCTTCTTGTTGCCTTAGGTGGTGCCTTTCTTCAATTTCTTCACTTTTCTTCCTTATGTGTGTGTATGTCTCTTTGTTTCTTCCAAATCCCCCCTTTTTATAGACTCCCAATCAGTTTTGTGCAGTTTTGGGGAGTTAATAGCAGTTGTGGGGAGTTGGATTTCGAAGAGGAGTGGAGGGAAACCACCCAAAATCGTGGGAAACCTCCCTTGAAGGTCCGTGACCGCAGACTGGGCCGCGAACGAGGCCCAATTTCAGGTTTTTCGCGTATGTGGCCCATTTTCATTTGTTTTGGGCTCAAACGAAGTCCGATTGCCACCAAACTTGGAGGGATGCTTCTTAACACTATTTTCTACATGTCATAAAAATTTCAGCCCATTTTGACTTCAGGAAGTTGGTCAACTTTTTCATTAATTGGGCCCCGGTCACGGACAAGGCCCACTTTTGGAACATTGCATATGCGGTCTATTTTCCATTGTTTGAGGCCCGAATGATGTCCAATCATCACGAAACTTGGAGAGATGTTGCTTGACACCATCTTAAGTGTTTCATAGAAATTTCAGCTCTGTTTGACCACCTGAACATGGTCAACTCCTTTTGTTTGTGGGCCCCCGGTCACTCCCAAGGCCCATTCTTGGAATTTTGCATATGTGGCTTGTTTCCGCCTGTTCGGGGCCCAAACGGTGTCCAATCGCCACGAAACTTGGAGGGATACTTCTTGACACTATTTTGAGTGTGTCACAGAAGTTTCAGCTCTGTTTGACCACCTGAACATGGCCAACTCCTTTTGCTTGTGGGCCCCCGGTCACTCCCAAGGCCCATTCTTGGAATTTTGCATATGTGGCTTGTTTCCGCCTGTTCGGGGCCCAAACGGTGTCCAATCGCCACGAAACTTGGAGGGATACTTCTTGACACTATTTTGAGTGTGTCACAGAAGTTTCAGCTCTGTTTGACCACCTGAACATGGTCAACTCCTTTTGCTTGTGGGCCCCCGGTCACTCCCAAGGCTCATTCTTGGAATTTTGCATATGTGGCTTGTTTCCGCCTGTTCGGGGCCCAAACGGTGTCCAATCGCCACGAAACTTGAAGGGATGCTTCTTGACACTATTTTGAGTGTGTCACAGAAGTTTCAGCTCTGTTTGACCACCTGAACATGGTCAACTCCTTTTGCTTGTGGGCCCCCGGTCACTCCCAAGGCCCATTCTTGGAATTTTGCATATGTGGCTTGTTTCCGCCTGTTCGGGGCCCAAACGGTGTCCAATCACCACGAAACTTGGAAGGATGCTTCTTGACACTATTTTGAGTGTGTCATAGAAGTTTCAGCTCTGTTTGACCACCTGAACATGGTCAACTCCTTTTGCTTATGGGCCCCCGGTCACTCCCAAGGCCCATTCTTGGAATTTTGCATATGTGGCTTGTTTCCGCCTGTTCGGGGCCCAAACGGTGTCCAATCGCCACGAAACTTGGAGGGATACTTCTTGACACTATTTTGAGTGTGTCACAGAAGTTTCAGCTTTGTTTGACCATCTGAACTTGGTCAACTCTCCAGTTGACTTTTTATGGCAGTGGGCCCTTGTTTCAGCTGTTTGAAGCCCAAATGACCCCGGTTTGATTTGAAACTCGGAGGGACTGACGTCAAGAACATCTTGGAGTATTCATCCAAATTTCATGCAGTTTGGATTCGAGGAAGTAGGATTTTGAACAGTAACCTATTTATTGCATGTGTTAGGTCACTATTCACTCCACATTGAGATAGTTAGCCTGTTTTCTATCCGAACAGCCTCCCCTTGACTTGAAACTTTGGAAGAATAACTTGGGGCATTCTTTGAGCATTTGTTCCAAATTTTATTTGCTTTGGCCTTCTAGAAGTAAGATCTTAGCCGATGATCCCCAAATTCAGGATTACTGTCCTCTAAGCTGACATGTAATGAAATTTAGGCCAAACAGAGTCTTTTCATCTTGAAAATTTGCAAAGTATCTTCTGAGCATGACTGAAGCTTCGCGTCTAAATTTCATTAATTTTGGACATCGGGAAGCGGGACTTTGGTCAGTGACCCCTGGCCTAGGGGGAACTGACCTCAGGCTGACATGCTTGTGGCTTTTGAGTTCGATGATGTCTGTTCAACCCGAAATTTGAACTTCCTCTGAGAGTTCCAGCTATCTTGATCTTCATGGAATGCTGATTCTCACAGTGATTCCCCAGGATCTGCAAATAACCTCTGTAGCTTAAATTAAGCTGAGATGAGGTGTCTTCGCTGCAGTATTTGCAATTTTTTTATTGTTCAACACTCACCATTGTCAAATTTATATAAAGTTCAACAATGCACCTATTGGTCTTATCCTCGACTCTGAACTAATTACAATAAAATACTGCTTGACGAAAATAAATATAACTTAACTCGATAATCTGTCTTACAACTCCATAATAGGTGGTCTTATCTTCCTTGTAACTCTTATCTTTAGCACTTATCCTGAGCTTAGTGATGGCATTCATTGAGAACTTGCTATTTTGCGTTGATTATTAGTCTCATATTCAATTGGAGAGAATATAAATCCATTAACATGATATTTGTTATAATATTTTGCCTTAAACATTGGGCCGTTTGTGAGTCGTTTCAAGTCTGATTGCCCTTGACAAATTTCGTTTGCATATAAAAATTGGGATTTTAAGGTACTTAGCATATATAAATGGCACTACTTGTCCAATATGTAAAACCTAATAAATAATTAAAATAATACCTCCTTTCTTAACTAACTGATGAAATCAAGCTCATTGTTCTTAAACACACTATCTTTCTTTTTTTGTCCCTTCGAAGTACTTGTTCTTAGATACGTTTCATATTTCTTGTATCAATGACAAACACATTACTATATATATATTTATATACATGTTATCTAATTACTAGACTTACAAGTTATTTAAAAAAACCTTATTCACTCACTCTTCCAAATCTGCAATTCCATTATAGCAATTTAAATCCATTTACGTACTTGTTGGTGTGGTGTGTTGGTTAGGTACAAAATTTTGCCTTTATCCAAGGGCTTTTCATCACACATACTGTCCTCATTTAGAAATCTTTGATGCGTCCTCTTATGACCACCTCTATTATCATCTACTATGTACTCCATATAGTACAAAATAGATTCTTCTACAATGTAGCGCTCGGCAATGCATCTTTCAGGCTGTACTGTGTTCTTTACATATCCTTTATGGACCTTCATTAACCTGTTGAGAGATTTCAAATTAGCATTATATTATACCATTCATAAGACATCTTTGAAGTTAGAACTTTGCCATTCAAAAGGATACATTTAGCGAAATCTAACTGGACCGTAAGCTAATGCTTCGTTGGCTAAGTGGACCATGAGATGAACGCTGATTACAAAGAACGACGGTGGAAAGAACTTCTCCAAAATGCACATTGCTATGATAAGCCATTCTTTAATAGTAATGATACTATCTGAACTAATTATCTTTGAGCACAAGACATTAAATAAGTTGTAAATTTGTCGACTAGCACTCTTCAACATCTTATGCTCTGTGAAGGCATGTTATAGCAAAACAAGTAATAATTGCCGTATTATGACATGGTAATCATATGACTTAGGCCTCTTTATTTCAAGGTTTTGTAGGTTTACAAGATGTTTAAACTTTGAACTATACTCTTTTGGAACCTTCAAGTCGTGTAAAATATGATAAAACAATTCTTTCTCCTTATGACTTATAGTAAATGGTGCCTTTGGTTTAATAGTCCTGCCATTTGATCCTCATAACCATAGTTTTTTTCTAATTTTCAATCGTTTCAAATTCTCAAGTGCACTTGTATCATCCTTTGTTTTATCTTTGACACCTAAAATCATTGACAATAGATGCTCACCAACATTTTTCATAACATGCATTACATTTATGTTATGACGAACTGGTAAATCTTATGGAAGCATATTAATGATAAATGGTTAGTTGTCTATTCATTAAGATGTGATGTTTATAAAATATAATGCCAAATTAAGTAAATCACCTTTTAATATGGTAGGTTAAAAAGAATCGATCTCTTGTACCACATAGTTATCTTATCAGCTGACTCAACATAAAAACTTTTTCGTTTTTTTCCCTTTGATTTATCGATATCCATCTGAATACCTACTACCTTGTTATGAACCATTCAACCATTCAATCGGTGAAGGCCGCATTTTGGGTCCTGAAAACGTGATCAATAAGAAGGAATTTTCGATCTCCTAGATAGGAGGACTTGTTTTTGCTCTTAAGACATTTAGCAATAGTTCCCTCAGCACAAACAGGGCAAGCATATTGTGCATGTGTTACATACCCAGATAAACTCCCATATGTAGGAAAATTATGAATTCCTCACATTAACATTGCTTTCATATTAAAAACTGTCCTCGAATGAGAATCATATGACTGCACTCCAGTAAACCATAGTTCCTTCAACTCATCAACCAAGGGTTGTAGGTAAAGATTAATGTCTTTACTCGACCTTTTTGGATCTGATATCAATATTGTCAATATTGAAAATTTTCTTTTCATGCACATTGAGGGGGGGGGGGGGGAGAGGATTGTAGGGCACAATAATGATGGGCCAACAACTATATACGCTACTAAAAAGCTCAAAAGGATTAAAACCATCAGTTGCAAATCCTAAACGGACATTACGATGTTCCTTGAAAAACTTGGCTACTTGGTATTTACTACCATCCAACTTGTTGAATTAGATGGATGCTGCATGACATGTTATATTCTTTTAGTAAAAAATGCCAAATCATATGCTCCGCTATCCATGGCACACTACACAACAAAATATAAAATTAATTAATTAGTTATGAATTGTAATACTTCAATGTAAAATAGGATGACCAAGAAAATATATTCAACCTTGAAATTTAACCTGTATAACCTTTGCAAATTAGGTGTTAAAGGAAAATATCCAAAACCTTTGATGGAACTTTAACACTTTTATTTTTTGCCAAGTAATCTAACCTCCATTTGGATTTATAACAGATTGGACAATTTTGCTTATCTTTATACTCTTTCTAGTAAAGAATACAATTTTTCGGGTATGCATGTATACACTCATAGGTCATTCCCAGTGAGTTGATCATTTTTTTAACTTGATATGTGCTTTCTGGTAATGAATTTCCTACCGGTAAAAACTTCTTTATCAATTGAAAAAGATCATTAAAGCTATTATTTGACCAGCTTTTTTGTACTTTTAAATTATATAACTCAACAATAGCTGATAATTTTGTTTATTTCCTTGGACAAGAAGGATACAAAGATTGCCTTGCATTATCAAATAAAGATTTATATTTTCTTACTTCATCGTCTTCATGCCCTTGAAACCTTAGACAATCTTCATTTAAATCTTCATCACTTGCGAGAACGTCTATGAAATAATCAAGATGTTGACCAATTTTCTCAAATACATCATTTACAAGCTCTTCCATTCTAGGATACACATCATCGATTTCGTAGTTTCTCATTCGCTATGTTAAAACTTTTTTCATAAAAAACCCAATGTGTGTATGATTAATTAATACCGTAAATGAGCAAATAGTCATAAATCAAGTTAAGGTCAATCATGCAATGCCCATTTCGGCATTTAACACATGGACATGAAAAATGTTGAAATCCACAGTCATTTTTTTTACAAACTCAAAGAAATGAACAAGTCCATCCAAATACTCTCGACTTGATCTATATTTGGACATCCATGCTTTGCTACTTGGTGACGAGATTCTGCAATCAATGAGGTAACATATAACTATTTGAAAAGAACCCCTTTATGACGATGACAACAACAACATGTACATATTGAAAATGGTCCAATCTATGATTGATCTACCATCACGACACCCAATTGCCCAATATGAATTGGCAATATATTAACCATTAAGTAGGTCGATAATGGAAGGTGGTAGAGTAGCCAAGCAACCCTTCACATTGCAATTGCTAAAGGCTAGGTTCCATTCAAGAACATCTAATAAAGGAAAGACAATAGCATAACAGAGGATGGCTGGCCAAACAAGTATTGTTACTTAGGCATCCACTTCATGGACAACACCCCCATAAAATATCCGTACCAGGTGAACTAAAAGAAATCAAGAGTTTCTTTGCCATGCATAATGACGTAGAAACCAGTCATTGACCAAAACATGAAAAAAAGAAGGCCTGACTTCCTGTTTCTTCAAACAGAAGTCTTTAAAAAAAAATGTGGGTCCCTCACCAAGTATTCCACATCTCTTGGTAGCTTGAATTGGGCTTCCAAGTCAGTACCGCAAGTCGGTACCCATAGACTTTTTATATTAGCTATGATCGTATAGGGGCTCTGTTAGGTTTATGTCTTGTATTCCGGTTTAGCCGGATGAGTCACTGGGTTAGCCAGGGACTGGTTTAAGGTCAAGGGTATTTTGGTAATAGTATCGGGGCTTTCTTGGTGGCCAAGAAAGCGGAGATTATATATTGTATAGTCTGTAACCCTAGACCTTGCGGCGGCGGCATTAGTTGCCCGTGGTGCTCCCACACCACGTAGGAGAGATGAGGTGAGAGTGTGGGAATCTCTTGTATGCTTTACTTGTCATAGTGAAGATGTTCGTCCTCCTGTGCCCGTGGATGTAGCCCGGTTTGGGTGGACCACGTAAATCTCGGTGTCTCTTCTTGTGTGGCTTGTTCGTGTTGATCTTGTGATTCCGTGGATGCGCACAACGGGTGATTGTTCAGAAAATGTCACGACCCGAGCCCAGAAATCGGGGGTTAGCGAAAAGCTAAACCGGTGACACACGTACTCCCGTGCACGTGCATCCAAACCCAGTCCAGATGCACGCACACAAGGGATCTAACACGTGCGAAACAGACGAACGCGGAAGCTGTAGATATCATAGCAAGCAACAAGGAAATAGCGGAAGCCGAAGCAAATACAAAACGGAACGACAAAGACAATACACCGATATAAAATCGAATACACACCCAAAATCAATAGATACAAAATATACAGAATACAAGTCCAAAGTCCAAAGTCTGAATACACATCCCCAAAAACCAAAACTCAAAATAAAAGCCACTGGTATGCATGCACGCACTTGGCAGAAGTGATCAGGCCCACTCTGCCAGACCGGAGGGTGCCTCTACACTTGCCCCTGCAGCCTCCTCGACCGCCGGGGAGCTGGGCAAGCTATCTGTGCCTGCAACACCACAGACAACACAAATGAATACAACGATCCAGCAAATATAAGTAACAGAGATGAAACACTCATAGTATCGAAGCTGAATAAATGACAGAATAATGATTTCAGAATTTCATCTTAATAAGCTAAGCAAATCGTGCATAGAAGTAAAGCATGATATGTGAATCAAACATAGAAATACTGACTAAGTGGCTACTACGTTAACCATGTTCTCTCCAATAGAGAGCAGAGCAAAGCAGAGCAGAGGAGAACACCACTGACCGGGCCAGGGTACAAGTGGGTCTCAGGTTCCTGGGTTCCGGGGTCCCAAGACAAAGCGACACTGCAGTGAATACAGAGATACAGAGATCTAAGCCAGAGGTAACCCCGTCGGGCATCCTAGGGCTGAGGCTGAGTAGAGCCAGACTAATACCAATCAAATCAAATCCATAGAAAGGGAGATTATCCGCTTTGGACTCACCGATGACAAAGACCGGATCTTATCCTCACGTATTAACCTCTGGGCAGAGCCACCAGGGAATACCCAAAATATACAAAGCCAGAGAATATACAAAGCATAGTCGAATTACAGATTAGAACATAGATTAAATCAAAGCACAGCATAGATCAGAACTTAGTGCCGAACAAAGAATGATACAGATATACAGAACGAAAGCAAAATGACTGAGGAATGCATAACATAAATTAACAGAGCAGAGGGCAAAAACCATAAACAATATGCAATGCATCTCAGATTAATACGGAGTCAAGGTTCATTACAAGCCAGTCCTAAGCTAGTTGTTCACTGTCACTAACCGTGCATGTTGATGTAGTTTTAAGTTAGTCAATGCACCGTTGCCATCAAAGTGTTGCAATGTAATCTGTGCGTGCACCGACGTCCCTTAAACCAACACCCATGGGGAGGTGCTTAACAGTAAAACAACACTCACATGAATAAGTCACAGCCTAACAGACTATTCATGCGTTCCAAGAATCCATTGGGCCGGTTTACATGAGTGGTCAACCCGTGTTTGAGCCCTACAAGTCTCACCATTATCCTAAGTTATGTTTCAGAATTGCCATGCCTAACGGTTTAGCTATGAGGGACCTATGGTTGAGCCGAAGACATCTTACGCGCTCGTCGTACTATGCACTACGGCTTCACCTTGGTTCCATTCAAAACACAGCTAAACTGATCATCTTTCACCTCTGATCTGATGCCTTTTTCGGCTGAGCTACAGTCAGTATACGGCTTAGCCGTAGACCAATCCACGGCTTGGCCGTAGCATTCCACGGCTTAGCCGTAGCCTCACCGTAGGAGTACTGATATCAGAAAAGTTTCGACTGATCAGAGATTTAATTCACGGCTGGGGTACGGTTGGGTCACGGCTAGCTTACGGCTCAGCCGTAGGACAAATTACGGCTTAGCCGTAGCCTAGCCGTAGAACAAAACTCAAATTTCGAGTCTCTGGAAATCAAGCCGTAGAAGTTCACGGCTTAGCCGTACAATACAGAGATGAATTCGGGCTGAGTACAGAAACTGAAATTTGACACAGAAACATCTCCAAACAAGCTACAGAGGTTCCAAATTCACAAGCATTGGCTGTAAACATCAGATACACTAAAGAAGATGGAAATCAAAGCATTCAAACAGAGCACCCATGTGTGTTATCAAAGTCTGTACTTATACTTGCCTCAAATCTCTACCAAATCCACTGACTCAAGCTCCAAAGCAACTAAAATCAAAGCAAATCAAAGAGATACACCATGCATGAGATGAAGACAAAGCAATCATAGAATGGGAGAAACAATTGGAGAAGAAGAAGAAGAAGAAATTGGGGAAGAACCCACTTACCAAGCCACAAACACAGATGAGAGAAAAGAAACAAAACCCAATCCAAAACAAGGAATCCAAGCTTCAATCGAGCAAGAGAAGCAAAGAAGAGAGAGAGATAGAACGTGGAGAGCTTCTCCTGGAGTCTCCTGGAATTGCATGCAGTCGATGAAGACAAATGGGCAAGGAGTTGGACATCTGGAACATGACTCCTTTATATATGTTTGGAAGTTTAAAACAAGATCCAATGGGTTTAAGCTATTTACAGTTCAAGTCACACGAATGTCCATCTTCCCCAATTGACTCCAAACGGATCTGACACAGTTACGGAAATTGTTGGGTTCAACGAAATACGCGTGCTGACACCAATATGATGCAAAGATGATATGAGCAAAACAAAAGCGAAATTACGAAAAAGGGCTTAGAACTACCTACCTCAGGTCAAAGGTTGCTCAACTACCTATCCATGACCCAAAACAAGTCCAAAAGAAATAAACAAAACAAAACACACACTAATGAGCCACTAATCCGGCTCAAAGGGGATCGGAGTGTTACAGAAAATCACAACAATTGGTATCAGAGACACAACAATTGGTATCAGAGCCAAGGTTGGTATTCCTTAGGTTTCTGAGCGAGGTGGAGATCGCTCAGTGGCTTGGAGGTTGTGCGCATGAAGATTAACTGAGATCAGGTTCGTGATTTCTGGTTGGGCCACCATCGGAGAAGAAGAAGACGAGATTGGGTTCTCCGGTCTCGCTAGATCGGAGGAAAAAAGATCCACATGTTTTTCAGATCTCGGAGAAAATCGCGGCTGGTTGGATTTCCGGGCTTTCAGATCTGAGAAGGAGAGAAATCAGTTTTGCAGAGTGGGTTCTGTTGGTGCTATTGGTTTTTTGATCTTGCTGGAATATCTGTGAAGAAGAAGACCGGAGAAGAAAAGCATCTGTGAAAGAAAGGAAAAAAAAATCTCAGCATGGGATTTTCGCAGAGGATTTCTCGGTCCAGAGAAAAACCAGGAAGAAAACCTGCTCTTAGAACTCACCGAGATTGTCGCTTGGATTTTCGCCGGACTTCCAGTCGACAACGTCGCAGTCACCGCAGTTCTCCCCATCATCGGCGCTGTCAGACCCCATCGCCGTAGCCGAGGAAGAAGATTGGATAAGGAAGATCATTGCTGCATCGCGCCTGCGTCACCGGGGCATCCCCGCTGCTGTCCCCATTTTCGGACTCCATCGCAACCGCGCCGGAGTCTTCGCTGCAATCGGTACCGGCTGCCTTTCTCGCCGTCCCCGGAACAGCTGCGATCCCACCGCTGGTCACCGGAGGCGTCTGCCATCGCCGCGGAAGAGGGGATCGTTTTCCCCGTTGCAGAGAAACAGGGAAGAAGATGAAGACGACCGAGGCGGGTCCGGGTACGGGTCGGGTCAGTTTGACCCGATCCACCGTGGAAAGCAGCCCAGAAGAACAGGTTACGGGTCCGGGTTCGGGTTGGGTCGGTTTGACCTGACCCGTGGAGGAAAAGCCCAGGCAGCACAGCAGGTTCCAGGCCGAGTCCGGTCAGGTGCGACCTGACCCGATTACAGCGCAGCCCGGGCAGCAGAGCAAGTTTGGTTCCGGGTTAAGTCAGGTCCGACCCGACCAGTTATCAGAAGGTCCAGCCCAGTCAGCAGGTTCAGTTCAGGTCAGGTCAGGTCTGACCTGACCCGTTAGCAGACGGTCCAGCCCAGCGCAAAATTGCAGTTCAGTTCCGGGTCAGGTGAACCCGACCCGGGTCCGCTCCAGAAGCCCAGCAGACAGCGCAGAGTGACGTCAGTAGTGACGTCAGCAACGGTCAAATGCCAGATTTGACCAGTTTCAACGGCTGAAATTGTTTCTGCGATATCTTGATCGTCCGATGTCCGATCGGAGATCCGTTTGCGCCTACGGACTCGTTTCGAGCAGATCTACGCAGTGGAAGAGGTTGATTGGCTGTTTGACAGTCAAGGAGGAGGTTTGACCGATTGGAGCGTAGAAACTTGTTTCTACGTTATCTGAGCCATCCTGAGTCGGATTTCAGATCCGTTTCTTCCAGCGTGCTCGTGGTGACGAGATCTATAGTTTGATGCAGAAATTTGAAGGAGATCTGAATAGATGTGGATTGAGGCTAGAATCGGGTCTACTCGACCTGGTTGTTGTTGCAAACCCAATAATAGGAGTCGCCGGCCTAGTTGCAAAGGGTTTGCTGATTCAAACGAAGTTGTTCGTTTGGGGTTCACATGATCGCATGTGATGTTATTCATCTTACCAGAGCCAAGCCGGAAAAGCAGCAAGGAGGACCTGATGTATCAGCAGTTGATCGGAGGCCCAGTCAAATGGAGTTTTTGACTGCTCGGAGGCAGAGGTTGTTCTGCAATGGAGTCATCTGGACTTGTATTCCCGATCTGTTTGCTTGCATGCTTGTGGTGATTGGATCTTCACAGTGATGTTGAAGATGGGGCAAGATGGTGAGTGATTCAGATATCACTCAGATTCGTCAATGGTTTCGAGCTTTTAGTTCGAGGTGGAGTTTGACGAGATGAATTTTGTTCAAAGTTCATGTGCTGGTTCAATATGTCAAAGTGTTGAAGAAGACTGCATCCCTGGTACAGTGACGTGCCATTCAGCAGGGTACGTGAAGACATTGCCGGTTTTATCTCCTAGTAGCTCGAGTTGTACGGAGTTGTACCGAATTCAAGCCAAGGTGGAGATTGTTAGGTTTATGTCTTGTATTCCGGTTTAGCCGGATGAGTCACTGGGTTAGCCAGGGACTGGTTTAAGGTCAAGGGTATTTTGGTAATTGTACCGGGGCTTTCTTGGTGGCCAAGAAAGCGGAGATTATATATTGTATAGTCTGTAACCCTAGACCTTGCGGTGGCGGCATTAGTTGCCCGTGGTGCTCCCACACCACGTAGGAGAGATGAGGTGAGAGTGTGGGAATCTCTTGTATGCTTTACTTGTCATAGTGAAGATGTTCGTCCTCCTGTGCCCGTGGATGTAGCCCGGTTTGGGTGGACCACGTAAATCTCGGTGTCTCTTCTTGTGTGGCTTGTTCGTGTTGATCTTGTGATTCCGTGGATGCGCACAACGGGTGATTGTTCAGAAAATCACAACAATTGGTATCAGAGCCACAACAGGCTCCCTATAGCATTCTGTATAAATGGGTTATTCTATTTATATAGAACCTGGTATGGGGCTACATCCAATCCTCATTCATCCATTAGTTTTTAGCACGGGTTAAAGTAGTTAGGTAGCTTGCAAGGCTCATAACCTTGGAAGAAAAGATTGAGTAAAAAGAGTTGTATTGATCAAAGGTGGGCCCAAGGAGGCCCCATAGAGCAGGCCTTGTAGAAAAAAATTCTCTGTTGTTTAATGCATATATTATAATAAACCCTTTTTGGGCATTTCAAAGTAGTTTTTAGCATGTTAAGGATCTAGCAATCAATAATGGAAATCTCTTCACCAAGCACTGGTGCTCATGATAAGGTGAGTAATGCGTGCCAAAATATATAGTGGAGCCCAACTTATAATCCATCGAAGTGGACAATAAAATAGGGACCTTCCTTGTGATAGTCACCGATTACATTTTTGGCACCCATTAATATGAACTGGGCTATTGGATCAATTTGTGTTTTTTTTTTAATGATAAAAACTTGTCAGCTATTGATCAAGTAGTTAGAATGATGATTCTAGCCTTCATCAACTTACATAGGTTGGTGGGGGAAGGGAGCACACGCAAGGGATGGGGTGCATATTCCCCTTTTAGGGGCTCACAAGCGTTCTTATTGGGAGCAACGATGCTCAGCGCGCAGCTGGGCCGAGGGGATCAATAGTAGCTTGTTGGCATTGTGCTCTCTCCACATTTTTTTTCTGAGGGCCCCTATGTTATTAGACGACCTCAGAAGGCCCTAATTATTGGTTTTCGCTAAAACCGTGCACCCTTGACTCCTGGAAAGAGTAATAATCTCTAATGGAACTTGAAATTTTGGTAGTTTTAACTAATTTACGTTTGAAACATCCTACATTTTAGCGTCTTCTTGCAACACAATCTGGAAAAGCCTCTCTTGAGTGTTCTTTTTCTTTCAAAAAATAAAAAATTCCAGTGGAAGGGGCCACCAGCTATGGAAATGGAATATGAATGGTGGGGACAAACCAAAATCTTTGTTTAACAAAAAGTTATATAGCAGGACAGGGTAGGTTTAACCGAGTTAAAGGGACATTAATTTAGTATTCGTAGAGAATATATAATGGTTTTTGTAAATCTTTGACTGAGTTTAAAATGAAATTGCAGTAACAACTAATAATAGAGAGGCTTGTTTTGAAGTTGTCAAATATATAGGGGCTTTTTTTTTTTTGTGAAAAAAACACACTTAAAAACTAATATAGCTGATTTTTCTCGTTAAGGAGTAATCAGCGCTCTTTTCCATTTATATGGATGAAACATTTTCTTCTTGTAACCAAAACCTTATCTTATTTATTTAGGATAATTTTTTTTAAATTTACTTTTATAATTTTTAGTCTTCATGGCCTTGGCGACTTCATAGTACTCTTCAAGTAATATTCACATGAAAATTTTTTTTTTTTGGTAGAAAATGTTAAAGTGAGATTAGTGGGATAAGGCTTCATAGTGGAGATAATAATGTTAATGCTGAGCTTGAACAAAAAACGAAAAAAGAAAACATCTGGCTCACCGTTGTTTAGACTACTGAATTCGAAATAGTGATCTATTTCTACATTTACGGTTACAAGGACAACAAAATTACCTAAATTGTCATTAGTCAATATGGCTTATGTGCTGTCATCTTTACATATATATATATATATATTTATGGAGAATGTTCATACGCATCTGTTCCTAGGGCTGTCAAAGGGCCGGGCCCGGGTCGGGCTTAGGCAAGCCCTTATCCTACCCTCACATGTGTGGGCCGGGCCTAACTGAGCAAAAGCCCTCGACTTTTACGGCGGGCCTATAATTTTTAGGCCCTTACCCAACCCTCAAGGGCTAGGGCTAGGGCCGGGCCAGGGCCGGGCCGGGGCCAAAAGAAAAGGAAATTCTTTTTCTTTAATGGAAATAAATCTTTTATATGCAACAACCTATGCCACCATCACTAACCAACTTTATACAAACCTCCTCCTTTGCTCGAACTAGGAATCGAGAATGTAATGCAAAAGGCAGCATGGCGGAGTTAAAAACTTTTTTTTTAAGGCATTGGTGGTGGGATAAAATCATTTTTACAATATAAAACATAAGGTGGATCATAATAATTCTATAAATGATAATAAATATATAACAAATAACAATAATTCTTTATTTAATTATTTAATCCACTTTTAGAATATCTAAAAGACCATCGAATGTATTACATCATTGTGTTGCTGCGTACGTATCCAATCTTATGTGCAAATTAAGACTTTTACAGTGTCAGATTTTAAACAACTCCTATATTGATCAAATAATCTTCCTCCCGTACTAAATGTTGATTCAGAAGCAACTGTAGAAATAGGAATTGCTAAAATGCACAAGCTATTCTAGAGATAACTGGATATCTTGTTGAATTAACTTTCCAACAATCCAATATATTGAAAATTTCAAATTTATCCCGTGGCTCCTCCAAATAACAATCTAATTCCGATTTTTCCTCTATAACTATCTGAGTCATTTGTTCCTCAAAAGCTAAAAAATCATCTTCAAACTCATTAGATTTTTTTACCAAATCAACTTTATCCATATTTGATAATGTTTTGGTAAGTGCATCATAAACCAAATCATCTTCAAAGTCATTGTAGATATTATATATTTTATATTAAAATTTAATAAACAACGGGCCGGGCCGGGCCCCCTCGGGCCTAATTAGTCAAGCCTAAGCTCAGCCCTCTAGATGCGGGCTTTTAAAAATAAAGCCCTACCCTACCCTCGGGCTTTAAATGAAAAAAATAAGCCCTCGTTTTGAGGGCTTTTGCGGGCCGAGCCGGGCCGGGCCCCTTCTTTAAAGGGCCGGATTGACAGCCCTATCTGTTCCTCACCATTTTTTTCGTGAGAACTCTAGGTGGGACCCATCTATCATTCAATCCAAACCTTGCAATACACATGGAACCCTATGATAGCAACTCACCTCAACTTTCGATTGGATCCGAATTTATTGGACCGTTGGATTGACTATACACCAATCCGAACGTAATGAATTTGTGAGTCATGGATGAAGGGGTTAGGGATATGTGATTGGGACCAAATTTGATATGTAGGGTCCTTTCATATAGATCTTTCCAACCCTCCCAGTCTCATTCCTTGGTGGGGTCCACGGTGGGCTCCACCAAAGAGTGTGCGCGAAAAGTCCATGAAGGACGTATGCACAGGAAAATGCCCCTTTATTTATAGTTATGGATACAAATGCATTGTTTCAGGTAGAGTTTTGAGCTCTCCAAATAGGAGTGACTCGATAATGAATTAATAGCACCACCCATGACTTTAAAAAAAAAAAATAGCACCACCCATGAGTGATACTGAATTTTAATAAGACTATCCAAATAAGCAAACTATGCCTTAATTTCGGATATTTTAAAGATTTAGCAATTAAATTTACTTCACCTAGTTTTACCTCCACCTTTAAAAGTGGAGCATGTGCCGACTACTTAAGATCTGTGAAATAATCTTGAAATACGCTCACCCGCAATAAATTCAACCTTATCATCATATCATATGCCCTTCCATGAGTTGATAATAATCCAAGTTTAACTCAAATTGGAGAGTAGAGAGTGGTCAACAATATTTGAATAGATTATATGTAGAACACCAAATATACGTTCAGTGACGACGTTAAAACCATTTAATTGTTTTCTAAATTGAACTCATATAGTCCAACTTGTGTAGTCACATTATAGAATGGTAATCCATTGGATGCTACGTGCAGATTTGGAAACATTTGTGGATTACTTATTATGGTGTACCTTTTTTACATGTATCTTCCAATGTGGATTATGTTCGAAGTGGTATTCGCAATTTTCGTTCGGTGAGAGCACGTCATGGGTTAGATCCTTCTCCTCGAACTCCAAAATTATTACGAGCATGGATTTTGGCTGGCTCTCTTTCCGAGATATAAAACTATATAAAAAAAAATCCCCTCACCAAACATCGAATTTTCATATAACGTTGAAATTTTTATGCTGCTTTTGCAAGAATATCTTGGCAAACATACCCTAAGAAACTATAACGGTGCTGTTGGCCCAACAAAATGAAATCTATTTCAAACAGGAATACTTAGTTTTTTTTTTTTTTTTTTTGTTAAGTTGGGCTTTTGGTCAAGAGTGATACTTTAAATTTGGAGACCTAAGGATTGATCTCTTGACATACTGAGTAATACTAGGGCCAATACTACTCAACCATTAGTGCGTTCGTTATAAAAGATATTTCATCTAGGTTAATATCTAGCTAAGTCAAATATGTTATGGCTGGTTCCAGAGCCTAAGCCCAACTAAGAGCTGAAAATCATAATTCTAATAAAATATAATTATTGTATGGCCTTATATTATTTGATTCTTAAATAGGTGACCCATGCATATTACAACGGAACTGGGTAGGACCCAAACATGCTACAATGAATTGGATCCTCATCCAGGTTGTTGGGAACTGCCCAACCTTTTTTCCTAGCATTTAATGACAAATAAAGACAATTATTGACAAAGATTTACTTGTATTGGAAGGGAAAAAAAATCTTACTTTGCTTCATGACTATCCACATAATTACTATAATAAAACACCATGAGAAAAATAAGTAATATTGACCCCTTTCAATATGGAAATGATTTTATTATCCTACTTGCCCTTTCATAAATTCTCAAAATTCAATGAATTTGCTCTTGTTTTTCCTTTACAAAAATTGAAGTTCAATAAAAATAAATAGAATATAACTACAAAACATAAAAATTTCTTACTATCAACTATGTTAGGAAGAAAAAAGAATGCTGTGATTTTCATAGTAATTTGCTAGAGGTATCTACTATATAAATGAAGGTTTTGTTAGGAGAAAAAGGTGTCAGATAATAGATTAGGTTTTTGTTTCTCCAAAACAGTGACACATTTTTCTCTAAAAAGTTGAAAAAGTTGAGAGAGAAAGAGAAATATTTGGCATTTGATACCAAATACTCTAAAACTAGAGAGCCATATCTTCAAATCTCATCTGTGTGTTTTATTTTTTTCACTAACCTTACTCTTGTTTTTATCTTTTAGTGACTCTGTTTCTTCATTTGTTGAAAGATGACCTCAAGAGAAGGTAATGATGGGAGTGCCAATAACGCCAACCAAGCATGTGCTGCATGCAAGCATCAAAGAAAAAGATGCTCAAATTGTCCATTAGCACCTTATTTCCCTGCAGGTCATGCTCAACAGTTTGAAAATGTTCATAGGCTTTTTGGGGTGGGCAATCTTTTGAAGATACTGAAGTATACTAATAAGGAGCTTTGGCCCACTGTCATGGAGACAATTCAGTATCAGGCTGATGCAAGGAGGACAGACCCCGTACATGGTTGTGTAAGCATCATTCGCCAGCTAAATGCACAAATAGAAGAGACCAGTAAAGAGCTTGAGAAAACCAATCAACAACTAAAGGATTATCGTCAAAGAGAGCAAATACTAAAGCTGCAACATCAACTGCACTTGCAGAACATATTGGGATCATCATCAGTACCTATGCCAACAACGAGCGTATATAATTATCAGTCACCAAATTTAATGGATTTGGTAAATTCAAAACTATATTCTTTTTGTCAATTTTATTAGAGTGGATGAAATATATTCACGCTCATAAACACAAGTATGAGATTCAAGTGAGAATTGTTGCATATGCATTTTACATTTTTTTATCCTTCCCAAATAGACTCAGCCTATGAGACTAAAATTTCCAGTCATCCAGCTTACTTTTGCTGTTTAATGGACATAAAACAGGATGTATTTTAAAATTACTAAACATGAAGCTATAGATGAAGGGGCTAGATGACCTAATACTGTTGATATTTTGTACATACCTTGGTCCTGTTGAGATCTTTCCCTCTCTCCTTCCCTGTGATTGGCATGGCTTAGGTGGATCCCATGGTTATCACATCATCTTATGTACAGGTGGTTCTCACATTGATAGAACTATATATGTTTATATTAGGTTTACATGTTTTGACTTAAAAGAAAATGAATCTGTTTAGTAAATATGTTTGTAATCCAATTTTTAGGTTTTGATTACTTGTTGATTTCAAAGAGGAAACCCATCCTTCTTGTTTTATGATTTAATTAGAATTTATCTTTATGTACATTAGATAGTGGTGCGAACTGAGAACATTATGTGCGAGAGAGAGAGAGAAAAACAGAAGAAGAAATTTAAGTGGACTATAAGCTAAAAAAGGCATATATATATATATATATATATTTACACACACACATATGTTACAAAACTCTTCAGGCATTGTTCAAAAAAAAAAAAAAAAGAAGCCCCCTTTTCAGTCTATGACATTTGAACCCTTGTCATCAATCTATCCTTAAGATTTGCTATCCCTTATTTTTTGTTTTGCATTGGTGAGGTGATAGATTTTTTTGAACATATCAGATGGGTATAAACTCCCCTTTCTTAAGTGGGGAGTTTTTGACAATTCCTTATATATATATATATGGAATATTCATGTGCATATATCTCTCACCATATTATGGTAAGGGCAACATAGTGGGGCTGACTTCCATCCAAACAATCCACATAAATGGAACCCCCCGAATTACATTGGAACTATTGAGTTTTCACTGATTCCAATGGACTGGACTATTGGATGGGGGGTTAAGTTTTTTCTTTAATATAAAGTCGTTAAATTTATGGCCATAGATGAACGAGTTAGAGGCATCACATTTACCCGATACGTCGCTTATGGGCCCTTTCAAGAGGTCTTTTTCAATCTCCCCATGCCCAAGGTATGGCATGAGGGGGTGTGTGGTTTGCTGCTACTGGCTCTCTGATTTTGACCTGATATTAGGGTTGGTGTGTTTTAACATGTGACTTTCAGACAGTAGGGTTAGTGCTTCATTTTGTCAAAATAATATAACAAGAACTGTTGTTTTTTATTTGCTAGGCAAATGAAACTTACTACACTGGGCAAGCAAGAATGGCCCCCTATTCTCAGCCAGTTCAAGGATTTGCAGATGTGAAGCCTTTTGCCAGCTCGAGCCAAACTGTCATTGAATGCAATCAATCCCAAGAATCTAGGTACTTGTACAAAGTAAACTCACGTTTTTTTTCTAATCTTGTTAATCACAATCTCACTGTGTCTCTTTTATTGTCTCTAAGTAACAAAAGTCTTCTTTGTGAATTCGGCAGAGAGAAAGTAGCATAATTATTTCTAGCAATGTTCTAACTTCTATAAAATTGTTAGAATAGGGAGGGAGAGAGAGCTCTTATTCATTAGATCTGTGTGTACATAATGGGGAGAGGAGGATCTTATTTATAGAATAAGACTGCCTCCTCCCCAAGCAACCTAATAAGGAAAACCCTAATTCTTAGTAATCCCTTTATCTCATGTGGGTCCCAATGTGGGCATCCACATATGATAATACATCTTATAACACTCCCCCTTGGATGACCACCATTCAATGACAGTTGCCTCATTAAAACCTTGCAAAGGAAAAACCCAGTGGGATAAAAACCAAAGCGAAGGAAAAAGAGTACAACGTTCTACAGGATCATTGACTTGGTGTTGGACGTGCATAATGCTGCCTCGTTAAAACCTTAACTAGGAAAACCCAGTGGGACAAAACCTAGAGAAGGAAAAAGAGTACAACGCACATATGTCCTGGGTAGCATACTTCAGGATGCCTCCCCCTGATTGACTACTCCCCCTGATGATAACAACCTTGTACACGGTTAGGCATGTCCATCTCATATACAAATCTTTAGAATATTGATTTTGACAAGAACTTCGTAAACTGATCAGCCAGGTTGTTGCTTGAACGAACTTGCTTGACTTCAATCGTGTTATTCTTCTGAAGCTCATGAGTGAAGAAGAACTTTGGTGTAATGTGTTTCGTCTTGTCATCTTTAATGTATCATTCTTTAATCTGTTGAATACATGCCCCATTGTCTTCGAAAATAATGCTCAGGGTACCTGTACTAAGAGACGATTGACAAGAACTACGAATATGCTGAGTTAAAGATTTTCGTCATACACATTCCCCACTGGCTTAAAATCTCAGCATGGTTAGAATAAGTAACTACCAAAGTCAATTTAGTAGAATACCAAAAATAATGATGGCAACCATTAAGAAACATACAACATGTCATAACATTTGTATAATACCAATCCAAAGCTTTGGTGCAAAACTATATATGGAAGCATATTTATAAAGAGTGAAAAACTCATTAGAACTTCTCTCGATCTGCAGGCCGAGATACAATAGTCAATAGTTTTCTCGAGCTCTTCTGGAGTCTCGATTAGATTTATGTTATTTACATAAACTTCTACTATTATAAATCCATTTAAGGATTGTATAAACAGGAACAGGCAAATGGGATTGTTTTCATACTCTTCCTTAGATAAACATTCACTAAGACGATTGTACCATATTCTTCTGGAATGCTTCAGGCTATACAATAAACGTCTTACTTATATTGAGTACGTACTCTCTTACTTTGCTTCAGGCAAAGCAAATCCTTCTGAGATTTTCATATATATAACTGTGTATGTTTTCAATCCCAAGTTTCTACAGGAAACCTTGTATCACAAGTTTGCCTTTCGTTCATTTTCCTTACAAACACCCATTTGTAACCTACAGGGTTAACACCGTTTGGGGTTTGTACTATAGGTTCATACATACCACGTCTATTGAGAGACTGCAATTCCTCAATGGCATCTCTCTATTTTGGCCAATATATTCTTTGTCGACATTCATTTATAGAACGTGGTTTTATATCCCAAACAACATTCTTAATTTCCATTGATATTTGAGTAGCTACCGCATATACAAATGCGTCATCGATGATAATTTCATTTCTATCCCATCTCTCTCTTGAATAATTATAAAGTATAAAGATTTCTTTATTTATTGGGTACCCATTGCCTCTTCAGGGGCTTCCAGAGTCTCTTCTGGGACTCATGTCTCTTCCGGGACATTAATTTCTTCAGGAAATTTGGAGAGAGTGGATTTTATCATAAACTCTTCGGGAGTATACCTCTTCTGGAGTATGATTGGGATATGATTGCTCATTTCTCTTCTTCTGGAGAGTTGAGTCCTTGAAACCAATAAGTCTACCATGCTTCTGGCATGTGTAGATTCATTTGCTGCCATATTTGGACTTTGTTCTTCAGGAACACTAATTCGTACTTGTCCTACAGGGACATTAATTCGTGCTTGTGTGTTCATAGCCTATATATGTGACCTAGTCACTTTTGCTACATCATTAAAAAGCATCAAGGAATTCATTTGTAATTAAGTGCACAATTCTCCGTACTTCATTCTCACATTGTGAAGTACATAAATCTAGATGAGATTGAAATGGAAGTATTCCACATTAATTCTCGCTGTTCTTCAGGAACGGATTGTTCTTCAGGAACAAGGTGTTCTTCAGGAACTCTCTTATCTCCCCCTAACGGCGAGAAGACTATCTCATCAAGATGACAATCAGCAAAAACAAACAATGAATATATCTCCTGTCATTGGGTCTAGATATCCATTAATTAGGGTGAAGTATAACCAACATAGAGTCTACGTTGTAGGCTCATGCAAGTCACAAACCTACGATAAATTTAATAACATGCTTAAGGATGTGTATCCTAGGTTTAATAATTTGTGCTAATGGGCGGGATTAGATAGGTTCACAAATGTCACACAATATCCTTTGCGAAAAGGATGGTCAATAGATGGTACTCTAAGGAGTACGTAACAGAAGTATCAATAATTTACCAGAGCATAGGACCCCTAGAATAACAAGCTTCTGGTGTAACTTTGTCGTTTTGCTCATACTCGAATATGATTCGATTTTTAAAGATTGTCTTGTAATATAGCCTTGAAATATAAGAAGAATGCACTTAACTGTTCTAGTATCAGCTTCTGGCTGTCAATACTAGTAATGATGTACAAATACCATTATGTAGACTCTTCCGGAGCATTCAAGTATTTGTACAGATACAGCTATGATCGATGCCGTGCACGAATGAAACACTAATTCAGAGAAAAACTTCTGGTTTTTTCAATGTAGTGTGTTTTGTTGCGCTGTCTACCGGACAGATATTATCCTCAATTTCATGCTTTCCATGATCCATATAGCAAGTAATAATAAACTCACATAATTAGTTAATCGCATCATAAAAGTAAAACATGAGAACAACGAAACAATTTACCATTCAAGGCAAATATAGTAGGTAAACACAAAAGACGGGGGATAAAAGAATAAGTTAACATCAAACAAAATATTGAAAATTGAACTCAAAGTTAAACTCATAAAAGTAGTTGTAGGTCTTCTAGACCATGCTTGGTGATTTGCCCAATTTCCAAACAAAATGCCTTGTCAAGCACCTCTCCTGGGGTGGTTGTTTGCATCTCTACTGGAGAACATATTATATCAACCTCTTCTGGAGGGATTTTAATTGACTAATCTGGCATTTATTTCAAGCATTGGGTGTATGACCATCTGCTGGTGATCATCCCTGTCTAATGGGATATAATGATGCGGAAAATAAGAGCGTATGCCATATCCTTCAGGGATATTTTATTTCCGACTTTGATAGTATCACTAAGCCTTTTAGAGTGTGTTAAGATCGATTTACTAATAACAATCAAACAAAAATAGAACTTCGGGTTCTCGATATCCGATGACAAAATATAATGAAGAATTGGCCAATCAGAAAGTTAGAACTTCGGGTTCTTAACTGATGAATCAGAACTTCTAGTTCTGTCAATACTTCAGGCTAGTGATAGAACTTCAGGTTCTTAGAACTACTGGTTCTATCAAAGCTTCAGGTTTGAATCACAACTTCTGGTTTTATCAAAACTTCAGGTTTGATTTCATGGCCTTCGTATCGATCTACACTACTTTGAATCTTTAGAAATCAAAGCTCCAAGTTTGATTATGAATATGAATCTTCGGGTTCATGTTCTAAATCTTAGAACTTCTGGTTCTAGATAATGTATGGATCTTCAGGTCCAGATTATTCATTGGATATAGAACTTCAGGTTCTATTATTTGGAACTACTGCTTCTGGCAATAATAAATTCAACAAAACTAAACTTTCAGATAATCATTAATGATAATTATACCGAAGTAATTATATCAAGCATGCAGTATAATGTTATAAAATATATATAAATAAATGTGTGTGAGAAACAGAAATAAAAGGTAGAACTTCAGGTTCTTAACATCCAATCAAAGAAAATAATAAACATAAATGTGATGAATAATTGAGGGTTTAGAACATCGAGTTCTCAACCTAAGAATCAGAACTAACATCGAGTTCTCAACCTAAGAATCAGAGCTAACATCGAGTTCTCAACCTAAGAATCAGAACTAACATCGAGTTCTCAACCTAAGAATCAGAACTTCTGGTTCTAAATTAAAATAGTTCATGGATCTTTCAGTACGAGTTAGAACTTCAGGTTCTAGATTAGGATAATTCATGGATCTTCAGGTCCAAGTTAGAACTTCTGGTTCTAAATTAAAATAACATACAGAACTGTATGTTCAGATTATTTATTCGATATAGAACTTCTAGTTCTAAGTATTAGATGAAACTTCGAGTATGTATTGTAGATCTGAAAACTTCTGGTTTCAGAGTAAAATAAATAACGGATCTTCTGGTCCGGATTTGAAAGAACTTCTTGTTCATAGATTAAAATAATTTACGGAACTTCGAGTCCGAATTATTGATTCCATATAGAACTTCTGGTTCTAAATATCATATGGAACTTCGGGTTCCAATTTCTTGCATAGAACTTCTGGTTCTATTTATGATCAATGATTTTCAATTTTTATCATGATCTCCTTTTGATAAGAAATAATTATTCATCACTTGAATTTAAATTATAAATACTTGCAAAGCGAAAAAGGAATAAAATAAATGCAAGTGTATAATTATCAAACTAATAAAAGATAATAAAAGAAGGAGAAATTACTTAACCTTTGAATCATCCTCTTTTTAGTACCAATGTGTAGATCTGCTCGCGAGCTTTCCGTAGGAGCAAACGGATCTCAAATTGGACTCCGGATCGTCAAGATATTGCAGAAACAAGTTTCTGCCATCAATCCGGTCAAATCTGCCTTTGACAGAAGGGTGCTAACAAGGTGCTGACATCAACCTGCTGAAGTCACCTAGCTAACATCAGCACTGCTCTGCTGCGTGGGTTGGGCTTCTGTACAGGTCAGGCTGTCCTGACCTGAACTTGAAACCGACGTAGTCCATCCAATCTGTTGACCAGGGACCACGAAATCGTGTGGTGCTTTGGAGCACCAAGTCCTTCTCTCCCACAAGAATTTGGTTTCAGTGGTCAGAAAACCAAAATCTCTCATCTTCATTCTCGGCGAGTTCCTCTTCGGCTACGACGACCATAAGCTCTGGATCCCCAAACAGATCTCTCCTGCCACCTCCGCCGCCGCCGCCGCCGAGATCGGCGGAGAGGATGGCGTCCTTCCCCTGCGAGATGATCTCCGCCGTCCCTCACCAGACGGAGCTGCCGAAGTCGTCGATCACCTGCCCGGCCGACTCGAGCGACTCCTGCCCGACGGAGGCGCCGGTATCAAGGGAGGCGGGGAGGTCCTTGACGGCTCGGGAGGCGGCGTCGCGGATCGCCGCCGTCTCCTTACCGAGGCCGGCGCGGAACTCCTCCAGGTCACGGCGGTTGGGGGGGGTTGCAGTGGCCGCCGCCGTCGGCTGGCAGGCCGTAGTTGGGTGGGCAGAAGTTGGCGGCGGTGACGCTGATGGAGGTGCCAGCGCTGCATGACTTGAGATCCTCGTCGATGCGAGGCGACAGCGGGGCTCGCTTCTTCTTCGACGCCTTCTTCCGCCGCCGCCGCCTCCGGCGGTTCTGCTTGGATCCGGAGTCGTTCTCATGGATCGGATCGGAGGCGGAATTCTCATGGAACGGCGAGAAGGGACAGCGACAGAGCCCAATCTGTGTGGCCCAGGTGAAGTAGATAACAATCCCTCTTTCTCTTTCGTTTTCTAAACCGTGGCTGAAACAGAGATCGTAAGATTTGATCTCCTCCTTCGTTTCACTGATGAGAAGGAGATCCTCTGAGTCCTTTCCTCTGGTTGGTGAATCCAATATGTGGCCCGCCGTGATCAGACAACCCTGATCTTCTCATGTTTCCTGATGAAATAGAAGTCAAACCATCCCTGACTACTAACTCCGGCAGATCTCCATTAGAGCCAAAGAAGAAGTGGTTTCTTCTCTGCATTGTTAATGGCTCGAAGGCACAACCACAAGGACAAGAAAATATAGAAGAGAAGCAGACGTGAAGAGGCCGTAGAGAAAAGCTCGTGCTGATAACGTGTTAGAATAGGGAGGGAGAGAGAGCTCTTATTCATTAGATCTGTGTGTACATAATGGGGGGAGGAGGATCTTATTTATAGAATAAGATTGCTTCCTCCCCAAGCAACCTAATAAGGAAAACCCTAATTCTTAGTAATCCCTTTATCTCATGTAGGTCCCAATGTGGGCATCCACATATGATAATACATCTTATAACAAAAATGGTATTGTTGAGTTTCAAATTGAATTATCTTAGCTGAGGATGGTTTTTGATCTTCTTATTTGATAACAGTGCAGAATCAATGGTTGGGGAAACCCCACAAACTGATACCAAACCAAAGAATGCGGCTCAATCATCTGCCGCCAGCAGAAAAGGCCATAAAGGGAAGCAAGGCGTGAAGAACTGAATCAAGATCATACAAAAATACCCATGTTGGTATTTTTTATAAGAAATCATTAAAAATGAACAGCATTGGTTATGATTTGTTTGCTGCCCTGCTGGTTGTTTCTTATGTTGTTTTTTTTTTCTTTGTAAGTCTGTAGTTATTGTGCTTCCTTTAAATGTACCCTTGTGTGAGTCTTTTATGAACCATGATACTTAAGTAGGCAGCGTTGATTATGAAATCTCATATTGAAACTATTAGATGCCACTGATATTTTGGATTAAGAATGTGTCTGGTTTAGATTTTTTTTATTGTTCGCATTTAAAGCTGAATCCTGTAATTATAGGGGGTGATATTGGTGGATTGAATTTGACATGGGTTAGAATAAACTCAAATTTGCCTCATCATGCACGTACATATCTCTTACTTGTACTTGACTTGTGATGGATTTATGGTATGGAATACCAAATTTACCCCACAAAGAGTACAGGTGGATTGATGCTTAAAAAATATACTATAACATATAATCCAACCCATAAGGCAAGATCGAAACCTGTGCCACCACAAGCATTACTCTTCAAATGTCTTATACCGACTATGGTAAGCAAGTTCCGTTTATAATGTTTGAAATGTCGGATGAGTTTGTGCTTTTGTTGATGTTTGTTCGTGTGGATTGGTGATGTCTTTGTTTGCTTTGTTCTCTCTAGATGAAGTGTATATATATATATATATATATTTATAGGGGGAATCTTATCCGAGCACCCGTGCTCACGATAAGGTGAGCACTTTGTATCAAAACATTAGTAGGGATCAACTTATAATCTATCCAAGTGGGCCATAACATAAGTACCTCCCGTGATATTCACTGATATTAAGTTTGGCACTCATTTTGGACTATGAAAGCAAGTCGTTAATTAATCAAGTGCTTATGATAATGATTTGATCCTCCATCATCGTTGAACGATCAGTGGTGGAAAGATCTTTCAATCCCCCCCATCCCATCCCCAAGTGGGGCCCCTAATGGGTTTCACTAGAAAGTGGTGCTCACCTTATTAGAGGGCTCCTATATATAAAGCAGATATAAACATTTACCCATTATTTTGTAACTTATTTAAAAAAATATTTTAATGTATAATTGTATCCGTTAGGCAGAACTCAAACTAGTGACCTCACAGTTAAGTACTCTCTTTAAATGTTTTATACCAACTATAATGTGCTTGCTTAGTATAAAATCATATAAACTAGATACAAGCAATGCAACGTTGGGTCACTTATGGGTGGATAAATGTGGGGTGGATCGGGGGCCATCAAAATCCAAAGCCAAACTGAACCTGATTCTCCACTTAAAGAATAAATTTGTAATGTTTATCAGAAAATTTAAATATTCATTAATAGAGTACCTGATATTGTGTCCAATTTTTCGGAATTATCTACGCTAGTTTTTAGTGTCACAACTTATTTACATGCAATATTCAACTGGAATAATCATTTACATGTATGGTTGCCCTGAATGCAATTTTTATATCAGGGTAGAGACTGCCATGTTTTATGTATATGTATAGATTGAGTACAGTTCCTTTTGAGTGGTTTCCTAACTTTTAATGGTTTCAATCTATTTATCTTGTGATTTTAAGGGCTGGCCTTGACTCTCTGTTGATGTCCCCTTATTTAGGAAATGCCGGGTGGCCATTTCAGTAGACCCCATTGTGCCTTGCTTTTGTTGTCCATTCAATGTTCTGATACAGGTTATTATATAAGGTGTCGTTCATTGTTGTATTAGTTGGTCATAGAAACTAGCTAAATCAAATCTTGAGTCTAGTTTCAGAAGAGCAAAACTTGGTCCAAAGGTTGAGTCATGGGATGAGATTAATCGGCCCATTGTTCAATTATTATTCTTTTAAATGGTAATAGTAGCTTTATTAAAGTCAATAATGATAATCATACTGAAATTAAAGAGATGATACACTCCATTGTTATCAAAGACTAATGGCAGAACAACAAGCAATCCAACATCGTCGTTCATTCGAGCCACAAGATGAACCAGCTAAACGCTTTTGCAACGCGAGCCCGAGACGTGTAAGTAAACCAACATTTACCATACACAATTCTATCTAACTTTGATTCTTGAACATTGACTACAGCCTTTACAGTTTAAGAAGATCCTTGGCTATCAATCCCTTCAACTCTGCATTTGGCAGTCAATCCCTTCAACTCTGCAATTACATGTGAACATTCTACAAAAGGATCTTCATTCCTAATCTTTATCCATCAGTTTCCTTTAGCGCCACCATTTTTGTCATAGTTAACTTAGGCCCGGTGGCCCACTCTCAATGCCCCCTAAATCTCTTTTTGCTACAGTCTCATCTAACAATTGAGCCCCTATTTCATTTTTTTTAATAACTTGTCCAACATATTCCATTTCCATCTCCTTAGAAATTTACAATTTCTATGATGTGTGTAATTATGTCATTTATAAGTTGACTTCATTTCCACAGTAAACCTATTATTCACTCAAAAACTAAAAAAAATTATAAGAAAACTTGAAGTATGAATGTGATTACGTAGTGATATGCTGTCTTTTTGGCTTAAGTATTTGTATAGATTTAGGATTATTCGAGTATTAATCTTATGTGCCTTAATACAATTTCTTTATCAACAAAGCCTTGTCCCAATTATATTGGGGTCAGGTACATAAATTTTTCTTCTCCATTATGATTTGTCTTGAACTAGATCTTTAGATAAGTTGTACTTTTTATATTTTTACCATCTCCATCCACATTCTCTTTAGCCTACTCCTTCATGTGCTTTACTCTAGTTTGATAGGACAAAATAACATAAAATCTAAGAGTCCAGACTATTAATCTAGATTTTCTTTCCTTCATAAAATTGGTGGTTACTAGAATCTCAATCTTATTCTTCCAAGTAAATAAGTAATACATAAGTAAAAGTAGATATTTAATGAACACTTTCATATATAGTAGCAAGATTAATACGCTGTTTCAAAAATTTAAAACTAAAGATATTATTTAATTTCACCATTTATTTACGTTTTTGAGTGTTTATATATGCAATTGAAGTTATAATTTAATTAGAAGGAGAAGAAAGTGCTCTAAGTAAAAGTTGTTCTAAAATTACTTTTTTTAACGGCTATATCTAAGAGGTGAAATGTGTTGATCTATGAACATTTTGAAAAGAGGCTTTTAATATTTATCAAAAAAAGAAAAAGAAAAAAGAAAAGAGGCTCTTGATATGCTACATTTATTATTCAAACAAGTATTTCTCTCTTCTTTTTTAAGAAATCCCTCAAAATCCCTCTCCCTTCCACACAAACAAAAATCGATATCTTCTACTAGCGATTATATTTGATTGTTTCATTTGTCCAATTACTCTGACATAGTTAAAGCTCTAAGTTCTCTTTTCTTGAGAAATTATTATACACCAATAACAAGATGTAAGAAATATGAAAATAAAATAAATAATATAAATACTCTAAATTAATATGGAACTATACAATTTTTACCTCATTAGTTTTCTCCAATGTCTTAATTACATTTTTTATTATACCTGCAAAAAGAAGAAAAAAAAATATAAAAATGATTATTAAAATTCTATTTATTAAATTAAGGATATTTGATAATAAAAATAATAATTTGACTCATCAAAATACATGAAAAGTATAATATAATTTGAGAGATACCAAAGTTTGGTGTACTTCATATTTTTTTCCTTTAAAGCACATTGAAAGTCTGCAATATATATAATAAGGTAAAAGCTAAAATATCAATAAAGACCATCAAGTGGATGTGGAAGGAATCACACATATATTATGTTACTTATCATGCATACTTTACTTTCGATTGGTTCATTATATGCAAACTAGGACTGTATTTCACGTAGTCAATTGATAAATTGCCACATCATCCATAGCTACCAGAAAAGTCAAATGTAGACTACAATTTATTTATCAAGTGAAAATAATTCAAATTCACATGAATTAGCACTAACCCCATTGTGCGAAGTTTTTTCTTCAATTAAAATCAAGTTTTTAAAAATGAAGAAAAAAAATCCAATTCTAATAATTTCTTATTTTTATGTTTACACCAAATATATTGTTGCGATATGAGAAACCAAACAATATATATATATATATATATATGGTATTATGAAAAAGAAGAATCTTCATATGTAAAGAGGAAAAGCCACGTCATTGTCCTTCACCACATGATAAGGAAATGATGAATAATAATATTCCCTAATATATATATATATATAGATACAGGAGAATCTCCATATGCATCTGTCCCTCACATTTTTTTCTGAGAACTCTAGATGGCTCCATCTATCACTCAGTTCAAGCATTGCAATACACATGGGACCTCTTGATAGGCACACACGTAAGTTGCAGTCAAATTCAAATTTACTGGACTGTTGGATCGACTCTATAATGATTTAAATGGAATGAATTTGTGGGCTACGGATGAATGAGTTAATAACCTAAAAATTAGAGTTATTTATTCCTGATCTAATCTAGTTTACTTTGACTAAAATAGAGTTTCTAAATGTGCCCTAAGAATATGTTTGATTAAATTTGTACTTATTGTTTTCATGTACCCTTGTATTTACATTATCACCAACAAGATTTGGGTGGGTGGGGGTGGCTTGCAAGTATGCATATAGCTTATTTTGGAGCCAACAAAAATTGATCCAAATTCGCCCCTTGTACATAAGGTGTGAGTTTGCTTCCCACGTCTTATGTTCAAAACCACCCCATATTTGCCCCATTATGAGCATTTGTGTGGCAGGGTTTAGTGGGCACCACATGAGGGATTAGTCTTGTTGGGTCAAAGACCTCAAGGATACCCACAATATTAAAGGAAAAAAAGGTCAATCCAAACTGCATAGTAGAAGGCTAAAGGGCCGTTTGGAAACTCTTGTCTAATTAATAAGAGCTAATTGGATTAAGGTTTAAAGTAAAAGCTTTGATTGTTAAGTCTTAATTTACAATTAGTCTATTTGGTAAAATTATAAAAAAATATCTTATTTCATGATTTAATTGGGGCCCACTATTAAGAATTTTGTAATTCGGGCCTACCTTTTACAAATAACAATATAGAGACCAACCTTTGCATCATTTTGAAAATTGAGGTTATTTACATCCAAAACACTTGTGAATTTTGCATTGCTAACCTTCATCGACTTTAGGTGAAAAAAAAGTAGTGCCCTTGTCTTATTTAATTTAGTGGCAAAAGCTCTAATTTATAAATAAGTTCTTAGAACAGAAAATGCAATTAGAGGTTTATCAAACACTCTTATATGCATATAAGCTCTAAATAATAAAATAAGAGCTAATTTTTAGAGTTACCAAGTCCCTCAACTTGGAGACTGTGATGATGATTATAACATGATGATAACGGTTTGCTCGAACTTAGTCTAAGAATATTTGATTTTTCAATATTTATCCATTGTATTATGAAAAGAATGTACAATCAACCCTAAGGGTAGCTCAACTGGTGTAACACCAAGATTTGCTTCCAAAAGTTGCAGGTTTGAACTGCGCTACCACACTGAGGCTATAAAGGATTTAATCAGTTCTCTCTGGGCCTGAAGGGATTAGTTCCACTCAAAGGGCCGGAACACCCTCCGTTAGCGAAAAAAAAAAAAAAGTGCACAATGAATGGATTTCCTAAATCAATCCATTGACTTTTAAAGCATTCACAACTATGTCTCTTGTCTGGGTAGAAGGTACACACACACTCAGCGGAAGAATATATAATATTTACTACCAACACATATCTTTTATTCATGTGATAGATATCATAAGATAAGTTGGAGTATTTTACACATTTATTTTTTCAAAGTCTACATTTTATATCAAATCACCGTCAACTTTGTTTTCTTTGTATCTATTTTCTTCGGTAGATGTTAGATTATTCTTTGTTAATTAACTATGAGACTTATTGATACTCGAAACCCTATTTTATTATTGTTTCAGAAAACACAATTTGACATTATAGGTTGCATTTTATTGGTAGTTTTGAGCCATGACAATATATAATACTCTGCCACAAAAAGAGAAAATTTTTCCTATGGATGTCTTCACTTGCGAAAAGCAATTTTTTATAGGCCACTGTTTTAAAAATTACCTTTTTTGACACATGTTTAATGGTTGTATTGATCTCTTCAAGAAAATGAGTCAAGAACCTGGACCCTCCTAAAAGATACTCTTTTTGGCACATGTGTATTGCTTTCATTTTTCTGATGGGGAAATGAGCCAGGAACATGTGCTGCTGCATCCATGAAAGGTTGAGAGTTTGACAGACCCACATTGCTCTCGCCAAGGAGATATGCTCAAAAATATCACCTATAATTTTTTTTTATCAAATCGACATTCTAACTTTTGATTGAAACCATTCATATAACAAGTATAGGATTTGGAGAAATTAGGGATTTCCTGATGGTGAAGGCTTCCACTTTTATATTGTTCACTAGATTTTTGGTGAGTGCCTTTACCTTTCCCACTTTTGGCTATTGAGCCAAGTCAGCCATAAAAAATAAAAAAGGAGGATTGGAGACTTTTTATCCACAGTTTGGATTGAGAATTTATTTATTGTCGATTGGTGATAGTAGAGGTATAATTCAAAGTTCTGAACTTTATGGGTTTGTGGAGGTCAATCCACTAGAATTTATTTATTGTCGATTGGTGATAGTAGAGGTATAATTCAAAGTTTTAGACTTTATGGGTTTGTGGAGGTCAGTCCACTAGAATTTATTTATTGTCGATTGGTAATAATAGAGGTATAATTCAAAGTTTAAAACGTTATGGGTTTGTGGAGGTCAGTCCACTATGAGTACCAGGGCCCACGGGTCCCCTATGTGTGGAACCCCCTCTCCTACCAAAGGTTAGATCATTGGTGCCCATGCACTAACAGTGGCAACTCTATAATGAAAACTTGATTCCCACGTGTAGTGGGATCCCCGTGTAATTGTACATCCGCTTAGGCCAAGAATATTCCATTATTTGTCAAATCTAATGATATCATCAATTCCTTTTAAGGGCACAATTATTAATAGATGAGGATTGTGACAAATCCCTGGATTTGAGAATTCTTTGCTGCCATAAATTTGAGGATTTTTCAATGAGGATCACACATTTATATCCAAAAAAATGAGGGTTTGTGTAACACTCCGACCCGATTTGATCCGGATTAGTGGGTAATTGCGTGCGATTTTGTCGTTAAATGTGTTTTGATTTTTGCTTTTCTTTGGCTTTGAGTCTTGGAGAGATCGTTTGGGTTGAGTTGACTTGGTTTAGGTAGTTCGAGCCCTTTTTCGTAATTTTGGCTTTTGATTGACCTTGTCAGTTTTGCGTCATTCTGACGTCATCGGGTGTATTTCGTTGAGCTTGTCGATCTTCGTAACTGCCTTGGCTCCGAATGATTTCGTTTGCTCTTGTTGGATCGTCAGTTGACTCAAACTGACATTTGTGTTATCTGTTTGGACTTATGTGTAATTTGGACTCATGTTAAGTTATAAATATCCTACCTACTCTCTCTCTCTCTCTCTCTCTCTCTCTCGATCGTTCTATGCCTCTCTCAGCTTGTCTCTCTCTCTCTCTCTTTTAGCTCTCTTTCTCTCTTTCCTTCTCGGTTCTATTTCGTGAGGGAGGAAGAAAGGAGCCAAGTTGTGTGTGTTTCCAGTGGACTGAGCCAAAGCAACGACGTAATTTCGTCTGTGAGGCAAGTATAAGCACAAGTAGTATGAACACCGATTGGTAGTGTTTTGATTGTTTGTATATTACTCTTTGTTGTATGCATCAGTGTTAGACAGCCCTATTGTGTTAGTTTTGCTGTTATTTCCCTGTTTTCGATCGAAACATTTGTTTTCTGTATGTTTGTAACTGTTCCAGAAAAATGACTCCGTGCACTCATGGCTACACCGTGAAATGTGCTACGGCTAAGCCGTGAAATGGCTTACGGCTAAGCCGAGACTCAGCCGTAACCCTAACCGTAGAACAGTACAGGGTGACATCTGAAAATAACTGAGAGTTGGCAAAATGCTACTCTTCTACGGCCCAGCCTGATCTAAACCGTACATTGTACTACGGCCAAGCCGTGGACCAGGATACGGCTGCGCCGTAGAGTAAAATATGGTTGAGCCGTAAATACGAATGAACATTTTGGGGAACCTCGGCTCCGCCGCAGTGCAGATTACGGCTAAGCCGTAAGATGCCTACGGCTAAGCCGTAAGGTCACCTACGGCTACACCGTGAGATCCTGAGAAAGGAATAAAAGGACTAGGTTTAAGAAAGAGACTATATATGACTTTCATGTTAGAATGTAGCTAACCTGAACATGCCCAATGGAATGTTTGAAGGACATGAATGATCTCAAGGGCTGTGAATCATTCATGACCGTTATCCAGTTGTTTAGCACCTCCCCATGGGTGTTGGTTTAAGGGACTTCGGTGCACATTCCAGACACTGCAACACTAGACAATGGTGCATCGGACAACTTAAAACTACATCAACATGCACGGTTAAAAACACTGGATAAATAGGTTAGGATTGGCTTGTAATTGACCTTGATTTGTAAAAGTACTTGGACTTGGATTTGTACAGCATATTGACTTCGGTTATGCCCTCTTATGTGTTCTGCGCTGGACCTCTCGATTCTGTGGGAAATGCAGCAACCCCAAAGCGAAGCCCGGGCGGGACCATTCTATTACTGTGTTTCTAGCATTGCTCCGGTGGAGTACTTGAGTCAGTGATTATGTGTTCTTGGTATCAGTGCTTCTTTTATTGCTTATTCGCACTCAGTATCAGTATCAGTATATGTGATGCACTTCCTATCGTTCGTTTAGTGTGATATGTGAGATCTGTATGTAATATGTGATATGATTGATTGATTGAGGTGCATCATCCGATTTGATTGTGATTGGTATATGGCACTACTGAGCCTCAGCCTCAGGATACCCGACGGGGTTGACTTTGGTTTAGTTTATGTGTTTGCCTCTGCAGAGTGTTCTGTCCTGGGACTCCGGACCCCGGACCCCGGGAACTAGAGACCCATGCGTATCCTGGCCCGGTCGCTGGTGTTCTCATCCCGACTGCTCTCGAAAGGGAGAATATGACCAATGTAGTAGCCACTTTGACTGTTATCTGTTTATGATTCTGATAGCATGCTTATTCATTTGCACAATTTGCTTAGTATACGAACATGTTTACTATGGATCTTGCATTGTGACCATTGCTCATTATTAGACACAATTCGTGTTATCTTCTTGTAGCTTATATTTTGCTAAGTCGTTGTACTTATGAGTTGTTTTTGGGTGTTGCAGGCTCAGATCCCTCTCCCGATCCTGCGTCGGTCGACCCGACTCCAGGAGAGGCGCGCGAGGCCCCCTCCGGCCTAGAGGAGTGGACTTGATTCATCCTCCAGAGTACGGTTTGCATCATTTTGTTTTTCCCATTCTTTGAGTCTGAGTCTATTTGGGGGATTTTTCTGTACTTGTACTGTGGGCTTGATTGATATCTGTATTTTGATTTTTGTGAGCCCTCTCTATTGTCATACGTTCTTGTAATTTTTCTTGTCATCAGTTAATGCTTTTGTAATCCATTATGTCTTTTGGTATGTTTTGGTATGCCTTGATACGTACAGCTTCCGCGTATAGTTGTTTGCATGTGTGAATGATCCCTTGTGTGTGTATGCTTGGACGAGGTCTAGGTGTACATGCATGGGAGTACGTGTGTCATTAGTTAGACTTTCTCTGACCCCCCGGTCCTTGGGCTCGGGTTGTGACAGTTTGTCCTTGTCAAATGTGGAGTTTCCAAATCCACAGAAAAAATTAGCGAGGAATCTCTAAGGATCTGATCTGGTTGCCAACCATGACCTTATTTTTAGAAAAAAATGTAGAAAAAGTAGGTCAAGGATACTGTCCCAGTATAAATCTAGACTGTGGGTAGTTTTCCTCACCTTTTCTCCTCAGCCAAAAATATTTGAAGCAATTTATGTTGGAGGACAAGAGAGACTCTATTCCACATTTTAAAGGCGGTGTTTTGAAGTTTTATTTCTTGTAACTGATTAAATCACTCTAAAACTAAGAATTGAAAACAAATCAGAGTGCAAAGGTGATTTTCATCTCAAAGCAATAACTGAGAATCATATTTTGCTGGGGAAGTAGCTTTGTGCTGTTCAAAGGGTTTTTCAATGGTTGAAACAAACTGAACTAAATCAGAATAATTCGAGTGAAAGTTTGTTCAATCTCATCTTATTAGATGTCAAAACTTCCCCACTTTGGTCACCTTGATTCTCACTGGAGTGAGAACAAAAAAAAAATGTGAACCAAAAAAAAAAAAAAAGTCAAGATTTCCCCACTCTGCTCACCTTGATTCTCACTGAAGTGAACTTCTCAAGAAATATATATGGTTTCGATATGTCTGACATGATCATTTGCTGATGTGCACATAGGAGTTTTTGTATTGACTTCTTTTGACCCATGTAGGCCACACCTTTCTTGATCCTAGAGATTGACCATCACACCATTGTTTAAACTTGTAAGAAATGGTTGCACAGTGTAATCCGTAGTTATCACTGCTAAAAATTTTAACCACAGCCTGCAAGTGGTTTAAGAAAAAGTGTTGGTGGAGTTAACCCTTGTCAACTCGAAGTGTTTTCCGTTTTGAGACAGCGGAAGCAACCGTCGCGATTTGAGATTCGTGTGATTGGGGCCCAAGAACACTGCATGTGTTGTTGTATCCATGAGAGGTCACTCTTAAGAGTTGTGTATAGGTGTGTGTTTTTTTCATTTTGTGGGCCTGGGAGCTTCAAAATAAAAGAGCCTACACAAGTGAAAAAAAAAAAAAACCAAGAAAAGCGCCTTAGCATAAGGGGAGCCTACACAGGTGAAAAGAGAAGGACAAAAAGTAAAAAATATTTTTCTTGGTAGTTGACACATGAGACTGCAAGACCCATGTTGCTCTTCCCAAGGAGATATACTCAAAATATCCCCAGTAACATTTGATCACAGTGAGATTCTAACTTATGGTTGAAGCTATTCATACAACAAACGTTGGATTGGGAACTTTTTGTCAACGGTTTGGATTGAGAATCCGTACTAGAGACTTTTGAGGATGCACCTGATAATTTCTCCTTACTTTTCTTTTTCCTTTTTTTCCTTTTCCCTTTTTAAAAGGTCTCATATTAAGTGGAAACTCTATGGGAAAACCTGATTCCCACATGTATGTATTCGGATCCCTATGTAAATGTACATCTGCTGAGGCCAAGATTCCATCATTTGTCAAATCTAATGATAAGATTAATTCCTTTGAGGGTACATTTGGTAATACATAATGATTGTGAGAAATCTGCAGATTTGAGAAGTCTTTACTACCACAAATTTGAAGATTTTTCATTGAGGATTTTACATTTATATCTACATGTATCAGTGTATATAGCAAAGAAAAATTGTCAATATGTAAATTTGCAAGCAGAGGATTTTCAAATCCTACGGGGAAGGGTCAAACCTAAATATCCTAAAAAATGAGGGTTTTCACTTGTCAAATGTGGATTTTCCAAATCCTCAAAGAAAATTAGTGAGAAATCTCCAAGGACTTGGTTGCCAAACATGAGATTACTTTTAAAAAAACAGTAGAGAAAATAGGTCAATGATATTGTCTGCAATACAAATCTAAACAGGGGTTAGTTTTCCCCACCTTTTCACCAAAGTATTTAGAGGCATATACGTAGGAAGGCAAGAGACTCCATTCCATATTTTAAAGAGGGTGTTTTGAAGTTTTATTTCCTTGTAACTGATTAAATCACTCAAACAACTAAGAAATATTGAAAGCAAATGTGAGATGCAAAGGTGATTTTCATTTCAAAGCATTAACTCAGAATCATATTTTTCTAGAAGTAGCTTTGTGCTGTTCAAAGAGTTTTTCAATGGTTGAAACAAGCTAAACTAAATCAGAATAATCTAAGTGGAAGTTGATTCAATCTCATCTTATTAAATGTAAAAAATTTCCCCACTCCGGTCACCTTGATTCTCACTGAAGTGAACTCCCCAAGAAATATATGATTTCGATGTATCTGGAGACTGAAAGGATCCTTTGCTGATGTGCACATGGGAGTTTTTGTATTGACTTCTTTTGACCCATGTAAGCCCCACCTTTCTTGATCCTGGAGATTGACCATCACACCATTGTTTTAAGTGTTATCTTCTGAGACAAGGTTTGAGACACTTTATTAGACCAGCCAATATACATCTGCCCATATAAGTAGTGCAACAATATGTCAGTTTGTTTTGTAATTTTGTGACAACAGATTCTAAAAGATAATCAGAAACAGGAAATTGAAAATTCTTCGTTTTTTAATTGCTCCTAGAGTGTTTTAGTTGCAAATAAAAAGGGTAAAATAGAATACAAAGGTAGAGAGAATGAAATTCCAATACATAGTAATTGTATGACTCAACACACAAAAAACAATAATAATAAAAAAAGAATTAGTATCAGCTATGGTAAAAACCTTTATGTACAGGAACTCCGATTCATTCTCCACTTCATTTTAGAGCCATATACCGTATGCAATGAGAGTGACGCAAGCCTTTAAATTGAAAACTGTAAAAATTGGACTTCAATAGTACAACCAAATGGTTTATTTCATTTTTCACATAAATTTAATGGTGCATATGGCTCTAATTAGAGTGAAGGCGAAAATTTTAGGTTAGTAATTGTAAGGGACTTAAAGCCCTTTGGTGATTACAACAACTGTTTCAAATGTAGAAAAAAAAAAAAACCACAGTAATATAAGAAGAAACTTATAAATTCAAACTTATAGAATAAAATCAAGGCTAGTGTTCATCACTATGTCCTTAAGATAAAATTCATCTATGCTATGGTGTTCACTGTGTACAGACGTTTGTCTCCTATGATACAATGATCTACGCGATACAGAAGTAGCACTTCAATCTGTGTTGCCTAGCGAACAGAATTGCGTTGTTTATCTCTCAAACAAATAGTGAATGCTGAAGAACTTTGATGCTCAAATGTAGAAACAAAATGGTTTTAAATAGATGAACTGGTGACTGTTCTGCAATAGTCACTAATGAACAGATGCTTTTGTTCGGTTTTGTAAAAACAAAAATAATGCAACAACATTTGGTGGAGACACAATTGTTGGACCATTCGGAGAAGACACAACTGTTGGACCATTCGGTAAAGACACAACTATTAGAAATTAGACACAATTGTTGGTAAAAGTATTTTCTCCAAAAAGATAAAATTGGGAAGCCATCTACACGGAGGCCCATGACCCAACCTAACCTAACCCGACTTGCCAGCCGGCCTGTTGGACAGTGGCGGCGCCTGCATTGTGTTGATTGTGGTGTCGTGTAGGTCCTTCTTACAGGATAAAATATGGGTGCCCTTTGAGGCCCAAATCTAATTAGCAAACTAAAGGTATACAAACACATACATACCTCATTTAGTTATGTGGAACTTCTTCTTTTCATTACCAACACAAAGCAACTTTAACTAGTCACTTTTGCGGTTAATTTCTCATTCACTTCTTAAATGGTTTTTAACTAAATAATAGTTTGGTGTTATTCCCCTTGTGTAGGAGAACACATTAATACTTGGACCTGCCTCAAAAGATGTGTGAGACCTACACTTGTTATGGTTCAAAGTTGCCCAAAAACCAAAGTTAAAAACCTATTTTTCCAACAATCCCCCCACATGAATGAAGATTAGCTGTATTATAATGTAGATGATAATGTTGACATGAGAGAGAGAGAAAGAGAGAGAGAGAGAGAGAGAGAGGTACTGTATAGGGAAAGTTAGCTTTTGGCCTTGAATCTTCTTTTGTGAAATTTTATCGGATTTATTTGCTAACTGGTGAACACGATGTTTTTGAACCATTTAGCGTTTGTGTAAATCAAGACAATAGAACTCACACAGTTACTTCCTTGACGGAGTTCGTTATCAAGATTGTGTTCATTTTGGCCCTAAACATACTTGGTTTTCATGAGTGCTTTAGAGAATTCAACCATAAAAATTCTCATGGAAGCAGCTTTTTCATACTTACATGGGTGACTTCTTATTAAGAGTATCCTGCTATACCCTACTTGAATTTTCAAGCTATAAAAATTATTAAAAGCATGGCTTATCCTAAGCAACGCTGTATGCATCACTGTGTCATCTACGAATGAGAAAGAAAGAGTATCTCTATAGTGATTATACTAGGTCATATACAACTTGGTTGTCCTATTGAACCTAGATCTTGGGATCTCCAATCAGCTAGGTTGGGTTGCCATTATGTCGACTTTTAAGTGATAGGTTTTAAACTCATTCTCCTCGATGAGTTGTATACTAGCTCTTTGGTCAAATGTTTTGTTAACGGATCTGCAATATTCTCTTTTGACCGTATATAATTAATGGATATGATTCCATTTGAGAGCATTTGTCGTACGTCATTGTGTCTATGATGTATATGTCGAGACTTGCCATTGTACATTTTACTTTGTGCCCTACCAATTGCAGATTGGAAATCGCAATGTATATAAATTGCAGGCATTGATTTGGGCCACATAGGAATATCTTCTAAGAAATGACGAAGCCACTCTGCTTCCTCTCCTGCTTTATTTAAAGCAATGAATTCTGATTCCATGGTAGACCTAGCAATGCATGTTTGTTTAGTTGACTTCCATGATATGGTTTCGCCTCCAAGTATAAACACATATCCATTTGTAGATTTTGAATATTTTATATCAGATATCCAGCTTGCATCACTATAGCTTTTTAGTACAGCTGAATATTTCATACAGTGCAAGCCATGGTTAAGGGTGTATCTCAGTTGTCGAAGAACTTAAGGGTCGCTTTCCACATAGAATTGCAGAGCCCCAACAATTGCATTTGATTCATCTGTCCTGAATGTGTACTCTGTGGCCCCACATCAAATGTTCCCAATCAAAAGCCTCAACGGCTCTTTTGATTCAGTCAATATGTAAGTTGTAGGAACCTGAGAATAACAAAGATGCTAAAGTGATTTTTGCAGAGAGCAGTTCTATCAGCCTTGCTGCAAATCCAGTTCTTTCATAAACTATAAATCAAACACACTACAGTGAGTTTAACAGCGAAAGTTTTCAAAGGAAAAAAGAGGTCTGAGCAAATCAGCATCACTGGAGTTCACCAGCCTCGCGCAAATTTCTCTAGGACTAAACATAAACACCAACAATTTATGACTTATGCATGTCAGGTATTCCTCGTAAACTATTTTACTGCAAAGCCAAACTTGAATGAATCTTCTCCCCCTTTTCTCCTCATCCAGAGACCCGCACTTGTAACCTCTAAGTCGCTCTTGGCACTATGATTGCCTTCATTGGGTGGAGTTTGTGAGTGGTTAGCAGAACGGTGTCTACATTGTCTTCCTCTCCTCCTTCCAGTCTCCACTGGAACTCCTGCACTAATCTACCAATGGATGTGCATGAAATCAGCATTGCCTGCAAAGCTCCAGCACAGACTCTCTTCCCCCCTCCAAAAGCCATCGTCCTGAACAAATCCATATCATCCTTGCCTTCAAGAAATCTCTCCGGCTTCCACTCTTCAGGCTCAGGCCACTCCTTTCTGTCCATGTTGCATCCATAAATGTTGATGGCAATCTGCAAACAATTTAGATTTCATATAGTTAGTGGTGAAAAACAGCTGAATTTTCAAGCCATGTCAAACTGCAAAGAGTAAAATGCTTATTGTAGAAAACTTGAAGACTACATTTTTTATAAATCAACCCTATACATTTCACTATCAGAAACATCGACAAATATAGTAGAGGATGAGGTGAAAGTAGGAAACTTAATCGAAACCAAACTCCAGTTCATATCTATTACTCCATTCAAATTTCAATTTGGACTTATATCAAAATATAATTCATACCAAAATACACCGTAAAACATATCTAACACTCGTAACCACTAATGATATGGAAAGCAAAACAATTCACCTCACTCCCAGAAGGGATGTTGTACCCGCCCAGTCGGGTATCTTCATGTGCATATCTTAGAGGAATGACTGGGACGGGAGAATGCCGTCGCAAGGTTTCATGGAAAACAGCATTCAGATATGGTAGCTGTGGTAGATGCTCCTCTGTAACCTTCTGATTCCCACAAACTTCTTGAATTTCTCGGTAAAGACGGTCCTAAAACAGCAGTAAGAATCAGAAACAAATAACACTAAAAAGGCAGAGATGAGAAGCAATGCAGTAAGCAGAGATTGACACCTGATGCTTCGGATTCTTTGCAAGTTCATACATAGCCCATTCAGTTGTGACCAAAGTTGTATCAGAGGCCTCGATTATGGCTTCCCAAACCAACATCGTCAGTTGTTTTTCTGTCAGTGTATTCCCTTCTGATAAGAGGAAGTCGACGTAGCAGTCTATGTTCTGTTTGAGACCACAATTAACAACAGCAGAATTAATAAACTGATTACCTCATTAACAGAAAGAAGGAAAGAAGAAGAAGAAGAAGAAGAAGAAGAAATTGAAGTAGAATGGCCACCTTTCCTGAAGCAACTCTTCTCTTTTGTTCCTCAATCAGGGCCTTAGTAACTGCGGCCTTGCGAACAGCCATCTGCTCAATTTTCATTTCAAAGCTCCTGTTAGGAACCCATCTCAGATATGGGAAGAAATCTCTCCAGTCCACCTCAATTGCACCCATCATTGGATCAGTCACTAACACATCAAAAATTTCCTGTTTCGAAAATTTGACTCCAAGCTCTTCCACATAGACGGATCCTACGTCTTTGCCCAAAGCCTGCAAATATCATTTTGTTCCAATTATTGTGTCTCTGATACCAATTGTTGTGGCTCTTCAGTCTCTGGCTAACCCAGTGGACTCATTCGGCTAAACCGGAATACAAGACATAAACCCAACACCAACAATGTAAACAACTTTGTTGTTTTCTTTTCAATAGAATTAAATCTCAAAGATCATTTCAATAAGTAAACCTACTTGTTTTAGAGCTAACCGAAAAAGTTCAGCCTTGAAAATCTCTCTAAGGTTTACTGCTTCTAGAGGATTGTCCTTGGCCTCAGCATGCAATTGGTTTAAACTGTTCTCTATCATGGTGTCTCTGTGCCTACGATTTCGCTTCTGATATGCACGCACAAACAAAAAAAGAAAAATTCAAAAACCACAGAAATTGTTGCTTCAAGAAGCAGTAGGAGGCTAGTTTTTGCAAGCATTCATATGTTCTGTTTGAAAAGTTTGTTAATAACGAGAGAATTTTATAATACACACCTGAGCATTTGCTCCCAGAACACTTGTTAATATATACCGTTTTACCATCTTATGGAAATCACCATAGTCACTCATTGCAACCATATTTTTATTGGATGTAAGTAATGTCAATGCTTTGGAAAGCTTCCTTGTCGAGATAGAGGAGAATCTAGTCACCATGGCCTACAAAAAAAAAAAAAAAAAGAAGCAAAAGTCAATCAATAAAAGTATCCCATTGACCATAAATTCATGCTAATTCATCACATTCTAAGCATGACTCTAAGCATATTTAAAAAGACTAGCCTATGAACAATTGGAAATAAATTTACAAAAAGACAAATAGTCCAAAAAATATTTAATTGAAATATAGGAGAAAGCATGCCATTCTAATTTGTTAGTATCGTTTTCTCTGGATTCTTACTTATGATGAAATTTAACAAAAGTTGATGGGCAGGTGTCAATCATGCTTCATTTCTTTGTCTTTCATGGCTCGAAGTGGCACGTCAAACTCTCATACAAATCAAAATGTTGAACTAGATTTTAAATCCAAATTATTGATTTCCTCCTTCGATTAAGAGGCTTACATCCTCTATGGTGGCCGAATTTATTATGCGTATTCCAAGAGCTTGGAGTGAAAAGGAAGACTCAGGGGAACTGAGGAATATCAAAGCCACAACTTACAAATCAAAGCTCCGTACTTCCATAACTTGGTTTTCTTGTTTTGATGGTCTATTTCCTTTGTAAAACTTTTTTCTTTGTACAATTCATTTTTAAATTAAACTTCAGGTATGTTTGTTTGCATAGAGTTTAATTCCAATGAATTCTAAGAAATATATCTCTAAAAGTGATTAACATTGAAGAAAAAACAAAGTTGAAGTTCTATAGTGGCCATCAAATAATATCTCATTTAATGGAAAGTGGATTAAGGGAAGATGGAAACTGAGTAGCTATCCATCACCAAATATTCAAGTCTTTCGAAAGTCATTGTCCACTGGCCCACTCACTGATACCCTTCATCCTTCCACTCTTTAATAATCCTTTGTTGCAACCCCTTTTATCATGATTCTTGGTAACACTATTCCATGCAAACAAACAGGCCTTTATGGTCAACCTAAAAAAAAAACCCACCTTTGATTGGATTATACAAGTTCTTGATTGGATTTTCCAAGTTCCTTGTCTTGACTTGAGCTCGAGAATCCGCAAATTAGTGTAATTTCTGATGTGTGATATGCATACTCCCGTGAAATCCCCACCTATATTAAAGTTCAAACGGAATGTCACAAGGGGTATTCATATTTTGACACATGTGAGGTACGTACTTAACCGGACATTTGTCCAAGTACTCTGTACACAGAAGCCTGTCAATATCAACTATAGTTTTCAACAACATTCTGATAAACAATTTAGTAGCATCAAACTAGGAAACAGTCCACACCTAGGCAATCAATATACAAAAGAGATGTATATATATATATATATATATCATAAGTATCAGTAACCTATATATCCTATCAGATGCTATAGACTTGTATGTATATCTATATGCATCTAGATACAAAGATGAACATCTGTACAGGTCTAGGCAAAAGTATAAGAACACTATAGATAGGGAAAAAAAGACGTACAAGTCTAGAACAACTATACAAGTATCAATCTATATGCATCTATTACAAAATGATCATGATCTCAAAATCCCCAAAGTACAATCCCTAGATAAGATTGTGTTGCACTCCGGTCAGTGGTCAGTTAGAGGACCTCTATTGTCTACTTGTCAAGACCTAAAAGAAACGTTAGGGTCTCCTCCTTTGTCTCCTTGGTCTCTGTGAGACCGGAATTGGGATATGAGCCTGCAACATCAAATAAATAGTTGTGAATGAGACTATTCAATAAAGCATTAGCATAATTAAGGTAATATAAGTTGTGTCTAGTAGAATAATAAATAAAATAATTATAAGAGATCAATTAAAGTCCACTAGGCAGATTAGGCATGTGAATAATTCATGATTTTCGAATCAATACAGGAAAACTTAATCAAGTAGCTATTACATGTTGCTATATCCTCCCAGCAGGGATCCTATCAATGGTTAGCCTGCGCCTGGTTACATTTGGGTGCCTAGTGTCTAGGGTCTAGTATCCTAGATACCTACTATAGTGGTAAAACATCAATCTCTCCAAATTCAACATCGCCGAGTCTTATAAAGGTGAAGCTAAGTAGAGGTTGACTAATTTGAATCAATCAATATAAATTGAAAAAGATTTCAGTCTAATTTAATCAAGTTCCCTTGCAGTCTAGTTCAGTCATTCTTACTCAATTTGAAATACGAATTCAATATTAATGAAGCAATAACATAATCAATTAGGTCAGTATCATTGAGACAATGATTCAATAATGAAAAAACAGGTGCTACCCTTACCATGGATCGTAGGAGGTGATTTTAACCAAATTAGGTAGCCTTCTGAAAAAGTGGGGGGTGCTACCCCCAGGGTGCCAACATGATGCAGTTTAATGCTTGTATGCATAAAACTGGGCTGCAGGATATCCCTACGGCTAAGTAGTTCTGTACTTGGACAAACTCAACTATATGCTCATCTAGAATTGCTAGCAAGCTTGATAGAGGTTTGGGTAATTCCCTTTTTCCCCATTTGAAGCCTTTCACTTGTGAAGCTCTCCCATAGGGCTTTCAAATCACTTTCCTTAGTTGCTCACTCCTCAACCCTCTTGGTAGTGCAAGGCCCCTTTTAGATATTTTAATATTTGCGCCAAGACAGACGGTTTCTTTGATATAGTCAGGGAAGCATGGAGTATGGAGGTTTCAGGTACCCTTATGTCTAGGGTGGTCAAAAAGTTGAGAAGCTTGAAGGGAAATATTGAACAATGAGTGAAGGGGTAACTTTCTACGTCCACCAAAACTCAACTTGCTCAGTTGCAGTTGGACTCAATTCAGTAGCAGCATAATCAGGACTTTAGCAACTTTCAATTACAAGAGGATGAAAAGCTTGCTCAAACCGAGTTGGATAAAGTTCTTAGGGACAGCAACATATCAGACATCTAATTGGAAATGGTTCCAGTACTTCCCTCTGGTATGACCCATGGCTTCCTGCGGGATAGGTGGTAAACCTCACAACTAATAAAGTTGTAACTTAATCCTGATTGGGAAGAGGGTCAAAGTTCAACAGTTTGTGGGCTTAAATGGCTGGTGTCTTCCTCCATACCTGGCCCAATCCTTCACTCCTATTGCTTAGCATATCCACCAGTTGCCAACTCTTGAGTTCACTTTGAATGATAAAGTAGTTTGAACTTGTGAAGAGTCGGGGTCCTTTACCTTTTCTTTTGCTTTTCAGGTGGTTAGCTCTTCTAGAAATCATCTGGATGTAGTTTGGGTTTTGTTCATCTGGTTTAAGGGACATATGCTACAGCACTCAATCTGTGCCTGGATGGGTCTTTTGGTCAGGCTAAAAACAAGAGTTTTTCCGCGTTCTAGGGGAGTTCAGTGCGTGTGTAGTGTATCTTATGCAATGGAGATCGGGAGGACTTGTTAGATCTGGATCTAGCCAAGCACACACCACAACGAGGAAAAACTACCAAGCAATCACACACAAAGAGACACAAAGATTTACGTGGTTCGGCAAGATTGCCTATATCCACGGGCACAAGATTTCACTACTTAGAAATCTCTCTCTCACCCCCCTTACAAGGCTCTCAGTGTTCCCTTCCCTGGAGTTGCCCCTTAGCTCTCCCTCTGCTTGCCCCTTTCCTTGCCCTCTTGGTTACCCTAGAACAAGAAACCACAAAGAGAATATATATATGATGTTAACCCTAATCAACTGGGCCTTCCACTCAGGCCCAATAAGGACCTTTTGAGCCAAACCCAACAATCTCCACCTTGGCGAAAAATGTCCGACCCTTTGAAGAATTGTTGAAGTATTTGAAACACATACCTTGTGGGAACGCAATCCCACCATGACTGCACCCAAGGGAGATGAGGTGCACCTTCACTCTTTAACAAGAGGAAAGATTAAGCAAGTCCAAGCAATGCTTGAACTTCTCTGTAGTCACTGGCTTGGTAAGCATGTCAGCTGGATTATCATCTGTGTGAATCTTCTGAATGGAGATCTCACCTGTAGCAATTCAATCTCGAATTTTGTGATAGGTAACAGCTATGTGTTTTGTCCTTGCATGATATACCTGATTCTTTGATAGGCATATTGCACTCTGACTGTCACAGTGTAGTAAGATTGATTTTTGTTTGATACCCATGTCATTTACCAAACCTCTCATCCATATTGCTTCCTTAGAAGCCTCTGAAGCTGCCATGTACTCTGCCTCTGTAGTGGATAATGCAGTTGTAGACTGAAGCACCGATCTCCAACTTATCGGTCCACTAGCAAGTGTGTAGACGTATCCAGTGGTGGATCTTCTTTTGTCTAGGTCTCCTGCAAAATCAGAATCTACATATCCAACTACACACTCTGACCCCTGTTTTCTTTCAAACAGAATACCCAAGTCTTTGGTGCCCTTCAAGTACCTCAGAATCCACTTTACGGCATTCCAATGCTCTTTTCCTGGATTCGCCATGTACTTACTCACTACACCCACTGCTTGAGCTATATCTGGTCTAGTACAAGCCATGGCATACATCAAATATCCTACCGCATTTGCATACGGTATCCTGGACATTTCTTCAATTTCCTCATCATCGCTTGGACATTGTTTGGCACTTAAACTGAAGTGACTTGCAAGTGGAGTAGACACAGGCTTAGCATTTTGCATGTTGAATTTTTCAAGTACTTTTGAGAGGTACTTTTTCTGTGATAACCACAGCTTTCCAGCTTTCCTGTCCCTCCTAATTTCCATGCCCAACATTTTTGTGGCTGCCCCAAGGTCCTTCATGTCAAATTCTTTTCTCAAATGAGATTTGAGTTCATCAACTTTTGATATATCGTTACATGCAATGAGCATATCATCCACATAAAGCAGCAAAATAATAACAGAATTATCATCTAAAATTCTGTAATAAATACAACAGTCATACTCACATCGATGGTAACTGATCTGCAACATGTAGGAGTCGAAACGCTTGTAACATTGTCTTGGAGATTGTTTTAGCTCGTACAATGATCTCTTCAACTTACACACATGGTGTTCTTTTCCGACTTCCTTGAATCCTTCAGGTTGCTCCATGTAAATTGTTTCCTTCAAGTCACCATGAAGGAATGCTGTCTTTACATTCAATTGTTCGAGCTCCATGTTGAACTATGCTACCAATGCCAACAACACCCTGATAGAAGTGTGTTTTACAACTGGGGAAAAGATCTCATCATAACCAACCCCTTCCTCTTGGGAGTACCCCTTTGTTACTAAACGTGTCTTGAACCTTGGTTCTGCATTTTCTTGCGAAGCTTCTTTTCTCCTAAACACCCATTTGCAGCCAACTGTTGTTCTGTCTTTGGGTTTAGGAACTAACTCCCACACTGAGTTCTTTTGGAGAGATTCCATCTCATCCATCATAGCACCCATCTAACCTTGTCTTTCACTGCTTTCCATAGCTTCTTGAAATGAGGTCGGATCACCACTGCTGGTAATAAGAGCAAAGTGTACTTCATCCGCATCCCATCCATACCGTTGAGGTGGCTTGATGGTTCTCTTTGCCTTTCTTTGTGCTAAACTTGAGGGTTCCTGCTGATCCTCACATTGTTCCTCACCTCCAGATGTACCAACCTCTGATGAACTTTGACCTTGTTCCTTGGTTGTATTATTTGCAAGAGGAATTACTTCAGTGACCACTTTTTCAACACTGTGCCCTTTGACTTCACTATTATATTCTCTATTCAGCATAGAAGCTTCATCAAACACAACATCTCTGCTGCAGATCTTTTTCCTGTTTTCTGGATCCCATAGTTTATACCCCTTCACACCTTTCTCAAAGCCGAGGAATATACATTTAAGTGACTTGGAGTCTAACTTGGATCTCTCATCACTAGGAATGTGTACATAAGCTGGACAACCGAATACCTTCAATGAAGAATAGTCCACCTCTTTATCTGTCCACACTTCTTTTGCAACTTTACAATCAAGGGGTTTTGATGGTGACCGATTAACCACGTAGCATGCGTGATTAACTGCTTCTGCCCAAAAACTTTCAGGCAACCTTGCATGAAGTCTCATACTCCTTGCTTTTTCTCAAAGTGTTCTGTTTATCCTTTCTGCAACTCCGTTTTGCTGAGGATTCTTTGGAACAGTGAAGTGCCTTATGATTCCTTCATCCTTGCAAAACTGTAGAAACCTGCCATTTCTGTATTCACCCCCATTATCTGATCTCAGATACTTGATTTTTCTGCCTGTTTGATTTTCTACTTCTACCTTCCACTCTTTGAACTTAGTGAAGACTTCAGATTTTTCTTTCATAAAATAGACCCAAACCTTTCTTGAAAAATCATCAATAAATGTCACAAAGTAGTATGCTCCACCTTTTGACATAACCGGGGCTGGTCCCCACACATCGGAGTGAATATAATCCAGAATACCACTGCTTCTACAACTGTTGCCTGCAGTTTGGAATGACACCCTTTTCTGCTTGCCGAAAACACAGTATTTACAAAAGTCCAGCTTGTATGTTTTCACACCTTTCAACAACTGTCTTTTGTGTAGTTCTAACATGCCTCTCTCACTCATATGCCCTAGATGCATATGCCATAGCTGAGACTCATCACACTGGTTTTATCATCTGTGGAGACTGCCGCTCCACCTACAACTGTGTTTCCCGTAAGTCTGTACAGATTGTTTCCAACTCTGGTACCTTTCATTAATACCAGAACACCTTTTGTAATTTTCAGCAAACCATCTTTTGCTGTGAATGTGCACCCTTTTGATTCGAGCAAGCCTAACGAGATTAGGTTTTTCTTGAGTGCTGGCACATGTCTGACATCACCCAGGGTTCTCACAACTCCATCTGCCATTTTAATATTAATGGTGCCAATTCCAATGGTCTTACAGGGTGCATCATCGCCCATTAAAACGCTACCACCATTACACTCCTCATAGGTCTCAAATCAATCACGATTAGGGCACATGTGATAAGAACAACCAGAATCTAAAATCTAAGCATCAGATAAATGGTTACCTTGTGAGACCGATAGGAGTTCCACTTCAGTTTTTGAAGCAACGCTGGCGGAGTCACTGTTTGCAGCTTTATTTTTCCCATCTTTAGATGCTTTATATTCCCTGCAATCTTTTTTCCAATGTCCTTTCCTTTTACAAAAGAAGCACTCTGAATTTTTTTTGCTTCGTGATTTTGATCTGGAGTTGTTCCTCTTTGCTTTGCTCCTATCGCTGGACCTGCCACGTTGACTGGAGCTTTCTTTTACAAGAAGTCCCTCTGCATGTGACTTGGTTTTAGAGGCCTTCTTCCTTGCCTCATTGGAGATGATATCTTGCCTAACATCCTTGAATTTGAGTATATCCTTTCCATATAGCAAGGTAGTCACAAAATGATCATATGAGTCAGGAAGAGAATTCAACAACAGCAAGGACTTGTCTTCATCATCGAATTTCACATCAAGTCTCAACAAGTCATTAATCATTCTGTTGAAAATACTCATGTGCTCCAGCACATCACAACCTTCTTCCATTTTCAACCCATATAACTGTTTCTTGAGATGCAGCTTGTTTGTGAGATTCTTACCCATGTAAAGACTCTCCAACATGTCCCATAGACCCTTTGCAGTCTCCACTTCCATGACATTGTGCATGACTTCGTCAGAAAGGTAGAATTGAATAGAGCTGACTGCTTTTTCATCTATGTCTGCCCAATCTTCATCGTTTATCTTAGCAGGCTTCTTTTCTTTGCCTAATATTGTCACCTTAATACCTTGTTGAATTAAGATATTTTTCACCTTCCGCTGCCATAAACCAAAGTTTATTCTTCCATCAAAATTTTCAATTTCAAATTTGATGCCTCTCGCAGTAGAAGTCCCCGCTGTAGCCATGATAAATTTGAAGATAACTCAAAAAACAACTCACTCAAAAATTTACTTGTCAAACTGTCAATCTACTCCGTTCACGTCGTAGATCTCGTCGCCAGGAGTCCACTGGAAAAAACGGAGCTCAATTCTGAGTCCGGATGGCTCAGAAAAATGAGTTTGAATTTGACCGTTGAATCTGGTCAAATTGGTCAACTGCTGACATAGGATGACGTCAGTGCTGTTGCTGGACCGGGCTTCTGCTGACGGATTTGGGTCAGATTGACCCGAACTGAAACTGTTTGTGCTGGCGGACTGGGCTGCTGCAGACGGGTTCGGGTCAGGTCGACCCGAACTGAAGAACTGCTGTTTGTCGGGCTGGGCTGCAGAACCGGGTCAGGTTCACCTGACCCGAGTCTGACATGGATCCGGTGAGACGCTGGGTTCGGTTCTGTTGTGGGTCAGGTCCGCCTAACCTGACCTGTGACCTGTGACCTGGATCTGGACTGGGCGCAGAACTGGGTCGGTTTGACCCGACCTGGACCCGGGACCAACCCACTGCCGTTCACCTTCTGCAACAGAGGAGACCGGATCTTCTCTTCCTCGGGGAGTTCTCCTTCCTCGGCAACGGCGGACAACTGGCAGCGGTGAAGCAGCAACAGGCGCACGGCGACCTGGTTCTTCCGGGCGGCAAATGAGCAGCGGCTGCGCAAGGCGACCCAGCGGCGATCGTGGAAAACGGCAGCGCACGAGTGCTCGGCGACTGCAGAGGTGGAATGGCAGCTGGCGATGTACGCAGCGGCGACGTCAACAGCAGCGAACGTCGGCGAGCTAGTGGGGACCGGCGGCGACCATCGGTGAAACCCATTTTTTTTTTCCCTCAGCAGTGCCTTCTTCGGTCTTCTTCCTCAACTCCGGCAACAGATCCGGCTACGGTGAAGAGAAATCGATTGACTCCTTCACGATCTTAACAAACGCTCTGATACCACTTGTTAGATCTGGATCTAGCCAAGCACACACCACAATGAGGAAAAACTACCAAGCAATCACACACAAAGAGAACACAAAGATTTATGTGGTTCGGCAAGATTGCCTACATCCACGGGCACAAGATTTCACTACTTAGAAATCTCTCTCTCACCCCCCTTACAAGGCTCTCAGTGTTCCCTTCCCTGGAGTTGCCCCTTAGCTCTCCCTCTGCTTGCCCCTTTCCTTGCCCTCTTGGTTGCCCTAGAACAAGAAACCGCAAAGAGAATATATATATGATGTTAACCCTAATCAACTGGGCCCTCCACTCAGGCCCAACAAGGACCTTTTGAGCCAAACCCAACATGACTAAGATCACTTGCTTCTTCACTGTCTGTTTTCTCAAGAGATTTGGAATGGGCCGCTATTGAGAGTGGGGCTTCACTCTCCTCATCCCCTTCCTCTACTAAATAGAGTAAACTCCACCCTTTATGTTTAGCAAGGTATCTCTGCCAAACTGGATTGCTTAGCTCACCTTCTCTTCCCAGCCTTTCCTTAGACTCTCTGGAGAGAAAGAAACAAGAGAATCTTCCACCATTATTTTCAGTGTCCCCCACAAGTCCTGTTTGATGTTATTCAGTATGTCCAAAGTAACCTTATCTTTTGCACTCCCACCTTCCTTCTCCCTACCATCAGTGGTGGAACCACCCCTTGGACACTGTCGTTGAGCCTTTGCAATGTTATAAACAACCTACTATTGCCTTGGGATGGAGAATCTCTCTCCTTCAGATGCATGACTGCAGTATAGGAATAGTTTTGTACCCCAGTCGGTGTCTTATCTCAGCTGTTTTGCATTCTATTGACCACTATCCTCACAGCATTATGGTGTTTCTCCATTCAGCTCTGCAGCACTTCTCTACCAAAGGAGGCCTATTTGAAGCTCTTTGTCATCCAGACCGCTCTCCTTGGCATGCTTGTTTTCTTTTCAGAAAGATCATAAAACTGCTACATGAGTTCGCCTCTTACACTCTCTCCTCCGTCTCCTATCCTGCAAAATGTCTAGGAAGGAAGATGAGGTTGCTTTTCTCACCTCTTAAAAGTTTAGCCTCACATAAATGTGCCTCTGTTTTAGCTGGCTACTAACCCAAGCCTGTTCGGTTCCTGTTTGGGCTTTACTCCCTCTTTGTGGGTGTAGGCTCACTTCTGTTTTTTTTTTGGCTTTTGTTTTTTTTGGGCTTCAAAGGCCTTCTATGTATTGTATATATTTTTTGAAATATATGGAACACTTAAAAAATGAAGAAACAATAACAAAATCAATTAATTCAATTATAAACAATGATTTAATGCAATTTAAAAATCAATATCGGTATTTAACAATATGCAGTGCAACATAATTTAGGGAATCAAGGAATTTACTAGCCAATCATATACTATTCACCTATAGCATCTAACTGTCCATTTCGATGTAGTTTTAGGTTATTTGATACACTGCTATCTTTGTTTAATATTACAATACAAAAACCGTGTATCAAAGAAGTCCCCTAAAACAACATTCAAGGTTAAGTGCTCGGCATACAAGTGATAATACATGAATAAATTCCAGCCAAGACTATTCATGTATATTTAATTACAGTTCAGCCCTTTATTAGGATTTAAAGGTTCCAAACTAAGGCATTCTTAGGTCTTCTGTTACCCTACAGTGCTAAAGTTGTAGTTTGCATCATAATTAACCTTTAGGTTAATAGTAAGAAGTTTTAGGGCAATTTGTGATAACATCTGACCCTAATGGACTCCCAATTCCAATTTAACGAAATAAAATTATAAGGTTTCACACGGGGTACCCGATCAATTGGGGCCTTGTCCGATCGATCGAATTTCATCCTGTGGAAGAATTTAGACTCTTGTCCGATCGATCGGTGCTGGAGCGATTCTTGCTCAGGGCCAAATCAATTCTAAACTGATTTGCTTCTTTCCCTTAACTTGCCCTGCATCAAAATCAACAATTCTAACTCTTCAATACTAATAACAATCCCATTTAACTCCTTCAATTCCACTCCATCCATTCCCTACATAATTAAATCCCACAATTTAAACAAGTAAATGTGGCTGAAAATCAAAGGAATAGCATTTGATTAATGAAATCACATAATTATCAACATGCATTCATTCATAATATGCTTATACTTGCCTTTACCACAAGCTTGATAATCAATTCCTTTTACTTGGTTCTAATCTAGCAAAATCCCGACTTCTTTAACCCTAATATGCAATTCATGCATAAAGAAGATAACTATGGATGCATGCAATGGTAAGGAATCTAAGCGACTCATAAAGACCCAAAATTCTACAGGTGGTATGAAATTCTCACCCTCACAGTTTGTAGAAAAGAAGAATGTAAAACTTTCTTCAAATTCAACATAAGAGAAGAAAGAGAAAATGTTGAGGATGCAGGAGACTCCTTCACTCCCCTCATACATAAACTTCCCTTGCCTAGATTTTAATGAAGATATTAGATAAAGGAAGAGAAGAGAACTATTGTAGCATGTCGAAGAGAAAAAGAGTCGGTTAAGAAGGATCAAGAGGTTTTATAACTTCATAATTTTGAAATTTTCAATAAAGTCCAAGCTTCAATTCATATTTTCAATTTAAGTCATTTAAGGGCCAACTTAGCTCAATTGAGGTCCAATGAGTTTAAGTCCAATGTAAAAGTTGACGAGCTCAATAAGACAAACATGATGGTATCAATATAATGCACATATGATGTGTATTTACAAAATCTAAAATTACAAAAAGAGGCTTTAACTACCTAATCGAGGTCAAACTCAACCCAAACTATCTATTCACGATCCAAACTTGACCCATTAGATTCAAATAAGACAAAGAACCCTAATCTAAACTCAAACTACTTTAATCACAATTATTGTTATTAATATTAAGTTAATTAGCTACTAATCATGCTTAATTAGTCACTAATCATACTTAACTCAAGTCGGGATGTTATATTCCTTCTTTTTAATATTTTTATTTAGGAGAATGATCAACTATATTTCACATTGTGGTGCCACTTATGTTACGCCCCAAGCTCGAGATTACATGATTAGGGCTAATCTTGAGGTGCGGCATCCATATCCCGTGACAATTCACCATACCAAAGCACGTAAGAACTATCACCACGGAGTTTCCCACAGGATTCATGTTTGAGGATTATACTTGCCTTTCTGCCTCTTTTGTTGTTCCTGAAACTTCCAAGATGATGGTTCATTCCACTTTGGTTCATTAGCCAACATATCCTTCACAAGTTCTTTTGTTGCATAAGCCCTTCAGCAACGTTGTCGTAGATAGTCAGCAGTTGGAAAATTGTCATATGTCCTTTGAGAGATGGCCTTAGCCCTATAATTAATCTGTCCACGTTTTTTGCTTTATTATTTACTAAATCTTCTTCAAATTGGGATAATTGGGTGAATGTGTGGATATATTTTGCCACTGACATGAAATTCTATTGAAAAGTAATGAGTTTTGCTTTCTTGTGCTTCTTCACATGCTTTGGAATAAACTTTTTCTGAAATTGCTTTTTGAATTTTCCCATGTCGTTGCTTTTGGCATCATCTTGAAGGCCTGACTGATGCTCTTCCACCAAGTATCAACGATATCTCAGAACATAGACGCGATGAGCACTACTTTTTGTTTGTTTGTGCAAAACATGATATCATATATGTTCTCTGTGTGCTCTAGCCATTCATCAGCTTAAATAGGATCCTCCTTGCTAGAAAACTCATTTGCTCCTCTTTTCTTGAATTTCTAATCAAGGACATTGGGATCATTTTTTTTTTTTTTTTTTTGTCTGGAATACCACTTGTGTACCTACATTTGGTTAGGCATGCAGTTGCATTTGTCCTTGCCTTTCTATCAGGGTCATAATCTAAGCTTGCATAGTGTGCATACCCTACATCATTATTAGAAATCTCTCATCCATAGTCGGAAGAGGTGAAGGAGGAGGGCCCATGTTTCATATCTTCAAATAAGACATCTTCCAAGTTATTGTCTTGATTATTGTTGCTGGATGAACCATGACAGGTATTTGGCCATTACCTATAAAAGAATGCCTAATTAATTCACAGACAACACATTAGTACACTTAAATAATCTATAAACAAGCTACAAACTCATATCACATCGTTCCTATTGTGTCCTCACCACTTTCCCTAGAGTTTCTAAGTCTTTTATGAGTGACTTATTCATGCTCTGATGCCATATTTACGCATGTCACGTGCCGACCCCAAGATTACACGATTAGGGCTAATCTTGAGGTGTAGGTGTGAGACATGCGTTCCCGTGATAATTCGTGCCATGCCAAAGCACGTACAAACTATCACTAGAGAATTTTCCACATAGTACATGTATAATGATTATACAAGCCACGTGTAAAATTTTCAAACTTTGCGAAAGCCTGTGCAATTCACCTATGTTGTGCACATGCGGAAGAAGTATTACTAGTAGTTGCTGTTAGATTAAATCAGGGCAATTACATCAATATCATTACACACATAGAGAAGAAGAAAACCATGCAATCATAACACATAGATTTTACGTGGTTCACCATAAAGGCTACCTTTACGAGTTATGAGCATCTTACTCAATTTCACTATGAAAGATAGTGGGCAAGTTGTTATAAGGACTCTTGCTCCTCTTAGCTTCTCAATCATCATAGGTTTTAATCTTTCTGTCACAGCATCCTGCCACACCACGGGGAAGAGAGCTCACACCTCTCTACACCCTCCATGGCCCTACGTGGTTTACACAACAGGGAAGAAATCTGCCATATCTCTTACACAAAGTCTAGGGTCACATTACATGAATATAAAATGTATGCTTTCTTAGCCATCAAGAAAGCCCCTGTATAAAGACCAAATTACCCTTGACTTTAACATGGTCATTGGCTAGATTAATAAGCCAATCCGGCTAAACTAGAATACAAGACATAAATCTAACAATCTCTACCTTAGTTTGGATTCTGTAAATCTTTGAGCCACTTTGGAAATATCTGTCTATGTCTTCCCATACCTTGTTGAAGGTATATCCTTGCATCGATGTTGCAAACTTTTTCTTGTCATACTCCACCTCGCACCAAAGGTTCGAATCCATTGATGAGTCTGTGTGATGTTGATATCTGAATCACCTATAAACTGCCCCAATTTTAGCACAACTATGAAAATCCAATCAGTATAATTACTCTGAAAGAAACAGATCTAAAATCTGATTCCGATTGGCTCTAATATCGTAGAAATAATTTTTCACTCTCAAATTGATCAAACCTCCTTATTGACCATCTAACAGCCAATCTCCCTCTTCCACTATGTAAATCTACTTGAAACGAGTCTGTAAGCGCAAACGGATCTCCGATTAGACATCGGATGATTAAGATATTGCAGAAATACTTTTCAACCATCGAACCCGGTCAAACTACCTTTAACGTACCTGATTGCTAACGTGTGCTAATGTCAGCACTGCACTGGCTGGTGGGCTGGCTCTGCACATAGGTTGTTAGAACTGGATCTAGCATATCAAGCACATACCACACAAGAAAAAAACAAGCAATTACACACACAGAAGATACAAAGATTTACGTGGTTCGGCCAAATTACTTATGTCCACGGGCATGAAGACTTCACCATAAACAAATCTCCCTCGTCCCCTTACAAATATTATCTCTATGTTCCCTTCTCCCTATTGCTTTCTTACTTGGTTACAAAAGAACAACACCTCAAAGAGAATATGTAAGATTAACCTTAACTAACTGGGCCCTAATGTAAACCATTCATACGTCCAATAAAGACCTTTTGAGCCAAACCCAACAACCTGTAGTAATCAATTACCTATACAATTTCAAACCGGAATATAGTACTCAAGCACAAATAACCACAATTACAAGTTCAGTATAAACAGAAGATCATTCATTTATAACAACCCTTACCCTGCATAACTGTATGTCTAAAAATCATGTCTATATGTACAATATCCAAACATCCACAAGTATTCATATACCAGAAGACAATACGAACATTATGGACAAACTAACTTCTGAAGAAAAAGAAGAAAGAAAGAAATGAAAGCCAATAATCAAACAAGAAGTATGAAAAATGAGCAAAATACCTCTTTAGCAAGTTCTGTTGAATTCAGAACCACCACAGTGGAAGCTCCAGTCTTAATGGAGTAAATTGGCCCATAAATCTCAGCCCATTTGGCAAACGTCCGGTGGGGTTTCTTCTCCTTCAGTTGAAGCAAGTTCCCAATCAAAGGTAGACCAGGAACAGCTACAAACGTACAACACCATCCACATATCAAATACATTAATAATTTAAACTACACAATCCCACATGAAAAAGAAAAAAGAAAAAAGAAAAGAGAGAATAATCGATTGACAAATCATTACTACAAATCCAATTTCTTTATGATTTGAAGAAATTGAAACAGAAAAAGGACCACTTTTAGAAGTTATTTATCCAGAATTAGGAAGGCCAATTTGTTCCCAATTCAATAAGAAATCTTTTATTGCAAATAAATAAACAAACAAAGGTTGTTTGTTGAGAATCACTTGTACAATTGAGAAATGATTCATTCATTCATTTCTTGATCTTAGCCAAAAGGCTTTATCCATTCATTACCGCAAAACCCCACAAAGAAAAAGCTCACCTATGATAATATGCAGCTTCTAAAATCTATACCCTACTTAATAGTTTACACGTGTTAAATGTTTGATGGAAAAAAACTATTTTTTGATTACTTGAACAAGTAAACAAAATTGAAAGCTCCATGTGGAGAACCTGTCCACAGATGATTATCAGTAAACACTGAGCAAAAACCCAATTAATATAACATAGCAAAAACCCATTTAAGATATTGAACTATCCAGATGATAAAATTTAAGCAGGCTACCATGTTCTTCAACTAGTGTGATAATAAGACACACAAAGGAAAGAGCCAATACCAGGTGGGGTGTTGGACAGTGTCTTATGATTCAAGAAAACTCTCCCAACAAAAACAGGTATGATAATGCCCAAAGCCACTGTAGCAAGAACCATGTTCAGAAAACTTAATTCCATGCCTGGTATGAATAGGATGTACAGGCCTGTGTGGTCAATTTATATGCTTAGAGTTACAAAGCAGCAGGTGGGGTGTGTGGCTGATACTTGAACAGGAACAAAACATAGTTGGTAAAAGCCATCTTAGGAAATTTAAAGATCCGTTTTGTTTAGATGCTGACAGGAAAAAGATGCAAAAGCAGCAGTTTTCTATGTCATTTTGTGGACGTGGAAGGTAAGGAATCTCTCCTTCCTGATTCATAGTCCCTTTTGGTGTTACAGTTCACTAATATGTATACTAATTCTGCTATTTGACTCACCCAATTGAGGTCCACCGGTGATTGATCTAAGCTATTATTGCACCCTTTTCAGCAGGTGATGGCCTTGTTATCACTTCGCTTGGTGTTATATGCACAGTTAAATTTATCAACGCATGAAAACAAAAGTCAATGCCAAATTCAATGAAAATGGATTTTCTCTTTTGCCTGACTGAGCCCCGTAACTATATAGGTCCACAAATGGGACTTATTATGAGATCCAAACCCCTCAAAAAATAACTGTTATGTATTTGGGTTGTGGAGGTGTCATTGATAGATTTAGGTGTAGTGCACATGCGAAAGTACTATTACTAATAGTTGCTGTTAGATTGGATCAGGGTAATTACATCAACATCATCACACATATAAAGAATAAGAAAACCATGCAATTATGACACACATATTTTACGTGATTCATAATAAAGGCTACCTCTAGGAGCTATGAACATCTTGCTTGATTTCACTACGAAAGATACTGGGCAATTCATTATAAGGACTCCTGCTCCTCTAATACTTAGCTCATTAATCTTCTTAGGTCTTAATCTTACTCTCCTAACACCCTGCCATACGTGATGTGTCAACATCACGGGAAAAAAAAGCTCACATGGCCCTTTGTGGTTTATACCATAGGGAAGAGATCTGCTACATCTCCTACACAGAGTCTAAAGTCATATTACATGAATATATGAGTAGTCTTAAGGGGGGTAGATTGTAATATCCTATTCCACATTGCTCAGGAATGAAATATAAGTCTGATATATAATTAACCGTGTATGTTACCACTAATAACTTGGGCTTAAGCATTTTGGATCACGTGCTAGGCTGACCAAGTTATTGGGTTAGTGAATTACTTGGGTCGTTACAAGAGAGAACAAAGAGGGGGAGGGAGAGAGAGAGATCAACAGGAGAGAGAAAGGGGAGGGAAAGGAAGAGGAGAGGGGGTGGAGGAGGGAGAAAGGAAAGGGAGAGGAAGAGGAGAGAACAAATAGGGGGGGGGGGGAGGTGGGGAAGAGGAGAGAGAGAAGCGGGCAGGGAGAGGGCATTTTTGTATTTTTACTGGGGGAATTTTTTAGTGTTGCTATTGGCACACCATTTTTTCCTATTTACACACTTGATTTTTTTTTTATAAAAGAAACACCCCCAATGAAAATATCAAAACGCCCCCATCCTCCTCCCCTCTCTCCCTTTCCCCCCACCTCCTCTGGCTCCAATGGCGGTAGCAGGGGGACTGCCCCTCCTCTCCTCTCTCTCTCCCTTTCCCCACCTCCCCCTCCTCACTCTTTCTCTCCCTCTCTCTCTCTCTGTCTCTTTGTCCCCACACCTTTGCCCCTCTCTCTTTTCTGAGGTGGGGAAGGACTGAGTGGGGCGGAGGGTGGGAGCATTTTGATATTTTCATTGAGGCTATTATTTTTAAAAATTTTATGTGTAAATAGAATAAACAAAACTATGTGCAAATAACAACACTTTAAAAAAAAGTGTGTTGATGGAAAAAGTTTGTGTGCCAGTAGCTGGACTCTTTTCAAATATGAGGCCATTATAGTAAATCGGCATTGGCCTTCATGTCAAAATCTAATTTTTAACTATAGTCAAGTCTATTCGTATATTGCATTTGCAGCAACAACAATAGTAGTTAATGGTGTACAAAAAATCTATCGATTCGTAAAACCAAACTAATCCAATCTGATTTGCAGTTATTTAATTGAACAGATGGTTAATGATTCGGTGATGGATTAAAAAAAATTCAATCTGTTAGTAAAGGTTCAATGATGGATTTTACCCTTTTTCCATGGATTGAAACCAAACCGTTGGTATATAATATAATATATATTTTTTATTTTTATATATTTTGACCCACTGGGCCACTGTTTCGCTACCCAAAACAAAAGACCCACTACCAAACGAACAAAAGACAACACCACTGAGTTTAGGCCTGCGACAGAGAACCCAGAGCCAAAGCCCACTTTTGATTAGGCTGTTCTCTCCCTCTGAGAGAGAGATTTGTAGCCCCACCACCACGTGAACGTGGGATACAGAGAAAACCCAGTAAGAAAAATTCGATTTTGATCGTTTGCCTGCTGATGTGATTGAATTGCCCGACTTGGGTAGCTTTGAGATTTTTGTTTTCTGCTTGATTTTGATTGAATTTTGTGGAATTGGGTCTTTTCCTCTTTAGATTGATTGAATTTCCGGGCTAGGGGTCGTGGTTAGAAATTGTTTTCCTCTTCATTTTTATTGAATTTGCAGATTTGGGTCGTCCTTAAAAATCTTGTTTTTAATCGTATTGTTCTCTAATCAGGAAAAAGTTGGATTCTCTAGCTGATTGCTTTTGGCGTGAGAAAGCGATATCTGAGATTGATCAGCTATTTGTTTGTGGATGATTGTTTGAGAGATTTGTGGATGAGAGGTGTTTGTGTTTGACGTAAGTTTCACATAGATGAATGTGGTGGGTGTTTTTTTTTTTTTAAATAAGAGATAGCTTTGAAAGAGATGAGAGGAAATGGAAATATGAAGGACGGAGGGAGCCTTGGTTTTTGGCAGCTCATGTGATGCTGTGTGATGGTCGATTGCTGGCTCCTTTGGTTGGAATCTGGCTATTCGTGGAGTAATGCTATTTGAGCAACACTTTTATCTCTCTTAATAAATTAAAAAAATTAAAAATTAAAGTCCCTAAAATAACCTACTCTCCCTCCCTCCCTTCCTCCTCTTTCCTTCCTCCTTTCCCTCCCTCTTGTAAGTAGGAGGGGGCTCTCCCTTCCTCTCTCTCTCTTCCTCTTTCTCTTCCCCTCGCTTTCACTTTTTCTTCTCTTCTCCACCTTATTTGGCTCTATAAAACTGAACAACGCCCAGTTCTTCAACTTTATAGGGTCAAACAGGACAGAGAGGAAAAGGGAGAGTAGGAGAAGAGGAAGAAGGAAGGAGGGAGATGAGAGGAAAAGAAAGAGAAAGAGAAAGAGGAGGAGGGAGGGACCCAATGAGAAAGAGAGGGGAGGAAAAGGGAGAGGAAGAGGGAGGAAGAGGAGACGAAAACAAATAGGAATAGGAATAGGAGGGGGAGGGGGAGGGGGAGCCCCCCTCCTGCCTCTTGGAGCTCGTTGCCGCCCCGGAAATGGGGAGGAGAGAGGATGGAGGGAGAGAAATCTGTTGGGGGTATTTTGGAGATTTAAATTTGTTTTGTTTCTCATATGTTAAGAAGGATAAATTTTTTTGTTTGGATAGCAGCACTCCTACAGGCTGTTCTCTCCCTCCGTGAGAGAGAATGCGTGATCGAGTAGGAATTGGTTTTGGTCTTCTAGCGATTTGAGCTTCAACATCTCTATCTCTTTCATATTCATCTAGGGTTTTCTCCTCGTCTTCAAACCCTAGCTCCTTTAGATCCATCTTCTCCACTCTCGATCTCCAAACCCCAAATCCGCCACCGCCTCCTCTCTAGAACCACCCCCACATCAACTTCCCGTCCCCGACGATGCCATTGAAGTCTCTGTCAATGGCTTCCCTGTCAAGATCCCCAAGGGATTCACCGTCCTCCAAGCCTGCGAGATCGCCGGCATTGACGTCCCTCGCTTCTACTACCACAGCTGCCTCTCCATCACCGGAAATCGCCGCATGTGCCTCGTCGAGGTGGAGAAGTTGCCGAAGCCTGTTGCCTCTTGCACCATGTTGGCTATCCCTGGTAAGACTGGGTTGCAACAACGCCTGGCAGAAATTCTCACCTGTAGCATCTTCCAGTTCGGTCCCCCAACAGAGAGCAAAACCCGAACTTGGGCTTCCACAGATTGAATGGTTTTAAGCGAATTGAAATGGTCTTCCACAATTCAGTTTGGTTTTAAATAGACATCCATTTGGCTATAGATTAAAAAATTTTTAAATCATATCTAACGGTTTAGTGATGAATTAAGCTTAATCAGATCCAATTCAAAGCCTGCATACCTTTGGTAGCAGTGTAATACGCAGCTGTCACTGCTGAAAATTTTAACCTTAGCCCGCATGTGATTAAAAACAAAAGGGGTTGGTGGAGTTAACCCTGGTTAACTTGTATGTGTGTGTATGCGCGTGTTTTTATTTTATTTTATTTTTATTTTGGTGCCACGAGCCTTAGTTTAAGAGAGACCACGTTAGTGGAAAAAAGAAAGAAGAAGAAAAAAAAAAGCCCTCCGGTGCAAAAAGAAGGCCAGGATGGGACACTGTTATTCTTAGGAGTTGAGAAAGCCAAGATGGGAAAGTGCTATTCTTGAGAGTAGAGATCTAAGAGACCCATGTTGCTCTTCCCAAGGAGATATGCTCAAAATATCACCAGTAATATTTGATCAAAGTGACATTCTAACTTATGATTGAAACTATTCATATAACCAGCAAATGAGAGATGCAAAGGTGATTTTCATTTCAAAGCAATAAATGAGAATCATATTTTTCTAGAAGTTAGCTTTGTGCAGTTCAAAGAGTTTTTCAATGGTTGAAACAAGCCGAACTAAATCAGAATAATCTAAGTGGAAGTTGATTCAATCTCATCTTATTAAATGTCAAAATTTCCCCACTCCGGTCACCTGAAGTGAACTCCCCAAGAAATATATGGTTTCGATGAATCTGAAGACTGAATTGGCACATGGGAGTTTTTGTATTGACTTCTTTCGACCCATGCAGGCCCCACCTTTCTTGATCTTGGAGATTGACCATCATACAATGGTTTTAAGTTTCAACTTCTGAGACAAGATTTGAGACATTGTATTAGACCAACCAATATACATCTGCCCATATAAGTAGTGCAACAATGTATCAGTTTGTTTTGCAATTTTGTGACCATAGATTCTAAAAGATGATCAGAAACAGGAAACTGAAAATTCTTCACTCTTTTAATTGCTTCTAGAGTGTTTTAGTAGAAAACAAAGGTGGAGAGAATGAAATTCCAATACATAGTAATTGTATGACTCACACAGGAAAAAAAACGAAAAAATGAACTAGTATCAGCTATGGTAGCAACCTTTATGTACAGTACACCGATTCAGTCTTCACATGGTTTTAGAGCCATATACCGCATGCCATGAGAGTGACGCACGCCATTAAATTGGAAACTGTAAAAATTGGACTTCAACAGTTCAGCCAAATGGTTTATTTCATTTTTCACATAAATCTAATGGTATATGCTGCTCTAATTAGAGTGAAGTTCAGGTCAGTGCCTTCTCTTTGGGTGCAGGGTGTAAAATTTAGGTTAGTAACTACACACTAAAGGTGTTTGGATCAGGGCAGGTGCCCATTATTAACTCTACATAGTTAGCTAAGTAAATTTAATACCTGTGTGTGTGCTAAAAACTTAAAAGACACAGAAAATAAAGAAAAATTACTTTCCATAGCCATGCTAGAAGATGTGTCTTAACCAGTTACTGACTCAGAACTGTTAGTTATTTATCAAGCACACCATTCAGATCCACATAGAATTGCAGACCCACAACACTTGCATTTGATTCATCCGTCCTGAATGCGAACTCTGTGGCCCCACATCAAATGTTCCCAGTCAAGAGCCTCAACAGCTCTTTTGATTCAGTCAATATGTAAGTTGTTAAGAACCTGAGAATAACTAAGATGCTGAAGTGATTTTTTCAGAGAGCAATTCCATCAGCCCTGCTGCAAATCCAGTTCTTTCATAAACTATAAATCAAACACGCTCCATTGAGTTTAACGGCGACAGTATTCAAAGGAAAAAAGAGGTCTGAGCAAATCAGCATCACTGGAGTTCACCAGCCCCACGCAAATTACTCTAGGACTAATCATAAACACTCACAATTTATGACTTATGCATGTCAGGGTATTCCTCGTAAACTATTTTACTGCAGAGCCAAATTTGAATGAATTTTCTCCCCCTTTTCTCCTGATCCAGACAGACCCACGATTGTAACATCTAATTCTCTCTTGGTGCTATGATTGCCTTCATTGGGTGGAGTTTGTGAGTGGTTAGCTGAACGGTGTCTACATTGTCTTCCTCTCCTCCTTCCAGTCTCCACTGGAACTCCTGCACTAATCTACCAATGGATGTGCATGAAATCAGCATTGCCTGCAAAGCTCCAGCACAGACTCTCTTCCCCCCTCCAAAAGCCATCGTCCTGAACAAATCCATATCATCCTTGCCTTTGAGAAATCTCTCCGGCTTCCACTCTTCGGGCTCAGGCCACTCCTTTCTGTCCATGTTGCATCCATAAATGTTGATGGCAATCTGCAAACAACTTAAATTTCATATATTTAGTGGTGAAAAACAGCTGATTTTTCAAGCCATGTCAAACAGCAAAGAGTAAAATGCTTATTGTAGAAAACTTGAAGCCTACATTTTTTATAAATCAATCCTATACATTTCACCATCAGAAACAACAATAAAAATAGTAATGGATGAGGTAACACTAGGAAACTTAATCTAAACCAAACTCTAGTTCATATCTATTACTCCATTCAATTTTCAATATGGACATATTTCAAAATATAATTCATACCTAAATAGACCGTAACATATCTAACACTCATAACCACTAATGATATGGAAAGCAAAACAACTCACCTCACTCCCAGAAGGGATGTTGTACCCGCCCAGTTGGGTATCTTCATGTGCATATCTTAGAGGAATGATTGGGACGGGAGAATGCCGTCGCAAGGTTTCATGGAAAACAGCATTCAGAAATGGTAGCTGTGGTAGATGCTCCTCTGTAACCTTCTGATTCCCACAAACTTCTTGAATTTCTCGGTAAAGACAGTCCTAAAACAGCTGTAAGAATCAGAAACAAATGACACTAAAAAAAGAACAGAAGCAATGCAGTGAGCTGATATTGACACCTGATACTTTAGATTCTTTGCAAGTTCATACATAGCCCACTCAGTTGTGACCAAAGTTGTATCCGAGGCCTCAATTATCGCTTCCCAAACCAACATCGTCAGTTGTTCCTCTGTCAGTGTATTCCCTTCTGATAAGAGGAAGTCAACGTAGCAGTCTATGTTCTGGTTGAGACCACAATTAACAACAGAAGAGTTAATAAACTGATTACATCATTAATAGGCGAAACAAAACTGATTACCTCATTAATAGGAAAAAGAAAAGAAGAAGAAGAAGAAATTGAAGTAGAATGGCCACCTCTCCTGAAGCAATTCTTCTCTTTTGTTCCTCAATCAGGGCCTTAGTAACTGCGGCCTTGCGAACAGCCATCTGCTCGATTTTCATTTCAAAGCTCCTGTTAGGAACCCATCTCAGATATGGGAAGAAATCTCTCCAATCCACCTCAATTGCGCCCATCATTGGATCAACCACTAACACATCAAAAATTTCCTGTTTTGAAAATTTGACTCCAAGCTCTTCCACATAGACAGATTCTACGTCTTTACCCAAAGCCTGCAAATATCATTTTGTTCCAACAATTTAAACAACTTTGTTATTTTCTTTTCAATAGAATTAAATCTCAAAGATCATTTCAGTAAGTAAACCTACTTGTTTTAGAGCTAACCGAAAAAGTTCAGCCTTGAAAATCTCTCTAAGGTTTACTGCTTCTAGAGGATTGTGCTTGGCCTCAGCATGCAATTGGTTTAAAGTGTTCTCTATCATGGTGTCTCTGTGCCTACGATTTCGCTTCTGATATGGACGCACAAACAAAAAAAGAAAAATTCAAAAACCACAGAAATTGTTGCTTCAAGAAGTAGTAGGAGGCTAGTTTTTGCAAGCATTCATATGTTCTGTTTGAAAAGTTCGTTAATAACGAGAGAATTTTATAATACACACCTGAGCATTTGCTCCCAGAACACTTGTTAATATATACCGTTTTACCATCTTATGGAAATCACCATAGTCACTCATTGCAACCATATTTTTATTGGATGTAAGCAATGTCAATGCTTTGGAAAGCTTCCTTGTCGAGATAGAGGAGAATCTAGTCACCATGGCCTACAAAAAAAAAAAAAAAAAAAAAAAAGAAGCAAAAGTCAATCAATAAAAGTATCCCATTGACCATAAATTCATGCTAATTCATCACATTCTAAGCATGACTCTAAGCATATTTAAAAAGACTAGCCTATGAACAATTGGAAATAAATTTACAAAAAGACAAATAGTGCAAAAAATATTTAATTGAAATAAAGGAGAAAACATGCCATTCTAATTAGTCGGTATCGTTTTCTTTGGATTCTTACTTATGTTGAAATTTAACAAAAGTTGAGGGGCAGGTGTCAATCATGCTTCATTTCTTTGTCTTTCATGGCTCGAAGTGGCATGTCAAACTCTCATAGAAATAAACATGGAAAACAAGATTCAATCCAAATTATTGATTGTCTCCTTCGATTAAGAGGCTTTTGTCTTCAATGGTGGCTGAATTTGTGCATATTCCAAGAGCTTGGAATGAAGAGGAAGACTCAGCTAAAGTAAGGAATATCAAAGCCACAACTTACAAATCAAAACTCCGTACTTCCATAACTCGCTTTTCTTGTTTTGATTGTTCATCTCCTTTGTAAAACTTTTATCTTTGTACAATTCTTTCTTAAAGAAAACTTAAGGTCTGTTTGTTTGCATAGGATTTAATTCCTATGTATTCTAAGAAATGCATGATGTATCTCTAAAAGTGATCAATATTTAAGAAACAAAGGCAAAGTTCTACAATGGCCATCAAATAAAATCTCCTTTAATGGAAAATGAAGTAAGGATAGATGGAAACAAAGGCGAAGTTTTATAATGGCCACCAAGTCTTCCAAAGGTCATTAAAGAATAAAAATAGTAGTTGCAGTGGGTAAAACAATCAATGGCCAAAATGCAACGTAGCAGGTGATACGTATAGTTGTGGTGATACGTAATGGTGTAGCGGTGTGAATTTTTCAAGTGTTAAAAAATTTTGAATCTTGTGTAGCAAATAATCTTGTGTTTTTTGTAATGATTTGTAACTGGAGTTGAGACAACCATAGAAAATGCTGTTGAGGGGGAGAAATAGGAAAAACAGTGTTATGAATTGGAACTTCCTTGCTTTATTAGGTTTTAGATTGTATTGCTGCTATTTTCAAAATAGCATAGTGGCCTCAACCGTTATAGCCGATAATGCGGCCACTATTTTGAACCATGGCCACTCCACTGTATATCCGTTATCCCTCCACTCTCTAATAATCCTTTGTTGCAACTCCTTTTACTATGATTCCTAGGAACTCTATTCCATGCAAACAAACAGGCTTTTATGGTTAATCTTTAAAAAAAACCACTTTTGATTGGATTTTACAAGTTCTTGATTGGAATTTGCGAGTTCCTTCTTTTTAATTTTTTTATTTAGGAAAATGATCAACTGTATTTCACATTGTGGTGCCACCTAGGCCCATTTTCCATGGCAGGATAGGAAGGCAGTGCTGAATGCTGATTCATGCATCCAAAAGTCATCCCATCAGATGATCAAAATCCAAAGCCATCTGTTCAAGGGCCCAGAAAGTGATGGCTATACCAAATGTTTTAACAATTATGTCATAGTCCATCTTTGATAGTATTGACTATTGATTATCCTGATAAAGTTGATACTAGACCTGCCTGAAACCATGGTAGGCTCGACCAATCAAGAAGTAACTGTCATTGTGGGTGGGCCCATGTGTGCCCCAAAACTCAGCATCCGTTATATCGTGGCCAGGGCAGCATGCACTTGATCATTCATCTGTACCTGAAGCATTACTTGTGTTCCTTGTCTATATCAATATCAAGTCCTTTCCATTCTCTTATACAATTTAACCTTTTTCTTTGTCCAACCCAATTAGACATGGACAGGTCTGCCAAACAGACAAACGGTGGCAGCGGCAAGAAAACAGATAATGGAGTGAAACAGAATCCTATTTGATACCATCCGAAACTAACTTCTGAAGAAAAGAAGAAAGAAAGAAATGAAAGCCAATAATCAAACAAGAAGGAAGAAATATGAGCAAAATACCTCCTTAGCCAGTTCTGTTGAATTCAGAACCACCAAAGTGGAAGATCCAGTTCTAATGGAGTAAATTGGCCCATAACTCTCAGCCCATTTGGCAAACGTCTGGTGGGGTTTCTTCTCCTTCAGTTGAAGCAAGTTCCCAATCAAAGGTAGACCAGGAACAGCTACAAACGTACAACACCAGTCCATAAAGAAACAACAAATACATTAACCATTTAAACTACACAAACCCACATGAGAGAGAGAGAGAGAGAGAGAATAATAAATTGACAAATCATTACTACAAATCCAGTTTCTTTATGATTTGAAGAAATTGAAACAAAAGAGGACCACTTTTGGAAGTTATTTATCAAGAATTAGAAGGGCCAATTTGTTCCCAATCCAATAAGAAATCTTTTATGGCAAATAAATAAACAAACAAAGGTGGTTTGTTGGATAATCACTTGTACAATTGAGGAATGATTCATTCATTCATATTGATCTTAGCCAAAAGGCCAAAAAAGGTATGATTCATTCATTCATTACTGCAAAACCCCCACAAAGAAAAAGCTCACCTATGATAATATGCACCTTCCAAAATGTAAACCCTACTTAATAGTTAACATGTGTTCAATGTTTGTTAAAAAAAAAAAACTACTTTTGGACTACTTGAACAACCAAACAAAATTGAAAGCTCCATATGGAGAACCAATCCATAGATGATTTATCAGGTAGCACTGAGCAAAAACCCATTTAAGATATTGAACTATCAGATGATAAAATTTAAGCAGGCTACCATGTTCTTCAACTTGTATGATAATAAGACACACAACAGAAAAGGACAATACCAGGCGGGGTGTTGGGCAACGTTTTCTGAGTGAAGAAAATTCTCCCAACAAAAACAGGAGTGATGATGCCCAGAGCCACTGTAGCAACACTCATGTTCAGAAAGCTTAAATCCATGATTAGTATGAAAAGGCTGGAGAGGCCTGTGTGGTCAATTTATATGCTTTTAGAGATACAAAGCAGCAGGTGTGGTGTGGCTGGTGTTTGGACAGGAGCAAAACAAGGTTGGTAAAAGCGGTCTTGTGAACTTTGAAGATCCGTTTTATTTAGATGCTGACAGGAAAAAGGATCCAAAACGAGCAGTTTTCCCTGTCGTTTCGTGGACACAGAAGATAAGGAATCTCTCCCTTAAGATTCATGTTGTTCCCTTTCGGGTTACTGCTAACTAATATGCATAGAGGGGAGCTTGCGTGAGTCTGGGTCCTCCAAGGAGAGTCCCCCGGGTGCGTCATCCTGAGGCAGCCTGTTACATGCACGTGGGTAGCCTGCCGGGCAATATGGGCAGGTTGCCCCATAGTGACATGGAGACCAATTACAATTGCCTTATGGGTGTTCCTCATATAATCTGGATTCAGCTAGAGTTCGGATCTTCTAAGGAGAATTCCCAGGGGCGTCATCACGAGACAACTTGTCATGCAGGTGGGCAGTGTGAGCTGGTTGCCCATGACATGGAAGGACCTAATTAGTTGCCCCACGATTACTGTGGGAGTTTTTCTCATATAATCTCGATTAAGCTCCCCCCTATGTACACTAGGTCTCCTATTTGACTCGCAGAATTGAGGTCCACCAGTGATTGATCTAAGCCATTGTTCTTCCTTTTTTCAATAGGTGATGACCCTATTATCACTTTATTTGTTGTGATATGTAGGAGTGTATACAGTTCGGATTGAATCGGATTGAGCCTAATTCATCAGCAATCCATTACCTAAGGATTGACAATTTTGTAATTCATAATAAGTCCGTTCCTCATTAAAAAATGAGCCGAACCGAACCAAACTGTGGATCAACGGTTTGGTTTAGTTAAAACTATTCAATTCGTTAACGGTATGGTCAACTATTTTCCTACTATTTTATATGGAGAGTGAGTAGTTGAGATTGAAAGTTGGATGATGAATAGCTAAAATGTTGTCATTTGATTTTTTATATAAAAATAAATATATATATATTATTTCAACGGTTTGGATCGATTTAATTCCGCAAATTAAGGGTAAAATTCTTTACCAAACCATTACTAACGGATTAAGATTTTTTCAATTCATCATTAAACCATTAACCATTGAATCGGTTAAAAAATCACAGATCGAATCGGATCTATTTTACGGATTAATTGATTTTTTATACACCCTTGCGATATACACAGTTGATGAATTAATGCATGAAAAAAAAAGTTAATATCATATTCAATTAAAATGAATTCTCTTTTCTTAGACTCACCCCTATAAATCAACAAATGGAACTTATTACAAGATTCTCTTTTGGTTGACTCACCCCTATAAATCCACAAATGGGACTTATTATTAGATCTGAATTTCTCAAAATCACTATTATGTATTTGGGCTATCGAGATGTGTCCCATTTCACTTTTATGTCTAAGGATCCTGATTCAAGTTAATACATTTTTAGCTCTCGACCTATCCAACTATTAAAATCCAACAGTAAAATACTTTCGATGCTTATTTATGTGACTTTGGGGTGACGTGTGGCAAGCAAAAGAGGGCCCTAGTTTTTTGCACGATGATACTTCTTAGGGTAGAAATAGAACACCATTTTAGTTCTAAAAGGCTTTTGATGATGATGACCACAAAGACTTTCATTGTATGATTTTCTCGCCTGTGAAACTTACTCCACTTTTTATGAACAGGCAACGACTTTCACTGCATGATTTTCTCGTTTGTGGAAATTATTCTACTCTTTATGAACGGCTGAGATTCACAATCTCCTACGACCTACCATATGCCTTTGTCCCCTGAGAGCCACGCCTAGTGGCCAAACCTTCTGCACAGTGAGGCCCTACAGACGGACCACTGAGCAAAATCTATGATAGTGGGTCTCATTAGTCCAGATTCCAATCGTGCATCCTCTTGTAGGATGGTTAGAAACACTCCATTTGACTACTTCTGCGGGTACCATTAAATGGACGGTCACGATTGAGCCGCCTGAATTCTACGGTTAGAAACACTCATGCTCCGTCCGAGTGTGAAAATCCCCCTCGTATCCATTTTTGGGCAAACATGGACCTACATTGTAAAATCTAAATATGAGCCCCACATATGATATACATTTTAAAGGTATGCTCAATGTGCTCATTACTACTATTGACTTATTAGTAATTAATCATTCGGGATTCGGAGTTAATTAACATGTAGTTATACTATTATGGACTCACTTAGGAGCGGATCTAGAAAATTCTCCTTGTGGGGGCTTAATGAAAAAATAATCTTGGACAGAGGGGCAAATGTAAAAAAATTAATAATTTTTAAAATTTTAAGGGCTTTTTTGAAACTATTTCAAATTTGGGTGGGGCTTCAGCCTAGCCTCTACTTCTTGCGTCCGCCTCAAACTCACCCAATTAAGGTCACCAATGATTGATCTAAGTCATTAATGCTCCATTATTATTATCACTTTAATCAATGTGATATGTACATTTGGATTCATCAATGCATGAAATAAGGATCAACTATCAATGACAATGGATCCTCTATAGCCATCCTCACTCCTATAAAATCCACAAATGAGAGCTATTTAAGATCGCTTAAAATCACTATTATATATTAGCTCTAGCATTTCCATTGCAACTTTATATTAATTTTTATGGTGGATCTAACTCCTATTAGAGTAAAATTTATCATTCGTGGATCTCGCAAGTACTATAAATGCTTATTTATTAATGTAAGTGTGGCCACGTGGACACTGGGTGGGGGGGGGGGGGGGGGGGCGGCATGACTGACAACCAAGGGAGGGGGCTACTGACAACCAAGGGAGGGGGCTCTTGCGTCAACCTCACGCTGGATTACAAATACATGGAAACAACCTATTTTTGGATTACCATAAATTCTGGTGAAAGATTTTCTTGTATGTGACAATTTTTAGTAGGAAGGATTTTCTTCTACACTCCTGCACGCTGCATCCATTGGGGTCTTTCCGATCATCAAGAAAAACTTTCTTTTCATGATGAATGTCCTTAATTGTTGTTGTTTTTTGGTGGGGTGGGGTTGGTGTTTTCAGTGGGTGGGCTGGGGTAGCTGGGTGGTGTGTGTTAGCTTTTGTGAACGACTAGGATTGTAAATGCCGCACTATAAGCTTATACGCCCAGCCCACCGGGAGCAATGCATAGTGGGAAGTCTGCACAGTGGGGCCCTGCAGATGAATCAATGAGCAAAAATACCATGACAGTGGTCCTCATCACTGTCTTGATTCCATACATGCGTCCGCTTCTAAGATGGTTAGAAACACCCCATCATGTGACTTCTTTTCCATCGTTTTTGGTTTTTCCTGGCAAACATGACCATATTGTTCTAATTGAGTTTAATAAAGTGGAACCCGTTGTAATTTCCTATGAAGGTGTTTGCCCTACATTCAAATTCCTTAAGTTGGGTCGTATTAAATGCTGTGATGTCTAAATGTGGATTTCAGGTACAACAATCCCCCCGCGTTTTGGGGGGGGGGGGGGGGGGGGGGGTGGGTGTTCAATGAAATCCCAAAGGACTTGTGTTTTTAGCAAAATTTTTTGTTGAGATTTGTGATATTAAGAATTCAAAGACAATGATGTGACCACTATCCCTTGAAATTTCCAAATGCAATATTATTTTATTTTATTTTTTGCATGAACTCTAAATTCTAATCATTTGAAGAATCAAGAATATCTTTTGAAAATCTTAAAATTTCAACCTCCTTGGCATTTTTTTCATTTTACGGATGCTCCCGGTGGAGAGGATGATTCATGGATTCCACCTAATGATAGCTTTTAAAGAATTTACAAATATAAATTCTTAAAATTTTATTAAAAGATAAGTTTTAAAGTTCGCCAATTTTATAATTCCTAAAGTGGATCTATAGCTAGAATTACAAAGGGTGAGTTGCACATATCATAATCCATAAAATGTGTAATTACTGTAAGAAATTCTTATAACTCTTAAAGCAAAGAATTTATAGAATTCAAGATGCATGAAATTCTCATGTCAAAATTCCAACTCATTCAATCAGCATTTCAAAATTCCATGAATTTTTAAATTTCTAATAAAGTTGTGGCCCCACATCTCGTGAAAGCCAAAACTGTAGTTTCGACTTTCGAGAATGCAGAGTACATTGTTTGGAAATGCGTGGTGTGACGTGCAACCCACGTGAAGTTGACAGAAGATAAGAATTCTGGCGCAAAGATACCTTCATGTTACCCAACATTGGTTTTACTCGTTGGTGAGGAAAACTAGCGTGGAATCCTCTTTGAGGACCCTTACCAAACATGCTGTAAATTGGTGAATTCTCCCAGATTCATTCATGGCCACTTGGCCCACTTTGATCATCACCATGTCATCATAGTCGTCAATGAGTTCTGATTTGATTAGAAGATCTCTGCTTCAAATTCAAACACCATTCAAGCACTATAAGTAAAATGCATGCTCAAGTTGCACAGCCGCTAAGAGGGAGGCCTGGTTTGAACTTAAGACCTCCCACAACTAGCACTCCTTATCAGTGAGGCTTTTATTATATATGCGAGTTGTGTTTTGTCTCCTTAATTATTATTTTCTCATATATGCAAGTCTCTATTATTTCGTATGTATTAATTATGTTTGTGTCCTCACGTGTGTGCACCTAATTACTTCACATGTGTGAGTTATGACTGCGTTCTCATATATGTGAGTTGTGTTTTTTCTTCGTATGTGCGAGTCTCATTTACCTTTCATGTATGAAAATAAGTTATGTTTGTATTCAGTCGTATTCAGTCCCAGCCCTTCAGGTGGTAAAAAAACAAGAAGAAGAAGAAAGGTTGGTCAATCCACTGTTATTGCGTTTTACACTATTTTTGGATGTAATTGACTGTTTAAGTCCTATCACATAATAATTGCTTTTCCATCAAGGCACAGTAAGAAGAAGATTACCTTATTGCAATTTAACATAGAGTTGCTATTTCAACACTATATTGGACACAGTTTACAGACCCCATTTTTTTAAGTGAAGTACCCCAAATGTCCCTCTTCTCTCCCCCCACTCACTCCCCTCTCCTCCCTCTTCACACAGTCCTCCCTGCTACAAGGAGATAGGTCCAACCCCAACCTCCCCCCGTTCCACTGTTAAGCCAAGACTGGCCAAACATAAAGAGTAATGTTTGGATTCATTTTTAACCACTTAAAAAGAAATAAAATTTCAGGAATTAAATTACATGAAACACAGAGGCCCTAATCCTCCTGTTTGGATTCATTTTACCTTTTCGAGACGTAAACTTCCACGCATAATGAGAATTGCACTTTGGGCACCTAAATTCCATGAAAGGTTAACTTCCATGGAAATTCATCTCTCTCTCTCTCTCTCTCTCTCTCTCTCTAAAATAAAAAAAAAACCAGCTTCCATCAGAAATATGGAGCTGAGATTTCATGGGAAACAAATAAGGGAATGTCAATTGCAATACCTTGTAAGGATGCTCCCACCTAAGAAATAACAAGATACATACAGATTCCAGAGCCATCCATCTAACAAATGGTCTCACTTTTGTTCCCACACTCACCACATCCCACCAATGAGATCTCATCTCCTTCCCAAATTAGTGATTTAACATTTTACATCCAGCTAGTTGCAGTTCCATAGGTCACATTTATATTCTCTGCATTTTGATTTCCACATCCAAATACAGTAACTAAAAACAAGGGACAAGACACCATAATAATACTTGGACCCAGATGACTGCAAACTCAGATCACTTTTGTTTTGAAGTGTCATGTGTTGGGTTTGGCTCAAAAGGGCCCTTATTGGGCCTGAGTGGTTTATATTAAGGCCCAATTAATTAGGGCTAGTCTTACATATTCTCTTTTATGGTGTATTCTTTGTAAGAAAGCAAGTAAGCATGCAAGGCAAAGAGAATAAAGAGATATCTTGTAAAGGGGGTGTAAGAGAGATTTTTTCATAGTGAAATCTTCATACCAGTAGATGTGGGTAATCTTACCGAACCACGTAAATCTGCGTCTTGTGTGTGATTGCTTGTTCTCCACATTGTGTGGTGTTTGGATTGCATGTTTAGCCCTATATTAAGATCTAACATCATGTTCCATTTTGGTTCCTGAAATTGCTGCAGTTGCAGCAGCTGTCATTCTGCAGTATAGCTTGTCCACATGGATGCTAACTGTTGTTCCCCCTAATCTTCTATCATTCTGAAACTGCAATATCACCATCTCCAACATCAAACATGGATTATAGTCATGAGACTATAAATGTGATAAAACATCTGTATTAGTTTACATTCGAGGAAGAATGTGAGAATGTGGTGAGTGTCAGTGTAATCTTGTGAACCCGAATATTTTCTACTCTAAATAACACAGTATACACAGGTGCATATTCTTTAAAGTAAAGGCTCTCCCCACAACCAAAAAAAATTTCACAATTGGATGTTCCAGAAACCAAACTTCTCAAACAACAACAGTAGGAGTAACCAGAAAACCAGCTTCTCCAAGCAATCACCAATCTAAAAAAGCCTGCAATAGAATCAACGGACTGGTAGTCCAAAGCTGATAGATAGGTCAGAAGGAAGTTTTTGCAAAATCCTAGCAAATGGCATCCTTCAGGAAGACTAAGACATGTATGTGCTGTTCCAGTTTCATACACGTATGCCTAAGCTACCTCAAAGAGCATTCTTTGCTTTGCTCTTTTATTCCAAGCCAACTCTGATGATGGTTTGCTGTGAGATGGGTTGGGCTCGGCTGGTGGAGTGGACAGAGGGCGAAGTTTGACTGATGGTGGTCGATGGTGATGGTGATGACATGGAAGAGAAAGCAGAGAGGTAGGTTTGTTTGTTTGGTTGGTGAAGATGAATGATGCGAAAAAGTTGGAATGGGAAGGAAGGTGGGACTGACAGAGAGATGATGAGAAATCTCGTGCCCGATCCTAGGTGGGGCTTGGAAAGGAACTCAAGAAGATGCAAAAAAAGAGCTCTCTAGTCTCTACTCTACTGTCACAGTTGCAAAGGTCCCGCCTGAGGGAGAGGGACTGGGAAATAGGGTTAATGAAGAAGGAGACAATAAGAAAAGCAGCTTTTGCAAGTAGTGTAGCTGGTGTAGCAGTGCCAGAGTCCCACCCCTGCAATTTTCAAAGTCACTGTTATTCATGCCACACCAAACACAAAGTTGAGCCTCTCAAGAGTCTCCACTCAACTTTGTGTTCGGTTGTGGCATGAATGACACTAACTTACAGGGTTTCTTTGAATGTACTCGAGTTTTCAAGAAGTTTGCTGCATAGAAATGGACGTATCAGAGTTTTAAACCCAACCAATCAGAATGTGGGAATAAAACTAATAAGAAAATAGGGCTATATTTGAGGCCATGTTTGTTTTTGTTAACTTGTGCTTCAGCGGAAAACCAGTTGGCACTTAAATAATCGTATTAATGATATGAAAGTGTGGGTGACAGTTGTGACGTACCTAAGAAAACTAGGCTTGGATGTGTGAGCAACAGTGAGGGAGGGACCTATCTGAAAGTGTGAACAAGCCAACAAGAAATGGCTGGCGGTGGAAGGATCCCATGCACCATGAGTGTGAGCAACCAGTGACCAACCTAACAATGTGAACAACAAGAAATGACTGGCAGTGGAAGGATCCCATGCACCATGAGTGTGACCAACCAGTGACCTACCTAACGGTGTGAACACGCCAACAAGCAAATGCAAACCTCATTGGTGTAAGATACAAATATCACAGTTGAAATTTGAGCTACTTTCCATGGTCCTGTGAGCCCACTGTCTCGGTCATCAAGACTGTTGAATAGATTGATTAAGTTTCAATTCAAAGGAAGGTTATTTGATGGTCATTTTTTGGATATTCACCATTGTTACTTCATTTCTAACCACTTAAAAGAAATAAAATTCCCAGAATTAAAGTACATGGAACAAACAGGCCCTAAAGGCAGTCAGATTTATGGTTACTGCCTTCTGAAATTTGCTTGTCAGAAATCCTAATTATCAAATGTGGAAACGGCCCCATGGCGTCAAAATGAATTTGAAAATCTAATCAGTTCTGGCTATGAAACAGACATGAATTAGATGCCCAATGGTTTCTCTTCGGCATCTGTCAGTAAGGAAACCAAGTATCCTTCTTACCAATCCTCCTGTTTGGATTCATTTTACCATTATGAGAGATAAACTTCCACGAATAAGGATAATTCCACTTTGGGCACTTAAATTCCATGAAAAGTATCTTCCATCAGAAACCTGTCTGACTCCTGGATATCAAGTTCACAACCTATATCGATCCCTTTCCTCTTCTTCTCTCTCCTTGCAACTACCAGCCACGGCTTCCAAACACCAAATATGGAACTGGGATTTCATGGAAACAAAAACAGGAATGTCAATTACAACACCTTCTAAGGATGCTCCCACCCAGGAAATGGCAAGAGACATTCACATTCCAAAACCAGCCTTCTAATAAATGGTCTCACTTTTGTTCTCACACTCATCACATCCCACCAATAAGATCTCATCTCCTACATAAATTAGTGAATTAACATTTTACATCCAGCTAATTGAAGTACTATAAGTCACATTAATATTCTCTGCATTTTGATTTGAACATCCAAATACATTAACTAAAAACCAAGAAAAGAATTGCTGTAGTTGGGAGGCAGCTGGGGAGATACCATCATAGTACTCAGGACCCAGATGACTGCAAACTTAGATCACTTTTGCTTTGAAGTGTCATGTTCCGTTTTGGTTCCTGCAATTGCTGCAGTTGCAGCAGCTGTCATGGCCGCGGCTGCTGCACCGAGCTTCACACTCCCTGCAGCCTTCATTGCACCTGCCACCTTTGCAAATGCAGCTATCCCACCCACGAGTATGGCCCTTAAAGCAACAGTTGGTTTTATGTCCATATTTACCTGCAATAACCAATTTACATGTCTTTTATCTATTTAGTACCTGCAACTGCCAATCTATTCAAGAACTAGTTTCAATGCATTTATATTGGAAAGGGTTTCATTAAAGACCGGTTTCAGTCCGTGCCATTTTGAAGAAAAACTTATTCATGATTTACATGACCTAGTGATTCTCAGGTGTCTCAAAATAAGTAGAGCAGTATTTGACTCCGTTTGAGGAAAGAAGCCCAATACAGCCAAATTGATACCAATCTTATTAATTGGTGGTAGGCATAAAAATAAATTCCTAGGACATAAAAGTACTCAAGTGAGAATAGCTTGTTCACATAGGTGCTAACTGTTTTTATCCCTAATCTCCTATCATTCTGAAACTACAATATCACCATGTCCAACATCAAACATGGATTACAGTCATGAGACTGCAAATGTGATAAAACATCGATATTAGTTTACATAAGAGGAAGAATGTGAGGCCATGGTGACTGGTGAGTGTCAGTGTAATCTTGTGAACCAGAATATTTTCTACTCTAAATAACACAGTATACCCAGGTGCATATTTTTTTTTTATGTAGAGGCTTTCTTCAGACCAAAAAAAATCACATTTGGATGTTCCAGAAACCAGACTTCTCAAACAACAACAATAGGAGGAACCCAAAAAAAAAAAAAAGAAGGAAGCAGCTTGCAATAGAATCAATAGAGTGGTAGTCCAAATCTGATTGATGGTTCAAAAGTTTATGCAAAATCCTAGAAAATAACATCCTTCAAAAATACAAGAAGATTAATCCTTTAGACGGATCCTGTCAATGTCTTGAAGTAATTCAAACTTCGTAAAAGTTATTCTTCCTATTTGGCACATGATTAATTTTGGACGAGAATAAGTTCTATAAATGTTTGTCTAGACCCCTGATTAGACATAAAGTTCTTTCAACCTAAAAACATTGGTCCAAAATTCACAAGGCCCAAAAAAGAGGAAGTAGAAGCTACTTAAGGAACCAGCTAATTTTTCCTCTAAATGACAACTGGGCCCATAGTATTGTATGGGTGACTGAATTGCTATGGTATCTTCCAAGGAAGCAATATTTAATCCATCCACATGAGATTAACTTTTTGAGTTGTACTTTACTCGGCCTTATTTAGGATTAAATTCTCAGTCATTCTGTAATAGAACATGTCACCTGTCACTACTTCATTACAAAATATTTAGCAGCTCCCCCCTCCTATGTCCTAATATTTTTAGCATCAAATCATCACACATGCACTGTTCCAGTTCCATACATGCATGCCCAAGCCATCTCAAAGAGCATTCTTTGCTTCGCTCTTTTATTCCAAGCCAACTCTTGGCTTTTTTTTCCGCTTAACTCTTCTATTGGCTCGAACTCTTGGCTCTCTCTTATGCCTCTTCATTTCTGCTTACATACTTTTATTGGTGATCTGCACATCCCTCTCAGCATACAGATGTTGGCCGGATATGTATCTGGCTTATTTGTTGATGCTTTGTTGCCTGACACTAACTTCATAGAACAATGTGACAAAAGTAGGGTTGAATGTAAAACCTAGATTACACACCAAAAGTCACAATACACCAGCCATCCCTACAAGTATATACCTGTTCGGAGATAGGCTACATTTGGATGGTTGATGATTTCCAGGGTAAACGGCTATTCCAAATGCTTCTAAAATTCATTTGTCAACCAGAAAATCTCATTAAATGTAATCAACTACAAAACCATCTCACCTTCCCATATGAAGAGTAGTGAATAACTTAACATAATATGCTTTAAAAAGGCCTAAACTTGGGATAGACAGCATGAGAATAAAGGGGAAAAAAGTGGCATGCTTACTGTTTATTCTTCCACATGTATCACGAGAAATACATCCAACTTCTGGCCACCCTGCCCATTACATTGCTTTTATACTCATCAATCATCATCATTATCATTAAAGCCTTATCCCTCCTCCTCCTCCTTCTTCTTCTCACTCTCTCTCTCTCTCTCTCTCTCTCACACACACACACAAGTGCACTACCTGAGTCCCTAATTGTCAGAGCTACAAACCAATGATTGATCCCTGATTGGTTTTGTGAAGAGAGAGATGCCACGCCACTTAACTACCAGTGGATTGACACCCTACTACATTGCCTCAAATCATTTTCAATAAAAAGAGGCCAAAATCTTGTGACACCCTACACAAGTTCTAAGTGCTTGACATTCTTGAGAAGATGTATTTGTTAGTGGGTAGAGTTGATGAAAGGATTTGGAAACCTAATGTTAAAGGTCAGTTTCTTGTGAAGTCATTTTATAAAGTCTTAACTAATAGCACAGGTAGAGTGGAAGGTTGGAATTCTTTTTGGGATCCCAATGTTCCGCCCAAAGTTATGTTCTGTTGTTGCGTGGCAAGGAAGCATAAAATCCTGACTATAGATAAATTGAGAAGGAGAAGGCATATCTTAGTAAATGGGTGCATTATATGTTTAAAGGATGAGGAAATGGCACACCATTTGTTAATTCATTGTCATTTTGCTTATAAAGTCTAGATAGCAATTTTAGGAGTCTTTGATATGAGTTGGGAGATGCCAAAAACCGTGGAAGATCTGTTTCTTCAATGGCATTTGAGAAGGAAGTTTTTTCGTGCCAATATTTTGTGGAAATTAGTTGTTTATGCTACAATTTGGAAAGTTTGGTAGGAAAGAAACAGTAGGATGTTCACAGCCAAAAGCAAATCTTTTGAGGAAGTTGTTGAGTCCATTATTTGGACTCTGTCCAAATGGGTTTGTAAAAGCAAGGATTTCATTGGTACCTTTCTAGAAGACCTACAGAGGTCTTGGGCAGTTGTCTCACAAGGAGATTGGCATTCTAAAAGGGTGCAAAGAACAGTTTGGAATCATCCCCCGCGTGGTATTCTTAAGTTGAATTTTGATAGCAATTTTGTTCGAAGTTCTCAAAGAGGAGGCATTGGAGGTGTCATCAGAGATTGGAATGGTATCATTATTAGAAATTATTCAGGTCCGGTGGATTCGTCTGATGCTAATGAAGCTGCGTTGTATGCTCTTCTAACTGGATGTCATGAGCTACGTAGAATGGGAGTTTCTAATCCTACTCTCGAAGGTGATTCTTTTTGAGTCATCCAATGGGGTTCTAGAAAATTCATTCATCCTTGGAGGCTAGCAGACTGGGTGGAGGAGGTGCACGATATTTCAAGTCAGTTGGGTGCTTTTTCCCATCATAGTTTTAGAAAGGCTAACACTTTGGCATATGGTCTTGCGAGGGAAGGAGTTTTATATTCATCTAGTTCTTTTGATGCTTAAGCTCTCTTAGGTGTTTCTTTCTTTTTTTGTTGTTCTTTTTGGTATTTGTTGTTTTTGTTTCTTGTTTGGTGGAATAAATGTTTACACTTTATAAAAAAAATCTAATATAGAACATCCATCTAAGTAGAAAACAGGAACACTATTCTAGTGGTTCGATCTGCAATGCATATGTGGGCTCCAATTCAAATAGTGACTCATTGAGCTCAAGTATGTCTTGGATCATCATGCATGAAGCTCAACATTGACTGAACTGAATCTTATTGAACCTTTGGTTGTATGACAATGCAATTATGCAAGTTTAACCACCAATCATCTTAGAACAAGTCGTACTTCAATCGTGTGAGCTGTTTGAGAAAAAGAAGAAAGAAAACCATGTCTGGTGTTGGACAACTAAGCACAACGACATCCATAACATGCACATTATATTGAAAGGAAACAAGGTGCTTCAGAATGTGAGCACGACATTGTCTACTCAATCTCGTAACAATTAAATATAAATCATACTGCCTTCAAAACTTTTTTCATGAAAGTATAAATCACACTAGGATTGATGTAGGCCATGGCCAAAATTGATATATTGAATAAGGTCCACAAAGATAAACAAAGGTCCAGTCCAATAAGAGGGCCTAAAGTAAGTCAAAATCATTAGGATCCTATTAGAAATTACCAATCTCTAATTAGAGTGGTCAAGTTACTTGACCACTCTAATTAAAAGGGTCAATCTGAAATTGAGAGCTAAGCTTGTTGCCTTCTACTCAACGGATTGAATGCTCTATTACAAGGAAACGGTCAACAGGTTTGCCATCATGTGGACACTATCCAGAAAGAAAAGACCAGTAGAATTTTAATGAGGACTAAAGGCACCTTCACAACATCAAGAATTTAATGATGAGAAGAGAGCATCCAAACCGTAGCAATAAAGAGAGTTAAACAATAAAGATTAATTATATAATAAGCAACTGAGAAGCTTGAATGGCTAGTGAAAAAAGGATATGTTTCATTGGAACTCCCCTCAAAGGCATGTTAAAATTCAATGTAGATGGGGCAACCAGTGTTTCTCAAAGTGAATGGGAATTATGACTTGAGCCTTGCGTCAGCAGGGCTTTCCAAAAAACACTCCATACCTCATGCTTGTATATCAAAGTCTAGGGTGTTGCTTGAATTTGGGGTGTACACCTCACTATATGAAGCATACTTAAGGCATATATCATTTAAAGAGATGGTTGGTCCCTAAACCCTGGATAAAGTGTGCTTTAATCATACTCCATGGGAGAAAATTTTTTTTTTTCCTTGGTTGGCTCAGTGGCCATGATATAGGAAGTAAAGGGCTCCCACCAAGGTTTGAAACATGGTGGGAGTTATAGGAGCGGGCGCCTTATCCATAAGGCCAGCCCGCTATTCCCATAGGAGACATCTTTTCAAAGGAGCAGATGGACTATGTAAATTATGTAGCCTGTGTTGTACCATACTACCAGAAGGATCATGCAAACGGTACTGCACTGATAATACTAGATATGATCTTATTATCTGGAGGAAGGGGAGAAGTCAAAGTGTCTTGCGATGATGCATTAAGAGGAGTACATCAGAATGTGGATGAAAGAAAAGGTGCATCTATTAATAGATCTGGTTTATGGAGAAAGTTTGTCCTGAGGACAAGGGACCCTTTGCACTCAATCAGAAGAGGTCAAGAAAAACAAGAAACAGGCAGTCAAGACAGTTCACCAGCCCAGCTTCACTGTACAGACTGACCACAAGATCCTGTCCAAACATATTGGCCAAAGCAAAGTTCTATGCATCTGGATAAGGTGAAAGATGAGTCTCTAATTTAAACCAAGGTGGTCACTTTGATACCATGTAATATGTTAGAACCTTCATGGAGAAAACAAGATGTTCAATATGATCATCCTAATTGCCTTTATATAGTGTAATCGTACAAAGATAGGATTTACATAATTTAAAGGAAGCCTGTTTAACAGAAGGACGGCTTGGCCCAACGGTAAAGGCTTACCGGTGGCGCCTTGAAGAATGCGGGTTTAAGTAACGGAAACAACCTCTTCAAAATGAAGGTTAAGGCTGCATACATCTTGCCCTTCCCAGACCTCGCTATGTGAGAAGCCTCGTACACTGAGCCGCTCTTTTTCTTTTTTTAAAAGGAAGCCTGTCTAATCAAATAATCAAACTAACGTCCTAAGATAAGATTGCTAGGGATAGACCTAAGGATAATATCTAGAATGGTGCACTGAAGGTCTGCATATTCTACATGATCCGTCCAATAATATGTTAAAATACAACCTACATAGTTTACATAGTTTACAATCAATTGGTTCCTTTTACACGATGGGGAGAGGCATTCCCATAGTTATTTGCTGTCTACAAAGCATTGAGGGTGTTAAAGCATCTGTTGATTGTTGAAAGTAACTCTACTGATGAAATTAATATGGAGGTGGCCCAAAGGAGTATTACATCATTTTGAATGAGACAAAAGAGAGTTAAAACTACCGTGAGAATTGAAGATCAAGAGGTAACACAAAGAAATTTATTTTGCAACAACATGTCAAATAAAGGGTAAATGTCGGATAGTTAAAGTGAAGACTCACTTCAAGAGTGCTTTGTGATCAGCACATACTAACAAAATTGAAAGGAGAATTTTATAGGACATCAATTAGACCAACAATGACTTATAGAGCACAACATTAGCCAATCAAGAAGCAACACATGCCAAAAATGAGTTGAGTAGGATAGGATTGGAAACAAGCACTTTCAAGAGCATTTAGAGTTAGCATCATTAGGTGATAAAGTAAGGGAAACTCATTTGAGATGGTTTGGACATGTCCAACATAGGCCAACAATGGCACTGATGATGAAAAGTTTTTATACGAAGGTTCATAGTCCACCAAAGGGCTCTATAGAACTGAAGAAGTGCAACTTATCCTAGAGGAATGAGGATGATCCTGCAAGGGACAATCCTTCTCTATTTGTATATCTTGGTTGCCTTAGATAAGGCTCAATCAAAGCTAATTACAATAAATTGCATACAGTTATAATCTTGTATACAAGGAAAGAGAGTCATCCTAGTTGACCAAATCTATTTACATATAAAGAAAAATCTATTTACATATAAAGAATGGACTTTTGGGCCAATGATACATTGGGTCTGGGCTTATGGTACAGTGGTTTGTTAACAGTTTTTGATGGGTCAAACACGGGTCAAGTCAAGTTCGGGTTAAGTTTTGCCACCTCTAGGTTTGTATGCAAAACACTTGAAGGCAAGAAAATGAGGTTGTCACCTCTCTTGTGAAACAAGAAATTGATCGAAGTCTAATCTATTTTCTGATCATTAGTGAAAGGTGTTGTATCTTTTGTTTTTCGTTTGGTCAGATCCAACTAGTAAGAACTCTTGTACCAAACAAGTATTTTGTAACGTTCTTTTCTTTTACTTCTTTGAAACCAAGCCTCCCACCCATCATCGGTAAGACCAGAAAAAAAGAACTAAAACTACTATGAGAAACAAAACCCAAGAGATACCACAAAGAGATTCTTTCTCTTACCTTGGCTCGATAATTAGCAAGGATGGGGAGATTGATGAAGATATTGAACTGCTAAAGATGTTGAATATAAGACAACAACGGGATGGTTGAAGTAGATACTTGCTTCCAAACTACTTTGTGACTGACGAATACCAACAAGATTGAAGGAAAATGTTATAGGACGGTGATTATACCAACTATAACCTATAGGGCAAAATGTTAACCAATCAAAAAACAACATACGCATAAAATGAATGTAACAGAGATGAAAATATTGAAGAGGATGTGTGGTAAAACTAAGAAAGATAAAATTAAAAATAAGCGCTTTCGAGAGCATTTGGGGGTAGCACTAATAGGGGATAAGATTAGAAAAATCCTTCTGAAATGGTTTGGGCATGCATGTCGAACTCATGCCGGCAATGATGCCAATAAAGAAAAGTTTGGCTATGCAAATTGATGGCCTACTAAGGGGAAGGGGTAAGCTAAAAAAGATGTGGATGGGGGTAGCAAAATTAGATTTGAAGAAGTTTAACTTATCTAAAGATTTGGCTTATGATAGATCGAAATAGAGAAATAGGATTTATGTAAATGACTCCAACATAGTTCGGACAAGGCTTTGATGATGTAGATGATGAATAACAATAGTAGCAATAGTAACATTAAACCTTCAAAAGAACAAAACAACCAATTGGCTAATTTGAGGTGGTGGGCAAGAATATGAATTGTCATCCAAGGTTCTTCCAAATAATAGTAATAAGTAATGTTCAAAAAAATATATATAATAGTAATAACATCCAGTTATAGATTATTAATTAGGAGTCAGTTGGGGCTACACACACCCCAACACTCAGCATACTTTACTCCCATCAATAAAAGACATTCTTTGAAAAGTTGTACACATGATTCAAGCCATCAATTAGGAGACAAATTGTACATATGCCTATATCAAAATACAGATGTTGGACAATCCATAGTGCTAGATTTTAGAAATGAAATGGATGGTTATAAAAATCATCAATGTTCCAATTTCATTGCTGAAATTCGCAGGATTGACATCCTGGTCACTTGATTTTGGGATAAGATCATACTGTTGAAGAAATGGGTAACCATCTAATGAGACAAAGGTGTGAGAATATGGAGGTGCAAATAAGATTAGCGGAACTCCTAATTTTTAATATCAACTGTTATTGTACAAGAGTAATAAAACTTTTCCGTGTATGTAAGTTTACAGTAATCCTTTGATACTTCCAACCTTACAAAAACAATCCACTACTTTCATATTGAGCACATATCCTTTGCCATATACTATAAAGCTAAAGAACCTAGATGAACTTGGGCTTTGAACTCCATACATACTGATTACACAGAAATTAATGTAAACGATATCATCCGGTTGCGCTCAGAGCGAATTCTGTCATGAATATATTTCAAATTGATTATCCAAGCTGCAAATGTCAAAAAAGTTGTTTCTCTTCAATTGTCTGTAGGGAAGCAGCTTGGCTACATTTCTGAAATCTGAGATTTCATTGTTGAAGGAGACTCGGCTCCTGCTTTTAAACAGGTATCTAAGGAGATAACATACCCATGGAGATTTAAGCAATGGATTCCAGAGATTAAGAATCAGGATTGCAGATATTAAGGGGAATCTTATGTCCCTTGTTTGGCCAATAGCAAAGCTAATCACTGGCTTTGGAGGCACTCTTACTATTGTTATTGTTATAATGAAACCTTATAATGATGCTTAACCACTTCATTCATCTTCAGCTGAGAGAATTTCAAATGATGAGAATTCCAAAAATAAGGGGTCAATGTCATGTCCTCCCAGATTCCCCAAATTCCCAGTCTCATCATCATCATCATCACCATCAAAGCCTTATCCCAACCATATTGGGGTTGGTTACATGACAAAATTCATGTTTGAGTTGTGACAAAGTTTTATACTGGCTGTCAACCTACCTAACGCAATACACATCCTTTAACCGGGCTTGGGACCGGCAGCCAAAACTGGCGGAGTTTCCCAGTTTGATAACAAAAATTCCAAATGCCACCAAATTTTAGTGGAGTGAAATTATTTCTGTTCGGCAACCTCAACTTTCCCAAATTCTGATATTCCAAAAGCTACTTGGTCTGTAGAAATTGGGATTCCTCCAAACATGAATCCCACGAATTCCTGAAATCAAACAGGCCCACAACCATATGACATGCTCTTGAAGTCTCCCCAAACACAAAATTTCCATGACTTTTCCCGAATTGAAGCTTTGGGGTTGGAGCATCAAAGCGAGATTTAATCAAATGAAACGACCGAGAAAGCATCGAATTCAGAAAACAAATGGAAACATATAATTAGTTGGACGATGCAAAAGCAAGAATCGAACCTTAACGTTTGGGAACGAACAACTCTGCAATCCTCGTTTCCCCTGAGAGAGAGAGAGAGAGAGAGAGAGGGTGGTATATTTACAATTCAACAGCGGTGAGAAAAAGCACATGGCTCTGATTGATGCGCCTCTTTAGTCAAAGTGGGCCATCATCAGATGATCGACGGTTGTGAGATTGGCTAGACATGAATTAAGTCGAGTGGGACCCACCATGTCGTGCAACTCCCCCACTTGGAGTGAGGGTCCCAAATTCAACCGATTAATTAACTTGATCAAGGAAGCGGATAGTTTTAGTACAAAATTCCACGGGCGGCTAATCAACCAATCCATCCATATCTCAGAGGTGTTCCCGTTCGCTTTAGCCCGGGCTTGGTTGAGTACTTATGGTGGTTTGAATTCTTTAGCTGGCCCATGAATTTAGTTGAATTCTCACAGCTGCAATTTTCATATTTTTTTTACATATGATCATGTCATCTCTTTCCTTTTTTAAAGATTTTTCCCTTTTTAGTTCTATTTTATTATTTCTTCGGGTTTAATGAGTTTGTCTAGTTTCCATGGTGATAGTTTTTATGGATTTATGGTTTTTTTAGCTCAATTTTTTTTATTTTTAGCTATTGAGTTTTCATGGATTTATTTGTTTCTTTTAAATTATTTTTATTATTCGATTGTCTATGAACTTTTGTTTTTATTTTTTTTATTTTTTATCAAAATTTATTTTTTATTGTGGATTTATTTTTCAAATTTCAAATAAATATTTAAAGTGAAAAATTCAACTGATTTCAAAATAAATTAAAGTGATTTCATTTTGAAAATACTCTCCCAACCCCATTCATTGTTAACACCACTCTCAAATCTCCCATCAACATCTCCTTTCTCATGAATGACAAAGCATCACTTTTTCTTATATTTACACTAAAGGCTCAATTCATAACTTCCACAACATTAGGTCACATCTAAATCACATATCTGTCTCATCCACGGCAAGGCCCACTAGCCCTAGATGTGTAAAGTAAGCGTTTACATTACCTTCTCAAGCTAACTACCGAGTGTGAAGAGGAACATGGCAGCAAAAACGGAAGCAGACAACCCACACACAAATATGGGGCTCATACATGTTTCCAAACGTTGGACTTAGCCTTGTTGCACCACAACTCTCTAACTCCCATGTGATTGATGACATTGGTTGTGCTTGTATAGAATTTGGATTCTTTCAGCTAAAACATAAACATCTTTTATTGATTACAAGCTCTAATTATTCTAATTTCTGAGGCCACAGAAAGTACGGGTGCCCACGCCTGACCTGGGCACAACACACTTTAGGCGGGCTTGAATTCAGTGATAGAAATACTGGACGAGCCCAAAACAACTATTACATGTATTTCAGTATTTGATTTAACCAAGAAAGTAATTAGAAAGCACAAAAGAGTGATAGACAGCCCGTCCCAGCCTAAGCCTGATTGACTAAATGGGCAACTCAGGTACTTAAGTCCCATGTTAGGCATGTGCCAGATATGGCCTTGTTTTTCTAAAGACGGCCCCAGCCGGATATCCGTCAGCCCTCACACAACGAAAATTTCCAGTTCCGCCCTGGTAACTTGGGATTTGACAACACAACCTGAAAGTTAAAAGAGTCCATTTAATCTTGAATTGCTAAGTGAGCTTTGGATTGAGCAGGCAGGTGAGACCAATCAACACTACGGATCAACAAAATTACTATGTGGGTCCATTTAATTTTCAAAAGAATATGGGTCCCAGTGACCTTTCCCAATAATTGACTGCTGATAGGCCCATTCTCCCTCAAAACTTTTCAATAAATTAAAATTGTGCCTCTGCTTCCGTAGGTGATTAACCGCGGAATTCCTCGGCCCCATGCAGCTTCTGAGTTCTTCAACCTACCTGAGGAGGAGAAGATGTCTCCCATATCAGATGATGTGAAGACGCCCTGTGAGATGTCGCACTAGCCTCAACCATGTTAACGACAATGTCCATTTCAGGAGGGACTTCCTCAAGCACTACCCCCATCGATCCACTCTCCAAATGGGTCAATTCATGGCCATCCAAACCACCCCAGTACAATTAGCAAACCCAGCCAGCCCCTTCTACTTTCATTCTTTCTCATCAGAATCATACAAAATCAGTTCTAGTGATGAATTATCCTTGTTCATGGAGAAGATGGGGATTATGGAGGAGCAATGCATAAGCTATCAATTAAGCTGATGGGAACCATCTTTGAGAGCTTCGGACTGATGCCCAACTAATTGAAAGATGAGACGGAAAACGGAATGCAAGTGATGGCTTTGGACTGTTACCCTGCGTTCCCAAAGCCAGAGCTGGCGCTCGGTATGCCACCACACTCTGATCACAAGTGCCTGACTATTCTGTCGCAGAACTGCCAGGGGCTACAGGTGATGTTCTGCGAGGGGAGATGGGTGTTGGTCCTGGTGGTCGAGGGGGTATTGTTGGTCCATGTGGGAGATCACTTGGAAGTCCTGAGCAAATGGAATATTTAAGAGTGCATCACAGGGCCACTGTGAATGGAGAGAAGGGGAGGATCTCTATTGCGAGCCTTTACTGCTTGGTTATAGAAAAGAAGGTTGGCAGTGCCAGAGTTTGTGGATGAACAACACCAAGGGACAATGGAGAGATCATCTTCAAAGATTTCCTTAGATTTCCTCGTAGTTCATGATATCACCAAGAATGAAAAATATTCAAGTGAATCCATCTCTCACTATTTTGGTGAGAAACGCGCTCTTTTTTATAAACATTAATGTACTAAAAGACACAAATAGACATCTTTTTTACCTTTGATAGGTTTAAAAAGAAAATATCCCTCACCATTTTGATGAGGGATTGATGCACTAGAATACTCCCCCACCAAGAAGAAGAGGTTCATTGATACAGTTAAATTAATGTAACAATGTGGCGGGAAAGGAGAAGTGGTGTGTTTGTTTTAGTCATGTGGTGTGAGTTTGGTCTCCAGTGTTTTGTATGGTGTCTATGGTCTTGGACTTGTGACTGTGAAAAGCTGACCACTAAAAAGCCCAGCTCCGTGTTGTCTACTTTGAATATAGTCTCTTGAGTTTTTTTCTTTTTTTTCAGCATCATAGGTTAAGTATTGAGCCCTTGTGTATTAGAATCTAATGAGTCTTTTAGCGGGTTAAGCAAGGTTAAAACCCTGGTATTTATGTAAGAGTCAATGTCTAATCACCGCCACCATGGTATGCATGGTGGGATGAGGGGGGGACGTGTCAAATATCTACTTGGGATCATGTCTTCTTAGGTCTATTTTGGATGTACAATGCAATTTCGGTAGTAATATTCCATTTGGTTGAAAAATGTAGTAAAATGTTTGGGGTAATATAAGTGATCGAAGGGTGGTTACTTATATTAAGAGAGAAAACCTTGCATAGAGTGTCATTACTATTAATGGGTGGCTGTGGGATTATATCTGGGCACAAGCATCTCAGGTAATTTAGTCTTATAGTTCTTCATTATTGGCATATGGCCTTTTTTTCCTAGGTGCTCATTTTGTCTAGGCTTTCAGTTTAATGATTCTATTTAGCGGCCATGGTTATCGGCAATAACTCATTGAATCCATCACTTGGGCAAATAACAAATTAAAAGTTGCTCCTGCTACTCAGCCTAGAGCCTTGAACATTGTACAAGGACGTGCTAAAAGAGACTAAGAAAATGAAATAAAATGCAAATGACGGTGGGAGATCAATACTTTAAAGATGAATGACAGTTCTGGATTGAAATGGAATAGCATCCTTATTTATATACTAATAAAGCTGTAAATGATTGACAAATATCGCTCATCTAATTAGACAAAAAAAAAATAACAAGAGGTATTATAACATAAAATGATGGTTTAAAAATAGGAAGTCAAAAGGATGATATTGTATATCTTATTGAGTCATTTATGGTTGGGCTAGCTGTAACAAAAATCTTACACATCATCTTTCTTGTTAGAGAGAGGAGTTAATAGACATAATAGGCAGTACAAGTTTAAAAACTGTATTTACATCTTTATTGGAGAAAACATGGGGATCCATTAAGATCTATAGTAAACTGGATCTCTTCGTCTTTAGCACTGACATGAAATTTTTTATGATATTTAAAACAGATAATATCTGTCCAATAAATGGGTCATAATAGTTTATTTAAAATTAATTTTTTAGTTATCAATTATAATTTTTTAGTTGATTTGACATTTTTTTAATTTGCTTTTGGAGAGAATAATACATGAGTTTTTAGTTTTTATTTTTGCTTTGGCTTAGCGCAAGCCTTCTTTGCTAGTGGCCTATGAGGCAAATAAAGTCCAAAATAAGGAAATACCACAATGTCAACCCTAACACAACATAAAGGAATGGAGAGAGAGAGGCCCAAAATAAGGAAATGCTATAATGTCAACCTAACACAACATAGAGAGAGAGAGAGAGAGAGAGAGAGAGAGAGAGAGTAGCAAATATTAAATATTAGCACCATTTCGGGCAGGAATCAATCACTGGGCCAAGCAAAGGGAGAGGAAATAGAATTAAGTTTTATTCGCATCTCAGTTTCATTAGTTATATGAATTTGTCATAAGTAAAATGTTATTGGTGTCGGTGTTCAAAAATAAAAGATAAAAATAAGAAAACAACATAAAATTACAGTGAAATAAGAAATTCTTATAAATTTATATTCTGATTTTTTAAAATTTTGATTAACCACATTGAACATTTTCAATTATTATTTATGAATTGTATACGATTCGATTTTAAAATTGAGCTCCAATTTCGCCATTAATTAAGAAAGTGAGCCTCAGTTGAGATTTTAATTTTTTCCTGATTTTAAATTTGAGAAAAACTTTAGGAGCCTATCCGTATCTAAACTTCTAACGATGTAAATCTCTTATATTAAATCATTAATTATTTTATAAAAGAATTTATTTTTATCTAAACTTATAATGATGCAAATCTCTTATCTTAAACTATTAATTATTTCATCTAAAAAAAATTATTAATCATTTTATAAAAGTAGAACCCAATATGATACAACTACAATTTGAGTCGGCATACGACCCACCTTGCTTTTGACTGATCTTAGACTTTAAGTTTGAGAACGTAGGTCAGTCTTAGATATTTTAGCTGGGCCCATTTAATAAACGGGCAATGCTTGGATATGATTTAGACTAAATATTAATTAATATTTTTATTACTTGGAATATTATAAATTATATTTTGCCCACGCTAAGTGCGGACATGATTTGCTAATCTAACATGGGTCTCATCCATTACTGCAACATCCTTAAGAGCTATGATTTCGGTCACACTTATCTTGATCGAGCGTCTCTCTTTGGGTTGCACCATTGAAATGCCTGAAGATCATTTTGATTCAAGATTCAATTTCTCAATACATATAAATCTCAATCCACTTGCTTTTAACCTAAACCTTCTTAATTAAATATACAAATAGCAAAACGTGCCATTTTTATGAAGAAATACAATGAAACCTTCAGTTAGCTGGGTCCATATATGAATTAAAAAAAGTTGTTCAGCATTCCATAGTAGTAAATTATCGTGTAAGGTTTGATCCATGTGAAAGTGGGCCTCACCAAAATCTTAAAAAAAATGTTGTACGAGATCATAAGCCCCGTTCTGTAGATCCAACGGATTGAGTGGATAACTGCTCAATTTGGCCAAGCGTTCTGACCGAGTCAACAAAGGCTCCACACGTGTCTCAGCCCTCGCACGAAGCGAGTCGATTCGACTCAGAACTCATCCTTTCGAATGCTGCATCTCTGCAGAAGTGGGCCCGGGGACTTTCCTCGGTTCGGGCCGTCCAAACGACCCATCACCGAACCACTCGTCCCGCACGAATGCAAGTCTCCCGAAGAGCCAATTAAAAAGGACGTGGTACGAATTCAGTTTATCGATGTGGGACGTTGAATGTTTCTGACACCATTGAGCCGTCATAGTAGTAGGCTACAGTGTACACATGGTTACAATCATCAAAGCCCAACCTTAACTCTATATTTCTATATTCCAAGTTATAGCGAGCCAAATAATTAGATTTACTGCCTGAATTATGATCAAAGTTTTATGTTCGATATCAACTCTTAATATAATCCTTTTTTTAATTCAATTTTGACTAAATTCCTTTTAATTTTGAATTTTTTTAAATTGGCATTTGTAAAAGCTAAAAACGTATAGGTAAGGAAATTTAGATCATGACCACCCTTATAAATAACTAATCTAACTACTCCAACATGCAATACTTATGTGTATTTGTTTATTAAAAATTTTCAAACTAATTAGATGGAGCATAGACCCTTGCCATGTAGGTCACGCTCGTGCTTAGCATGGGTTCTAAATTGAACTTCAATTTCGCAATTAATAGAAAAATTAGTGCTCAGTTTTATGTTTATTTTGAATCAATTTTAATTTGAGGGAGAAATTTAGGGATTTGAAAGAGAATTTTTATTTTAACCCTCTAAATAGAGAGATCAATCTAAAAGGAGTCCCCTTTTAAAGAGTCCAATCTTCCACGGTCTTTAATCAATCAATCAATATTTAGATTTTCTATCTAACGATGTTCATGGATCAAGCCAACAAATGAGGTGTTGAATGCATGACATCTCATTGAGGCATAACTACGCAAACCAATTGAGATAAGGGCAAGCACATATAAAAGGAGGCTTTTTTGTTCTAATGTTAACTTGGACTAGGCACAAGCTTAATATGCTTTAGCTAGGTTGGGCTTAGGCTAGCGAGTATGGCCCAATCCGAGCTTGGGCCAGGGTTGGTCCATAAGCTTAGAAGTCAAGTCAGGCATGGATTTCTTAGCCCAACCTAGCTCAACCTATGAATCATCATCATCATTAAAGCCTTATCTCAACCATGTTGGAGTCGGCTACATGAATTCTATTTCGCTATTCCGTTTTATTTTGAGCTAAATTGTTCGATAAATAAAACTTCTTCAAATCTGAATTAATGACTTCCATTCATGTTTTTTTCAGCCTGCCCCTACCTCTTGATGGGCCCTCCACCTGTACATTTAAACTTTTTCTCACCGGTGCCATTACTGACCTACGCTCAACATGCTCAAACAATTTTAAATGGGTTTCTCTAATCTTATCCCTTATTGGTGCTACCCCTAAATGTTTTCGAAAGCGCTCATTTCTAATTTTATCTTTCCTATTTTTACCACACATCCACCTAGCTCAACCCATGAATACCTTTAGAATATTTAATGTCGTGGGTAAGCAAATCTCATCTATATTAAAGAGTATATCATGTGAACCTGCCATCCTTTCTTTTGTGCAATCCCATCATGGTTTTTAATTTTAAGTGGAGTCATCTACACTCTTCAATCTCCCTTCAATCTCATAATTCAAATTAACAAGAGTAAATGAAACATGAGGATTCTCACAACTACATTTTTAATGATTTATGCTATACGATCATGTCATCTATTCCCTTTCTTAAATTTTTCCTTTTTTTAATATGTTTTTGGTGTTTTAATGTTTTTTTTATAGTTCTATTTTATTTTATTTTTATTTTGATGGGTTCTTTTAGTTTTCCTGCCGATAGGTTTTAATGGGTCTATATTGTTTTCTTTGATTTTTTAGATTCAATTTTTAGTTTTTAGGCATTGGGTTTTCATGGAGTTGTTTGTTTCTTTTAAGTTATTTTTATTATTGAATTGTCTATATGGACTCTTTTTTTTTTGTTGTATTTTTATCAAATTTTATTTTTTATTATGGGTTTATATTTCTAATTTCAAAACAATGTTTGAAGTAAAATACTCAACTCATTTCAAACAAATTAAAGTGCTTTCATATTGGAATTTGCCAACTATTTTTTATATTATCATAAATTTTAATTTTGATTGCAAATTTAACCACCTTAATATAATTTAGATTAAATATTATTTAAAATTTTTATTGTTTTTAATATTAAGAATTATATATTGTCTGTGCTAAGCACTGGCATGGTTTGCTAGTTCACACATGATCAATCATGCATTGCAAATAAATTCAATTGGAGTGAAATTTGAGATGTCCTTTAGAAAGGGAGAGGCATAAGGTGCGGGCTTGTTCCCTTTAAAACCACCTCAAATTTAATCGGTGTGTGTTTATGAGGGTTTAGCGAGCACTGCTCAGAAGAATAGTCTTGTTGCTTCAAAGACCTCAAGATTACACGTCATAAAAAAAAAAAAGGTGGGGTGCAATTCGACCAATTTGGATCAGAGAAAACTAGACCACATACGGATTAGATTAGGGCTTTTTTTTTTTTTTTTTTTGGTGGGGTTGGTGGGGGGGGGGGGGGGGGGGGGGGGGGGGTGTTTGTGTTGTAGGAAGATTATATTAGGTCTCTGATATAAAATCCTATAATTTATACTTGGATTTTTTTTCCATAACCTTTTCAAGCCAAAAAAAAAATCTGAGATTTCTCCTTTTGAAATTATCACAATATTTCTTGATAAAATTTTATCATTATATCTTGTGAAAATGAATTTATAGTGACATTATCCCAATACATGATAAACTCCTATGAAGATTCATTTTCAGAAGAAAAAAAAGGTTTCTACTAAAGTGACATTCTTTTTTCTATATTTTTTTAATGAAAATTGGTTTACTTTCAACAACATTTCGGGATCATCCTGTACAAATTTGAAATTATGACAATGTTAGTAGCTTGCTAATATTTCCAAATTCTATCTATGCCTCAGTTTGGACACTGCAAATGCTGATAACTCTATTAAGCTCACAATTATAATCCAGAATCTCCCTAAAAGAGCTTTCAGAAAGAATTATTTTAATGTTTTTCTAATTTCAAAACATAAAATTTTCAAAAAAAGGGTTTCAGCAGACATATATCAGCCCATATTGAATCTGATACTATACCCAATACTGCATGTCAAACCATGATTGAGACCTCAAAACAAGCCATTGTAAAAAGGTCATGACTGTCAGGTTCGGCCACGGTTTTTTAATGCCAAACTTAACTCAACTTGACAGCCATTGACTCAACTCAGCCGATGATCGGGTTTTAGAACAATGAGTGGTGCCACAACAAATCTTATTAACACTAATTAAACTCGATCTGTCCAGTGCTCTAGTCTTTTAATTTTTATACGCACTTAGTACAACCATGTCTTGAACCACCTGAGGAGTGCGATAGTCCAGACATTGTCGCGCTAGGAAAGCAGTCCATGGATTGAGTTTAAAAGGGCCTCTACACTCAGCTTGGACTCGTGAGCACCGGGTGCTTGGGAGAGGTGTTCCCATATATATATATATATATGTATGTATGTATGTGTGTATGTGTGTATGTATGTATTTTATAATTAAGTGAAGTAACATTTCATAATGGTCTTCTTGTGTAAGCGATGAAACCCAGAATTCATTCATATTCAGTAGCATTTCAGCACATCAAGTAATCAAAGTAGTAGATATGTTGCCTGTTTTGAAGTATATGGGTATCATTGCTCATATAATCATCACTTCTGCACTATTTCAATTGTAGCTAGTAAAAAAAATCTGCTATAAAAAGGTACATGGCTGAGCATTTAGCATACCATAGCAAAGTTTAGTATAATTATTAACTACAATGGTAAAAGCGGGGAATCAGCTCAACTCAAACATTTTCCACTGCTATCCCTTTCATATACAGGCATTTTATTGCACGACATGCCAAAAGCACTAAAAAAGCATGCTTTGAACATGTAAACTGCATAAAACCAGATTATTCACCCTTGGCATCAAGGCATCAATATTGGAACAGGAATACTGCAGTTGGAAAAGCCATGCCGCAAATGCTAACCCATTAATTTTCATCTTCAATCTAACGGTGCCAACATCTTCACCAAAAAACCAATGGATGGACAAGGTACATGAACAGAATACAAGCACAAACAGCATGGCTGACGCAAATGACCTTTTTAACTGCTTCCATTAGCTTCTTTCTGATGCCACATGATGGGTGTTTGGTTTAATCATTCAGGAAGATTTGGAAATGGATCTACATCCCATCTGTCACTATAAGTTGCTGCACTTCGGATGCAGACTCCTCATTCACAGCATCGTCACTCTCATCACCACTGTCATATGTTTTGAGATATGCTTCTTCACCTTCCTCCTGATAAGACAAACACAAAATCAAACTTTCATGCACTATAACTGTATAAGTAATGTTACACGCATACGTGAGCTTTGATAACAAACAGTATGCAATGCCACAGGTGCATAGTAATAGTTCTTTCATGGCTCTCCCATATGTGCATGCTTTTTACAAGGGTGACCAAGATTTAATGCATTTAAGCTGACTATTTGGAAGAGGATCTAGTGATGGTATGGATGCATGTTTTCAGTGTAGAAGCAACACATGCATTTTGTTGGGCATCCAAATTACCACAACAACACTATATCGTGGCTGCCTTTGGAGTGACAGGGAAACCTGAAACTGCATTGGCAGCTTTTGATCTCCCTGCCTTTATCTCGTACAAGGCTAAAAGCACTTGACTGATGAGCCAATTATCCACCATGAGATAACAATTCTCGCCGACCTGAGCTATACTCAAGATGAATGTACCCTGAACCTTAATTGTATGTCGCCTTCAGATCTTTGGAAGGTGTTGGAAAGAATAGAGTGAGATTGATTTTTTTTCCTTATAAACCTTTTCAAATTGTATGTTCTGTAGAACGATTGTGCTTGTCAACTTGCTAGCCATTGAATTATCCATTTTGGTTTAATAAAATATTATTTTACCTACCACTAAAAAAAAACTTGTGTCCAAAATCTAGTAGTAACATAAAAATGTGCTTAATTTTCGAATTAAATTAAACAATATTTTTGAATGAACACAAAGATTCTAGTACATGCTTGTTTATCTATCATCCATACATTTCCATTGTGTTACCCAAAAACAATTGCCATCAATTTGTTCCTACTTCATTCTGACATGGATAGTGATGATTTGTTATCAGACACGATCAATGTTTTCTAAGCCTAAACTAAAGATGTGAACTGGGCAAATAAGTACTGTGTGTTTAATCAAATCAGTAAAGGCTTTGGAATGCAATAACTACAACTGTACTATCTTCTTGTTAAAAGCATATAACATCATCATCACCACCACCACCACCATTATCAAAGCTTTGTCCTACTTATGTTAGGATTTCTCCAAAATAAAGAAATAAGTAAATTTATGCTAGGGTCCAGTTACATGAATTTTGTTTCACCATTTCAATCTATCATAGGCCAAATCCTCGGATGGGGTGCACTTCTTCAGATCTATCCTTTCTACTTCCATATCCTCTTCGGCCTACCCCTTTTTCTTTGAGGGGCCATAAATTGCTATGTTTTTAAAGCAAGACATATAGGATACGAGTGGTTTGTTTTGCTCTTCTTTCTCTGCTGATGCAACAAGAAATGGGTCCATGGTAATTTTGGCATTGGAAGATGATTTTGGAATTCTGAAAGATTATGAATGCTTTACATAAATATATCTAAGGAAAAAATTGCCTTGAGGAAGATTTATAAAAATCATATCAAGTACTTGATCCTGTGAATATACCTGTGATAAGAATATTCTCTATGCAAGATGGCATCAAATGAACAATTTTCTGTCAAGAAAAACAAGAGGAGGTAACAGCTTAGTTTGTTCTTTTTCTTTTTTATTATTCTTTTGCTCTAGTAAATACTCATGCACCCACCCAAACACGTCTCCCAAGTCCCTAACCAACAAAGCTACAACCAAGCATCAATCCTTAGTTGTTTCTATGGAGAAGCAGATGCCTCACCATTGAGCTATCAATAGATTGGCAAACTAACAGCCTAGTAACCTTATAGCCTGAATTTACTACAACTACTTAGTTATTTTGTGCTCATCTCAAGTAGCATGTCAGGATGAAGTTTGATCATTGATGCAAAAAGCAACAAAGAATGCTTCACAGGTTACATTGAGTCAAACAATAGACGTTCGGACTGATCCTAAATAGGTAACCATGGATCAAAATAGCGGCCGCTACATAGTATACAAGACCGCTACGGGGCTGCTACGGAGTGTGATTAATAGCTATTTTCCAAAGATTTTTTAACTACATAGCAACGCTTATTTCTTTACTTCTTCTCTCCAAACAACATTTTGATACAATTCTTCTACCCTTTTATGCTTGAAAGAACACCAAAATATATAGGACCTCGCTGAATTGAAGCTAATGCAGAGAATTCCTCTCAAGGAATCTTCTCTAGGTAATGTCTTAGTAGACACCCCAAAATAGAGCCTTTTTCACGGTCTTGCTCATATTGTGACTAAGGTCAAACTCAATATAGATATCTACCTCCTCCAAGTTCCTATGATGCCTTCTTTACATTCCAAGATCACTACGTTTACCAATATCAAATTCAATATGGTAGGCATATGCAATATGGCAGTGGCACTATAAATGATAACAATGATGGGGATGAGGACAGTGGCGTCATATACCTAGTTGACATTCTCTTTGCCACTAGAGCAAACCAACCAAGGTCCTTCACCAACTCTATACTCTTTAAGTGGATTGTTTTTTTTAAGAAGATATTAATTATTATGTCTTTCCATATTTGTTGTATTGACTGCTAAGTGTTGAGAATTGAGTATTGAGTAATCACTGTTTAGTGTTTACTATGCACTCCTAAGTTCCAACTCTAAAGTCTTGAGTCTTGACTTAAAGTTCAATGCATTGTTTATTTTAATGATATTTCTACATTACATAGTTGTTTTTATAAGCCTTTCATTAGTTTCTAAGTTAGCATAGCTAAGCAACATGAATACATGTGAAAAGAATAATCATTCCTATTATTTTCTATTAATATAGCGATACAAGACCTCATGTAATGAGAGGACCGCTACGCCCTCTTATCTTAGTTACTTTTGCAATAAAAATATATATTCTATCATTTTCCAATATTATGAATTTTCTAGAATTTTTTCAAAATTTTTTTGATGATTTTTTCAAATTGCACCGGTGGTATGCCGTCGCTACTGCAACGTAGCATTTCGGCAACAAACCGCTACACCTGCCAGTACCGCTGTTTTCATCCTTGTAGGTAAAAGTCCTGAATTTGGTTCTAATCAGCAGTTAATGAAGGAGCCCAAAACCTTAAGCATGTTGCATGATCTAAATTTGATCCAAACAGTACCAAGAGTTCCTTGCAAGGTACCTTAAGTCAAACAATAGTAGTTTGGAATAACTGGTAATAACTAACAATCCACAATCCAGTTCAAATCAGCAGTAAATGAAGGAAGCCCATAACATTTAGATTATGCCAAAAATTGTCACCTAGAACACAGTTAAATTCTTCCTAGAACAGATTCCCTAGACTAAAAGCTCTGGATCACAATCCAGCAAAGACTGAAGAAGGAAAATTTAGAAATAAGAACCTGGAACTATAAAGTTCTAATAATATCAGAGTGTCTGGATGCCAATTCAGGAATTCCCAGATAATCTCTCTAGAACTGCAGCAGCTGGCAGAATTGAATATGCTGATTGTGGCTAAATGGCAATCAATGTAAATCAGCCCACAGATCTTCAATTCAGCAGTCTCTGTGGGATCAGGGTCATTTCCTGACAAATTCGACTGGAGTCACTGATCTGCATGGCAGCAATTCAATGGAAGTTTAGGAAAAACTGTCCATGGACATACCCTGAAAACAGGCTCCCCAACAAACACCAGAGGCAGAATTTCGATTCAGCCTATGACTGCTAATTTGAAACCCAAATGATCTCCTTTCAGTTGTAGAAGTGGAAAAATAAGAAAAAAAATCTGAATCTGCTACATTAAAAAAAATCTGAATGCAAGCGTCCAATAATGCAATCAGATACTCTCTTTATTCAATGAAAATTGTTATCAACTCCTAGTCTAATTGAACTACTCGGGCTCTCCTAGTTTAAACTCATATTCCCACACTTCGATCAACATTAAGATTCCAACAAATACTTGCAAAAAATAATAATAATACAAACCACTGACTTCTTGTTTAGTCTCACGACAGATTCAACTTGGCCTGCTAGGTCAGATCCTTTTTTTTTTTTTGGGTAATAGGCCTGAACTTGATTTAGCTAGGCTTGATAGGCATGGGTTTGGCTCAACTGGGCCTAGCAAGCACCGGCCCACATCAACTGGATTGATGAAGTAGGAGCAGAAGTTCCAACCATCATGGATCCTGTGTTGGATTGGACTTTGACTTATATCGGCCCAATGGCTATTTGATCCATGTAAAATGGGGCCAATCACACAAAGAGATTGGGGCTCCTTAAAGTAAGGAGCACTTCAAGGGATTCGGAAACCAAAGATAGAAAGCAGAGAAATTCTCTCTACCATGAAATTAAAGCCAACCCAACTTTCTATTTTCTCTCTTTCTTGATTATCAAGTAAAGATGCAAGTAGTAAGGACTATTAATATTGAGTTTCTTTCCTCAACCATTTAGGAAACTTATCTTATAATATTAGAAAGTAGATTAGGACGCAGTTTTAAGTCACGAAAACAGCCTCTTCAAAATGAAGGTAAGGCTACGTACATCTTGCCCTCCCCAGAGTCCACTATGCGGGAGCCTCGTGCACTGGGCCACCCTTTTTTTTTTAATTTTTATTAGGACTTCTTATCCGTTGGGAATTATAAATACCCTAGTATTGGACATCCAACCCATGTTTGGATGATTTATTTCTTTAACTTAAAGATATGCATGGTTGCTCCTTCATTCTCTTCTCCATTGGATAGAGGGTGTGCCTCCCAAAGGATTAAGATCTATGGTAGATTTTTGTGATCAACAGTTAGCGAATCTACTTCTTCTCCTTGTTTATGTTGATTTTCTGTGTGATTGAAGATCGGGTATCACTGGGTTCATCATCAATTGGGATTAGTGATTCTCTAACTGCGTCAATTGATAGGCCAAGACCAAGATTGACTGAGCATGCATTGGTTAGACCTAAGTATGTACATCCATGAGCCAACGGGCCTTGTCTTGTATGTCCCATACAGGTTTCATTGAATTACTCCCCCAAAAGGTTGGAAGAGCTCAGTTCTGAAGAATTAGTCTGTTTATGTGGTTCAACCTTGTCAGCATCCATTGGTCGAACTTTTGTAATCCATGTCCGTTCCAATTCTGGTTTGCATCTCCACTTTATCAAATACTGACTTTGATTTGGAGGGCTTTTAACACCTTGAATCAGTTCCACAATTCCTTTAAAATGAGTTGGAAGCATATCCAAACTTCCATTTGATCAAATGATAGGCAGCTTAGAAAAAAACCATCCATGTGTTCTATCATCGATAGGCCACTTGGCATCAATCAATTGGGACCTTAAAATAACCAAGTTTCTTAATTTTTGAGATAGGGCTACAATTAATTTTTCTATAATAAATAGATCAAAATGATAATGTTCGAGTTAACTACACATAGCCAAGAAGAAGGTACCTTGGTATACATTATTTCCAGATCATATAGTGTTGGTGGATATATTGAAAAATGGCATGAATGCGAAACTTAAGAGATGGCGTAAGGCTTTAGAATCCTAGGGTTTTAAAAAATAAGTTGTAGAAAAGACCAAATATATGAACTGCAACTTCGGTGGGGATTTTCAAAAAGATGCAACTGTTGTGGAAATTAAAGCTCGGGATATACCACAAAGAGATTTCTTTTGGTACCTTAGCCTTGTAATTAGACAGAATGGAGAGATTAAGGAGGATGTGTCTTCTGTTCAAGAATATTTTGAGATTTCAGGATGTGTCTTTTGCTTGGAGGACGGTTTGGGGAGGGGAGTTGTGCCCCTTTTTGGGTGGATGGTTGGTTAGGTGTGGGTCCTTTGTCTTTATCTTTTCCTAGGTTGTTTAGAGTGTCTGTCAACAAGTAGTCTTCGATTAAGGATTGTTGTGTGGGGGAAAGGGGCTTTGTGTCTTGGGTTATTTCTTTTAGGAGGAGTTTGCGTCAGTTAGAAGAGTTGGATTTTGAGTTGCTTTTACACCTTTCTATGCAAAGGTGAGCCAAATGTTCGCATATGGAAAAATTGCCCTCCAAGTGTCTTTTCTTTAAGATCCTTTCTTATGGTGATGGAGGTTTTGCTAGTCATCAGGCCCTTTAGTTCGTTAGTTTGGTTAAGTTTGGATCCTCCTAGAGTGGACATTTTTTGTTGGTTTGTTGTGTCTGGGGTAGTGTCTACAGTGGACAATCTTAGGAGGAGGGGCTTGTCTTTAGAGGCTATTTTGGACCTATGTGTGCATTGTGGAAAGGGGAGGGAGACAATCAATCACTTATTCTTACATTATGAGTTCTCCCCTTGTCGTGTTTGGGATAGTGTGTACAGCGGACAATCATAGGAGGAGGAGCTTGTCTTCGAAGGCTATTTCGGACCTACGTGTGCTTTGTGGGAAGGAGAGGGAGACGATCAATCACTTGTTCCTACATTGTGAGTTCTCCCCTTGTCGTGTCTAAGGTAGTGTCTATGACAGACAATCTTAGGAGGGACTTGTCTTTGGAGGCTATTTCAGACCAATGCATGCTTTGAGGAAAGCAGAGGGATGCGATCAATCAATTTTTCTTACATTGTGAGTTCTCCCCTCTTGTGGTGCTAGGTGATTGGTCGGAGTGGTGTCTCATGGCGCTCCCTTGATTCCACCCTAGGTATGATAGAGGCTTGGAGGATGGCTCCTTTCTTGGGGTGTGGCTAAGTGCTTTGGAAGATTATTCCCTTTGCCATTAAGTGGTCTCTTTGGAAAGAGAGAAATACTAGAGTCTTCAGAAGGGCTTTGATGTCTAAGGAGGATGTGCTTTCTTCGTTGGTTTTGCATGTAGCAAAGTGCGTTTCTGTGAAGAGGGACTTTGACTCTCCTAAGACATATGGATTTCACAATTGGGAAGCTGCTCTTCTTAGCGGGGGGAAAGGAGTTCCTAGGGGTGGGATTCTCCTTCAGGGACTGCTTTGAAGTTCAATGTCAATGGAGTTGCTAGGAGAAAATTGGGGCCAGTAGGGGTTGGTGGGGTGCTTCATAATGAGATTAAGGTGTTGGCTTTGTTCTCCAAGAATGTTCAGCTTATGGCGAGGTAGAGGTTTAAGCTATTCTTGAAGCCCTAAGGATTTTTGTTGCATCTCTTTTGTAGGCTCCTCTAATTGAAAAAGTCAACTTTCTTAATGTCATTTCTTGGGTTTCTTCTTCAGCCCCGGTGCCTTGGAGGTTATAATTTTATTTAAATGAAATTAAGTCTCTTTTGCCTTCATTCCAAGTTAAGTTTCAGCAGGTTGGGCCGGTGGCCAATAGTTTAATGGATGCCTTAGATAAGCAAGGAGTGAATATGCCCTCTAATTTGATTGCTTTTGCTATGTGTTTTTTTGGTTCTTCTTGGTTGCTCGGTTCACTCTAGTATATTTCTTTTATACCATTGTGTTTCCCCTCAGAATGTTGGCCAATTAAGAAGACGCATATTCATAAGATAGATGTAGCGGAAATGAGAATATTTAGGTGGATGTGTGATAAAACTAGGAAAGATAAAATTAGAAATGAGCGCTTTTGAGAGCATTTAGGGGTAGCACTAGGGGATAAGATTAGAGAAACTCGTTTAAGATGGTTTGGACATGTTGAGCGTAGGTCAGTAATGGCACCGGTGAGAAAAAGTTTAGCTATACAGGTGGATGGCCTATCAAAAGGTAGGGGTGGGCCGAAGAAAATATTGATAGAAGTCATTAATTCAGATTTGAAGAAATTTAACCTATCGAAGGATTTGGCTTAAAATAAAATGGAATGGAGAAGTAGAATCATGTAGCTGACCCCAACATGGTTGGGATAAGGCTTTGATGATGATGATGATGATGATGATATATATTATTGAGGAGGATGTCGAACATAGGATATGAGCTGAATAGTTGAAGTGGAGACTAGTTTCTCGAGAGCTTTGTGATTGGCGCATACCAAGAAGATTGAAGAAAAAATTTTATGAGACAATGAGTAAACCAGTTATGACCTATGGAGTAAAATGTTGGTCAATCATGAAACAACACATACGACATGTTGAGATGGATGTATGATAAAACCAGATAGAATCATAATGATCACATTCAAGAGCATTTAAGGGGAGCATTAATAAGTGAAAATTAAGATAAATTAGTTTGAGATGGTTTAGACATATCAAAGCAAATCAGGAACAGTGTGTTTTCTATGCAGGTTGATGGCTCCTCAAGAAAAATGGGGTAGGCCAAATAAGACATCGACGGGAGTAATTAGGATGGATCAAAACAAGTGCAAGTTTGAGGATTTGGCCCAAGATAGACTAGAATGGAGAAATAGAATTCACCCAACATAGTTAGGACACGGCTTTGATGATAATGATTAAATTGATCAAGATGAGTGTGTGTTGGTCACTTAGTCATGACACATGGGCAACATAATTGGGTAATGCTAGTTACTATTGTTACTTTCTTTTCTTCTACTTCTTCTTCTTCTTTTTCCATGAAAGATGTTCAGGTCAGTACAACACTCTTTTTTTTATGCATGCATATATACCCATATGTGTACATTGGTCTTTATCACTATGAGAATAAGGAATAATAGTGCATAGGCATCATAGATTTATTTGTAAGTATATGTAGTAATAAAATAACTGTCATTATGATCATTCCTTGAATCTTAAAGCATTGAATTTTTTTTTTCAGAAGCATTGAAAATATTACCAAAGCTTCATTACATCTTGGCTACAATGCCATTACATCTGAACTATAACAATGCTAATGAGAGGTGTAAAATAACATTTATATGCCGATAACACACGTAGAGCTTTGGTTTAAGGTCTTTGTTTCGCTGGGAGACTAGTTCTAGGATTGAGCTCGTGAGCTTTGTCGTACTGATTAGACAATGAACCAAAACATTTAACAATAATCATTATAAGCTTACCTCTAAGTCGTCATCAGAAGCATAAGAATTAGCCAACTGTGAGTGTAGATCTCCATCACTTGTACCCCTAGAAGCTTCCATTTGTTCCTGAAGAAGAATCAATGGGCAACTAGCTAGTAAAAGACATTTTTGTCAGAAATGTAACTGAACTGACAATTGACTTGTAACCTTGACAATACAAAAATTTCAAGTAATGGATCAAGACCATACTAATTCATATTTCAGCATCTGAATTCTTTCCAGCAAATCAGAAATATGATGCGTCAGCGCCTGAGATTTATAGGATGTGAAGCGATTAGAGGATTTGAAAAAAAAAAAAAAAGAAAGAAAAGAAAAAAGAAACATCAGATTCATGAATATAATACATAGATATAGCATGAGATCATTTGTAAAATATGTTGCTTACCTCACGTCTTTGAAGCTCGATTGAACGTGCTAATGCTTGCCTCTTTGTCAACAGATTCTTCGGTCTCATTATCTGTGGGCGTTGGTAGTTTTTCCCACGATAGACAATGATTGCATAGCCTTTAGAAGTTTTATCCAAAGAAATCAATACACCACCACTCTCAGCTTCAAGATTGATAGCAATGTGCTTTACTTGTGGGAAGCTCTTCCCTTTTACAATTATCTTGACTAGCTCCTTGAACTTCCAATGTAAGTGCATATTTTCCACAGTACCATCAAAAACACCCCGCCTCCCTGAAAAAGAAGACATGTACAGTTTTCTTTAGTCATAGAAGGAAGTAGGAAAACAAACAGTTTTTTGTAACTTGGCAATAGACGTGTGGGTTGACGTTTAATAAGGACATGTTTTAGAGAGTCCATAGAAATGGCCCTTAAGAAACCCAAGCACTACAATACAGATTTATAATGATTAATGATACTGATAAAAGTTACACTTGCAAAGATGTTGTTCATAAATGTGACAAATATATATTTGCATAATTAGAAATGCAGAAAGCATAAAAGAAAGATATAGATAACTATTATACGGCTATATATTACAAAATACAGAACTTGCTTCTAAAAAATACAATTTTTATGTCAAAGAACTTGCTTTTAAGAATTAACAATTTTTAAATGAACGTTTTAGAAGGAAATATCCCAAAAATATGTAAATACTTATGAACACTACAAAAGACCAGAATATGGTTGTTTCTCAATAAATCACTGTGTGTCCAATATATATGTTGGAACCCACAAATGTTTTGTCCTTGTCACATAGATAAAAGCAGATCATTTGAGGAAGTACACATTACCAAGAAGTAAGATTTCATGCTCGGACCAAGTAAGATTTCATGCTCAGACCAATTTTACGGAACAGGAACCACTCCTCAACTGTTACGACTATATATTACAAAAAACAGAACTTGCTTTTAAAAAATACAATTTTTAAGTCAAAGAACTTGCTTTCAAGAATTACAATTTTTAAATGAACTTTTTAGAAGGAAATATCCCACAAATATGTAAATACTTATGAACACTACAAAAGACCAGAATATGGTTGTTTCTCAATATATCACTATGCGTCCAACATAGATGTTGGACCCCACAAATGTTTTTGGAAATTTAAGTGTCCTTGTTACATAGATAAAAGCAGATCAGTTGAGGAGTACATTACCAAGAAGTAAGTAAGGTTTCATGCTCAGACCAATTTTACGAAACAGGAACCTCTCCTCATCTGTTACGGTTTCTAGATCAGTTGGAAGCTCTGCTGGCTCTAGAAATGCCTGCACTTTCTGTAAAGCCTTTTCTGCCTTTCTGACCTTCTCTTGTGCCTAATAATTCAGTATAGAAATAAAATAAGTGTACTGCAAGTAAAGTGCATAAATTGAAAGATCAGTTTTGTTTACATTATTTCCAAATCCAATGAAGCTCTCATGTACCACTCATTTTTCTCTTACTTTTTTTTTTTTGAAGGCATTTACTTAATTAGCCAAAGCAAGATTTGAAATCCCTTGGAAACTGAGGTGGTCAGGATCTCTTCAAGTCCAGGCAGTCATTATGTTGCAAAAATTATTTGAAACGTTTTGAGTCTTATTTTAGGGCAGGAAAATCAGAAAACCCAGAATCATGCTTAGGAGTTCTAGTTTTTAGCTCATCTGTTTTTTATGGGTACGATGTAAACTTTTCAATCCAGATCCCCACATTACTTGTGGTTCTTTGTGGTTCTCTATTTCTTCCTTCTCATTTTTGGCTTTCTTGATACTTGAGTTCTTCACAGAATTTTTTAACCACTACTATTTTAAATTCTGATTTTCCCTGCTACCCAAACAGCAGTGACCAAAATGGATAATAATTCCCTCATGAGTCACCAAAGCAATAACAGTTTGGGTCACATCCCTAATATTGTATCCCAATCATATTGCCCGACTTACACTGGCTAGTTTCTTTTCAAGGTATCTGACAAGAGAAGCATGTTTAGCTAAAGCTGCATCTCTCTTCATTTTTTCTATTTCTTTGCTGCTGGGTTGATGTCCCCATCGAGATCTTGCTTCCATGGTTTCTGCCAGAGTGCCAGCAACAAATGGCCCTCTAGCAGTTTTGGCCTTCAAAACAAGGGAATCTGACACCTTCATTCGTGCTTGCTCTTCCTCATCCTGCTGGAGTTTGGCAAGTTTCTGTCTTTCTAGCAATGCCTCCTTCATGGCAGGTGATAAGAAGTCATTTCCCCGATAGAAGACAATGTAGTCCTTGTTCCGAGAGAGAAGAGTTCCTCCTGTCAAGTTCTGCAAAAATGAAATGAAACCAATTACCAGCAAATATCATGGCTACAAAATGCACTACCAGAAGTTAAGGGATGTAGAGCAGTTCATAAAAACCAGAGAAGGCCAGACAAGAGATAAACCTGAAGAAGGAAAAGGTAAAAAGTGCAGTTTTCTAAGGCAAAATATAAAGACATTGTACATTCTAAATAACATCACTGACACTGATTCTTTAGGCTTCTTTCAAAAGATGATGAGATTTATTGAAGACGAAAAAATTAATTTTTATATGCTAGAAAAGAGGAACAAAAAAAAAATTCTCTTGGGTTCAATCCAGTGGATTGAGTGTCTCTCTTAGGTGGTTGAATTGATTTGTTGGAAAAACTTCTTTAAAACAAAATAAAACAGAAGCTAATTTCAACGCATGAGCTTGTGGATGACAAAATGAGAACCACTAAACAGTTGTAAATTAAATAGCACCATTACGTAATGGTCAGGTCACCATTCAAACTGGCCCAGACCGGTTTGGATCAGAGCAAACCCTCCAGCATTTAAGCTCCAATCCAGTTCTCTTAATTTCTTGGGAATGCATACAGTGAATACAAAATAGAAGCATTTTCCTCGATAAGATATGGGACCAGGCTCTTAAACATGTAAACCAGCTAGTCAAATGATTTCAGATATTCCACCTTTTAATGAAGAAGCTATAAATCATCATCAGATCCTAGCGATACAGGCATTCCATATACACCTCACCTTGATTTCTTCTGCCATTCTATCATTGGCTGTATTAAGCACTCCACGCTTGATGGCTATCTTCGCAATAACACTCTTTTCCCAGAGCTTCACCATGGCCTTAGCGAGTCCTTGATGTCGCCGATTTCTTCCTACAATAACAACCAAATTATGGTCCCACAGAAAAAATTAGCATAGACTGATCAGCAAATCAGACTGAATGAGAAATTTTTTGAATGATACAGAGGTTAACACCAGTAATTACATACCTAGGGCGAAATGAGGAGGTACGGTTCTTGCAAGCCTCCGCAAAGTTGTCATTTCCTTGTTCTGAAGACACGGTCTAATCCCATATGGCAGAAATCTGAATGGAGGTTTGTACCCGGGAACCACCCCTGGAAGCAAGTCAGCATCAACCGGCACCGGATCATAGCCCGACCAATCCAAGAAGCGAGGACCCAACTCATCCAACAAATTGTTAATGTCAGTAATCTCTGTGAATTCATTATATGGATCCTCAAAAGCAGGCATAGAACTGGCATTAGATCCATCTTCAGTTCTGGAATCAGAGTTTGACTCTTTTAAGTGAAGAATATCATCACGATTAGCTTGAGAGTGCTTTGCATATGATTGTACACAGGGCAGTTCATATGCCATTCCACGGTATAACACAAGCGAACTGCCAGACCTCCAAATCACCAGACCTCCAGTTTTGCGCTGTTGAGTATTAAATAAGTAAAGAGCCTTAAGATTCTAGTGAACTACATAAAGACACCAATCATTTCAACATACAACATAATACAAGGTAATTCAATTGACACTTAAAAACATCACATCAAATTATAACTTAGCAAAGCATCAATAAACACACTAACCTCTAACACAGTGTGTGTCCTCTTCATATTAAGTGCAGGCGGCCCCTCAAATTTAAATTTCACCACCTCCACCTCCCTCCATTTTTCCAGAATCCTATCCACAACTTCCTGTGTAATGCCTGCAGCTCTCACAAGCATCCTCTCCTTCATCCTTAGAGCAATGTTCCGCAGCCTACGCAGTTCCGGTTCTGGAATCGTCTTCTCTGCAAGTTCAGTATTGCTCTTCCTCCACTTCTCTCCATCCCATGGCAACTGAGTTGAGTCACCATTACTAAACAAACCCATCAACTTACCATTGCTTCCATTGCAATTTCCACTTTGCTTTTCACTAGAACTACGCAACGGGTCTGGACTACTAGGAACAATGCCATTGAAACCAGACCTCTTCTCATTCAAAGAAGTGCTATTGACATCACCACCAAACTCCTTGAGCTTCTCAACAATAGAACGCGTAAAATCGCCGTCATCTCCATTGGCTATAGAATCCCTTTCTTCCTCAAAACTAACACCCCCACCTATCAAAGAGTCACTCAAGCTTTCTAAGATATTCTCAACAGCAGTCTCTTTATCCTCAGCATGAATTTCAAGGCCCTTCTTTTCCACACTCTCTGCTTGCCTTTCTCGCGTTTTACCAGAAACACGAAGCTGATCCACAGAACCCAAATGGGTCTTCCTGTGCTTGCTTCCATGAGCCCAAGGGGCCGAAAATTTTGGGTTTTGGAATGGGAAACTTACTGGTTTGCCGACCCACCTGTTTTCTCCTTTTGGTGAATTGAACGGCGTAGTTGAATTGAGAATGCTTGGTGGGGTGGTTTCTAATGCAGGCTCTCTCTTCTCCCCACCAACACCAACTGCCCCATCTTCCTCTTCTTCGTCCTCGTCGTCGTCTTCGTCTTCGTCTTCTTTAGACCCTGCTCTCTGCTTTTGCCATGGAAATTTTGTTCTTTGGGAGGCGACTTTGGTCGACCAGAGCGCACGGGTTTGGTCGTAGAAACTGGGTCTGGGTTTCCTTCTCTTTATCTTGATTGCATTGGAAGCGATTTTCCTTTGTGGGTGTTGTTTGTTTTCGAGTTGTGGTGTGGGATGAGCAGTGGGTATTTGGAGTCTGGGAGGATTGAAGAGAGCTGTTGATGAGCTTTTTCTGGTCTGGATGATGGGGAGAAAGTTAGAAGAAGAGGAAAGATGAAGAGGAAACAGAGCCATTAGAGAGACAGGGAGGATTTGAGATATATGTTGAAGAGGCAGATGATACATAGAACCCAACTCCAAGCATCCCAAAGTGCATCTATGCAATTAAACTGCAACTCAGTGACTTCTTTGAAATCTTACCATAAAAAGTAGAGGTTTTTCTTTTTTTACATATCCCTCTACGGTTTATAGGTTTTATAAATAGGTCCTTATGCTTTGAGTACTTATTATGCAATCAGTTTTTGTATTTTAATACCTTACATCTAAGCTTGTCATTTTGGCCGTGAGACAAGAGGGGCCGAGCTAAAAAAGCTCTTAAATTGAAAGCTTTTACTTTTAAGAAAAAACTTAAGTTAGGCTTTTATTGTTTAATCTAACTTACAACTAATATTCAAAAAAAAACAATTTCGACAATTTCATTCATTGCAGCAGCTATTGCGAATTTCGGGTGATACGAATCGGTACGCAAACAGAAATTTTTACAAATGAATTCTTTTCCTTTTTGCAAACCCCAAACAAAACGGAATTGACAACATTGTTTGCAAGGGTAAATATTTAAGCCGCAGGGCCTATTTTCGAACCCTAAAGACTTTAGGGCGTATATTCAAAAACGTCTTAAAAAAACCTGCAAAGGATGCTTCTTTTTTAAACCAACCAACCAAAAGCAAATCCACTAATGATCAACAATTAGTTGGCAGATTGAGAAAGAAAATGAGTTATGATCCTCCAAAGCTATACACCAACAAACCCAAGAAAGGTATGAATGACTGATCCCAGTTTCTGTGTTTTTGAAGATCTCTTTGATTCTTGAAACCCTTCAAAACCCCCAGCAATCAAAACCAGAGAATGGCCAAGAATGATGGCTTCTTTTGATTGACTGCTTTTTGCAGGGCAGCTGAAGGCAAAAGCAAAAGGCTTCTCATCACCAGCTTCGAACCCATCTCCCTCAATGGCTCAATCTCCATCTGCTCCTCCGAAACAGTCTTTTTTCCGCCGCCACAAGTTCGTTTGGCCGCTTCTCCTAACTGTCAACGTAGCTCTGGGAGGTCTGTTAATCACTTTGGCTTTTGTCTTTTGATCTGGTCCTTGTTTTGGTGTTTTGGAGTTCATGGGTTTGATTTATTGCAAGTGGGTTTTTGTTTAGTGATCCTGGAATGAGAATGCCTCCTTTGATGAGATAGAATACTAGAGTTCATATGTTAGATTCAACTGGAAATGGGTAGTGAGTGTTTGGTGTGTTATCTCTTTCATTTATGTGAAACACAAAACCCGAATCGCGTTTTGGGTCATTTGCTTCATGTAATTGAATTCATAGAAGTTCTAAGACTAGTATTTCTATAGTTGGTTAAAACTTAAGAAACAGAGGTGAACATCCAAAAACCAAGATCAAATACTCTCCCATTCAATAGAAATCTAATCAAGGGGAAAGGGGAAAAGAATAGCATGCAATCACCTTAGCAAATCAAATACTAGGAAAGTGAAGATCATATCTACAATCCCACCGTATATCCTTCACCTCTTAACGCTTTAACTATCCTTCGTTGGAACCCATTTTACCTTGAAACAAACTGAGCCCTTAATAAGAGACCGATGCCATATATATAATTTGAGGTACAAAGGTTTCTTCTATTCATCTATCCCAGATGATTATAATTTCCACAAGTCTGAGAGAAACAGTGGATCACTTAATTCTTCAATGCAAGGTGGCCACCTAAGTCCGTTTCTATTTTTGGATTTGCATGGTATTTCTTGGTGCTTTTCCTGTTCTTTAGCTCAAGTGGCAGCTTGCTGCAGGAGCAGGCCTTTTCTACAAGAGGGGGTCTATGCATGTGGTGGAGACATAAACTTCTATAGCAGTTCTTTTCTATATGGAAAGTGAGAAATAGTAGAATTTTCGATCTTGAGAACTCCTCTTTAAAAGCTCTGATTGATCTCACTAACAGTAGGGTGGGTCAAGCTTAAGCAGCTTTATAAAAAAATTTAAAAAAAAAAGAAAGAATTAAAATCTCCTAGTTGAACAACTTCTTTGTGTACCCGAATATCTCTTGAAAGGTAGGGTGGTCGAGGATAAGTGTTCAGTGGCATGGTCCACCAAGTGGTCAAGGATAAGAGCTTGGTGCCATGGTCCACCAATGATCCCCTCAGTTTTAATGTTGATGTTCCCACTACAGGGGAAGCATAGTCTGCCAGCATAGTAGGTATTTCAGGAGATGATATTTCCAGCATGATTTTGAAGTTTTTGGGGCTGGTCAGGATGATGGAATCTAATGAAGCTGAAGTCTAGGCTATCAGGTAAGCATTAAATGTGATTCTTTTTCAGGCAGTTTGACCATGGAATGGAGTGATTCACTGAAATCTTTTGTTTGACAACAGGTCATCAAATAGATTTTATGGTTTAGACAAAGAAAGATGGAATTTCGCCTTATTCCAAGGTCGGCTAATGGAGAGGCAAATAGGTTTGACAAAAGAAGGCATAGATAGAGGGAGTTTTTTTGGGCTCCATGACATTTGTTGTTTTGATGTTTTTGTGCACTGTCTGTTTTTGTGTAGATAGTTTCTTCTTTGGGGCATGCAGTTCATTTCCCTTTTTTCTTCTTTTTTTTGGTTTGGGTATATTCTCTTATGTTATTATTTCTTTTTTCCTCTGTATGTTGTTTTGTTCCTTGGTTGGTTTACTAGAATTTGCGTTAATAATTAAAATTTTAACTTCATTAGATATGGAAAGGACACAGATTTTACTCAGAAATGAAGTGACGGATAGAAATGCAATTCAATATGCAGACATAGCCAATTTTCTAGTATTTAGTTATACGGAGATCTAGCGGATATAGAAACAGTCTAGACATCTGTGAGAGAGAGAGAGGGAGAGAGAGAGAGATGATCCCTTCCCCCATGAATGGTGCCCAGCCAACCCAGATTGACTCTCATCCACGCTTCCACCATTGCATTTCACTTTGAAAACTTTTGAATGTGGCTTATGCCTTGACATGTTCAGGTTCACATTCCCTCCAGTCTCTCAAAGAACACCTAAGCCTCAGGTCCTGTTGAAGTATGCTCATTATGTCGCCTGTGGCTTGATTTTCCTCAATTTGATGTTTTCAGTTGGACTGGTTACAGGCTGTTAGTTAAGTAGGCAGGCAATGAATGCAGGTTTTCTGCCCCATTTTTTTCTGATTTCATCAATCAAGAATTAGTTTGCCCATTGGTGACCAGTGAACTTTAAAATGCTAGCCTTTTGCATAAATTCAAATAGCTCCGAGTGTTCCAACATCTAAAATCCTTTCATGATTGTTGGATGCTAACTGTTTTGACGTTCACCAACCATGCTGAAGATGGAATAGGATATTTGCTTATATGAAGGCATCCTATCGAAAATGTTACAAAAAGAAAGTCCTTCAAATCTACTAATTGTGTTCAAGTAATGAACAACATTTTGGAATGGCAGTTACCGGTTTTCTAATTTACTGATCCATATTGCAGCTTACCTTTTTGTAACGACAAGAAAGAAAGGCACAGATTTGGAGGATGATAAAGTTGCAGTTGACGAGCAGACTCCTGCTTCAGTTGTGAAAAAAGCAGCAACAGTTCCTGAGAAAATGCCACCTATAGCCCCAGAGAAGACAACGCCAGTTCTACCCACTGCAGAACCTATAAAGATTCGGCAACCCATTTCTGCAGATGAGCAGCGCGAGCTCTTCCAGTGGATCTTGGAGGAGAAGAGGAAAGTGGTGCCAGAAAATCCTTCTGACAAGAAACGCATTGATGAAGAGAAGGCCATTCTCAAACAGTACATTCGGGCAAAATCCATTCCAGTCTTATGAGAATCTCATCCAAAATCCCAGTTTGATGGTTAAGCCATTCCCATGTTTGTGAATTGTTTAATGCTTGTTTTCTTTCACATTTTGTCTTTGTCTATGAGCTGCCATACAATAACTCACTTCTCGTCTCATAGAAAAGTTTTCAGTGTCAATGCCTTTTTAAATGGAGCAGAAGAATTATCAGTGTCAATGCCTTTTCAAATGGAACAGAAGAATTATCTGATACATCAACCAAGCTTTGGTTTCCACCATAGGCTCGTCACACGCGCGCATGCGCACCACCTTCATACTCTCATATATTGCACTGACCATTCTTTTGAAGTATATACACATGGAGGGATAATTAGGTTGACTTAACGACTCACTGATAGATTTACCGGTGAGAGATATTGTAAACTTTGTTGATTCTTAAACCAGATGACCCAATTAAACCGAAGCTTTTGAAGATTTGGAGCAAACATTTCATTCAAGAGTGGCATGGTGGGGCTGGTGATCACCAGCAATTCTTGATGGGTCCTGACTGCCTTATTTTGCAAACCCTATCAACACTCATATTGAGTGTGTATTTAAGTTATCATCCACAATAATCAATTCTTCATTAATCGTTGGGAAAATGGGTCTCCATGATGGCATGCAAATAGGAGAAAGCATGGTGAGTTAGACATATTCCAGTTAACTGAAGAACTTAGACAGACATATTCCAGTAAACTGAAGAACTTAGACAAACATAACCATTGTGGCTCTTGTGGTCATAGATGCGAGCCCAGTGATGTGGCCATATGCCAACAACATTTCATCGTCACTTATCCACAGATGATTCTTTGTTTTTCAAAGATCAATTTGTATTCAGAGGGGCCGACACCAAGTCAACTGAGTTTGTGAAGCTGGGCCTTTCACTTTTCCCCTTATAAATCAGTTGCGAGAAGGCTGGGGTCTGGCATGTGACCGTGGGGTACACTGGCTCCGAGGAAGATCACATTGTAGGAACTTAATGACACTGAAAAGGGGTCTAAGGTGCTTATAATTTGAGAATATTGTTTACCTGAAGTTCGTAAACAGAGTGGGCCACTGACAGGTCGTAACTGTGGGTTGTGAAAATGGTTCCAGCCTTGATTTACTGTCTTGGCTAGGAAGGTGGACTCAGTCCAAGAATGCTGCAGTGAGAGACCCGGCTGACAAAAGGCTCACTTTATATGCAATTAGTTGAATTCAAACATGTATCAAAACTTCCAGACTATTATGGCAGGAACCTATCGCTCAGATTTTTAGTTACTCTTACAAAGGAAAACAGTCTCAAAACAAAGGCCATTAAGCATGTCTGTATAAACTGAGAGACGGATTCTCTTTATGCTTCATCAAGGAACTCCATTTATTAACTAACAGAGTTGCTTAGAATTTTGGATCTTTGGAAAGGAAATGACATGTTTGGATCTCAGTAAACTGAGTGCAGGTATCTTGATTTATGCATAATGTAAATTAATGAGCCAAGATAACCTTGAGTTACCCCAAAGTCCACAGTTGTTTTGTTATGTGTCATAACCAATTATAGGCAATCAGAATTACAGGTAATTTGCATTTACAGCTAAAACTGAGAACAATGCAACAGATTTCCAATATCATATTCTACAAATTGTGAAGCCGTGCAGTGAAATGGCGGGAGTCTTGCTAAGACATTCTTTTCTACCATTACCGAACAATAGGTAGAATCATTTTTCAGTTTCTGCAAGACCAAAGGCTTTGAACACCAAAGAAATGCAACATATGTGATTAGCGTCAGGTCCACATGCAGATAAGTCATCTCTTAAGTGAGACTGCATAATAAATGGGATGTGACTTTCATATCAGCCAAATCATCTTCAGAAAGAATCTTCTTTAGCTGGTCTCTGGGATTGCAACAGTAAGGACGCAAAGCTTTCATCCCTTCATTCATTCACAATGCCTAATTTTTCCACCAACTTCAAATTATAACTCTTCAACCCCAGTGTTGAAAACGAAACTCGGGAATACTGTAGTGATGTCCCTGAAAGTTCATGAACATTTATTTAAGTTGGATTAACAGTGTAGATGTGATTATGACATGACTAAACCAAAATTTTAGGCTCCTGGAAAATGAGAACAAAGTTTAACACACTTCCAGCAGGGAAATAAGTCAGATATATTATTGAAATACCTAACTTCTAAACATATCATTACATTACATGTGCATTATGATTATATCTTTGAAAAACATATGGATGTCTAGTTTTAAGGTAAACTGATAAAGACTGGGGTTGTGTTCCCTTGGATACCATATGTAACTAGACGACTCTAAAAGAGTGCAGAGGAGGTACTAAAAACAATCCTTCAAAAAATGGGGGTGTGGGGTTGGCTTCTAAAACTTTGTAAATACCTCTTATTATAGATAATTAGGTATCATGTTTAGAAAACTTTATTTCAAGGACACAGTCTCTCTCTTGTAGAATACAAAAGGAAACAGTAGAAGAATTTTATTCTTTTCTTTTCTCCATTTCTCATACTAGTGCTTTCTTTGGAAAAAAAAAAACAGCAGAATGAGATGATCAGATAAGTCTATCAGAAAATCAAACAAATATCTTTTCTTGATACAGCTGCTCAATAGTGAAAAATTTAATCTTAACTCCCAACCTTCTCAATTTATTTTACTCTGATGCAGTCCAGACCCATAGCCAAGCCCACAGTCCAACTGGGAAGGCCCATGGATCTACTGGTCCTCAGGCCTACCTGTGCCCAACTGCTCGGGCAGGTCCATCACTTGGTGTGAGCTAGCCGTGTGCCCCTATGTCAGTCACCTACTCCCCTCGGTTTCAAGTGATGTAATTTATCACACATCTAATTACACATGTGGGCCCCACATGGTTTTATTTTTAGCAATTTTATTTATTTTTCTCATAATATAAGTATCCTAATTTACAATAAGTACAATTCTTAGCAAGTTTAGAGAATTCCTAAAAAGTTTCTAACTTTATTGACTAGGGTTTTTGGGAATCCCCATTGGGATTCTTAGGAAGCCCTGTCCATACATGCTTGTTATGACTTATCTATTTACAGATTGATTAATAAAATTTGAGATTTTCCTTTCCTATAAGTTTGAGTGGGATACAATGCAAGAGCGGAGGTGCTGAATGTATTAGCGTCATGATCAGTTGTGTGCTCAAAATCCTAAGCCTATTTGGCTTAGGTTTAATTTCGGGTAAAGTTTGAAGTTGTTTCAACTAGATGCTCTGGAAAAATATCAGACAAAAACTTTTGCATAAAATAGTCAAGTTTCATTTTTCCCTCAAATTTTTGGAGGTTAAAAAGACTCCTGCAAGAGGCTGTTTTACATCTAACCTCATTTTAAGGCAAATGTTCGAGGCAGATAGTGGTGATTCAGAAAGTTTTTCTAATTACCAAGAATGCATATTACTAAATCCCCCAAAGACAAACCCCAAAACCCATCCAGGAAACCTACAAAACACCATCATGGAAAAAAAATGCATATCCAACCTCCTTTCCATTGGGACCCATAAATCCAAAACCACTTTCCTACAACAAATAACATCTCTTTTTTAGGTTATCAAGGTACCTTTTCACTTCATGATAAAACATCACACAACTTGCATGCAGCTATTGATAAATGTCAACATAATCACATCCACTTGTCAGTTTTGGATAATTTGATCTTATATGAAGTCTATATGTTTAGTTTTAGTGCTTCTGAATTCTCATTCAAATGCATTCCCTTCATATGATAAGAGATATACAGATATGTCCACTTCTTGAGAAACTATAAGATAATAAATGAATGATGCAAGCTAGACTATAGATAGGCCACCCCGTTGGGCCCCATCCATAAGCCCAACAAGACATCCAATTATTTAGGGATATTTTAAGTAGTTTAGTTTGATTAGGATTAATATTAGTCAATTCTTATTTTATTTAGGCATATTCTAATATTAATAAGTTTGTTGCTTAGGGATCAAGCCAACTCCTATATAGAGGATGTTAGGCCTCATTGTTATACATGCTCAGTTTCAATTAATAAAAGTTTTCTTTTGAGATTTGAGATGTTATTTCTTGTGGTGTTTGTTCTTCTTGTGAGAATACCTAGGGGTTGAATCCTTCTTGGATTCGATCAATTCTTCGGAAGATTGATATAGTTGATCGATCGTGGATTGTGGCTACACCAATTGGTATCAAAGCCGAAGAGCGATCGCCAGGAAGTCACTGTCCTTCCTGAATTTCTATCCCATCATCTTCATCATCTTCCCATCCCCCACCCATCCACCATTCCACAATCCCCATCCACATGAAACCAATCCCTTCCAAATCCATTGAAAACCTGTTGAAACCCCTGCTCAGCAAAACTCACTCCCAACACCATCAGTCAATCCCCAAAACCCTGCAAACCCAACCCAAACCAAAAAAAAAAAAAAAAACCACCCTTCCCCCCCATCAATCACCTCCACCACCACAATCTTCCCAAAACCACCAACCCACTTCCATAACCCAACGCCGAGACCCCAACACCCACCAAAGCCTTTCCCGGTCCTTGCCTTCCCCACAAAACCCTCCTAGAAACCCATGTCCAAACCCCAACCCCTTTCGAAACCTGCCTTCCCCGAAACCCGAACCCATTGCCGTCCCCAGCCGAAGCCCACCACCATTAAAAAAAAAAAACCATCCAAAATAAACCCTGTTGACCCCAACTCCAACGACCACCTCTTCGTTCTCGACGATCACCCAGCCCTCAACCAAAACCCTAAAACCCTAAATCCAACACCACTGAGACCTTGAGGACCTTGAAACGCCATCCGTTACTCTAAATCGCTGAAACCCAAACCCTAGGCCCCAATCAACCTCCCCAACCCCATCCCTCCTCTTACTTCCCTTCACTCCCATCATCAATAATCCTCTATCCTAGAAAAAAAAAAAAGAAAGAATAAAAAAAGAAGATAAGCAAAAGAAGAGACAACGAGGGAGAAACATCATGTACCTTGCACCAGGGGACTGTAACAACGCAGCTCCTCGTTGCACAGCAGCTACATCGCGGGTTGTCGCCACCAGCAATAAGGCTCATCCCCTCCACCTCGACGGCAACAACAACAGCATCTCTGCACCATTAGCAACCACAACGCCACAACAATCTCGCCATCGCCACTTCATCTCCAACGCACCTCCTCCCTCTCCCTCGTCAGATTCGAATAAATAACCAAACAAGAACCCATTATTTTCTTTCTTTCTTCATTTTGTTACTATAGCAAAGGGGAGATTCCCTTCCCACGTGCCACTTACTCTTTTTGTCCTTGTTATTAACAATTGACCCAAGTTCTGACCTGTGTTAAGCCCAAATTTAGCTGGGTCACAAATTCGTGTGACCTGACCTGCAGTCTGAACCTCCAAAAAAAAAAAAAAAAAAAAAAACCTTGCTTCCTATCCAAACTTTCACAAGCCTAGTAAGTCGGCCCTTTTTTGTTTCAAAAGTACAATTATTACCCTTTCATCTTACATTATCATGCAAATTTTTGGAACTCCATTGAAATTCAAGCAATTTTGTATCAATATACATATGGCAATTGGTATTTTACCAATGAGTTCTATTTTGAGCAATTTATTAATTTGAAGCAGAGAACTCGTTAGTTGATGAATATACCCACTGATTTTGAGAGTTGCAAGATACATGTGCCTTACGAGAGGATAGAACCTAAGAAGCACGGACACTTCTAAGAAAGTGACGTGTCCGTGTCGGACACGTATCGGACACCGACACTCCTTGGACACTCTCGGACACGTGTCCGATACTATTTTGCTGTGTCCATAATTAAGAACTAAAAATCTTAATTTCGGACACTTGTTCAACACTCTTTTTACAACGTGTCCCACAATTCTTAGCTCGTGTCTGAGACTAAAAAATAAACACGTGGTTGATATTTCTTGGACACTTTGTTAACATGTGGTTATTAAAACTTGTAAACTTGATATATGACAATTTTGTACCATGAAAAAATGTATGATTATAAATATTAATTATATCACAAGCTAAAGACAAATAAATATTTCACTAAAGAATATGCCTCAAGATAGGCTTTTTTTGCTTTTTGTTTTTGTTTTTGTTTTTTTTTTTTTTTTTTGGGAGGTGAAAGAGATGATCCGCCCTTTTCTTTATATGGATTTTATGGAACTGTGGATATTTCATGTTTAATGATTATGAATTATGTTTTAATGTTGTATTGATATTTGATAATTTGATATGTTTGTTAGTTGGTACTTGAATTTTTATTTTTTGATTGCTAAATTGATTAAAAAAGTTAAAATGATATTATTTTTTTAGTAGATGATTATATATATTAATATATATTATTAACGTGTCCCCCGACGTGTCCGTGTCCTACTTTTTTGAAAAATGCCGTGTCAGCGTATCCGTGTCGTGTCGTATCTGTGTCCCGTGTCCATGTCCGTGGTTCTTAGGATAGAACACATGATTTGATTCGTTATATTAGAGGCTTGAGACCAGACATCTTGGAGAATATAAATCATTGGAAAGCCAGTCATGAGGCAAACTTAGAAGCCTTTCGTGTTGAGTGTATGCTTAGCTGGTCTCGCATGCAACTTGAGTCCGAAACTCAATTTGAAGTTTTAGATCCCACTGATCAAAGTTCTTGCTTTTCCTTTATCGGTGCCTTCTAGTTGTGAATAATTCAGAGAATGCTAATGATGAGAATCTACCTCCTATCTTTCAAACGCAAGTTAATTGCAAAGGTAGAAGTTGTAATGTCATTATTAATGGTAACAGTGCAATGAATGTTATCTCCAAAAAAGCAATTGATAAATTGCAATTGCCAACTACAACATGCCCGAAGCCTTATCGAGTTACATGGGAAGATGATTCTGCTATTCCAATCTGGCATCAATGTATTATTTCAATTAAGCATGGTTCTTATGAAGACAATGTTAAGTGTGATGTTGTCTTGATGAATGTTGCCCACATCTTACTTTGTCGCCCTTGGCTCCATCACCTTAAAGTCATCACCGACCATGAGAATAATACTTACAGTTTTAAACTGAATGAAAACGAATTCAATGGTAGCCTCTAGAAACTCTATTTTCATCAACACAAGGCACTCCTCCTGCCTCCTCACCTTCTACTAAAGAATCAAAGGAAGCCAAATGAAGCAATTAACATCATGATTGCATCGAATGCACAGATAGAAAACATCAAGGATGACATCAAAGAGCAAATTCATGGCAACACTGTTTTCATGGGTACAAACACTATTAATCAAGGAAATGTCAATCATAAACCTCAAAGCGTTGAGAAAGTACAACCACAAGCACACATTGAAGGCTTTGCTCAGGTTAGCAATAACATTAAACATCCTAAAGATCTGATTTTAACTCCACTTCCAGCAACAAACATTGGGTCATAAGAAGTCATTGTTCCAATCATTTCAAAAACAAATCAAGTTGTTGAAGTTTCCCACATTGACTTTATCCGTAGGGATCAAACATGGATAAAAGACACCCATGCAGCATCTACAAGTTAGATCATACATCCGGGCTGAATTCGTTCATCAGATGCAGTGGCACATCCAATGTCTTTTTCCATAGAGTAAACAAGCACATCAAGCTTTCAAACCATGTCATGAAAATATGGATTTGAAGAAAAGACAAAAGTTTATGCGACTGATTTTCGACCCAACAGGAAGTTTCCATCACCTTACAGTCGAACTCCTCCCAGCATTTTCCAATTTGGCGAACTCGTCAAAGTCGAGTTTTTTCACGCTGGGGAGAGTTGATGCAAGCCAGATTATAGATCAGCTAACCCATTGGGCGCAATCCAAAAGCCCAACAGGACATCAAGTTATTTAGGGATATTTTAAGTAGTTTAGTTTGATTAGGATTAATATTAGGCAATTCTTATTTTATTTAGGCTTATTCTAATATTAGTAAGTTTGTTGCTTAGGGATCAAGCCAACTCCTATATAAAGGATGTTAGGCCTCATTATTATGCATGCTCAGTGTCAATAAATAAAAGTTCTTTTTTGAGATTTGTAATGTTATTTATTGTTGTGTTTGTTCCTCTTGTGAGGATGCCCTAAGTGCTGAATCCTAAGAAGCACGGACACTTCTAAGAAAGTGACGTGTCCGTGTCAGACACGTGTCGGACACCGACACTCCTCGGACACTTTCGGACACGTGTCCGATACTATTTAGCCGTGTCCATAATTAACAATTAAAAATCTTAATTTCGGACACTTGTTTGACACTCTTTTTGCAACGTGTCCCACAATTCCTAACCCGTATCTATGACTAAAAAATAAACATGTAGCTCATATCTCTTGGACATTTTGTTAACATGTGGTTATTAAAACATAAAAACTTAATATATAACAATTTTATAACATAGAAAAATATATGATTGTAAACATCAATCATATCACAAGCAAAAGACAAATAAATATTTCACTTAAGAATAGGCCTCAAGATTAGCTTATTTTTTGCTTTTTGTATTTTTTTTTTTAGGGAGGGGAAAGAGATGATCCACCCTTTTCTTTATATGGATTTTATGGAACTATGGATATTTCATGTTTAATGATTATGAATTATGTTTTAGTGTTATATTGATATTTGATAATTTGATATGTTTGTTAGTTGGTACTTGAATTTTTATTTTTTGATTGCTAAATTGATTAAAAAAGTTAAAATGATGTTATTTTTTTAGTAGATGATTATATATATTAATATATATTATTAACGTGTCCCCGACGTGTCCGTGTCCTACTTTTTTGAGAAACGCCGTGTCGGCGTGTCTATGTCGTGTCGTATCCGTGTCCCGTGTCCGTGTCTATGCTTCTTAGGCTGAATCTTTCTTCGATTCAATCAATGCTTTGAGAGATTGATCTATTTTATTGATCGTGAATTGTGGCTGCGCCAATGAACTATGACTAAACGAGAAAGCAAATGCTCATGGTGATGAAATTTTTGTTCTAAGAGAGTGGCATACTTCAAATAAGGAAGTGTCATGTTCCTTAATAGGGAGGGGTGTTGTAAAGCAAAATCTTTCCATTCACTTTTGTTAATCCGACCATCCATGTCAGCATCGACATCTGCAAAAGTCTGCACAAATAGAGACTCAAAAAGTAAGTAAAGTAGTCTAAAAGACTAAGCAAGAAGAAAACTGAACTGAAATAAACCCTTGCCTTATCAATAATGGCTTCGAGAAGTTCATCTGACAGATTCATGTCTGATTCCATCATAATAGCAATTACCATTTGCTTAACCTGAAAACAGAACTTCTAGTTACCACCTAATCCCAATTCGCCTAAAATTGAACTTTAAATGGAAAGAACATACAATAGATCAAAGATAAGAAAGCAACACAAAAATGACTTAACCAAATTGACTTAACCAAATGTATCTTGATGGAGCATACACATAATGAATGAAAGGTGAGAAAAGAAAAAAGCATATTTCACTACATATCAGAGGTCCCTGTTGAAAATCTTACACAATCCATGAAAGCAACCTCAATTGACAAATAAAATAATGATTTCTAATTAGTCTATCAATATACATATATACATATACACATATATATAAATATTTATATATTATGTGAGGCCCTTTTCCTGTTCATTTAACTCACAATGTCTTACTGTGCGAGGTAGCTTGCTGGGGCCCATGAAGTTAAATGCCCCTTAAGCCCAACAAATGCTTTAATAATCATCTTCAGAATCATACATAAGAGTTTAGTAGATTCAATGGGCCTCCCAGAACTCAGTAACTTAGATTATTTTTCTTGTGTGAAACAAAAAACTCCCAGAAGATCTATGGTTTTCTTTCCTACATGAAACAAAAAACGTCCCAGAAAATCCCTTTTTTTTCTCAAGATCATTTTTATTTGCGACAAGGCATTTGTAACTAAAAAAAAATATTAGAGAGCATTTAAACTAGAGAGTCAAAAGCAACATACATTAAAAAAATATTTCACTGTATATGGGATAATAAAAAAAATATTTCAATGTATATGGGATTAACGTTCAAAGCTGCATTTATCCTTTTTCTTTTTACTTAACTGAAATTTATTGAAATCAAATAGATCCAGATTATTATCCACGTGACCAAGAATACTATAGAACTGAATCGCCATTGAATTTATATATATATGTTCAGAGAGAGAGAGAGAGAGGGGGGGGGGGGGGGGGGGGGTAGGTGGGCCTACCTGGGATCATTCGCATGAAGCCAATGCATTATCTCACTCAAGAGTTTGTGCTATATAAATAACTTATAATATAATATTTTATTAAAATGTAACCTAGTATCCATAAAGATAACAATATATGGGCAATACATATCTAGCAGCTGCAACACAACATCATGGCACTTAAACATAAATGAAGCTGTGGCTTGTTTAACACCAACACAACGCCAATCAAAGATCAAAATAGTGGTAACTATTGGCATAGTGGCCAGCTACCGAAACGCTACGTAGCAAGTAGCGGTGTGATTCAAAAATATTGCCTAAAAATTCAAAAAATTTACAAAAGATCTAGAATACTGTAAAAAGCTAGAATATTTGTGTGTGTTGTTGTTGGTTTTTTTTTTTTTTTTTTGATAAAAATGGAATAAGAAAAGTAAAAAGAGAGAAAGGGGACCCTTTGATGCAGGCAAGATCCATGATTGGCCAACCAATTGGGCCCAAAACCAACAAGGCCCAGCAGTGAAAATTAGTTTTTATCATTAGAAATAGTCTTACATTTTTTTAATAGTAGTTGCTTTCTTAATTGTTTAGGATTCATTTATTTTTAGAAGTTTATCTTATGTTAGTTCAATATTCCTTGTTTGGATTGAATTAGGTTATTTACTTAATTAGAGAGTATCTTAGCTATAAATAAAGATGTAATCCCTCTTCATGGGACACACAGACATTGATATGGAATAAGAATTTGAGTTCAGCTCCCAATTGAGAGAGTTGTTGCTTGTCTTTGGTGAGGCACCTAGACATCCTATCCTTAAACCTTTTGGTTTGGAGATTAGACCGTTAGCTATTCTTCTTCTCTGCGTTGCTTTAATTGGTATTCCCCCTCTTGGAGGAGAACTCGAGGACAAGTTTTGTAAATGTCCACCTGGGTCGAAAACCATTCGAACAAACTTCTGTGTTGCTAGTTAATCGTCATATTGAAGATATGCCTTGAAAGCAAGATCGAATCTTCCAGTCCACTCAGAAGTAGGTTGGAGGCGTTGCAGTTTTTAATGGCTGCTTGTATCTTGACAGTGTGATCTGACCATTATATGCTTTAATTGTAGACGTTGTAATAGGATAGCATAATTGTTGATTGGCACTATTTGATCTTTGAAGATGAAATCAATGTGGTGCACTTCAATCAATGTGAACACATCTTCTTGCAAAACCATTGGAATAATTGAATTGTCGCACGATGTGGCAATCAAATCCATTGGATGATTAATGTCCGCTAGTACATAATCTCGCATTAGCACTTGCTCTTGTAGATCAGCATTGTCCCTAGAAAGAGAATTATGTTCTTCCTCTTGAAGTTCAGATGAAACATGACCCATTTTGGAAGTTTAGCAACTTATTTCACTTGAAGTTGTCATAAGATCATTCGTTTCTTGAACAGGCTTCTCAAAATCACCATTGGAATTTGTTTCTTCTTTGTGTTCATCTTTTGGTACTTCGATTGATAGGGATGAGGTAGATAAAGAGGTTGTTTGTTGTAATAGAACTAGGTCAACATATCGTCCGTTCCAAGAGAAGGAATAGATATTTTTCTCTTTGTCATTTTGCACTTTCCGATCAAGAAGCCAAGTTATCCCAAAAGAATATGAGTGATTCATGGGAATTATATCACACTAAATTTTATTTTTATATACACCAATCTTAAAAGATACTAGACAACTATGAGTTACAGTAATGACAGAATCATTAGACCATGCAACTTTATAAGGCTTTGAGAGAGTCTCTGTAGGCCAATTGAGCTTGTCAATAACATCTTGCGTAACAAAATTGATAGCACTGTCATGATCAATAACCAGAGTGGCTAACCTGTCCTCACACCTTACTTGCGTCCAGAATATCATAGTCTGCTTCCACTCTATCTTCCCTTTCAGTGGTAGTGAAAAGTTTGCGAATGATAAGGGTTGAATATCTTCTCCTGCAAAATTTGTTTCCATCAAATGATTTCTCATTCATCGCAGAGAATGTTCTTTCTCAAGCATGTGCTCAACATGAATTGCTTTCTTATATACTTCATGAACATTGTTGAAACATTTCATCTTCTCAAGAATGTTTAGCTTCAAACCTCTGATAAAGCGAGTCAAATCATGTAGCTCATTCTGTTCCAAGTCACAAACTTGGTGCAGTCTCAAAATTTGATTTAAATATTCATAAACTGTCAAATCTACCTGTCTGAGATTGAGGAATTGCTCAAAGTAGACCTTATTTGCAAAATACCAATCTTCATATTTTTATTCATATAACATTCTTTGAAATTCATTGGATGGTCCAAAGATTTGTATAGTAACTTTGATGGAAGAATGCAAAATTTAAAAAAAAAAAAAATGGACTGACCTGATAGCTTGATCGACAGAGATATGCACGGGAAGACAGATCGTGAATCTGAGCTTAGATAGCCAAAATATGAACCCTTTGGAAAGCAATGGATGAGATCGACCAATCATAAAATATGTGCTTTGGCTGGGCTTGGCTCCCTGTCAGCTGGACCCACTTATATGTATTTGTTCTTGCTGGGTTAGTTGGTTGTTGTTTTGGCTGTTGTGGATCTAGACTTGGGTTGGGTCAAACCCAAACTTACGATCAACTAGATATGGGCTTAAATTAGACTCAGATTAGGTGGGACCTGAACTCAACCCCCAACAGTAAACGTTTGATACAAGAGCCCTTTTTTTTTCTTTTTTTTTTCTTTTTTAAGACCTTGAGCCGGACTTTACCTTGGAATAAAGCCACTGAGATGGGCCAGACCCGAACTGAAACCCAGCAAATGACCTGCGGTTGTCACATGTCGGTTTTTTTTGTTTTCTATGTCGACCAAGAAAGGAAAAAGGGGTCTTGTTTGGTTGCGGGGTATGCAGCAATGATGGAAATGATGATGGATGGATGAAGGATGATGAATGAAAGATGTGGAAGGGTGTTTGTGGTGGGATTCGGTGGATGAAAGTGGAAGTAAAGGATCGATAGTGATGGGAAGGGTGGGGATGAAGATGATGGAATGGTGAATTGAGGTGGTTTACCTCAGATCGGCATCGGCAATTGAAGCAGCGATTTGAGATTGGATCTTCGCTTTGATACCAATTGAAGCAACTCAGGAAAGAAGAATAACTAACAAGCTAATCTCTAAGCCAAAAGACTTACGGATAGGATGTTTAGGTGCCTCACCAAAGACAAACAACAACTCTTTCAATTGAGAACTAAACTCAAACTCTTATTCCGTATCAATGTCTATGTGTCCCATGAAGAGGGATTACATCTTTATTTATAGCTAAGATACTCTCTAATTAAGTAAATAACCTAATTCAATCCAAACAAGGAATCCTAAACTAAACATAAGATAAACTTCTAAAAATAAATGAATCCTAAACAATTAAGAAAGCAACTACTATTATAAAAATACAAGACTCCTTCTAATAATAAAAACTAATCTTCACTGCTAGGCCTTGTTGGTTTTGGGCCCAATGGGCTAGCCAATCATAGATCTGGCCTGCATCCCCCCTTTGAAGTCAACGGCTAGGGTTTATAACCCAGCCGCTACATACTGGTGCTAGCACTTCGATAGTGTAGCGGGCTAGCAGCCCTTGCAGATATAGCAGTCACTACATTATGTACCGACTGCTATTTTAATTCAGGATGCCAATAACTTAAGAAAACAACCTATCTGCAAGTTGCATCAACTACAACCCAACAGATGAGACAGCAATGGTCAAGTTACAGATGTTTGGTTATACACTCTTTCACTCTATGATTGCTAAGTCATGATGGCAAATCACTACTGCAAGAGTTACGAGACTCACTTCTTCACGCTCAATATATCCAGTCTGTCTCAGATCATATAACCTAAATGCAACTGCAAGAAATAAATATGAGAAAAAGAACATGTTATGACCATAATATAATATTTGAGCTTGCAATTAACATAATATTGGCACTTGTGCACCCTTTAGTCTTACAATCAATTTTATCCTCCACCGCTGCATAAGGATGAAAGACACTGAGTGCATGGACAAACTCCTCAAATTCAATAACACCATTTTTCTTTTCATCAAAAAGATCAAAAACCTATATAAAACAAGGTATAAGGTGGTATATTACAATTTACTTTAGAAACACATAAAAACAATAAATAAATTGCCCCAATGTCCTTACTCTGTCTAAAAAAAGGTTCTCCGTAGATGAAGTCTGAAATAGTGCCAATTGCAGTTCTTCCTACAAAACAACAAAGGATTAATTAAAGCAAGGTCAGAAAAAGCTTTAACAAGGTAAGTGGATACAATGGACAAAAGATCACTTGACAATAGCCCATACCAAAGTTGAAGGATGCTAACTGCCACAACCACAAGGTTGCAGGTTTGAAACATGTTACCAATAAAACAAGACAGAAGCTTTTATTTTTGAGGTACTAGAGATAGGTCAATAAGGATCTCATAGTAAACTGGCTTAACATGCCTTTGATATGCACAGTAATGTGTTCTGCAGCAAAAAAAAGCAAGACCTCCGGGCTCTTCTTTACTACTTTTTATGGAAACAAATTGTTAGAATCAAAAGAAGACACCACCATCATCATCAACAACAAGAACAACATTAAGAAGTCCAACCGAATCCCACCTGTCTGGGAACTGCTTTGTAAGTTTGCATTCATACCTCCATAGACCTATGTTTGTTTGTGGTCATCCCCAAAACTGATGCTTCACTTCTAACAATTTATTTCCTATTCTTTTTTGGTCTTTCCATTTCACAAGTCCCTTGTACTAGCAACAACTCCATTCGCTATACAAGAGCTGGTTCAGTTTTCTACACACATGCCCAGACTATCGCAAACAAAATTCCTTTAGTGTCTTGCCTTTCCAACATTCAACTCCATAAAACAATACAAGTATCCCTTTAATGCAAGTTTTGTGCTTGACGATCGCAAAATATTTCACTAGCTTACTTTCATGTTGCTCACCTACACTAATCCTATCTACAGCATTCTCATGAAGCCCTATATTTTGCACTATAGTTGCTCTCCAAGTATCTGAACCTCCGACACCCTGCAGTTAAATGGTTTTCAATATTGGTTTTCAACATTGGCATGATTCTCCGTCAGTCCTCCGTACTTGTAGAACCATTGCACTTCATATATTCTATAGGTACATACAAAATTAATGTACAAGAAATACCTACAGCCAAAAAATACCAATGGTAACCATATCGGAAGTTTCATAACAACCAACTTTTCCCCAACAATTCTTCGAGTTTAGTTGTCCACTTCAGAAATGCCACTCTTATTTATATCATTGAAGAGGGGCTCTATCACAAATCACAATACATATTCCCTCTGCAACAACATTTTCCACACTTATTGGAACAGATATAGAGGAATCCTCCCACTATCAATAGGCTATAGCAATAAGTCCCGAAGACAAGCAATCCATTAACAGGATTTGTGAATTCCTCAAAAGCTTCTTTCCACCAAATGCCCCAACGCTTTTCCTCTGTGGCTCACAAACCAAAGAGCCCACGACACCATCTCGGCTTTCTAAGGAAAATACCATTGAAGACCCTCGGTTCTGTTCAAGCCTAAATAGGATTGTTATGTGATTCACAGGCGCCTTGACAGACGTTTGGATTTTTAAGCTAAAAAAACATGCAGTCCTCACAGGAAAACAAAAATGCAACTGATTTCCCGCACACCCAGAATAGACAAACATCAATTGCGTTTAAAGAAGCAGCCAAATGGGTCATTGCAAATTGGGGTTTTTAACATAAGAATCAAGCATTCCTTTACACCCGAAATACGCAGCAAAGCAGACAAACATCAATAGAGTGAAAAAATGGGTCACTGCAATTTGGACATTTTAAGCTAAAAAAACCCACTCCTTAGCCCTCACCTTATGTATGAATCCATCATCAATGATGGAACCGCTCAATTTCTTGAACAACTCATACAGAGCCTCAATCTCATTAACAGTGACTGCAAGGCACCAAAAAACCCAAAAGGGCTACATGTTTTTAGGGTTTCAAGAAGAAACAGAGAGATTGAAGAGAGAGTTAGGAAGAGAAACCGGACATGGGGATTCCTGGGAGAGCCTCTCGATCTCCTTGAACTTGCAGCCGCTCTTCTTAGGCCTCAGCTCGAAGCAATCGGCAATGGTGAAGAAGATGGATTCTATGATGATGATCAATGGTATGATTGCCGCGCAAAGCCGCTCTCCGATGGTGAGAGAGCTCGATTCCTGCGAGGCAAAAGGCAAGAGATCATAGCAGCAGAAGCAATCACAGGAAAAAACTGAGAACGCAAGGGAATAGCGGATTTGGATTCCTTCTTCTTCTTACCAGAGAGGTGTTGTTCGTGGATCTCATCGAGATCGATCGAGAATCTCTCTCTCTCTGTCCTTCGATCGATCTCGATCTCGAATGGATAAGAGTTTCGTTTAACTTCGGCCGCTGGCATTTTTAAGTTTAAACCGGGGTTTGAAATATGGTTACGGATCCTAATCAGCCTTTACCTATCCTAATTGCACCCGCGTTTTAATAGTGATCCAAATAAGAAATAAATAAATAAGGACAATCATGCTGGGCCCACCCTTTCAGTGATGCGACCCAACAAGCAACAATTGGAGATTGATCTCCCTGTCTGGTGGAAATAGGGATCCAAACAAATTGGATTTGCGGTAGAATCATGCTGGAGGCCATCATAAATTTGGACCCGTATTCAAATTCAAATCCCACGTGAAACCTACCAGCCTGGCTGGTACTGTGCCATTGGAATGTTTTCGTATTCTCACGGAATAAGATTGTGGAAAATATGTTTTCCACAATCTATTTATCTCATAGCATCTAAAGAAGCTCATTTAGAGAGGGCCCCAGACCTTATTCGGTCACCCTAAAAGATAGGTCTCATGGTCACAAAATGTAGGCCCACATTATAAATCTTATAAATGTGTGATCAGATTGAAAATCCTATGAATGTAGGCTCCATTGTCTAATTTTTAAAAGTGAGCACCACATTGTCATTTGTACAGGTAGGGCCTATGTTCACAATTACAGAAAAGGTGCCCCCACTTTGTAATTCTTAAAAGTGAGTCATATGGTTAAAATCACAAAAAAAGTGGACCTACATTACAAATCCTACAAATGTGAGCCCTATATTTTAATTTCTAAAAGTCACTTCATATTATAATTCCTATAAAAGTGGGGCACATTGTAAATCCTATAAATACGGATCCCATGTTCTAATTATTAAAGGTGGGTTACCATATTGTAATTTATAAAAGTGGGTTCCATGTTTAGAAATGCAAAAAGGTCGCGCCACTTGGTAAATTTCAAGGTGGGTCACATGGCCACAATCACAAAAGTAGACCCACATTGTAAATCCCATAATATAGGTCACGCATTCTAATTTATATGCTCTTGCTTTTGTTTTTTATAATATAATTTTATATTGTTACTTATGTTCCGTACAACATTTTCTCAAATACTCTAGCATAATATTGCCAAATAAGTTTCGTAAAAAATAGCCTCTATACAACCGGATCTCAATGCTACCAGATCGGAGTGCGGAATTAAAAACAACATGTGAATGATCCCAACTAAGCCCTATGTGTTGTATCCAGATGCCAAACAGGCTGCATGTGTTGTATCCAAATTTTACACGAACTATAAAAGCAACCCAACTTCAAATCTAGATTGACAATAAGATGTGGAATGCAATGAGCATAATTAGATTAAAAAACTTCAAGATTATTTTCTAAAATATTCCATGGGACTTTTTAACCCTAAATATCAATATCACTAAAGGTATATTCTATAAAGGTCCTTAAAAAACTTATATATATTTAATATGTGGATGCATTTGTCTTGGATCCAGATCCTCGACTTGGGATATATAAGGACTTAGAGATAAATCTGAATGTATTGGATCCTTTTGTGTTTGGATTGGATTTGGACTCAAAATTTTTCTGAATAAGAAAATAGGTTCTAAATCTGTTTTATCCAGAACTAGAGGTTTCAAATATGCGAGAAAGCGATATCCATTTGCAACCCAACATGAAGAGGGAGATGCCTTACCTTAATTCATCAATTGAAATATCAAATAGGCATGAATCACAAAACTAGTTTTACAGATTAAGACATAAAAACTTTTTTTTTTTTGTAGTTTTTTCAAATAGGTATCAATCAAATTGCTATATATAGCTTTCAAGTGAGCTTTTAAAATGATGTTGATAGAAAAGAATAAGACCATCAATGCTTTGTTATTCCTTATATTTTTGTGGACCACTTTACATTATTACTACTACTCAATGATTATCCTTTTTGATAATCTAAAATATTTTACATTGTTCCTGCAAATAATTAGAGTTTATTAGTTTTGTCTAAACTAATTTAAAAATATTGTGAATTGCCAAATGCCACAAAAAAAAAAACTGACAAAGTACTGATATTTTTGGTATACTTTCAGCACAATGTTGGTCATTGTTATAAGCTACAATCTACCATTTGAATTTACACTTCTGCCAACATTGTTTGCAAAAATCATGTGTTATTTTAATAGACATTAAGTTTAGATCAAAGAGGAGAGTTGCGTTGGATGCAAATAAATTTTTCCCTTCAGAACACTTAAGAAGCATGTTTGTGTAGTACCCGATTTTATAGATAAAAAAACTCACTTTTTCACGTATTACTATATTTTCAGGATTTGATGTGAAAAATTCCACTTGAGAAGAAGGAAAAATGATCTATTTTTTGCCTAAACTCACCAAAAAATATATATATAAATATGGTGGTCGAAACTACTTTTCTCATGAAAGTTAAAGTCCACGAATCTCAAATTTCCAGCCTCAAACAAATGTGGCTTGAATGTGTACAGATACTGTTACAAGATGTTGGCACATCACCTAATGCCACAATTGTTTATGTAAATGTTGTCTTTAAAATTAAAGCCATATTAGAATAGGGAGGGAGAGAGAGAGAGTTCTTATTCATTAGATCTGTGTGTACATAATAAGGGGGAGGAGGATCTTATTTATAGAATAAGATTGCTTCCTCCTCAAGCAACCCAATAGGGAAAAACCCTAGCCCTTGTAATCTCTTTATCTCATGTGGGTCCCAATGTAGGCATCCACCTATGATAATAACATCTTATAACAAGCCATCAATAGTTTCCTCAATGTTGTGAGTGTTAACACTATGTTTCCCCCAACACGAAAGCTTCCAAAGACGGGAAGTTACGTTACTTGCAAGGATGCGTTTGACTTAATCACGCTAGCAGAGCTTAATCATCTATTTGAGATATGATGAATGTTAAGATTTCAATTAATTCATTATGGACCATCGTATGATGAGAATTCAAAACGACAACTTGGAATGAATTTGCCTATCCATTTGCCATCATGAGATAATTATAACTATTAATGGTGAAATTTTAAACCAAAAATCTAATCCACTGAGGCAAATCAGTAGCTAAAATTATGTTATTGTGGTCCTTGTTACTATTATTAATTTTTAATGAGAATTATGGGTGTAGTTATCAAATATTGGCAATGTTTGGTTGCAAGCATTTGAAAATATATTATTTTAGAGTATTTGTAGAATTCTAAAACATTATCCTTCAAAGTATAATTACAAAATTCTCAAGACAAAAGAGCATTCTGAAATCCAATGCTCATAGAATTTTCTTCAAGGATTAGTTTTTGTTTGACAGGCTTAGCAAATTTTCACCAAATTCATTCGATGGGAAATTGAAAATTTGCAAAGACAACTACAGCATTTCTATAATCTTATACAAATGATGAATCTACAAATCAACCCTTCTCCGGCATCTAAAACTCCATTTGAGAACAATTTTGTTATGGAGAATTTCAACATTGTCCCAACTGAAAATTAAGTAAGTTCTTGTAGCTCACTTGGTGAAAAACATGGCCATGTCAGTTACCGTGCTTGGCTTCGATCCTGGCTGTATACTTGACAATCCAGCATAATAGCCTCTGCTGGACCACAGGCTCCAATGAGCTAACGGACTACTAGACCTCTAGACCTCGAATCATTTGATGTGACAAGATTGGACCTAACGATAAATATCACCGATAGGTGTGGCACTTGACTATATAAAATTGATCGTTAGAAAGAATTTGATTTTATGGTTAGGATTTTAGTAAGATAGGCCATCTAATGGAAATCTCATGGAGACGCGTTGCTCTTTGGGGTAGATTTGGATGCACCTAAACATTTTTAAGTATAAAAATATGTATAAACGAGGAGAGAGGTTTGAAGTATACAATTATTAATAGACTGCTTCATGGTTGCGCAGTTCATTGACTTCCAATTTTTTAATAAAGAAGATGTTTGTTGGCGTCCAATCATAAAAGCATGACAAAGAAGCAGATATGAGAAATGATAGATCAGGTCACTAAGTCGTTCCGTAATAGTTGTGCAGCTAGCGATGGATGAGTCCTCTTGTCTGTTTCATAAAAGTAAAGATGAAATTGATATCACATTATTACTGTAAAGTCAAGCTGAAATAATGCATGCATGACGTAAAGCAAGAGTTGGTAGTAAAATAGTTACTTTCTTGCGATGGGTTTACTTTACCTAACTGTTTTGGGCAAAGAAAAGGTAGCTTGTGCTTAAATTTATAGTGCAAGAGGTTGCAGTTGGGCTTTACGTTTTATCTCTACCTTTTCATCTTAATTGATAAATAGGGAATATTTGACTATTGAGCCCAATTTCTAAGGGCCTGTATGTTTGCATTGTAATATAAAAGAATTGGATACATACAATTCATATAAGAAGCGGTCTAAAGAGGCGGTGACTCAATTGGTTTGAGCTTGAATTTGCTTCCCAAAGTTTAGAGTTTGATTTTCGTCTCTTGCCTTGTCCAAATAATATGTGTGTGGTCATATTTGTACCCTTAAGGAATAATATATTCTCGTTAGAATCAAGTAACTTCCAGGCCGGAGGCAAAAAATTTAAAAACTTGGCTATTGAAGGATATTTGATTTATAAAATAATAGTAATAATCATAATAATAAGTAGTTAAAAGTGAAGATCAAATGTATATTTTAAAAATGAGTATCAAATAACCTTTCTTTCTATGGAATAGAGTCAAAAGAAATGTTATCATAGGAAATTTCTATTTTTCTAAAAAGAAAGATTATTTGATGGTCATTTTTAAAATTCATGTTAACATTCATTTTTTATTTTTAATTGTATAAATTTATGCATTTTAATGCAAACAAACATGCTCTTCACAAATACACCATAAAAAGAGATGAGCCAGTTAACCCACCTAGCAAATCCTATCCATATTCAACCCACATTTTATTGCACAAGTGGATGGATTTGCATCCTATGCAAGTCACTCACAGGTCAAATAAAATTGGCCACAATGAAGCCGGCCAAGTAAGGTTGACCTTCTTACCCTGTATAGCTCATTTAAATGAGTTAAGTTAGGGAAAAAAGAGTTGTCCATATGGGTAATGCTCCCACAGTGCCCACTAGGGTTCAAACCCTGAAGGGGTGAACCCTAGTGGGCACCCTTTCTTTGCCACTCTTGGCCATTAGGCCCAATTAGCAGAAAAAAAAAAGAAAAAAGAAAAAACGAGTTGAATTACGGTCAACCTATCTAAACTGGTTTGGTGCTTTAATATTTTGTACTTTGGCCTTTTATTTCTTTTGCAACTAAACTCAGTTAGCAGCTTAATACTTCAATGGATTGGACTTGGGCCTGAATTTTACAACTTTGGTTGAGTTGCATCGAGCTAATTGGGTTGTCCCTTTTTTGGTCTTGTTACTCAGGTTGGGTTGCATTGACCAGTTTCAAGTGCGGCTGCGAGTTACTTGACCCATTTTAAAAACAGGCTGGACACGGGATGAAATTCAACTTGTAGACAACCCAACTCAACCTGACCCAATATACCGCCACCTCTTCCTCTTGTAGGAGACACAGGTTGATGCCTTCATGGAGATGAACGCCAGACTCATGAGCCATATGCACTTCTGTGTGAACCTTGTGTCTTAAACCAATATGGATAGCACAAGGAGGGCATGCTTGTGTATGAGCCTATGAAGTGATGTTTTTTTGAGAGCCCAAAAAATCAGATTTCGAGTGAGATCCATTCCTATATAAATGGAAATAACAAAAATGTCACTGATTTCAAGTCACAAGCAAAGTTTCTTAGGATTTTGATTTTCATGTCACATCTAATGTTTGTACAAATAACTGTGAAAACAGAAAACTGACTCTCTTCATCTTTCTTTATTTTCAAGCCAGTTTGTTAGAATTTGTAAACCCACTTACAGCAGTTTGTGAGGTTCGGTCTAATTTTGCTAAACAGAGTCATCTTCCATATTCTAATAATACGAAGGGCATATTTATCTGATGTCCAGGACTTCGTTTTCTTCTCTTTTATGGTTGAGCGATTTCAATTATCATAAAACTAATTTCCTCTGAAATTATGAGGAATTAATTGCCTTCTGTCATTTTAATTTTTTTTTTATAGTTTTGAAATAATGTTGCACCAAACCATGAAAAATAAATTAAAACCACGACAATGTAATTTCTTTTCGATGGCTGTTTTCTTCAAAAATGACAATATACAGACTTGCAGTAAACATTGCAAGTGGTAATTGATTAAAGTAATGTTTTTAATTTAGACTAAATATTATTTAATTCTTTTAATTAATTATATATAGCACGGGCCTATTTTGCTAGTAAGTTATTAAACCAAATGTGGTATAAGTTATTCTTCCTTAGTTTTTTACTGGCACAATAACCTGAGTTTCTTACTAGCACAATGACCTGTGTTAAACATGAGCATGACCTACATAGCTAGGGTTTTGGCACCATCTAACTACTTTTGAGATTTTTATGATAAGAAATTACATACCAGCTATTTGTGTTGTAGTTATTAGGTTAGTTATTAAAATTGCAAAGTGTTATGGCTCCAAATTCCACTGCCTATAGCTTTTTTTTTTCTACCAAGGATCAATTAAAAAAGTCAAAATTAAAAGAAATATGATCAAAATTGAATTCAAAACCTTTAACTTTAATGTATTACAATTCGACATATGGTGTGTGGCAACTGCGTTTAAGAAATGGAGAATGTTGCCAATGCTTAGGTTAAGTTAAAATCCATGTCAATCGGAAGCCCACCATGTTTGATTCAAATTTGTCAAACGGTAATCAAACACTTGTTTTCAAACATTTCTCAAGATGCATGTTTGCCAGGGACGAATTTTTCTACTATTTAAAACTCATTACAAATGAGGTTATTGGGGCCCATAATTCATCCAATAAATCTTATTTTCGTTTAGCAAAGAAACAGCCCACTCTGGCTTGCCTGCCTTTAGAAACATGGGCTCAATTATTTGGCTTAAGCCCAACAACAGCTGTAAGTGCCTAACCTGAGCCCAACTTATTTGAAGCATTCCAAGCCCTAGTCAATTAGATACAAGCATTTCTTGTTCGGCCAGGCTGCAGCCATTCTATCACTTAATCCAAGCTTGGTCCAAATATTAGATGGGCTCAGATTTTAGATCCATGCCTGACCCAAATACTTCAACCTGTCCAAATGCAGCCCAAAGCAGGCTGGACCTGGTCTGGTGAGGGCTGGCCCACCCGTGTCAGCAGGCTGTCGTCATCCTTCATCTTGTAAGCCTTAAACCGTTTGTCCTCATTCTCCTTTTTTATCACCTTGTTATTCTGCATCTTCTTCATTGGTAGTGGGAAGATCCTAACATCCACTGTCCATATTTGCAGGGTGTAGCTACTTCTCCCAAGTGCCCGATGACACTAGTCTTTTGTGGAGACAGTAGGCATTGTTTATCAAAGATGGATGGCAAGATTCCTCCTACTCATAGCATTTAACCAACCTCAGGGTATCTCCAATGTACCTGATAAAAGAATTGTTAGTGTTGGATAGCATGCTTACTGCTCCAATGGAGCTGTTAAGAAAGCTTGCTATGTTGAGAGTGTTGCTAATGGTGGCGTTGAGTTTAGAGGGCCAACATGGCACGCAAGACAAAAAAAAAAAAAAAAAAAAAGCTGTTACGTGAAAAAAAGAAGGAGCTGTTACATTGAAAAAAAAAAAGAAGAAGAAGGGATGTTGACTTTTAGAACAATTAATGTTAAAGCTAACATGTCCATTGAATTCATGCATGGTTGCTAACTACCAAGAGCTATTAACATCTCATAGCTAGCCTACGTGGCACCCTCAAAAAGTATAGAAAGCTCACAAGTACTTTGAAGATGCCCTGATTAAGAATGGTGTCTTACCTAAGGGGTGTTTGACCACCCCCCACCCCCCCAATATACAAGTTTACCATTTCTCACATGTGTGAGTTTTGTTACTCCTTGCATATGAGAGTTCAACCTCTCCTCTTATGTGCTAGTCTCTAGGGGATCCATTCCTCCATTTTAGATTGGAGTTGGACTATGCAATTACCTAACTGACACCCACCAAGTTTTTAGTTTCTTCTTTCTTCTTTTTAATAAAACATTACCTTCGTAAGCTCAACTCTTCTTTCTCCTCATTCCTCTCTCTCCTCTGATTTTAGTTGATAGCTACCTTTGACAATGAAACTCTTGTGTGGTTTCTGCACTGTGGGAAGAGAAGATGACGAGCAGGAGTTCTACTAAGAGGAGAAAACTAGAAGTGGAGATTAGAAAACTCCCTTCTCAAGAGTCATCACTGTTTTTAATAGTAATAACCCATTGTGCTTGAATTTCAATTGTAAAGATTATATAGAAGAAAATTATTTAAAATATTTAAAATTTTAAAAAGCTAGCATTAAGAAGTTAATTAAGTCAATTTCACTAGAAAGAAGGGTGCTTTCTTTGTGCCTTTGAGTAGAATTTTTTTTTACATAGTTCTTTTTTTTTTACAAAAGTTAGTTACAAGGAGACTTACTTTTATCCCAAAAAGTACGTCCAAATAGGAAAAATAATGTATTTCACTTGACAAGAAAAATTCATCTTCTTCTACCTTTTTGTGTATATAAGAAGATGAAGATAATTGATAGAAAAAGGGCCAACATGCTTATGGTTGAATGGTATTGGCATGCTATTTCACAAAAATGCCTGAAGATCAATAGGTCTTCAAGTTAAATATCACCCTAGACCAATAGCCCTATATAGCCCCAAAAAGAGGTAGAGAGAGAAAACAGTCCATAATATAAAATTGATTTGGAAACAATTGTTATCTCCTTTTATTGAGTATCCAAATGGACCCTTTGGGTGTGTTTGGTGCTGTCCGTGGAACAAGAAGTCCAGCATTTCCTCTTTCATGGATTTCATTCCGACCGTCCTTCATCAAATTTTGATTTCTTCTCCATAAAAAAAAAAACCAAGCAAAAAACGATGAGTTTCCGTAGAAAATCAGAGTTGCACCAAACTTCCCCCCGAGGCACCAATTTTCCTAGTGTTAGGGAAGGTTTTCTGCAAAAAACGGGGCTGTTTGAGGCCTCGTTTGGTATCTCTTATATGTTTGAAATAGATCTATCTAAAATAGATGTGTTCGAAATAGATTAGTTTCAAATAGATCTTTTTACAAATAAACCATTTGGTAAGAAATGTAAAATATCTAAATGAAATAGATCTATTTAAAAAATCTTATTTGGTAAACATATAAATAAGAGCTTATCACATGGGCAATTATTGTCTTTTCTTTAAAAAAAATGTAATTTTGGCATGAAACTACATATGACATTCAATATAATTTTTTTTTAAATTCAGCGAGGCTCTATTTTAGGTGTCCTCAGAGGATGTTATGCATCAAATATAGTGCAAAAATGAGTTAGAGCTTATCATTTCCCACAAAAAGGCCAAGTTCGTCAAAATAACATCATCATAACTATGATTAAATAATTCTTTGCTTGTTTTCATTGAAGCAGGATAGAGGAAATGATCATTGGTGGTTTGAATAAAATGATCAACCCATGGGTATTGGCCTGGTTCCTTGTTTAGAAACATGGTAAAAATGGCCAATGTCATACATTGGTAAGGACAAGTGATTTGGATTGCTTCACCTAGAGGGTGTCACACAGCCACCTAAATGGGAAGTAGTCATTTTACTAAGAAAGGTAATGAGAAAGCATTTTGTTTATCGATGAATACATCTAAAAAGGTTCGTTCAATAGAATAGAAAAACCAACCATTTTTCCTACCAAAGCTACCAGCTCATTATGCTATGACATATCAAAGCAATAACATGACTGACTGTAAGAAACCAGGTGTTGGTTTTTGCTTCTCATGAGATCTAGTAAGAAACCCATGTTCAAACACCCACTTCCAAATAACCATTTTCAACTTGTTTACAAATACCATTTTTAAAATAGAAGTTGAAACAAGGGAAAGTGGGATCGATTGAGGCAGACCTGTTTGGAGATTTTTCGGTTCCAGGTTTGACTCAGACCCATGAAAAGCAAAAATGCTTCACTGTCTCTCTATCTCTCTCTCTGAATCAAACTCACCTACCTCCTTGGAATGTTTCTCTTGGTTTAGAATGAGATGAGGCGAGTGGGTTGGGGCATGGGACGCCGAGTCACACGTCGAAGTGGGAGAAGCTAAAATGAGAAAGGAGACCATTTTATATGGGCAATGTTGTAATATCCAGATTTCAACAAGGGTAAACGTATTACAAAAATGCACACAAAACACCTGCTTCAAACCTCGAGTGTCGATTTGAAATCCGCCTTCTTCCCTTCTTGCCTTTTGAAATAGAGGAAAAATGTCTAAAGTATGATTAAATTAGACATGCAAGTAAACTTGATATATTTCTTTCCAGTTATTATTACTTCTTCTTCTTCTTCTTCTTCTTCTTCTTCTTTGTCTAATTGAATCAGTTTTAAAAAAAGTAAAGGCAAAATTAAGAGATTGTAAATACCATCTGAGTTTAGTTCCATTCAAGCACAGCCTCAGCCCATTACTAAGACCATTGATATAACATATTCCCATATAAGAACATTATCAGAGTGGCAACAAAAGGCAAGATCTGCATAATAAAATGGGAGGACATGTGACTGCTTTCATAACTTGATTAACTCCCTTAAACAAAATTAGCAATTTTTCTGTAAGTAGGTGCATAATCATCATGTTAGATTTTGTTATAATGTAGGTCGACCTGTTTGTAATGGTGATCATGTAACCAGCATTTAGGAATTACAAAGTGGGTTTACCTTTTTTTATTTTTTTTATGATTGTGAATATGTGTCCAACCTTTAAAAATTACAGCACGTTATCCACATTTATAAATTAGAACATGGGGCCCACTTTTATGGGATTGCAAATTGGTCTTCATATTTATTGGATTTATAATATGGGCACATCTTTTATGACCGTGGCCATGTGACCTACTTTTATAAAAGTAAAAAAGTGGGACCACCTTGATTGAGATTGTGAACACCAAACTTACTTGTTAAGATGAGTGACAGGATTTAAAGTCCTCTCTAAATTTGTTTCTTTAATGACAGGAGATGATTGTTTTTTTTTATTTAACTTTTTTATGCTAACAGATTAAAATTTTAATAATCCTTCCGACATAATCAAAATTCCAAAATATAACTCAAACCTTCTTAAGATGTTTTTTAGTATCTCATCTTGAAACATCCAAATGGTTGGATGTTAAACACCTTTCTAAGCCCCCTTTACATGGTTGTGTGAATTTTTCATTTTGAGAAAACGAAAAAGAACTTATTTGGAAGGTACCCACCAAAACAACGGTTGAAGCCTTAACATTTGGATGTGATCGCAATGGGCCCCACATTCAAGGAACTTATCTCCCACCCGTCCACTGTAGGTGGTGGACCCCACCCAAATCCCTCCCCTTTATAACCAATTAGATCTAGGAGTAGGGTTTTAGTTCCTTCGTTCGTAGTCTTCACACGAGAGCGAGAGAGAGAGAGAGATGAGCCGCAGAAGTACAAATGCAGGCCCGAAGAGCGGGAAGAAGAAGCCATCGAGCTTCGTAATCGACTGCTCGAAGCCCGTTGAAGACAAAATCATGGACATAGCCTCCTTGGAGAAGTTCCTCCAGGAGCGGATCAAGGTCGGCGGCAAGGCTGGCGCCCTCGGCGACTCCATCTCCATCTCCCGCGAAAAGAGCAAGATCACCGTCACATCTGACAACCCCTTCTCCAAGAGGTTCTCTTCTTCTTCTTCTTTCTTGCACGCATTTCGTCGAACAGTTTGTTGTGTTGTTGTTGAATCGGGCATATGTGGTTTTCAGCCGCTTTAACAGTTGTTTCTTCAAAGTGGGTTGTTTTTTTCTTGAAAGATTGCTATGTCCCATGTCTTGTTGATCATTGTTTTGGGTCCCTGGAATCTGTTCTTGATGTGGGGTTTGGAGATCTCGTGACTTTCATTTGCTGCTGGGTTTCAGAAATGGTGCACAGCGCAGATCTTACTCTAAGGGCCTGTTTGTTTGCATTAGGATGCATAAGAATTGAATACATAGGGTGGTTAAAATGAAGATTGAGGATCTTTTTATTTGTATCAGAATAATTGGAATTGAATGCATGGGAATTCATAGTCGAATCAGCTCCGCCGAAGGATGAGTTGAAGTGTGAGTGAAAGAGTTGAGGGGTGAAGGATGTAAGATAGAAATGTTGATAGGACCTTCGCTCGGCTTACTAGGGTTTGAATTACTAGGGGAATTGCTTGGAATTCATTTCCTGAATGTTTGATTGTCATTTTTGGATATCCATTTTTAACCAACGCTACCATTTTTAACCACTTATGGCATGAATTTTTTATGTATTCTAAAGGTGAATAGAATCCTTAGGGTGGTTAAAATGAAGATTGGAGGTGAATTTCCAAAACTGAACATCAAATAGCAATTTCTCCTAGCTAAATAGAATCAAAAGAAGATGTTATTTGATGCTAATTTTATGGAAATTTACATTTGATCTCCATTTTTAACCACCTCATGTACTCAATTCCTATGTATATAATTTACATCAAATAGGGACTAAGTCCAAGGGCGTGTTTGTTTGCATGGAATTGATTCCATAGGAATTCATGGTCAAATGGGCTCCAATGATAGACCATTAAAAAAAAATGGTGAGGGATGAAGGATATAAAGTGGAGATATAGATGGAAGTTGAACCTTGTCTTACCTAGGATTTGAATTATTAGGGTGATGATTGGGTGTCCCTAGAATGTCACATGGTGATGACCAACAAAGATCACAGTGGGAGGTGTATCATGTGATAGATGGTAGACCTGGTTCACCTTCTTTCACCTTATGAAGCGCTGAATTACTACATGTAGGATCTTTTTTTTTTGGATATCCCAAAAGTCTTGAGGGTTTCACCATAAAAGCGGAAAAAAGCCTTGTGGTTCTCCCTCTTGGCGGAAATTTAATTTCTTGTTAATGCATATGGCTCTCTCTTTCCAGAAAATTAAGAGAACTCGCAAAACATGTAATGTTCCCGAGCATTGGTTTTAAACAAGGAGGCAGATTGGTGTGGTTCTTGTTTCGATTCATCCTCAATTCACCAAACTTTCTGCTCTGCTTGCAACTATAAATATGTAAAATACACCTGTATTCCCAACCTTGCTATCATCTTCATTTTCTTGGAAGATCATACAGTATGCATACCACTGTATCGTTATATATTTTCAACAATTTTCCTGTTTTATCCTATAAGCAAGGGTGTTCTCAAAATGATGTTCTTTGGCCATGCTCTAGGTACCTGAAGTACTTGACTAAGAAGTATTTGAAGAAGCACAATGTGAGGGATTGGTTGCGGGTCATTGCATCTAACAAGGACCGCAATGTCTATGAGCTGCGTTACTTCAACATTGCTGAGAATGAGGCTGAGGAAGAAGATTGAGATCCTTTCCTTTCTCTCCATTTCTCTACTAGTGTTTGGTAATTTCAATCTAGAGATCTTCATCTTAACACCAGTTTTGGCTAAATGGGATAACTTTCTTTTATCCAAGTGGTTATTCTGCACATTTTCATGTCCATCACTGATTTAGATTTATTATCATTTGTCTTGGCTGCTTTGCAATGGAGTTCCAGTGAATAAAAAAGGATAAAATAAAGACAACCTTATATTGAATGGAAGGCATCTTTTGTCAATTAACTGAGTTTTTCTTAAGAAAGTTGGGCTTGTCAAGAGAAAACAACCGGAGCTATAGTCTCTTCAAAAAATGCATACTGGATTTTCTTATCAAAGCTCCCTGTTTCTTCCCCTTTGAGCCATTTGTATTTTTGGTTTACCGTGTGTTAGAAAGCCAATTTACCATAAATCAATGTTTTGTGACAGCCTTAGTTATCTGTTAAGTGGATTTATGGTTGAACTAGAGCAGTTGAAAAATGAGTTCCCAGCAATGTATTATATAATTAAGAGTGGCTGGCTGGTCTATTTCGGTTTTTGGGTATTGGTTGAAAACCAGTATGAACTATCAAACCTACTCAAGACCAGTAAAGACTTACTGTTGAACTATTTGGAACCTGCAATTATCGTGTTAAATTAATCTTTTTACTGGTTGAAACCAGTTAAAGTGGATGGTCAAACTGGTTGGAACAGTGCTGTTGCTCACCTGGTTTGGTGAAGTAGTGTTATTGTAATTCATGGACACTGGTCGGAAAATTTTGGGGTCTCCAATCTTCTGTACCCCCTTCATCGGAAAATTCAATAATGTATGCACCTTGGTAAAGATTGGGCCTGGACTGGTGAGCTCAAGATGTGCTTAATGCTATACTGCACTTATTAGTAATCCGAAATGGGTTCTCTCATCAGGTAAAAGAGGAGGAAATTTTCTTTCTTGCTCTGAATTTGGTTTGGAATTTGGGCACATTACCATGTGCAGCATTCAAGCTATGATGGGTTCGTAATTCTTGATTCTAAATGAGAACTACCCCATATGCATGATACTTGTGAAAAAGAAAATTTCGTTGTTAACTAGAGTTAGGCCTTATTTAACTGATGATGCATCAAAATTGTGGTTTAACCGACTCCCACTTTGTTTATGCATTTGAATCACCTGATTTATGATGATTAGTTCGATGATAGATAAGAATGTGAATCTTGTGAAACTTGAAATACCTATATTGTACTGGAAAGGGCTATTATTATCCGAGTCTGATCCACTCGTGCCGAGACCAGTACATGATGATGATTTGGTTAAAAAATTTAACCTTAATGCAAGAGGGGTAGCACCATAGCAAGGAGTCTGCTGAAATTCCGTCTTAAAGTCGCCTAGTCCCATGAAGAAAAATCTATCCTGTTTGATAGCTCGTACAACTCTAAAGCCTTCTTGTCTCTCTCTCACACAAATACTCAAGGGCCCTAATTTAAGAATTCTTGAGTATGGTCCATTTTTTGGACCTCAGGTTTGAGTTTGAGTCCATGAATTTCATTTCTTAGGACTCGTAGAGTCAGGACATATACAATCCGTGTCGAGTACACTAGAGTACATGGTACATAGATATTAACATAATAAAATTTGGGCCCAGGTATAGACTCCTTATTCGGGTCTCAGTTCAGATTTTGAGTCTTTAATTCAAGTTCAGGTATGGGTATTAGCCCTATAACCTGGACTACCGGTTCAGTACCAGGCCTACATTAATAATTAGGGCTTGGATTGAGGCACAACATGGACACGACCTGAATCCAGCTCATCTTGATAACCTCTATGACTTCTCACCTAAGGGTGTCAAGTCCGATATAAGCAGGGCTGTGCAAGGGCCAGGCCCAGATAAGACCTGATCCTACCCTCATATGCTAGCTAGGCCTAGGTCAGACCCAAGCCCTTGGAGCCCTCTGCGGGCCTATAATACCTAAGCTCTTTCTCTACCCTCAAGGGCCATGGTCGCGCTAGGGCTAGGCCAAGGACAAAAGAATGAAATGATTTTGGTGTTACTATGTGCCAATTTATTAGATGGGATTGATAATCACCATCAAATGTGTAAGCCTGGGTTGAAGCAGGGAGAAAATGTGAAGGTACAGTGTGTCTTCTTTACAAAGCCAAAACCATCAAAACTATGTGCTATAAGAGCATCTCCAACGGATTCGTCAAACTGCCACATGGGTGTAAAACAGTAACTTTACATGGGTGTAAAACAGTAACTAAAGGTAGTTGCCTTGTGTTCTAAGGGTAACATCAAAAGTAATATGGCATTTGGCGATTCGCATGGGACGTCAAATTTAATGAATGAAAAGGTCATCATCTTTTCTTTATTTAATTAATTAATTTGCAACAACTATATGACTTTTGAAAACAAAGTAAATGTTGGAGAACATTTTCTGCTGTACCTGTTGTTCAATATCAACAGCAACTGCTATAACTCAATGAAGTGGCCATTGGTGAATAATTCATAAAAAATTTGTAAATGGTACTTTTTCAAAAAATATATATTTTTTGAAAAACTCTTGGAAATTTCCTATAAATTAGGAATGTTTGATGTTAATTTTTTTTCTCATTTGCACTATGGATTTCCAATACTCTCAATTACCTAATTTTTTCACATAACAATCACAATTTTTCAGTGAAGCTTTTAAAATCCCTTTTGATGAGCCCCCCCCCCCCCCCCCCCCCCCCCCCCCCACAAAACACCACAAAAAAAAAAAAAAAAAGATTGTTGTTTGAGGTGCCGACGTCAATATAAAAGAAGACCATTTTCTTGTTAGCTCATGGCTGAACACTAGCCTAGATGTTGTGCATGGAAATGAGCAGAAACTTGGGGCATTTTGGCAACGAGTGGGAGAGTACTATCACAACAATATGTAATTTTTTGGTGTTTGAATTAACAAAAAGCTATCAACAATTTTTGTGGATGCCTTGCCACAATTATTGCCAAAAATCAAAGTGGCACGAATGATTAAGACAAGGTAAAATTAAATAGTTGAGTGAAGTTTTTTTTCTTTATTCTTAATTTGAGCTTAATTTTAATTTGTAAATTGCAGAAGCACCTTAATTGAATCAATGAAAAGGTTTGTTCAAGTGATCATTGATGTTTTTGGCAATGAGTACTTTAGAAAGCCGAATAATGTGAACATTCATAGATTGTTATCAAAAGGTGAGAAACATGGGTTTCCTCGAACGCTAACTAGCATAGACTGTATGTACTGGAAGTGGAAGAACTGTTCAGTTACATGGAAAGGCATGTATGCTTGTGGAGACCACCACGACCACCACGAGCCTTCGTTGATTCTTGAATCTGTGGCTTCATATGATCTTTGGATATGGCATGCTTATTTTGGACTATCAGGATCGTATAATGATATAAATGTGTTTGATTGATCTTCTATATTTATCGACCTCGCTGAAGGCCGAGCTCCTCCTGCCAACTACCCAAGTAATGGTCATGACTATACAACTGGTTACTATCTCACTGATGGCATATATCCATCGTGGGCGACATTTGTAAAAACAATTCCATGTCCAAATGAGCCAAAGGCCACGAATTTTGCTACAGCTCAATAGTCTGCAAGGAAAGAGTGAGTGTTTGGAGTGCTCTAGGCGTGTTTTGCGATTGTTCGTGGGCTTTCTCGTTTTTGGGATCATCAAACACTTCAATATATCATGAAGGCATGCATTATAATGCATAACATGATTATTAAAGATAAACATGATGAAAGTCTTTCACTCAATTATGATGCATAAGAGGTTTAATGTAGTAACCTTGTAGTGTCAAGTAAGCACATTGCAGAATTCTAGAATTTTATTCAAAATCACCTCCGCATTCGCGACGAGAGAATATATTCTCAACTCCAAGCCAATTTGCTTGAACACCTGTGGCATTTTTAAGGGGCATTTGAAGTAGTTTGTGATTTGCTATAATATTATGTAGTTAAATTTAATTTTTTCAATAAAAAAATGTGTTAATTACAATTTAATGATTTTTAGTTTTTTTAATATGTAATTCTTTTAACTACATTTAAATGATACCAAATTTCATTAAATAAAAATAATATATATGTAATATAATAAATGACGTTAAAAGGTAAAATATAATAAAATAATAAATTTGACATTTCCATTGGAGTTGTTAAAGTTGAAGATGTCAAATTTTAAATGTCAAATTTGCCACATAAGCCTTCAAACTCATTTTGGCACTCCAAATTTGAAGTAACCCTTGGAAATGCTCCAAGATTGCAAAAATAATCTCTAGCCGGAGTACCAATTAATGATCTGATTGGTGATGATGTTGTGTGTAAACTGCCTCCCAGTCATTCATTCTTGCTAGAGGGTGAAGGTGGATGATCAAAGGTTCTCATTTGAGTTAGAGAGTGAAAGGTTCTCATTTGAGCTAGAGAGTGAAGGTGGATGATCTAAGGTACTTATTCAAAAGCTCCACACCTATAGTGCTCAGATTGGTTAGGAAAACACCATTTCATATGGTTGAGATTCTGATAAAGGCTTTGGATTTAATTTTGAGATCACAAATCCATAGTCCTCCAAAACCTTGATGGCTAATAATCCTCTCCATGATATAAGTGTGAGTGTGTGTTGGTCTGGAGATTTGCCATCCCATAAGATTGTAATCGGGAATGTTGCTTGCATGGAAAATTTTCATGCGAGGGTTGGTAATCCTCTCCGTGCAATGGGTGTGAGTGTTGCTCTGAAGATCTCCCAACCCGTCTTCTAACCGGAATGCTGCTTGCATGACAATTTTTCATGTGATAGTCATCACATTACATAATTTACATTGATGGGCACACTAATCGAATGAAGACTGTGCGTGAGGCGTAGGAAAGCATTAGACCTTTCCTAGTATAATATTCACTATATATATTAAAAAACGGGCAGAGGCCCATCGGGTTGGACTGAGTTAAACCCTGCTCGGCCTTTAAGATTACAAGCGTTTCAAAATTTGAGCCCTATCTTACCATCCGACTTTATTGGGCTCTTGGATAAAAAGTAAAGCACTTTTTGTTGGGCTTTGCAGTCTCGTGCTAAACACACTTTGTCAAAGGGCCAAATTGGCAGCAGTGGTTGATAACATGAGTCAACCCATCTTTACCTGCCTGTTCGCCTCCGGGCACGTGAAGTCAACTGGCATACAAACCATATGAGGTTATCGACATGACTAGGCTAGTCCCGATACTTAATGGGGACGACTGTAACCTAATAATTCACTAATGGGCTGGGTTTGGGATCTGGTTAGCAGCAGTAGACTGCATCAAGGCCTAAGAACCAGACAACTGTGCTTGATCAATCTACCTCTTGCTTGTGTCTGCTTTCAACAGCAAAGGCCAAGTTCCTTTTACTTCTGGACCTTCAACTGGTTGGCCAGACCTGATCATTGGGGTTTACTCATATATTCAATTACCTTAAGCTGTCTGGTCTCCCCAAAAGAAAAGTTTAAAACAAAAATAGCTGAGTACATATATAGAACATAAAAGAGAAACTAGTGACAATGAATCACCTCGCCAAGACCAGGTCTGTATTGACGTAGAACAATCTCCATCCAAGTTGGGTAAGCTTGAGGGCCCGAATCAAAAATCCACATCCAAGCTTGGTGATATTGTAAGTATATAATATAACACCTAACTTTTCATCAATTATATGTGGTTGTTCCATACCACACTATTAGTAACCATAATACATGTAATTTGGTCTTCCAACTGGAGTGACATTTGGTTAATACAGGCCCAAATGTTTATGCAGATTCAAAGAAGCCCAGCCCAATTGGTGACTACAAATTTAGGAGTACCTCCAGGCTACCACATTCCCTCCCCTCAAATAATATCAACTAGTGTCCAATCCTGTCCTGATTTTAATCCAAGTCAGCACTGTCATTGAATTGAATCTACCACAGCCAAAGACAAGTTGGACAAGAGAAACTACATGGGAGACTTCACTTGCTCAGATGCTGAGGAACAAGAGAATCTCCTGCAGAAACCACTCTACCCAACACACAACGTAGTATGTACTCAAAGACGACTCCACACCAAACCCTTTAAGTTCTTCAAAGTCCAAAGTCCAACCCCACCTAATTTTTCTCAATCCTTCTTCCTTCCCTCTTTTGAGAGTGAGAGAGAGAGAGCAAACCCAGAAATCTTTCTTCAATCTGAGCAAAACCCAGAAATCGCTGTTCAATCTGAGCAAAACCCAGAAATCTTTCTTCAATCTGTGCAAAACCCAGAAGTCTCTTTCTACAATTTGACCTCCTTCTCCTTCAGAGGGAGAGAGAGAGAGAGAGAGAGAGAGAGAGAGAGGTGTGAAAATCCCCATCATGGGTACTGCTTCTCTTTCCATCTTAGGCCCATCAAAACCAACTCCAACCCCAGAAGAAGAAGATGCCCAAAACCCCTCCACAGCACTTCTCCTATCTGAAACAGATGACCCCAATTCCCCTTCTAAACCCTCCACCAAAAACTTCCTCTTGATCTTCCTTCTCCTCACCACCTGCATCTTCCTTGCCTCCTCCCTCGCCTTCGCCTTCCTCTTCTTCTCCTCCTCCTCCTCCTCCTCCTCCTCCTCCTCTCAATCCCCCACCGCCGCAAATCCAATCCAACTCACCGCCCGCCCCCTCACCAAACTCCCCAAACCCGTCGTCCTACTCATCTCCACGGATGGGTTCCGATTCGGGTACCAATTCAAGACCCCAACGCCCAATATCGGCCGCCTCATTGCCAACGGGACCGAGGCTGAGACCGGCCTCATCCCCGTCTTCCCCACCCTCACATTCCCCAACCACTACGCCATCGCCACCGGCCTCTACCCCTCCTACCACGGCATAATTAACAACTATTTCGTCGATCCCACCACCGGGGAGTTCTTCTCCATGAAGAGCCACGAACCCAAGTGGTGGCTCGGCGAGCCCATCTGGGAGACCGTCGTCAATCATGGGTTGAAAGCTGCTACTTACTTCTGGCCAGGATCTGAGGTTGTTAAAGGTAATTGGAATTGCCCTTTGAATTTCTGTAGGCATTACAACGGATCAGTCCCTTTCGAGGAGCGGGTCGATACGGTCTTGCAGTATTTTGATTTGTCCAGTAGTGAAATTCCAGTGTTCATGACATTGTACTTTGAGGACCCGGATCATCAGGGGCATCAGGTCGGCCCCGACGATCCGCAGATCACAGAGGCTGTTGCTAGGATAGATAGGATGATTGGTAGATTGATCCAGGGGTTGGAGAAGAGAGGGTTGTTTGAGGATGTTACTATAATTTTATTGGGTGATCATGGGATGGTTGGTACATGTGATAAAAAGCTCATTTTTCTTGAGGATTTGGCTCCATGGATTGAGATTCCAGATGATTGGGTACTGTCCCATACTCCGGTTTTATCAATTCGGCCTCCTCCAGGCATCTCTCCTTCTGATGTTGTGGGCAAAATGATGGATGGGTTGAGTTCTGGTAAGATTGAGAATGGGAAGAGTTTGAGAGTATTTGTCAAGGAGGACTTGCCAGAGAGGCTCCATTATTCCGCTAGTGATCGGATTCCGCCAATAATTGGGCTGGTTGCGGAAGGTTTTAAGGTGGAGCAGAAGAGATCCAAGAGGAAGGAATGTGGAGGTGCACATGGTTATGACAATGCCTTCTTTTCGATGAGATCAATATTTGTTGCCCATGGGCCACAGTTTGCAAGGGGAAGGAAGGTACCATCTTTTGAGAATGTTGAGATATACAATTTGATAACTACCATTCTTGATATAAAAGGAGCTCCCACAAATGGTACAGCATCATTTCCAAGTTCCATCCTTCTTCCCAAAAAATGAGATTCAACTGGCAGAGAAGGATCGATTTTGGTCGCATCGAGATGGTTAGATGCGAATTGAATTAGGGGCATCCTTTATTATAGTATTTCAACAGATAGAATTCTATGGAATATGTAGCTTGGCACTACTTGCTTTTCATTAGCTAATATGGAAGGGGAGTGAGAAGTTTACTTATAGCATCAGTGCATGTGCGGTCTTACATTGTTTAATTGGAAGATGACACAGGTCACAGATACTCTCTGGCTTTCTAGGCGGTCATCCTTCAATCGGGGTAAGAAGAAAATGCAGAAAGTAGTCTTGGTCTTTTAATTTTAATTGCATATATCAAAGTTGAATCCATCATTGTCTATATGTTACAGGTTGGCATTCAACCATGTTACCGTTTCTACTTGTGATAAATATTCTGAGTTAAACTATAGCACCTCTGGTTTATGTAATGAAAATTCTGCTACTTCAATTAAATTGCTGAAACTGAAAAGTCTCAAGGCTGATACATTGCAATGTTCTGTGCATGATAATTTTTGAAATGCATGTGTAGTCCTCTGCTGGCAGGTCAGCTGGTAAAGGGACATCAAGTCCTCTAAGGGAGGTTGGATGCCCAGTTTCAAGCCTTGGTCAAAATGGGAGATGTCGGCTCTTAGCGCCTTAAAAACAGGGTGGATTAAGAGAAAAATAGATGCATCATTTTCATTAGAATGGAATTATCTTGCATTTGTCCTTGATCTTTTGGTGCAAGTACATTGATTATTTGAGCTTGTTCTAATTTCTTATAATTTATTCTAAGTGAGGATTTAGGACTTGAATTAACCAAGGGGAAAGTAAGTATACTGATTATCGCACTTTTTCCCTATTCTTTTTGAGAAGTGATGCTATTCTTGTTTACCATTGCATATTAAGCTCCATAACATTTGAAACCAATATGGTCCTCATGACCAGGCAGAATGTCTGACAAGGGGTGGGCAGAGATGCTGCTTCTAGTCTACTTGTTAGTTACCTCATTCATCCAGCAAAAGGCACTTTTGAACCTTGTTGGGCTGAAGACTCCAGAACTGAGAATAGATGGGAATTTAGTGTGTTGGTATTGAGCACTAAAAATGATATCAATAAAAGAGGGTAAAAAGGAGACTTCTAATGATGTTTGCTTGTGTGTGACCAACTTCACAAGCCAGGTTTTCAACTAGAATAAAGACGTTTGGAACTGGTTTCTTGGCCAGTTATTTTTCTGGATCTCCCAAACTCATTAGTCGTAGATTCTTTCTTTCCTACATCAGTTTGGCTTGATTTTATTACTTAATTGCTGAACCAACCTTGAGCTAGAGCCGTAGTTCTCTATTATTCAGGGCCTTCCGGAATTAGATGCTTTTCATTTCCAACTTAGCAGTTCTTGTTCTAGATCTGTGTCTCCAATAACTTTAAAATTTTCCTTGTATCTTATCATTCTGGGCATCGTAATTCATAAACCATTGTTCTCGAGGAAAAGCGTTCCCAAATGATCATTTGTAGTCCAACTGCCATCGAAGCAAAACACTGAAGTCTATCCATTACTATGTGCACCACCTGCTGATCCATCACTCGGTTTTCATTATTTGCAGCAAGTTCAATTTTTGTTTTGCATACAAATAGCTCGACTGCAGTAGGTGTCTTGTAAGTAGGATATCCTCTGGAAGCTGGGATATGGGGTAAAGCTAGGAACTCTAGAGGTAATTAGGTTTTCATGGTTCACCCCAAAAAAAGGAAGAATAAGAAGAAGAACAATCCTCCTTATGCATCACTCTTGTCCCATGTAACTGAGATCCAGTCAGTCATATTTAATGTCTAACCTGAGTTATAGAGATCATTTATGAGAATCAGAACCACTGGAGGAATGACCAAACCGATTCATCCGTGGTTGTGATTCTTGGTTTAGGGCCTGTTTGGATTCTACAGAATAAAATATTGGCATGAGAAATACTTAAATTTTTTTTATATTATGTAACACCCCATCTCACATTGCTTATGAATGAAATATAAGTCTAGTATATAATGAACCATATAGGTTACTACTAATAACTTGGGCTTAAGCATTTTGGACCACGTGACAGGCTTACTAAGTTTTTGGGTCAGTGGGCTACTTGGGTCGTTACAAATGGTATCAGAGCCTATAACCAGCCGAAAATGTGGGATCCCCAATCCCGCTGGAAAAGCCCTTGAGGCAAGATCAGTACAGAGCCAGGGTTCGCCTGGTGTTATGAATGAAATATAAATCTAGTATATAATGAACCATATAGATTATTACTAATAACTTGGGCTTAAGCATTTTGGGCCACGTGACAGGCTTACTAAGTTATTGGGTCAGTGGGCTATTTGAGTCGTTATATATTATTTCTGCTGTGTGGTAGTTTTTGAAGAATGCAATATATTTTAAATGTTTGGCAGGTGCTACATATTATAAGATTGTACAAAAATTGAAGATAGCAACAATTTACAGTCATTGAATATTGATATCAGTAAAATTCAAACACCCTTTTTTTTTAATTTTTTCGAAACAGCAAAAACTTTTATTTTTTTATTTCATTTATCGCTTTAAATTCATCAGTGGGGCTTACCTTTGAAATCCAAACTACACAAGTATACTTTCCCATCTTTTTAATTATCAACGAAAATTTCTCCACCACAATATCTTCATCATCATAACCACACTTCACCATCTTCACTGCCATCATTGCGGCTATCATCACCATATCACCATCACTATCATTGTCATCACTATCCCAACTACCTCCCATCATCATCATCATTGTCAGGATCAAAGTTATCATCACCATTTCCATCATCGTGATGGTGATCACCATTTATCATCATCACTATAACCACCACTACCATCATCACCATGAATGTTACCAACGAGGGACCTGTGTTATGGGCATTGGGGGCAATGGACCTCGTTAGATCCCACAAATTGCATAAAGTTGCAATGGGCCGTTGGACCATGCCCCCCACCCCCAAAACTGAAAGTCGAAACCCTTTCCCTCCATCTGTCGTCTCATTTCTCAAACCCCAAATCACTGCAAACCCTTTCACTTTCTCTCTCATCTGATTCCTAACCTCACATGAGCAACGAAAAACTGAGGAAAAAGAAGGAAAAGATGAAGCCGAATTGTGAATTCATATAGGAAATACTTACAACAAAGGCCCATGTTGAACCTGGGCCCAAAAATGAAAATATTTTTAAATATAAGATTTATTGAAACATAATTAAGAAAAAATGCACATTTCTTCTTTTATTATTATTATTATTATTAATCTTTCTCTTTTTGGTTTATGTTTTGCCTTTTGGATTTATGGGGACATGTACAAAATGAATAAAAATGGGTAAAAAAAAAGATAGATATTAATCTTTTTATTGTTGTTTCCTCATTTTATTTCCACTCTCTCTTTCTCTCCCCCATTTTGGTGGGTTTTATGAATTTTGTTAGTTTAAATTTGTTTTGATTTGACACAGAGGTGTTAGAGCCAAGTTTTTAAAATTAGGCATTATGCAGTGTACGTTCCTTAAATGTTATAAAAATTAAAAAAGCATATAAAATGCTTCTACATATTTTTAACCTAATTAAGTATATAATTAATGCACTTTAAATCATTGTGAGAAGTTTTTGCTACTCGCCATTGAACATCCCTTTAGCCCATATGTAATGCTGCTTTTCTTTTTCAAACGTGATTAACCAAAAAGTTCAAATATCAATCACAAGGACAATGGTATCCTAGGAGTATGTTAGGATATTTTGATCTATCATCTTTAAAAATCATGTCCAATGCCTTTAGGGCTTTCACGGCTCAGCCCAAGATCACTGCAATAGGATGTTTCAGGACTCCCACAAGTGAAGAAAAATAAAGTTAAATCAGCATCTAAAAAGAATGCACCAGCTGTCCATAGAATGTGCCAAACATATATAGCATCTTTCAATTTCTAAGATTTTTGGCTCTATCTATCATGTGCATCAGACAGTACGTTCAAACTATTTAGCCATTGGCCCTAAAACTCACGGTGAATCAAACTATAAGTCAGTGCCATGGGCGATACACCTATGATTGTCCCATTCTAAAATCATATAATTCATAAACAGCTGTATCATAGATGCGATAAGATGGATACTAATCATAAACATCTTTGAGTAGGGTTACATCAACTTTCTGTAGTGGTTCTACGGACCATAATTAAGAGTAGCAGAATGTTATATTCCTTTTCAACGGTATCCAGATAGAGGGAAGAACACATGGAGGCATCTTACCCAGCTACCTTTAAATCCCTCTCACAAGACCTACATTGGCCAGCTGGCCAGGTCATCTGTCGCCCCCCAAGATAGATGTGCAAATGATACACAAATTGACCTGCAAAAATCATCAAATGATCCACAAGACACAGCCCAAAAGTTCTCTGGTCAAACTTACTAGAATGGAGAGAATATAATACAGACATCCTTTTGATCCATCATTTATACCAATCCTAGCCATCATCAACGCCCTCTTGTTTAGCCAAGACGTACAAAAGGTAGCCTAGAATCTTAGAAGAATGGAGAGAATATAATATATACATCCTTTTGATCTATCATTTATACCGATCCTAGCCATCATCGACGCCCTCTTGCTTAGCCACGATATACAAAAGGTAGCCTAGAATCTTACAGCGCCTCTCCTCCCCCTTGTAAAACAATAAATCAATAAAGATAATGATAAGAGGAAAAAAAATATGGTTTGAGTTAGTTGGGTTTATCCCTTGATTTTGAGTAGGTAGGTAGGATGATTTTTTTTTTAATTTGAAAGTTGCTAATTTAAATTCAAATAGCAACGACAGCAACTATGGCATCTTTAGTGGGGAGATCTCTGAGGCGAGATGTGGGGCCAAAGATCTGCATAAATTTTTTAAAGCATTTCTATGAGAGGATAATTTATGGGTGCTGGCATGGCACCCAGGCAACCTTTCCTTCAGTTTGCTTTAATATATATAATTTCTCTCTATGCGTCTATGGGCCAGATATGGGTTTCGTTCACATTCTCTCTCTCACTCCCTCCTCTTAAAATTTTCTTGGTTTTTTTACATGCTTTCTCTCTCCTTAGTCCTCCTTCAGTACCCCTCTCTCTCTCTCTCTCTCTCTCGCGCGCGCGCACTTTTCTTACTTTTTTTATTAAAATTTTTTCCTTTTTTCTCCCATTTCAAACGAGTTCCAGGGTTTTAGGGGTACTGGGCACTGAAATTGGGATTTTTAGGATTATCAATTTGAAAATGTGGATTTTTTGGATTAGGGCTTTGAAATTGGGAATTTTAGGGTCTTGAGGATGATGGATTTGAGATTTCTTTATTGTTCTTTGGGTTTTCTATTTAGGTAGGTTGGCTAGACAGAGAACAAATCCACAAATCACAGAGAACAAAACTGCAACATGTTGTGAGAGTACGACCTCTACCTATGCATATATCAACCATATCGGCATATTATCTATTGAATTTATTGCATTTGTTCTTTCCACTTCACTATAGTTCATCAAAAACATGAAGTGTTAGATGCAACTTTTCTAGCTGCACATTATCCAGAAGGATATTAGGAGAAGTTTGAAAGCTAGAAATACCAATTTATTAAATTATATATTAATTTCTGCATTGTATGAAGTTTGAGTTCTCTTTCTTTTTGATTAATTATATATTAATTTCTGCATTATTAAATTATATATTAATTTTTCAATTGTAAAAAATTTCTTTTAGAATTGTGATATGACTTTGACAAAGAATGTTAGTTACTTGATGTAGTTAAATGTTTTGTATCTATTTAAATGCAAGACATTTTCTCTTTAGCCATTGATAATGTAAATGAAAACAACAAAATAATGTTTGATATTTTCAATTAATCATTATCTACCCTCTCGAACGAAAATCCTGGATCTACCACGGACGGTTACCACCACCACCATCATCTCGATCATCTCCACCCAGCTCCGCCAACACCCACCATCATCATCACCACCACTACCTTTACCATCACCACCTCCGTCGTTGCCATCACTCAGCAACATCATCATTGTCATAACCATCAAGACCATCATCACATCACCATCACTAGGATCTCATCATTGTCGTCACCACCACCAACACCACTACCACAATCAGCCAAACAATTAGGAAGGACAATAGGTGTGAGGATTCTTGTAAAAACCACGTTTTAAAAGATTTTTACACTCTAGAAAGGTCTCTTTAGTGGGGTTAAAAGGTTGGGAAGAATTTTGAGTTTTTTGAAATATATATATATATATATATATAGACAAACACACACCACATACACATTGGCTTAGGTGCCCTCAATGCACAACTTGTGCACCATGGGTGGGGCCCACTTGATGGTCCCTCCAAGCGGACCACACACATGCACCCTCCCTGAATTGCACTTGCCCTTGGGGTTTGGCATCCATCCGAATATGTTAGACTATTGGATCGACTGCACACCCATCCAAAAGGACCATACACTGTTATACTTGTGAGGCCCGGATGGAGATCATAGAGGTGAGAGATGGGGTGGAGTTTTTGTAGAGAAGAGGACCCAGGCAGATCTTTCGATTCCCTTGGTCCCAGTCCTAAATGCTCACAGTCGTCCAGTGCAAGAGTATATATATTTGAATTGCCAAAGATGCAAGCTATAGGATCATCATCACCATTCTCTAGTATAATAATTTATTACGGTAACGGGCCCTTAAGGTCTCGTAACTCCAAGTACCTAGTTTGGATCCGTGCTGTAACCCCAGTTGCTCATTCTTGATCTGGAACTTAGTTATTGTGACAAGAGAAAGGAATAAGCAGGATGTTGTAGTTGGAGTCTCTTGGAAACATGATTGTCGACGACCTTTTGTTTCTCTTCCTTTCTGAGTTTCTGGCTTTTGTGGTAGGGGTATTGGAGTTACCAGGATGTCAGCTCTGAGTTTCACTTAGTTTACACAAAAGTGTGAATAGTGGGAATATCTAAATGTTGAGGTCCCAACTTATGGAAACAGGGTCCCCTAGGACTGTGCTGTTATTCAGTCTGTACATGTCATTTGATAATGCTGCCATTGATAGAAGGATAGGTGGGTGGGTGGGTGGGTGGCTTTATGTGTGTGAGAGAGAGAGAGTCCGTAAGGACTTTTGTATTGGCTGATTCATGAGTTGAACAAAACGTGGGCCTGACAAAACTTGGGTTAATTGGTATTGTGTTTTGTATATCTTTTAGTATGGATTGTGGTATGAGTCACCAGATGCATTAAAGTGAAGAAATCGAAGTGTTTTTCTAATGATAACATAGCTGTAAACGGTTATATCTCACAAACTGAGTATTGTATATGGGTAAACTACCTATCGATGAAAGCTCATTTCGAGTAAATATCCGTAAATTCCAAGATTGAGTCAATCAGAGTTAAAACGACAAAGTTATGGCCCCAAGAAATTTGCAGAAATTTGTGTTGAACTTCATCTAATCAATCGGGCAAACATTCGATCTATCCAACCTGATACGGTAGCTTAATCCAATCGATCCAACCTTTGACTGCTCGATCGGGTGTTGTACAGAAATTCACCAATTTACAAGAAAATATTTCCTATTTGTACCAGAGTTGTATGTTTTGTTCTTACTTAGATTTTAACCCTAAAGCACGAATTATGGGTTGTAAAAAGGCATTTTCCTTCAACTCTAAAAATAGATCTCATATTCTAAAAATACTCTTTGAAGATAATCCTTTTCCTCTAGGGCTTCTATTGGAGAATTTGCTGAAAGCCTCTAGTTCTAAAGTTTTGCTGCTTCTACTTCTTTGTAAAACATTGTTCATCTAGTGTATACAGGGTGTTGTGGATCAAGCACGGAAAGCAGTGCATGGAGAGTTAAGTCATGTCGTGGATTCTTGTAAGAAGAACTACATTATGTGATCGAGAGGCTAATTGTGTAAAGTTGCGAGTATATTTTGTAATTGTTCGAAATTAGTGCTTGATTAGTTCGTTGGGGCTCATAGTTTTTTCCTATAGTAGTTTTCATGTAAAAATCTGCGTGTCTTTAACTTGTGCGGTTGATTGCATTTTTGTTTGCAAGTTTCCTTTATTTTATTCCGCCGCATATTGTTTGACTTGCAATCGAAAAATCCGGGACACTATAAAACTTTTAGAGTCCTAATTGTAATGAAGACTACAAAGAAAGAACAAAAGTTTATCACACCAAGGCCACATAAAATTTACCCGACTTCCCCTAGTCTGAAGGGATTAGTGTGGCCCAAAGATTGGAACGCCTCTATTAAAAAAAAAAAAGAACAAAGGTTTAAATTCAGCTGGCAAAAATAATAACTTTCTGAGCTATAGACATGTCACAGTTCACTTCTTGTAGTTTGTTGAAAAGGAGACCGAAGTTGACTAACCCATTTTTCCCTTCTCAGTACAAGAAGAAGAGGAACATGGGAATGGGTATGAACCAGTGTTTTCATTGGTTTCGTTAATCTATTTATTTGTGATGATGAATTACTCAATGCTCACCTCTGGGAATCATTAGACAATTCAATGTAGGCCAGCCATGGAGGATTTGTATTTAGCGAGTCCGGGATGTGCAAAAATGCAGGCTATTTGTAGATCTTGACCCTAGATTTACGAGACTCCAAATGAAAAAAAAATTAAAGCTTATTGTTATTATTATTAATTTTTTTATAAATTACATTCCTTGGTGGTCCAATTCACTAATGAGTAAAATGGTGAGTAAAAATTGCACAAGTGCTAGTTGGTTGGACTGCCAGCTAGCGTAGGGGACAAACGCGATTGAAACGGCCCCAGATGTTGACCCAAGAACACACTAACCTATTCATTTAGTCACCTGTGGCTAGATTTGGCCTGGCTCCATTCCCTTATTTTATCTCCTACTCTGAAGTTCTGATAGGGATCACGTTCTTTCAACGTGTCAAAGATTCTGCTGCTTCTCAGCTTAGCAAGAAGACTTTTGTTAGTTTGGTGCCTCTTCGGCCATGACGCCGGTCCCAAACTCCACTTGGGATATCTATCTCCAAATGAAAACTTCCATGGGTCTTACACCAGTATGTCCGTCCTGTCCATTCAAGAAAGTCAGCTACTTCATATTGTCCGGATTGGCTGTTACAGTTATTACATGAAACCGCCTAACAAAGGCTTGGACCTCGTGAAATCTAGGTAGAAATAATTTGGATCGTTGAAGATGAATGTCATCTCCTTTGATAGACAATCCTCATATTTAAATTCAAGAAGTTTTCATGTGAATATGTTGGTGAGGGATACTTTCTTTTTTTGGACTTTTTAAATTTAAAAAGGCGTAAAGTTTTATCTTCTTACATATTAATATTTTTCAAAAAAGGATTGTTCCTCACCGATGGACATATGCATATGAATATTCTCCTTTAACTTCAATAGAAATAGGCAGCACTATAAGATTGAACAAAAGATTGAAAATGTGACTGGGCACTGATTTAACATCACTGCTGAGTTGACATGGATCACATTTCCATCATATGTTCAATTAAATGGTGGGACTTCACTCTTGCTGAACTGAAATTTGAAGTTATATCCCTTGAGGTGATGGAATTTGGGATGAATGTTCGGATTATCATCATGTGAGCCCTATAGTAGAGTTTCGGATATGAGTAATACATTTCATGTCTAATCAAGTGATCCAAAGTCTGGACTCTTTCGCACAATGTTAATTAAATTAAGTATAATTGATTGCCCAATGACCCTTGAAGCTTGTTGGGCCCGGCCGCTGGATGACCTGGAACATATTTAATTGACTTGGCCATCAAATATATCACAGATAAAATTTTCCCATATCCCACTTTTGGAAACACCGGCAACGGAACAATACTTAGCTCACGTATAAAGCTCAACTTTGATGGAGTGATGGAGCATATGACCGCATAGGAAACCGCAAGTATTGGGGTGTCAGCAGCGATATCAATTGTAGGGCATCTCTAACAACACTATACATTTTTCCTAGCCAAAACATTACTTTATCTATTTTATCTATTCACTTTTTTAATACACTCTCCAACAACACTCACTATTCTTCCTCTATTTCATTTAAATATTATTTTTTCCTAATTAACTTTAATTTAAATTACTTTTATAATTGGTTGCAAGAGTTGCAAATATGTTAAAATAATAAATGACTCATTGACAGTGCCTCTGTATTTTTTGATAGACATTGTAGGTCATCTTTATTTTATCGAGCGTGAAGCGTGACTACTAGAGATGCATTTTGTGGACTTGACTCTTTAAAATGCTTATAGAGTTTTTTGTTTCATCTGCTTTAGATGCTTTTATCGCTATCTGATATTATATATTTTGAAATGATGATCACCATTCACTTATGATGTAAGGATAATTCTAAATGGCAACGTATCATATTATATCGTATCCAATATTTAACTTTTTATATGTAAAATATGTGTCCATGCCGAGTCTATGGCATGTCCTAGCCGTATCCATGTCGTATCCGGGCATTATAATGCACGCCAATATGCTGAACCTATAAAGAGAATGCTACTACTGTTACTATTCAATGTCCCACACTTTTAGCCTAGCCTACGGTGAAGGTGACAATGCCCAACTCCAACAGGCAAGCAGTGGTGGCTCCAATAAATTTTATCAGGGTAGTCAAAAAGAATAAAGAATGAATTTAGGGCTTGTGACCTTTTTTTAAAGTTAAAAAAAAAAATTACACTTAGCCTCATAAGGTGCTCACTATTATTTTTTTAGGGTTGTCAAAACCTATCTTAACCAAAAAAAAAAAAAAAAACAAATGTATTGACTACCCTGAACTTTACGTGCAGCCGCAATTCATGATCAAAGGCCAATGTCACTCAGATAGGAAGAAGAGGTGTACTGTATATGATGACCTTCCATGCGCAATCGCTTTCGACAGGGTGGCCCACAAGTTGGCCCAACTATGCCTAGTTGTAGCCCATGCAAAACCTCCTAATTCTAGGCTTGAGTTAACATTTTCAACATGATTAATAAATGGTTGGATTTTTTTTTAGACTGTAAATGCTACTCAATCCATCAATCTAACCTGAATGGTATTATGCTTCAACCTACCAACCCACTATCGACCGTTCCCCAGAGTCTCAGGTTTGGGTCGACATTTTCAACCTGGTCAATAAACAGTTGGATTCGAGTTGGGGCCATAGCCAATACTCCTATTTAACACAAACCCAGCGCTGACGCTTGCCACCCGTAATGTAAATCTGTTTTGAAATGATGGTCAAATATCAAACTTCAATGATTCAATCCAAACGTCATGGAAACATACATAAACAATAGAGACAGTATCAATCTGCAGCAGGCCAACACTGCCCACAGGCAGGATAAGGATTGTTGTAACTACTGCCTGATACTGATGTCATCATTTTCAATATTTTGGGCTTTGATGATATGGTCCTTATGGACAAGGTCCTGAGGTATTATTTGTCTGATTGTGATTTGTGGAGTAGTTACACACGTCAATCCGAAGGTGTTTAATGTATCTTCTGAATTTTTATAGTTTGGGCTTATGAAGCAGTTGGAGGGACAAGTACATAGTAACATGATAGGCTCCGCCCATCTTTTTACAATCCGAACATATCATTTGATCGGTGTTGGATTCTGTGATATGGGTGTCTTATTAAATATTGCTTATAGCTTAATCCACTGTAGAAAGGTCAAACCCATGACTTCCCAGCACAAATCAGTCCCTTTTTTGGAGACTGTTGGCTGTTTAGCTTTATCTTTGCACGTAGACCAAGGATAAAAACAAAAGACAAAATAGTGCTACTTTGGTGGGCCTTAGAAGAATTTCATCCAATAGTGCTACTGGAAGTTTTAAATCTATCTAAGCAGAGTCTGCCAACCCAAAAAACAAAAGAAACCATATAAGCAGAGATGTGAACGTCACCAGGCAGAGTCTCCACCAGTAGCAAGGTACATATACTAATATGGTAATATAAGGTAGGTGATGAAAATTAATCTAATACAAGTTGGGTATTAGTCCTTTTGACTAGTTAATACAGTCTGTCTTTTGGATTCTTATTCTAGACTGAAATGACATTTGAACGGACCAAGAAGACCTCACTCACTGACCCAGCCTTAGCCTTATATTCCACTGGAGTGGGCCCACCGATCCTTTTTCTTTCTGTGTGTTGGTCAAAAGCTATCATCCCTTTGGATGAGAATTGGCTCCCAACAAAGTGATGTGGACACTCTCTCTGTGATTTTATTACACTCGCACAACATGTAACAACCCCAAGATCAGATGGATCATAAGCCAGTGGGCCACTTCCACTTCAGAGCCCAAACTGTGACTGTTTCTATCAGTTCCGAACACTGAACCAATCTGGATAAGGACACCTCGAGCTTTTTTTTCTATTTTATTGACTTCATATTTGCGTGGGACCTCTTCTCTCATCTGAAGCAGGAGCCTAGGGCCTCTCTAGCCCAGCCCCTTGGATAGGTTCCAAAAAATTAAAAAATGTGGGTTGATGCCTGATTGGACCGTTGTGATTTGAGCACGTTTTTAGAAAAAATTTCAAAGCAGGGCTTAAGTATCTGTAAGTAAGTTTTAACCATCATTGATCCAAAATGTTCAACTCGTGGCCCCACCATGGATGGCGCACCCATTCTACAAAAGATATCGTCCAAGCCAAACAGAACAACATAGATGACCATCAAAATCCAAAATGTTCAACTCATGGCCCCACTATCTATCACACATATGGAACTTGTATAAAATCAACCATAGAAAAAAGTAGGCCTCACAGATGGCCCACATGACAGTACAAATGAGGCTTCCACATAGAACAGTATAGATGACCTACAAACACAGAAGGTGGCCCACCATCACTGCATGATGAATGGCTTTTGCCTCTCAGAGTTGGAAGCAGCCGCTGTAATTTTATATAAATGCACCAAATTACACTTCCAAGATGCAAATGGCAGAGGGAGATGCTTTGTTAGGGTTCTATTCTCTTATACACATCCACCCATCTATAGTTTGTCCTCATTTTCATGCTTCTTGTACAATGATTTCCACTTGTATGTGACTTGAGGCAGAAGAAGATGATTCAAAGCTTGATGGGTTTTTCATCTGTTCTTTTCTTGTCCTTCCTTTTGGATAGATAGAGTTGATTCTTTATTGCATTTTTTTTTCTCTCTCTCTCTCTATTTTGTTAGTGGGTTTGACTGAAATCAATGCTGGTTTGATGGGTTGTCTCTTTTCTCTGTTTTAGTAGAAGAATCACTATCTGGGTGCTTTTGATTTCATGAGAATTTGTAAGAAATGCAATTGCTTCTGCGTTTTGGGTTGTGGGTATGGGTGAAAAGGGTCTAAAGACCTCTGTTTCTAGGGTTTGGGGCTGTGGGGAATGCTGCAACATGGGCCTGTGGTGCAGGTTTAGATGGAGGTGGAACCACTCTTTTCGTCTTCTTTCCCTTCCTTCCGCTTTCTTCTTCTTTATTGGGTCATTTCTTGCACTTAGTGTTATTGGGTTGGCTTTCATTCGTTTGATGGTTTCTCCCTTTGGGAGACCGAATTCTGGCTCGTTTGGCTGTCAATGCGACGGTGAAGGATCATGGGCTATTGGTGTTTTTTACGGGAAGACTCCATTCTCACTTTTGCCAATTGAATTGGTAAAAAGATACAACATTTTGTTTTTGTCTCTCGTTTTGTTTTCATTCTGTTAATGAGTTTCTTTTAATGGGTTGATTGTGAGATTTATAGAGCACATTGGTGGTATAATTTTGCGTGTTAGCAGGAAAACCGGCGAGATGACGGTAGTGCGGCGTGGCCTGTTGCTAATCCTGTTTTTACATGTGCTTCAGTCACCGATGCGGGTTACCCGAGCAACTTTGTTGCTGATCCTTTCCTTTATGTTCAGGTAATGGTTCTTACCAGTTTAGTTCCAGGTCATAATGGTGTTAGTGAGTCTGTTGATTGTGTTGTGAAAAACTATTCCGAAGTAGATTGATAGTGATTATGTCAATTTTGAGAGAATTACAATGAAACATATGCACATATATATATGTATATATAATAGAGAGAGTGAGAGAATTTCAACAAAATAAATAGAGAGAGAAAATGGTTTCAGCACTCCTGAAACTGAGATGGTTTCTTTATCATTGGAATCTTGTTAATTGAGTGTTTGTTTTTTTTCCGTTTCTTCTTTCTTTACTCGTGGCCTAGTGAAGATATCAGCAATAAGATTGCTAAAAGGAACTTATTTAGAGGCAGTTTCTGGAAATTGCATTTCCCCAAATCTCATTTGGCTACCTATCAAAGAAGCAAGCAAGTAAAAAGAAAAAAAAACCCACTTCAATCTACTCTGTGCACTCTTGGATTAATGGATTTCCCACAAGCTTGATAGCGATTTAACTTCACAAGATAGAAGATGAAACCAACAAATTTCAGCTGCAGATAAAGTCATCACTCCATATTCCACATCTATATAGATCTAGAGAGCTTTTTTTTCTTTTTTCTTTTTTCTGGCTTGCCTAAAAAATGTGTCAGCACCATGGAAAATGCGTTGACCACTGACAGACCTTCTATAATTTATTGGATATCTATGAATAGATGGACCTTGTCTGAATCTGACATCAAGACCCAACCTAATTCTCATTTAAGTAAAAATATGAGATGAAGTATCTTGAATATCAGAATAATCCCTTCTATGATAGCTGACAATGACCCATTATTAATAAGAAACACTAGTTACACAAACATCAGATACACTACTGTCCAACAAGGAAATGGACAAACAAGCAACAACTTGCACTTTGTCTTCACAGGTTGTCTCAGCAAGTAATAGTTTTTCTTGTTCTTGTGCTTGGGATGCAAAATCAAGTCATATTGGTGTTAATGGAGGAAATTTTGTGTTTCACATTGCTTTTATTTCATTGCCAAGGATACATTCAGAAAGTGATTTTGTATGAATTGAATAGGTTTCTTATGATGGTTTGGTTTTTTAAAGAATAGAATCCATTACTTGAAGTTGGCATTCATGCTTTGGTAAGAAAAATCTTGGGCTGAGAATATATTGACCTTTTGGTTGTATTTCATTTTATACAATGAAATTGCTCTAGCCAGTAGTTGTGAGCTGATTAGAAATGTGAGAGAGTAAGTCATCGTATCATGCTTCAGCCCTTTAAACGTTGACTTAAATGGAGCTGAGTGCTGTGAGAGTGCTAAAAAATTTATCATTGTCTCTCTCTCTCTCTCTCTCTCTCTCTCTCTTTCTCTCTGAGTTTTATGTTGAAGATGATTCTAACATCCATGTTTCTTCCGAGCAAAGAGAAGTTTATGATGGTCTCTTGTCATCAACTGGAACTTTCACAGGAGTCTTATGACCTCATATGTTGTATCCTTCACTTGAATGGTGTCGACTGGACCCTCGAGTGGCTTCATATATTTTGGCATGTTTAGTAAAGTTTTTGTTGATAAGTATGGAACATAACTATGTGGCTTTTTCTCCATGATAACAAAATATTTCACATTTTATGATGTTATGGAACTTGTTCTCTAGTCCAAGGTGCAACCAAAAGGCTAATTATGCTTTGTATTTATTTGATTTTTTTTTCTTTTTCTTACTTTCTTTATTCCTTCTTTTTACTGGTAGCATGACTCATACTTCATGATTGCTAATTGTTTTATCTTAGAATGTTTTGCATCCTTATTTGGCACGCTGTATGTTTGTTTTGAGCCCTTCCAGTATCTTTAAGGGGCACTTGTTTGGTATCAAAGTTCTAGATTTTCACATCATTTGAAAAATGTTTTTGTGCTCTCAAAACTCTATTCCCAGGCTTTAGTATTTGTGCTATTTTCCACCCCTTGCATACTATGATTCGTTTGGTAAAACATTTCAATTTAGTAAAACTAGAATTTTGAAGAATTTTTTTGGTAGAACATTTGATTTTTATTTGATTTTCAGTGATCTAACTCCATGTTGTGAAAATTCCTGGTTCTTATCAGGGATATACTCTCTACTTGTTCTTCGAGACAAAAAATACTATTACAATGCAAGGAGATATTGGTGTTGCAAGGAGTGTTGATCAAGGTACAACATGGGAATATCTGGGCATTGCTTTGGATGAGGAATGGCATCTGTCATATCCCTATGTATTTAGCTACCTTGGGAAAGTGAGTAAAATTTTTTTTAATGGTTTGTTAAGGGGATTATTTTTTGTTACAAAAAAAAGGGAGTTTTATTAATGAATATTTCCTTTGTGGGATAAAGAAAGCTTGCACAATCTAATGAGTGAAAGTTTGCTATTTAAGAACTCAATTGTAGAGAATGGTTCCTTACCCGAGGGTTCGAACCCTAGGTACATTGCCTCTTCCCACATGTGCGGGCCTCCCTTCCACATGTTTGGGCTTTCTTCCTACGTGTGCGGGCTCCTTTCCCACGTGAGTGGGCTGTCTTCCTCTATGTGTGGGTTCTCTCTTAGGTCCCAGTCCCCTTGGTTGGGGTACCCGAAAAAAAAAAAAAAACACACACACACACACACACACACACAATTGTAAATTTCTTGGGGTTAGGGATCTACTATTGAATTGGATTAACTAGTTGATAATGATGCCACCACTAGGTACGTGCGCGCATGTGAGAATTCCACAATTCCTTCTAAGAAAATAGTTCATAATCTATGATGCACGGATACTTCAAAATGGGCAACATATCATATCGTATTGTATCTGTTACTTCACTTTTTATTTGTAAAATCTATGTCCTTGACATGTCTATGGCGTGTCCTTATCATATCCATGCCATATATGGTCATCATCGTTTATAATTCCACTGTCTGTACTATTTTCTTAAAAATAAGGATAAAGTTTACTTATGTTGTCTTACTAACCTTCAAAATCTGCCATTTTTTATTTTGTAACTTACTTAGTATCATCCTTGTTATAATCAGGTCAATGTCTAAAAAGTAGTGTTAAGTCACCGCATCAGGATATTGTTTATATCACTTTCAAAACAAAGCTTCCCTTAAAGTGTGTGTATATATATTTAAGGGGATGTCTCATATGAGAGACTTGACAATATGTGGGCCCTACCTGCCAATCATGGATGAGGTGAAGGATTGAAAGATCTAAATCGAACTAGCCCATATATAAAATTTTAAATCAATCCCATTGTCCTAACTCCTTGATTTAAGAGAGAGAGAGAGAGAGAGGTGACAAGATTGAATTGATCATGTGGGACCGTAGGTGGGAATCACTGGATTGATCTCACCATGTAAGCAGTCCAAATATTTATATATATATATATATATGGGGCAGTATGCACATGAATATTATCCTATATGGGTAATCTTCGTATGCATATCGCCCTCACATACTCCTCTGTAAGCCCCACTATGAACCCTACCAAGGGATGAGATCAGGGAGATGTAAAGATCCATGTGGGACCACCCCACATATCAAGTTTGGCCCTAATCACATGTCCCTAACCCCTTCATTTGTGGCATACAAATCCATTTCATTCGGATTGGTGCACAGTCGATCTAACGGTCCAGTAAATTCGAGTCTGATTGAAACTTGGGACGTGTGCCTATCAGGGGGTCCCTTATGTGTTACAAGGTTTAAATTGGGTGATAAATGGGCTGCACCTAGAATTCTCAAAAAAAAAAAAAAAAAAAAAAAAAAAAAAAAAGTGAGGGTAGATAAATATTGTCGGCCCATTTAGAGTTCTCATAAAAAAAAAAAAAAAATGGTATGGGCAGATGAATATTGTCATATATATATAAGGCAAGCCTCTCCTAAGCTCAAGCTTATATAAGAAATTCGATAAGCTCGAGCCTTTGAGGCCCACCTTTGGTCCATTTAAATGGACTAAACACATGACCACCCTAAGTTGCACATATCCACCAATTTTTTTTCAAATCTGAATTTACTAGACTGTTGGATCGACTGTGCACTAATCCGAATAGACTGTTGACCATTAAATTTTTGGGCTTAAATAGAGATAATAGAAACCACGGTTGGGACTGATTTTTAACAGAGAGGAGGGTCCTAGAGAGTCTTTTAAATTTCCCCCCATCTTCATCCCCAGGTGGGTCCTATAGGCGTGAGCCACACAGTTGAGCTTATCTTATCCTAAGCGTGAGCTTAGGAGAGGGGCTCCCATATATATATATATGGGAAATAATCTTATGAGCACTAGTTCGCACCATTTTTTTGTGAGAACTCTAGGTAAAGCCCATCTATCATCCAATTCAAACATTGCAATACACAAGGACCCCCCTTAATAGTCACTTGCCTCAAGTTTCGGTTAGATCCTAATTTACTAGACCGTTACATTGACTATGCACTAATTCGAATAGACTGAATTTGTAGGCCACGGATGAAGGGGTTAGGGACATGTAATTAGGGCCCAACTTGATACGTGAGGTGGTCTCACATAGATCTTTCCATCCCCCTAGTCCCATTTCCAAATAAGATCCACAAGTGGGCCCCATAAAAAGTTTTCACGGTAGGTGCGTGAGAACAGTTCTCACAGGATCAAAGCCCTATATATATACATATACATACATATATATGTACATATATGTACATATACATACATATATATATACGGCAAATAATCCTATGAGAACTAGTTCTCACTATTTTTTGTGAGAAGTCTAGGTGGAGCCCATTTATCACTCAATCCAAATCTTGCAATACATAGGGACTCCCCCCCCCCCCCCCCCCCCCCCCGCCCTAAGTTTCGGTCACATCTGAATTTATTGGACCATTGGATCGACTATGCACTAATTCGAATGGACTAGTTGTGTGGGCCATGAATTAAGGGGTTAGGGACATGTGATTGGGGCCAAACTTGATATTTCGGGGAATCCTACATAGGTCTTTTCATCCCCCTTGCTCCCATCCCAAAATGAGACACACAAGTGGGACCTTATAAAAAGTTCTCACAGTAGGTGTGTGAAAACACTTTTCATAAGATTTATGAGCTTTAAACCTATGAATGGACTGTGCACCATTAAAATTGTGGGGCCCAGGTGGAGATGATACACATCAAGGATGGGGCTAAGTTTTTATAGAGGGCCTCTATTTGTCCTTCAAATCCCCCCCATCTCCATCCCCAAGTGGGCTCCACACCCTTGAGTGGACGCCCCTTATCCAAGGTTGAGTGCAAGTGTGGAGCCCCTATATATAGGTATATGGGTTTTGTTCAAGTGAGAATTGTTGTCACAGAGTCACCAAAAGAACTTTTTGTGGGGCCCAACTATAGGTCCCATCCGGGGATGGGACTAGGGCGGGGGTGGTGGAAAAATCTATGTGGGGCTCACCCTAAATATCAAGTTTGACCGCAATTTCATGCCCTTAACCCCTTCATCAATTGCCCACAAGTTTAATGGCTTCATATTAAAAAAAAATTGCTACCCTCCATTCAACTGTCCAGTCCATTTGGATTGGTGTCAAACCTTGGGATCGGTAACTATCGGGCCTTGTTTGTATACGATTTGAATGGGTTGCTAGGTTGGCCTCTTCAATAGTTCTCTCGGAAACACCGTGAGAACTAGCTCTCACATGAATATCTCCCTATGTCACCCCCCCCCCCCCCCCCCCCCCCCCCCCACCAAACGAAAAAACAAGGACATGCTCTCTCTCCCTCTCCCTCTCCAACAATCAGGCTAACCCATTTTCTCTTATTTCTGTACTGATTAAGTCTGCATATTAGTGAGTGTAGTCCCATACAGTCCGCTGTTTTATGTATGAGGGTTTGAGTCCACCACTTTATCATTTTGTACAATGAGGTTTCTAGAGTGGGGATACCACATTAGTTGAATTCTACTTTCTGCAAATGTTTGCTGCCAAAACCAATCTGCCTCCATCCATTTTCATTTAGCAAGTGTCATGAACCTTCGTTGAATGGTAAAATGATCTTGCTAATGGTTAGGGATGTTCATGAGCCGGGCTGATGAATGTCCTGCCCTGGACCGACTTTTGGATGATAAACCTAATCCCAACCCAAGCCTAAGTCGGCCCAAAAGTGTCTGGCCTGAGCCCAGCCTACCTGCAAATGACAAAGCCTGTGCCCAGCCTGAGTTATTATAGAATAAAAAGAAGCATTTTTTACTATATCTTGAGTTGCAACCCAACCCGTCTGGTCATGTCACCTTATATGAGAGGTCATGTGTTCGATTCCCCCATTTACCACTCTTATAATTATTTTTATATTTGGGCTGGGCTGCGCTTCGGCTTGGGCTTTTACGACTAGGTTCAAGTGCGGCCCACCTACTAGAACATATCCGCCTGGGCTAGGCTCGGGCCAGCCCAATCCTTGAACACCCCTCCTAATGGTCTCTGGAAGACACCATCCTTGGGGTCCTTGTCCTGTCTTTTTCACATCATTATCAGCTTACCCCTTGTACTTGGAAACCAAGTTGAAAGCAGTACTTGTAATTTGTTTCGACCCTCATTTCATTTGACTTGAAAACTGAAACACTTTGTCTGACTCAGCATTTCATTGTTCCATATTGAAGTTTTAATTTGGGAAATTGTTAATTTTTAAACAAATAAATAAATAATTGACCAACATTAAAAGTTTCAGCTTGTTCAGTGGAAATGAACTGAATATGACTACTATGTCAAGAACACGCTTACATGCCTTATGGTCACAGTGAAGCTTTTTTACTCTCTTCTTAATTGTATTTCCTGTCTTAGAATTGACCTTATACAAATACATATACATACATACATATACGAATGATAAGAATTGACCATATTAGCTACCTCTTTTTTTTTCTTTTTCATGTGCTCTATTTATTCAAAATTGCATGTATTGTGTATCTGTTTGATGCATGTTCCAGATATACATGATGCCTGAGGGTAATCAAAGGGGGGATCTTCGACTTTATCGAGCAACTAAATTCCCTCTCCAGTGGACCTTGGAGAAGGTGCTTATAAGAAGACCACTTGTAGATTCTTCTATGATCCAGTACAAGGGTTATCATTGGCTATTTGCTTCTGATTTTAGCCAATTTGGCACTGAGAAGAATGCAGAGCTTGAAATTTGGTACAGTAACTCACCACTCGGCCCATGGAAACAGCATAAGAGAAATCCTATACACAAAAGCAACAGAAGCTTAGGATCTCGGAATGCTGGTAGGCCCTTTATTTATGAAGGGCACCTGTATCGCATGGGCCAAGACTGCGGCAAAACATATGGTAGAAGAGTTCGTATTTTTAAAGTGGAAAAGCTAACCGTTGAAGATTACAGAGAGGTTGAAGTTCCTTTGGGAATTGATGAGTCAAAAAAAGGACGTAATGCCTGGAATGGTGTGAGGTACCATCATTTAGATACTCAGCAACTCCCATCTGGTGACTGGATTGCCGTAATGGATGGAGATCGTGTACCTTCTGGTGATTCTCAATGGAGATTCATGCTTGGATGTGCAGCAGTCCTCTGTTTATTTGCCCTGGTTATGTTCATGGGCTTCTTACTGGGTGTCATTAATTGTGTTCTTACTCCTAGCTGGTGTATGACTTATAGTAGGAGAAATGATATCTTGTGGTTTTGGGCTCGACCCCAATTCAATTTGAAGGTGCGCAGGTCTTTTTCATGCCTTAACAGATGTAGCTCTGCAGTCAGAGCAAGGGTAACTGTGAGTAGGTGCTCTGGTGTCTTTGTTGTCTGTCTTCTTTGTGGTGTTGGGATGGTATTGGTCTGTGCTGCTGTGCATTTCTTGTTTGGTGGCCATGGTGCGGAAGAAGCTTATGTTTACAAGGGGCACTATTCTCAGTTCACAATTCTGACAATGACATACGAAGCTCGGCTTTGGAACCTGAAACTCTATATTAAGCATTACTCTCGGTGTCCTTCCGTGAGAGAGATTGTCATTGTCTGGAACAAGGGAGATCCACCCGACCTTGATGACTTTGATTCCGCTGTGCCTGTTCGCATCCGCATTGAGGAACATAACTCTCTGAACAACCGCTTCAAGGTTGATCCTCTCATAGTTACCAGAGCTGTTCTTGAGCTTGATGATGATATCCTAATGACATGTAATGATGTTGAGAGGGCATTCCGGGTCTGGCGGGAGCATCCGGAGAGGATTGTGGGCTTTTATCCACGCCTTCTTGAAGGGAACCCATTGAAGTACAGAGATGAGAGATATGCTAGAAAGAGGAAGAGTTACAATGCCATCTTGACTGGTGCAGCCTTTATTGATAGTGAATTCGCTTTCAAGAGGTACTGGAGTGAAGAAGCAAGAGAAGGAAGAGCTGTGGTCAATCATTTTTTCAACTGTGAAGACATGCTGATGAACTTCTTGTATGCGAATTCAAGTTCATCAAGGACAGTTCAGTATGTTCATCCTGCATGGGCTATTGACACGTCAAAGCTGTCAGGGGCTGCTATCAGTAGAAACACCCAAATGCACTATAAGGTCAGGACAAATTGCTTGTCAAAGTTCATGGCAATGTATGGCCCTCTCTCCACACAGACTTGGGAGTTTCATGGCCGGGAAGATGGTTGGGACATCTAGGACCATGTTCAAAATTGTACTGATCACTTGTAATAGTTTGTAAAGAAGACTAGAACACAATGCAGTATCTGGAAATTGATGGTGAGAGAGATTTCCATTGCATGGTCCAAATCATGGATGGGTGGCTCCTACCATAAAATAGGAAAAGGAAAGGGGGCATGGATTGACTGATAACGGGTGTCTGATAGTATGCAGTGAAAGCAGTGTCTGTGGATCTTGTGTACATGTACAAATTTTGTGAACAAACAGCTGACTCATATGAACAAAGTCAAATAGCTAAGGAATTGGTGTTTCGAGGACTTGCAAACTTACCAACTGTATGGAGTCGAGATGATGGCCAAACAGAAGAGAAGTAGCATGCAAGATACAAATCCAATTGTAACTCTTTTTTTCCCCTCGAATAGTAACTAAAACTGGATGCTTCAGGCAAGCGTTTAATTTTCATGACCAATGGTCACAATGCTTAAAATGCTTGATTAACCTGTTGCTTTGTATGATATGATTTGTGGCAGAATGTTAATTACCAAAAATCGGACAAAATTAATTCCATTTTCGTGATGAACCACTGATTTGTTTTAATGCATATAGATTTTTTGCTTGCATCTACATCATGTGCAGACAGGCATTTCTCTATAATTGTCTAATAGTGAAATATATATATATATATACATAATGGAAAAGCTAGCAAATGATCAACACAAATTTTCTCCCTGTTCACACTTTAATTTATCCAAAACTATCATGTTAGCCAAATTGTCCATGTTGTCGTCATCATCATTCTTATCTTTATCACATCGAAATGGGGTCCTGAACTCACTTCAATCTCCCTAGAACCTGAAGCTTCTCAGCCGTGGCTGCTCCATCCACATCATGCTTTTCAGAGGCCTGAAGGTAAAATTATCCACTACATTGGCTCTATTTCTCTGGGCATCATACCACTGGCTGAATGGAAAATAACATGCATAGCAGCATTACTTAACAAGACAATTCTCTCACTTCATTATCTGACAGCTGAATTCCGTTGAGGAAATGATGATTCAGCTTATTCTGAAGCCGTAGACGGCAAAGTAATGTTTAAAATAAATTGCCTGAATCTGCAAATATGATTCACTGAAAGAATCTTGTTGGCCACTAAAGACTAGCCAAAGACCACATGAAATGGCCCACAGCAGAAGGGCATGGTGTAAGCATCCTTTATTTGGCAGAGAAGCACAATATGAAATTCTTGGGGGGAATTTTAACTCTTAAAATTCTTTTTGTTTGTCGACCTTGGTCCTCCAAACAAATATATCATTAAGAATGCAGGTCCTGCTAAATATTAAAAAGCTATGGTGCACAGATACTTCAAAATGAGCAACATCTTATTGGGACAGATCTAGGGATCGGTCTGTGAATAGTGCTAAAACATTCTCACATTGTAGCATGCCCTTTATTTATTTTTCTGTCTGTTGGACTGTTGTCTGTCTCAATTGACGTCTTTTCCTTTTGTTTCTGTCAACTCATAGGGGACTATTTATATGCTTGGTAAGAGAACTATTTCTACTCTTTCGTATACGTGCACAAACTATTAAAAATAGACTATTTTTTATTACTTTTCTCTTCTATTGAAATCACTTGTAGAGACCCTTCATGTGCTCATTCCCAATTATATCACATGTCAAAAATCCACATTTTCTACTAACCAAAAGTATGATAACAACATGACCTTAAGATATTGGCTTGTCGAATCATGCCTAACCAGTCATCTGGTAAAAAAACTGTGTCCTCTAATCAAAATGGCATTCACAGTAGGACAAGAAATTAGCTTGTCTCCGCTTATCTTTCTCTGCTTTCTATTTGCAATATCCAATTAAAGCCTTCATGTTATCCTAGAGACAGATATAATGACTTCATCAAAGAACCAAGAGATTCATTTTCCTTGTTTTTTTCCCGCTAATACCAATGTCTGATCCTTTGCTAAGTTTGCACCAGAGCTCTCTCATAGTCTCATGGGGATAATTGACAAGTGCTTCATGTGGGCCCCACATTTTTAACCTAAGCCATACATATCACATGCCCTTAATAAGTAGGTACAGTTTAACAGCCCAATTTTCACTCCATGGTAACATTAGGCACACATGTATATTACACCCACACATGTAGAGAGAGAGAGAGGAGATACCAATAGAAATGTATTTTTCACACCTAGGCCACTGGTATATATCAATTTAACTAGAGTAAATTTTCAAAGTGCATATTTGGAGAAGAAAGGGTAACTTAAGATCAAGGTGGAGCCCTTTGCATGGTCAATATAACTGTTCGCATGGCATTTCTAAGCCTATCACATTGTGTCATATTAATGTATTTAATGGTGTGTACAAATGGTAGATAGATGTTGCTCTCTAGGATTTCCACTTGGTGGCTCAACTTTCAAACTTGGATAGCTTTCGGTTTCAATTCTTAAATGGCATGATTAACTCTAATGTTCAGCAGGTATTTCACTTTAAAAGTGAGGCTTGTTTTCCCCTTTCTTTTCTCTACATTGACATTGTAGAAGTGAGAACGGCTGTTATATTCTTACAAGATGAAAATATAGCACTAGCAAGCTCAGATGGAACCTAATGCCCCCTGCACAGAACAGAAAAAGAACATGCTCCACCCTCTTACCAAATCGTTCCCCGAAGATATCCAATTTACTATAGAGGGTACCCCCAACAAATGTAATAAACTTTAAAAAGTACAATTCCATGTGATCTGCATCTGCAGCAGTATTTGTCATCTGCTCCACCCGCCACCAAAGCCCACCCCACCCCCCACCCCCATGATCGCGGAAGCCCCCAGGAGCTGATCAACAAACACTAATAAGAAAGGGAAAGAAGAACAAAACAGTACTTCAGGCCCCAAACCTCAGTAGTTTGCCAAGGCATCCAATTCCGCACAAGGGAAGCCTGTGGTTCCATGATTATGACCATTGACCCTAAAGGCAATAGAAGAAATTTTGCCTGATTGGATTGTCCTAATGCTTAGATTTGTCACCTAAATGATAGTTTAAGAGAATGATGATTCAAGACAAGCTACCCTCACCATATTAGGGGCGCGTAACATGCTGAGGCAACCTCTATCTATAGAGAATACTAGGATATGTTGGATATTATGGGTAGTGGCCCACATGACCACTACTTATGTTGATTCATTCAAAACAATATCTTCTCATTAAAGCCACGTTCCTAGAAACACTCCAGTCGTGCGATAATGGAAAGCTTTTCGTTAATGGGGAGGAAAGCATTAATGCAGTCTATAAATGGCTTGAGAACTCTCTCATCTTCACACTACATTACTGCTTGGCATACCCATCAATCCGCAGGCATTATGAAAAGACTGAGAGAGTTAAAATGGTGGATCTCCTCTTCGTTTTGCAATGGATTCAGGTATGCCCTAAATTGGTTGTCTTTCATAATACAAATCACTCCGTTAGAATGCAAATTTAATCTGTTAAAGTTTTTCCTAAGGGCCCATTTTGGCTTACAATTGATATCAGAGACATTAGTTTCCATTGATAGGGTTGAATTTGCATCAAAACGGAAAGAGGGGTCACTGTTTACATTAATTTTAAAAAAAATTCTGTTGCCGCCGAGAATGGGTACAGCCAGCGACAGATGCTGCCAGCGTCGTCCGAGCGCCGGCCGTTCGTTGCGGCCGGAACTGTCGGTGTCAGAGGAGGGATGAGCCGGAGAAAGGAACCGATTGCCCCATTATCGAGAGGTTGAAGATGAACTAATCGGGTTAGGTCGGTTCGACCTGACTTGACCCGACCCAAATGGACCCGTTCCATTTTTACATGGATAGGTCGGTTGGACCTGACCTGACCCGACCCGGTTAGGTTTATTAAAGAAAAGGGACTGGGTTAATGGATCTGACCCGACCCGACTGATCCGGTCTGTGTTCTGTGTGGTCAGGTCAGTTTGACATGGCCTGAACTAACCCGATCCAGTTCAAAATAAAAGAACGGGTTAGCAGACCCGACCCGACCCAGCTTATCAGACCCGAACTGACCTAGTCCATTTTAAATGCAGATTGGATTAACTGACCCGACCCGATTCAGTTAATAAATAAAATAAAAATGGACTGAGCTGTTACCTGTACCCAAATTCACTGGACAGAACAGTCCAATTACTGACCTGGGTCTGGCCCGACCCACTGGCCTGGCCTGGTTTGAATAAATTATTATTAATTTTGATATTTATGTGTTTTAAATAATTAGGTCATTATGAAAGTGATCCGTTCCGATCAGAACCGTCCAATTGATGCATTTAAATGCAAAAATCATTCTGATAGGACTGGATAATTTAAATATGATCAGATCAAGGCCAGATCAAGAAAAAATGAACTATCGAAATCGTATTTTGATCATTTCGGACACATGATATCAAATTTTCGATCTGTTTCTTTCGTTATGTCCCTTATAATAAGATCTATCATATTACTGAATTTAATTCCTAATCCAATGATTCAATGTTGATATCATGCATATTTAACTCATTCAAATTCCTGTTTCCGCTTATCGTTTACATGACCAATGTTATTTTTGAGTTATATTTGTTACATGTATGCATACTTGATAATTAAATTATTACGAATCAACGGATAGATTAAGTCAATTTGAAACTTATGATAGATTGATTAAAGAAAATTATTGTTGTGATAAGATATCAATGGTCCAATTAATGTTCATCTGAACAACTAATTTTGGGAAATCTCATTTTCACAATAACATAATAATTGTTTAAGTTAGGTCTCCCTAAATGTTTAGATTTAAAATAATAAATGCTCAATTAAAGTAGAAATAGAGCATCAGAATCATTTAAATCATAAGGAGACTAAAAATTAGTGTCATAGGTTTCAATTTGCAATTATGAGTTAACTAGGCAGTCACCAAAGTGGCCCAGTTATGATGAAACTCATGTTTCAATTATTAAATTAGAGATGCCATAACTGACACTTAAATTGCAACTTTACTTAAAGAATAGATAATCGACTCAAAGGAGTTTATCTTTCGATTATTTGAAGATTGGGAAAAAACACGTTAAAGATGTTTTGTGAATTCGTGCTGATCTATGCCCAAAGGTGGGATCTCACTTATTCACTTAATAAATTGTGGTTTTATCAAATAAACGAGAATAATAAATTAATATATTACATTTGACCCAAAGGTTATTTGTAATGATGTAAAACTATTATTTTTGTTGTCAAACTCCCTTTAAATTCAAAACATTATAGAATTGTGAGAATAATAGTTTATCTCTTCTTTTTTTCAGCATCTTCTTCCAGATCCTTATCTCTTTCCTCGTGCTTAGAAGCTATTCCTTCATTAGATGGATCGAACTACCCTGACTGGTTAGACATGCTGTCATTAACCATAACTTTTCTAGACTTAGAAATAGCTTTAGATGAGCCCATGCTTCCTGAGCCTACCGAACAGAGCTCTGAATATGAAAAAGCCAAATATGATCAGTGGCATAGATGTGATAAAAAATGCCAAAAGATTATTATGACTTCAGTTTCTAAGAGTATTAGGGGATTGCTTGATCAAGAAAAACACGCCAAAGAACTCTTAGAAGAAATTAAGTCACAATTTGAAGTGACCGACAAGGCATTAGGTGCCAATTTAATGAATAAATTAACTAACATGCAATACAATGGGATGAAGGGAGTTAAGGAACATATCCTACTCATGTCCAACTTAGCATCAAAGTTAAAGGATGTAGACATGAGTATTTCCGATGGATATTTGATCCAATTCATTCTGGACTCCCTTCCCCCTGCATTTGGCCCATTTAAAGTAACATACAATCAGAGCTTTAGTCGGTGGACCATAACTGAGTTGATCGCAAGATATAATCAAGAAGAAATGAGGCTTAAAGCCGAGGGGCAACTTCAGGTAAACTTTGTCTCCCATGCTAAGAGCGGGAAAAGTCCTAAAAACTTCAAAAATAATGCCAACAAGCCCAAGGTAGATCTGAAAGGTAAGAAATCGGTGAAGAGTAAGGGCAAGAAAGGATTAGAAAAATGTCATTTTTGTGGCAAGAAAGGACATTTTAAGAAGGACTGCCTTAAAAGGAAGAATTAGTTTGAGAAAAGAGATAAGCAAAGAAATTTATCTTTTGTATGTGAACCAATATTATTGATGTCCCATCCAATACATTGTGGGTCGACTCTGGCGTAACCGTTCACATTTCTGGTTATATGCAGGGATTCCTTTCAACCCGAAGGCCAAGTGATGGGGAAAAAGCCATCGTTATAGGAAACTGGAAGGAGTCAAGAGTCGAAGCAGCAGGCACGTATAGGCTTGTGCTAGATACAGGATTCGTTCTGGATCTGCCGAACACCTTCTATGTTCCGGATATTTCTCGAAATTTGATTTCTATTTCAAAGTTGGATGTAAAAGGATATGTGTTTAACTTTGATCGAGGATCTTTGAAACTTTTTCATAATAATATAATGATTGGTAGTGGTTTATTATGTGATCGCTTATATAAGTGTTTAACTTTGATCGAGGATCTTTGAAACTTTTTCACAATAATATAATGATTGGTAGTGGTTTATTATGTGATCGCTTGTATAAGTTAAGGTTAAATACTTTATACACACAATCACTAACTACACACCATGTTACTTCTAGGATGAATGTTGGCACGAAGGGAGAACTAATAAAAGAGAACTCCCCTAAGTTGTGGCATAAATGGTTAGGGCACATCTCGAAAGAGAGGATATTGATATTGGTGAAAGACAGGTTATTACCAACCCTTGATTTCACTAATTTTGGTGTCTGTGTTGACTGTATTAAAGGAAAACAAAGTCAAACAGTTAAGAAAACTGCCACACGAGGTTCTAAACTCCTGCAGTTAATCCATACAAATGTTTGTGGAAAAATAGATATACCTTATCTTACAGGAGAACAATATTTCATCACTTTTATAGGTGACTACTCACGCTTTGGTTATGCCTATCTCATTAAAGAAAAGTCTGATGCTTTGACTATGTTCAAAATATTTAAAGCAGAAGTGGAAAAACAATTAGATAGAAAGATCAAAATCGTAAGATCGGATAGAGGTGGTGAGTATTATGGTAGGTACACCGAAACAGGTCGTAATTCAGGCTCGTTTGCTAGATTTCTTGAATCCGAAGGTATTGTTGCCCAATATACAATGCCTAGAACACCTCAGCAGAATGGAGTGGCTGAAAGAAAGAATATGACTCTTTTAGATTTGGTTAGGAGTATGGTTAGCAATGCATCGTTACCTACGTTTATATGAGGTGACGCACTAAAGATGACCATGTATATTTTAAACAGAGTTCCTACTAAAGCAGTTCCTAAAACTCCTTTTGAGTTATGGACTGGTAGGAAACCCAACTTAAACCATTTTCAAGTCTGGGGATGTCCATCTGAAGTGCGGGTTTATAACCCACAAGTAAAGAAGTTAGACTCTAGAATAGTAAGCGGATATTTTATTGGGTATCCAGAGAGGTCTAAAGGGTATCGATTTTACTGTCCTAATCATTTAATAAAAATAGTTGAGTCCAATAATGCCAAGTTTTTGGAGAATCATGAAAACAGTAGGAGTTGTGAGGCTAGAAATATTGAATACAAGGAGATTAGAGATGAGCCTCAATCCTCTTCTCAAGGTGGATTAATGATTCCACTTAATATAGAGGTTTTCCCAGAATGATCTATTGTTCCGATTCCTCAAGATACACAACCAACTTTTGAAATACAACCACCTGTTATTGAAGAACATCTGGAGGAATTGAGAAGGTCAACTCGTATGAGAAGACCAGCTATTTCAGATGATTGTATTGTGTATCTCGAAGAATCAGATGTTGGAATTAAAGAAGATCCAAAGACTTTTAGAGAGGCAGTAGAAAGTAAAGATTCTGATAAGTGGTTAGACGCTATGAACAAAGAGTTAGAATCCATATCTATCAATGAAGTTTGGGATCTCGTTGAACTACCTGAAAGGTCCAAAACAGTTGGTTGTAAATGGGTCTTTAAGACCAAAAGGGACTCTAAAGGGAAAGTTGAACTATTTAAGGCCCGACTTGTAGCTAAAGGATTCACTTAGAAAGAAGGTATCGATTATCATGGAACCTACTTTCCGGTGTCTAAGAAAGATTCATTCAGAATTGTTATGGCACTTGTAGCTCATTATGACCTAGAGCTATATCAGATGGATGTAAAAACTGCCTTCTTAAATGGGAATCTAGATGAAGAAGTATATATCGAAAACCGGAAGGGTTTGTTCAACGAGGTAATGAAAGGAAACTGGTTTGTAAATTAAAGAAATCAATTACAGACTAAAACAAGCTTCCAGAAAGTGGTACTTAAAATTTAATTATGTTATTACATCTTTCGGTTTTACCGAAAATCCAGTTGACCATTGTATATATCTCAAGGTCAGTGGGAGCAAGTTTCTTATTTTAGTCCTGTATGTAGATGATATTTTACTAGCCAGTAATGACCTAAGTATGATTCGAAAAACTAAAACATACCTTAAGAATAATTTTGATATGAAAGATATGGGTGAAGCAACCTTTGTATTAGGAATCGAGATATTTAGAAATCGATCTCGATGATTACTTAGGTTGTGTCAAGAAGCCTATGTCAAAACTATTCTCAAACATTTCCGAATAGAAAGTAGCAGACCACAAAATGCACATATTACTAAGGGAGACAAGTTTAATAAGGAACAATGCCCCATGACTGACTTAAAAAAGTTAGAAATGAATAAATATCCTTATGCAGCAGCAGTAGAAAGTCTAATGTACCTATAGACTTGCACGAGGCCAGACATTAGCTTTGCAGTCAGAATGCTCAGTAGATATCAAAGTAATTTCGGCTTGCCTCATTGGGTAGCTGTCAAGAAAGTGATCCGTTACCTTAATGGAACAAGAAGATATATGCTCACATATCAAAGATCCAATCAATTGGAGGTCATTGGATATTCAGATTCAAACTTTGCTGGATATCTCAATACAAGGAGGTCAACATCAGGTTACATTTTTTTGTTGGCTGGCGGGGCAATATCGTGGAAGAGTGCAAAGCAGACGCTAATCACTCCATCTACATTTGATGCAGAGTATGTAGTATATTTTGAAGCCACAGGTCACGCATTATGGATGCGTAACTATATCATGGGACTTGAAATTATGGGCAGTATATCTGAACCGATAAATATGTACTGCGACAATGACGCTGCTAGGCGCTTCGCTCAAAATGACAAGTGTTCCAGTAAATCAAAGTATCTGGAAGTAAAGTATCTTGTACTCAAAGAAAAAGCGCGAGATCGTTTAGTGTCAGTTGTTGGAGCTCCATCGAAGCTCATGATTGCTGATCCATTGACAAGGGCATTGGCGCCAAAGGATTTTAAAGACCATGTAATAAATATGGGCTTGAATAAAATGCCTTGTAAAAGTCAATGATGTATGACACTACATTTATTGATCAAATAAAGAAACGATTTTGCAATTCTTACTTTGTTGTGAGCTCACATATGGTAATTATGAAATAAAGTAAGAATATAAAAGTATTATGACATTACAGTTCCCATTAAAGTAAGTCATATTAAAGATACTCATTAAGTGCTGGATTAGGTGAGAATATTAATGTTGTGATTGTGGAAGGAAGCATATCACTTAATATGTGTAACCGCTACAGTTCGCATTAATAGACTAACCTTATCACAGATTAAAAAATTTTAACATTAAAGTTACATGAAAACCGGTATTTTCAAATGATGCGTATTAGTTAGAGTTATTTCTTTCAAAGTTTTTTCTTATATTTGCAAACAAGTTTTATAAAATAAAAAGGAATGAATAATGGTCATATGGACCAAGTGGGAGATTATTGGATATCATGGATAGTGGCCCACATGACCACCACTTAGGTTGATTCGTTCAAAACAATATCTTCCCATTAAAGCCACGTTCCTAGAAACACTCCAATCGTGCGATAATAAAAAGCTTTTCGTTGATGTGGAGGAAAGCATTAATGCAGTCTATAAATTGCTTGAGAACTCTCTCATCTTCACACTAGATTACTGCTTGGCATACCTATCAATCCGCAGGCATTATGAGAAGACTGAGAGAGTTAAGATTGTAGATCTCCTCTTCATTTTGCAATGTATTCAGGTATGCCCTAAATTGGTTGTCTTTCATAATACAAATCACTCCGTTAAAATGCAAATTTAATCCGTTAAAGTTTTTCCTAAGGGCCCATTTTGGCTTACAGGATAGACCAACCATTGATTCCATATGGACTGAAAATCTCCTGATTAGATAATCAAAGCCATGTGAGGCCATTGAGAATAGGCTGTGAATGAACCTGATCCATCATCCAGTTATAGGTCCTCGATTCAATTGCAAACGAAGTTTTTTCTTTTTATTTTTTTTCAATCCCTCCTTACAAACATGAACCATGCTCAGGTAGAGTTGCCCCAGATCGTTGCTCAATACTACAATAAATAATCATTTATTAAGTGCCACTAAACAAAAGGAAATGATCGTCCATCATGGGAGATTTAGGGTATATCCCACAACTATTTGGGCCATTAGATCAACAGTCTATATCATCCAACCATGGTCCCATACAAAAATTTGAGTTCAAGAATGCCCATGAGAGAGAGAGAGAGAGAGAGGTCCATTTTTGTAAGAATAAAAGTAGATATCTAAAACAATGCAAACTACTGAGCTATCCAACACATGGGTCAAATAATGAAACTTTTTGAGAAAGCAAAAAGGCAATGCCTAAGATAAGAATCTAATAATTTGGACAGCTGGTTATGATTTACGCTATCTAAATCTGCAAAAAAGTCATTTTCCTATTGAAACAACTTCCACAAAAGCTTGGTGAGAAGAGAATAAAATTTACACTACAATTTTCTATAGAGTGGTTACAATACAATATATCATGGAGAGTAACAAGCATAAGAATTGCATGCGAATAGAGCCTTTAGGATTATAGTTAGCAATCAAAGTTGATCAACATCAAGGGTCACTTTGTTTGAGCCCATATTTACCATCCACTGCCGCGCTCTATCAAACCATGCTTTATTTCTATCATAAACAATGTTTCGCCCCTTTCAAAACGCGCCCGTTTAAGGAAGCCATCTCCTTTTTCCTAAAATAACCACCATACAGCCCCAAAAGGCCACAGTTCCACTTCCTAACACTCTAGTCACACCACCTCCTTCTAGTGTTGTTTGCTTAATTTAGTTTACTAATCAAAATGGGTGATTTAATTCCCACCTAATCTTCTACCATACTAACACAAATGGCAGATGTGACAGAATTTCATCTCAACAGATCAATCAATCCAACTCCAATTCCAGACAACTGATCCAAAACAGTTCATAAACCATACCCAAACCCCCATTTCACATATACACAACAAAAGGCATCATTTTTATCAATTCCCAATGCAAACCAAACACACCCACAACGCTAAAACCACCAAAACTGCAAGAATCAAGCACTTTCCAAGATAATTTTAGGTCCAAGCCCGCCTATTTAGTCAATCTGGCCGGTTGGAATTCAGCTATTTTATGAATCACACTAGCTTCCTAGTAATTATTTGGAAAAACAATCACTAAATTATAATAGTTCCTTCTTATTCATAAAATAAAATCATAAGAATTTCTTATCCGGCTAATTTGGTTTTTGGGCTTTCTACGACTTACTCCAAAGCCTGACCCAATTATTAAACAAGTCCAAATTATATATCCAAGGGCGGTATGTTGCTCCCAAAAAAAAAAAAAAATCACAAATGGTGGGTTCAAATGTTTTCACTTCACAGGTGGAAGTTGCTTACATGATACATTTTGTTACAACTCCCCATTTGGTCTCGAGCAATCAAAAGATGGAATTTTTTTCCGAAATACAAAAAAGAAAAAAAAAAGCACGGTGATATATAAAATTTCATTTGTTTTTATTTCTAATTATGTTCAGGTTTGTATGTATCTATGACTAGAGGATGTTGAAGACTGAGATATTGTTCGTATTCCACTTTAATGGAGATTTTGAGTGAGATGTGCCCAATCTAGTTTATTGGGTGGTAAACAAAAGATGATATATCTCAACAAGTACATATATAACATATAATTCCTTCGGTCAACTCTAATAAGAAGAAGCAAGTGGATTATATTCTGTACCTACATAACAACACTGACTAGGCTTTCACATTAATTACTATAAATGATGATGACAGTGTTTAGACAAAGCATCTCGTCATTTTGTAAAAGACTTATGTTTGTTTGTGAGTAAAATGAAAGACTGGGCAGTTGATCGTTGCCCAGAGCAGTCTAGGTATGGAGTGACGTATTAGACATTTATAAACAAAAGTTATATGTGCTATTATATTTCATAACTTCCATTGGATGCATGCAAAAGCCTCAAGGCAAATGGTGCAGTTTTTCCTATTAAAAGAGTACGTACACTGTAAATTTTTTATACAGAAAGTGATGCATGAGTTCAATCATGTATGCGCCTGCCCTTAACACTACTCCATGAAAAGCCTGCAATGTATTTGCGGCTATAAGTGAAGAAATAAAAGTGAATATTCATAAGTAGTTATCAAATATAATCTATTTAATATTTGTGAATCATTTTATGGATATTCACTTTTGAATAAGGGATTATTTGGGGGTCAGTTATGTGATTATAATTTTAGTCACTTTTAAATATTCATTTTTCAGAGTTCCATAGAGCCAATTTATTTGCATGGAATTGAAGACATGAGAATTCATGGACTTAGCGTTTTTGTAGGAGATTAACTAAATATGGGAAGGGTAATAATGTAAGGCGAACATGTAGACAAGGCTCACTTTCTTAGGCCCAAATTGGTAAGTTATTGAAATGGTTGGGTGGTTTTTTCTCATCTCTTCTTGATTTAGTTTTCATTAAAGGGACATTTATTTGTGGGATGTGGTTTCCTTTTAACTTTTACATTATTCTTTGTTGTTCAATGTTAATAACTACTTTTAGATGGTGGCGGACCCATACAATATTGAAAGGGGGCAACTTCTTCCACTCCTTTAAAATAAGAGAAGAATACGCAATGATTCAAAAGGAGCGCTTTTGGTAACTTTAGAGTACCAAGGACATTGATAATGTCATTTATTTTTATTAAGAAGATGACTCATCAAATTACTTTTCTCATTCTTTAGCCAAATCTCTCAAATATGTTTCAAGCAATTTTATTCCTCTCTTACTATAGCTTTCTTTTCATATTCCTTATTTTTTTATTTTCATGTTCTTTCTATTGAGTGTATAATCCAAAGCCTCTCAATTTTGGTACTCTTTCTTTTTTTTTTTGCTAACGGAGGGTGTCCCGGCCCTTTTGGGCCGAAATAATCTAATTTGGCACTCATTATATTTACACATTTTAAAGATTTGATTGTTTAAGTTGTCATTAGATTTTGAATTTTAAATTTAAAATCTGAACTAAATTAGATCTACTTTAAATCTTAAGTAAGAAATTTCATATGGCTAAAGCTAGAGGTGCTTAAGGTTTCTCTATGTTAATTATATGTAGAGGTTCCACCTTCCTTAGCATTTTTGTCTAAATCATAAAAGATCAAGACCTTTTTCAAGAAAATCAACCCCATAAAATGGGGTTCAAGAAAATAAATTAATTTAATTTTTTATAAATAGAATAATGTGCTTACAAGTAAATTTGGTAAAATCATGTAATTTCTAATTCTTCTCTAATCTTTTGGATTCATTATTAAGTGTTGTTGGATGTGGAGAGTAAAGCAATTTTATAATTTTTTTAATTATCTTTGAGAAACAACCTAATAACAAATGATATTAATATTTTTAATATTATATTAAGATATCTTTTCAAATTTCTCGCTCTGAAATTTTTTTGTGGCCCCCCACACCCAAAGAGAATATCCAGGGTCCACCACCGCTTTTAGATATACACATCTTAAAATGGCTTGAAATTCAATTACATGAAAAAGGGGTCCTAGGAATTCAACTCCTTAAAACAAGTGGCCAGGGTTCCTGAAACCATCTAGTTAGATGTACGAAAGATCGTACCTTCAGTGATACCCGTATAAATTTGCAAATGGACCAGAGGATCTAGATCCAGATCTGGATCCGGATCCAGACAATTGATCTGAATGGTCTATACTAGTGTTTCTTCAAATTAAAGGGAGGGATTGGAACTTGGAAGAACACATAAAAAAATGACAAAAAAATAAATAAATAAAAACAATCCAAATCTCCTCTTTGATTTGCCAGTAAAAGAAACGTTGTTCTTGTGGCTTTCACTTGTGTATACTAGGGTGAAAGAGACAAACAAAGATTTTGCCTTTTTGCAGGTGGATAACATTATGACAAATGACAATACTTGGCGGGCCCCACATCATTGTTCCCGGCCACTCACTCCACATTCCGTCATCAATACCCAATCAACTACCACTCTACTGAGGACACACCTCAATGCCTAGCAGCCTCTTCTTCCTCTCTTGGTCTCCATCCCTCTTCTATTCTCTTCAAATTCTATTATAGTTCTAGTCTTCTACTAATTATATTCAGAACTTGCCAATGCCAGGGACCATCAAAGTTTCAGGTACTCCTCCTAACTTTCTCTATCTATAATTATTGATAACATGAACTATGCTGTCTTTTGATTGACTAACAAACTAATGATTTTGTTGCATCCAAAAAAAAAAAAAAAAAAGACTAATGGTTTTGATGATTAACCCATTTCAGTTATGGACTTGGTGGAGCTTCCATCCTCATCATCCTCCTCTCCTGTTTCTGTAAAGGGTAGGAAGCATGTTCCTTTTCCTGTGTTTGTTTGTATTTTGTTATCACTATTATTGTCATTATTGTCTTCTTTCGTTGCCTTCATTTGGATATGTTGTGAAGACTATATTTGGGGTATGCAGTTGCAATGGGGAAGAGGGAACACCAGACTTGGGAGAAGGGTGAATTCTTATTGTGAGTAGCAATTCATCTGCAATTCCCTCTGTCTTTTTTTCTTTTCTGTTCTCCTACCTTGAATGGAATTGTCTGTTTGAAGTAGATTACAACTCTTTGCCTGGAGTTAGAAGTTTTTTGGTGTTAATTGATTTCTATGGAGCAGTTGATTGCCTCTCTCTCTCTCTCTCTCTCTCTCTCTCTCTCTCTCTCTCTCTCTCTCTCTCTCTCTCTCTCTCTCTCTCTCTCTCTCTCTCTCTCTCTCTCCATACATGTCTTGAAGTTGAGTGCTCTAGATTTAAAATCATTTTCTTTGGTTTTGGGTTTCATCTCTGAGGAAAAGTCCATTGATGACTGGATTATATATATATTTTTTCACTTTTCTTGTCCTCCTTTTGGTGGATCCCGTTGTATCCCATTGTCCTTAGGATAAAATGCTCATCGAATTTTCTTGTATGTTGGTAACAGTTTCCGTTGCAGGGGGCATTGATGAAAATATTTATAATAAATATTATTACTGTTTGTTATTTGCTTTTGATGATTTGTCATTGGCTAAAAAAAAAGGGAAAACATTTTTTTGTTCCCGAAATTCCCTGTTTCATTGAAGGATAAAAACCTAGTAGTAGGAATTCCTCATGTGAAATTGAATTTTGTATAGACAAGTCTGAGTTGTTTTGCATAACTTACTATTTTACCAGAGGAAATCCACAACCTGGGACATGTTTAGCTCATTGTTGTGATATTTCCTTTCCACAAAACCTGGGAATCTACTGACCAAAAGTTTTTCTCTCTCATTTTGCATAGAATACAACCTTAATGTTTGGTGCTTGAAGTTTATTGGTGTTGATTTTCGTGGTCCAGCCCATTGATGACTCTTCGCGACAACCTGGTCATTACGCTACATGATGCAGAGGGGAATGAGATATCCCGAACAGGTTTAATTCCTGATTTGATTGTATGCTTGCTTTAGCTGACCCCCAGATAGATGAGATAAGATTTCGATGTTGATGGTGATGATTGTGTGATTGCTTTCTCTTGAATCCACTTACGTGGTTTTCACCCTCACATTGTTTTTATGGGGTTTTCCAGTTTCTTGTTGTTCAATGATATGGTTAGAGTTACTTAAAAGTAGCTTGTCTTGGTAGATGTCAAAACCATGTCTGTTGTTGAGAAGGGAGTTTGGGACGATTTGTTTCCACTCAAAGGTGGCTGTCAGGTACACATGAAGTTGCAGTTCATCCTCAGTGAAGAGGAGCATAAGCGGATTCAGTACCTGGTATGCTAATGTTTTTTAGTTTTGAATGCAAAATCCCTGAAGAAGGTTCTGCTTGTATTATTGAATTTGAACACAGTTTTCTTTTGATAGAGGGAATCTGTGGTGAAGAAAAAAGAAGAGCTGATCAAAAAGAGTCCCACGCATTCAGAAATTGCCTCTGATCCAGCTGTTAGTGGTAATGAGAAGACAACTCCGTAATCTAATAATAAATTTGAAGAACTTCTTATGAATTTCAGTCCATTTTGCAGTTCTGCCAGAAAGTGTTGTCCAAACAAAAGATGCAAATGTCTCCAAAGAATCCATCAAAGATTTTATTTTGAACCAAATGGTGCACCATGAGAATTCACAACCCAGACATGCACTTCAAGAGAGTCAATCAAATGAAACTACCTCAGTTAAGGATTCTATTTGATTGGCACCCTGATTTATATTGTTTAACAGAATGCATGTAATGGGTGTTTAGTGTAAGTTTAGTTTCTTTTTGTCCCTGTAAATTCATAAATACATTAAATTTTCAGATTAATTTGTACTACTATGACAATGAATTCATTATCTAAAGATTTATGTTTTTCTTCCTTCAGTCCAAGTACAGACGGTTTTGTTCCCTGGAGCAAACTTGTTTGTGAAGGAATTGAGTATTCATGTTTTTGCTAATGGTCCTTGTATATGTTTACAATGATGCAGATGGAAGGGGGGCTTTATCAACCACTGCTTTTTTCCAAGTTCAAAACAACACTGAGCACTATGTTCATAATCTGCTTCAAGAAAAATACAACAGTTCCAAAGAAACATTCAAGACTCAGTCACCTCCTGCTGCTATAGAGAGCCACATTAGCTCAAAGGAAGCTTTAGATCCTCAGTTACAATGTTCAGCTGAACATGATGGTGATACTCACCATTTGGCTTCTTTGTTAGGAGAAAACAAAACCCATATTTCTCAAACAGAGACTTCAGCTGAGAAAATGCCAAGCAATGTTAAGAAACTGATCACTACTTTTGAAAGTAGTCTATTTCGGGTATGATGTCTTATTGTTTGTGTGATAGTATCTCTTTTCATAGTGATGAATATTATGTTCTATGTCTTGATTAAGTTGCTCAAAACTTGAATAAGAACAGGGACCAAGACCCCGTGCTATCCACTTGACTAAATCCCACTCAAACATGATTGAGATAGAGAAGTCATTGAAGGGAACTCAGATTGATGAATATAGTGAGGGAAAAGGCAGATTTATAGAGCAGGACAAGGATGACACCGCAGCTTCTTTTTCTGTGGGGAGTCTCCAAGAGGTGAACTTCCAACAAAGTGCAAAGCGTATAAGAGCACTATATACAAAAAATCTAGTAGATAACATCCCTGGAAAACAAGATTTGTTAGTTTTTGATGTAAAGAAGGGTTCTAGTGCTGTGCCAAGAGTTAAAGAGAAGAAGTCATTTGAAGAGAAAATTGCGTACGTATCATGTCGAGAGGGAATGCAAGGGGAAATTAGCTACCCAGAGCAGTCAAACATGATAGATACAAGACACCATTCCGTCAAAGAAACAAACCCAAGTAGATCCAAAATAGTTGAGGTCCACGGAGATCCTAAAAGTGTCAAGAATGATAACTTTCATTCATCCCAAGAGAAACGCATTGAAGCAATGTGTAGAAAAGAAACTAGAAAAGAAAAGGTAGCTTTCTGGGAAAGTTTTGGTGAAGCAGCTGCAGTAGAGAAAGCAAGGCTTACAGGCCCCACAAACACAGACCTTCAGTTGGTTTTGTCCACAGCTAAACATGAGTCTGATTGTGATGTCTCTTTTGAAAAGTGTGGATGCAAAACTTGTAGAAAAGACTGTAAGAAGCCAATAGTTCATGGAGCTCCGAAAGAAAAACAGACAGCACCGATTTACAATAAAGCTGAACATTGTCTCCTTGCAAACCCGGCTAGCTGGATATTCCTAGATGAAACAAGACATTTGTGCATCACAACGGCAGGTAAAAAATTAAGAAACATGATTGGAGGCTTTGGTGTCTACGACAAAACACATCCAAGTGAGATGAACACGGAAAGATCAGTAGAGGTTTGTTTTTCTTAATCTCCCTTTGCAATAGGCCTATTATGTTTGTATGTGGGTCAGCTTTGCAAATAGGCAAAGCGTTTGCAAGATGTAAGTTAAGAGCTGTTCTCCTTTTTGTTGTGCAGAGTGAGGTTTGCAACTGCGCTCATGAAATTGATAAACATGATGAGACTTCTAGTGAGTTTGGAAACCCAAAATCTGAAAGCTCAATTGGTGTCACAAAAAATGGTGGAGAATTGATTGACCAGGTTAAGCACAATGATCCTTGCTGTCTTCTCATTGCGTTTCAAATCATTAATAGACGTTGCACATACAGTTTCCACAATATTAATTGTTCTATTGCATATGCATTATTGTTACAAGAACTGTAGTATCAGTCACTAATGCTAAGGAATATACATGATAAGAATAAAATATTTCCTAAATACCCTTCTTTGACATGAAAAGTAACCTGAACACCTTTTCCTATGTTTTTGAATGTGGTGTTTTCATTAAAAAAAAACTTTATATTAAATGAAAAGGTCCCATACTGCACGGTCAGCTCCGTAATTTATTTACGAAGATAACTAGTTATCATGAAGCTTTTTCTTCTAAAAGAAAAAGGCTAAACCCATCTAACTTTCTTAAATGACCAACAACTCCATTATAAAGTGCTTCATAACTTTTCTATGTAATCTAAACAACAGTATATGTTGAAAATGGTCTCCAAGCAAGATTTCCTCACTGCATATATAGGTGAACCTACTCTTTATAGGGTATCACGACAAGAAATCATCAGTGACATATGGCTACCAACTAATTTGTAATGCTGTGGCATGTGGAATTCTGAGCTCTTCTTGGAAGTTTCCTAGAGCTCCAGGTCTGTCAATGTATTTACTTGAAATACATTCTTACCATCTAAATTTGAATCTACTACTCGAAAGGCGAAACCTTCAAATTTTGGTAATGTTCTAAAATCTTTGAAACCTGTGTTAAAGAGACTTCACCCTACCATATATCCTCTCTAAAACATATTAATGTTCCATTCCCACCAAAAATCTGGAATTACCAACTAAAAGCCCTATAACTTACAAGGCATACATAATATTCTACAACATACTGCAAAAGTTTAACTAGAAAAATGCTTCAAAATGTTACAAATAAGATGGCATAACTTTACTTTTACCGATATCTAGTTCTTGTACTTGAGCATCTCTAATCTCTTCATGGTACTAACATGGCACCTTTTAGAATACCTTCATGCTGCTTTTACATGTAAAGTGCACAAGCACATAAGCTGATTCCTATTATTTCTGGCTGTTCTATGCTTGAATGAAATTCTTATTGCCTTTGCAACATCAGTTTAATGAGCTTTCAAGATTTGGCCTGAAATTGGCTGGTCAGCCAGTAGTGGTACACTTGAATTGCCCCTCATACACAGATTTTATCTTTTAAATGTTAGTGTTCTTGAACCCAGGTTTGTAAAATGATAACTACCTAACATGAATCCAGACAGCACCTTTCTGAAACAGAAGACATTAAAAGTATTTTAATACTACAATTTAACAACAAAGGAAAACAAATAGAAAAGGGTTCAGGCCTGCCAGATTACTCGCCAGGTGGACATACCTTCACTGCAAACAGACGGGGTCCGGGTTTTTTTCTTTTTAGAATAGTTTTGAGTTTAACAACACCACTATTGCATTGATAGAGTTGTACTATCTCGATAAAAATTATATGGAACACTGAATAATATCAAGCTTTTTTTCCCATAAGATATGCCTCTTGAAGGTTGAACAATTTAGCAATGATATGATGCTGCTCGCATCTGAAGTTTCATCCTATTCACCTGTTTACTGTTTAGTACTTCTAGCTCATAAGTGCCTATCATTTATGTCAAAGAAAATTGTTCTCTGATTCATGAATTGTTTCTCCTTCTATCAAAGATAGTTGTCTGTGCGGTTCAGTGCATCATGTCTACATGTTCCTCAATGTCATTATCGACTTCCATGCTTTTAGACTTCTTTTCCAACATCACATCTTCAGTTGCTTTTAATATGGTTTCCTTTTCTTTCTTTCTTTCTGTTTTTTGAAAGGTGGTTTCCTTTTCTTACATGATAGAATTGACGCATATGCGTGCAAATGTACCCTCTATTGGATTTTGAGTTCTCCTCTAGACAATGTATAAAATAGCATCTTCTGCACATTACAGGTGATAAGGATAGTGATTATAGTGGCGTGTGGAACTATTTTTTACAGCACTGGACAAAGAAAGACCAGGTCCATACAGAACTCCATTCCTGTTACTTTGACCTTTTTTTATCTAATGTTTTTCCAACCTTGGTTTGATTAAAGTGCACCGACTCCCAACTCCATTGCAATGTGAGCCAGTTAATAGGACTGGTAAAGTCCCCTAAGGCTTAGCAGCCTTGACCACTATGGGCCAGACCTGGTCCTATTTTGTATTATATCTATTTTATTTTATCTCGCCCTGCTTACTGGATCTGGGGTGTGCACTTGTATTTCAGGCCTTCTAGACAGACAGTCTGGGCCACACCTAGGTCCTAAAATTTTCCACATTAAGGCTAAGGATCGAAAAAAATCGATAAAATCTCTCTATATCTCGATTTGAAATCTAATATTAATAGATAAAATAATTTAGATATTAGACCTAGGGTGATCTTCCAGCTCCAACATGGGATAGGATCTATTGGGGTTGGATTACGTAAGATTGACTCATTCTTGGCCAAGCTCCTTTAGTGTTTGCCCAGGCCTGAGTTCAAGACCTGGTTGATCAATTTCTGCCGCTTGGGCAACAAGGATTGATATTGTTCTCTTGATCTGTCTACTGATGAAACTTTTTCTGTTTTCTCACCGGCAGGTAAACAGGTTGTCTGGTTGAAAGTGTAACTATGACTAGAAGAGACATGGTAGACCTCAATTCTCTGATTGGTCATTATAACCAAGTGGGGCTGGAAAGTTTGGCCCAGGCCCAATCCATTTCCAAAAATATATGCCCCCGTGTGTGAAACACATCAGGCTTCGCCAGGTCTTCATTCATGCATGGGCCCAGCCCACTCAACCATTTAGGCGGAAAATTAGGTCAGATGCAGCCCACAGACCCAAAAACACAATATGGAGCCAGGAAGGCTAGTCTTGGGCTGGGCCAGTCAATGATCTCAACCCTATTTATATTCCTAGTTTTTTTTTTCATTTTTTTTCTGGATAAAGGCCCTCCCCTTTCTATTTTTTTTATATGAGTTGGGTATGTAAAAGAGCCTCTTCAGCTTTTTAATGTATTTTATGAACGGCCTAAGCTGATTTCATTGAGACTGCTAAAAAATATGTAACTTCATAAACATGCAAATGGTAAATAAATGCCTATGTACTTTTTTTAAAATTGTTATTGCAGTTTGTTCTGCCATCTGTTTGCCTCTTTCTTCTCAATATTGTGTTTTCTATATGTGATTAATTTGACATTAAATATAGATGATCGTATGATGGGAGAGTTTTTTCTCGTTTTTTCAATGTGGGCAGATTTAGGATGTATTTAGCATCATGCCATTAAGACATTCTCATGTTATCATGAGATTCGGACAGCGAAAAACAAGTTTAAAACATATTTATTGTTAGAATAGAAAACTGAAGAGTAGAGGGAGGGAGAGAGAGAGAGCTCTTATTGATGAGATTTCTGTGTGTACATAATGGGGGGGAGGAGGATCTTATTTATAGAATAAGATTGCTTCCTCCCTAAGCAACCTAATAGGGAAATACTCTAACCCTAAGCAATCCCCTTATCTCATGTGGGTCCCAATGTGGGCATCCACCTATGATAATAACATCTTATAACACTCTCCCTTGGATGACCACCATTCAATGACAGTTGCCTCATTAAAACCTTGCAAAGGAAAAACCCAGTGGGATAAAAACCAAAGCGAAGGAAAAAGAGTGCAACATTGTACAGGATCATTGACTTGGTGTTGGACGTGCATAATGCTGCCTCGTTAAAACCTTAACTAGGAAAACCCAGTGGGACAAAAACTAGAGAAGGAAAAAGAGTACAGCGCACATATGTCCTGGGTAGCATACTTCAGGATACTACTCCCCCTGATGATAACATCTTTGTACATAATTAAGCATGTCAATCTCATATACAAATCTTTAGAATATTGTTTTGGACAAGAACTTCGTAAACTGATCAGCCAGGTTGTTGCTTGAACGAACTTGCTTGACTTCAATCTTGTTATTCTTTTGAAGCTCATGAGTGAAGAAGAACTTTGGTATAATGTGTTTCGTCTTGTCATCTTTAATGTATCATTCTTGAATCTGTTGAATACATGCCCCATTGTTTTTGCAAATAATGCTCGGAGTACCTGTACTAAGAGGTAATTGACAAGAACTACATCTATGCTGAGTTAAATATTTTTGCCATACACATTCCCCACTGGCTTAAAAATCTCAGCATGGTTAGAATAAGTAGCTATCAATAGTCAATTTAGTAGAATATCAAAAATAATGATATTGACATGAAGAAACATATAACATGTCTATGATCGATCCTTATGAGGATCAGGGATATATCCTGAATCTGTATATCCTACAAAATTTGGTTTCAGCCATAAAACAGACATAAATATCATAGCATTTGTTTAATACCAATCCAAAGCCTTGGTGCAGAACTATATATGGGAAGCATATTTATAAAGAATAAAAATCTCATTAGAACTTCTCTCGATCTGCGGGTCGAGATAAAATAGTCAATAGTTTTCTCGAGCTCTTCTGGAGTCTCGATTAGATTTATGTTATTTATGTAAATAACATAAACTTCTATTATTATAAATCCATTTAAGGATTGTATAAAGATAAATAGGCAAATGGGATTGTTTTCATACTCTTCCTTATATAAACATTTACTAAGACGATTGTACCATATTCTTCTGGAATATTCAGGCTGTACAATAAACGTCTTACTTATATTGAGTACGTACTCTCTGACTTTGCTTCAGGCAAAGCAAATCCTTCTGGGATTTTCATATATATAACTGTGTATGTTTTCAATCCCAAGTTTCTACAGGAAACCTTATATCACAAGTTTGCCTTTCGTTCATTTTCCTTACAAACACCCATTTGTAACCTGCAGGGTTAACATCATCTGGGGTTTGTACTATAGGTTCATATATACCACGTCTATTTAGAGATTGTAATTCCTTAATGGTATCTCTTTATTTTGGCCAATATGTTCTTTGTCGACATTCATTTATAGAACGTGGTTTAGTATCCCAATCATCATTCGCATTTTCCCTTGATATTTGAGTAGCTACCGCATATACAAATGCGTCATCGATGATAATTTCATTTCTATCACATCTCTCTCTTGAATAATTATAAAGTATAGAGATCTCTTTATTTATTGGTTACCAATTGCCTCTTCAGGGGCTTCCAGAGTCTCTTCTGGGACTCATGTCTCTTCCGGGATATTAATTTCTTCAGGAAATTTGGAGAGAGTGGATTTTATCATAAACTCTTCGGGAGTATACCTCTTCTGGAGTATGATTGGGATATGATTGCTCATTTCTCCTCTTCTGGGGAGCTGAGTCCTTGAAACCTATAAGTCTACCATGCTTCTGGCATGTGTAGATTCATTTGCTGCCATATTTGGACTTTGTTCTTCAGGAACATTAATTCGTACTTGTCCTACAGGGACATTAATTCGTGCTTGTGTGTTCATAGCCATACATGTGACCTAGTCACTTTTGCTGCATCATTAAAAGCATCAAGGAATTCGTTTGTAATTAAGTGCACAATTCTCCGTACTTCATTCTCACATTGTGAAGTACATAAATCTAGATGAGATTGAGTGGAAGTATTCTACATTAATTCTCGCCGTTCTTCAGGAACGGATTGTTCTTCAGGAACAAGGTGTTCTTCAGGAACTCTCTTATCTCCCCCTAACGGCGAGAAGACTGGCTCATCAAGATGACAATTAGCAAAAAACGAACAATGAATATATCTCCTGTCATTGGGTCTAGATATCCATTAATTAGGGTGAAGTATAACTAACATAGAGTTTACGTTTTGAGTTCATGCAGGTCACACCTACGCTATCAAGTATTATAAAATTATAAAAAAAAATATGCCCAAGGAAGTGTACCCTAAGTGTAATAATTTGTGCTAATAGGCAGGATTTAATGAGTTCACTAATGTCACACTATACCCTTTTTGAAAAGGATGGTCAATAGATGGTACTCTAAGGAGTACGTAACAGAAGTATCAATAATTTACCAGAGCATAGGACCCCTAGAATAACAAGCTTCTGGCTTAACTTTGTCGTTTTGCTCATAATCGAATATGATTCGATTTTTAAAGATTGTCTTGTAATATAGCCTTGAAAAATAAGGAGAATGCACATAGCTTTTCTAGTATCAGCTTCTGGCTGTCAATACTAGTAATGATGTACAAATACCATTATGTAGACTCTTCCGGAGCATTCAAGTGTGTAACGCTCCGACCCGAGTTGATCCGGATTAGTGCGTATTGCGTGTGTTTTTATCGCTAAGAGTGTTTTGGCTTTTGTTTTATGTAGTTTTGAGCCTTAGAGAGAGTGTTTGGGGTGAGTTTGACTTGGTCTAAGTAGATCGAGCCCTTTTTCGTAAATTTGGCCTTTGATTGACCTTGTCAGTTTCGCGTCGTTTTGACGTCAGCGCGTGTATTTCGTCGAGCTTGTCGATTGTCGTAACTGTCTTGGATCCGAATGAGTTCGTTTGCTTTTGTTGGACCGTCATTTGACTCAAACTGATATTTGTATAAGCTATGTGGCCTTAAATGTAATTTGGACTCAAATTATGTATAAATATCCCACCTACCCTTTGTTTCTCTCGATCGTCTCTCAGCTCACTCTCTCTCTCACGCTCCAGCTCGTCTCTCTCTCGTCAGCTCTCTTTCTCTCCTTCTCCTTCTCTGTTCGATTGCTTGTGGGAGGAAGAAAAGAGCAAGTTGTGTGTGTTTTCCCGGTGGACTGAGCCAATCAGCGTGTGGATTTCGTCCGTGAGGCAAGTATAAGCTCAAGTTGTATAAACACCAATTGATATGGCTTTGATTGTTGTGTTTTGATTCTTCATTGTGTTTCTCAGTATTAGACAGCCCCATTCAGTTCATTTCACTGTTATGTTTCGGTTTCCAGCCATTTCGCACACTTTCTGTATGTCTGTGATGATTTCAGGAAAATGAGCCCGTGCACTCACGGCTAAGCCGTGAAATGTGCTACGGCTAAGCCGTAAAATGGCTTACGGCTAAGCCGAGACCCAACCGTAACCCAAACCGTAGAACAGTACAGACTGTTAGCTGAAAATAACTGGATGTTGGCAATTTGACATTCTTCTACGGCCCAGCCTGACCTAAGCCGTACATTGTCTTACGGCTAAGCCGTGGACCAGGATACGGCTGAGCCGTAGAGCAAATTACGGTTAAGCCGTAAATCCGAAGGGATATTTGGGGAACCTCAGCTCAGCCGCAGTGCATAGTACGGCTAAGCCGTAAGATGCCTCGGCTAAGCCGTAAGGTTACCTACGGCTGCACCGTGAGACCCTGAGAATTGAATGAAAAGGGACTAGGTTTAAGTAAAAGACCGTATATGACTTTCATGTTAGAATGTAGTTAACCTGGACATGCCCAATGGAATGTTGAGTGACATGAATGATCTCATGGGCTGTGAATCATTCATGCTTGTTATCCAGTTGTTTAGCACCTTCCCATGGGTGTTGGTTTAAGGGACTTCGGTGCACACTCCAGACACTGCAACACTAGACAATGGTGCATCGGACAACTTAAAACTACATCAACATGCACGGTTAGAAGCACTGGATAATTAGTGTAGGATTGGCTTGTAATTGACCTTGATTCGTATGAGCATTCTGATTTGTACAGCATATTGATTTCGGTTATGCCCTCTTATGTGTTCTGCGCTGGACCTCTCGATTCTGTGGGAAATGCAGCAACCCCAGAGCGAAGCCCGGGCGGAACCATTCTATTATTGTGTATTGTGTTTACCGTTGCTCCACTGGAGTATCAGTATCAGTCTCAGTATCAGTATCAGTATCAGTATCAGTATCAGTATCAGTATCAGTTTATGTATATTCAGTATCTGTATTGCATTTCGTATCCGTATCAGTATCCGTATTATGCATTCAGTATTTGCATTCAGTATCAGTTTATGTGATGCACTTCCTATTGTTCGTTCAGTATGATAAGTGACATGATAAGTGATAAGTGATAAGTGATAAGTGATAAGTGATCGAGGTGCATCATCCGCTTGATTGTGATTGGTATTGGCACTACTGAGCCTCAGCCTTAGGATACCCGACGGGGTTAACTTTGGTTTAGTTATGTGTTTGCCTCTGCAGAGTGTTTCCGTCCTGGGACTCCGGACCCCGGGAACTAGAGACCCACGCGTGCCCTGGCCCGGTCGCTGGTGTTCTCATTCCGTCCGCTCTCGTAAGGGAGAAAATGGCCAATGTAGTAGCCACTTTGAATGTTATCTGTTTATGATTCTTACAGCATGCTTATTCATTTGCATATTTGCTTCGTATACGAACATGATTTCTATAGATCCTGCATCATGACTATTGCTCACTTTAGATGCAATTCGTGTTATCGTCTTGTTGCTTATACTTTGCTAAGTCGTTGTACTTATTAGTTGTCTTTGTGTGTTGCAGGCTCAGATCCCTCTTCCGATCCTGCGTCGGTTGACCCGACTGCAGGGGAGGCTCGCGAGGCCCCCTCCGGCCTAGAGGAGTGGACTTGATCCATCCTCCAGAGTACGGTTTGCATCATTTTGTTTTCCCCATTCTTTGTGTTGGAGTCTCTTGAGGGGATTTTTCTGTACTTGTAAAGTGGGCATTGAGTGATACCTGTATTTTGATTTTTGGATTGTTGTAAGCCCGCTTTATTTGTCATACGTTCCTGTAATTGTTATTGTTATCAGTTCATGATAGCTTGTAATCTCCTATTGTCTTTTGGTATTTGTGGTATGCCTTGATACGTACAGCTTCCGCGTTCAGTTGTTTGCACGTGTGAATGATCCCTTGTGTGTGTATGCCTGGACGGGGTCTAGGTGTGCATGCACGGGAGTACGTGTGTCATTGGTTAGACTTTCTCTGACCCCCGGTCCCTGGGCTCGGGTTGTGACAAAGTGTTTGTACGGATACAGCTATGATCGATGCCGTGTACGAATGAAACACTAATTCAGAGAAAAACTTCTGGTTTTTTCGATGTAGTGTGTTTTGTTACACTGTCTACCGGACAGATATTATCCTCAGTTTCAGGCATTCCATGAGCCATAGAGCAAGTAATAATAAACTCACATAACTAGGTAATCGCATTGCAAAAGTAAAAGTAAAAACAACTAAACAATTCAGCATTCAAAGCAAATATAACATAATATACGGGGGATTAAAAATAAGTCCTAGCATTCAACAAAATATCTAAGAACTGAACTCAAGGTTCAAACTCATAAGTAGTTGTAGGTCTTCCAGACCATGCTTGGTGGTTCGCTCAATTTCCAAACAAAATGCCTTTTCAATCACCTCTCCTGTGGTGGTTTATTTCATCTCTACGGGAGAACATATTATATCTACCTCTTCTGGAGGGATTTTAATTGACTAATCTGGCATTTATTTCAAGCATTGGGTGTATGACCATCTGCTGGTGATCATCCCTGTCTAATGGGGATATAATGGCGCGGAAAATAAGAGCGTATGCCATATCCTTCAGGGATATTTTATTTCCGACTTTGATAGTATCACCAAGCTTTTTAGAGTGTGTTAAGATCGATTTACTAATAACAATCAAACAAAAATAGAACTTCGGGTTCTCAACATCCGATGACAAAATATAATGAAGAATTGGCCAATCAGAAAGTTAGAACTTCGGGTTCTTAACTGATGAATCAGAACTTCTAGTTCTGTCAATACTTCAGGCTAGTGATAGAACTTCAGGTTCTTAGAACTACTAGTTCTATCAAAGCATCAGGTTTGAATCACAACTGCTAGTTCTATCAAAACTTCAGGTTTGAATCACAACTTCTGGTTCTATCAAAACTTCAGGTTTGATTTCATGGCCGTTGTATCGATCTACACTACTTTGAATCTTTAAAAATCAAAGCTCCAAGTTTGATTATGAATATGAATCTTCGGGTTCATATTCCAAATCTTAGAACTTCTGGTTCTAGATAATGTATGGATCTTCGGGTCCACGTTATTCATTGGATATAGAACTTCAGGTTCTATTATTTGTAACTACTGCTTCTGGCAATAATAAATTCATCAAAACTAAAGTTTCAGATAATCATTAGTGATAGTTATACAGAAGTAATTATATCAAGCATGCAGTATAATGTTATAGAATATAAAAATAAATGTGTCTGAGAAATAGAAATAAAAGTTAGAACTTCAGGTTCTTAACATCCAATCAAAGATAATAATAAAAATGTGATGAAGAATTTAGAAATTGAAGTTTAGAACATTGGGTTCTCAACTTAAGAATCAGAACTTCTGGTTCTAAATAGTTCATGGATCTTTCAGTACGAGTTAGAACTTCAGGTTCTAGATTAGGATAATTCATGGATCTTCAGGTCCGAGTTAGAACTTCAGATTCTAAATTAGAATAACATACAGAACTGCAGGTTCAGATTATTTATTCGATATAGAACTTCTAGTTCTAAGTATTAGATGAAACTTTGAGTACGTATTGTAGATCTGAAAACTTCTGGTTTCAGAGTAAAATAACCAATTGATCTTCTGGTCCGAATTTGAAAGAACTTCTGGTTCATAGATTAAAAAAATTTACGGAACTTCGAGTCCAAATTATTGATTCCATATAGAACTTCTGGTTCTAAATATCGTATGGAACTTCGGGTTCTAATTTCTTGCATAGAACTTCTGGTTCTATTTATGATCCATGGTTTTCAATTTTATCATGATCTCCTTTTGATAAGAAATCACAATTCATCACTCGAATTAAAATGATAAATACTTATAGATCTAAAAGGAATAAAGTTAAATGCAGATTATCAAACGAATAAATGGTCAAAAAATAAGGAGAAATTACTTAACCTTTACATTGTCCTTCTTTTGGTGGGAATGTGTAGATCTACTCATGAGCTTTCCGTAGGCACAAACGGATCATTGATGGAACTCTGGACGATGAAGATATCAAAGAATAAAAATTCTGCCTTTAATTTGGTCAAACTGGCTTTGACCGGACGCATATCCTGACATCATTGCTTACACTAACGAATGAACATACTGCTGACATCATCGAGACTCTTGCTGGATTAGCTCTGAACATGAGTTCAGGTCATCTTGACCCGACCCGAACCTAACTTGAGGAAACCCAGGCCCATATCCTTTTTTCTTATCCGATTCTGGCACTGCAACTAGAAAATTGATGAAAGGAAAACTATTCCCTCTCTTTCTGATCTGACGCACGGGAATGGTGGAGAAACAGTGACAGTGACCGGTGCTAACGGCGGGCGATCCTTTCCATCGACGGTGAAATAGCGGCGACGCGAGGCGGCGGCAACGCCTGGAGAGCGTCGATGGTTCCAGCATCGATAGTCTTCTCTGCAAAACGCAGAGTCCTTCTTAAGCTAGATCCCCCCCTTCTCACAGGGATCACCGAGAGCTTGGCCAGAATGATGGTGCCGCGTATCGCGGTGGCCACGTCCTTGCTGCACTTAACACCGAGGCCGACATGGCCGTTGTCGTCGCCGACGACGACGAAGGCCTTGAAGCTGGTGCGCTGCTCGGCATGCGTCTGCTTCTGCACGGGCATGATCTTCATGACCTCGTCCTTGACCTGAGGGCCAAGCAGGGTCTCAACGATCTGGTGCTCTTTGAGGTGTGGAGGTAGATCTGCTCCAGGTTGCGGATCTTGCCCTCCTTCACCAGGCGGCCGAGCTTCGTCACCGGGACCCACTTCTCCTCCTCCTCACGACGGCCTCTGCAGCGCCGGCCCCCACCACAGCCCCAGCAGCGGTCTTCGCGGCCGAAGCCAGGGCCGAATCCACCTCGATCTCCACCTCTCTCTGTCATTGCGCGAGGGTGATGATTAGGGTTTTGGGGAAATGGGAGAGAGAGTCGACTGCAACAACCGGTCAATGCGAGGGGCCGTAGAGGTCGCAAGGAGCCCAGATGGCGTCGAGAGGGCAGGGTCGGCCCGAGTCGAGGCGCAGCCATGGCTTGCCGCTCCCGCTCCAATGCAGGAGACTGATTTCACGTTATCCCCGCCGAGACCGTGCTGGTTCCACCTGTGCTCGATGGGCGCCACGTGTCCATCGAAGACCAGGGGGAACGGTGGCAACGAACCGAGCTCGTAAATCCGATTGCTCTTCTGGATCTCCATCCACTGCTCGATCCGTTTCATGTATCCGAATTGCCGCCACTTCACCAGATCTATCACCATCACGCCGGTGTTGAAGTAGCAGGGCCTTCGGCCGGAGAAGGTCCCGGAGAACCGATCGTCCGCCCGTGAAGTACTTGGTGAAGTTCGTGTGGCAGTACCCGTGAAGTACTTGGTGAAGAGGAGATGGGAAAAAAGGGGAAGAAGAAGAAGAAGAAGAGAGCCTCGCGCTGATAACGTGTTAGAATAGAAAAACTGAAGAGTAGAGGGAGGGAGAGAGAGAGCTCTTATTGATGAGATTTCTGTGTGTACATAATGGGGGGGAGGAGGATCTTATTTATAGAATAAGATTGCTTCCTCCCTAAGCAACCTAATAGGGAAAGACTCTAACCCTAAGTAATCCCCTTATCTCATGTGGGTCCCAATGTGGGCATCCACCTATGATAATAACATCTTATAACATTTATTAAATCATTGTTCCGAGTCTTGATTTTGCTTAAAGGAATCTTAAAATATTAACTTGTTGGCATAAGAAAGTTGAAACGGCTCACAATATCAAAGTGGGTCACATGGTCATACTTATTTCTTACCTTTTAAGGAAGCTCATTTAAAATGCCCAAAATCCTTCCATGCATCTTAAAAGTTGGTCCTATGTTCACAAATTTAAAGAAGATGGCTCCACTTTTTACTTTGTGGGTCAAAGGTCACATTCACAAAAGGTGGGTTTTATTTTTTATTAAAAAGGTGGGCTCATATTAAAATTATTATAATGGTAAGGCTACATTTTAAATCTTATGAATGTGGATCTCATGTTCTAATTTCTAGAAATTGGCACCATACTATAATTTTTAAGGTGGGTCTCGTGTCCAAAATCATAAAGAATATAGCTCCACTTTGTAATTTTTAAAGATGGGTAACATGGTTAAAAGGTAGGTACCATGTTGTAATTTCTACAAATGGGTATATGTACGACAATAATAAAGTGTTACAAATAATAAAAGGTGGACTCCACATTATAAATCCTATAATGTCCTTGCTTTCATTGGTTCGAACAAAACTTTTATCATATAACCAAACGAGTTTCGTATATCACATTCTTGGGAGAGTTAATATAATGTTACCAAAAAGCTCTGCACTAGGGGTGTAAATTGGGTCGGGCCGCCTAAGCCTGATACGACCCTGCACACCGGTCAACGTGTCTTGCCTCAGACCAACACATTGATCAGAATTGACCAACCTAATCCTACATGACACAGCCAAGGGGTGGGCCATGCTGGGCTAGGATCATGTCATGTTGGGCCAAGGTGGCGCCTCGGCAACAATATAGCACAACACACGGGCCGGCCGGGTCCATGCCCAATAGTAAGAAAACAACCCCCACACCGCCCAAATGGTCAAAAAACGGCTAGAGGTGTTTTGATAGTTTTACCGTCTCCAACAACCAGAAAATTGGTAGGTTTATAACCACATATGCTTCCCTCATTTTTCATCACTCGTCTATTCTCTCTCTCTCTCTCTCTCTCTCTCTCTCTCTCTCTCTAGCTTTCTAATCTTTCTTTAAGTTTTTTTAGTCACCAAAAACTCTCTTTTAAGCTCTTAAAAGATAAGAAATCCATAAAGTTCATCTCAATTTATATAAATTTTTTATAAAAAAATTAAAATAAAAAAATATTAAGAGGGCATAGCCAGCCCATGGGTAGCACGGGCAAGCACGGCACACTAGAAGTCATGTCATGGGTTGTGCTGGGCCAACTTGTAGCTAGCCTAGAATGGCTGGGCTGGCCAACCAATGCCAACACGGCCCCATTCTACACCACTATCCTGCACAGTATAATTCCAAACGAATTTACTCTTAGCACAATCTAATTTGAGCATAGGAGAACAGCGCGAGAATAATGCCAATTTACTATTGTATATCGACTTATGACTTCCCAGTCTTGTTGCAACAGTCTGAGTGCGATATTTTTGTTGAACTGAGATTTTGAGAGGAAAACCCATGAAAAGGCCCGCACACATCACCATGAGGCAACTTACACATTATCCACATGTATGGCACGCTGCGCCATAGGGATTCTCTTTAGAGGATCCGCACTCGTTTTTTTTTTTTTGGGGGAAACAGTACTTTCTTTGTAACACAGGTAATGACTGTTCGCAGAGTTGTTGGTGCCCGCCTTATTATTCAAACTCTTCTCGTTATTCTTCTCTTTCTAAGCGGGCCCATAATTTCTTATACCATATTTGTTCTCTTAGCTGCCAAGGTCCCACAAACGTTATATTCCAATCTGCATAGTTACTGGGCTACTTGTGTGAAAAGGGACGGAGTTCGACATTTGAAATTCAAGTGAAACCTGCCCAAGTTGATATGCTTTTAGATATTCAAAGTCCATTTTGACATGAAAAGGTGTAACTTCATTGTTTGAAAAACTTGATTTTTATGGATCATAATATCCATAATGGTCAAGGGCTGATGTAAATGGCCAATATAACCATCCAAATGTATATATCTTCATTATTCATCTAGGGTTGTAATCGGGTTGGGCTTGGGTTATATTGGCGTTGGGGACCCAAATGATTCCAAATTCATGGCTGAAAACTCAAATCTAAACAATACTATGTTTAGGACTTTATGGTTGATGACCCACACCCAAAAACTAGTATAAGTTAAATATATTTATAAATATATTAAAATTATAGATATATATAATAGATAGAGAAATGTTCACATACATTCATCCCTCGCAATACAATGAGGACACTTACATAATTAAAAATATTTATATGCAGAAGAGAGAAAGTCATGTATATTCATATGCAAAAGAAAGTCACATAAATATTTTCCTCACCTTATAACGAAGGATGGATGCGTATGACTATTCTTCATATACCCATGCAAGTGGGGGCAACCTAGCCTTGGGGCAAGGGCAAACTCCCATTATGGGGCGGTCGCCTAGAATCTAGAAATCTGCAGAGTCCAATTGGTCCCTGCCGGCCCTACCCCACACGTCTGAATGGTTGCCCAGATGCTGAAGATTACCTCCACATGTAGCCTACCTTTCCATCTTGCCATCCTGTCATGAAATAATGTTTTTGTGTTGGTGTTAGAATGAGATGCTACGGGTGTTCAGATTAGAATTTGCTTGGCAGATTGAGATTAGATAGCTAAAGAGTGAGAAGAAATCAGGGGTTTGGCGTGAGTTAGGGGGTCAGTTTTCTCTTAGTTTAAAAAAGATGTCAAAATCATTTTTTCAAAAAGTGTTGTGGGTTGACTGTGCACTGATGATACATACGTGCACACATGGTGTGGCATTATTCCCCGACCCACGGTCACAGTATTACAGGCACGACAGATGACCTATATGCTTTGTGCCTTTAGTATAAATTGTATTAATAGAAATTAAAGGGGTTCTTTTGTAAAATTTGTGGTGAGTTGTGCTATGTTGTCTTAATTTTTTTATACTTCAATTTATGTAGTTTGTAAATATCCTTGTCAGGGCATTGCTGACCGAGCTTCTGTAGACTAATGTCGATTCTTGTTGACGATCCTTGTCCACCCCAATTAAACAAAAATCCTGGATCCGTCACTATATGGGAGGACAACCTCTATGATCAATCAATGTCCCTCAAGCACATTATTATAAACCCTTCCCTATTAATTGCCACTGGCAAAAATTTAATACTCTTGCAAATTTTATAAAGCTCTCTGTTAACGAAAAAAGATGTTTTGTTTTGGTTAAAAAAGTTAACTAAAAAGTTAAAATTCATTTGGCTTGTTCTTATTGGCTATTAAGGAGGGAACATCTTTGAGGCCCTCAAAATAGTACTTCACATGATCAACTCATTACCAAATTTTTGTACATACGAATATCTTAGAGAGACATTACAAACCCCATGCCTAATGTTATGATACTAGCAAGTTGGACCAAACTTAGAAACGGCCGACTCATTCCTAACAATTAAATGATGGTGTCACATAAAAAAAGAGGAGAGCAATCTTATCCAGCCGTCAGTATGGAACTGAGGAAAGCTAATTTGATTAGTTGATTTTTTAGAATGGTAATATAATAAAGAATGAACTAAATCATTAGAAAAGGTCTTTCAAAAGGGAAAAAGTGACAACTGAGAAATCTATAGATTACAGTTGTTTATGCTCATTTATGCATGACATGTGTAAATAAAGTGTGAAAGTGGTGTATAAAGGGGATCATATTCAACCCTAAAATTACAAGCATGAAGAGGTGGTAAAACACTGCACACCTGTCCTTTGAAACAACCCGACTATAATAGGCCAATGGTTCAAATTCCATCAACCATGTTTTTGGTTTTTTGGAAATCCTATGGGCCCAAATTTCACTATTTGAATGGTTAAATCTTGCTTTTAAAAATAAAACCCTTAAGTTATTTAGTTTTACATCCCAAGTCTTTATAAATTCTAAGAAATATGTGAAACATGCTCAAAAATTTTCAAGCCATATAGCTGTTTTTTTGTACTTTTGTAGTTTCCTAATTCATGATTTGAAGTATTTATTAATTTCATACGTATGATAGATAACAAGATATTAAATCTTCATAGATTTTCAGAAGCATTTGAAATAAACACACGTCTAAAACTGGTCAATATTTTCATTTATTGAGCAAAAATGTTTTGGCCCCACAACCTTTTTGATAGACCATGTTGAGAGGGGCTGACTTGGGAGTTTTTCATAGGGGGGTAATTATGTAAAAAAGTAAAACTTTTAGAGGGGCCATATGTAAAATTTTTATATAGTTCTCTACATACTTAAGGGGTTTTATGAAATCCCACCCCCCAACCCTAAAAAAACTGCCTGTGGATGTTCTCGAAGTGAATATTTTGTCGTGGATGTTTTGGAGGTGAATAGTTTGCTCCAAACAATATGGTAACATGTTTGACATACATATAATTTATGGTATTAAGAATGAAAACTTTACATTTGTAAACTCATGAACCTTTATGGATGGTCAACATGAATTCTCAACATTACATTGTGCCACTATACAATATGTGTACAAGTTTGGATGCAGAGAAAATGAAAACAAAAGGAGAAAATTTAGCTCTACTGAAATACATTTTCTTCTACTTAAATCTACTTTAAGAGAGGAAATAATTCTCTTCTTACTTCCCTTTATAGGAAGTCTATGAACGATGTTTTTGTCTAATGAAATTTAAATTTTACTGGTAATAAAAACTGTCATTTAACTGTCATGACGTTCTCTGCAGCATATCTCCAGGTTATCGGAATTTCCTTCTTTAATAATTTCTCTTCATCTATTGTGCCCTTTTTATCTCAAAAAAGTTGTACAAAAATTATTATCACATGTCTATAATATTGCAAATATTTTCTACCTTTTTCACATGAGGACAAGTTGTCAATGTGTTAGTCTGACCCCCAATTGAGGTTATGTTTGCTTCAATTTTTAAGTTGCTCATATCACAAGCTCTCCCTTGAACGTATGTCTATCCCTGCTACTTTCACTTAGAAATTTCTAAGATGTTGGGTTGCTTTGTGTGTATATGCACGGACTTAAGTCAATAGTTATATTTACATATATATATATATATATGACTTGAAACACATAGCCTAAAGGTTGCAACGGTGAGCATCTTTCATTATGCCATAGGCCTTTTGTCGTACATTGATCAATAATTAATCAAGTCTTATTATATATTAATCTCAAGGCCCCTTAGGTGCACACCATAATTGGATAGGAATCGACGTCTCCTCAAACGCACTCAATGGCTATCTGACATTTTGACTACAACTCTAATAGAAATGAAATTTGAATCACTTTCTAATGTGATATGGTGGTCCTATGATAAATCGAGAAAAAATTGGAACATGAGCCAACATCATAGGGTCAATCCTCTTGCAACATATAACGTTGAGGATTTTAAACGAAAAAACCCCTTAGTTGGGACTTATACTGAAAATGATCTTATAGTTCTTAACGCACATGAAAGCTCCTTTGGATCAATTTTGGTGAACAGTCTTTTTTTTTTTAAATAACTAATGCGTTGCTCCCCTTTATATTTTAAACGTACACTCTCTATATCACAACTCTTCACATACCCATCTATTATTGTTGTCCACAAAACCACATTCCTCTTCCAAAAGCCATCAAAGATTTTCTAGGCGGTACCCATATGAAGATTTGAGGAGTATAACTCAATGAGCGCACTTCATGCAAAAACATTATTAGAAAATTTAAATTTGACAGCATAGGCATGGATGAAATGACTAAGCTCAACAAACAAGGGAGGAGGAGAGTACAAGCTTTGATTAAAGGGTGAAATGTGTATTTATTGGCAGAAAGTCCCCATTCTAACATAACAAACATAATATAAGATGGCAGGAATTGGGTTATTTGTTTGGACACATCCCTTAATCATGGTGTTATACATGAAAGTGTTGTGTCTTGTGATATTTGTTCAGAGATAAGGTTATTATCTTAGAGATAGGATTGATTAGTTAGTGATTTGTTAGAGAGTTTAGCTTAGTTGAGATTTTAAATAATGTTGTTGGTGTTGGTTATATAAATGAGAGGTTTTCCTCTCAAGACCATTATGGTGGAAATTATGGAATATATGGTTTATTAGAATTCTAAATGGTATCGGAGCTGAGGCCTAGTGATGATGTTGCGATCAAGCTGGGTACGATCTTTTTCCGCAATTATCACTGTCAATTTTTCTATTTCAATTAAAAAAAATTAGAATCCTCTCATACCCACAAGCATAACCTTACGATCTTCCTATCTTATTCAAATTCAAATCTCCATCTCCATCACATTTCACAATCAAAGCTTCTGGAAGAGATCGCACCAGATTTAATCTAGTGGACTACCATCACCGACAGACTCCATCGGAGCGAGCTACGATAGTGATGGATCCGTGGACGAACAATGATCCTTGCGAAGATATGATCGAATACATGATTTATATATATATATATTTTTTTTCTTTTGTTTAAAATCAAAAGGTTTTATTTTTAATGTCAACAATCACAAATCTTTTTCATAAAAGGGTCATTGATTAAGGGGGGATGTTAAAGATAAAGTTATTATCTTAGGGCCTATTTATTATCTTAAGGCATGTTTGTTCATGATGGGGCAAAACAAAGGAGGGGTGAAATCCCCTGCAACAGTTGGATTTTCTACTTTGATAGGTGTTTGGGGAGTTTCCAAATATTGGGTAAGGTAAGCCTATCTACCTAGCCGGCAATTACTTTTATTTGACTTTATTCTCCTCAAGTTATCCCACTCAACTTGAATAACTCCGTTTACTCCTCCCACCATCTAACGTATTCGACTTTTTGTTATTATATACGAAATGGTCCTCCACCATCCAGCATCTTCATCTTTTTGTTATTATATATAAAGCGGTAGTCATCAAGAGTGAGAGTTTGAAGTCTTAAGAAGAAGAGCAGCAGAGTGAGGAGCAACGCCCAAGACAAGTCTAAACGCCAAGCTTCACCAAATCAAGTGAGTTTAATTTTTTTCTTTCTTCAAACGCCTTCTCTTCTAAAATATCATGGATGAAGAAAAAAATAATGATGCTTAAAACTATTCTTATCCTATCAAATGGTTGAATTCATATGAAAAGGGGACCTTGGCTCAATCAAATACAGCAACCAATCAATATCTAAACAAGAAAGGAAAAGAATGAATTTTGCCATTCTATGCGGAATGATACAGCGTGATTCTCTATCAAATTGAATGGCAAATTGATGATGTCTCTGCCTCCTCCATTCTCAGCAGCCCTTGGATAATTAATGAATACATGGTGTGGCCAAGATTTCCAAAAGAAACCTCGAATTTTTTTTTTGTGCTAATTCTCATAAAGGGAAAATCAAATAAATAATTTGAACGACTATGATTGATGTCACAACCCGAGCCCAGAAATCGGGGGTTAAAGAAGACCTAACTAATGACACACATACCCCCGTGCACGTACACCTAGACCTCGTCCAAGTGTACCCACACAAAGAATCAATCACATGTACAAGCAAGTGTACGCGGAAGCTGTAAGTATCATGGCATACCACAAAGATAACACAAGAGCAATAAAATAACGATGATTACAAAAGATTAGACTGATTACAACAATGTACAACAAAATAGAGGGACTAGTCCACGAAATCAAAATACATGGATAAACCAAAACCCAAAATACAAACCACAGAAAAATCCTCCAGATAAGCTAAGACATAAATGGAGGGGAAACAAAATGATGCAAACCGCTCTCAGAAAAATGGATCAAGTCCACTCCTATAGGCCGGAAGGGGCCTCACAGGTCTCTCCTGGAGTCGGGTCGACCGACGCAGGACCGGGAGAGGGATTTGAGTCTGCAACACCAAGAACAACTCATAAGTACAACGACTTAGCAAAATATAAGCCACAAGAAGATAACACGAATTGTGTCTATCAATGAGCAAAAATAGTAATATGCAAAGATCCAGAGTGATCATATCCGTATACTAGGCAAATCGTGCATATGAAAAAGTATGCTATCAGAATCATACACAGATAAACTATCAAAGTGGCTACTACATTTGCCATATTCTTCCTTTGAAAGCAAACAATATGAGAACACCATCGACCGGGCCAAGGTACGAATGGGTCTCCAATTCCCGGGGTCCGAAATCCCAGGACACGAGCACTCTGTACAAGCAATCACACACACTAGGCCAAAAGGAAACCCCATCGGGTATTCTAAGGCTGAGGCTAAGTAGTGCCATATATAGACAATCTCAATCAAATCATATGATGCACATCAATCAATATCACATACAAATCTCGTATCACAATCTATCACAATAAACGAAACAATAGTAGGTGCATCACATACGGATACGCAATACGAATAACAGTACGAATAACGAATGCGAATAAGCACTGACGAATGGATACAAATAACAAATTATCACTAAGGCAATAACTAAGTACTCCACATGAGCAATAACAAATACACAGTAGTGGATTGTTCCTGCCCGGGCTTCGTTCTGGGGATGCTGCTAGATTTTCCACATATTCGAGAGGTCCAGTGCGGAACACATAAGATGGCAAAACCAAAATCAATATGCAGTGCAATTCAGATTTACCTTGAGGAATCAAGGTTGTTTACTAGCCAATCCTAACCTAGTTGTTCAGTGCTTCTAACCGTGCATGCTGATGTAGTTTTAATGTAATCGATACACAGTTGTTCCACCAAGGAGTGTTGCATCTTATGACGAAAGTGTACCAAAGTCCCTTAAACCAATACCAATGGGAATGTGCTAAACAACTGGATAACCCACATGAATGAGATGCAGCCCTCGAGATCATTCATGACATGCTTACATTCCATTGGGCGTGTTAGGGTTGTTTACATTCTAGCATGAGGGCCATATCAGGTCTCTTCCTTAAACCTAATCTTTTTATTCATTTCTCAGGGTGGTACGGTTTAACTGTAGGTGAACATACGGCTTAGCCGTAGGTATCTTACGGCGTAGCCGTAATATGCACTGCGGTGGAGCCGAGGTTCCCCAAACTATTCATTTGCATTTACGGCTCAACTGTAATTTGTTCTACAACATAGCCGTATCTTGTTCTACGGCTTAGCCGTAGCACAATAGACGGCTTAGATCTGGCTGGGCCGTAGAAGAGCAGTAGATTTACCAACTCTCAGTTATTTCAGATGTCACCCTGTATTGATCTATGGCTAAGGTCACGGCTGGGTCATGGCGTAGCCGTAAGACATTTCACGGCTCAGCCGTACACAATTCACGGTTTAGCCGTGAATGCGCTGGGTCGATTCTTCTGAAATAGTTACAGAACTACAGAACTGTCTAATTCTCAACTAAATTAAGCAAATAAGAACAAAACTTACTCAATAGGGCTGTACATCAATGATCCATGCAAGAAGAGTAAAATACACACAATCAAAGCATTACCAATACGTGTTCAGTCTAATGCTTTTGTAATCCATTATATCTTTTGGTATGTTGTGGTATGCCTTGATACGTATAGCTTCCGCGTACATTTGTTTGCACGTGTGAATGATCCTTTGTGTGTGTATGCTTGGACGGGGTCTAGGTGTACATGCACGGGAGTACGTGTGTCATTGGTTAGACTTTCTCTGACCCCCGGTCCCTGGGCTCGGGTTGTGACATACTTACCTCAAACCGAAATCAAACACACACTAGTCGTTGTCTTGGGCTCAATCCGCTGTCCAAACACAAGTCTACTCATCAGATTCTCATCAAACGCTCGAGAACTCAAAGGCATGTTGAATACATGCACCAAACTGACAGATGAGGAAAACAAACAGGAAAAACACAATGAAACACAAGATATACCATTGAAGTCACACGAAGATAGCGATGCACTGCTCCCTTTCTCACTTAAACAAGGCAGAAATGAAAGAAAGAGAAAGAGAGACGAACGAGAGAGAGAAGAGAACAGGAGAGAAAGCTCGTTGAAGAAAAGAGAGGCTGTAGGTGAGATATTTATAAGATAAATGAGTCAAATTTGCAAACAAGTCCACGAGTTGACTCTATTTACAGTTCGAGTCAATTAACGATCCAACGAGAGCAAATGACGTCATTTGGATCCAAAACAATTACAAAGATTGACAAGCTCAATGAAACACACGCGTTGACATCAAGATAATGCAAAACTGACAATATCCGACAAAAGCAAAAATTACGAAAAAGGGCTCAAACCTACCTAAACCAAGTCAAACTCAACCAAACTACCTATCCATTGCTCAAGACCAAAGAAAAGCAAAACCAAAACACACTTAACAGCAATAACGCAATTAATTAACCACTAATTCGGATTAAGTTGGGTCGGAGTGTTACAATTGATTATGAAAGGAGACAAGTGGGACTTATATGGCACAGGGCCTGAGTCACTGGGAATACCCGCGACAAATGTGAGAATCATGTGCAAGAATCCGAATGGGATTTTGAATTGTCAAGTGTTCATGTATGAAGCAGTGGTCCATAACAAAACTAAAATAAATATGACTAAATTTTAGCAATTGATAACTAGGAAAGAATATTTGCTTATATTGACCCTTCATACATGTGATTCTGGTATTCAGGAAGCTTTATTCAGATATAACTTGACCACTTGCATCGGTCATTATGAAACATATATTGTGGAGAAAAAAAATCAAGTACAAAAGATCAATCTTGTCTTATATTCACTCTCCCAAGTGCAAGGGCTAATAAGGACACAATGACAATAAAACTAAAAAATGAATGATTTGGACGTATAGCAAGTGGTAGCCTCATAGGTTTCCAGACTCTCTTTACTTTCTTTTTACTGGATCAGAGCACTAACTAGTGAGTGGTGTAACAAGAAAGACGCCCAGGGTTGTCTGATCGCGCTTAAAAATGTAAGCGTGGAAATGAATTACGGAATCAAGGTCCGACATTCACGCACTTTAAGCGTTAAGAAGAATGGGAAAATAATTACAGTTCATCATTAATTTCCCTTTTGTTTACATGGGTTCAAATGCCCTGACCGCGGGGATGCAGGTTGTTTACATACATTTTGAAAGTTTACAACTCCATTCTCATGACTTTGGAGTGGTGGACAACCATCAAGAAGATCACATTTTATCATGGAATCAATTGAAACCGCTGTAACTCATCATTCGTGCTTACGGACTACATTTTTGTTTCAAGTCCGAAATGGGCAAATTTGAAGCCGGAGTTGTGTCATTTGAACCTATCATTTTCAAGGAACAAAATGAGGCCTAGAGAGGCTTCTTTCATAACTCTTGTAATGGCTAAGAAGCCCTACGAATGAGAGAAACAGAGGTGACAATGTCATCCTCTCAAAAATTGGCGTCGTACGAACATGGTATGGACTTTGGCCATTTCCCTTCCTTCTCTCCTTCTGAATTTTCTTGCTCACCTTTAAAACTAAGAAAAGAAGGTGGGAATGGTCGTGGAAGAGCTGCTGGAGCTTGCTTCTTGTTGCCTTAGGTGGTGACTTTCTTCAATTTCTTCACTTTTCTTCCTTATGTGTGTGTCTGTTGTTTCTTCCAAATTTCCTATTTTTATAGACTTCCAATCAGTTTTGTGCAGTTTTGGGGAGTTAATAGCAGTTGTGGGGAGTTGGATTTCGAAGAGGAGTGGAGGGAAACCACCCAAAATCGTGGGAAACCTCCTTTGAAGGTCCGTGACCGCAGACTGGGCCACGGACGAGGCCCAATTTCAGGTTTTTCGCGTATGTGGCCCATTTTCATCTGTTTTGGGCTCAAACGAAGTCCGATTGCCACCAAACTTGGAGGGATGCTTCTTAACACTATTTTATACATGTCATAAAAATTTAAGCCCATTTTGACTTCAGGAAGTTGGTCAAATTTTTCATTAATTGGGCCCTAGTCACGGACAAGGCCCACTTTTGGAACATTGCATATGCGGTCTATTTTCCATTGTTTGAGGCCCGAATGATGTCCAATCATCACGAAACTTGGAGAGATGTTGCTTGACACCATCTTAGGTGTTTCATAGAAATTTCAGCTCTGTTTGACCACCTGAACTTGGTCAACTCCTTTTGTTTGTGGGCTCCGGTCACTCCCAAGGCCCATTTTTGGAATGTTGCATATGTGGCTTGTTTCCGCCTGTTCAGGGCCCAAACGGTGTCCAATCCCCACAAAACTTGGAGGGATGCTTCTTGACACTATTTTGAGTGTGTCACAGAAGTTTCAGCTCTGTTTGACCACCTCAACTTGGTCAACTCCTTTTGTTTGTGGGCCCCGGTCACTCCCAAGGCCCATTCTTGGAATTTTGCATATGTGGCTTGTTTCCGCCTGTTCGGGGCCCAAACGGTGTCCAATCGCCACGAAACTTGGAGGGATGCTTCTTGACACTATTTTGAATGTGTCACAGAAGTTTCAGCTCTGTTTGACCACCCGAACTTGGTCAACTCCTTTTGTTTGTGGGCCCCGGTCACTCCCAAGGCCCATTTTTGGAATGTTGCATATGTGGCTTGTTTCCGCCTGTTCGGGGCCCAAACGGTGTCTAATCGCCACGAAACTTGGAGGGATGCTTCTTGACACTATTTTGAGTGTGTCACAGAGGTTTCAGCTCTGTTTGACCATCTGAACATGGTCAACTCCCCAGTTGACTTTTTTATGACAGTGGACCCTTGTTTCAGCTGTTTGAAGCCCAAATGACTCCGGTTTGATTTGAAACTTGGAGGGACTGACGTCAAGAACATCTTGGAGTATTCATCCAAATTTCATGCAGTTTGGATTTGAGAAAGTAGGATTTCGAACAGTAACCTATTCATTGCATGCGTTAGGTCACTATTCACTCCACATTGAGGCAGTTAGCCTGTTTTCTATCCGAACAGCCTCCCCTTGACTTGAAACTTTGGGAAAATAACTTGGGGCATTCTTTGAGCATTTGTTCCAAATTTTATCTGCTTTGGCCTTCTGGAAGTAAGATCTTAGCCGATGACCCCCAAGTTCGGGATTACTGTCCTCTAAGCTGACATGTAATGAAATTTAGGCCAAACAGAGTCTTTTCATCTTGAAAATTTGCAAAGTATCTTCTGAGCATGACTGAAGCTTCGCGTCTAAATTTCATTAATTTTGGACATCAGGAAGCAGGACTTTGGTCAGTGACCCCCTGGCTTGGGGGGGAACTGACTTCAAGCTGACATGCTTGTGGCTTTTGAGTTTGATGATGTCGGTTCAACCCGAAATTTGAACTTCCTCTAAGAGTTCCAGCTACTTTGATCTTCATGGAATGCCGGTTCTCACAGTAATTCCCCAGGATCTGCAAATAACCTCTGTAGCCTAAATTAAGCTGAGATGAGGTGTCTTCACTGCAGTATTTGCAATTTTTTTATAGGTCAACAGGTTGGATTCTTAGGGTACTGCCCTGTCGGTATGCCACTGATCCATCAGTGCATTAGCCATATAATTAGTAAATCTAATCATTCTCTAAGATGGCAGTATCCAGTTGATTGTGATTTTATTTTATCGAAAATTTAAGATTGACAATAAAAAAATCCATTTTAGAATAAATAATGTTATAAATAAATATTGTTGAATAAATAAAGCTAAATTAGAAGATTTTGTATAATAATAATGTTGGTATCAATCATCGGACTTTATTGTTGCTAAGGATAAGAGTGGAATCCTTCATGGCCAGTGTTGAGACATTGGATTTGATAGTCTCAATACACTCCTATTAGGGTCATATTTCTGTAATATATTAATATGCGAATATCTTTTTTTTTTTTTTTTTTGTATTGGTGTTGATATGGATGAAAAATAGGGAGATTATGAACATCTATAATTTTAAAAATATATATTTTTTCTTACTATTTTTCATCTAAATCTTAAAAAACTAGAAATACCCTACGAGTTGTGATTTTAGTCACTATTCAATTCGATTTAATTGAGGCACATGGTTTTTTCCTAGTTTTTTAATCAATGTTTTTTTTAACAATTATATGGTCAATTAACACACTATAAGTTTTTGGATAATATCTTAGATTGATGATCAAAACTCTCATAAAGATGAAGAAGAAAAGGAACATGAGGAGCAATGTGGGAACGGTATCGTGCTTGCAATTTGTACTACTGCTATAGAATACTGGCATCTCTAGATGTCAGATGTAATTACATATATTGACATCTAATGCATTCAAATCAAGGAAAATGAATAGAGATAGAGAACCAACTCAATATTTATTGACCCTTATAAGTGGGTGAGACAATGAATGTATAAGTCAAGGTTTAACATTACAACTTTTGAAATATTGTGTAGCATTATGCGCAATCAAGGGCTATTACATGACACTAGTAATATAAGAGTGGAAGAGCAAGTTGCTACATTTTTTCACACTATTGCATAGAATGTTAAAAGCAGAACAGATAGTGTGCGATTTTTTAGATTAGGTAAGACCATCAGCCGTTATTTCCATAAAGTATTACAAGCTCTTAATGCTTTGGCTCCTGAGATCATCAAACAAGCTGGAATTAATTCACCTGGAGGGCCATTTATATTTGAGGTATAAATTTTTTTCACATTCAAATGCTTAGTCCCACAAATAGATGCAGTCATACACTTTAATTGAACTTATTTGAATAGGGCTGTGTACGAGCTATACATGGAACTCATATTCCAGGTGAATTAGAGGACATTACCACAGTGCACAAGGATGTAGCAATTCTGATCTTGGTTCATAACGACAATAGGGATTTCATTATTGGATGTTTGAAAAGGATGCGAGAGGAGCTTCATCAGTGATTCTCAATTATCCCAATTAGCACATGAGATGCTAATATGAGGTTTCTTTGAATAATTATAGTAATAACTCTTCTACATATTGTGACTTTGCACATGAATTTTTCATTCTTTAATATGTTTTTTAAATTTAGGATGGTAGTTTATGGTGTGAGACGTTTGCATCTCTAATTACTTTGGACAAAATAATCTGGCTGGCTTAAAAGGGCCTTATTGTTGTGGTGATCTTTTTAGTGACTAGTTCTTGATAGTTGTAAAAATTATTATAAAGCCACAAGTTTAGTCTCACTATTTGTAACACTCAGCTCCCAATTAAGCATGTTTAGTGATTAATTAAGTTCTTAACTACTTACTATTGAATTAGCCTAACTAATGATGTTTAACATGTCATTAGGATGGATTTAACTTGTTTTGTCTTAGTGGGTCATGCTTAAGCCATGGATAGGTAGTTAGGTCGAGTTTAACCTTGATTGGGTTGATACTAGCCCTTTTCGTAATTTTAGACTTTATAAGTTTATGTCACTCATGCATCATACTGACATCATCACATGTGTTTCATCAAACTCGTTAATTTTCGTACTTGACTCAAATACATTTGACTTTATTTCCATTAGTTGGAACCTCGATTGACTTAAACCGGAATTTCCTCAAAAACTATGGCTTTTCTTGTAAACTTGAAGTTCTATATATATGTTAAATGGGTTTCAGTGCTCATTTCGTTTCTCTTTAACATTTTTTTCTCCTTCCATTTGTTTTCTTCTTTTGCATCAAAGAGAGGCAAAGAGGTCTTGCATGTGGGATTTCAAGAACCCAATCCATCATTCTAGCTTTCTTCATTCATTTGAATTGAAAATAGTGGTCTAAGGTAAGATCTTTACTCATTATAGCTTCCCTGAGTCAAGAGGACTCTCATTTTTAGCATGCGCTCATTTCCCTTCTCATTTCTTTACATGCATGCTATTTTAGGGTTTAGTGCAGTACGCTTCTCCTTAAGTTGAGTCAAGAGAAGGATTAGTTAGTTGAAAAGCTTAATCTAAAGCAAGTATAAGCAAATTTTAGTTGAATGCATGTTGGTATATCATGATTCTTGTAAATCTATTGGTTTTTATTATTTTTTTGCAGCCCTTAATTGTACATTTATTCTACTGAATTGGAATAATCATTTAAAGTTGCAAATTCTGAAACGAACTGAACTCTGTTTCAGGAAATCTGAAGCTTACGGTTAAGCCATAGGAGGGTGATGGCTCAATAACCAGAGAGATGATATTTCCAGTTTTCTTTTAGGGTTAAGCCACGGCTAAGCCATAAGATGTGCTACGACTAAGCCGTAGCCAAGCTGTGACCCAGCCGTAGATCAAATATGACTAAGCCGTTGAATCGAATACAATTAAACCGAAATTGTGGAGGGAAAATTTGGTAACTACGGTTAAGTTGTAGTGTAATTTATAACTAAACCGTAAGATGCCCACATCTAAGCCATAGGTCACCCACGATTGAGCCGTAAAAAAGCATTGGAACATAGGATAGAGTAGGAATTGCACAAGATCGTGTAGAGTCTTAGCTTTTGGATCCCTTTATCTTGTTAACTGTCCTAATGGAGTAATTAAATACCATAATAAAAAGCCTTGAGGGCTAAGATTCTTCATGAGGCGTCGTCCATTTGTTAAGCACCTTCCCATGGGTGTTGGTTTGAGGGACTTCGATACATATTCATGAAACAATGTAACACCGAAAGAAAGACAACTGTGTATTAGATAACTTAAAACTACATCATCATGCATAGTTAGAAACGATGGATTACTAAATTAGGGTTGGTAAATAGAACTACCATGATTCCATTTAATTTGAACTGCATAACATATTAGATTACCATTATTGACTTAAGTTATTCCAATATTGATTATGAGTTGAAATGATCATGTACCAATTGATTCTATTTGAATTGTTTCTTAATAGTAGTTTTGTATTAACATCGACTTTGAATTGCGTATGAACAAAATTATTTGAATGAATTCAACGTATATTTTCTTGTCTTGTGTAGTTCTCAATGAATGAATTGCACACATTACTCAAAGTTCAAGTGAATGAATCGAATTGGTCTGGCTATACTCATCACCAGCCTTATGATACCCTACGAGATTGACTTTGGTGTAATAACGAACGATGGTCCTGCAGTGTGCTTTGGAGCTTCTGAACTCCGTACATGAAAAGACCCATTCATACCTTTGCTCTGTCAATGATATTCTTAACGTAAAGATCCCTACAGAGAGGATTTGGCAAATGTAGTAGTCACATCATAAATTATTTCTGTTAATTGATTATCATGGCACGATTATTTAATTGCACAACATGCTTAGTATACTAAATTGACATCTATAATCACATGTTAATGATTCTTGTAGATACAATGCGTATTATATTAATTATGTTTATACTTTGTTAAATAGTTTTATTCACTAGTTGTTTGTGGTGTTACAGGCCTCGATTCAAATTCCGATCTTAAGAAGATCGAGAAGAATTCCAAGAAGGCCTTTGAGAACCCCGTCGGCCTAGATAAGTGGACGGTAGATTATTTTTTATCGATCCACCCACGGAGAGCATCAAGGAGCAAGTTTAGGCCTCATTTTGAGATGTAATTGCATGTAGGGCTTCATGACTTGCATCAGTTTTATTTTGATATGCATGGATCATGACCTCTTATATTTTGAAACTATATAACTCCTCCTTTTTGTTCAGAAATTTTCTTCCATTTTGTAAAGACATGTTTCATTATAACTCTTATATACATAAACGTATTTTAGCCCGATGCTATGATAACTTCATGATTGATATTGACAGCTTCCGCATATTGAATGCTTGGACAGATATTCACAAATAGCATCTCAAACGTATAAGTAGGGTTACTATCTCTTATATAATTCCTCTTAGACTCAAGTCTAGTATGAATTACACAGGAGTACGTATGTCACTTTTTAGGTTTTAATCTTAATACCTGTATTCTTGGGCTCGGGTTATAATACTATTTGAGTATTCTATTGTTGTGCATGGTAAAATTTTTTAATACTATTTGGTAATAACTTGAGTTGGATGAAGTGAATTTAATCAATCAACTTAAAACCACAAATGCACAGTTATCTTATTGAGATAATGGCAAATACAGGTTGATCCCACAGAGAGCACTTTTGAACTTTTTAATCAAAAATCTGAATTTTTCTCAAAAGGAAAACAATAATAAAAGAAACGTGTGGTGTGCAAATCAGAAACTAAATAAATTAATAACAATGACAAAAAAACAAATTAGGGCAGCCAGAATCTACTAAATTATTCAAAAATTTAATTTATGAAATTAATTTACCCTTTTTGTCCCAATTATTATTCAAATCATAAACAAATCAATGTTTCTGATCCGGATGATTTGACTATTGTAAAAACTAATTTTTAATTAAGAAAAACAAGATCAACACTCAAGACCTCTTTCACCTCATAAAAGAATAAAGATCCTAAGCATCACCTATTAAAATAAGTATAGATTATCAAAAATAACCAAAGATCTAAGCATAATCTATCAAAGTAAGTATAAATGATCAAAATTTATTCATTAAAAGCATAAATCAAAAGTTTGCCTTTAGCATGAACACAGATCTATTTTTATCTTTTAAAAGCATATTAACAAGAGACAATCAGAAAAAAGTAAAATAACAAATATAAACTAAAACATTAAAATACTTATTTTCATTTTTTGCTCCAATCAGAAACTCACCCCACCATTGTAAAGAATCTCAAAGATTATTTTATTGATATTTTCTTCTTATATGATGGTCTCTCAGATTTCTCTCTTCTAGATCCTAATTTCTACAACAAGGCTCCAGAATACCTTTAAAATAAAATTAGAACTTAATGGAGGGGAGACGTGAAGAAGAGAGGGAGAAAGAGATCTAAAATTTTCAAATCTAGCTAGAAACGAGGCGGAGCCTCCCATGGTGGCCTCCTTTTATAATTTTCTAACTCCTCAGGTTCATTGAATCTGAACCTTTTTTTGATGGATTGCAAGATAAGATCTGGTGCACGTTGATTGGGTTTATCTCCTGAGATGAGAGAGATCTTAGAGATAAGATGAGGTAAGAGCTTTTGATCTTCTTATCTAACCTTCATATGAGGTCCACAAATAGATGTGCATTAGTTATACTTCAATGGTGTAGATACAATTGCAATCCCATTCAAAAATATACATTAAAATTTTCAGGCTCAGAACTTTCTCTTTTTAACTCTGACTTGTATAATCTTGGGTCCATGAACATTTACTTTGGAAGAACTTTCCAATGATGGGTCATTTGCATCGATCCGACATACAGATTGAGAGTTATGATCATTTTATGATAAGCTATCTTGAGAAAAACGGGATTAAATTTTGAATTCTAATTTGTAATAGACTCTATTTGTTAACTAAGTTAGAAGAATATTCCATAATACAATAGGATCTTCTGGTGGGATTCACAAGCAGATGAACTTTAAGTGTGTGAATTTTCAAGCAGTGGGACCTAAATCATCCCAGGTGCTGTGGGTCTTACAAATTTCATTTTCTGCACATTCTAATTAAACCTAACAAATATTGAAGGGCCCACATTGAAACGAGACCCATCTGGATAGAGTTTTACTCCAATTGGGACTCTTTGGAGAAAAATTGTAAACATTCTTAATTAATGCATAAAATGTGCAAAAATTATGCAAATTCCAATTTCTAAGTGAAAATGCATGAAATGATGAAATTGAATGAACAATAATGCATTTAACCTAATTAAGTTCCTAATCCAATTTAAAATGATGCCTAAATGATGCAAATTCATGAACTTAACATTAGACAAAATCAAATTTGCCTTATATGAATCTTTTACGATAGTGGAAAGCATGTGTTCGGTTCATAATCCATGGGCCAAGAAAAATATAAGGAAAGTTTGTTAACTCATTTTCTACGAATAATAAGCTATTTCAAATAACACTTTTCATCTAATATTTATTTAGTTCATTTTTTTATGAGTTGAAATTATATAAAAAAAAGTCCTAGTTAAGATATGTCATTTTTTCAGTGGGATCCACAAACATGAGAGTTTTCATTTTTTTAATTTAAAAAATTACAAATAATCTTACGATTAAAATTGTATTGTATCAGGATGGGCCTTATACATGGTGTCCACATATGTTAATTAGGAACATTCATCTTGTTGGTCACAACCCCATTATTGGTCCCACCATGATTTACTAATTGTGGGGACCATGGGATGGCAACTTCCATCATCCTTGATAGAGGGAGGGGCCTTTTTTAGAAATTTTTAAATGAAATAAAGTACTATGAAATTTTATAATTTGACAGTAGATGGTTAAAAAAACTTAAAAACAGCATTTTTTTTACTTTACTTTATACTATTTAAACACATAAAGCGTAAATCCATTTTACTTTGCCCCCATCATTCAAATGTAATAAACTAATTAGTCACTTATTTACTTCAACCACTGCTCTTTAACTTTATTTGCATTTAAAATTTCACTCCTCTTCAACTCCTCTCATGCAAACAAACATGCCCTTAAAGATAAGGTTATTTTCTTAGAGATAGAATTGAGTAGATAATGATTTGTTAGAGAATGTGATTGAATAGTTAGTGATTTGTCAGAGAGTTTAGCTTAGTTGAATTTTTGAACAATGTTATTGGTATTGGATTTATAAATAAGAAGTTTTCCTCTCAAGACCATTTTGGTGGTAATTATGTAATACATGGTTTATTAGATTTCTATAATATTATATGAGATCGAGGGCACATAGGCGAAGGGGGTAGCATCACTTAAAATTGTAGTGGTGAAGACGAGAAAGATGAGGAAGAAAGAACAAAAGGAAAATTTTAGTTTTTTAGAATCTTCTAAATGAATGACACTAGCGTTGCTCGTCACTCATAAAAAAACGGAAATTTGGTTGAAGCCCTTTCTTATTGGGTTTTCAAAACCTTGAATCATTTTCTTCTTCCTTTAATCTATCAATTAGAGAAGCTTTGATTATTAAAAAAAAATATCCACATTACTCAGATCTTATTCTCTCTTCCTCTAATCTATCAGTTGGAGCAGAGGGCCACTTGCAGAACCCATCTCCATTGGAAACAAAGAGAACAAGATGGGTCCATTAAGTTGTTAAGTACAAACAATGCTACTATCTTGTAAGGTTATTGTCTCTTTATGTATGGATGAGCAAAATAATGAAATCATGGTTACATAGCTTCGTTATATTGCAAGACTATCTTGTAAGGTTATGGCCTCTTTATTTTTAGTAGAGCTTCTCTTCCTGCATGCAATCTTGTTTTGAAACCTTGTGTGACTTATAGTTATCTATTGACATTAGAGGAATGAGGGAGGAAGCCAACTTAAGATGACTTGAAATTATGAAAGGGATGAGAAGGAATAAGAGAAAAAAAGACGGAAAAAATATAAAAAAGCTAGAGAGCGAAGCTAGCATTGCTTACAAGTGACAGCAACGCTCTACATTTTTTTTTTACAGTAGAAAGAATCTTATGATCCAAGATCTGGTGTGATCAGAGTTACATGATCCTTTTCAATGTGGGTAACATCTACGGAGTTTTTTCCGTGTTAAATCCTTTACAAAGTTTTAACTAGTTAGTTTTACTAAAAAAATAAAAATAAAAATAACGAGGTAGATTTTAAGCTCTAAGTTGTACATGAGAGAGCTATTCATCATGCACCAGTGGTGAGCCGGTTGGATGTTGCACGTGTGCCACGTATGCAGGCAGTGGGAACGTGCGTGGCCCTAAAACAAAAAGCCGTTTCTATAAAGAATCAAAAGTGGGCTGGAGAATTAACCTAATCACGAAAATGCCACCCAGCCCATTGACAGCCCAGATTTCTTCCAAGGTGGGATCGTTTACGTCCACGTCAGCAAAGTACTAAGTAGATGTCCGTGGCACTACACAAGTGCCATTGCCACACGTGTTGGCAACTTTTTTTTATTTTTTTGAGATCAGGATAGTCCAATTTGTGGGCCACACATTGATCATAAATGAAATGAAAACAGGACGCAAACAAAATTTTATATACGATGCTACCCAATTACCCAATCACTAGATTTTCTACTCACCGGGTCCCTAACTATGATGTGGTAAACACACATTAATCTAATGTACTAAAAAAATTGCAACCAAAGTACTATTACATCTATATTATTAGTAATACAATTCACTTTGGAGCGAGTGGCGCAGCATGGATTTTCTCCCCACATCTTATATTTGAAATCGACATATCTTTGTTTGTGTTCATTTTGTACGGTTTTAATGTATTTCACTTTAAAAAATTAATCCTTTTAAATCAAAGATCTTTGATACCTAATTTGACAAAATAATAATAAAAACACTCAAAAAATGCGCTCGTAAGTTGGTGAGTTTTTTCAATCATGTACTTCACCTTGTTTATGAATATAATAATTGCTAATAGTATTCATTAGTAAATAAAATATATAATATTTTTAATTTAAGGAGTATAGGATACTTTTTTTAAAATATATATGTATATATATACATCTTGTGTCAAAAGTAAATTAAGTTTGGCTTGCACCATAGAAAAGGGCTCATGTGCTTATATGACAGTCAAAATCAGATAATGGGAAATTATAATTTACTCAAATTTTATAAAACAAGGCTAAAATAATGAAAATGACTTCATCTCTTATGTTTGATTTAAGACATTTTATTGCTTACATTACATATGGATAATGGATTTTTTATTTTATTGTGGTGAAAGCAAATAAAGAAGGAACCTCCTGTCCCAACCCGTAGCTCATTTGATTGAAAACTGGTCATACAAGTAAGAATGTAGCACAAAAATAAAAAAAAGAATAAATTTATGATCCAAATTATTTTCATAGCAATTATATAAGAGAAACCAAGATAAAACAACTTTTTAATCCAAAAAACATCATTTGATCACAAACAAGGATAGACACAAAGATTGAAAAGCTATTTTAAAGAAGAAATGACTCCTAATTAGCCCAAAATGTAAGATTTTATGCATCCATTAAGCTACTATTTTTACCAAATCAATTGGTAATAGTAGAGGCGCAACTCAATATTTAAAGGCATTTGACATCGAATCCACAAGGTTGTAGAGAATAGCATTGTGTCACGTTTTTGCCTAATACAAAATACAAACTTATGTAAAATATTAAACACCTCACCTTCTTATGTCATTCTAATTTCATATTTAAAAATGATTTATTACTCAAGCGTTAACGAGTTGTAATTTTCACTTATCGATTCTCATATTCCAACTTTGGATATGCCATCCTTCACCAAAGTACTAAAAAGAGCCGATATTCTTATCTATCAATCTAGGGTTTCAGCTTTGGATATGCTTTCTTTTCTTTTCTTTTTTATGCAAATATGGCTTATTATTATTATTATTATTATTATTATTTCCATTCCCTTGGCTGGGGCGAAGAAACAAAAACAAAAACATAAAAAAAAAACAGTTTGGGTTTGTATTAATTTATTTTAAAAAAAATGCAGACGGAGAGGAAGAGAGAGAGAGAGAGAGAGAGAGAGGGTAGGTTAGCCTTGCAAATATCTCATGTGAAGTAGGGCAAAACAGAGAGAAAGAAAAAGGCAATCTCATGTCATGTCGATGTATATGTAAGGTGCCCGAACAGCTATTAAGCCCCCAAAGCCTAAACCTTCTATTTCCCTCTCTCTGCTTCAAACCCTCATTTCTCTTACTCCTTTCCCTTTCTAGGGTTTTCTTCTTTCTCCTTCCCTCTCTTAGAGTTGCCACCACAGACCCAAACCCCTCCACCGCCTCACACCATGAGCAACACCAACAAGCAGTCCTCCGAGATCGACATGTCCGACCTCGGCTCTGCCCTTCCCGCCGCCACCGCCGGTAGCTATCCACCCTCTCTCCATACGCACATGCTTTCTTACGTTTCTATGTTTGTCTGAGAATCCCCTATTTCTGTGGCAGCTCTCAGCGCGGAGGATCGAGCAGGCCTCGTTAATGCCCTGAAGGTGATTTGTGATTTCTCTCTCTCTCTCTCTCTCTCTCTCTCTCTCTCTCTGAGATTAGGGATCGGATTTGATTCTAGGGTTTTGGTTTTTTGTATGATGATGATGTTGATGATGATGATGATGATGTTGTTGATTTGTTCTGCTTTTGATTGATTGGTTTTTGGATTTGGATTTGGATTTGGATTTGATGCAGAACAAGTTGCAGAGTCTGGCCGGACAGCATTCGGATCTTCTCGAGACTCTCTCTCCCAACGTCAGGAAGCGCGTCGAGGTCCTTCGCCAGATCCAGGTCTGTTTCTAGTGTTTTTGTTTGATTGTGTTCTTCTTATATGTCTGATGTTTCAACTCCCTGTGATGTCTTTTAAGTTATGGTCTTGAAGCAAAAATGGAAAAGTTAGGTTTTGGATTTTGTTATGTTCTTGTTCGAATCATGATCTCTCTCTCTCTGGTTTTTGTGTGATTGACATGAACTTCTGGAACGATAGGTGATGGATTGTAACTCGTGGAATATGGTTTTGGAGGATTGTGATTTGTCATCTCTGTGATGTGTTTTGGGGAAATGACATGGGATGTGGGATCAATGTTGTTTGTGCTGTTGATTAGTTGAGTGTTGTTTTGGCCATGGTTGAGAATGAGCTGACATGAAGACATTCTTGGGGTTGGTCTCATGTTAGCTTATTATCATTTCTCAAGGGATATTAGACATTTTATTTACTTTGACACAAACCTTCATTGTTAGCGTTTGGAGTGATAGCGGAGAAGCTTTGAGTTGACTTTCCATATTGATCAGTGTCAGGTGAGTCAACTTAGTTAGTTGGATTATAATAGAGGTGCTTGTTTTAGTATTCAATAAGTGTACTGTTGGTTATGGCCGGCCAAGAATGATGATGAGTAATGAAAAGAAGGGAGCCCCACCACAGATATTTGTTGTTTAGTTGCTAGTTTATTTATCCTCAATGCTAAAGTATGCTGATCATAGTCGGTGCCTGGGAAGTCTCATTGGAATTTTTTAACTGAATAGGCTTATGCTTTGAGATGTTTGATGGGCGTGTGTTATATATTCTAAGCGAAGGGGAAATGAATCATATTGAAATTTGGTGTTGATGTTTACACCCAGCCACAGAACCACTTTAGATTTCAATTCAGATTTTTTAGGTGCAAATAGGTGCATACCATATTGAAAAAAGAAGCAGCAGCATTGGAAGTTAGAAACAAGGAAATGCGATGTCGCAGAACTTGTGATATTATGCAGAAAATTTTGCATTGCTGTAATATTAGAATATCTGTCATTAATATAGATTTTTATAAAATCATACAAATAACATTGGTGGAAGATGAAGAGAGCCTGAAGCACAGTTGGAAGGTGCTCATTATCACAACCACTAGGTTGTGGGTTTGACTCATGTTGCTGTTCAAAATACATATGTATTTATATCATGCCTTGCAGTTCACAATTTATGATTTTTTTACCCTCTAATGATTTTATGATTAAATCAGATTTTTTAGAGCATTGCGGTTGTGGGTGCCATATAGGTATTCTATGTTATACTAAACCTACCTTGGTTTCTGTATTTGCAGAGTCAACATGATGAGCTGGAGGCAAAGTTCTTCGAGGAGAGAGCAGCACTTGAAGCCAAGTACCAGAAACTGTATGAGCCATTGTATTCTAAGGTATTGCATTTATTACTTGGTGAGAATGGAATGCCATTGTATTCTGAGGTACTGCATTTATTACTTGGTGAGGATGGAGTCCTGGAGATGGCTTTGTAAACATGTCACTGGTGCCTTTTTTTTTTAAATCAATTTCGATATTTCAATGCTCGTTGTTATATGTATGAATAATTATTGTTCTTATTTTTGGAGTGTTCTCCTAACTATCTAGCCTCGGAAGCAAACTTTATCCATATTAGCATTTTTGTACGAGATTCCCCTAAATGATTTTTGCCACGTCTATGCTACAATTGGTATTGCTGGCTTGCTGCAATATACTGACTTGCAAGCTTCTCAGCTATATCTATTTTGATCAGTAACTAAATTTATATATTTTAAAACTAAGAAAGGATAATGAGGAGGGAGGCGATTAAAAAAATAAGAAAAACCGCTGTGTATATTAAAATATCATTGCACAGCTTTATTTGTCATTTACTTGAGCATATGGTACAAGATATTTGTCAACTATATATTATAGAAATTTTCTAGAAGCTTTCTCTGAAAAACACTCTTGTTCAGAAATTTAATTAGTAGCTCTCTTTGAAAATGTGCAGAGATATGAGATAGTAAATGGCGTTGTGGAAGTTGAAGGTGTTACAAATGAAGCTGTAGAGGAGACTGCCACAGAGGATAAAGCAACAGAAGGTGTTCTTTTAACAAATGTCTAGTCTTTGTCCATTGATTGTATCTTTGTATTTAGAAGCTTACTATGTTTTTCTCTTTTAGAGAAGGGAGTGCCTGATTTCTGGCTCACTGCAATGAAAACCAATGAAGTCCTAGCTGACGAGGTAACTGCTCAAAATGTCATTGATTTAAGTTGCATCTCTTCTTAAGTATCCTGTTCTAATTATTTTTTCCTTTCCTGGAGTTCAGATTTCTGAGCGTGATGAAGGTGCTCTCAAGTATCTCAAAGATATCAAGTGGTGCAGAATCAATGATCCTAAGGGTTTCAAGCTTGAATTCTTCTTTGATCCAAACCCGTATTTCAAGAACTCTGTTCTAACAAAGATATATCACATGATTGATGATGATGAACCTATTCTAGAGAAAGCAATAGGGTAACTTTGGTTTTTTCGAAACTTATATAAAACCCAGTTCTATTGCAGAAGCTCTTTTTCTCGTCAATGTTGATTTTTTTTTTCTTGGTCGGTTACTCTCTTAGGACGGAGATTGAATGGCATCCAGGGAAAAGCTTGACACAGAAGCTTCTAAAGAAGAAGCCAAGGAAGGGATCAAAGAATACTAAACCCATCACCAAAACTGAAAACTGTGAAAGTTTCTTCAATTTCTTTAATCCTCCTCAAGTTCCAGAGGATGATGATGATATTGATGAAGAGACAGTAAGTTCCACTTCATTACTAGTTTGAAAATTCGACGTGTGTGTTTTGCTTGGGGTATTGGTTTCATAGTTGATTGCATTTGAATTGATGCCCGATACCATATGACTGGTTTACAATGTAATTTTAAGTGCGCTGCTATATTGGATTTATGTTTTTAAACTATGGAAACCTTGTCTTGGTGCCTTAAAGTATTGGATGGGTTTCCCTTATTCCATGTACTTGAGTTTGGGAAGTGGATCCATATCATCTTTTTACCTATCCGTATGTGTATGTCCTTGCATCAGATTAGTAAAATAAAATGAAACGTCACATTCAATTCCTGATATTTAATTTGTCTTCTGTAAATCTTTTTAATAGGCTGAAGAGCTTCAGAACCAAATGGAACAGGATTATGACATTGGGTAAGTCCTGTTTTCCTATACAACTCAAATATGCTTCATAGTCTATTCATTTGGAATCCTCTTTTTTTCAAACAATGATGAGAACAGAGTAGTTTATATTATTTGTAGGGTAACTAACATATCAGGCACTATAAGAACATGTGCAGCTTTTTGCCATCATGAGTGTTGTAAAATTTCTAGGTGATCTTTCTTGCAGCTGTGTTATGATGTGAAACTGTTTTGCTTCCTTTTATAGGTCAACTATTAGGGATAAAATCATACCTCATGCTGTCTCGTGGTTTACTGGTGAGGCAGTTCAAGGGGAGGATTTCGAAGACATAGAAGGAGACGATGATGATGAAGATGATGGGGAGGAGGATGAAGATGATGAAGAGGATGAGGACGATGAGGAAGATGATGATGATGATGATGAAGATGAGGAGGAAGGCAAGAGCAGGAAGAAGGTTACATAAATTCTATTTGCGGTTTCATATATGTTTTTTTTTTTATCTATTGAAATATACAGACACTGACTTTGTTTTTCACCTATGTCAAATGCATCAATAGGTGGCTCCTAGACAGAAGGTATGAAATATGCTGGTTTTTACTTTCCTTTCTGTAATGTCATGTTTAATCTGTAGAGTTAATCTGCCTTGTATAGTATTTATTGACTGTGATTTTGAGACTTGCAATTAACATCTGTGGTGTTGTGCTTGAAACTGCAGAAAAGCGGAGCCCAAGCTGGTGAAGGCCAGCAGGGTGAACGACCCCCAGAGTGTAAGCAGCAGTAGTGGTTTCTGTTTGCAGTGAGGTCAGTGTGGGTAGCTTGAATGGGTGGTATGATTTGGAAGGGCTTTGTGGGGTAAATCTTGTTCTTGCTGTCAAAACCCATTTTGTTGACGGAGGGAGAGATATATAGTGAGTCGCTGATTCTTTTCTCTTTTAATATTTTGTCATTTGTTTTTGGTTTGTGGTTTAGGCAGGCAGTAAGGTTAGCTTAGCCCATTAGTTTGGGAGTAGTTTTTGAGCTCGTTCTTGCTCTATACAATTCTATGTGGCTCGTCTCGTCTGATATTATAATATTGTGCATTTTCCCTTGGTTTTTTTTATTTTATTTTTTAACTTTTGCATCTTGCCCAACATTTTTATACTACTGGTGATTAAAAGTTATTTGGTTGGTGGAGGTTAGTTGTTTTGAGCTTTTGGTTTACTTACCAAGGTCTCAAGTTTGATTTCTGCCTCAGGTATTATGTGTGTGGCCATGTATGTACTCCTTATAGGTTAGTCCTTGCTTATTAGAATCAGATCACTCCTGGGCTGGAAGTCAAAGGTTCAAAGATTGGGCCGAAGAGGGACACCTTGGGTAAAAAAAAAAAAAAAAAAGTTGGTTGGTTGGCTGAACAAGTGCCAAGACAAGACAAGCTTAACAATTTGGTTGGGTGTTTGTTTACCTACTTAAGAGAATGGGGTTTGCCAGACCAATTATTGCTTTTTGATAGTAATGAAGGTTATCACTTAAAATTTTTTTTTATTGTATTAACTTTTTAAGTAAGATGCCGTGGGTTTGTGCGCCCTAGGTAATAGTCCTTTCGGGTGGAAAAATATCATTTTGTTTTTTATTTTTTGTTGTTGTTTTTGTTGTTGGGGGGGGGGGGGGGGGGGGTGGTTCCTTGAGGGATACTCTCTACCATACCCGGGCCTCTAAAAAAAAATTCCAAAATGAAAAAAAAAAAGGGGGAAAGAGAGAATGTTGGTCTATGGCTTATTTTGGCTGGGCCTTTTGGGTGAGATCCCCAGTACACTTTCCATTTGGAAATTCTGTTTAAGAGCATGGTGTTATTTTGTGTGTGATCATTTGGTTAAGTTCCAAGGAAAAGCTTGTAGTTAAAAAAAAAAAAAAGAGTATGGTTTTAAGGTTTTAGAAATTTCCATTAATCTTGCCCTCTTAATAAGGTTATATATTTATATATCCTTGAGTTAGTATGAGTTCCAAGGAAGAGACCTGCATTTCAATCTTTTGGTACAATTTGATTTTATAGTTTTTATTTTTGAGTTACGGTACACTTGCCAGCCTAGTCTCTGTAACAAATTTGTTTTGGGGAAAGGGAGTATGGGTAGATACGTTTGGACAAGTTCTATAAAAGAAAAAGTTTAGGGTGTGTACCTCAACAGTTTGAATAAAAACATGCTTTTTTAAAAGTAACTTATCACAGTTTACTTTCCAAAAGTAATTTTTTAAGAGAAAGGGACATTTGGTTAGCTAACTTTTGCAGTTACTTTTTAACTGCAAAAACCACCATGATTGTTTGGTTAAATAAAAAGAAAGTAGCTTTGAGCATATAATAATCAAATAATATACATAAATCTTTATGAAAAAATAATAATTGCACAATAAGTAGGAGAATTGTAAGAAAAATGGCCACATGTCAAATCTTAGATGTGTCATTTCACCTGGAACTCAACTCGAAACCACTTGGATTTGGCATTTCTGGAAAATTAAAATTTTATAATTTTATTATAATTTGACTTCATATAAAAATAACCTCAACATATTTGAAAAAGTTTAACTTATACTTCAACTGTTAACAATAAATAAATAAATATACTTGAAATGTTAACAATAAATAAATAACCAACTAAATGAAAACCCACCTAAATATACAGTTACTTTGCTATGCGAATAAATATTCTTTTGACATATTCCTCCAAATTCATAGGGGGTATCCACTAAGTGTCCATTTTGTTGGTGCTGGAATTACTATGGGTGATGGTGATGGGACAATATTAGTCTCCTTGACAATTGGCAGAAGAAGAGAATAAGGAAATAAGATAGAAAAAATAAAAAACAATAGCAAGGTATATTGTCGCATGAATTTTTTTCGCTTTCAAAAATCCTTGCATCTCTCGCAAGAAGGCTTTACTCATTGTTGCCCGCAAAAGTCACAATGTGACATTCTATTGTGAAGTGCGTGAACAGTCGTGGCCTCAAAACGTTAATTTTTAACTTCTCTGTTAAAAAGGCAATCACCAAACATACTTGAAAAGGCTTTTGGGCATTCTTTAACCAAAAAGCCCACAAGCCAAACTAAACACACCTTTAAGATGCAAAACGCCACAAGTTAAACCAAACAAACCCTTTCAAAACGCCACTTTATTGGATAATCAATGATGGTTTACTAATGGTCGGATGAGCAACTGCACCCTTCTATTTGACATCATCGACTCATCGTCAGGAAGTACTTCCTTTTCCTGTACCTGTTCACCAAATCCAAACCAAAATTTCCAGTTGATCGCAGTTGGATAATGATGTGCCTCTCTCTTTTGTCTGTCAAATTAGGAATCCGTACGGTACCCCGTCAGCTCACCTGCCTGGGTGCCCAAAAAGCAGCATTGGATGAAAATAGACAAGGAAATTAATAACGCTTTAATTCTTGTATTTTTCTGCAGAACATGGGTCTGTAGTGGATGGTGTAATGGCTATCAGTATGTTGATTAACTATGATTTAAAAAAAATTTTTTTTTTAAACCATTGCATTTGCAGTCCAGGAATCGGTCTGGAGTATTGATCAAAGCATAATTCTCTCATAGGAGGGTTCTAATCTACATCCTAATACTGATCATGATCCACCATTTATCTAGAGAAAAGATTGATCGGATTGAGCTTCAAATTACATTATATAGCAACTGAGTCTCGAACCTGGGTTTGGGTCTGAAGCCTCAACCTCGCGTTGGATGCATGAGGCCGTGGTCTGCATGACCGCTTGCTTACCTTTGGCATGGGCTCGCCCAGGAGGACAAAGGAAGTGTCTCAATGGATCCTTTTTATGAATTTGCATTACCAAAAAAGTTGAGGACTTGAGAGAGAAAAGGGTGGCTCCCAACTAACCGAATATGATTTTTGCCAAAATTGAGGGATAAAGCCTAATGAAGAGAGAATTTCATGAACTGAGTTGGGCTGTGACAATTGGTGTTATTATCAATAACTTGTATAAATGGAGAGTTGTAAATCAAATCTAATCGTATCAAAAGACAATCCTATTGTGATGTGGGATAAATTTAATCCTTTGTCATGACGTTCCCATCCAACCGCATGTACCTAAAATTCATTCAGGGGATGAGTTTGTATTGTATGTCGAGTGGCCCATCTAATACAACTTTACAGGGTAGTGGTGTCTGTATATAGTCATCTAACAGAATCTGTCCAATTTGATCTTCTTACTACATCCATCCTAACTTCGGATATGGCTTTCGAATAGGCAGGTTCACCTGTTTATGGAGACCTAAATGCATAAGCAAAGCATACTCAGCCATTGGCAGGACACTCTAGTTACCTATATGGAACTAGTTTATGGCAGATTTCTAATCCACAAAACTTTGTTGTGATGGATACGGATGTGGAGACTTCGGCTGGACATCTATGTTCGTTCTGGCAATTGGAAAGCTCCATAGATTTTTTTGCCTCTTATCTTTCCTATGGAAAATGGAGTTATTCAAACCCTAAGGCTCCCTTATCCTTCCATAAATAAGTCCCAAAGAATCACACTTACTAGAAACTTCATCACCAATAAACCAATCAATAAACCAACATCCATCCACCAATCCTATTGGGAGTATTATTATAGAGACAGATCAAGTCTTATACTAAGTAGAATTATATTCTCTGATTAAGCTAGTGAACCCTACTAACCTCACTAATATGCACAAAATTTATCTAGTTACATAAAATATAAAATAAGACTTAAAAAAACTATAGGCCTTTTCTTTTTTCCAATTTTATTTCTATAAGATTACTAGAATTCTCTTGGACTTTAGGTTCTAGACCAAAATCAATTATGGTACCTCAAAATGTCAATGCAATGCAGATTGCTTACCCAATGGAGGTGAAACTCAAACCCACAACCTCATGATTGCAATAATAAATGCCTTTCAACTGTGCTGTGGGATCTTCCACTTAAAAAAGTAATAAATTGATTAAAAATATTTTAAAATCACTCTATAACTTGCCACCTCTTGGGTCTTGACTTAGTAGGAATAATTGTTCAATTGGTAGAGAGGAATTTACGACAGACAATATTAGGAGGAGAGGCTTGACTTTATAGTCTATTTCATATTTATGTGTCATGTGTGGGAAGGAGAGGGAGTCCACTGACCATTTATTTATTCATTGTGAGTTCTCTCATTTCTTATGGTGTAGTTTCTTTTATGAGGTGTGGTATTTTATGGAGCAACCCAAAGAGTAGAGGTATTCTTTTTTTTTTTTTTTTGGGAGTGGACTGATTCTTTATAGACTTATTTCTTTTAGTGTTTTATTGTCGATGTGGAGCAAGAGAAATAATAGAGTTTTCAGAAGGTCCTCGTTGCCTGTGGAAGTCATTCCTCAATTGGTGGTCGTTCGAATTACCAAATGGGCCTCTTTTCGGAGTGAATTTATCAACTTGAGAGTAGATAGTGTGTTGTATAATTGAGAGGCTTCCTAGCTTTGTAGAGTGAAGAAGCTAAAAACAATGTTGTTTTGGATTCTTCCCTTTGCTAATGAGTTAAAGTTAAATATAAATGGGGCTGCAAAGGGAAAATCTGATCTAACAAATATTGGTGGGGTGCTTCGTAATAATCAAGGAATTGTATTGGCCATGTTTTCAAAGCATGTGAGGTGTATGGTGTCTAATGAGGCAGAAGTTATAGCCATCTTACATTTGATTTAGATGCATGTCTCCTCATCTTTTCGATTCAAGCTAATGGTGGAAAATGATTCTCTCAATGTCATTTTATGGGTGACATCTTTAGTTGTGTTTCCTTAGAAATCTCAATTTTATTTAAAAGAGATTAGAGATTTGTCATTTTTGGTGTAGGTGTCTTTCGTTAATACTGGGAAGGAGACTAATGGAGACATTAGGTCCAAGTCCCCCAAGATGTATGAGGCGTGTGAAAAAAAAGACATGCATTGTTCCTTCGTGGATGGAACAATCTTTTATAAGGAGATTCACCATTAGATCTATCTCTAGAGGAAGATCGATCGTTATATCTAAGAAACGGCCTCCTGTAGGTTACAGAAGGAAGACCCTAGGATGGTCCATAGGAGAAGTAATGATGAAGATTTTTTTTCTTTTTTTTTATATGAAATTAGCTTTTGTATTACTCAAACACAAATCAAAGCATCGATGAATACATTTTGTTGAATAAAATTCTGTGTAAATCTGGTGTAAAGTATCACTACACATTAATATCTTCCACAACATGTGCATGTGTAGCTAGCTTATGAGCCACTTTATTGTCTTCTCTTCCCAAATGAGTGATCTTATAACTATGAAAATCTTGTAGCAATGCTTTAATCTCATCAAATAATGGACCTTACGGAGACAAGTTTGAGGAAGATAAATTAAGTGCTTCTATTGTCCATAAGGAGTCTCCCTCAAGGACAATATTGTATATACCAGCACTACGGACCATCTGAATATCTCATAATGCTACAACAACTTTAATGTCCTCAGCTTATCAACCCATAATTCCTTTTTACTTTTAGCCATAATAATATTGTCATTCTCATCCTGGAGTATAGCCCATATTCCCACCTCCGAACATCCATGAATAAAGCACTATCAATATTTAATTTTAGAATACCCAAGTGGGGAGGTTGCAAATACAAGACTTTGTCTGGCCTTAGGATTCTTTTATTTGAATAGACTTGATGGAAATTTTCAACAAAAGTGTTACTTCTTCAACCACCTTCCCTACATTATTGAGTTTGCCATTATGTATGATGGAATTTCGCCTATTTTTCGCCTCTTTCAAAACCCCAAAGCGATTGCAAAGAATAACTCCATATTCCCTTTCTTCTCTCTCTCCTTTAGTTCTCAAACTAACATTCCAAAGGAGGTATACCGATTGGGATCAAACTCCAAGTGTGGGGGGGGGGGGATGGAATCACTCAACATCTGTTTCACACTCAAGCAAAGACACAAAGCATGTACTACATCTTCAACTTTACTTAAACAAATTTGATAACTGCTACAGTCCACTCCTCTCCTTCGGGCCAAATTCTTCATAGTCGGCAAGATATTTTGACATGCCTTCCAAGCAAAGTTCATGATCTTGTTTGGCAAACTCAAATTTCAAAGCCCCAATGAAAACTTCCTCTATGCTGCACTATTAGCACTATTAGAGCATTTCTCCATAGCATTACAAGTTTGTAATCTTACTCCTATAGTATAAGCACTCTTGAGAGAAATGATTACTGACTTTTTCTCCGCCCATACAACCTTATCCTTAGGAAATGAAGGACTTAATGATATTTTCAAGATAATTTCAATTTCAACAGGGTAAAAAACAGTCTGAATTTTCTGAGAGTCCCACCACTCTGTGTCATGGTTGATGAGCGCTGCAAGCATGGTATCTTAATTTGAGAACCGAATGACGCTTATAACTTATATCACTTGTCATGCTGTTAAAAGCCGAAGTTTTCAAATAGCAAAGATGAGCCCAAGAAACATAAAAAGAAAACTCAAGTAATGAAGAGGGCCCGACGAGCATTTAATGAAGATGGTAGAAGGGCCGTGGATTAAAAGCCACGCATGGAAATGCGTGCAAGACCTTGCCAAGGCGTGTGCACGACCCCTCTGGGTTTTATGTCGTTTGTTTTATTTATTGTCGTTTCCTCCTTATTGTATTTAAAATGGGATGATCTTAGCCGATGGATGTTTTGGCTCATGTTTCTTCTGTTGGGTAAGGGACCAAGGATCCAACCAGTGGTGGTGGTGCTTGTTGGTTCATGGTGGCGGTGGCGGCGGTGGCGGTGGTTGGTAGGGAGAGTGGATTTGAGGAGGAGGCGTATCTTAGTGACCTCTACGGTGTACGTCGGGGTCCCACACATAAAAGGGGACCTATGGGGAATCAACTGTGATGAATCTAAAAGCTTTAAAAACATTTTTCAAACCGTTGGCATCACCAATTGGTTTTGGGATTACTGGCTAGGTGAGGAGGTGCCAAAGTCCTTATAAGTGGTATCAGAGTGTTAAGAGATTGGTAAGTATGAGACCAATGATCCATTCAATTGGTTTTAGGATTGCTGGCTAGGTGAGGGGGTGCCAAGATCCTTACATCTTCTTCTTTGAGTTCTTTTTGACATCCTTTTCCATTGCAAGTTCATCTTCATCCCCGTGATGGGAGTTCAGCGTGAGGCCATCTATAATATCATCTAATGGTATTCCTCTCACCTTTTTTTTTATATCAGAAGTCAGTTATTTAAGAGCACCATGGATCCATCAGGCCCTAGTGCCATAGATCTCTACACCTTTAACACAATATCCTTAGATCAGACCCTAACCAACCATGTGACCCTTAGATCCCCATAGGCCGAACCCTATTGGTGCCCTTACTTCCCATAATTTTGTCATTGTGCATTGTGGAGCCCCCGATTTGAATAGTTTCAAATCTGAATCATATTTTGAACCTATCAACTGTTGTGGGAATTTCGTTTTCTTAATCTAAAATTAAATTTTCAAATCTCACATTCCAATTATATCAATTGCTAACCCCTTGAACCAAGGCCTCCGTGAAATCCTCAAATGGGCACGACAAACCAACTTATGTTGATGACTCCCTAGACAAGTTGGAAGTTCTAGCTTTCCACCAATCCATTCCTCACTTCTTGAGGTTCCGATTGCACGACTGTAACACGACCTTGGAGCAACTAGTAGCTGCCTAAATTGAATTTACATAAGATGTGCTTGGTAATAATTTTGAAGATTCATTCATTGTTAATTACACTCTTTGATCTCAAATTTGCATCTCATAGGCTACATTACTTGGTCCTGCATCAGAGACCAATGGTTTCATAGATCCGCTCACTAAGCAAGGGGTGGATAAGTCTCCTAATTTGGTAGCTTTCACATATAATTTGCTGTTTTCATTGATGGGTTTCTGCTCCTTTTTTCTGTTGGGCTTCTTGTTTTCTGCTTTTAATTCATTTCATCCTTACCAATTTCAAAAGATTTAGAAAAAAGGTTTCTCAAAACTTGCATCTCAGTGAGACCATTTCCATTAGAAACTGACTTCCCTACAAAAAATCAAGAGGCTTTGAAGCCTTTTTTTTTAGAGTGAAGAAACTACTGAAATATCATTGATGCAAAACATTATAGAGCAATGATTTTAATGGCAAAAGTAGATCTCACCCCTTCAATAAGCAAGAGGGGTGCCTTCAATGTCTATTTATCACAACCACAGATCAAAGAAAGAGGACAATGGTGACAAATTTTATAAATGGCAGAGCCCTTATTAACTGTTACAACTACAACGTCATTCCTACAATTACAGAACAATGACAACACAGCTCAAACCTCAAAAAGCATTTGGCTGATTCTTGCAAAATTTATAAAACAAATGCGTGCCCAGAAAGATAGGCTGACTTTTGAAAAAGTGTATATCCAGCAAGCCAAGAACTTGCCTATGAAGCTGACAATATGCACTTAGACCCAAAATCTACTATCACGTGTGTCTCAAATACTTCTTCCATTTCGTTTTGCGACTTATGGCCTACAGATCACACTTAACAATAGCTAATTTATCTATGTACAGTCGTGCTTGTCTCCGCCAATCTAATAGGCTTTCAACTAGCGCGTTGCAGTTGTGCAACTTCACCAGTGTTGCAAAATCAATGATCTTCTAAATGTGTAGAGCTAAAGGGAAACCCAAAAATTTATGGGTGTGTCCATGTATGCTAAAGAAGAATACAAGATCATCTTCTTTGTCAATTGGATATGTTGGACGGAACTTAATTGAATGGATATTTTGAATCTCTTACTGGCAGATGGCTTCAACTGCAAGATTCTTCATGACATTAGGACACGGGTCGCCTCCAAAAACATCAGGAGAAATCGTTACAGAGCACCATTGCTGACCAAGACAGTTCTGCAATAAAACAGATGTTAAATTCTGAAATACGCACATCGAAAAGAGGTACAACTCACAACAAACAACTGCATGGCTATCTCAGGGGACGGATTAGTGTAGTAATTATTGTTAAAACAGGTAGTAGGTCAGAGTTAACGTTACCAATAAAAAGTATATATTGTTAACACAGGTTGGCTTATCAATTCCTTAGAAGGCATAGCATTGTTGTACCTTCTCAAAAATGTCATATGATTTGTGGGCATGGCAGCTTCCCTCACTGAAGTTTCCACATGCTCCTTGTGGAGTCCCAAAGCTAGCAAATTTAATGGATGAGATTTTTTGTCCGTCGGCACATGAAAGATGGGCCTTTGGTTTCGCTGGCCTTTCAGGTCTCCCATAGGTTTTGATATGCCACTTCCTCAGGGTCGGATGCCATTCAGAAATGAAAGCACAGGCACTCCCTGTTGTCCTCCTTACCAATGTAATCCCAGTTGGGTCTCCACCCCATTCTTCAAACACAACCAAAAGATTCCCAGTTGGGTACAGCCAGGAACTAGGGACATGGTACCTGAAATATATAATTAACCATCAGTGCAAAGTTCAAACTAGCAGTCATTGCCACTAGGATAGTTAAAAAGCATTATCATTACCATCTTTGAGAGGATTCTCCACAATTAGCAAGGCATTTTTTCTCATTGTATCTTCCAGTGTAGCTACATTGACCACAATTACCGGATGCTTTGTAAGCAGGCCAGTAGCGACCAATGCCCTGCCCGTTAATCCATATCTGGCCTTTACCCATCGTGCCCATATCTAAAGCAAAGGGACCATTCCCTTCTGGTGTATTGAATATAGTCTGAAAGCATAAGAACATAAAAGAAAAAACATAGGATATATAACTATCAATACCCTGCCGCAGTATGATTAGTTATCAAAGATTCATCATCTTCTCCAAAATCAACAATACAAAACCATTTGGATTCTAAACAAAATTATTACCAAACTATATCATCCATGCTGCTCTCACCTTATACCATGTTAATGGCTGTTTTTGTGCAATTAAAGAACCCCATTCAACAGACGAACTTCCAGTGAGTGAATGAAGTTGCAAAGCTTCACCTTTTAAACCAACCTGGATAGGAAAACACCCAATTGCTTGCTGTCAAACTCTTGCCATAAAAAGATACCCAATTGCTTTCTGTCAAACACTTTGCAAATAATGATGAAAACGCAGTTAAATGAGAATGATGTAAACCTTGTACAACCATTTCTGCCATGACAAATCTCTTCTGCCCTCATTCAGACCATTCAACACGACCGGACCAAGGACCCCAGTATTCCACGTTTCAAAATGGGTACCCACATTCTAAAGTCAATGAGACGTTTGTCAGATTTAGAATGTCATAGCATGAATCATACCCAGCCATGAAATTAAACTAACCGGAAGGCCAACTGCTATGCTTAGAACAGCGATCTTGTTATTGCCAGCTAACAGCTTTACGTTGCCAGTATATGTTAATTTTGGGTTGTCCAAACTCCCATACACAGTTCCTGGAAACAGAAGTTCAAATTAACCAGTCAAGACATGCATGAAAAAGAAAAAAGATAAGAAAGCCCCACCAGGCTAGTATATATTCTGTTTTGTGCATTTTGACGTGCTTGGATGCACCCAAAGTACCTGAAGTTTGAAAACTTTAGATGGTTACTGCTCCCTCAACCCATTTGGGTCGGTGCAAAAGATGAAAACAATAATAGGTGAGATATGGTTTTCTGCCTTTTCTACCTCAGCAGTAGTCTCTAACAATGATATTGATTTGTTTAGGGCAGAAAAGTTGGCAGAAGTGAAGCGGCAGACATGATCATATCCTATTTTCAATTCCCAATAATATGAGGTAGGTATAGAAGTAATACTGTATCGCACCTATTATGTATGCATGTTAACATGGAAGGCAGATATCTATCAATTCCATGATTCCATTTCAGGTCAAACATCCAAATGCACCTAAACCTAAACAACTGGAAGAGCTTACCTGATAGTTCCCCATTGATAAAAACATGCAAAGCATGGCCTGCTGACATTACAGTAAGAACAGGGTACTCGCCATTCTTCAAAAACCCTTCATTCGGGTCTATTGTAATGCTGAAGTGAAACAGAAGCATAAGAGATAGAGAAATATTTATATATATGTATGTGAGAGAGAGAGAGAGAGAGAGAGAGAGAGAGAGAGAAGCTCCTCAACCACTGTTCATGATGTTACTAATTACTCTATAGCGATCAGAATGAGGGGTCAAATTCCATGAGTCAAACCATTCATCTTATGGGCTATGCCAGTGGCTTGTATTTCTACCATGAGATGGTCCTGGCAATTAGGTGGGTGGCTCTTGCAAATCTGTCACCGATACAATTACCAAGCTGGAAACATCTAGGAGTATTTGACTGGGATCACCCATCTTTTACCAGGAGTTCAGGCATAAAATGCACAGTACAAAAGCTTATTCTTGAAAGTGGCTCATATAATGCATCTCTTGGGTTTCGGCTCCCAATGGGGGCCCTTCGAAGTACCATTTTATTCTTAATGAGATCAAGACGTATTCGTCTTTGATTGAAGTGGAACTACTCATATTTTTGTGCTCAACCAATGCTCTAGCCAATGTGTTAGCTAAGCAAGGGGTGGATCGACCTTCTCCTTTCTGTTGTACTGTTTTTGTAATTTTTATTTTCCGTGGATGGTATAGCTCTTGTATACCGTTCCAGTCTTCCAGGTTTTTGACCAGTGGACTCTGTATTTCCTCTCCAATGAATTCATTTTAGTTACCCAAAAACAAAAAATAATACGCACAGTATGGATCAACAAAAGGTTTGGCTGACAAGACATTTGAAGTTTGTAGGCTGGGAAAATGGTTTGTCTGCGTTTGATTCATCAATATTTTTCATAAAGATGTCCAAGAGGTTAGCTACTCACTCTGTTGTGTACCACAAATAGTCAGTGGAGTCTCTTGTAACATTTATCTGCTCCAACAATCCTTCCATTGTGATGGATGCATCATCATAGGTGGCAGTCCCTTCACTGTATGTTTCCCACGAGAATCCATCGGGACTCACAGATGTCATTGTCATCAATGAGGTCTGAGCACCAACCTATATTGCAGTTGAATTGGCACTTAGTAATCTGAATCTGTAAAAGAAACATCAAAATTCAATTCACTAATTACTTCCTCACCCTTGCAGTGTTGAAAACTGTGTTCACGCAGTCAGGAAGGATGCTGATGGACCAAGGAGGAAGGTTGTAGTGCATGCCTTGGAAAGCCACTGTTGCGAAAGATTTCTCATCGTAGTTAGCAAGGAATGCAGCACAATCTCCAGACTCTGATTTGAATACATGTGACTAGCAAGTCAATGGTGAAGAGTCAGTTCCAGCCTAACAAACAAGGATACATCATTTTCTTAAAAAAACTGTCACATTCTTAATGGTGTAAATGGATCGGCCACAAGCCCAGGTCTCAAAGACCCATGCCCAGAGGATATTTTAAGGTTTCAAGTTGGGTTAAAGAGTATAAAAATTTAAGAAAAATATTCCATTAACATATTATTGCTAACTATATATAACCAAAAAAAAAAAAACCAATATGAACTGGCAATGACCAGAATTTCACTCAAACCTAAGAGAAACGAGGCCAGATTTATCATGTGTATCCAATTGGAATGAAATTCGGGTAAGTATCTACTCAGGAGGGTGAAGTTGCAATATGAATGGCTTGGATCAGAGGTAGGCCCCAATTGGGTTAACTGATGTCATGACTCATAAGCATGAAATCTCCCATGCAATAAACAGCAAATCAACTGAAATGAAATGGAATACTTCTCGTACAAACCTCCTGGGAACTGCCTAGTGATGTCACAATTGGATCACCAGAAACTAAAGCTGCCTCACACATCTTGATGGCTTTATGCAGATCTTTCAAGTGGCCCCATTTGGGTTGTCTTATAAGTCCTAAGAAAACAAATGGAAAAGAAAACTGAGTGATGAAATATAACATAGTTTTCAACCTGTAGATTTACATGTCTTAGACACAAGTAACTACCAACTGCATTAGGACTTGGGAGCTTCCAGTTTCAAAAACGTTGGGACTTTGAAATGGAATACTTCTATACATATATCAGGGAGGAAGGGCGATGCTCCCCATCTATTACATCCAGCATGCATAAATATATTAGGAAAACTGCTTGATGAACGATTCTAAGGGATACATACATAATATTCTACATACCATATTCATCAAGTGGCGCATCATAATCATAGCTTGTTGCAACAAAAGGACCACCAGCTGTTCGGCCAAAATTTGTTCCCCCATGGTACTAGAACAGACAAAGAAGGAAAATCAAGAAAAATCTTCTGAGTTCCTAAAATATATGGTTCAATTGTGGATCAGCTTCACAAGCACAACATCAGACTAACCATGTAGTAATTGATAAATGATCCCCCTCTCTGCATAAATTTTGCGATGGCAAATGCCATGTCTTCCGCTGGTCGGTATGGAACCGGGCCTCCAAAAGCAGTAAACCTGAAGATTCTTGTAGCTTCTTAGTTTTGAAATAACAAGAAGATAAGTTTTATCAGACATTGGAATTCAGTATATTTCAGAAGCAACAAGCAACAACTACCAGGAAGTCCAGGCTTCAGTCCACATGGCGGGTTTATAGTTTGTGTTAGGTGAGAACCAGTCACAGTAGTGGTCATTGCAGGTGTTTATCTGTTGCAAGATGGATACAAGTTAAAAGAAAGGTGAAATAAATTCAAGATGCACCATATACCAAATATCATCTAATTCCATGAAGAAAATACCTGAATCCCATTTAACGATGACAAATGTTGGAAAAAAGGTTGAGGAGAAAAACAGAATTGAAGAAAACTACATGTAAAATGTTAAGTGCAAAGCAGGCCAATAAGACAGCTAACTTCCCAGGTGGTGAAACCTATCATTGAGCCAAGCATCAAGCATTCTTAGAATCAAACTTAATCAGTAATGAACCCAAACATGAGGGAAGATATAATCAGTCCTTCTTTGACTGCCACAATTTCAGCCCTACTCAAATCTACAATACCAAGTAAACCCAAGAATAATAGTAACAGATCCCAATTATCAATTTAATTGTTCCTCACACACTGGATGGTTCAGATTTACCATGTGAACTTCCATCTGCATTCAATCTTCATTGTCCCAGTGTAGGCTTTTGACCCACTCTTTTATGGGCGTTCTATTCATTAACCACATCTCATTTCCCTTTTTAAATCCATCACGTAGACTCCCCTACACCCAATTTAGTCTCTATTGAAAAATCATCAACTCATTTCTATCAACTATGGATCTTAATTAAGAGCATGTGCCTTTAAAAAAAAAAAATCCATTCATTCCTTTCCTCACATACCAAATGGTACCTAAAGGCAACATTTGATAAAATATTTGAACTCCATTTGGTGTTAAGCCCCCAGCATGAAAATCCTAAAAGAGGAAATAAAAGGAGAAATCCCAGGAATCAAGATAAAAAATACCATTTCGCCTCTAATTGGCTCTAATTGTCAACAATCTAATGCAGGTCGATGCAAGAAAATAACACAGTGGAATGCACCCTTTTTAATCAGTAAACCACTAACATCATTTTCAGCCCGTACATATTTCAGAAGGGTCATGACTCATAAGAAACCAACAATAAAGTTACGGCTAACTCAAGAAAGCAAAAACTGAGTCATGTGAATGCCTCTGTGAAATGATAAAGTTGGGCGCTATGAACACAGAAAAACATATTTATATCAACCCTGTGGGACCCCACCATGTAAACACAGCCAAGGAAGGAATCATCAGTAACCACTGCATGACAAAAAAAAAAAGTGGGGGGCTACAGGGAAAGGAAAGCGCGTTAAGGAAGAACTTACAATTGGATCAGGAGCATCATCTTGTTTGCACATGACCCATGGGACTCCAGTTCCAAGACTAGCAGCCATGTTCGCCGCCCATTTGGTGTAAGCCTGACCAGGAGCGCCAATCTCCCACTCTACAGGCCCATACTCATTTTCGATCTGCGATCGCATAAACAGAGAAAAACCCATCAAGATTCCCATGTGTTCAAGTGATCAGCAAAGTTTGATAAGCATCTAAATTCACAATGGCAATATCAACATAAACCCATGTCTCAAAACAATGGAAGGAGGTGATCAGCTGATTCACACTCATAAATAATAAAAAAAATCTATGGAGAAAACATTGAAGGGTTGGGGCAATCAATCCATTCACCTGGGACAGTATGATCGGACCACCTTGTGTTTCAAACAGCTCTTCCTCCTTCATCATGTCCACTATCTTCTTTGTAAATCCCGCCATGGCAGTCTTAACGATGATTCAAACATGAACACTTGATCACTAGGGAGGAAAAAAACAAGAACCCATTTGAAAGTTTTCATTGTTTAAAAAACAAAAAACCCACCTTGAAAGGCTCATTGTCTGTTCTGAAACTGATACCAGGAATGTACTTTAGCCAAACAGGGAACCCTCTGAAGCAAAACCCAGATAGATTATCATTCAAAAACCTTGCATTTGAGAAACAAAGATATACAAGAACAGATTTTTATCTCATCTGGGTGTATCAGAAATTACCCAAAATTCCATTCAGCACAAGCATAAGGTCCTATTCTCAGATGAACATAAAGGCCAGCTTCTTTCACCAGCTTAATGAACTTAACCAAATCATACCTCCCCTCAAAATAATACTGCATAACAAGAAAAACCCACAAAAAATCCAACAGCAAAAATCAAATTAGTGCAAGAAATGGAGCAGAAATGAAAGAAGGAAAAAAAACAATGACTTGAAGATGCCTTACCTCTCCAGGAGAAGGCTCATGGCCATTCCAGAAAACATAGGTCTGGATCACATCCAACCCACCATCCTTGGCCTTTTGAATAAGATCCGGCCACATCTAAAACCAACCCAAATTGCATCACCAACAAAGCCAGCTAAAAAAAAGAGGAGAATGCATAGAACTGAAAAAGAGTAAAGATACCCATCATCCACATTTCCATAAAAAACCCATCTTTATACCTCAGGTGTGCTTCTTGGGTAGTGAATGGAACCAGAGATGAGAATTCTCCTCTGCCCATTTATGATTATAGCTTTATGGTCATATGAAACAGAGCATGTAGCAGGGGACAAACAGCTGATTAAGAGCAAGAAGATTGTGATCAACGACCACAAGGATCTACTACTGCTGCTGCCGCTGCTGCTGGTGATTTGCATTAACAAATCCATGGGCAGATGCTTAAAGCAATGGGCTTTTCTTCCTTCTCACAGAGCGACAGAGGAGGAGAATAAACCAGCTGTTGTCTCTTCTCTCTCTCTCTCTCTCTCTCTCTCTCTACTTAATATTGTGCCTTTTTCACTTTCAGCAGAGTAAAAATGTGAGAGAGAATAATATCGATGGTGTTTGGGACCTTCTTGTTGTTGGGTTTCATACAGCTTTGCAGGCCCTTCAAGGGAGGAAGAATGGGTTTGGTGTTAAAGAGCCCATGGGGCCCACCCCATACGGCCACACACTGACAGATTGAATCATCATCCATTTAACACACTGACAGATTGAATCATCATCCATTTAGAGTGCTATTGTTATGGAAAACGAACAAACAGTTAAAGGACAATTAATTACTGCGAAAGTGGCTTTTAGATTTAAAAAAAAGAAAAAAGAAAAAGCTCACAAGAAATTCTTGAGACTCTTCACTAGGTCAAATTTAATAAAATCTAAAATTCACTCTGCCAAATTGTTTAAAAAAATATTTTTTTTCCTCTTGTTTTGAGTCCTAAGCATATAAGAGAAAGTATTTATTTTAAATGGTATAGATTTTATAGATATGCATAATTGAAGAGCCCCATGAATTTCTTGCAAGCACAAGCTGAAGAGAACCCTAAATTTATGATAAAAGTATGCCTTTTGCCATAGTTATCTTTTTTTTTAAAAAAATCCCTTGATTAAACCCTGGCATAAGTTCCAATTGGAGAAATATGTGGTATTTGATTAAATGGACTTATATATAATTTTGGTGTCTGATTTGATGTATTTTCCAATAAGGTTGTATAATTAGGACTCATTTGTTTATGCTGTGGAAGTAGAAAATAAAATAAAATAAAATAAAAGGTTCACTATAGACTAATTGGAGCATTTTGGAAAATTGAAAATTTAGAAGAATTATGCTGCTTTGGTGTTCGATTCTTCATTATTTTATGGAAATTCTCTTCTTCAATTACTTGTTTGTGCAACTGCCATCGCTGTTTCTCTTCTGGTGTAACTTGATTTCCATTTCCTTGGTTGGAACTGTGTTTATTTGGTGTTGTATAACAATAGAGCCTGTTTTACTTGTCTTTGACGAAAACTTATTGCACCAAATGTGTAGAGGAGGCAAAGCACACAAATGCAGTTAGAATTTCTGCTTTTCTTTCATGCAAAATTTACAGAATTTCTGCTTTTCTTTCATGCAAAACTTACAAAATTTCTGCTTTTTTTCCGTGCAAAACTCGTTGTACAAGCAGGTAAGGGTCTGTTATTTTTCCAAATTTCTCTTCCAAGAATTTGGTATGTTGAAAATTTATAGGCTTGATATGCGATGTCTTATCTTATGGCATATAAAAATGACTTTTTTTTTTACAAGAAGTTCCTTTCATTCTATCCTCTTTCCTTTTTGCTAAAATTTCAAGATGCATACCTATAGTGGAAAACTCTGGAATTGTATATGTTAAAAAAAATTATTTGGACAAGAACTCTTCAAATTGCACTTTGCCAAAAGAGCTGGCATGGAATACTCAAAATCCATATTTCATAGACATGCATACTGCTGGAAATTATTTCCCAAAACTAGAATTTGAAAGATTCATGCTTATTTAAACCTCCTTACTATGACATGGGTTGACCCACTTGTTCTACTGTGCGGGGCAGTAAGTGCTCAGAAGGTCCCTTGTTTGAATACACCATTAGTTTTTTGGTAAACTGATCACACCATATTGCAACCTATGCAACCCCTCCTAACCTACACACTGTGTAAGCAACTGTAACCCCGTTGAGCCTAAACAAGATGCACAGCTTTTGGTGCACAGGGTACAACTTTATTCATAAAAATGAAATTCAACTTCTATTGTGTTTAGGAAACTGTGACCGTGATCTTTGACTAGGCGCGCCATGTCATGAGTTACCAGACAATCGGATAGCTCTGAGGATTAGAAAAAAAAAAAAAAGGGCCTTGTTTTGTAGTAATGAAAAGTCTCCTTGATTATTAAAATTTGTGGATTTTATCAGAATAAATATTCTTAGTCACTATAGATAAAAAAAATAGCAATAAATAGAAAACTATTCATGCGCATCCATCCCTCACCATAGGATAAGAGATACTTACATAATTAAAAATATTGTATACAAATGAGGAAAAGTCTTATATAGTTTTTTGCAGAAGAGGAATGTTCATGTTCAAAGCAAAAAATCTATAAAAGTGTCTACATATGTAGATATTTTTTCATATATATATATACATATAGGGGGATATTCATATGTATATGTCCCTCACCAAGTGACCGTACATACTCCTCTGTGGGGCCCATGGTGGACCCCACCAAGGGATGAGACCGAGGGAATAGAAAGATCCATGCGGAACCACCCTAAATACCAAGTTTGGCCCCAATCGCATTTCCCTAACCCCTTCATCCATGACCCACAAATTCATTACATTTGAATGGGTGCATAGTTGATCCAACGGTCCAATAAATTCGGATTTGACCAAAAATTGGTAGACGAGTTCAATTCAAGGGGGTTGTGTGTGTAGTCCATTTGGATGGATCGTACGGTAGGTTTCACCTAAAGTTCTCATGAAAAAAATGGTGAAAGACATATGCACATAAATATTTTCCAAACATATATATTCACTATTATGATCCAGTGGTCCTAGGGGCTGTTTTTATTTATTTATTTCTTTTTGCCGAGCGACAATATTGTCGTTCATTTACATAGATGAGCGGGGACATCCGCGCTCATTTCTTTTCCTTTTTCATAGTTAAATAGCGATATTGTAGCCCAAGTTAAATTAAAAAAAATTCTTTCTTCTTTTGAATAGTCATCACCTAGTGATGGAGGTTGGATAGTGATGATGGGTGAAGTTAAAGATAATGGTGAAAGGGAGATGGGTCTTGGATGCAAGTCTGGGGTTGGTTTAGATGATAAGAGGTGGATTGGTGGAAAAGGAAAACGTAGGGGGAATAAGATGAGATAATGACGGGGGTTGCTCAGTTGATTTGAGACTTGGGTTTGTTCCCCAAAGTCTCAAGTTTGACTCCCGCCCTTTGTGTTATCAGGATAACATGTGTGTGGCTATGTATGTACCCTCCAATGAATAGTTTTTGCTCATTAGAATCGGGTCATCTTTGAGCCGGAGGCCAAATGTCTGAAAGCTGGGGCTGGTAAGGGATACCTTAAGTCATCAGAAAAAAAAAAAAAAAAAAGGGAAGAAGTGGTTTGGAGATGATAGTGTTTGTGCAAGGAGATGAGAAAAATATGGCAAGAAAGATGGGTTGGAGAGAACATTATTGAAAGAAAAATAAAGAAAAAAAGAAGGAAGAAAAAGATGGGTTTACGAAAGAGAGAGGTGAGTTACATGAGGTGTAGGTGAAGTTTTATTTATTTCGTTAAAAGAAGATGAATGGGTTCAGATGAGTTTACTTAGGTTGCGAGAGGAAGAGGAATGAGTAAAATGATGGGTTGAGATGACTATATGTAAAAATGGGGTGCTTTTCGTGACAAGCTCCCACTTGCATTCAAGTCCAAGACAATTTAGGTCACCACATCATTAAGAAAAATGTTGTGCAAGTAAGGGTTAGTTGATAGAGGTGGAAAGAGTTAGACGAAGAATGAGATGAGGAAGAACAAGCTATGTGGGTGAGTAAGGATATTTCCACTCGGCAAAAAAATAAAAATAAAAAAGGCACTGAGACGATTACAGTGTATACACATGTTTTGGGTATTTTTTTAATCTATAGTGACGATAAGAGGATTCTTTTTTATAAAATCATTTTAAAATGATATAGCTGAGAAAATTCAGGCATAAGTCAATATATTTGGGTCATTTTAAATGGGTCTAAAAAATTCTTGATTTGGTTTTAGACATATTGGTGATCCACATGATTTATATATTTATATATTACTATTTTATTTATATCATAGGATTTAGTATATGCAAGAACTTGAAAGCATATTTACATTTATTGTTAACAAATCATGGCATTTACTTTTAGAGTTATTTTTGAAAATTTAAAAATATTTAATGTTTGCTCTTAAAATAAGTTACAGAATTGAGTTTATATATTTAGTTACCAGCAAATTTGCTCAGATTCTAAATTTGGGCAAGTGCCATTAGCATTACTACAATGGTTATTTCCTAGAATAGAGTCAATGCGTGCATTGTATTACAAATTCAATTGTCAAATGTTGCTGTTTGGTTCAACTTTGGTTCAACTTAGTTTCTTATTTTAATTGAAGAATATGAATTATGCAATTCAATTGTCGAATTATTCAAATGGTTCAACTTAATCATTTATTTAAGATGCCAATCCATTAATAGGTCCAGATTGAGGCACTTCCCTTCCATATATATAGTTGAGAAAGTTTGTTAATTTAACTGAGTAAGTGAAGTGAAATGAATGGTCATTTCAAAAGATAAAAAAATGAGAGGGCTTAAATTAATCTAATGATAAGATTTTGTCTTTTAGTGAAGAGAGAATGCAACTTTTTTACTTTTTTTTTGTTAAAAGTAAATATTTTTCGTCAGTTAATGGAATGAAAAAGTAGCTTTTTAACTTTTAGGTATAAAAAGGTAGAAGAATATTTTTGAAATGTGGTATTTTAATTTGACTATTTTAGTTTGTTGTATCTTGAAATGAAAGATGACTTTAACTTTACTTTGAAGTGGAATAACGTAACATGCCTGGATTCTTAACTATGGCATTGATAGTGAGGACCTCCAATATGGTATATGTGTGCAGGTGTCAGAATTTACCGAAGCAAAAATAAATAAATAAAATTCATTTATTTGAGTGGCATCAATGAATCAAGCTTGAGAAATAACTATGGCAAATTCAAATTTAACCTCTGAAAGTGTTATTTATTTTATTTAAAAAAAACCTTTAAGTCCAAGTTATTGTACTTCGTAAAAATTAATCCATCAACTTATAAACAGTATTTTTTGTATTATAAACATATTTTTAGTTTCCTTAAATTTGTTTTACTCTTAGCTTACTTTGGGCATTTTTCTTTTATATAATTAAATTCTAAAAAAATTCTAAGTCTCTGTATTTCTATAGTAATTAAAATAAATAATCAAACAATGTCCTCCTTAATGGAAGGGAAGATGAAAAGTGAATACCCACCATAATAATTGAAATCATTAAAAAGTCTAAGGTGCCATCTAGATTGTTATCTGATAACTTCCACTCCGGTAGAATTCACTTCACCATGAATTCCTAGGAATTTTATGGAAACAAACAAACTCTTATCATGCACTTATCCCTTAATGAACCAAGTTCAACTAAACTTAAAATTTTACTAATGCCATGACAAATATAAATCTTGGAACATTTTAGTAGTGCATGCTTGAGAAAAGAAATTAACCCAAATCTAATCATTTTAGCCTTATTGCAATATCCATTGAAATACCACTTTTAAGATACATTTGGCAATCAAATCCTCCGAAATTTCTCAACCATTTTTCACAAAGGTGTGAAAAAACTCATGTTTCGCAGTTATAAATCTCTAAGATTTGGACTATCGTTGAAACAAGTGATGATTTTTTTTATAGATACGATCAGGTTTAAAGTTGCTCGGTGGATGTCAACCAAACCCTTTTTCCTTCGGTTTTGATGGACCACATCATATTGACTTGGAAGGATGTGGCCTCCTCATGATGGGTTTCAGGCCTTGTTGCTGTCCTTGTATTATTTGTGGCGTTCTCTTTGTATTTGGAGTTTGTTGTAATGTTGTTGTTTCTTTCTTTTTTATTCTTTTTCACATTCTAGTTTTTAGGTGTTTTGTTTGTCAATGTAGCCTTTTTGAATAACTTGCTTTTTCTTAATAATTTTAGCCAATAAAAAATATATTTAGGCTAGTGAAAATTCTCATTTTATGATCCAACCTCCCTCATAAGATTTAAAAATCCTCATTTTGTGGATTTCACCTATTATACTAATTTTGCTCAACTATATGCATCAATACATATCGATACCAATGTGAAATCCTCAACCTTACAAATCCTGTGACAAATCTCTATCCCAAGCAGTGAGAAAATTTCAAATTCACCGAGTACCTCAGGGCATTCGTCACCTGCTACCAAACAAGTAAAACAAATGAGATTTGATTAGGATGATCATCAAGATGATGATGAAGAGGACTTAATGCCAATGAATCAAGCTTGTGTGCTTAGAGTTCAGCCGTCCTCACCCAGAAAGTGTTAGTCATCAATAGTATCCAGTCATCTTGTTCTTGCACATTTGTATTGAATGATAATTGTTCACGAATATCATGCGGCGACTGGTATGGATCGTGCAGGACAGCCAGTTTCCATGTCACGGGGCCTGCGCCAACCCTTTGAAAACTGTGACACAATAATTGACTTTGACTGGGCAAGTGCTTACACTGCCTGACTGCCTTGGGTTGCGTTAAGGCCACAAGGCTAAAGGTTGGCCACCGAATCATGATCAAGATCATGCTCATGATTTGGTGGCCAACCTTCTCCTCTCCTTTTCAATCAATGACGTCCATTCATTCCCTGTGGACCAGACCATATGTGGTGAGCTGGAAACCGTTTTGTGAGCTGGTCACTTGCTGTTGCCCTCTCTTCGAATTTCAAATCAGACACCACTAAAATTAGTGTTCACGCGGCTTAAAGTTAGTGTTGCCATATCTTCAAAGTTCAAACCCACTAAACTCGTATTCACGCGGCTTAAAATTGGTGTCATTTTCCATCTATGTGTGTTTGTTTAGATAGCTAGATGAAAAATTGCAAACTGCACTAGAGGAAGACCTTTGGACCCTATACGCTTAGATAGATAAAACCAATATATCAGCCCAAGTGGGTAAAGTTCAGTACAGCTAATTTGGAGGCCTAGTTAGTAGGACAATGTTCCTGTGAGTGTCGACTGCATGTAGCTCCATGGAATCTACTTGGGCCGAGCCTTAGATTTGTGCAGTTCCTTTCATACAGTCCCCTTTGTACTCTTGTCATCCTATGATCTAGGATCAAAGCTAATTTTAGGCTCACTAAGTGTTGGATTTAATCTATAAGGAAAAATCTACAAATAAGATACAATTAAAACTTTAAGGCCGTTAAATAAAGGACTACGACAACTTGATAGGGTTGTTTTTTTAGATTTTCCTTTTTATTAGGAAACCTTAATATATGCCCTCCTCCCGTTATTAGAGATGTATCTAAGTGGACCTATGATCCAAATATGCTTCTAGGAGAACTTTGTCCTTAATTAGTAATATATTATGTTTCATGTTTTCAAAATAAAGATTATTCTAAAATGTTTGATCATATGGAGAAGGTTCACCTTAGAGCGTGTTGCATATTGCTTAATGTAGTTCAGCTTATAGAGCTCACTTACATGCATTTCTATCAACAAGAGCAAGGTTGATGGAAATGTCTTCTTATGGACAAGGGCGGGCAAAAAAACCAACCCCATTAGGTTACTATATCTTGATTTAATATCTTTAAAGTTTAATAGCATTTTCACTTAGATTCTTTTTTTTTAGATTCAATCCAATGATAAGTGAAAGTTTAGTTAGTGTAAAATTAGGCATAATGCTAGATAATTAGATGACAATGTCACCAAAGAGGTTGTTTCATCAAACATAGGCCAACTGGGCCCCACAAAGGGGGATTGTGCATGCACTCTACTCATAGAAGAACATTTCCCTAAGTACCCCTCTCATTTTTCCAATAAGTCATACCTTTTCGACAAAGAGGACAAATTTCAAGACATGCAGGATTTTTTCTTTTGGGAGTCATGCATGGTTGCCTTTCAAGAATTTTCCTTGAATTCAATGTGCCCCTCGTTGTAGGATGACAAGGATTAAAAATCCTACGCCTCCCATGTGTGAGACTCCTATGGGCAAAGACTCTGCTCTTAAACACTTTTCTAAAATTATCTCTCTCAAATTGACCCATTCCCTACAACTAATTCACTCTCATTTCAACAAAATCTCTCTTTTCTTCTAAATCGACTAATAATCAGTGGTGAACCCATACATTTTGTTTGAGGGGTGTAAACCCAAGCAAGCAATTGTATTTTAAGAACAAATACAAAAGTTTTATTTGAGTTTTAAGAGTGGACGTAGAATTTTAATTTAATTTTTTGAAGCAAAAGAAGAATTTTTAATCTTGTTTTAGAAGCGAACTAAGATCTAAAGGGTGCCTTCGCCCCCACTTGAATAAATGTAGGCCCATCCTTTCTAATAATATGAATTTTAGCTTAAATATATTACATAAGAAGAAGAAGAAGAATAAAAGGAAGACAATGACAGAGAGAGGTAAGTCCTTTCCATATGATCTTAACTTATTGACGCTTGATCATCGTAATATGATGACTACCCGGCTGCCGCTTGACCCCAATAAATTGCAAGTTACAGTCATATATACTAAAGCCATGAGTTCACGAGGCCCAGTGAACTAGGATGTGTAAATCTAAATTCACAATGGCGGCCACTTTGTTGAAACTTGAAGAAAGCTTCTAGTGTCGCATGTTTTCCTGAAGTCTCGCATGTTTCAAGTGTCTATGTTTCATAGCTTCAAAGAAAAGTATCATGCGATAATAATCCGTAAATTACAAAAGACAAGAACTTTTAAGTCTTTCACTTTCTAAAATAAAACATTCACGTGGGGAATTATTCTTTATTGCAGGTCAAATAATTCTACTTTCATGCACCAAAAATTAAAAGCAAACAACTACACAAAAAAGGCGATATAATATGTAATGCGGAAATCCAAATGGAAAAAAAAGCGGGAGCCCATAGTAAACTAATTAAATACTAACTTACACAGTTATAAGATATATTCAGAACCCTACAGTCAATCTCTTGATGTAAATCGTTGTAATTGTTTTTGCTAAATTTGCCTGACACTCAGTTTTTCGGTGCCGAGCTACTAATGCTTTGTTCACCACCTCTAACGAATCTCTTTAGCGAAACAATAATTTTTTACAAAAATGTAGAAGCCACAAATCTAAAACTTGAACTCAGCACAACCCTTAAAAAAAACTAGAGAAGGAATCTCCAATGTGAAATCTTATCTCAGATCATAGAGATGAACACCTTAAGGTTGAGAGAAACATTCTTTTTCTAGCCCGCAATTCATACCTTACGGTTATAGTCCAAGTATGAACAAAACAAGCTCTGGCACAAACAAGAAACAATTCTGAATAGAAAAATGGATTTTTATTCGCCGTGCGCTTAGCAAGTACCTATTTTAAGAGTGAGTCCCTTTTCCGAAATTCTTTAATTTTTTGCACTTTCTTCTATTCAGCTCTTCCGATTATACGAGCTACAATCAATTCTAGAATAAATTTAAAATTAAAACTTAATGAACCAAGAGTTTTATCCAACCCATGAATTAGTCAACATATAACATGCTAACATAAAATAAACTTTTTGTATCTGACAGTAGATGAAAGATGAAAGAGGTCGTATGTAAGGTTTCGGCCTTTGGGTTTTGGAAGTCCTAAACTTTGATCTTAAACGATCCATGTGGTCCATCATAGATTATGGAACTCTTTTAGACTCCATATTTAAGATTAGCAATTAAATATCAGTATACTATATTGTTGGTGATCAGTTACCAAACTTTGTATGCTATAGTGCAAAGTGTTACAAATGTAGTGGATATGTTGACAATATTGTCCCTGAAAGTACCAACCGTAGATTCTAGATGAATATCAGAACTGACCTCATCAAGGATCTTTGTGCATTCTAGTGTGAGATTGTGCTTGTGAACTCGGTGCAAATGCTCTCAGAATTTATGGATGACCAACTAAGAGTTCCCATCTCACTAGTATTAAGTAATCCCTAGGAGTCACCACTATTATGAACTCTACCCTTCTTGAAATCTTGTGTCTCCTGACTAGCGTAAAAATTCTACCAAATTGAGGGTTTGATCTTGATCCAAACTCCACTACTAATATTTTGATCCTTATCCGACTCTACCTAATCAAGAATTATTAGAAGTTCATTTGTGGCACATCATCGAGCTTGATCTTCCATGAGCCCCATGGCAAGAAGGCTATACAGTTTTCTTAGCAGACTTTTTGATTAGCCATATGTGAAAAAAAAAAAAAAAAGAGAACGATAATACCATTGTTATTAGATGAATAATTTTCAGTAATTTATATCTGTTTCTACTCGTTGTTTTTAGTTGTTTAAAACTTGAAGTAACTTTGCAATGTTTTTGTAGGGATTATATTGATAAAAGCCTTAGAAGATATTCAAAAATTTTCCCATGTTCAACTTTTTTGGAACGATATTTGTGGCATTGATCCGTCTTGAGAATTACTGCACTTCCCTCGAGAGAAAGAATTTTCAATACTCACATGAAAAAGTTCATAAAAGTAAACCTCTGCTTCCTTTCTAGAGCCCACTCATGATGATCAATCAAAACCCTCTCTCACACTCGAAATCAATTGGTACGCATCCTAAATTAATAATGAACTATTAATTATTTATTTCTCACCCAACAATGATAAAACATGATCTTTTAATGTTATCAGCACCATGGTGACAAACAACAACCAGTCATTCATATTAACTTACGCAGGGCTTGCCTCCAGCTGTTCTAATTCTTGAAATGTCATAAATTTCAATGTAGTCCTCTTGCTAGCGTTTTCTCATTAGCTAACTTTAACCATTAAAAAATTGTCATGAATTCCACTTCGATTGAAATGATCAAGCACAAAGGCACACCTACACACACACGCGCACACATATATATATATGGGGCATGCTTTCTTGCTGATGGTCCTATGGATGGGCTTGAAGTTGGAAAAATGAATATTAATTATAGTTTTTTGGTCAACTTTGAATCATAATAAGTGTGGAACCCGCACATCTTTTAAAGTAGGTCTAAGTAGTAATGTGTTTTTCTACAGAAGGAGAATAATATTAAACCATTGATCAATTAAAAACCATTTAAGAAATGAATGAGAAATTAGCTTCAAAAGTGACTAGTTGAAGTTGCTTTGTGTTGATAATAAAAAAGAGGTAGTTTATTAGATATATGTATATATTTATATACCTTTCATTTGCGTATGAGATTTGGGCCCCAAGGAGCACTCATATTTTATCCAGGAGGGAAGAACTATATCACACCACAACCAGCACGTGCCCCGACTGGGTTATTGGTGTGACTGGGAAGCACTTATAAATGAAATCCAAACGTGGCATTCATTAACCCAATCCATTACATTATGAAAAAATGTCGGGTCAATGATTAAAATATATTCACTCTTTACTAGCAACCCAGCTTAATACATAAAGCGAAAAAAAAAGTATATCCCTTCTAGAGATGGACAAAATTCTTTGTATTTCATTTCTCAAATTATTTTCTATCAAAGTAATTAGAATTGGCATTACTTGGTTCCTTAAAAAAATTATATTTTAATTTTCAGGCACCTTTCACCAATATTAATTTATTTTGCCCCTAGACTCACAGAAACTCCTTCTCTCTCACACACGTGATTGCCATTAGAGTTTCATATCTAAAGTGAGGCAAATTGCGACTTGCCAGGCAAGATCTAACGTACACATAGACATTAAGTAATAGACATGGTATGAGATTCCAAGACAATATCTCATAAGCAATGGACTTGAAAGCAAAGAGTCCACCGGCCTATGATATCTGTGATTATAAATAATATAGATGTTGCATGTGTGCTGTACCTTCTAGTGGATTTACTTCTATTATTTATGTTTGAAGGAAACGCAAGGGCCCTGTCCTTGTTCACAAATGAACATGGATTCTCCCACTCTAACCAAAATGGGTGATTCCTTCTCCTTGTTCACAAATGAACATGGATTCACCTACTCTTACCAAAATGGGTGATTCAGTTTGTTGGGTTCCATTACTTCTCTACTGCCTTACGATTCCTCATCCACTGCTACCCCACCACATTGCCTACCAACCCCAATACCCAAACTAATCATAACAATTTTTACTATTGGCAATTAGTGATAACAAGTGGAGATTGATTAGTGACCATAAACGCGTAAAAGAGTTCAAAAGTGGAACCATAGTGTAAATGGGAAATGCTGTGGAAGATAAATAGATTTTTTTTATTAAACAATAATTTAAACAATGGTCGATCGATTATGTGAGATTGTCAAGATAATTATAAAATCTCACCATCGTTGAAGCATCCAAGTAGAACTTTGTAAGCGACAATACGGTTGACTATTCCCTTGCATATGTGAGTTTTGATTACCTCACACGTGTAAGTTTTATTTTGTTTCTTTATATGTGCAGGTTCTATATGTGTGAGTTGTGTCTTTTGCCCTCACATGTGCAGGTTCTCATTACTATGTATGTGTGAGTTGCGTATGTGTCCCCTCACTTATGTGGGTCCTTATTACCCTACATGTGTGAGTTGTGTGTGTCCTCACATGTACAATTTTTAGAAGCCTTGTATGTGTGAGATGAGTGAGTATTAAATCGTATTGTATTGGTGTAACACCCCGACCCCAATTAGCCGGTTTAGTAGCCAATTACTTGTGTTGTTAACGTCTTGTTGGAGGATTTTTTTGAGTCATTAGGTTTTATTCTTGTTGGGTTAAGGTTTGGAGTCTTGGTTAGGTAGTTGGGTTGAGTTCAACCTAGATTAGGTAGCTTCAAACCCTTTTTTCGTAATTTTCAATTGTAATTGAGTTCGTTATTTCAACGTCATTTTGATGTCATCGTGTGCCTTTCATAACGCTCGTTACTTTCTGTAGTTGACTCGAAATTATCTGGAGTCATTTGATATGTTTAAGTACGCATTTAACTCGAACTGTAATTTGTATAACTTTTGGACCTGGTTGCAAATGGCAAAAATATTTATATATAAATATTCCACTGCCTCAGTCGTTCTTATCTTCTTCTATTCATTATTCTCCCGTTCAGTTTTCTTCTGTGTCGCTCTCTCTCGTTTTTCTTCCATCTTCGCAGGTGGCCGGTGTCAAGCTCCGACTTCTTGCACTGGGTTTTCTCGCTTTGGGTTTAGAAACGAGTGAAGTTTGATTCTTCGTCAGTAAAGGCAAGTATAAGCAAATATGGGTTGAATACTTGTTGGTATGCCGTGATTGTTTGGATTCTATTTATTTCTTATGTTAGTATGTGCATAACAGGCCCTTGTGTTACTGTTTCTATCTGTTAAAAAGAAACTGAGTGAATCTGAAACTCTGGACAATCTGCATTTCATAGTGTTCTGGAGCATACGGCTAAGCTTACAGCTGAGCCATGAACTTTACCGCTCACAGTCCAGAAAGGTGACCTTTTACATTTTGAACCACGGCTAAAGGTCGGCTAAGCCGTACAGGCTACTACGGCTAAGCTGTAGGCTAGCCGTGACAGCCGTAGGTCAAAATTGAAATGCATATGACCTTCTACGATTCAACCATGTTGGGACCGTACATTGTGCTACTACTAAGCCATGCCTTAGTCGTAAAACAGAACGGGGCTGAGCTGTAGAACAAAATACAGTTGAACCGTAAATGTGGATGAACAGTAAGGGGAACCGCGGCTGAGCCGCAGTGCATATTACGGCTAAGCCGTAAGATGCCTACGGCTGAGCGGTACATTCACCTACGGCTAAGCCATACAACACCTGAGATAAATGAATACAAAGGATAGGTTTCATATCATATCAGACCTTGTAGGGCCTTCGAGGTAAAATGTAAGTAACCTGGACTTTCCTAATAGAATGTAAGGAATCGCATGAAGGGTTTCTAGGGCTGTGACTCGTTTATGTGTGTTATCCGTTTGTTAAGCACATCTCCATGAGCATTGGTTTAAGGGACTCCCGTACTCTTATTGAGACAATGAGACACCAAAGGAAGAACAATCGAGTATCGGATAACTTAAAACTATATCATCATGTACGGTTAGTAACAATGGATAACTAATTTAGGTTTGGCTAGTAAAAGATTGTGATTCCTCTACAATGATCTAATTTGCATTGCATATTGACTTTGGTTTTGCTCTTTTATTCACATGGTACGCGTTCTGTGTTGGGACAACGATTGGATATTCCCTAAGCGCTCTGTCCACGGTATATCCCGGGTAGAAATAGCTGCTTCCATGTTCTTATCCTGGTACTGATTGGTAATGGTTATAGAGATTGACTCGATTATTGGCTTTCATGCTTTTTGTCTTGTTTCTTGTCTGATTTATAATTACTGACTGGTAATGGTATTGATTCGGTGTGATGCACATACTGTATTGCCTGTGTGTGATATGCACGTACTGTACTGCACTGTACTCTGCCTGACCAACTGACTGACATTGATTGACGTGCATCCATCTGATATGACTGACCTTGTCTGTTGGCACTACTAAGCCTCAACCTCATGATACTCAACGGGGTTAACTTTGGCGTAGACTGCTTGTTGCCTCTGTAGAATGCTTCTGTCTTGGGAATTCCGGACCCCAGAAAACCAAGACCCATCTGGCCCATGGTGTTCTCACTACTGATTGCTCCTCATAAGGAGAATATGGCATATGCAGTAGCCATCTAGTATAGTATTGTTGTTATTGACTCATATGGCATGCTTTATTCATTGCACGATTTGCCTAGTGTTCATAAATTGACATCTTATATGATTACCTGTTTAATGACTCTTTTAGACAGAGCACGTGTTACCTTTATGTTACTTATACTTTGTTGAATCGTCGTACTCACTCGTTGTTTTTAGTGTTTTAGGATTAACGTCAGTTCTTAATCCGTCGAGGATCAACCTGACTTCGGAGGAGATCATTGAGACCCCACCCCCCGGTGGGACGAGGAGTGGGTGTGCTCGATCCACTCCAGAGAGCGCCTTACATTCCTTCGATTCTCATTCACTGCATCATAAGGTTTCATCTATTTTATATGTATACATTGAGTATTCTTCTTTGTATGTCTAAAGACGTCTGTTTTTCCTTAGTCAATATGTATATCGTACCTTCTCTATGCCCTTTTCTGCACAAACACTCTCTACAGCTTCCGCGAACGAGGATTGCACGTATGATAGATCTCTTGTATATGTGCACCTAGACCAGGTTTAGGGGTACATATACGGTCGTACGTGTGTCACTGATTAGGTTTTCTCTTAATCCCCGATTTCTTGGACTCGAGTTGTAACAATTGGGTTCTAGCCCCTGAGCTGGGCTACCCAAAAAATAAAATTAGTTGACTACTCAAACAATTAGTTACTTATATATCTTCATTAACATTCTAGCAATTCCACACCAAAAAAAAAAAAGGAAAGAAAAATGTTCCATAACAATTTTTATCTGGTTTGAAGACTTCAAATATTTAGTAGGATAAGTAGTGACGTCTTTATTGTCATAGAAAAAAGGGCCCCACAAAGCTGCTCTTACCTCATTTTGGTATGTGTGATTGCCATGTCGCTCTCCTCATTGGCTCCCCAGAAAAAGTAAATATCATTTCCCTGCAGGAAATATTGCAAAATGGAGAGATATCCTCAATGCTCATTACTCACCATTGGATAAACAAGGAGAAGAAAACCCAAAAGAGAAAGTCCGAAGTTGTTTGAGAAGAGACTGGCATTGTGAATTTCTATGTCATGCAAGCTTTTCATACTATTTTATTCTTTCTATACAATTGTACAGTTCCTTTATTTCTTCCAATAGGATCATGATTTTAGTCTTAGCTTTGAATGGTAGTCACAAAGTAAGTGGTATTTTATAATGGGGTTTTGCTCATATCACTCGTCTCTTGTCTCACTCCTTTCACATGATGTTGTGGCACAATTGCAACAATCCCAGCCGACGATATGGTGGGGCCCACAAGGAATGTGCAGTTCTATTCATCAACTAATAAGCGTGATTTGGACTAGACAGCAATCAACTTGAGAATGACGCACATGCAAATAGTACCATAGGCATTGGATTGCCCATGGACCAGGCGTAGAATCGGGCAGGCATGAATTTTGAATGGGCACAGCCCAATGTGTTCAAAATTTGAGCACAGCTGACCCTTTTGGACAGCCTTATTACATTCAGAAAAAATGGCGATAAGACTGTCAATGGACCCCTAATTATCCGATTAGCCAAAAGGATCCGAGATGAAGATATTCAAGCAAAGAGTCATGTCTACGACCTAATTGGGAACTTGGCCACGTTGCTGACATAAATAGATCCGGGCCTAAGTACAGTTGGTTCAAGGTGTCAATTGGGTATCCAAATATGTAACTCATCATTCATCGTCAGCATCATCATCATCAAAACTTTGTCTCAACTATGTTGAGATCGACTATAAATGAATTTTGTTTCATCCAAATTCACTGATAACAAACATATTTGGTATCGAAAAAAATTGGTCCCTCTTAATAGGCTTATATACCTGTGTAGATATCAATCATCATTATCAAAACCTTGTCTCAATTATTTTGAGTCGGCTATATGAATTCTTTTCTCCATTTCAATCTATCATAAGTAAAATCATCGTATATGTTGTATTTCTTCGAGCAATCTTTATTACTTCCATCCATTTCCTCTCCAGCCTAGCCTCTTGCTTGGTAAAACATCAACCTATATGAAAAAAAATTTCAACAGCGACACATTTACATTAAATATTAATATTAAATCAATTGGTCTTTCAAAAATTGATTGATAAAATATTTTGAAAGACATTACTCTGTAACTTGTAAGGCTATCTCAATGTCTCCCCATGAGCTTGAAATTTGAAACAATGCAGGGACAGATCGAGCATTACCACTAAAATCAGATTCGGTTAAATTGGCTGATGGTAGGAAGAGAATACAAGAAGCATACGAATAGGGCTTGGAATGTCTCAGAGGTTATATCTACACATTCGTACTAGAATACAAGTCAATGCATCTACACTATTCCAATGTGGGCCGATTCACAGAATCATATTAGTTTCACGTTTCCATAGTTTAATTTCCCATGAGTAATATAGTACTGTCCGTATTAATGAGTCCTCTTATGAGTGGCAGTGCACAACCGTCTTATGGGAGTAGGTCTACTATGCAGCGGGGCTTGCAGCAACAATATTCAATGCATGGTGAGCCCACCTTGTCCTAGTCCGAGCCATTCATCAGTCCCAGGACCATAATATTTATTAATGACCCATGAGTAACTCTCTTCATTTCTATCTCAGCAAGAAAAAAGTAAGATAATTTAATCACATGTTTTAGATAGATTTGAATCTAATGGTGGCTATTTGAATAATATTTTATAGGTTTTTTTTAACTAATTTATCAGTTGTTCATTTCAAAGGATTTTAGGGTTGAATGCTGATGAGGGGCTTGGGTCTTGAAAAGGTGGGCCCACCATGCATTGAAATGGGACATTGCACCCGTAACAATAAACAGCGACCTGCATTGCAGTCCCGCTCAGAGAAAGATTGGGACGCATTGGCTACTTGCTAGCAGTTTCAACGTAGAAAATGATGTGCAGAAGCCTGAAAGAGCTTTTATGGCATCTCATCTACCACAACCACCTGCAACGTGATTTAGTTCATCACCACTATTAAAGGAATGGGTGGAGCCCAGTTTAAAAAAAAATCCAAATCGATTGGATCTTAGTACAAACAGTCAATTTTAGTTGGCCAAGCATTAGATTCATCACTGAATTATAAATATATATATATATATGTTGGATTCTGTTCAATTATTTTAAAGAAAAGAGGAAAAGTAGAGGAAGTTGATCATGTGCTCAAGATGTAATCAATCTATCAGTGGTCATCTTACTGATTGGAGCAATATTCTATATGTTGCTTATTATAATAAGTGTTAAGGTTGAATAAGCATTTTGGGCCTATTTGATAGCATTTTGGGAAACAGTTTATTCTGAGAATAAATGAAGAAGAACTTGTCTCGCAAGCATTTTATTTGTGGAGAGAAAATCTAGGGAAATAGAGGAGATAGATGAGAGGGAGCTCGAGATTTTATAAATGTGCAAGAAAGGAGGAAAAATGCCTATCAAAAAATTTTTCTTCGTTAATATTTAAAATAAAATAATTCCAAAATGATTCCAAAATGAGCTTTTTTTTTTATTTTGGCTGGTAGAAGAGAAATTTCATTAAAGCAAAAAAGAGAAAAACAATAGATAATGAGGAGAAAAGGTAAAACCCAAAACAGGTTGTCAAAGTTCAAAATTCCCCAGACCATTTAATATTCCCTAGACCAGGGTGGGCAAGCTTTGGTGGCCCCCCTTGGCTACAAGCCAAAAAAAGAAAAAATAAGAAAATATTGGGCCCCACATTTATGGACAGGGCCCACACCCAAGCTCCTCAGATGAACCAACCAAAAAAGTATAGTCTTTCACATAAATATTCTAAGCAAAAAAAAATCACCTAGTAGGCAGTGGTAGGTTTGTCCAGTCACGTTGGTGGTTTAAATGGCCCAGCCATGACCTGCTCTTATCCGTGGCAGGTTTGATAGTAGGTCTATTAGATTTTAGGCCAAGGTTAGATTTTTTCGGGGTTCGGATTTTGATTGAGCTTATTTATATGTGTTGCTATGCTTTATTAAAAAGGTTTCTGTCGTGGGCTTGTGTGGGAGGTAAACTTTTATCACCATGTGGGACACCCCTATAACAAATTCAAACCCCTCGTGCTCACTAACCCCAATATATTAGTAGTCACTTTGACTTGGTACTAATCTAAATAATAATTGAAAAATGTAAATTAAGAAGCCATTGAAGTTTAATCTAATAGTTATTATTATTCAAATTAGTATCAATTTAGGGTGAATGTTAATTCATGAGAATTAGTAATCGGGAGGGATTGAATTTCTCATGGGGTATCCCATTTGGTGGTAAATAGTTTATCTCGTATGTTAGTCCGTGATAGGTGCCTCGTCGTAGAACAATGTCCAAGCGTGTTAATAATACTTAGGGCAGGTTTGTGTAACATTATGTAAAAACGGGATGGCTTTTTTTGAAAAAATAATTTTTAATGCTTTTGGTACTGTATAATTCCTCAAAACCACGTTTATGCCGCATCAACGCCACATCAAACTTTTCCTTAAAAAGCTTGGAAATGCAATTCTTTTTTTTATCGGTAATAAAAACATTCATTAAACAAAGATATTACAATAAAAGAAAAAGAAAATACAAAAGTATCATACCCTCACCGATGCAATTCCTATTGGTGACGATTGAACTTTCATTTCTATAAACATGTTCATCATTTTTCTATTTCACTGTGGTTTGCAACTTTATATCTAGGCTTCTCCGTCCTTATCTACTACGATGTCTCTCCCCTCTCTTCTTATTTCCACGCTCCCTATCCCTCTTTATACTTTCCACCCATCCTTTCGCCCCTCTTTCTATGATTTTTATCAAATATTTCACAATCACACCAAACAACATTATCTCCAATTCACTAAGAAAAAATATTGTGCACCAAATGCCAACTTTTCTTCTTCCGTGAAATTCTTTTCCCATGGAATTCATTTTCATGGACTTTGTTGATGTTATGATTTCCTCTTTTCACGGAAAAAGTTGTGTACACAAATGTGCCCTTAATATTATGTGTAAAACTTTAGTAGAAAAAAGGTAGTAGATTAAGTTTACCACCCGCACACACAGGAAGAAAGCTCACAAAAGTGGGCTCGTATATGGGGAAAAAGGTGACATCTCAGGGTTCAAATCCTAGATAATTAGGTAAGAATGAGAAGGTTAGGACACGCGGAATTATATGGCTTTTAGGATTTTCTTCGTGTATAGGACTTGTTGGTGTAACCAAGAAGCCGTAGAAAATGCGTGAAAATGAGCTCACTTGTCCTGTTGTATCCCGGCCAAGCGTTCGGAGCGGATGAAGTTCTCCATTGCCAATTATTGAGTTGATAGCTTTTTTTGCACGCGCTGTGAATTTTGAACGCCTACCTACGGGTTGGGACTTCAAATGCCATGGAAGGGGATGTCACCGTTGTGCACAAACAACCCCTATAAGAGCAATAGTAATCTCTTTCTTAGAAAAATGATCTTCCACATAGTTCAAGAAAAACAAATCAAATTTTCTATCTTGGCACATAAAATCACTACACCAAATAGCAAAAACATGAAAGTGTTTAAAATTAGAGGAATTTGCTTAATACAACGGAATTCTCATCATTACACAGATCCGTCCTTATTTGCACCTTTGGTAATAGGTGAATATCCCACGAGGAATCGACAAATTTGAGGGTTCCTTATTACCCTTAGAAATGGGTTTTTCACTTAGTATTTGTATAGCAAAGGATTTTTCATTAATATCATTGCGTGTAGATGCAAATAGTTGAGTAGAAATGGTATCTATGCATAATTTGCAAAAAAGAGGATTTCCAATGGAGAGGGCTTGAAACTGAAAATCCTAAAAATGAAGATTTCCGTCTGCATTAATCTCTGGAGATATGCAGCATTCAAATGTGGATTTTCACAACTGTGTGAAAAAAAATCAATGAAGACTTCCGTAGAATTTGATTTCCAAACACGACCTAATGATTTGAAAGATATGTGTTCGAGGGCCTAGTCTTTTAATCCAAGCCACTGGGCTCACCTATTTTGATTAGGATTGTGTTCTGGTGTTATGCAATTAAAGTGATATCCATCATTGATTTGGAATAGTGCCAATGGCACTATTAATCAATTGGTTTCTTACCCGCCGTTCAAGATTTGAACTTTGGGTATGTCATCTCTTTTTACGTGTGAACTTTTTTTTCAAGTGCAGGCTTCTTGTTCCACTTGAGTGGGCTTTCTTTTCGTATGTGATGGCTCTCCGTTTGGATCCTCGTATGTGCTGGCTCTCCATTTGGATCCTAACTCTCTTGACTAGGTTAAAAAAAAATCAATTAATTCAATCATTACCAGCCCCACCTTTTTAATGCGAACATCAGTTTCACATATCAAAGATGACTAAAATCATCCCACAGCTTGAATCAAGGAAAGTTGGCCCCACGGTGAAGAAATTTCATAGACACACTTCTGGTGGATCATGCAACTTTCATAAAATCCGAATGGGTGAAAGACAACTTAGGAAGCCAACTGAGGCGTTGCTAATCACCATAGGATCTGGAAAATGGAAAAGGGACATTTTTTATAGCTAAAATATTAAATTTGGGATTAATCACATACCTCTAATTTCTTCATCCATGGGTGATAAGTTTAATGATTTTATATTATATAAAAAAAACTCTCAATCCAATAGTTTGGTCCATTCATATGGGTTAAAATTGAATGGATCCAACATAATTCAAGGGGCCTCGCTTGCATAGATGGTTTGAATGGATTATGAAGTCGGCCTCAATATAATTGACCTACTATGTATTCGTCATCTTAGGATGAGAAAAGGATGTATGTAATTATTTCAAATATGTAAATTGTCCATAAAAGAGAACTCACAATCAAGTGATGGACGATGGAAAACTATGGTCAAGCGCAAATTAAATAGAGGGTTTATGAATGGGTCCTTGCAAGTTACGAGTTACAAGTCCTTGGTGTTTGGAAGACACACATTATACTTGGGGAAATATAAAACCAGCGGATCTGGACGTTTTATTTTTCCTCGCCTTTCTGCCGAATCTGTGAGTAGAATGAGATTGACAGAAGCCAAAAGACATAAACAAAATGGAAAAGTAGAGAGAGAGAGAGAGGGGTCCAACTTGATCGAATTTGTCCTTTTGGAAAAATCTGGATCACTGATCTGGTGGGTCCCACATCTGCTCTCCAAATAATGATTTGACATGACCAAGAATCCAATGGGTGACTCCGAAACCCAATGTCCCAACAGAAATAATAATAATGGTTGTACAGGGTGCACAGAGTGGGTCTGGGCCTGGCCCAATTCCGGTCTTAGACAGTGCAGACCAACCTAATTCCTTTAACTATTCAAAAGGGCATTCAAGACCAGTGGGTGGTGGGGGTTAGATTCAGGTTGGGCTCAAAGGGTACAATGTTAGGCAGCCTGTTTTCATCCCCGAAGAAACAGTCAAACTGCTATGAATCATCAGTTTTGATTGTTTCTAACAAAATGATAAATTTGGGCCGTCCTCCTCTCACAGGCATATCTTACAAAATTCTATTGCCCTTGTGGGATTCACATGAATCATAATAAAATAGAGTGGTAGAAAGGTCACATTGTGAATGTGGCAAAAATCATCTCAATGAAAAATCATCAAGAATATTGTCATGTCTTATTCTTCTTTTTTTTGGGCTAAGTTAAACAAGTGGTTGAGAATGATAATTTAAACTTAAAGATTAGGGATTGATCCCTCTGTATGTTTGTGGTTTTCAAAGTGGCAACACCATACGACTAGACTGTGTTAACCAAGACTATTAACTTAGGGCCAGGGGCCTTAAAAGTATAGAAGTTGCCTGTTTATATAGTATACATGGATTTTTTTTATGATAAAATATATGAAAATTGAATACATAAAATTCATATTATAAGTAGTTAAAAATGAAAATCCAAAGTGAATATCCAAAAATGGCCATCAAATTAGGCAAAAATCATCTCAACCAAAAATCATCAAGAATATTGATATGTCTTCTTCTTCTTCTTCTTCTTCTTCTTTGTGGCTAAGTTGGATAAGTGGTTAAGAATGATAATTTAAATTTGAAGACTATGGATTGATCCTTGAGCATATTTGTGATATTCAAAGTGCCAACACAACTCAATTGAGAGTGTGTTAACTAGGACTAGTGTCTTAGTGGCCTTAAAGTATAGAGGTTGTTAGTTTACATGAAAAATTAATACATAAAATTCATATCATAAGGCGTTAAAATGAAAATTCAAAGTGAATATCTAAAATTGACCATCAAATTATATCTCCTTTAATGTAAAGTGAATCAAGGGAATCGAATATAGGTAATAAATACCCAGCCATCACCTAATAATTCATTTCCTCAAAAAAGTTATGGTGCCATTACATTGTTACCTTATATATCCTTCACCCATTACCTCATATTATTCACAATTGACCTTTTTATTAATCCTTTGGGAAAGCTCATTTGACCAAGGATTCCCATGTATTCTTATTGCAAGCAATTAGGCCCTTATTGATTTCTTAAATTACACTTTTCATAAAATCTAATGAAATAATAGATTTACTTCGAATTAGTGTCAACTTAAAGTGAGTATCAATTCATCAGGGTCACTCAGTGTGAGGAGTTAGATTAATCATGAAGGATCCTATGTGGTGGTCAAAAAGTTATCTTCACCACTTCATTTTTTGTAATTACGATGTCACAATCTAGTAAAAAAAATTGGCCGAAACTCCTAGTAAGCATGAGATTATTATGTACATTAGAAAATCAGATCAAATGAGAATTATCCAATGTATAGGGATTGATATCACCGGCGTCTAGTGAAGCCTAATATATAATAAATCTTGAGAATTTACTCAAAATTTATTTAACAAAAATAGTATACTTTCACTTTCATACAGCAAATAATTCGTGTTTTCGTACCACCCAGTTGAATTGAATTCTAACTAAGATCACTGTTGTTGATCATAGATGATGGTGGGACCCACTCGAACAGTGATAAAAGCTCATCCATTAATAAGGTCCCACATCAGGAATTGAGTTTTAAAACAATGCTAGCATGCACCATGGGCAGCTAAGCAATGTCTATTTTTCAATAGGTAAAGTGAAATGTATGAAAAAGTAAATCCAATAATGAGAAATTTATTTTACTCATTTTTTTTGGTAACAACAAGTGGGAAATTACAGTCCCATCTACCAAAATATTTGATATTTACTCAAGTGGCTGCCAAAATATTTTACTCCATAAATGACACATGTAAATATACAATTTCACACCGAGTCACTCCTCATGCAGCTAAAAAACTTAAGATTGGTTAGCTCTCATATCATATTAACTTTTTGTGACACTATTATTTTTCTTGCTTGTTTTGCATGGAGTCGTTGCTACTAAGATTCAAACTCGCAACCGCTAGCATGAGATGTGATATTAAATTTTCTTAAGTAATCATTTTTATCAAAACTTGGAGGTGGTAGTAGATGCAACATATATAAATACTTTTTAATACTTTCCTTGGATAGAGCCCACTCCTCAAGAAAGTTCTACAAATTATTTTACCTCAGGCAAACAAACATATTTTTTCCTTTTGGAAAGTATACTTCTCATTTACATACTCATTATCTTTGTCACATATTTGACATTCACTTTGCATTACTTTTGGGTAAATTATGTACACATGCTCTAGGGGAAGGGGCAAACTTTGCATGGTTTGGGATAATCTCACCTGCCATATTTGACTCTGACCAAACCATAAATACATCAGGCAATGGGTGATCAGCAATCGAGTTTGAGCCACCACTGAATGCTACTGGCATCACCATAACAGACCAACCTCATTGATTCTCATCCGGGCGAACTTATGATGGGAGCTGGGCCCATGTGATTACCCAACCTAGAACGTCAAAACAGGAGGTTCTTTCATTCCCCATTCCTAGATCACTTTTATTCACAACAGAGCTATTCCATACCTCATTGTCTCCTTATCTGTTGGCTGCTTTTGGATTGTGGATCTGGGATCCACCTGTTTCTAGCCTGGAACAAACACATAGGTCCTTAATTTTAATCAGTGGGGTTCACATGGTTGACTAATTTGATACCTCACATGTAGTATAATATTAACCAGCTGTCCCTTATTTGTTTTTGATTTTGTGTGTCTGCCCGGGCACAAGATACTTGACCGAAGGAAATGTGTTTGTTTTGCTTCCTCACATTTTGTTTTCATTAATACACACATGAAAAAGGCCTATAAAATTCAATGGCCTCAACTCCTATCAACTCTCAATTCAAACCTCAAAAGGGTCCTAGTCCTGGATTCATCCAAACTTCGAACTACTTTTTTTTTTTTTACTTCATTCAGTTCCACCAACCACTAAGACATGCAAAATTGTTCTTTCTTTGGGGCCAAATTATTGGCCTTTAATCACCGTGGACCACAGCCCAGCAAGAATGTCAATGGGTATGCAAATACCGAAGGAATCCAATGGGTCTAACCAAACCAAACAAATAAAAACGGGTATAGAACCTATTCTTGCTGTGGATCTTAAGTTGGGTCTGGCTTCCTGGTTTTCTCATTATGGATGATCTGAGCCGTTCCATGGGACTCATTTTAGAAGGCCTGATCAGGTGTTTCAGATAATCTTAACCTTTCATCTATGGGCCACAATTTCAACATTTCTATATTTAGAGAAAAAAAAGTCAATCTAACAGTCCAATTCATTTGGGTCAGTGCAAACCAGCGTTCTGATGACTATAAGGTTGTGAGTGTGGTCCAGTTGGATGGGTGATCAGGTGGGCCCCTAGGGGGCATGCAGTGTGTACAGCTCTCACACTTGATCACCCACCTTCTTTTTTGAATTGTGACCCAAGATTAAACCAGCTCTCGAAGAAATTAGAAGGATCTGAATACACCCTGGATTTTAATTGAACCTGACTCGTTTAATTCCTCAATCATAATCCTCTTTGGCCTCTCTTTAACTTACCATTCTGTTCCATCGTATCCCGCCCGGGCCATGGACGCCCCTGGTTTCTGGGAAAGGGGCTTCCGCCGAACCCATGTTGTAGATGACTTTGACTCATTGCTAAGGAGAAGAGCTTGCTGAAATTTCAGATTCTGCACCTAACTTATATGCACTTCTTCCGTTAGGTTTCAGAAAATTTATTATTACATCCTTTGTTATTATAACGTTCTAGGAGCATTAGGTAAAATATGAGTTTCTGACAGGGTTCAATCGTTCAATTTGCTGCCGTTTTCCATTTGTAAAGGATTTTTTTTTTTCGTGTGTGCAGGCTCTCTTTCCACTTGCGTGCAATCAATATGATGTCTTGTATAATACATTGAGATGTTCATGGGCTGGGTTTGGTGAGGATGACCTTGTATGAGCCCAGCCTTTTATCTTTTGGGCCCAAAATTCTGGCCCAGATCCCAACTAAAGGTTTGAAAAAAAGGCCTCGGCCAGACCCATATGGAAATATATCAGACACCAAATTGAGTTAAGCCCATTCCTACCCCCATTTAATAATTTGGGGGCAGAAACTTGAAGGGTGCAACATTCTTTGGTTTCAAGAAAGTAGGGGTGTTCATGGGCTGGACCAGGCCGCGCTAACGCATGCCAATCCCAGCCCAACTTTCGAAACACTGGCCTAGGTCCAGCCCAAGCCCCACACAGGCCGTAAAAGTCTAGCCCGAGCCCAACCATTTAATCAGTTGGGCCAGGTTGAACCAAGCTTTTTATCAAATTTGTAGCCATTCTAATAATTGTTTGGACTAATTAAATTAAATTTCATGCATTCCTTCCACCGGTTGGAACGGCTTTAGGCTTTCTATTACTTAATCCAAGCCTATAACAATAATTAAATGGGCCCTAATTACATATCCAAGCTCATCAAAATGCAGGCTCAGTCCGAATCAAGCTTAGGCTAGCCCAGTCCATAAGAACCTCTATCAAAAACAACATTCATTTTACATCCCTGCTTGGGTTCAAGTTTAGGCTAGAGCATGCACACACATATACTTGACTCCTTTTTTTCTCCTTATTCGTTTTTTCAAGAGTTTTTTTGTATATATATACCCTCCTAAGATTTCTAATATTTATCAATAAGCCCCCATGGTTTCAACATTTGTAAATAGGCCCTTGCTTTGGCATTTTCATGCCTTTCATATCCCTAATTAAGTGGATCTAACAACAAAGAGAAGAGATAATCAAGTTTGTGTTGACTTTGACAATTTTGCCCGCATCTTTATTTGTCACTAATAAATTTTTAATTTTTTCATTTTAACCTTCTTTTTATTTTCAACGAAGCCCACAAAGTTTTTCATGGTAGGCGGCAGGCGACATCCTCTCTTTTGACTTTAAAATAATTTTTTTAGCTGTTTTTATTTTATTATTATTTTTTGACATTGTTATTTTTTTTGAAATCTTTGGGCCTCTTTGGCATCCTTTTTTTTTTTATAAATTCTTCTCATGAAAAAGGAGATAAGAAATAGGTTTGAATATTACTCTCACAAGGCCTCTTTCTCTCTGTATAATGTTAAGGGGTGGGAAGGTACGCCCTGTGGTTTTTTAAAATTTATGTTCGTTATCTCTCTAATAATGGTTCTCGTGAATTCGAATATTTATTGTCAAATTTTGTATTGGTTATCTTCAATTTTAGATATTTAAAAATGTGTTTTAAAGAGCATTTTTTTAAAAGAAAAAATTTATATTAATAAGGGAGGCAATGATTTTAAAAAATAGTTTAAGGGTCCCCACTCTTAAACCACCCAATTGGATGAATATATGATTTTTTTAGTGGGCATCTTAGATTAATTAAATGAAAAAACACTGAATCACTTGCTTTTGCTAAAATAATTCTAAATAGAATTAATTCGAAACATGGTTTGCACTTGTGCTACTGATATATATTAAAGACATTAATCAAAATTGAGAAAAACAAGAGCGAAGCAGTCGACATGTTTATAGCATTGAGGCAATTTGACAAATCTATTATTCAACCCACGTTGGGGCCTATTAACAAATTTTAGAAACATTAGGAGGGGTGTCTACAAAAATGGTTGTAAGGGCAACAATGTCATTTTGATAAAAAAAATTTGAGCAAAATCCTCACTGTGGTTGCTCATTACCATTAAATCCACATGTTTTAGGATATGAAAGGTATTAAAATGCCAGAACCGAGACCTATTTATAAATAATAAAATCAAAGGATCCTATTTACAAATATTAGAAACTGTAGGGGGTATATGCAAAAAAAAAACTCCTTTTGCACTTTTTCTAACACAAAAAAGAGCTTTTACTTGACATAAGCAATCTGTAACGGCATTTTGATACATAAAAACATTGTGTCCAATTTGGCCAGCGTAGAATAGATTGTCTTTTTCTTCTCACTTGAAAAAGGGAGATATATTGAAGCACCAATAAATTGTCCTGGTGGTTTTGTGTGTTTTGGACTCCTATGGGGCATGCCCGTTACCTTCCACATTGAGCCAACCCCATTTCTTTATAGTCGTTATGGAGTTATGATACTATGCTTTGGAAAGTTATGACGCGTAACTGTTGTGGAATTATGAGAGTATCCCTTATAGAGTTTTGGGGCTTGAAATGTAACCGCCCATATTAGTGGTACATTACCGTTACCACCAATAACAGTAGATAATTATAATGTTTAATAAGAAACATTACTATTAGGACTTCTCTATTTAAGAAACTTTGCCGATAAGGGTACAAAATATACATAGCGCAACTCCTCTTTTATGCTCTCCCCTTATATTTTGCTGCAACAAGTAAAGGCAGACCTAGGTATCATCACACGAGTATGACCGCACCTGAGTGATTCGAAATCCTTTTTTAAATAACACATTTAAATTTTTTATTTTAATAATTGACTTCTTCACCTCGCTACTGCATGCACCACCCAAACGAAAATCCTGGATCCACCATTTACTGCTAGCAAGTTTGAAACAATGTTTCTGCTGAGGTTTGAGTTCTCTATCCATTCTAGTGCACAAGTGATGGAGATTGTTCGACTAGGAAGCCATCATATTTTGGGGTAGACACCAATGAGTCCATTGCACAATTCGGGGGCAAATAAAGAAAGCTTGTTCGTGGTATGCTTGGCTGCCAGTAGTCAGGGTCCCTTCTTTCCTTCATATAAATTATTTTATTATATAATTAATTTATTAATAATTATTTTTGAAATATATTTCCAATAGTTTACATAGATTTTTAATTTGCTGATTAAATTGTAGATAAATTAAAACGGCTATGAGTAGGGAGAATCCTAAAGTTTTCAACTAGGGAGAATCCTAAAGTTTTCGATTTTGAAGGCCAAGAATTTAATATAAGGCACATGAAAATGAAATATCTCTTTAAGATGCTGAAATTTCTATATGTGCTAAACATTGACTATCCTAAACCATTCAAAAATCAGTCTGGTATATATCAAAATTATCAATGGAAATCAAATAGTTTTTATTATAAAAATAAAATTCTTAATCATCTAGATAATTCCTCATATTGTGTACCTGCTAAACACAAAATTGCAAAGGAATTATGGAAAGAATTGGAAAAGGAATATACAATTGAAGAAGCGAGAACCAAAAAATATGCGACTGAAAAATTCTTGGATTTCCAAATGGAAGAAGAAAAGTAAGTGATGACACAAGTTGGCGAGTCTCATAAAATAGTTCATGAAGTCTAGAATGAAGGAATGGACATACACATATTTGAACAATTTGTAGTTGGTAGTACTATCCATAAATTCCCACCCACTTGGATTAATTTTGAGATTTCCTTAAAAACATAAAAAAAAGGAGATGAAAATGAAGAATTTGATCATCCACCTTTGGACTAAAGAACGACATATAGATTGAGATGCTAAAAGTAAAGGCTTTGAACATATGGCAAAGGCCAATTTATTTGAGACCTAGGGCAATTAGAAAATAGCTAAGGCTAATGCATCTCAGCTAAAAAAAATCAAAAGAAAAACAAATATAGAATTTTAAAAGCCACAAAAATATTAACAAGAAAGAAAAAAAATATTTTTTTGGTAGAGAAACAAGAAAAGTAATGATGAATGCTTTGTATGTCGGAAACAAAAAGGGGTCATTATACAAAGGAATGCCGCTAAAGAAATAGCAATAAAGCTAAGAAACAAGCCAACCTCAACAATGATAAGTTTGTGGTGGTAGTGACAAAGGTGAATCTTTTTAAAAGTGTTAAAGATTGGTAAGTTGATGAAGGTGCAACCTAAGATATCTATAGTAACAGAGGTGCTTTTCTCTCCTACAAGCAAATTGTAGAAGGCCAAGAACTCTACATAAGCAATTCCTTTATGACCAAGGTGGTTGGTTACGGGAAAATAGTTTTGCACCTCTTATGCAGCAAGTCACCGACTTTGGTTGAAGTGCTACTCATGTGAAAGAACTTTGTTTATAGTTCAGGTTTGATAAATAATGGCTTTAAATTAGTATTTGAATCAAATAAACTTGTTATTAAGATGGGCAATTTTGAGGATGAGGAATAAAAGCTGAATCTAAGCAAAATTTTGAAGCTCTTTATGTGCTATCTTGCTAGCCAATAGCATGGTCAATTCTGAACCATTCAAGTCGATGGGCATGCCTCTCTTTTATATTATGATGTAGGTGCTTTAAAGCCTCATTGGGAATCTATCTTTAGTTGTGGTATTTTCCTAAGAGATAATATTATTGATTTAGGAGTTGTGAAGGGACCTCGAGTCTTATGCACTAAAAAGAAGTTGAAGAATGGTCCGTCCTTCGTGCTAGAATTAGCCAAAACCTATGGATTTTTGTATGGGGACATATGTGTAAATCTGTAGAAAAGGGAAAGCGTGTTTCTCTTCCGTGGAAATACATTTCCGATGGGGGCAGTTAGGAATCAAAGTCATGGTTAGCAAAGAGAAAAAAAAAAGTTATTTTCTACTTGTTTTTTGTGTTTTCTACATTAGATGTTATTTATTATACAGGCTTCTGCAAAATAAATGTGCACAAACGTCCCCTAAGACATGCTTGTGTCATCTGTTTTGATTCTTTAGAGGTGATTAATCCCATTTGAGGGCTGGAAGCATTGAAGCATTCGATCCTTAGTTACCAACATCCAAGCTACTGGTAGTTGTTTAGAAAATTCAGAGCATGGGGATTCTAATAGGATCTCCCATTAGCTTGCTAAGTGTGGGCAATCCAGGGCTAAGTTGTTATGGATTGTGGACTTGTAGTTGTGTGTATTCCCTGTTTTATTTTCCCTTTCTCACTGGTGTTTCAGTTGTTATTTGTGTTCTTTATGTTGTGAAATGAATCTTTCTCCTTTCCAAATAACAAAGCATATAAATTATTTGAAGTAGTTACCATATTTGTTCCCCACCTAGCTAGAAATGGTCACTTGAAATTATGACATCAAAGGCATTACCGATTCGAAAAGCCTTCCAATGACTTATTCTTTGAAGAGAGAGCAAGTCAAAATTTGTGTGATCCAATTAGAAATCCACCACTACTTAAATGAACATAAAAATTAGACCTATACCGATTCGTGGGCATTAATGATTTTAACGGTTTATTTTTGTAACAGAAGATTCTACAATGAAGAGGAAAGTTATCCTAATTTTCTCACAAACCCATTATTCTACTATTCCGTTTCACGTGCGACATTTTTCTTGCATAAAAAGAAATAAAATAATTTTTTCTTAATAGAAATGATTCTAATTTTCTATGAGAGGAATGGACTCTCAGGAATCCTTTATGGAAACATAAATCCATGGAGTGCAAAATCGTCCCATTAGATGGGTCCTCAGTGGGAGAGGGGCAGGTGGGACATACATATAGACCCAGCCCATGGACAGGCAGCCCAATTCATATAAACCCTTCTTCCACCACCCACTCCTTCAGATGGATAGATATAAGGTAACATAGCAGGACAAGCCATTCCCAAAGGGACACCAAAATGCAGAGCATTCCAGCCCTGTTTGGATGCCCCCTTCAAAATCCAATCTTTCTTCCCACTCTCCAAAACCCTAATCTCCCCTCATCCCACAAAACCCTAGCAGCAATCCATTCCATTCCCTCCTCCCACATCTCTCCTTCTCCGCCTCAATCCGCCCCAACCCCCAGCATCATCACCCGCCCCTCCGCCCGATCCTCCGCCGTTGCGGAGCTGCAACAGACCGCCGACCTCGGCGCCTCCCTCTCCAGGTCTCATTTGCCTCTACTTCAATCGCATTTAGCACTGTCAGTGGTTTAGGGTTTTAGCTCACAGTCATCGTTGCAAGCTGACCATGAACTGATTCTCCTTTTTGTTTACAGATATGGTGGGACATTGCGGGTGCAAGATTTGAATGTTGTTTTACGCCACTTTGGGAGTTTAAAAAGATGGAAGGATGTTTCCCAGGTGCTTTAACTGTTGAACTGTCGCATTCTCCAGTCTCAAATTGACAATAGAGAGGAAAGTGATTAGGTTTATATATAAAACTTGCACCCTTACCTTGCATGAGGCATTTTGGTGGGTTAAGGCTCACCACAAGCAAAACCGTAAGGCCCGTAGTCCAAAGCGGACAATATTATATATGCATGGAGGATGGGGCGTTACGTGAACAAAGCCACGTTATCTTGTTGATGTAGTCGTGTTTTTGCTTTAGTTGATTAATATCACAATGGTGATTTTGGATTTGTATGCTTGCAGCTTTTTGATTGGATGCGGGCGCATGGGAAGGTTGATTTTGTATCCTATAGCAGTTTTATCAAGTTCATGGGCATGAGTCGTAATCCTGTTAACGCACTGCAAGTATACACTACTATAGAAGATGAATCAATGAGAAATAATGCATCCATCTGTAATTCTGTTCTTGGATGTCTGGTTAGGAATGGGAAATTCGACGCAAGTATCAAGTTGTTTGATCAGATGAAGAGTGGTGGTCTAATGCCAGATGTTGTCACTTACAGTACTGTATGCCACTGTAACTTTCATCTATTTTTTTTTCTTATCCCATCAATCTAGGGTCTGTTAAGATAGCTTTACTAATAAACACTAAATAGACTAACCAAAAATCTTATCTGTTCATCTATCTGTTGGTTGAAAATTTTGTTAGCGGAAAAAATTCCTGGAATGCCCCACATATGAATGAGAGAATATTAGGTTTAACAAGGAGTTTTTCCTTTGGTTTTGTCTTTCACTTATATCAGGAGTTTAGTAAAGTTGTCCAGTTTAACATTGTCACACTCGTCATTATTATTATTATTATTTTCTGTTATATAGCTGCTTGCAGGCTGCATCAAAGTTAAAGATGGCTACTCTAAGGCATTGAAGCTTGTCCAAGATCTTGAAAATAGAGGTTTATTCATGGACAATGTAATCTATGGGACTCTTTTAGCTGTATGTGCTTCAAACAATCTATGCAAAGAAGCGGAAACCTTTTTTCAGCAGATGAAAGATGAGGGCCATTCTCCAAACTTATTTCACTACAGCTCTTTGCTTAATGCGTACTCTGTGAATGGGAACCATGTAAAGGCTGACATGTTGCTCAAAGATATTGAATCTGCAGGGTTAGTACCGAATAAGGTTTGTTTTCATGTTTATCAGATTTTTAGACTATGGTTCTCTGAATAATTTATATTCAGAGGAGTCCTCTTTTTCCCGATCTTTCTATAACAAAATGAAAAGCTGAGCATTTGTGTTGAAACAGGTGGCTAACTTATCTAGCTCAAGAAAAGAAGAAGCTTACTTACTGTGTACACATTTTGCAAACACGTTTCTGGTAGAATGTATAATGATTTGCAAACAAGCTGCAAATCAGCTTTGTGATTTGGCTGATTTGACTGTGTTTGGTAGGTTTCCCAAATGACTCTGTTGGGAAACTTTCAGTGCCGATGCTTCTTTTTCCCTTCTTGAACATTTCTGCATCAAGACTTGGCCCTAGTCATGTTGAACTCGTGGGAATTGGCAGAGTCACTATCAGACTGTTATGCAGCTTCTTCTAAATGGGCAAAAAATTGCGTGTCAACTTGTATTCATGTTGGGCACTGTAGATTTGTCTTAGCCATGTCTGTTTTTGGCAAACTAATGACAATTCTAGATCTTATGGTCCCTCACCCAAAATAAAGCTAAAAGAAGTGATTTTCACTCAAAATGGAAAAATATCAAACTCTGATCAATTAAACCAATTTCCTCTATGCTCATAATCTTATCTATCTCTTTATCACAACAAACTTTGAATTGATTTCTCATTATTTTTTTTATATTTGATTCTCCATGGAGTTCAGTCAGTCCGTGCATCAGGTCACCCTCCTGTCAAATGTTAAAACCTGGTTTGTCTCCATGACAGTCCCATTGATCTTGGAGTTGGCATATCAAAGCATGATATTTGCTACTAGTGAAATGAACCCTCTCAAACCTTTGGTGTTTTTTTTTCTTTCTACTCAACATGGGCACTCCAACTGTTTCCTTTTAGATTGAATATGGTCTTGTTAGTTGTGACCCCATTAGAGTTTTGCTTAGTTCAAGTCAAACCCTTACTATTTGGTGCGGTGCAATTTATGTTTCTTTCCATTATCACTTTGGAGACAAAACTTACACTTTTTGGAATGAAGATATGAACATAATTCTTTATAAGCATTATAGTCTTACCTATCTTTAACTTATATGTGTTGCACAAAATTTATATTCAAATTGGGATGAAAGTTCAGTTTTGGGCCAAGGCTCCTGATCATATCTCCTTTTATGTAACAAAAAATTATTGATTTAAAGGAAAAATACAGAAGCATCGAACAAAACAGAAATGGTTTCACCCCTATGGAAAACCATTGACAAAACCAATCAGCCTGTCTATGCTTTTACTTCAGTGTAATAAAGATCTTGTCAAGGCATCACACCTAGCCTTTTGCAAATCCACCAATGAAAAAGTGATGCCTTTTTCTTTTTTTTGTTTTTTTTTAATCCTAGGATTCAAAAGAAGAGTTTTCTTTAGATTTGATTGTTTCTTACCAAAAGAATTTTCCAAGGGGTGAGTTACCAAATCTCCAAGGAAAAAGGAAAGCATTGCCACATTGTCTATAGAGGGGCCAATTGCTATATTTTCTTCAACTTTCCCACAACCACAAGCATGCAGGCTAAGTCAGACGGGCGAAAAAAAAAAAAAAAGCACAATTCACTTCCATTTACTTGTGTAGCCGAATAAATGAGTGAGACTGCATAGTATCTGAGCCATGCCATCTACTTTGAAAAAGCAATTATTTCCTGCCTTTGATTGGCAGGCATAGTTTTCAAAATCAGAATCTTATCGCAAATTGTAATTACCCATGAATCGAATCAAATCGTGAATTGTAAGATTTTTTTTATTTTTCTAATAAAAATAAAAAATAATTAAAAATTAAAAAGAAAAATTAATTATTTGTAACAATCTATTTTCCCATTATAGCAGTATAAATAAAATAATAATTATCTCATGCAATCAAATTAAGAACATCATGATGTCTAAATTAAAGATGAAAATAGCGGTTGCGGCGGGCATAGCGGCCCTTCGCCAAAACGATACATAGCAAGCGATACGTAGCGGTAGCGGCGATACGTAGCGACGTAGTGATGTGATTTAAAAAAGTCTTCAAAAAAATTAGAAAAAATTCCAGAAAATCCAGAATATTGGAAAATGATGGAATATGTGTTTGTTTTACAAAAGCAACTAGTATATGAGTATGTAGCGGTCCCCTCATTGCATGAGATCCTGTATCACTGTATCAATAGAAAAGAATATGAATAATCAATGTTTTTCATATGGATTCATGTTGTTTAGTTATGTCAACTTAAATAGTAACTTAAGGCTTATAAAAAAAATATTATAAACAAATTTTATCAAGATTCATTCAAGAATGAAAGATAAACTATGTTCAAACTTTATAGAAAAACAATATACTAATCTACTTAAAGAGCAAAGACTTTGTAATGGAGGAATACCTTGCTGATTAGCTCTAATTTAATATCAAAGGGAATGTCTTCCAGGAATCACATTGCTATCAGTGTCATCATCTTCATCATCATTTGTTGTGTTTGTGCCCTTATTATATTGCACATTCTCCCCAAATTGAATTTGATATTGGTGAGCATTGGGATCTTGGAATGCAAAGAAAAAATCAAAAGAGCTTGGAGGAGGTGGATATCTATATTGAGGTTGACTATCATCATAGTCACCATATGAGTAAGACCCTGAAGCCAAAGATTGTTCTTCTTCTTGTTGCACATGACCATACTGATAATATTGTGATGGTTCATGAGGATGCGGCCTGTAGTCTGAATGTGGAAGTGGAACATTATAAATAGGGTTCTAAGATGCTATTTGTTCCCCTCCTACATTTCCACTTCCACCCATATTCCCTTGCTCATCTATGTGTGCGGGTGATAACATTCTCCGTCGCCTTTGATAAGCACGTTGTGAAGCCATTCTTGATTGTTCGGGAAACTCCTCTACGGTCTCAACAGGAATGACATTTTCTTCTTCATCATATTGATAGGATTCAGCAGTGCCACCTGTCCCGCTGTCTCCTCCGTCTCCCCCATCTCCTCTAGGACTTCCACCATGGCTACTGGAAGAGGCAACAGTAGAACTACTATCTTCAGAAGATGGCATAATATGAGCAGGTTCCTTCCCTTTAGATGTTGCACTTGCACTTTCACTACTTCTTTCTCTCTGAGGTGGCTGTCCCCCTGACATTTGTACATCTTTAGCAATTAAACGTTGTACTTCTTGCTGAAAGCCCGGATCTGAATCTAACAATGGATCTTCAGTCTCGGCTATCTATGGAAGTAAGGGATCATCGTCTCTAAATATGTGATCCAAATTAATTGGACAATAAGTAGGATTATCCCTTGCCTTTTTCTCTCTATTTCTGTTCCTCAACTTGAGATTGTAATGGCAGTATATCAATTTGTTGAGTTTTCTCATGGTTATTCGATTCCTGGGCTTCGTATGGATCATGGAGAAAGTGCTCCAATTCCTTTCACAATTTGATGATGTTGTTGTTTGACTAAGGATGCGAATGGCTGCTCTCCTTAGATGTGGAGCACTCTCTCTAAAACTCTCCCACCAATTAGCTGGAATGTAAAATAAAAAAAAATAGACATCTTTAAATCTTAGAAAGTTCCTTTTCTATGTATTGTCAGTTGCGTATAAGTATAACTACCAGGTGAACATTTTCCAATCGCTCGCTGTACAAAAGGATTAGCGAAAGTTCCTCTTTTATGTGTATAAGTAGAAATCTACAATGCAAAAAATTAGAAATAAATAAGTACACCATATCAATACAATTATCTCAAATATATTTAAAAGATTAAATAAAATTCTTAACTAGCTTACCTTTTGTATAGCTTCGATATGATCATCTTCACTCAAAATTCTTTTCAACACTGTCCTTAATCCTACTCGCAATTCCGTATCTATTGCTTCAGCGTGGTGTGGGGCATTGCGATAGTAGAATTCAGGATTTAAAAAATAACTTGCAGCATGCAATGAATGGTGCAGCTGATCGTTTCACCGGGCATCAATAATTTTTATGTAATCATCATGATATCGGCAATTTTCTATAATGGCTTGCTTTGCCTGATCAATTGCTTCATAAATGTACCCCATTGTTGGCTTTTCATCAGCATCTACAAGCCGCAACACTTTCACTAAAGGTTCATATGCCTTTAATATATTCTCTACTTTGGCCCAAAATTTATTATCCCTCATTAGAATTGGGATGTTAAACTCCGAACCACGTGTTGCTTTGCCCCATTTCGAATGAAGCCATTCTTCTGATGAAAACATCTGAATTAGCTCCATTCTCCAACGTACTAGGCTTTCCATAGCAATAAAATGGGTAGCAAATCTAGTGGATGCCGGATGCATTAAGGCATGATTGTTTGTGAATCTCTTCATCAAGCTTAAGAGCCATGAATGGTCGTATATGAACCTTGTAATGCCTCTACATGCCTTGATTGCAGTGGCCACATTCTTCTTCTTTCCAATATCCTCCATTATAAGGTCAATGAAATGTGCTGCACATGGGGTCCAAAATAAATGTGTCCTCTTTTCCATTAAAAGTTGCCCATCCTTCTTAAAATTAGCTCCATTGTCTGTCACAATCTGGACAATGTTCTCATCTCCAACACTTTCTACAACTTTATCCATAAGCCTATAAATATAATCTGCTGCCCATTTCTCTTCAGATGCATCAACGGACTTCATAAAGATGGTCCCAGTGACATTATACACCAAAAAGTTAATTAATTGTGTTTGGGTGCCGCTTGTCCATTATACACATAATAGTGACTCCATTTTGCCCCCATATGGGCCTAAACGTCTCCACCCAAGCCTTTATTTCTTTATACTCTTCTTTAGGGTACTTGGTGCCCACATCATACACGGATAGCGACGTAATACTCCGCCCAGCTTGAGCCGCAACATCAAGAACTGTCTGAAAATAAGAAGAATCAATTGCTGTAGGGGGTATATTCTTATGAATTAGCCATTTTGCTGTAGCTTTGGCTAATCTATCTCTTGCAACCTTCATGACACCCTTGACAACATTAGAGGTTTTTGGTTGCTTAGCTGCCTCCGATCTATGTGCGAAAGGATCAACAAAGCTAACCCCTCTTTTAGTTTGTGTAGGTGTAACCATCCGAGTAGAAATAATCTCTATATCATCATCCCATTGTCGGGTGCTAAATGCTCTACGCATTTTACTCGCAATGCCTTTGCCCTTGCTTGTTGCACCAGATGAGCCACCTTCATTATAGTTTCTACATTGGCTATAGGCTCGACGCTCTGCTTCTTCTTGGCACGACATAAGGGACTCTCGGCGTGCAGCCATCATTTCTGGATCATCAAACTCATTATCAGAAGCAGCACCAAGACTTTCATCCCCAAATAAATCATGGCGTGCTGCATCAACACTCTGCTACTTCTTCTCTTTAATTTGTACTTTTCTTTGTTTTGTTTGATGCAATAAATTTTTCATTTGCTCCCTAACTTCTTTGGACACTTCAGGACACCCTGCAACATTGCCTTGCACATGGGCCAAATGTTGTTTAAATCTTGTAATGCCCCCATGGGTCACTTTGTGACAAAACTTGCACTTAATCTTCAACCGATTGTTTTCAATTGCCTCACCATAGCTCCATGCAAGATTTATCTCACGTGGCATTTTTTCAAGTCACAATACCTAAACAAGATTTAAAAGTAATAGGTTAAAATTTAAATAAATTTTAAAAACATGAAAAAATTAGAATAACACGCATCTACGTGGGTGGGAATTGGGATTAATATATGGGAAATATAGATATAACATTTATGGACCATTTTCAACCCATTTGATTCAGTTTACTTTTATAAAAAAATATTTTTATTAAAAAAATACAAAAATCCAAAAATAAAAAATATGAAAAAATTAAAAGAATACAAAAACATGTAGGATTGATCTATGGGAAACATAGATCTAAGGTTTAGGGACCATTTTCAACCCATTTAATTCAGTTTACTTTTATAAAAAAAATATTTTTTTAAAAAAATACAAAAATCTGAAAATAAAAAATATGAAAAAAATTAAAAGAACACAAAAATATGTAGGATTGATCTATGGGAAACATAGATATAATATTTAGGGACCATTTTCAACCCATTTGATTCAGTTTACTTTAATTTAAAAAAATACTTTTTTAAAAAATACAAAAATCCGAAAATAAAAAATATGAAAAAATTAGAGGGACACAAAAATATATGGGATTGATCTATGGAAAGCATAGATCTAACATTTAGGGACCACTTTCAACCCATTTGATTGAGTTTGCTTCTATAAAAAAATATTTTTTTAAAAAAAATACAAAAATCCGAAAATAAAAAATATGAAAAAATTAGAAGAACACAAAAATATGTGGGATTAATCTATGGGAAACATAGATCTAACATTTAGAGACCACTTTCAACCCATTTGATTGAATTTGCTTCTATAAAAAAATATTTTTTTCAAAAAAATACAAAAATTCGAAAATAAAAACTATGAAAAAATTAGAAGAACACAAAAATATGTGGGATTGATCTATGGGATACATAGATCTAACATTTATGGACCACTTTCATCCCATTTGATTGAGTTTACTTCTATAAAAAAAATATTTTTTTAAAAAAATACAAAAATCCGAAAATAAAAAATATGAAAAAATTAGAAGAACACAAAAATATGTGGGATTGATCTATGGGAAACATAGATCTAACATTTAGGGACCACTTTCAACCCATTTTATTGGTTTTCCATTAACAAAATAGATTTCTTTTTTCAAATAATAAAATAATCCGAAAATAAAATTCAAAAAAAAATTAAGAAAGTGATAAAAAAGAGGGGCTTGATCAAATTGGAACATGGATCTAACAACAACAACTCATTTTCAAGTGATTCATAGAAGAAAAGAGAGAAATAAGCACAAAGTAGAAAAAAAAAATCTTCAAAACTCACCTTTTTTGAGCTTGATGCTTGAATATTGAATGCCACCTTATTCTTTGGATGTTTTTGATGTTTTTGTTGATGATTTTACTGTTTTTTTGAGAGGATTTAAAAAATGGAGGCAAGGAAAGGGGCTTGGAGCAGTAAAGAGGGGAGAAGATAAAAGTTAAAAAGGAAAAAGTGGGTCAAAAAATCGGCTGGGGGGTTTTAACCCCCCCCAGCCGATACGTATCGGGCGATACATTTGTGAGCGGCGATTTTTTTCAAATAGCATAGCGCCCATTGGCACTACGCCCGATTTATCGGCCGATACGCTTCGTAGCGGCCGATATTTATATCCTTGGTCTAAATAGTTAAATGAGTTTAAGGTATTAATATATTTTTGAGGATTTTCCTGGGTAAAAACCCCTAAGGTGAACAGATGATGCAGTCTAGGGCCCATCAGATCTCTTCAAATTAGATTAGGATTATTATTGTTATTATTAAGAAAGTTTCTATTTTTAGCCTAGGGTTTTCTTGCTTATTAAGATTGTTTACTATATATATGGCTTTGTAGAGAAGAACTTCTCAGATTTGATTGATTAATAGATTTGGGTTTTCTCCCAGAGGTGTTCCTCGTGTGTGTTGAAGTCCTTTGTGACTGTTCGAAGTGTCGTTGGACACGTGCTCCGGCACTTCCACGCAGCCCTAGCCCTTGGGCTGCATCAGATTGGTATCAAAGCCCCCGATCCAGTCCCCGGAGCCCTCTGGTTGTTCCCAGAAGTTGTCATCCCATATCCACTGTTCCTCTCATCCTGCCTCCTCCCATAACCGATACACCCTGCCATCCATCCTAGCAACACCACCCCACTGTCGCAGCCTCAACATCACAGACAACCACCACGCCCCGCCTCACCACCGCAGTCCCCGCCGTTTGACATCACCACCAAAGCCCACCCCCTTTTTCGACACCCTTCGCCGACCCAAAACCCTAATCCTCAGCACCAGATCCCATCTCCCTGCCGTGGACACAGTTCCCCCACCCCAGATCTACACATCGCCCCATCATCCCAATCCGCTCCGACACCTCTGTCGCATCCCTTGGCCCTCTGTTGACCCCATCCAACCCCCATCGACCCCTCTTAGTCCAACCCGCCATTCCCGATCATCCCAGACGCCCTTTTTCTCTCCCAGTCGAATCACCGAAACCCATCTCTCTGTGCCTTTCCACTTCCCGGACGCATTCGCAACCCAACCACCCGATCGGAGATCCGACCCCTACAACCACGCCCCTGTCGAAACCCACCCCCTCTCGGTCTTTCCCGCACCACCTCCTCTTCCACTCCTAAACCCCCTCTCTATTCCTCGCCCCTTTCCTTCCCCCTGCTCGTAATCAGATCCACTACCCCCAAACCCCAGACTCTGCAACATCCCTCTTTCCCAAATCCAAGTGAAAAAAAAAAAAAAAAAAAAAGAGAGAGAGCAACCGGAGCGAGAGAGAGCCGAGCGAAGAGAAGAAAGAGGCCGCCAACATACCTAGCACCGGTGACTAGATCGTCGACCTCGCCGTCACCGACAGAAGCAGCGGCGGCTTCCAGCCGGTTCTTCATCACCGCCATCATACCTGGCACCGGCCAAGCCTTCGCAGCCTCCAGGTGCACCGTCGACCTCGCCGTCACCGACAGAAGCAGCGGCGCAGATCGGCGATCTCCAGCGCGTCCAAGCCATCTCAGCTTCAGCCTCCATCGCAAGCAGATAAGTCCCCTCCTTTCTTTATCTCTGTCTCTACACGACACCGAAACCAAGGAAGAGGCAGATCCGTGCCCAACCCATTGATTTCTAAACGGACCTGAGTGGGTCCGGCTCCTCACAAGTCCAACCCGACCCGGCCCACCTTCTTGTTCTGAGAAAAAAAAAAAAAAAAAATGCCTCCTAAGAAGCAAGTGGATGCTGAATCTTCATCGTCATCACTTGAAGATTTGGCCAGTGCCATTAAGGAATTATCTGCCAAAGTTGATGACATGCACACCATCCTGCACCAATTGGACATTCGCGTGACAAATTTGGAAAATCATCAACGTGTGCATCCCCACCGTGAAGATGGTGCACATATTCGGAATCCACGGGATCCACCAGTCAATAATCCTGATCGAGAATTCGGGATTAAAATTGTGATTCCTGAATATGATGGCAAATTGCAGCCCGCTGAATTTATGGATTGGTTAGTGTGCGTGGAAAATATTTTCGCACATAAGCCAATGACTGAGCACAATAAAGTCACACTAATTGCCACTAGATTTCGTAATTATGCTGCAACTTGGTGGGCTGAATTGCAAAGGAAACGGAGGAATCAGAACATGGACCCTGTTGATACATGGACAGAGATGAAAAATATTTTGAAACAAAAATTCCTCCCTGTCAACTATGCAAGAGATCTCCGTTCCAGTTTCAAAATTTGAAACAACGGTCCAAGACAGTTGTTGAATATTCTGAGGAATTTTTAACTCTGCAAGCTCGTTGTGGTTTGAATGAAGATGATGATGTGGTAGTTGATAGATTTTTCAATGGATTGAGACTGGACATTCAGCATATCCTTGCCTTCCAACAATTTGATAATGTCGATGAACTCATCCAACATGCTGTCAAGGCTGAGGGAATTGCAAATCATCAAGTACAAAAATCCAAATGGGCTCAGCCAAAGAATTCCCCTTTACAAGAAACTAAATCCAATGGACAGATTTTTGCTAGGACTGAAGGTCAAAATAAGATGGTTTGTTTTCATTGTCACCAGCACGGGCATCGCGCCGCAGATTGTCCAAAGCGCATACATCTAATTGAGATTGAAGGTGCTGATAACAATATCCAAGATGATATTGACGCTGATCCTAAAGATACTGACAATTCCAAGGATATTGACACTGCAGACATTGACTTCACCGATGCAGAGCCCCCAGATGACGCTCTTATTGTCCTCAAGGATGCGTCACCAGCTGTTGAGCATAAGTGGTTGCGCAAAAATATTTTCCGTTCCACAGGAGTGATTCAGGGACAACACTGCACGGTTGTTATTGACAGTGGAAGTTGTGAAAATCTCATCTCCCAGACTCTTGTTGATCGCCTTCAATTGAAAGTTTTTAAGCATAACCGTCCTTATTTTGTCAAATGGCTAATGAATGGTGATCGAGCGCATATTCGACATACTTGCAAAGTTACTTTTGCTATTGGTGAGACTTACACAGATACAATCCAGTGTGATGTGCTACCTATGGATAGTGGTGATATCTTATTGGGCCGTCCTTGGATGTATGATAAAAATGGAACTTATGGTATGCGCGACAACACCTATACATTCATGCATGGTGGACAGCAAGTTACTCTTCATCCTGAGAAACCACAACCGCCAAAGAAGAATTCCTGGAAAGCTGCCACAAAGGATGTCCTTCATGTCCAACACATTTACACTGGTAATCCGAAGCAGCATCAAGTTCGAGGACGAACTCTTCTTTCAACCCGGGGAGGATGATGCAGTCTAGGGCCCATCAGATCTCTTCAAATTAGATTAGGATTATTATTGTTATTATTAAGAAAGTTTCTATTTTTAGCCTAGGGTTTTCTTGCTTATTAAGATTGTTTACTATATATATGGCTTTGTAGAGAAGAACTTCTCAGATTTGATTGATTAATAGATTTGGGTTTTCTCCCAGAGGTGTTCCTCGTGTGTGTTGAAGTCCTTTGTGACTGTTCGAAGTGTCGTTGGACACGTGCTCCGGCACTTCCACGCAGCCCTAGCCCTTGGGCTGCATCAACAGTGAACTCGAAAAAGCCCCTTAGTTGTATACCCTCCAGAGTGGTCCTGTGGGATCGCTTTGTGTGTGTGTGTGTTTTTTAATGGGTGCAAACTCGTGTCTAATTTGACGTAGGGCTTTACACCTAGTGACAAATTCGACGTTGCTCTGTTTCCTTATATCTCGACGAAAACCTAGTTTCATCATCATCTTCCTCCATTCAAAACAGAAAATGGAGCTTATTCTACCTTCTTATTACAAGCAATTTATTTGGTCTTATGGCTTTTATAAAATTTACATGATCTAATATATCAATAAATGGGTTTGTTCAACAAATCTAAGGGACGGATTATGCAGATGTGTGGATAGTTCGAGGCAGCTGTGATCAGTTCAACGATAGGTCATGTGAGTGGGTTTTGAGATAGGGTGAGAAAGGAAAACATCGACCGTAGCACTTGATCGATTGACTTTACAAATGAAAGATCGGGCTACAGATCTTGATGGTGGGCCACTGATCAAGGAACGTTCTTGTAGAGAATTGTAGTAAAGTTGGGCTCGATGTGGTTCGGCTCCTGCTGCTGGTTCTGCTAATGAAACAAAGGGCTTTCGTATTTTTATTATTTATTTATTTATTTATTTATTTTCAGATCTGAGGCGGGCTAGGTATACATGAGGCAAGAAGAAGACAATCTATGCACATGGAACCGTCGTTGTCAGACTTACAGAAACAGATCCTCCCGCTCATTCGAGAAGAACCCATTTTATTTTTTTTCATCTTTTTCACAATTTTTGCCATTGTTGGAATCAATGCTACAGCTCTGGGTGCAATCCATTTGACAGGAAGCTTCAGAGCCTAAGACTCAGATCTCAAAACAGAAGAAGTTAGGGAAGAAAAGATCGAAACTTGGGGGAAAAAGGAAAAGGAGAAATCTATAAAGTGCAAACTGCAAAAGAGGTGCTTTGCTTGGAGAGGAAGAGAGTTTTTTTTATAAAGGTGTGTGGGGAATAGGCGGGCTTTTAAATATGATAATAGTTTTTCGTTAATGAGGGTTGGAATGGCAAAAGGTCATTTGCATTGTACCAATGACAAAAAACTAGAAATCAGAAATGTTTTTTTTTCTTGCCCTATCTCCAAACCCACTCATAGCATCGAATTCAACACTAGCGTGTAAAGCCCTGCTTCAAGTTTGGCACTGGTGTGTCAAGGCTTGCTTCAAATTTGACACTAATTTCCACTCATGTAAAGAAAAAAAAAAAAAAAAAAACCAAAGTGGTCCTGTGGGATAACTCTAGAGGGTATGCAGCTAAGGCACCTTTTCGGGTTTACTCTTCACCTAAGGGGTTTTTTTCAAGAAAAATCCTCTATATTTTTTATTATCTTTAAATTAAAAAATAAAAATAAAAATAAAATCCACACTATCAGTCTTACATTGTAGGATATCTCTTAAAGTAAAGAAAGTGTTCATAAAGGGAAAAAAAAAAACTAAAATAGATGAAAAGAAGAATATATAGACAAGTACCATATGCATAGTTGAATGCTTTAATTAAATGCACGTTCTTTATTCATCTTTAAAGTCTCATCAAAGCCCAAAAATTCTTAAGAAGTTTTGTTAACTACTAAATAAACTTTTAAAAATAAAAGTGCTAAAAGAAAGAAAGAATAAGGAGTAAAAAATGGAAAATATTATTAATATTAAATTATTGGTTGTACCTATTCTTATTTAGTTGAATTGCTTGAATCGTAAGATTTGTGAAATGAGTATCGAATCGTAAGCTTCTCACCGGCATTCTAAGATTCATATGTAATTGGGATTCATTGCATAGATACGAATCATTTTCCTTAAGATTCTGGATATAAAGTGAGATTCAAATCGTAGAATTCTGATAACTATATTGGTAGGGACCATTATCTGCAGGCAAGGATGGAGCCAAGTAGTTACCACTCCTCAACCTTTGTGTTTCTTCATTATAAAATAAAGAAATCCTACTATGTTTGCCCCTCATGACCAGTTGTTTTTACTCTTATTTAAGAGTAGTACTTCAAAGTTCAAACACATTAGGGTAATTTAGTCTTTTGGAGGGCAATTTGGTCTTTTACTTTTGTCCGAAAGACAACTCATCAATGACTTCCTTACTTTCTTCCTCTTTTTATGCAATGATAAACACATCATGTGTTTGCTTCTCCTTCTTCCTTTTTTTTTTATTCACCCACTCATAATCAACATGTTTAAGTTGTGATCATAATGAGTTTTTAAAATTTATTCAAACCTAATTTAAATTAGATCTAATCTAACTAGTAAGTTAGAAATTTTGTGCAACTACAATTGAATATTTGAGCTTTAAATGACTAATGGGCCAAAGGCCAAAGCTTTTTGTGAACATCATCAGCCCCATATTATGGTTTCAATGGTTTAGCCTATATTTTTTAACCATATCATGTGCTCACAAGTAAATATCCTAATATCATGCAATTTGCAATTCGTCTCAACTTCTTAACTCATTATTAAATGTTGATAGATGTGAGGGAAAATACAAGTTATCATTTTTTTTTGTTTTTTTTTTTGCATAATCTAATCCTAGTTTGGGTAAAACTGGGTTGGAAACATGATTATATGTTAACATGTAATTTTTCAATTTTTCTCAAATTTCCTTATTTTTATGCTAAATTTTTTTATTGGCATTATTGGTCTATCATCCTTGCTGCCACCACCACCCCCCCCCCCCCCCCCCCCCCCCCAAAACCCCCACCAAAAAAAAAAAAAAAAAAAGGAGAAACTTGTGGCTCCGTCACTGTCTGTAGGTTTTTTTTTTTTTTTTTTTTTTTTTTTTTTTGTGTCATACATGTCACATTCACATGTGTGGCATGTGGAACTGTGGATGTTCACAGCTAACCTTTCGGCCATGTTGTTATTCTTTGATTCTGCTGCAGTGCTGTCATTTAGTTTATTTGCATTTATCATGCAGATCAGTTGCTTCTCTTGGGATGTTTTTTGTTGTCTATTTATTAATTTTCAGTTTCCTCTCAACTTCATGTAACTCCCTGATGTAGGTGATGTTGACCACTTTACTAAAGGCATATGTCAGAGGCGGTCTGTTTGAGAAATCAAGAGAATTATTAGTCAAACTGGAAGCTTTGGGCTACACCCAAGAGGAGGTACCCTTGAAGTTTTGTTTATTTATGCACATATTTTTTTTTGCTAGTGCTCGCATGGTTATAGCTGAATGATGTTATTGCTGCTAAAGGATCTGGGTTGTAAGCAATCATCCAATAAGCTTTGGCTTTAGGAAAAAAAACATATCATACTAAATCCATGGTTTTATTATGCATGGCTTTTGGATAGAAACTGGATGGATTCAATCATCTGATGTGTTGATGCTTATTTTCCTTACAAATAGCACAAACTTTTGTGTGCTGCATAGGCATTTAAATCTGCATAACTAACAACAAGAAAACTTAATGCTATGGGGAATGCTCCCAGACCTCGTCTCCTCATCATCAAAGCCTTACTCCAACCATGTTGGGGTCTGCTACAGGAATTATGTTTCTCCATTCCGTTCTATTTTAAGCCAAATCCTTCGATAAGTTAAACTTGTTGAAATCTGAATCAATGATTTCCATCAATGTTTTCTTCGGCCTACCCCTACCTCTTGATGGGCCATCCACCTGTATAGCCAAACTTTTTCTCACCCGTGCCTTTATCGGCTTACGCTCAACATGCCCAAACCATCTTAAACGAGTTTTTCTAATCTTATCCCCTATTGGTGCTACCCCTAAATGCTCTCGAAAGCGCTCATTTCTAATTTTATCTTTCCTAGTTTTACCACACATCCACCTAAACATTCTCATTTTTGCTTCCAAACCTCGTCTGGTGATTCAAAATTCACTGATGCAGTGATGCCTCAGCTTCTGATACATATAGTTATATGTGCATGGAAGATAAAAAAATGAAAATACGAACTGCGAAATATAGGGCATATCTAGTACACACCCTGGAAGCTTCCTTGCACACCTTGCTGTGTGGTCCACTTGGGGCTAGGGATGTAAACAGGTTGGGTTCGGTTCGGATCCATAGTGGAACCGGAACCAATTCCTGCATGATGGTCCCAGTTTTGGAACCGGTCCTGCTTTGGAGTAGGATTATAGGTTCTGTATCCAGTTCCATTTGTAGGACCTGATTCCGGTCCCAGTTTCGGTTCTTTTTGGGAACTGGGTATGTCCGGGTCTAAAGAATAAAGATGAATTCTTCCTAATAGTGTCAAAATATGAACCAAAACCACTGATTTGCCTCAATACATCAATTGAAATCACCAAAAGACTAAAAAAAAAAGGGAAAAAGGGCATGAACAAAGATGGATATGTGTGTGTGTGTGTGTGTGTGAGAGAGAGAGAGAGAGAGAGAGAGAGAGAGAGAGATGGAACATATTGATAACCTCTTCACATAGAGAGAGAGAGAGATGGAACATATTGATAACCTCTTCATATCAGAATGATGCAACCCCCACAGAGAAGTAAATACTCTTATGCAAATCTCATCGCGTAGTTACGTCATTCTAACTAGGTTATGTGGCTCGCAAAATGCATGTTCCCACATCCTTTTGACCCCATTTGAGAGAGAGAGAGAGAGAGAGAGAGAGAGAGAGAGCAGATTCCTCAATTGAGACTTGAAATCAAGGAGGCTGAGATCGATGAGAGGGAAGGATTCAGTGGGTAAGAGAAAGCCCTAGTTCTCATGAGAAACCCTAAATTCGGTGGGAAAAGAAACAAAATGTTTGGATTTTGGGGGACCTTGAAATTTCAAATAGGATATACTATGAACGGGTCCCAGTTCCATGGGTCTAAATCGAGTGGTTCCAAAACTGGACCTGCTTAGTTCCCGAGCCAAAAAAAAAAAAAAGATTTGGAACCAAATCCATCTACTTTTCAAAACCAAAATGAGGTTTCAAACCCAGTTTTCCATGGGTTGGAACCTCCGGGTAATTAGAGAATTGGGACACATTTACAACCTAATTGGGACCCCACCTGGGGATGAGACCGAGGAGGATCTCTTTGTCTGGCTGGGCCCTACCTTGGTGCAAAATATGGGCCCTATTTGATCATCCTAACCTCTTCATCAACGACCAACAAATTTCACCATTAAAAAATTGACTAGTCAATCCAATGGTGCAGTCCTTTCATATGGGTGTTATAAAAAAGGACGGGTGTAATAAGAAAGGAGAGCGAAGGGGGGGGGGGGGGGGGGGGGGGTGTGGGGTGTCCATTCAGATGCGTCATTAGGTGAGCTTCAATTGAACATTACAACAATTTCTATCAAGATTATGGGTGGGCCTATGGGAGTTAGCATTGCATGTTCCTTTCCTTTGCATGCATGTCATAACAATGGAAGCATGAGGATTTGATGGAGATGTTTATATCTGAATATCAATTTTCACAAACAGATCTGCGCTTCTTTTCCTAGAGCTTTTGTCCTTTTTCTTTTAGTTGGTGGATGATTATCCATGCTTAATTAGATGATCTGGTTGGTTGTAGATGCCTTATTGTATAATAATGGACGGCCTTGTGAAGGTAGGGCAAATTCATGAAGCTAAAGTTGTTTTTGAAGAAATGAGAAACAAAAATGTGAAATCAGGTATGTTTTCTTTAAAAAAAAAATGAATGCCTTTTTCTGATTTAATATGAAGGTTGGCCAGCTAACAGTGGACCAACAGATGGTACTTGCATCTTATATTCTAAGTAAATGGTTTTACTAGAAGAAAAGCAAGGAACAGTATATTTAAATTGTGCATGCAGTGCGTTTTTTTTCCTCCTTATGTTACACTAAGAATTCCATTGGTCCTTGTTTTGCAACTCCACCATTGTGAAATGAAAATTTGTTTAGTGAGATTTACCATTCCACAAGTTTCATTAGATTCTGAAAACCCATACTTATCAATGAGTAGTCCGGTCCTCCTTCGCCCTTAATTCTTTTTGATTGGTCCTCCTTCACCCTTATTGGAGCATGTAATCACAAGGTGGGATGTTAAGAGATGAGTCTGTCTCATCTTATGGTGTAGTGTAATTGAATGAGTACTAAAGACTTGCTTAAAAAGGTTTCCAGTATTATTCATCATTCACATTCTTTGATAGTTCCAGAAATCTGCACAAATCTCTAGATGAGTGCAGTTGAAGGTTCCTTTTTTGCCCACTAATGTGTGGTGATGTGCAGGCAAAGGTTTTATTATGTTGATTAAAAAAAGGTTCATCTCTCTCAACATAGTTACCCCATTTTCTTAAATGGCATTCTCGAGGATGTTATGCCTTCAATATTAAATTTGCACGTGCAAAACTATTCAGAAATCGACCATGTTTTGTGTACGAGCAGTAGACAACCAATTCATCATTGCACTACGTTGAGTGAGTTTTCTTGGACATGCCTTTTGCATGATGCATTAGATAGTCGCAAGAGAGTTCAAATCATGCGGAGGCTTTAATGAAATATGCACCACATCCATCAACTTAGATTTTGTTTTATGACCTTTTTTTTTTTTTTTACATGCCTCAAATCAAAATTTATTTGTCTCATTAGTAAGGAAGCCCTTGAGTATCTCCCAAATTCATCATCATCATCATCAAAGCCTTATCCCATCCATTCCATTCTATTTTGAGCTAAATCTTTAAATGAGTATCTCCCAAAATAAATAAATAAAAAGATAAACCAGGAAGGAGCCTTTGGCATCCTCTGTGTATCTCACTATAATCAATCAACAGAAGTGGAATACCCATTCTTAAATTTAGTTCCATCTTATGCTTGCAGATGGTTATTCCCACAGTATCATGATTTCTGCATTTTGTCGAAATGGGCTATTGGAAGAAGCAAGGCAGCTTGCTAGGGATTTCGAAGCCACCTATGACAAATATGACTTGGTTTTGTTAAATAACCTTCTGAGAGCTTACTGCAAGGAAGGTGACATGAAGAGTGTAATGCAAATTTTAAAGAAAATGGATGAATTGGCAATTTCTCCTGATCGTAAAACATTTCATATTTTAGCAAACTATTACTGCCAGGAGAAGTTATATCAGCTTGCATATCGGATGGTTGAGGAAATGCACAGAAAAGGCCATCAACTGGATGAGGTGAGCTCCTTTAGCTTGTCTCTGTTACATCTACCATCCTGCAAATTCTTTTTCTTTTTTATCCAAAGTGTGTCCTTTGTGACCAGTTCCTTTCTCACAGCACATTTGCATTACTAGGATAAGGATGTAATAATAATAATAATAATAATAATAATAATAACAATAATAATGATGATGATAATGATTGTAAATATTTGAAATGGCTGTACATATTTGTATTCTGAACTAGAGATAGCAATCATATAACAAACATTAAAGATGATATGAGAGGGTCTTGGTTGAAGAAAAGGTTAAAAGTTGATGAACTGTTATTTTAGAGGCCTATCTATATGTGGGTGAAATAAATCATGTTTTAGAATCAATTGAAGGAGCTGGAATGGAGTATTCTTAATAGATGTTAAGCCTGCTTTAAGACTTGATGGAAAATCTATAGATCTATGGATCTTGATGGGTGAAATAGGGACTGATTAATAACCATATTGTTCAAATTATTCTTGATTATTATAAAAATGTTAAATGAAGTGAAATAGATTGCCCTTTTTTCTGTAAGAACAAATAAGATACTATTTCTGTAAGAACAAATAAGATACTATCTTTCAAAAGAGGAAAAAAGAAAAAAGAAACTAAGAAGAGATTCAGAACTGTGCAAATATACTATTGGAATTTGAATTAGAAAAGGCATCTTGAATGGGTATATCGAGTATATACAAGACATGTATGCAGTAGAAACAAACATGAGAAGTGTATGCAGGGCATTGTCTAAGTTTTCAGTTGGATTGAGATTACACAACGAGTGTACTTCGAGCCCAAATTTGTCCGCCTTGGGTTACAGAGAACAGAATGGCAAATATTTAGGATGAAGTATTGTGATGTATGCTATTTGTAGATGATGTGCTACTCATTAGTAAGACAAAAAGCAGTATAATGATAAGTTAGAACTTCGGAGAAAGGTGTTCAGTTAAATGGGTTTAGAATTAGCAAAGCAAAGACATAATATAAGGAGTGCACATTTAGGAGATCTAAGATGCAGAGTAGATGGTTTCTTAAAATTGAAGATAAATTAAGAACATTGTGATCTTTATGGTTAATAACAGAACCAGACAGAGTATGAGTTGGATATAGCTAGTAGGATCAACATAGAATGGGCAAGTGTAGACCAGCTACTGCAGTGCTGTGAATTGTGATTGTAGAGTCCCACTTCAACTAAAGGTAAGGTTTTTTAAACTCAGGCTCGAAAAGTGGGTCAGCTTCTCTGAAGTCGAGTCAACTTAGGCTGAGCTGCACAGAACTAGTGATGCAGAACAGACCCATGATCCATGGGTTGACCAAGCTCATTGGGCCCAGCCCATTCAGTTTTCTTGTTTTATTTATTTTAGTTATGTGGAGTATTTTGCTGATTTATGCAAGTAGGGTTCATAGATTTTATTTAGGTATTTTGCTCTTAACCATTACAAGTGTTTCTATGGTTGAGATTAGTTTTAGGGTAGGTTTTCCTTTTTGTAAAGCCATGTAATGCTTCTTTCACAATTAATGAAGAATGATCAATGATAAAGAATTTTTTGGGTGCTTTCGCTCTGTTGCGATGGGAATGGTGTGATTCCACTGAGCGTCAAGCCCATTGACTTTCCAGTGTGAATCTTGCCCCTATCTGCCCCACTTCACATCATCTAGGAGTCAGACTGATTAACTCCCCATAGCCCCAAAAAGCCTAAAAATTCATGAAAGATACTAATAATAATAATAATAATAATAATAATAATAATAATAATAATCCTTTAAAGAATAAAGGAGTAATGTCCTATGAATCTAGAGTTCTAAGACTTGTTTTAACTATTAAGACCACTTTTAAGTAGTAAAAGGTGTTTCATATATTGAATTGTATGAACAGCATTTATGATCTTTGAATGCTTAAATATTCTACAAAATGTAGCTTTGATCTTCCAAATTAGCACAGAAGGATGCCAGCAGCCTCCTACATTGGTAATTGTAATAGAAGGCGCAAATATAATCAAGGAATGCTTTTTAATATGGTTTGGGCATGTTCAAATGTTGAATCTATGCTATCATCTGCTGATGCATGTAACATTGTTTGACATGATCAATCAAAATACTCACTACTCAGGAATGAATCTGAACCGACTCAACTCTGAGGATCTGGTTAACTTGTATATTGACTTATTCTAGTAACCTATAGAAACCTAATTGGAATTTATAGTGGTCCCCTATTGTCATTTCCTATTTTTTGCACAAACCTTGAGCTGCACAAGGAAGCTACTTTCATGGGATCCAACTCATTTATTTAGATCCCTTGCGGGTTAAGTGGGGTCAGAGTTGAATCAAACAGCATTTCAAGCCTGCCTTCTCTGTGCCCCCTTGGCTTAAGTTTTGGAATAATTAACAATATATGAAATACTGCAACTTTAGTAACCTCTGATTTTAACAATGCTTGCAGATACTTTGTTCTAAACTGATTTTACAGCTGGGACGAGCTGGTGCTTCAACTGAAGCATATTCTGTTTACAATATGCTGAGATATAGCAAGCGAGCAGTGTCTAAGGTGCTTCATGAGAAGATTCTGAATATTCTAGTTGCAGGTGGGCTTCTGAAAGAAGCATATGTTGTAATGAAGGTATGATATGTTGCTTTAAGGTATTTGTATCTGTTTATTCACAAGAACTACATATTTAATTCCTGATAGCCTTGATGTTGACAGGATAACACAAAATTTATATCTAGGCTCTCACAAAAGCGGTTTGCTATATTGTTTATGAAGTTGGGAAATATAAACTTGATAAATGATGTGATCAAAGCACTTCACAGTTCTGGCCACAAGATTGACCAGGTATGTAAAATCTGGCTAAATTAAGCTGCACACGCACTTGCCCAGAGTCTGTCTTCAGTTCATGTTTAACTTGGTGAACAGATAAATTTATTGGTATTGGACAAAGACACAAGGTGTCAGACAGCAGGAAGCTAGGAAGCAAAACCTAGATATATATATTTTATATATTTGATGCCCAATATGGAGATAGTGATGCAGACATTGATACCTGGATTGAAGATATGAGTGCACTTCTAATTGTGATTTTTCATAGTTATGTTTCTATATAAGCATGACTTTTTTGTCAATGAACCTGTGCCTCGTGCAATGGCAAAGGATTCTCCCATAACGAAAGGGTCTCAGGATACAAAGTACATGAGGGGTAATGGGAGGGGTCCCAGAATCAAAAGAACATTAGGGCCAGTTTTATTGTTACCTTTTGTTTACCAAAAGCATTACTTTCATTTTTAGAACATTTTTTAATTTAACAAAATTGTCCTTGTTTAAAGTATTACAGCTGTCTGACATTTATTTATTTATTTTGAAAATGAATATGTATATATTATGAATCTATATTGAATCCCTTTGCCGAGCATCAACACTCACTTGGAAGACATTGTGGAGCCGACTGTTTGACCCATCTGAGTCAACCATAGGCAGCAGTCGGCCCCCCGGGCTATGGTACTCGGATACTTGTACCAACCCATTGTATCCATGTCAAATCAATAAGATACTTGTATTGATACCTGATACTACACCGATATTTCTATGGTATAAGTTTAGCATATCCTACTTAGCAAGTTCACAATTTCATTTAGGTCTGTAAATTCTCTTACTTCTCAACATAGAAAATGTTAGAAAGGAATATCAATAATGATAATTTCATTAATTCAAATTGTGATCTAAAAGAAAAATTAGAATGCCCATATATGTCTCTGTGTCTTAGATTTCCAAAAGTGCATAGTCATATTACTGATCCTCATGTCTGTGTTCTTTGTATTTGGGCATCATAGGTCTTAGGGCTTGGCACCCATCCGAATGAATTGGATAGTTGGATTAAGTGTACACTCATTTTGGATGGTAAAACTTTTTGGCCGTGGATCAAGTGGGGCCTCTGATAATCAAAGCCTTCATCACTGTACGATGATCATGTTGGTGGAGATCTTTTGATCCCCCTTGGTCCCCTTCCTAGTTGATCCATGGCCGTACCCATATTCGTGTGTGTGCATATAAGGGGACATTTGGGGCCCTCTTAGGCCTCATTGTGGGGATGGAAAGAGACATTTTGAATGAGCCCATATATCGAGTTTGGAGGTCAATCTCAAGCCTTAAACCCCTTCATTCATGGACCAAAAATTTAACTACTTGATATTAAAGAAAAATCTTGACCTCAATCCGATGGTCCAATCCATTTGGATTAATGAAAACTCAACGAATTCATTGTAATTCAGGGGGTCTCGTGTGTGGATGGTTCGGATGGGTCATAAGGTCAGCCCCACTATATTGTCTCTCTCTCTATAATATGGTGAGGGATAGATGCGTATGACTATTTCTCATATATATATATATATACACCAATGCTCTATGACTCCTGAGCATTTTTAGCATAAAAACGCTCCTTCTTTAGGCCTATCATAACACAACACACATCATCCCATTTAATGCAAATCGTGATATTTGGAAGAAACACGAGGGCATTTTTGAGAAGAAGAAAAAAAAATCTCCAACCCAAAACCGGCAAGATTTTTTGGAGAATGTATCCTAGTTTTTCGCCCATGACATTTAATGATATGTTGTTACTTTTTAAAATTATGGCTCACCTTTTTGAAAGTTTAGAGATTGATTGTTCATAGTTGTAGCAAATCTTATGATTAATCCTTCCTGAAACAACCAAATCCTTATAGTCAAATGTGCTAAAAACAAGGGACGAACCTATTACTCATCACAAGGGCTTTTTAATACACCGGATTTCACTCTTTGCATATTTCAAATCCATAAAAATAGGAGAACAGTTATGAGTAAATATTAATAAGATCCATTCATTGGATGACCATGCTTAAAACCATTTAGTGGGGCCTTGTACAAATAAAGAAAAGGTAGAAAGAAAGAAGTAAGTTGATAACAACTAAATACGCTCCGACATGTAATGATGATTGTGTTTTTATTAAATGCTATGGAGGGGGAGGAGAAATGCCAGTTTTGAAGTGTTCATTTTTTAGAATTCCTCATATATATATATATAAAGAGAGAGAGAGAAACTTTATGAAGTAATGGATTTAGTACCGTTGAACAAGTGAATACCGCACGCTACTAGTACTTGTGTAGTATCCACTACCAATTCTGTATCCTTATGAATTCTGCTACTAGTATGCAGAGCATAAACGGGGGCCGTTTGGATACTTCTGTCTAATTAATTAGAGCTAATTAGATTAAGGCCCAATTAAAACATCTAATTTTTAAGTCATAATTTATTAGTATGTTCAATAAAACTATATAAAAAAGCTCTTATTTCATGAGGTAAAATGATGTGTTCGAGAGAAAAGGCACTGTTACAAAGTTTGGTAGGGGACTAAGACTATGAAAAACTATAAGATGCATAAGAAGACAAAGGAATCTAAGAAAATTGTAAGCATTTAAAGTTCAAAGTATATGATTACCTACATAATAGTTGGGAGTAAGACAAAGAGAGAATTATACTTTCAGCTTGCAAAAATAAGGGAAAGGAAGAGTAAAGACTTAGACCATGTCAAATGAATTAAAATTTAAAAGCAATGACCAAAACGTTCTATTGAAGGACAACAATATCAAAGAAAAGTAGAGGGAATAATTTAATTAACTTTTAAATGAAGACTATGGAGGAGACATGAGAACAAGAGATGAAACTTTGTTAGCAGAACATACTTTTTTCCGCAAAATAAAGGTGGTGGAAATAAGGAAAGCATTGAAACAAATGAAGACGGGAAATGCTAAAACAAGTCCAGATGACATTCCAATAAAGCCGTGGAAATGATTAGGAGAAATGCTTGAGAGAAGTTGGGGGTTTTAGTTAACTAGGCTCTTCAATAATGTATTAATGACAAAGATGTTAGATGAATGGAGAATAAGTGTTACAATACCTATATAAGAACAAGGGAGATATACAAAAATATACCAAGTACCATGAGATTAAACTTATGAACCATTCTATGAAGTTATAGGAGAGAGTAATGTTGTGTACTTGCGGAAGCATATCACTTGCAATCGACAATCAAGCCATACACAAGAAGGGAACACAGAAGATATATGTGGTTCACCCAAACAAGGCTATATCCACAGGCACAAAGATGCTACCATCTTCACCATCCCAAGCGACAGAGACTCTTAAGCTCTCATCGTCTCTCCTACGTGGTGTAAGAACACCACGGGAAAGAGAGGCCACTCTCTTTAGCTCAAGATCTAGGGTTACAGACTATATCAATATATAATCTCTGCTTTCTTAGCCGCTAAGAAAGCCGTGGTACCAAAATAACCTTGATTTTAAACTGGTCCCTAGCTAACACAGTGGACCCATCCTGTTAAAATGGAATACAAGACATAAACCCAACAGTAAAAACTTTGATAGATGACCAAGATATCTGAAAATTAGTTTGGTTTTATACCAGGAAGGTCAACTATGGAAGCCTAAGAAGCACGGACACTTGTATAAGGTCCCTATATTCGTGTCAGACACAGCTCGGACATGTGTTCGATACGCCAAAAACATGTCCTTTTTTTCTCTAATTTTTTAATTTCGGACATTGGGTGGACATGTCAAGGACACGTGGCCATGCTGTTGTTTGTGTTGTTGTGGTTTTTTTTTTTCAGGACTGCTGTTTGCTTTTTTTTCCCCTTGTTGCTGCTGTTTGTTTGTTTTTTTTTTCTTTACTGTTTGTTTGTTTTTTTTTTCCTTCTTGCTGTTTGTTTGTTTTTTTTTTTTTTCCTTTTTGTACTATTTGTTTGTTTCATCATCATCATCAAAGCCTTATTCCAACCATGTTGGGGATTTGTTTGTTTATATTATTTATTTTATTTTTTTTCAAAACTACTCTTATCCCCTAATTTGAATTGTTACATGTTCATTATGCTTCTTAATTTAGCTAAAAATATAATTATTCTTTAATTTTATGATTACATATAAAAATATATATATTCATTATTTGTTGTGTCCTAGCCGTTTTCGTATCTTACTTTTTAAGGATTTGTTGTATCGCCATGTCTATATCGTGTCATATCCGTACCCCGTATCTGTACCTATACTTCATAAATGGAAGCTATCTTCTTACTTAGGTAAATAATGGAAAAATATCAAGCGAAGACTAAAAATTTGCATATGGTTTTCATTGATCTAGAAAAAACTTATCATAAAATACTTGGAGATTTAATTCAATGGGTTTTAAATAAAATGAATGTTCCAAGGGGTTATATTGAAATTATTGAAGAGAGACTTTTCAATGACCATAAGGTTACGTCAGGAGTCAACTCTAAGCCCTTATTTCTTCGTATTGATTATGGTTGAGCTAACTGCTCATATTCAAAAGGAGGTACCTTGGTATATGTTGTTTGTAAATAATATAATGTTAATAGATGAATCAAAAGTTGATGTGAATGAAAAGCTTGATAGATGGTATGAGGTTTAGAAACCAAAGGTTTTAAAATAAGTTGTACAAAGACAAAATATATGAATTACAACTTCAGTAGGCATTTACAAAGAGTTGAAATTATAGTGAGAATTGAGGATTAAGAGATACCATAAAGAGATTTTTTCTATTACCTTGGTTCGATAATTAGTAAGGATAGAGAGATTGGTAAAGATGCCGAATATAGGATAAAATCGGGATGCTTGACGTGGATACTTCTGGAGTGTTTTGTGACTGATGAATTCCAAAAGGAATGAAGGAAAAATTTTATAGGACAAGCAAAATGTGGACCAATTAAAAAGCAACATATGCATAAAATAGATGTAGAAGAGATGGGAATATTAAGGTAGATGTGTGGTAAAGTAGGAAGGATAAAATTTAAAATGAGTATTTTCGAGAGCATTTAGGAATAGCTTCAATTGAGAATAAAATTAAAGAAAACTGTTTGAGATAGTTTGGGCATGTCCAACGCAAGCCAACAATGACACCAATAAGGAAAAGTTCGGCTATGCAAATTGATGGCTCACCAGGGAAGGGGTAAACTGAAGAAGACGTAGATGGAATTAGTAAAAATAGATATGAAGAAGTACAACTTAATTGAGGATTTGGTTCAAGATAGGTCAAAATGGAGAAATAGAATTCATTAGTCGACCCCAACATAGTTGGGACAAGGCTTTGATGATTTTTCTTTTCTTTTTCTTTTTGATTGGTAACAAAAGCTTCATTAAAAGAACAGAACATACAAAGATCAAAAGTACATAAGAGAAGGAGAAGGAAAGGTACAAGAGCAATGTACCAAACCCACACACCTAATTACAAAACCACACTTACCCAAGGATACATCCTCCCCACCTCTTGCTTGGCTAAAGCATCCTCCATAAAGTTGGCAAATCTAACCTCATGTAAAAAAGAAACACTAATAGTAGAAGATAATTCACTAATTTCATTGAAATGAAAATGAAAATTCCAAGGATAAGCTTTCCGATTAGATACCCAAGTATTCGAAGAATCACTTTCAACAATAAGCCTACTTTCAGCAAGGCTTTGATGATGATGATTATGAATTGTGGTAATTGGGACCCTCCTTTTAAAACCCATTATTTGTGTCATTTTGAAATTTTTATGAGGTCATTTTCATCCAGAGCAGTTGCAAATTTTGCATTTTCCACTTCCATCCACTTTTAACTAAACAAGCTCTAAAAAAAAAGAGCAGACCCCTTCACTTATTTCTTTAGAGTCAAAGGCTCTAATTGCTCTAAAAATAGAAAATGCAATTAGAGGTTTATCAAACAGCCTAATATGTAAAATAAAAAAAAATCCTAAAATAAGAACTTATTTTTAGGGTTTCCAAATGCACCCTTCCCCCACCCAATATCTGATTTTTTTTAATGGTATACAAGTGTCTGTTTATCATATTATATGAAGGTTCAGACATGAGAGCTGCTATTTCAACCACTTTTGACTCAATTTAAATATGGATTAAAAAAAAATTATTACAATTTTGCTCATGCATGAAAGGACCAAAAAGCCAATTGTCCTTTGAAAACTCAAGTTCCTAATTTCTTTTCATACACACACCCACTTCTCCTTCCCTTTTTCCCTTTTAAAAAGCATCCCCCCTTTCCACATACAATAGAGACTATCTTCTTCCTTGAACGCTCTTCTTCCAATCTGAGCAAGTGACCCTCACACTCATTATGCAAGTGAGCATCTTCTTCCCTTCTCATTTCTTTTTGTCCCATTAAACATCATATTTTGTAATGCTTTCCAATCAAATAGTGAATTGGAGGAGGAGATGAACACTCAAAAATAGTTTTACAGTCGTTGCCCTATTTGGTCCTACGAGACCCAATAGGACAACGAACTGTTTGCCTCTCAAGGAAGAACAAGAGGAATAGCTAGTGGAATTATTTCTCTTTGACAGGCTGAACAGTTAGTTGTCCTGTTCGGTCTCGCAGGGCCGACCAGAGCAACAACTATGAAATCAAAAAGAAGAAAAATACAAAAAAAAAAAAAACCCATTAAAAAATTATTCAAGCTAAACATTCACAAAATCAAATGGAAATGAGCTCACTATGTTTGGATGGGTCAAATGTGAAAAGAAAGTGATAATGGAGGAAAAAAAGTGAAGAGAAAGAAAGTGAAATATGTGTTTGGATGGGTGGGGGTATGTTGGGTAAATAAGTGACTGTAGAGAGTAGAAAACCAATATAACTAACTTAATCACGTGTATAGAAAGAACATGTCTAAACTGAGTTAAAAAGTGGTGTTGAAATAGCAGCTCTCTCAGACATTTTGTTGCCACACAAAGCATAATTTACAGTGCTATAAGTTGCATTTGTACAGGTGAACACTAGCTAATCAAGCTGGATGACTCTCTCTTCGTGGGCCACTATGTGGTGGAAATCACATGACTGGATGATCCTACGAGTGTAGATCATGTCATCTGTAACCTGTGATTTACCGAACTGTCTATTAAAGTCCGTTCAGATTGCAACTTTCTTTGCTTAAACCATTCTGGACTTTCATCCTTGTTTGATATTGATGGGATGTTATACTCTTCTGGGGCTTTTCTTTTTCCTCTTTTCATATGGTACAGTCCTGAACTGATTGATCAGACTTCAAACTGCAACCTTAGCACTAGAACATTCCTCACTGTCTGCAGAGGATCTAATTTCATTTCCTTTTCAGACACTGAAATGTCTGCGTCTTCTGCTGTCGTTCCTCAGGTGGTGTTTGACAAGGCTATTGCACGTTACATTGCACAGCCTGAGAAAAAGGAACTGCTCTTGTATTTGCTGCAATGGATGGCAGGACAAGGCTATGCAGTCGACTCAACAACGAGAAACTTGCTTCTCAAGAACTCGCAGCTGTTTGGTCGACAACTTATCGCAGAAATCTTATCTAAACAACAAGCCATGTCAAAAAAGTTGAAAACTAAAGACGATTGATTTATGAATGATCCTCAGAAAGAGATCATCTGATCTTGGGTCTGTTTAAAAGCATGCATCCAAAATTTAAAAAATCATGGTTTTGATGTTCATGTGACCACCAAAAAAAACCCATATGGCAAATTCATGGTTAATTCCTAGGAATAGAAAATGGGAATTTATCGAAGCACCTAGGAGTGAAGGATCAATGGTGATGATCTTTGGGGAGGCCATTGAAACCTCCTCCCTTAATTAGGTCATCCTATGAAATTGAATCCTAGGAATGTGATGCCCTTTTATGTATCTACCCATGACCGTTCACTCTTCACCCCCCTTGATTTAAGGCCTTAAGTTTGGTATTAATGGACTGGCCCATTCAGTCCTCATACCTAATATTTAGGCCATGATCGAGCCCTCAGGCTTCAAACTTAGGTCTAGCACATTTTATAATGGGGTTTACACAAAAATTGATCTCAAATCCAGCCCATTGTAGGGGCTCAGGCTAGCCAAGCTCATGAGCAGCAATACCCCTGGGCTCCCCATCTCGTATGGGAATTTTGTAGAATTCTGCATGCACAACGGCTTGCGTGGATGTGGATGCGCAGCAATATGGTTTGCAAGAGCACCGACGGCCATGGAATAATTTGCGGTTGCATCCTGCATTATCGTATTGCAATTCATTCTGAAGCAGCATTGAGGTCTAGGAATGCCCAGTGGGTGTCTCTGGTATTCAATCTGTTTCTTTTCACCTCACATAATGGGGAAGGCCAAATTAACTGGGCCTCTCCTTATGTGCCATCTCTGTTTAAACACTGTGCTTCTGATTTGCTTGAAAACTTATAGGGCCCATTTGTTCGATGCAATCGAATTCTAAGATTTTGTATTTCTATAAATGGTTAAAAATGAAGAATAAAAAGGTGAATATTGTCTGAAAATGAAAATCAAATTACTTTCCCTCTAATGGAAATTAAATTAAGATAAGATTGACAATTTATGCCCAGCCTGATCCTCATTAATTTAAATCATGTGAAAGCCAAGGTCTCCTCTATGTGGCTACCTTATGTACTTCACCCCTTTACCTCTTTAATAATCCTTCCATGGAGCTTATTTCAGCATGAATTTTTATGTATAAAACAGGCCAGTAGTTTGTGGCTAGAGCACGCCCAAGGGACCAAAGCAAGCTGAAAATTTGGCATAGTATCCTCGTGGGGATGAGTGACCACCTGAGAAGTAAATGGTTTGCATCCAGAGTCCAGACTTGCGTCTCACTCAGGCCTGAAAAGTTGGCTCGATCTGCGTTTACTTTATTAGCGAAATGAGGGCAACTACTCTACAAATGGTCAGGGTATTATATATGCGGCTATGTATGTAACCCCTAGAAAATAATCCTTGTTCGTCAGAATTAAGTAACTCATGGGCCGGAGGCCAATAGTTTGAAGGTTGGGTTGGCGAGGAATACCTTAGGCTATGTTAAAAAAAAAAATTTACTATACAAATGGGTGGATCTTGACCATACCTCACCATGGTATACAAACGATCAACCATAACAGGGTCAACGGGTTCTGCATCATCAAAATCCTTCAATTTTTTTCGAGCAAAACGCCTGGGGCAGCCTGGGTCTGAATTACCTACTACCTCATTTGGCACATCCAAACATCAACTGTGTTCGGTATCATATTTTGGTCTATGATCTGGAATGGATAGGGAATGATGAAAACAGAATATTCAGTGGAATATCACAAGCATTAGATATGGCTATCTTTTGGCTATCTGACCGCAGGCCAATTCATATGATTACTTGAATTCATCTGAAAAGAGTGAGTTGATTTGCAGCAGCATGGACAAGATGCAGACTCTGAATCATCAAAGGGAAGGAAAACAGTAACCAATAGTTAAAACAACTTCCTATTGAGAACACAAGTCCTTCACGAAGACAATTGACAACAACGATCCTACCAATTGTTTGCAGTTAACGGGCTAACAGCACTTAACGCTGTTCTTTTTTTTACAGTTACTGGCTAACAACACTTAACACTGTTGTGTGAGTATGAAATGTAACACCATTCTCAAGAAACCCAAAAGAAAAAGAAAAGAAGAAAGTTCATCTCAAACAAACCAGTAGTAGTACTAGTAGGCCGGTAGAAATTAGTTGCTTATGTGAGGCATTGTCATCGACCACAGAATGTAGCAACAACTACCCTGGGTAGAGCTATCAGAACTTCAACTCCCATTGAATTAAATGGTGCTAAGAAACATGGCACTTTCTCTTTACCAAAAAACAAAAAGAAACTAGGCACTTCATCTCCAGGAGTATATACCCACGTTGTATGCTAAATCTGGTCATGCTTCCTGCAGAAAAGGTTTTCTCGTTAGTACAAGGCATGTACAAACTCTATTTGCCTACATGTTACAACTGTTTCATTGCCTAAACCCACACTGATGAAATGCATGCATGCAAGTGAAAATTTAAACCCCACCACCCAACCACAAACACAAATATTGGCTCCTCGCATGTTGGGATCCCCTGCTAGTTGCCCCCAAACAAGCGAGTCTTGCCCATCACACAATATGCACATGAAAATTGTATATGATTTTTTTTTCAGTGGTTTGAATCCTTGTCTTTTTGTCAATTTTTTTTAGTATTCCATCATGTCATTATTACAAAAACATATAAAAAATAAGAAAAATATAGCATAGACATAAAAATTTCAGTAAGGGGGCATCTGCCTTTTACAAATCAACAACATCATCATCAAAAGCCTTTTCCCAACTATGTTGGGGTCAGCTAGATGAAGTTTGTTTCTCCATTTTGATCTATCTTGAGTCAAAACTTCAAAGTTTGCCTTTTACAAACGTGATAGGAAAATAAGATTTATATATGTAAATGCTATGTATGCAAATGTTGCGTATTCAAATGTTACACATGTCAAACACATTACCATGTTTGTCAAAATCATCTTTTTCACATGAGTAATTTTCTATTAGCTTTGTAATGGTAGTTGTAGCTCTAGGGTGTTTGTTTTTGTTCAACTGCTTTTTGTTTGTATTGGTGAATTTAAACTTACTTTCCAGCCAAAAAGGCAAAAAAAGAGTTCATCTAATGTTTTAGATTGATTTGGATTTTTTCACAAATTCCTCAGAATCCATGAAGAATTAAGATCTGAAACTAAACATCCTCATGTTTACCATTAATTCAAGAAAATTGAATGGTTCAAATCATGGGCCCACAGAAAACTGAGGATTGTCCTAGTGGTATAGGCACACACTCCCAAAGAGCCCACCAGGTATCGATACTTGGTGGGCATCTTTCCATCCTACTTCTTGGCCATTGAGCCAATGAGCAAAAAAATCATGGGCCCACAAAAAAGTACATAGAACTAGATCTACAGGTTAGGACATTCCCTCAAATTGCTTAAACTCTATACAGATTTTGAAATAATCAGAATCATTATTGTGGGGTTTATTAGTTCAATAAACAAAGTTACAGTTTGGATTACAACTATGAGGCCCACAAGAATGAGAAAAAATAAAGGTGATTGATAGGCCCCACAAGAATACAATCATCGTGCACAAAGTGTACTAGCACCTTTTTGCAAGAGGGGTGTGAGAATCACTTTCACACCTCTTTTGGTGTGAAAATCTTGTTGCATAAACAAGATCATTTACACCATTTTCATAGCTCATTTATACATCACATGCATAAATGATTACAAACAAACATGATAATGCATAAGCCTTATGCATGTGAATCATTTACGTATGTAAATGACCACAAACAATCGAACCCTAAGAACATGACTATACAATGGAAGCCGAAAAATGCTTTATAATTAAGATTAGGAAAAAAATATGCAAAGCTAGGGACTGATTCACTTAACTTCCCCGAGTACATAGGTCAGTATGTAAAAGAATGAATTGTTCAAAGTTAAATTGGGGCCCAACTTCTTATGACCATCTTCTAATGTTACTGAGAAAATAGCATCACTGTGAAATGTGAGCACCTAGGTAAAGAGATCAGTGAAATTGTCTAATTGAAGATCATTGGAGGTGAATTTTGGACAGGTTGGGAAGAATAATGAGCCAATCCAAACTCAATCCAAATTCTAGAAGGGTTAACCCAAAACTGACACAGATAACAGCAGAGGGGGGCAACCTGAACTTGAACAGAATCCAACATAGCTTGTTACATGTTTAAAAATATGCCAACCAGAGCCAACCTGAATCTGACCAACAATTTGATTTTCAGGCCTAAGGCCAATTTTGGGTTTTAATCAGGTCAAATTAAGTTGGGTTCAGGTTGAGCCTAGCCCAAGTTGCACATGTAAGTACATTTCACTACACAACTAAATATGGAGTAGAGTAAGAACTACCATCTACCTGCAGTGGCTATACGAGAGGGAAAAAATAGTCCTAAATCACTTGCTTTTGATACTCGCAATGCCAAATCCTTGATAGGGCCCTGAAAAAGAGCTTGTTTTATTTACATTCTTTAAACGTGGTTTTTTGTTCTCAGATTGTCTCCACTTCATTTCCGGATGATGGTTGCTACCGACATTATAATTCACAGGCTGCAGCGAAAAGGAAAATCCCAATCATTTGCCATCAATAACAATATGAAATCAACTTTAGAAACTATTATACATCTCATATCCAAGAAAATTGGCTGTTACAGTTGAATAATCATATGATGATCCATTGATACAAGCTTCTGTAAGAAGCAGTGCATTAGAGTGACCCAGATTCATATTCTAAATATGGATCCATTGCTCTCGGTCTTAGCCTTAGTTATGTCTATGGAGGAGTCCTTAAAGGTAAATTCTAAGACAGCATACCTTCTTCATCTTTTCTTTCATTCTTTTGTTTTGTTTTGTTGTTTTTTTTTTTTTTTTTTTTTTCCCTAATGGTAAAAGGAATTACCACCAGAGCTTCTCAGGAAGAAAGGTTGTCGCCATCGTCGCTGTCGTCATCATCATCAAGACCATCATCATCAAAGCCTTACATGAATTTTGCTTGTCTCAGAATTTCATATTTGGGTTGTGACAAAATTTTGTACTGGCTGTCAATCTACCTATCTTAGGTAGAAAGTATGAGTAGCAAGTTAGATAGACCCATTAAAAGTAACATGCTTTAATAAATTGCAGCTACTGGGATTTGAAATAATTCTCCTGTTTGCTTAGTACAAGTGTAGTTTAAGGTGGAATAAGAATAGGCATGTGATGTGACATTTTTTTCCTTCTCCATGTTTGGATGATAAAGTGAAGTGCAGAAGTACACTTATGATTTGACATCACTAACCTTTTACTCCTCAATATTCCTCTTTTTTTAGTGTAGTGACTTTATGACAAACAATCTATACTCCCTCTCACCTATACTTTTACATCATACCATCCGAACAAGAATTTTATAACACCTATACTTTTTACTTTAGTATACCTTCCTTTTACTTTTTCCATCATTTTACATCAATCTCCCCTTTACTCCTCCACACATGTAAACAAACACGCCTTGGGCTCATGCACACTTGCACACACATGAGACCAAGCACTGACCCATGACAAAATGACTATGAAACAATGTTAAGCAATGGTTTTTACCATGCATTATGACATCATAAGAAAGATACAAAAGAATTAGACATTCAAGAACAAGTCAAATCACATTGAAGAGAAGACATAAACATTTAGTGATAAAAATATGTGTATGTTATGTATGTTTATATATGCATACGCATGTATATACCTGCTGTCCCACACTGCCATGCATATTCACTGGAACTGGGTCATGCTGCATATAAGGAAGAAGTGGTGCATGCTGAGGATACTGAGATGTGATCCCATTTACCCAGTTCCCCATCTGCCTCTGCTCTCTTTGTCTGCTTGAACCCTTCAAACGCATTTTCTTTCATAAGCCACATTTAAGAGAAAAGACATAATACTAATGTGCATGTACGTATATGGATATTTGTTCATACGTGTGTATGTATATACCTGCTGTCCCACAATGGCATGCGTATGTAATTGATGAACTAAGTCAAGCTGCATGTAAGGAAGAAGTGGCACATGCTGAGGATATTGAGCTGTGATCCCATTTACAGAGTCCCCCATCTGCCTCTGTTTGCTTAAAACCTTCAAACACATATTCTTTGATAAATGAGAGAAAAAAGCAAATTATGAGAGAAACAATTTAGAATTAATTAAAAAACAAATTATGTTACCATTTGGGGAAGGGTGGCCTCATAGCCCTGTGGTCCATGACCGGAAGGGAACATTATCGTTTGACTCTCACCAAAAGGTTCATACTGATATTGGTGGATTTGTGAGACAACACCCATTGGAAGAGAGTAGTAATGCGGTATAGGATAGCTGGAGAGAACATTAGAGGAAGTATAGTTAGGAAATGGCACAGAGTTTTTGGTAGTCTGAAGCTTCCACTTAGCTTGGCGGTCTTCCTTGCGCTTTGCAATAGACACATACAGTTGCCTACCCTTAAAAGTGGATCCTATATGAACATGCAGAGGAAAAAAAATAGACAAATCAAGCTGAGGAATTATCGAGACTGGATGGACATGGGGAAATTTTGATAAAAGAAGTGAAGCTACCATTAAGAGCATTCACAGCCTTGTTAGCATCGCTAGGAGTGGAAAAGCACACAAAGGCATATCCCTGGCCGTGTCCTGTATAGTAGTCACGTATAACATTTGCTGAAATTACTTTCCCATAGATGCTAAAATGTTTTCCCAATTCATGATCATCAGTAAAGCTATCAAGATTCTTCACGAACACATTTGAACCCTGAAGAATACAATATATTTGAATTTATTATCTTTACTGAAAGAATGCGAGGGTGGATTGAAGTACTAAGGATATATTTGAAGAAGTGCAATTTATCTGGGGAATTGGCTTAGGATAGATTGAAATGAATAAATAGAATCTATGTAGCCAGCCTCACTATAGTTGAAAAGATGCTTTGATGGTGATGATGATCTCACATTGTAAGAATAAGAGAATGGACTTGTAGAACCAATTACCTGAAACTTTTCCATCCGTTGGCTACGTGTTTCCTCAACTTGTCGTCTCAGCGTTAGCTCACGTTCGCACTTCTTCTGAGCCCTTCCTGCATATATCGTCTTTGACCCTACACCACAAATGATAATCATGTTTACTGTTTTGTTCAAACTTGGCATGATGCAGGCCAGATCCATAATTGACCAGGCCATTGGACCTAAGATCAATACAGCCTAATAGATTAGAGTATATTATATTATTAGTAGTTGATTTAAGTTGCTTTATTAATATTTGGCAAGTCCACTCATGTTTGATTTAGAACTTCTTATTTGTTTAGAATTAGTTGGTTCCTTTCTTAGATAATATCTTAGTTATAAATAAGGATGTAATCTCTTCATGAAATACATACATAGACTTAAATATTGAATAAAGATTTTGAGTTGGTTCTCAGTTGAGAGAATTTGTTTGTCTTTGGTAAGGCACCTAAACAACCTATCCCTAAGCTTTTTGGCTTGGAGATTAACCCGTTGGCTAATCTTCTTCCCCTGCGCCGCTTCATGGTACAACATTGAAATTTCATTGGATAATAATGATAAGTACAAATTTCTAACAGAACAAAAAAAATTGTAATTCCACAAAATGATCTAAAGAAACAGCAGCTCAAAACAAAAAGAAAATAGATAAAATGAGCACAGTAACTTACCAATTTGGGCACCATTCATGGTCTCTACAGCCTTCTTAGCATCTTCTGGTGATTCAAAGCAAACAAACCCAAAGCCCCTTGACTGCCCATGATCATTCTTCATTATTGCTGCATTTTTTACTGTCCCGAATGCAGAAAATTTTTCTTTAAGGAGATCATCAGTCAATTCATAATCTAGATTATTCACATATACATTAGTGAAGCTGGGTTCCTCACAAGCTGCTTGCCTTTCGCTTTTCTTGACAAATTTAGATACATATCTGAAAAATAACAGAAAGATCCAGAAACTCATTTCCCATTTTAAAAGTCACAATAAAATAGAAACAGAGAAAAATTACAACCCCAATTGAGGAATGAAGAAAAATTGCAAAATAATTCCACAAAAGAAAGTCCAAAATAATTACAAACAGGCTGCTTGCCTTTCGCTTTTCTTGACAAATTTACATACATATCTGAAAAATAACAGAAATGTCCAGAATCTAGAAGGAAAACCCATTTCCCTATTCAAAGTCACACAACAAAATAGGAACAGAGAAAATTACAACCCCAATTGAGGAATGAAGCAAAATTGTAAAATAATTCCATGAAGGAAAGTCTAAGATAATTACAAAAATAAGAACATCTGAAAAACTAAAGCAAGTGCAATGCAATAATGAAGCTCCAAAAATTTCCTGTTTTAAGAAATGAATACCCCTAACAGCTTCAAAATCTATAATGTCACATATGATGTATGAGAAAGTTTTCCTTTTGTTTTTTTGGAAAAATTGGCATGCCAACTTAAATAAGATAATTAGAAAGGACAAGAAAAGAAAAGAAAATACACAATTAAAATTCAGTGAAAGGAAAAAACTAATAAAAAATGCAAATGTACTTGCATGAATTGTAAAAATTGTAAATGGGGATGTCGACAAGACAACTATCTTGCAAGATTTTCCATTAACAAAAAATATCATGCAAGATTAATTTCGAACTCATACTTAACTCCTTGTCTCACAAGTGAAGCTGACAGTCAGGCTTGGCTATAGCTTGGCTCTCAATCTAGCTAATTATGTATATATCTTGTCCTTTTTTTTTTCTTTTTGAATAGTGACTATTTAAATCAATTGCAAAGAATGCAGAATAAGAGAAACATACTGATACAGCAGCCCATAAAAGGCCCAAAAACAGAAGAAAAGGAAAAAGAGAAACAACATAATAATAATAAAAAAAAAGGCTAAGGGAAGGAAGTATTATCCACTCTGCCTTCCGACTCCTTGTCATCGTTGTGTGTATATTATAAGTATACATATAATGCATAATGTAATTTTTTTGTGAGTATAAAAACGTCAATTTATTCAGGGCAAGCTACTATATATTTAAAAAATATAGTAACAAAATATTAACAACTTTTTTAAAGATAACTAAAAGGGAGTATAATGACATTAGAAATCATCATATCATTCTAACAGAACTATATATCTTATTGACCACTCTGAACATATTTAAATGACAGTTTATTTAACACTTTTTCAATGTAGTTTTTTAAGACATCAAAATCTGAACCTCCCAGTCTCCAATTAAGTTGTTTTAAGACTTTGCTTTTCAATGCTCCAAAGGTGCTCATATGAGTGGTACCAATGATATTTGATAATGTTCAAGCTGTGCTTAACTCAAGCTCAAGCTTGAGATGCATTGTCAATCTGAGCTCAAGCATTGATTAGGACTTGATTTTTTTTAACACACATAAGTTTGCATTCGATTTAGTACTATCAATCGTAGATCAAATTAATTCAAGCCAAGCAATCAGGCTAAGCTTGGCTCTGCTCGAGCTCGAGGTGGTTGTTTATTGTTCAAGCCAAGCTCAAAACAGGAGAGTTCAATTCAACCATCTCTACTTACATAACCATTTCAGACCAGAAAAAAGATAATCAACAGTACAACTCTCCCAAAAAAAAAAAAAAAAAACCAAATGAATGAAAAAACACGCACAATATTATATAGTATGTATTTGTATATAGAGCTTTGATCTTGTACATCTGTACCGTGTAAGAGAGATGCTATCACAGATCAAGGGATGGGTCGGGATGGAAAGATCCATGCAGGATGACCCCAAATATCAGATTTCAATTCTTGTTGATGAAACTAACCCTTTGATCCATGGCCCATAAGTTTAATGGTTTTATTTAAAAAAGAGTTTTTTTTTATCCTTGATCCAATGTCTAGGCACAACAAATTGTTGCAACTCCATGGGATCCAATGACATATAAGGAGTAAGGAGGGGAGGGGATCTATGGGATTTGGATGGTCCATTTAAATTGGTCCCTAGGGTGGCCCACATGCTACCTTGCACTATAAGCTTCGTGTGAGGTGGATGCAGAAGAGCATCTACAAAAATACAAAACGCCCTCTCAATGGCAGCAAGATGCATAATGATCATTGAAGTCTATTGGATGGAAAGAGCTGGATGCAACCAACCCATATGCAAAATTTCAACTTCATTAGATCATCTTAACCCCTTGATCCATGGCACTAAACTAAAGTTCAATTTTATAAAGCATAATTTTTCATTGGTTCCAATCCAATGGTCAGTCTCATTCCAATGGTTTTAAATGGATGGATCCAAGGACATTTGCATTAGGGCAGTGGATTGGGAGTTTTTTTTTTTTTTTTTTTTTTTTGTGGGGTGGGGGGGGGGGGGGTGGCATACGTTGTGAAGGGTTGGTCAGGTCATGGGGGTCCCACACCCTAAAAAAAGGTGGCAAAAAAAAAGGGGAGTTTTCAAGAACTTCTAACATTTGTATGTAATTGTTCTTATGCAAAACCAAATTCATGTAGCTGGCCCCAACATAGTAGGGAGAAGGCTTAAATTGAAATCAAATAAAGTTATGCATTTTAAAACCATTAAACTTGACAGCTAGGATCAAGGAGTTAGATCGTACGGACTTGAAATTTTATAATGGGCTTGTCTCACGCTGATCTAGAGAGAGAGAAAGAAAGCAAATTGATATCTGTAAACAAGAAAAAGCTCGGGTCCAATTCAAAACAGAACAAAGCAGTAAGAAAAACATGCATGCCCAATTATAGGATATACAAATATCAATCTAGAAATGAAGATATCTCAAGCAAAGATTGCTTACACTTTCTTACCACCAATGAAACTACCATGGAGAGACTCAACAGCATGTCGTGCAGCTTCTTCCGATTCAAACTGCACATATCCATACCCCTTCCTCTTTCCATTCTCCTCTGCCACCTTGCACGAAAGAACGACTCCGAACTTTGCAAAAGCTTCATGCAACATGGCGCTATCAACCGAACGGTGCAAATTCTTGACCCACCAAAAAATAGAAAACCCACAAAGGAATAAGCACATTCTGCAAATGGCACCCAAGAACACAATCACAAAACCTGAAAACAAGGAGCTGCAATGCGCTGATACCTTAACAAAAAGATTGGCAACACCAGTCTTCCTCATATGTGGGTCTCGCTGCGACCACATGATCCGCATGGGCTTGCCCTTCAGCATGCCATGGTTAAGCGATTCCAAAGCATTCAAAGCTTCATCAATTAAAACACAAAACACATCACATTACAATCTATCTGCATTTCTACGATCTTGCAATCGAACAGAGCACGAATAAGTACGAGAAACAGATAAAGGAGCATCATCATCAATTGCAGAAAGACGAAATCAACATGAACAGAAATCCAAGCAAGAAGAACATGAGCAGCATTGTTCCTTCTGATCACCATTACCATCGGCTCGGTTCCAGAAGTTGACGTAACCGTATCCGAGGGAGGCGCCGGTGAGGCGTTCCCGGCAGACGTGGACGGTGGAGATGAGTCCCGCGGCGGAGAAGCGCTCGATGAGGTCCCAATCTCCGACGGATTGATCCAGATCTCCGACGTAGAGCGAAGCACTCAAAGGAGCCATCGCCATTGCTTCTTCTTCTTCTTCTTCTCTCTCTTCCAAACCCTAATCCAAACCCTAGAGAGAGAAAGAGAGAAAATCGAAACCCTAGAGAGAGAAAGAAAGAAAATCGAGAGAGAGAGAGAGATGTGATGCTTTGCAAGCACGAAAGCGGGAATGAAACGGAAGAAACTACCTGGCGCCTTTTGTACAGTGTCGGATTCCTGTGTGCGTCTCGCACAATATATGGGCTTCGTAGTGCAGCTCTCATTCACCGTACACGTGGCATGTAAATGAAGATTGTTACTTGTAAAGAGTCTTCTGTGGTATAGATATAGACTTCTATCTATCTTCAATGGGTCTGATGTATATCATGTATGGTCTTATAAATCGATCGGGTTGGTGCTGGGCCAGCTCTTTTTTGCCGTATCTCATCTTAATTAGAGTTGGAACCATAGTCAGATTGATGGGGAGGTCTTTCAGCCTTGCTGAAAATAAAAGATGGGTCATGATCTAAGGAAAGTGGGCTCCTAAAGGTGGACCCACATGTGATTTTATGAGAGTGGCCTACTACTACTACCAGAATCTCTTACCACCCTTGCCTGCTTAGTGTTACTACCATTTATCTTTGTAGTGGAAGCACATTGGAAACCAGCTTGCCGTACGAATGTGCGAGGGAGAATCCTTTACAGGCTATGGAGGCAATGGCTGGGTTCTCGACCCGAGGATAATTTTTACTGTGAGCCCACTTTAATGACAATCACAGCTCTTTGATCCCTTGGTATTGCTAATTTACTATGAATAGATGATTCAAGTAGTACATTTATTTGACTTTCTTAAGTTTTTAATTATCTCTTTAGAAGACTTGATCTTCCGCTAAATTTACCATTTTGGATTTTTTTTAGTTTAAAATATAATCTATTCACTTGTTTGGATAATTTAAAAAGTGTGTTACAATATTATCTCACTTTCTTTTAAAAAACCTTTATATTTGATATTATTAGATTATTTAATATTTAAAAAGATGTTTTATTAAATAATCTTTTGTTATAGTTTTAGTAAAACTCATTTAAGAGTTTTATTTATGAGCAATCATTAATTATAGTAGCACACTACAAATTTTAACATCAATGATTTTTATAGGAGTGCAATTATGACTCCCAATATTAGATTAGCCTCACAGCTCTATAAGTTTAATTGTTAGTTCTTTAGCCATAACATGATTACATAACCCTTGCTAATTATCAATATTATGTGAGTTCCTATAAATATAATACTAGGAAGGCTTTCATTGTGATTACTAACATCAGGTGGGTCCCATACTTATTACCAAGATTGAGTTGTGTTATTGCAATTATCAAATTGTCGTTATCAAATGAGTCCCACTATTTGATAGCTCTCCTATTGTTAATATAACTAATAAAATCAAATGGGTCCCATAATGATTTTTATAATAGATGGATTCATCAATGATGTATAACGTCATATTCAATATAAAAAAAATTACATAAGGTCATTTGTGATAATCACCATTAAATTGATTTGTGTTATTATACTATGGTTACCAACTTTTGGTAGATCCACCTTAATTAGCTTGGAACTCATGACTTTAACATTTAATCACGTCATTTTTTAACAATAGATGGGTCCTACTATGATTATTAACACGTGTAAATGTTAATTAGTGAATCCTGCATTAGGTCAATTGATTACTTTATCTTTATTTATTGTTAATACATCATCTTGTGAGTTATATATATATATAAAGTTTCAAACACTTTAAAGCTATATTAAAATTTGTTGAAATTGCCAAATACTATAAGTAATCCAATATAATAATATGTCTTTTTCTTTTTTTTTCTTTTATACTGATATATAAAAACCTAAAGAGGATATATTTGTCAACATCTATAATCCATATGAGGTCGAGAAGGAATGAATTGGAAGAGCCTAAAAGGCCTTTCTGTGAGAGAAGTTGTTAGCAGGATAAAAAAGGGAAGGTTGATATTTGAGTCATGCAGAGAGCGAGCAGTATATTTACTATAAGAACAATTCTGTAGCGAAAGAGCAATATATTTAGTATAAGAACAATGGCAAAACTAGCTTGAACAACCAACAAAACGGTCTTGAAAATGTGGATTTGACCTTTTGTTTCATTGAAAATTGTCAAAGCAACCAATATCATCTATGGCTATATCTAACCTATTCATCTAGTGGAGGGAATATATAAAAGAAAATGCAACCCAATTTTGTTTTATGATGATAGCCACCTAATTATTGTGGGGTCCACCAAGTATATGCCTATTAAAGATTAACCAATTTCAAATTTATAGATTGCAATTCAAAATATATGAAGGAAAAAAAATAAAAAAATTAGCAAATAAATCAATCACATACCATAAGAAGAAAACACTCAGATTCTTACGTGGAAGACCTTAGTTGGGAAAAACCACGAGTCCTCTTTGGACTAACAAAAACCAAGTACTAATAATAAACAAGTATAATATACACTCACATACCCTTTCCCAATTGCAATTCAATCTAAAGGCTACAGTTCTTCATGCCGACCATTCGTTGTTCATCGCTCACCGCAGTTAAAACAACTACCTCGAGGTAAAGGAAACTTCTACAAGAGAAGTCAATCTTCTACAAGGAAGTAGAAGCACAAATCTCCATAACTCAAAGTTTCGGCACAATCTCTCCAATGGCTGCTCTAGAGAAGAAGAGTATTTCCAATGTGTATTCAGGGAGATAGATTTCTTAGGGTTGGGAGAAACACCATTTTTATAGCCTACAATTCGTGCCTTAGAGTTATAGTCCTTGTAAAATAGAAACTGATAGTTTTGGCATAAAAAGGAAATAATTCTATATAGGAAAGTAAGTTTCTGCGTGTCGGGCGCTCGAACCAGTTGAATGGGCGCTTGAGTGCACTAGTTTCTGCCTATATAACTCTACCTTGGACGCTCGAGCATGGGTGCACAGGCGCTCGAGTGCACATAAAAATTCTACACTTTTCAACAAACTTTCCATTGTCATAATTTTGTCGTTTTAGCTCCAATTGACATAATCTTAGGACCTACGGATATCTACTTGAAAAGAGCTTTCCAATGGCAAGTAGTTTGCCCTAATATGATACTCGGTTTATTAGATATAACCGTTTCACTCCATATTTACCTTAGAAAATTCCTTCAAAATACTCCAATTTGCGTTCTTTCTTCAATTTATTCACTTTAGCACATCTGCTAACTCATTCTGAAATGCATAAAAAATTACAATCCAGTGGACTTAGAGTTTTGTCTAACCTATAATTAGTCAACACACAAATATCCCAACAATCTCCCCCTTTGACAATTCATAGATAAAACTCTTTAAACTTAACAAATATTCTACCAAAAAATAAAACAAAAAATATGTTAAATATTTGCATAAAAAATTTATACCTTCAGCATATAACACGTCTCTGTGTCTATCCCTCCTGTCTATCTCCCCCTTTTTATCCATAATTGACAAAGAATGATCAACATGCAACAATTTGTTAATCAGGATCCAACAGCTCCCCCTTAATTTTAACACCCCCTTAATGTCATCGTCTTTTTAGTACCGGGGGTGAGAGCTTGACCATCCTGATTAGGAGTTTTGGATTTTGGTACCCACATTTGTGAATTTAAAGCTTTCAGGGCAGTGTATATCAAATCAGTAGGTAAGTCAAATATCCTTACCCATAGGCTCTAATTTTGATCTTCAGTGGAGACAACTATTTCTTCCATTGCTTGTTTCTCGGTCAATTTCTTAACTTATTATAATGTAGTCGAATGTATCCTTTAATTCCACAATAATGACATGTGGGTGTAGATTTATGACGTGACACATTTTTTTGGATGTACTACCAACATGATTTACTTCTGCAATATATAGAGCAGTAGATGCCATAGAAACCATAGTGACACCTTTAATAGAAATAGATTTACCTTTGTTTTTGGATATTGAAGCTCCACATTCATAGCCATACCAGTTTTTGAAGAATCTTTCTTTTGGTTATACAGAATTTCATCAAGTATCATGGATCCAGTGTTCATGCACTTTACTATGCTTTTGGTATATTCTAACTCCATGTGAACTGTCTTCAATTTGCCATTTAAATTATCATTTTCAGCTTGAGAATGGCTATTTCACTTTTGACCGTTTGCAATTCTTTTTCAGCCTTCTTAGCATGCTTTGAAAGCAAATATTTTTTTTACATCTGCATCAATTAATTTTTCAAACAAAGGTAGCACGCTGGGTTTCTAATTGGTTTACCTTTGCTCGTACATCTTCCAATTCATATGTTAGTGAAGAATTTTGTAATTATGTGGCTTTCAGCTTGAGTGCCAACTTCTCATTAATGCTTGATATCCGCTTGCATTTTTTCAGCAATATCTTGTACTTTATTTTCAAATCAAATTCATCATCCGATACTTCATAATCAGAAATATTATCAGATGTGCCATGTAAAGATTTCGTCATGTATGCACCAAACTTAGAATTTGTAGTGTCAGAAAGTGGATTTTTAGCATCTTCCGAATCATCATCCTACATTGTTTATCACATCTGTTCAGTTTTTTATTTGCACATTGAGAAACAATATGCCAAAACCCTTTATAGTCAAAGCATTGAACAAATTTGGGGCTTTCCTTTGTAGACTTTTTTTTATAGGTTTATGCATAATTAAGCAAGATTTGTTAGCTTTCAACAACGATGGTTTGGTTGTAGATATGCCTTCTTGATTGAATTTTATTTTATAAATCTCAATGGATTAACACATAATAATTTAGTGTGACCTGCTCTAATACCAATTGAAAGATCGTCACAATTTCGGATTTCTAGATAGTAGTTTAAAATATATGAAGCGAAAAAATAAAAGAACTAGCAAACAAATCAATCACATACCACAAGAAGAAGATACACGGATCTTTACATGAAAAACCTCCATCGAGAAAAACCATGAGTCCTCCTTAGACTAACAAAAATCAAAAGCACTAATAATAAGCAATTACAAGTTACATTTACAGACCCCTTCCCAGTTTGAACTCAACCTAAGGAATGCAATTCTTCTTGCCGATTACTCGTTGTTTACCGCTCACCGTGCTTGAAACAACCACTTTGAATCGCAAGGTGAATGAACTTTCTATAAGAGAAGTCAATCTTCTACAAGGAAGTAAAAGCACAAATCTCCATAACTCAAGATTTTAGTACAATCTTTCCAAGAATTTATCGTGCTCCTTTCTGATTAAAATTCAGCTTCAAATCACATAGCCTTAGATGCTAAATTGGTATCACTGGACCTCAATCCTATCTCAAAACTACCCTTTGCACACTAATTTAATTGAGCAACTCATCAATGCTGTCATTAAATAATTGTTCTTATTAATCATATAACTCAATTGCTTTTGCTCCGTAAGCCTCCGAACAACGCAATTTCTTTGCTGCCAATTAACATCAAACTTCAATCCAATCTGAGTCCTCAACTATCTGATTATATCTGTTGGATCAGTTCCATTATTTGCATCTTCATACAACTCTACTGGCTCACAATAATTAAGGAATTTCACAAGACTTAAAAGTTATGCTTACCTTGATTTGTCCACACAAAAGGATCATTTCCCCTAAATCAATTAACAAATGAAGCTGCACTTTCGGAACTATTCCTAATAATCCTATAATAACATCTTGTAAAACCACAAGGAGCTTCGAGTCTGGTTAACTGGCCTCAAAACTTGGCCAACCAAGAAAATCTCAAATTCACTGGACCCCTAACGTTTCGCTCAATATGCAGTAGGACTTAAGACTGCAACTTGTCAAATAAGATTAATGTCTCTTCAATAAGTAAAATCAGTTAATCCTCAAAGGATGAAGAAAAGTCCTCATAGGATTATCATGAGTACTACACATGTTGGGATACACCAAAATATTAACAATAGTTATTACCACATATCAGTTTATATACGGAGCAAAGATTCGATTCCTCAATCCACAAATATATTTGAAACACTCATCAATCTAATAATCCATCAAGAACTCCTAACATCCAAACTTAATCGTAAGAGTTGGTCATCAGACCTTTTACCCTCAAGCTTGGAATTGAAATAATCCATCCTCAATTCAACTTTTGGAAGTCAACCTGCACCCTGAAACTAATTGAACAATTCGTCAATATAAAGCAGTAATTACTTATGCTCGATGACGACCAGATTAGACTGCTTAAACTAATATACATCCGAAGGGTGCCAACTATATCCCGACAACAATAACAATATTAGCTTAGGATACTAAGGAAAAATAAATTTGGAATCTTGTTTCAAACTCCTATTCAACCAGAATCTTGGAAAACTATCTCAAATCTCAAATAGCAATCACACAACTACTATGACATCTATAAGTAAAAGAAGAACAGAGAATGAATATAATAGATAAAGAGATCACCCTTATTGACTCCACTTGCAGCTTGATTCTGATGAGGTTGCGGAACTGATTGTTGCTGCTGACACAATAAGGCATCGCTGACGTTTTTCTTCCCTTGACATTTTGCTCGCCAATGCTTCATCAAACCACAACAAAAGCAGGCTCCAATCTTTTTCCAGCATTTGGTTGTCTCATGGCCCTTACCACATAGTTCACACACTGATCTCCCGGAACTACGAGCCTTGATCTTCTGTTTCTTCCACTGTTTAGGGTTCTCCTCAGAAGATGGTGTGTTCCTATTGGATTTCTCCTTTAGAACATCTTGCAGCCTCTCCTCCACTACGGTTAAGTTCTGTTGCATCTGAGCTTGCGTTTCCATTATTGTTGCTACGTGTACTTTCATTACAGCTTGAGTCTCATTGATCCTTATTACTTGCTCCATCATCATCGTTGTAAAACGCTCCTCTGTGGTATATGTCGGATGAAGAGGTGGAGGTAGTGGAGGATCAACACCCCCTAACTCTACGTTATCACGGTCATCGTTCCCCAAGTGGCTACCTGTTCCTGATCCAGAAGCCATTTATCTGCAACTATGATAGGGATTAGGCTTGATCAATGCTGATATGGATAGGAAACTATAACCCTTCTGCAAAAATCTATTCCCCCAACTAAATTTATCGTACCATCACCACGTTTCCTAAGGTTGCTAAGTCTTTTAATTGACTTATCAATGCTCTAATACCATACTTACGTATGTCACGCCCCGAACCTGAGAATTTAGGGATTTATTGTGGGTTTCAAGGAATGACACACGTTACCCGTGACAATTCGTGCCATGGCAAAACACGTACGAACTGTCATAAGGGTAATCCCACGGGTATGTGTGAGGAAGATCTGCAAACACGTATTATCAACATAGATATTCAAGCGGAAACCTGGAGATTTCACCTGTAATTATATCATGAGCATCCATAAAACATCCATTCATTTCATACATTAAATAAACAAGTTTGTTAATTAACCCATCTGCATGCATGAGACATGGGGATCCATAATAATACAAAACATATTAATGGAAGGTGAACCCTAAGTCCAATCCCAAAAGGTTCCCTGTTGCGCACTATTGAGGAGAATCAAGAGAAGATGTCCTCCTCACTCCACTCGTTCACGTCCCGAGGTAACATTGGGGTTGCCTCCGGGAGTGCGCTGATTGCCTGATTGGCATCGGGTTCTGCACCTGTAACACCATGGTAATTTTGTTAACACGACGGTTAAGCAAAGATAAGGATACATGAGCTTAGCATGATAGATAAAGGGAAATAAATAATATACTGATTAAAAGAGATCAATATCGAAATCTAGGCACTGATGCATATGAGTTAGCATGAATAGTGAATCATGAAATAAAGAATATATCATACCAAAATGGCAACCACATTCGCTATCTCCTCTCTAAAAGAGAGTAAACTGATCATTGGGAAATCACTAGCGATCGGGCCAGGACCGACTAGCTGCCCGCAAGAGCGTCGACTCACTCTCCTGATACTACTGCAGTAGGTAACTGATAACACATCCCGTGGGGTCCCATTGAATCTCCTATGGGGAATAATAAGCTAAGTGACACCGACTCTTAACATGTCGGGAATAATCTGGGATCTTTATTTACTATATACCAATCTGTTTATACTAATATGAGAAAGTAACTCAACCTGGTTGAAAATATCAAACATAGGTTTACAACTAAATAACTGACCATCATTAATGCAACTGATATAAATCCTTATGTAGAGATCAAGGTTATTATCAATATAAATGCAATTAGATTATAAGGTTATCAAGGATAAATTACTAGCCAAACTTATACTAGATAATCCGGGTTTCCAAGGTCATTCAATACGGTGTATTCATAAGACATTCGGTGTCCCGGTATTACCATTCTTGGTGTTACCTCATGTATATATATAGGACACTTCACTTTATGCTAACACCCATGATGTGACATTGAAAACTAACCGGAGAATCACGAAGAAAAGGAGGTGACAGCTCAACACTCCTCCTTCTCCATATTAATCACCGTTGGGCTAGTTTGGGTAGCAAGGATCCAATTTTATGGTCCTATAGGCCTTTGGTTGAACCTGCCGCCTATGGTAATGTATGGGCTGATGTCTCGGTCTCTTTCTAAGATGTAAGGAAGTAACCCATCATTAGGCTATCCCATAGACTATAGAAAGTCCATAGTCAAGCATAGAATGCATTTTGGGACACGTTTCTATAACCTACAGGTATGGCTTACCGGACTGATCGGGTGTTTGTCCGACCGGTCATACCACTTCCAGAAGAGTAATTCGACCGGTCGGGCTGAATGTCCGACCGGTTGGACTACTAGGAAGGCAATTCGACCGATCCGGCTTCAGGACCGACCGGTCGGCCCTGAAGCACTCTGTTACGGAAGGGTTTCTATTCCACTGGTTTCTCTCTTCCAATACACCATTCTACCTGCAATAAAACCAATCTAAAAGCTTCCATTTCACATTCTTGGGTTCCCTAAAGACCATTGTCAATTTATTCATCAAGAATCAATACTAAAACATAATCAAATCCATGTATTTTCCATTGAGCTGTAAAGAGGGTAAAGTCACAAAATCCATCAAGAATCAAGGAAATCAAGCCATGCATGTAAGATTATGTATCCTTATACTTGCCTGGTGCTTGGTGCTTCACTTAAACCGATTTGCCCCTTGATTGGATGAAGGATAAAGCTCTTTCTAAGGAAACCCTAACACATACATGAAGAGAATGAGAATGAATTGCATGCTCACTTAACAGATGGGTTCTCTTGACTCTCATATAATTCCATAACTCAAATGGGGAAAGGGGATTCCTTACCTTAACTCGTCTACAAGCAAGGAGAAGGAGATGGTGCCTTGATTCTAAGAAAGAGGGCAAGAAGAATGAAGAGGAAGAAGAAGGAAACTCCACCCCCTTGCATGCACGCCCAATCACTCGAAATGGAAGCAAGAAATGAAGGAGATGATGGGAGAGAAGGGGAAAATGGCGCTGCAACAAGATGAGAAGAAGAGGAGTAAAGATCGATGGGGTTTTGAGGATTTTTATAGGAATGAAGTTTCTGGAATTTACAAGGAAGCCCTCTTGGTTTCCAGATATTTCCGGTTTGAATCGATGGGCTTAAAATGGGCTGAGATGGGTCCAAATGGCTTTGGGCCAAATATAAAAGATGTTCAACAAGATGAGACTCACCCAATGCAACTAATATGATACATAAATAATTCCAAATCATGAAAATACTAACTACAGAAGGTCTTAGACTACCTAATAAGGTATGAACCCGACCGAACTACCTATCCATAACCCAAATCTCTTGAGACTTGGGCTCAATTAACCTAATAATATCTTAATTAAAGTAAAACCAACTTAATTACTATAAATTGTAATTATTTAGGGTTGGGGCCTTACAGCTAGCTAAATAGGCGCACTAGTTTCTGCATGAAAACTCTGCCTTAGGCGCTTGAGCGCAGTAGTTTCTGCCTGAAAACTCTGCCTTGGGCGCTCGAGCACGGGTGCACGAGCGATCGAGTGTGCGTGAAAATTCTGCACTTTTCAACAAATTTTCCATGGCCATAATATTTTCGTTTGAGCTCCGATTGACGTAATCTTAAAACATATAGATATCTACTTGGAAAAAGCTTTTGAGTGGTAGGTACTTTACTCTAATCTGACTCTTGGTTTGTGAGATATGACATTTTTAATCCATATTAACATTAGAAATCACTTTAAAATACTCCAATTTGTGTTCTTTTTTCAATTTCTTCATTTTAGTGCATATGGTGACTCATACCACAATCTATTCTAAAAGGAATAAAAAATTGCAACTCAATAGATTCAAAGTTTTATTCAACCCATGAATTAGCCAACACACAAATATCCTAACAGCCTGTAACGGAATAAAGGGCATAAGAGGGGAACGATGTGGATTGGGGGGTGGCACAAATATAAATCAAATAAAATTTGGAGCTCAAAGTTTAACATATTAGGATGAACGCAAGAATATGCTAAATTAGGATGAATGCCAATTTAGATATTTAGATGTGTAAGGATTCTACCTAATTATAGTTGAGCATTATTGTAGGATGTGGAGTTGGGGTTGGATTTTTCCAATCAAGTGAGTGAGGGACCAACAAGTGAATGAAGCTACACTCGGCAAGTGTCAGCACTCCATATCAACTTGGAAATGGTTCACCATGAGATTCGAATACTTCATTTATAACCAATTACGCCATCCTTGAATGATCTGGGCTTCACCACTTTTGGTGAAGAGCATTTTGTCATTGCTATAGTGATTGGTCAAGTTGTACACAACTTGGTTGGGCCACATAAACATAGGAGATAACGAAGTTAAGGAGAATGCGGACAAATTATCGTTTGTGCGGCTAATTGCAACCGACAAAGTAGACCTTAGATTTTTAAAATGAAGATGATAGTGATGTCACAATGTCGGCCAACGCTAGTGCATGTTCAAAACCTGGTTTGACACCAAATGTTAGTCTAGTCTCCAACTACACGTTTATGAAGTGAAAGGGAACATCCAATTGCACGCTTATTGGAATGACTAAGCTGGGAATAGGAGACATCCAAGATGATCTAGACTACTAGTGAGATGACTCTCTTGTGGAGCCACCCTAATCATAGGGATGTGGGGGATTAAAAGATTTAAATGGTGGCACAAGTGTGTGTAGAATCTCAGCTCCGTTTGACCACCATAATTCCTTCATATATGGTCCCTAAGTTTCGTTATTAAGAGGCAACTTTTATTTTTCTTTGTAAGATTTCAATTCATCAGTGAGCAGATGAGTGTTGGGGGTTGTGCCTATTCTTGATGAGGTAGTAAGTGTGAGGGGATTAGATTAATCATTGGTGGGCCCACCGTCCTAAAAATGAGGAGTCTACACCATGCTTTTTTTGAGAGACGTGCACAAAGTAATCTCTTGCATGCTCTGTGCAAACCAGTGGAAACCTACCTGGGCCCACCAACCAATGGAAATATGAGTACCCAAAAGATTTGGATGGATCTTACCTCTGCATAAAATTTTAGGCCCATCAAATCAACCTAACACCTTGTTTGTGGACTATATGTATTAAAAATTTTAGACTAGAAAATAGACAGCCAATCCAATGGTCAATCCCATTCCAATTGGTGTAAAAATAGGATTGGTGATATCGGGGGCAACGGTTTTGTGTGTCCCATTCGGATTGGTGTTTGGATGTGCCCCACTAGGTGGTGTGCACCACAAGACGTATGAAAAAGGTGTGCATTGGATCATTTGTGTATGTAGGGCCTTGCGTACCACCTACCACCTAGTAGAGCCTATCTTATTATAATCCAGCCCAGTGGACCAACCACCCGATTATCCTTAACCAGCCCTCACCCCATCAACCTCTCGCCATTTTTCTTTTTTCTGTACTCTTTTTTATATAAGAAGAACTGTTAGGCATGTTGGTTGCGGCCGGGGGGGGGGGGGGGGGGGTGGTTAAAAGTGTTGGATTAACTTAAAACTTTGCATCTAGAGTGATTCCTAACTGGATTCTTTCGACCCCTTTACCATGATTCATAGGATCCCAGGTGGGCCCCAATGATCAGAATAAATATGGGCATGGAGAGAGAGAGAGAGAGAGAGAGAGAGAGAGAGAGCAAATTGTATGTACAAAATTATCCTAAGAGATTGAGCCTAAACATTAGGGCATGATTGGTAATAGATGTGAAATCCCAAAATTGAGGATTTCTCACTGCCCTTGGGACAGGGATTTCTCATTGAGGATTTATATAGATGAGATTTCACATCAATATAAATTTGTATCATGAGTATAGCTAGAAAAAAAAATTTTCAATATTAGTGTGTAAAAATATAAAAAAGAGGATTTTAAAATCCTAAATGAGGGGGTCAGACATGTTTCACTAACCGAAATCTTAGAGATTTACCATTGTCAAATGTTAGTTTTCAACAACTTTATTAAAAGCCGACGTGAAATCTAAGAGGATCATATTGCCAAGCATGACCTTAAACTTATATTGTCTTAGTGTGGACAACAAAGCAAATCTATGATTGTCGATGGTAATGGATTAAGTTAAATAGTAACCTACCCCTATTTAGTGGGGTGATAATAATTTTTTCTGGATTTGTTGCTAGTAAGAATTTATAAATCACAACATTGTTTGCCTAGGCTTTTTGCTTGTTTGAAACATCGCCTAGATTTATTGATACAAATACCATTATAGAATTTAATATAAATATTTCTTTTAAACTTGTGAGATAGGAAATGCTTGGATATGATATTAAGAAAGGCATAACTTTAAATAGTGGAGAAAATAACACTCATCAAGTTAAAGACTTCAATGAAAATGATGAATTGGTAATGTAACAAGTGATCTTCACCCAGAGCATGAACTATTCTTTTACCCCTAATACTCTTATTTAAGCCTCTAATATATGTCGGTGGGGAAATAAAACGATGATAAAAAATGATTAAGTTGGATGGGTTGGTGGATAACATCTCAGAAAACAAAGTCATATGCTAACCAATGTAGCTTAATTTTATTGTAAAAAAGTGCCAACCAATGGGTGCATTTTGATCATAGGGATCTCTACTTTGAAGGGAAAGGAGGTGTGGAGGGATAAAACTCTCTATGTGTGGATAAGGGTGGTCCAAAAATGAGTTTGATTGGTAATCATATGGTATATGATGCTATGACGACTCTGAGATCAATGGTGGACGAGCGATGGAATTTTTTAACATAAAGTCGAATGGTGGATAGGGTCATGATGAGTCTTATAGTAGGGGTTACAAGGAATATGGGACCATGGGTAGGCCTTATACAAAAGCTTTAGCGGCTTAACATTATGAGCTACATATCACATTGGTAATTTGCGTACGTATGTGTTGAATATAGTAAAAATTCAGAGACTATAGATGGCAATGGATGGGTGTTGTTTGCCTGGTTGGATGTAGCTTTTGCAGTGGTGTATGGGACGAGTGTGTGTTTATAGTTCAAAATTGAGTTACTCTCAGATTTTTCTACTCCAATACGTTTACTTAGGTTATGAATTAATGAAGAATATCACATATATACATTGGGCAAAAGGCATAACTCATTAATGAAAAGCACTATTTATATATATTGGAAAATAGGCATACCTCTTGGGATATGTAACGACCTTTTTTTTTTTTTTTTCGTATCCAAGCGAGTAAGAAATAACGAATGCTTAAAACATAGTTGAACCTGACAAATTTAGGAGTGATTTGATATTATGCAAAAAAAAATTCTCATAGGCTTGTTGAATGAGATATTGCTCTACTTTCTAGTAGTGAGTATTAATATGTATATGTGTAGCTTAACTAGTTAGGAAAATAAATATTAGAGAGTAGAACTTTGAATTAGGTGTTTCAAATACTTTGCAATTTTAACTTGTTCAATACTATTATATCAATTTAGCTTATACTGAGGACTGGATCATTGACTCGGTTCAATTTTGGTAAAAACTCTCATAGTTTAGCTTATTATGCCTACAATACTTTCAAGATGCCTTTACCAAGAATAGAAATCTATCTTGAAGAAATTTATCAAAAGTCAAATGATCACTTTCATGGAGCCTTTGTTTATCATGACCGAGCCGGACTCAACGAAATCACCATGCCAAATTTCTTAACTCATGATATTGAAAATCCATTGAAGGCACATTGAATTGACAAATTATAGTTGTGGAGTTTTTTTTTCCTTCAACCTACGGGGCTATAACCCAAAACAGCTTGCATAAGTGGGAATGACGAAGAATCCCACACACACGTGAAGAAATTGGAGAAATATACGATAATATTGTAAATAGTTTTATAAATTTATTAATTTTCCATATCATAAATGATAAATAAATCATACGTCTCTAAATTTTACGTATCCCTCATTAACGTGCCATGCAGAAAGTGGGGCCCAATGAAGTGTACTAACACCAGTATTCCCCCCGAAAGTATGAGGGCAGCCACGCAAAACTTCAACCATACAAGGGTCATAATCGTCAACTAAGGAAACGTCCACTCTAAGAAAAGCCCCATCGAACCGTCCATCAGATCACCGTCATCCCATCTGTCCATTTTCTCGAAGCCTCTGCACCTCGAATTACCAAATTACCCCTCGACTCAGACCCCAGATCCACCACCATATCGTCACCAACACTCGAACACGCCTTTCTCTCTCTTTCTACGAGTCGGTGTGAAATTGCAAATGACCCCCTGATTTCTGCTCTGACTTTAATAAAGAGACGATACCGCGAAAAGAAAAGAAAAAGATCTCTGCAACCGATTCCCTCTCTCTCTCTCTCTCTCTCTCTCTCTCTATATCTTCCTTCCATCCTTCGTTTTTCTGCTTCGGGACTACCATTTCATATGCACGCACTCGCTACAGCTCGCATGTCCTCTTCACCGACCTCGCTGCGGGACTACCATTTCGTGGTGCCCGTGCCCTTGTCTTCCGATTTAGGGCTTCTGCTCTGATGAATTTACACTCCAATCCCTCCCTTGAATGGCAGCTTCTTCTTCTTCCTCCTCCTTCTTCGTCTTCTTCTTCTTCTGCTTCTCTGCGATTGCTGTTTCGTCAGCTGAATCGGACGAGTTCTCGATCGTCGATTTCGAGATCTACGGCCACGATTACTCGCCGCCGTCGCCGCCGCTGCCTCCGCCGCCGCCCGCGCACCCGCCGTCGGTGTCCTGCGTCGACGATCTCAAGGGGATCGGGTCCCTCAACGGCACGTGCCGGCTCAACACGAGCCTGCGGCTCGAGCGGGATCTCTACATACAGGGGGAGGGCAGTTTGGTCATTATGCCCGGCGTCGCCGTGAGCTGCGCGGTGGCGGCCGGGTGCGAGGTCACCGTCAACATGACCGGCGGGTTCGTCCTCGGGGAGAACTCGTCGGTCGTCGCCGGGGCGCTCGGGGTGGAGGCCGGGAACGTGACGCTGCTCGGCGGATCGGTGGTCAACACCACGGGGCTGGCCGGGGATCCGCCGGCGCAGACGAGTGGGACGCCGAGCGGGACGGACGGTGCCGGAGGGGGGCACGGGGGGAGGGGGGCGAGCTGCGTCGTGCAAGAGGGGCAGCGGCCGGAGGATGTGTGGGGCGGCGACGCCTACTCGTGGTCGACGCTGCAGCTCCCGTGGAGCTATGGGAGCCGGGGCGGGACCACCATCGAGGGGGAGGAGCATGGGGGCGGAGGCGGCGGCCGGGTCTGGCTCGTCGCGAGGGATTTGGGCGGCGTCACCGTGAATGGGACGGTGCTCGCAGACGGTGGCAATGCTGGGCTCAAGGGTGGCGGGGGATCTGGAGGGAGCATTTACATCAAGGCGCATACAATGTAAGTGGATATCGTTTTATTGATATGAGTGTTCTATTTCGGATAAATTGCGGATTGTTCGTTCTTTTTGAATCCATTTCAATGGGTAGGGAATAGAAAGAACACTAATTGGAATCTACTTTTTTCTACTTTTTTTTGTTTAGGTTGTTATCTTTAATAATACTGTTCTGCCTTTAATGTGAATATGCATCAAACATTCAGGAGAATAAGAAATTCAAAATGTTTGAGGTTGAATACGCGCCCTAATGCATTATCCTATCAGGAGCTTGATCAAGTGATTTATATGCATAATTATGGAATGTACTAGAGCTATTAAATGCATGCTTTCCTTTTACAATTAGGAATTATAAGATTTTATTGGAATGGGAAACTTAAAATCCATAATGCAGACTTGGCTAATATCATCCCTAGACTCAAATATATCATCCCTGCTATCAAAATAATACTTGATTTTTGTATGTTTAGTACATTGTCAGTTTCAAAAGATTGCGTCTTTTTCTATGGGAGAGTTTTAGAAAGGACCATCTATTGGGACTAGTTTGGATAGGAATATGGGTTCTTTAGAAATCAGGTTCTGGGATCGACCCCATTACGTATGTGGAAATACATTCTCAGTCTGGCATGTATTGACATGGATTTGTGTTGGATTCTTCATGATATGCTTGGATTCCAGGTTTTATTTCAACAGTGTTCCATAACTAAAGAACATTGTGATTACCTTTCGTTTCCTTTTCAGATTTTAATTAGATTTTGCATATTTATTTGTTGATTGTTTTGTGTGCGTGCGAGGTTTATTCCCCACCTTATTGGTTGATTGTTTCGTGTGAGGTTTTTTCCCACTGCTTCTTAAAGTTCAGTATAAATATTGTACAGAAAATGGAAAGTATAATTTTTTGCATTGTTTTTGAATCTGATGTTGGATTTGATATGGGTGTGGGTACTCAAGTTTTCTTTTTTGCCTACTGCAGGACGGGTGATGGCAAGATAAGTTCCTCGGGAGGTGATGGTCTGGCTGGAGGAGGTGGTGGAAGAATTGCTATTGATGTTTTCAGTAGGCACGATGATGTGGAATTTTTGGTTCATGGTCAGTTTGAATTGGTTCTTTTCTCAACACTCAATTTCAACAACCACATTATTCTTATCATCAAAGCGTTATCTAGTCAGATTTGGGGTTATCTTCATGGGTTACAATATTTAACTCAAATAAGCTATTCATCATATGTTTTTGACTATGGTGCACATCTAACTTGTGTTTTTGTTTTTGTTGTGCTTTTTTTTTATATTTTGGTTTGTGAGAGAGAGAGAGAGAGAGAGAGAGAGAGAGAGAGAGGATAATGGCTTGTCATCAACCGTCTTTATAGCATTATCCCATCTATAAAAGGTCACCCTTGTAATTTCTGCATTTTCACTTAACGTATTTGAATCATTGCTCTTCATAAGACTACATTCTCTCTTTCCCCCTTCATTTCTGGTATTCACTTGCCTTCCTTCTATTTTCTTGAACTTGTAACATTTCAATGTCATACACTGGCCCTTTTGTCCTATGTAAATGTGAGTAAACAAAATCAAATGATTTTTTTTTATTTTTATATTGAAGCTACTCATATATTTCTTCTTGTGTATTCATTCTTGGTTCCTTTTTTTTTATTCCAAACTCCACGCATCCACCTTACAATGCATATCTTAGATACAAGCACTTAAGTTTCTTCTCTCTTTATCCCTATCAACATTCAGCTTTGTACAATAGGGAAAATCTAATTCATGTATTATAAGATTGTCTCTTCAATCAAATTGGCACTCGACGATTGCATACCATCTAATTCACGTATTATAAGATTGTCTCTTCAATCAAATTGGCACTCGACGATTGCATACCAATGTACTATTGGCTTTTCTCTACTTGTGCCCCTAATATCTATATCCAACTGAATCCCTCTGGCTCTAAAAGTTAGTTGCTTTTTAGATAATTTTTTTGAATGACTTTATATGATACAAAGCAGTTTTTTTCAATAGGATGATCCCAAGGGACATGGGTATTAAATTATATATGTTGTAATTCTGTTTCCTAAGCATCTTGTACAGCTGACTCCCTAAAAGAAAAAAAAGCACAATATCACATGCCAATAACTTAATATTTCTGTAATATTGAACTAGTGCAAACTTTTGATTTATCTATTGGATCTTTCATTTTATTTTTCATGTTTCAGGAGGAAGGAGCTTTGCCTGCCCTGAAAACTCTGGTGCTGCTGGGACTTTTTTTGAAAATGTCCCTCGAAGCCTGGTTGTCAGCAATCACAACATGTCTACACAAACAGACACACTTCTATTAGACTTTCCTAATCAGCCACTTTGGACAAATGTGTATGTCAGGAATCATGCTAAAGTCGTCGTTCCATTGCTTTGGAGTCGTGTACAGGTAAGTGAAAAGCTGGCCCTTATATGAAATCTGTATCTCATTATTCCTTGGATTTTTGAGTTAACTATGTTTTTCCCCTGCTTGAATGAAAGTAAGTTTGTACAATGTTCCCATGTCTTGGTGAGTTGAATTCTTTTAGTCAATGTGGAACTGACCAACTTATTTGATTTCATGGAAATGATAATAAATCCATTATTTCAGAAAAAGATAATTTCAATATGCTGAAAATCTTTGGAAGTACCCTCAGAAGAATTTCAGGAGGAGGATAGGACAAGCAATGACATAGCAAAGAATCAATATAGAGCTGTAGCTGCTGCTGCTGCTGCTGCTTCTTCTTCTTTTAATTTTTTTAATAAAGAATTTCCAAGTTCATGGCCATTTGTAGTAATCTCAAGGTAAGGAAGGCGGTTGGGTTTGGGTGAGTCCATGGTAGACCCACTCATTCCCTTTCAAAGTTGAGGTATAAATACGCATACCCATAATTTGACCCTTTATGGGTCTTGGATATAGAGCTGCATGAATACCTGAATTGGTTTTGTATGTATGTCTTGTATGTGTAATTGAATCATTACAAAATTGTGTACTATGGTAACATGTAAGAACTTATTATTTATATGGTAATTTATTAACTGATGTTATATTGATGAAGGACTTCAAATGGCTTCAAGAAAACCACTAAGATCGTTCATCCCAACATATTTTCACATCCAAACACAAGTGTTCATCCAAACCATCCTACATCCTTTCAATCTATTAAAGAAAGGATTACTCAAAACATCCTCTGAAATAAAATTTACCGTTATAAAAAAAAGAAAAAAAAGGATAACTCGAAACAGTGGCTAAGCCCATGAAGGTAGTTCTTTTACTTTATTTTTTCTCTTTTGTATTGTGTATATATAATATTTCTTTTTTATATCTCTTTTCATTGATAAGATTTTGTTACTGATGATAGAACTGTTGTAAGATATTCTGTGCCCCAGAATTATAATAATTTCATTAAAAAATGCTCTGGATATTCACAATCAACTTCTGTGTATCTCCACTTCCAAAGTCAGGGCATACTTGTAATTTCTATTGCGTCCATCTAGACGTGGAAATACACTTCTTAACCTCAAGGGAAATTGTGAGCGCCAAATTTAGTGATCGCGACACCAGATGTTTTAAACTTTTCATTTTCATCGTCATTGCCTTGTCTCACCCTACTGGGTTCGTTTTATGGATTCTATTTTTTATTTTAAGCTTTGTCAAGTGCTTTTATAGCTGACTGCCAGTCTAATGCAACCATTCTTCATATGGACTTGTGCTGGCAAGTGCTTTTATAGCTGAGAAGGGCCCTTGACACAGTTGAAGGTGATCAATATTGCAACCTTGAGGTTGTTGGTTCAAGTCATGTTAATAACAAATAGAAGAAGAATGAAAAGATGATGAACGACACATGGAGGAAAGGGAGTTGCCTTTTCTACCAACTTCGGTGCTTTAGCTTGATTTGCAATGTGAATACATTTCTGCTGCCTTGATGATAAGGCTCTAATATGCTTAACACTTGACAGTTTTGAGTGCTCTATTGATCAACTCGTGTAATGCATCTAACCCATCTCGAACAATTTACTTAGGTGGCATGCATCTGAAAGGGACAAATCTTTGAACTTGTACATTATATGTGGAACAGTTATCGAGAACCAAGCTAAACATATTCAAATGATTATATCAATGATATAATTTAACTTCCCCCTTATGCAGTCCATGATTGCCTCTCCTCTTTGAGTAGATTCTAGAGAACATGAATTGGTAATTTCTTTTGTGAATCCCAATCCTTATCAGTGTACTCAGCAATCAAGCTTACATGCTCTAATATATTTTATTTGATGTCTACATGTTGGTGGAGAGACTAGTATGACATTGGAGCTTGTCTAGAACATTATTCAAAATTTTTTTCCCTCCCTTCAACAAATCTCTATCCGACCTGTGAGGCAAACCTAAATTGACAAACCTTTCCCTACTATTTGATGTAGGACAAACCCATGGCCCCGTGGGTTGACCAGCAAATGGGCCTAGTCCATCTATATTGACCAAGCCCTTGGGTCCTGACGCCCAGTCCAATCATTTTATATTATTTAGAGTTTTAATTATGTTTTAAGTTATTTGAGTTTGATGTTCTAATCTTGGCTATCAATGTGTTTAGATGCTCCACATTAGTTCTATAGTCCCGATTAGTTCTATTAACTTCCCTTCTCCCATCATCCTTACTAACTCCAAGGATATCATCTGATACAGGCATACAGCAGTTGTCACAAATCACAATTTTATGTTTCTTAGGAGATGATGTAATTGATGCTTCAACGTGAGTTGCACGTTATTTGATAGTTTCGGGTTTGATGTAAAATTTATGTGACACAACTACCTACCAAAATGCAGCAGTAAGAACAAAATGTTTAATCCATCACATATCCAACTCTGGGAAAAATAGCCATAAGATTTAAGTATTCCATATGAGTACAACCAAATAACCATAAAATCATCTAAGCATTATGAAATGCATTAAGAAATGAAAGCCATTTTTTAAATACCCTACATAAACCATTGTTCATAGAAGTGAGCAATAAACTTAGAAGCAACTGCTTTTCTGCTTCTGTTTAAAAATTTAAAAAAGATTGTTTCGAAAATTTGGAAAACTACAGATCTAAACGAGAAAGAAAAAAGTAATGTTACTGATACAAAGAAAGAGGAATGATCTGTTGTGGTTGGATACTTAATGGACTTGTTCTATAAACCCAAGCATTGTGCATTCTAAACAAGAGCAAACAATGGCGTTCATTCAAAAATTTCAAAGAAAAAAAAAAGATCCTACAACTTAAAACTATAAATTCCTTTTGGAAATGCAAGTATTCGTAGAGAAGTATTCTCCTACAAATAATCTTTTATGCAGTCCACTTGGGCCCACCTTTGATCAGTGTAGGCCCTTTCACAGTCTCTTCCCTCCATCATCGGGCACTAGGCCCAATTAAATCCTCATCAAACCTTTTCCACCTTTGGATTGAATCTTTTAAGAAATATATGGTCAAAAGACCATTAAACTTTGTGGCTATTAAATCGAGGGCTAGGATGTTCTGATGGGGCTTTTTTTGTTGAACCTTATACATTAGGAGACTGCACCATGTACCTCACCCCCACTGATTATTAGGTATCTAAATGGGTCCCACAAGCTGGACTGCATATGAGAAGAATGCAGTGTGCTTGTAGGAGAACATCACCCTGTATAACTTTATAAATATTGACATTGGCTGATAAAAGGAATGAGCCCACAATTTCCTGTTCCAGATTTTCTATAAACTCAATTCGCAAGCAAATTTTCTGCAGAATGACCTTGTAAAGTGTTTTGAATGCATGGATTAATTTTTGTACCATACTTTAAGATGAGTTATAGTCTTCTGATGGTACCATGTTGAACTTCATTGCAGCCAACATTTTAAGCCCCAACCTTATTTACATGGAAGAAAAAGGAGCTGCAACCTTGAATTTACTGAAGGAATCCCATCTTTTCATCTTAAAGTCTTCTGACAGTACCATGTTTAGCTTTATTGCATCCAACATTTTAGGCCCCAACCTCATTTACATGGAAAGAAAAAGGAGCTGCAACCTCGAAATTAATGAAGGAATCCATCTTTTGGCTGCAATCTTGAATTTAATGAAGAAATATCTGCTTTTGTTTATCCACTTGCTATGCCCCGCTTTAATGATTTTACCAACTGTGCTTTCTTTGACTTTGTTTTTAATGATGGTTGTAGTTATCCAACATGCATGTACCTGGGCTTACAACATAAGAAGTCATAATTGTTTTGCAACCATATCAATTGTATTGATTCATATGCAAAAGCACCCTATACTTTTTATAATGTTGAACCATTTTTTCCCTATTTTCTTTCTTTGTAATTGATATGCAGGTTCGGGGGCAACTTAGTTTACTATGTGGTGGAGTTTTGACCTTTGGTCTATCGCATTATCCTCTTTCAGAGTTTGAACTGATGGCTGAAGAACTCCTCATGAGTGATTCAACAATCAAGGTAAGTTCTGTCATTAGATGTTATGCTGTGCTGTGGGCTAAAGTAATCTCTTGGGTGATTGTACTAAAATACCTATTTTTGTGTCCCCATTTCTGAATCTTTTGGCTGCATTGTTATGGTGTCTCTTTGCACAATGCAGAGATTATGGTTTACCTCTCTCTGTATTTTAGCCTTTGGGCTTGTATTGTGATTGTATTTCCTTGATCTTCTATGGTGAATCAGTAACTATCTGGAAAAAAAAATTTTGATCCTTCAAAATAAGTTGATTGATTTTATTCCTAAGGAATGACTCACTATGCTAAGTTTTTGACACGTTTTTTTTATTTTTTATTTTTAGCTTGCTACACTTCCCAGGTGTACAGTTACTATCAAGAAAATGCATAGTGAATTGATAGTCTGTTAGAATTTTTTGTTAATTGACCAGCTGTCTTTGTCTTCTCTCTTTCTTTCTTTTTTTTTTGTTGGATCATTTTATTCAACACAAATCCAGCATGTTAATTTTGTTAGCACAGCTTTCCTTTTCTCAATTCTATGAGCTGGGTCGAGTCCCCATAAATGCATATAGTTTCCAGTATAGTACACCTCCACCCTCTCTTCGTGCGGACTGGTTTTGTGCTTCACTTTCACATCTGTTTTACCACTATCCTCGTTCGCCGCCTCATTTTCTATATTTAGTTATGGGTTTGATGCATGTAATTGTGACAACAGTGAAGGCTTATGTTTGTAATGTTCAATGATTTTATAGCTTCCGCCCATGGCGCACTTGGAAGGTGCTTAGTGTTGCAACCACAAGGTTGCCTTTTGAAAAGAAAATCTAGTTCATATCTAAATGACAGCTAATTTTACTTAGGTGTATGGAGCTTTGCGAATGACTGTGAAAATGCTTTTGATGTGGAACTCCAAAATGCTCATAGATGGGGGTGGAGATGCAATTGTTGTGACATCCTCGCTCGAAGCTAGCAATTTGGTTGTTCTCAGGGTATTGCTTCTCTGCATTTTAGGCTTGTAGCCTGTATTTTCTTCTTCATTTAAGCAGCCAGTGTATATTTTATGATGTGCATTGTTGATATTTCATGTCAGGAATCCTCTGTTATACATTCTAATTCAGATCTGGGAGTTCATGGACAAGGTCTGCTAAATTTGACGGGAACAGGAGATAAGATTGAGGCACAACGTCTGATTCTCTCTTTATTTTATAGAATTAATGTAAGTTTTTATGTTTTGGGCCAATTGTCTTAAAATTTGCTCTTCTTGATTACATTTTCTTCATTAACACCCATTGTGGAGGACATGCTCACTGTGAGCGTCTTCCTCCTTTTCGTGCAATTGGGTCTTGGCTCTCTGCCTGCTCTGATAAACCAGCAGAATTCTGTTTCCAAGATAGCGAACGTGTCCGCTCATCAGAATGAGGATCCTTCCTGATCATATAGCAGTGACATTAAGTGAATCAGGAACTATCAATTCCACATCTATTCCCTTTATTTTGAGTGTGAATGCTACTCAATTCACCACCCTATAAACAAGAGAAGCAGTGGCATTCATTAATGAGCAAAGATCCCGCATGTCCTATAAAATGAAAACCAACCTCAAAGGTTCCCCTTCTTTAACCACTTGATTGTGTTCTTTGAGTCTCCCTCTATTATGAAACTGCCCGATTGTCTTTCCTTGATCCTCAATGCTTTTGGGAACAAAGAATCTGTGTTATTTAATTCCTTCAACCCAGTCGGTCCGGAGAAGCTAATTATCACATTAGTGTTACTAGTCCTCAAAATACCGCCGTTATAGGCCCAGATTTGCTTCTCTACTTTATCAATGTTAAAAAGTCAACCTTCTTGGTTCTGGTGGGTTCCATTCAATGTTTTTTTTTTCTCCATCCCATCATTGAAGCACTCCCGTTCTTTAAGATGTCTGAAGAGTTTGGCCTCTAAATTCTTTTCTTTAGTTGTCCAATGTAGTATTCTTGCTTTGATTAATTCAAATACCTCATGGGGAACTCTCTTGATGTTTGTACAACCTCTCATTATTGTCCTCCTCCAATAATGCCATAGGATTGCCTGTGTTGTTAGTGTTCATAATATTTTACCTCTTATTTGGTATGACCTGTTCCTCATGAACAGTAAGTCCTCTTCAATGAGTTATTTAACAAACTGTAAAATTCCAAATAATGCTATAACCTTGTTTTATGCTTAATGTGAAAGTTTGCACTGTACAAAAAGATGTTCTATAATATTTTTTTTTTACAGTGTAGCATGTATAATATTGTTACATTTGTTGGCATGATACGTATATGGTATGATTCATTGTTTAGAGACATCTTTTCCAAGAATCACCAATGATCTATCTGATCCATGCATTGTAACATAAAAATTGGTTACAAATTTTTTAATGCTACTTCTGGAATATTGAAATGGAATGTTTATACCAAATACATAATTTTATAAGGTGAGATTTGGTTGTATACACCCTGTTAAAGTGAGCAACCAAGGCATATAGGTTTAAATGTTTGAAGCGTGTCGCCATAGAAGTTATGGAGTAATATGAATTTCTTAGAGGCTAGTGTGGCTTGAAGCTCCTTTTCGATCATGAGGACTTGTCCTTCGGTAAAGCTATCGTGACTTGTGAGGTTGTGAGTGTGAGCTTATCTCAAATAAGCTTTGATAAGATGAAACAAGAAGATGACGACTTGTAGAATATTGGTCGTACCCTATGTGGGGATTGACCCTCTCTTTATTGGAATTGAATGGCCCAGTTTGTGGCTGATTATAATCAATCATAATCTATTATTGCCTGATTACATCCTAAGAATAAATATAAAGAAGATCTAAGAAGTACAAAATTGGTATGTACAGGTATGTACACAGACGGTCCAAATATAAGATATTTGACTGTTATCTTGAGAAGATCTCAAGTGAGTGTTATCATGTTTGGGCCTTCTCTTGTTGGGCTTGATTGATTTGGGCCTTCTTTTGAGGGGACCTATCTTTACGCTCCCCCTCAAATTGGTGCGGGTCAGAATAGAGTATCAATTTGGAACAGAGATAGTTGTGATGATCACGAGGGAGTACTTTGATAAAGCCATCTGCCAATTGATCATAAGAGGAGACACAAGGCAAATGGATGATATCAGTGACAACTTGTTATCGAATGAAGTGCCAATCGATTTCAATATGCTTAGTCCTTTCATGAAAGATGGTATTTTTGGCAATGCGAATGGCGCTAGTATTGTCCGCATAAAGCAGAGTTGGATTAAAAGGAAATGCACCAAATTCCCAAAGTAATCGATGAAGCCATATAATTTTACTGCTTGCTGAAGACAGATCGATACTCAGCCTCGGCAGATGGTATGGAAGGAGTAGGTTGTTTCTTGCATTTCTATGATATGAGAGAGTTTCCTAGAAACATGCACCATTCTGTAGTGGAACGACGAGTATCTGGATGACCAGCCCTATCAGCATTAGCATAGGCTTGTGATTGTAAGGAATTGGTGGCAGAGTAAAATAGACTATGATTGACAGTGCCTTTTATGTATCTTAGGATGCGATATACTACATGTAGATGTGGTTGATGAGGATTACTGATGACCTGATTGGCTGTGTGTACAACGTGAGATATATTCGGCCGAGTCATTGTGAGGGCAGACTACCTACTAGATGATGAAAGAGCCTTGGATCCTCTAGGGGATTTCCATCGTCTTTCCCAATTTTGACATTGAGTTCTAGGGTGTGTCAAATGGCTTTTCATTTTCAAGGTGGGCGGATTTAACTAAATCCGCAATATATTTTGATTGATTCACATGAATGCCTTCCTTTGTTTGAGAGATTTCCAAGCCAAGGAAGTAAGTTAAGTACCCAATATCTTCCATTTTGAAGGATCGCATACGAGAAGTTTTGAGTTCAGATATTCCAAGCACATCATTTCCACTTATAATCATGTTATCCACATATGTCAGTAGAATAGTATAGCCACGAGAGGTATGTTTGAAGAATAAAGAGTTATCATTCGGACTTAAGTAGAATTTTGCTTGAAGATTAGCTGATTGGAATTTCTCGAACCAAGCACGAGGGGCCTGTTTGAGACCATTTAGTGATTTCTTCAATTTTTAGACATGTTTTGGAGGATAGGCATATCTCGGTGGTGGTTTGATATATAATGTTTCTTGAAGGTCCTCATGTAAGAAGGCATTCTTTATGTCTATTTGCCATAGTGGCCAATTTCGGACATCAGCAATATTGAGCAAACAACGTACAATTGTCAGTTTTGCAACCGGTGCAAAGATTTCTTCATAGTCAATCCCATGCTCTTGCTTGTATCCTTGTGTAACAAGTTGTGCTTTATACCTATCCTGTCTCCCGTCAGAACGTACCTTGAGAGAATAGACTCATTTATTGTCAATAATGGAAGCATCTGGCGGAGTAGGAATAAGAGCCCATGTAGAATTCTTCATTCATTGCCCATGTCAAGGGCTAATAATTCTTCATTCATTGCATCACACCAGCAGGGTATTTTTGAGGCCTGTGAATAGGAAGTGGGAATTAGAATAGGAGCTAATGAGGTGAGAAGAGTAGGTAAACCATATTTGTCAGGTGGCACAGATAGACGACTAGAGTGTCGTAATTGCGGAGTGGAGGAAGAATTGATACCTGAGGATCCAGAAGCTGGCAATATGGGTGGATCAGGTGCAGGGGCAACTAGCGGTTTGATGCAGGCTAGACCATAGGAATGCCAAGCCATTGGGTCCAGTCTATAAACCCAGCAGGACATCTAGTTATTTAGGAATATTATTAGTAGTTTGATTATCTTAGTGAGTTTCTTATTTTATTTAGGCTTATTTTAATATTAGGAAGTTCTTGCTTAATAGGATTAGGAAGTACTTTGCTTTAATTAGTAAGTCTTGTTTATCAAGAATTAGGTTTATTATCCTATAAAATAAGATAGACCTCAATGTAGTTGATTATGCTTTGATAATTAAATAATATTCAGATTGGGTTTTCCTTTCAGTTATGAGTTGTTTCCTTGTTATGCTTGTGCGCTAGGGTAGGAATCCTTTTGGATACGATCAATCCTTCTAGACATTGGTCTATTTTTCTCGATTGTGGCTGCGCTACAGTTTAAGTTTTGGTCGCTGTGCATAGACCTGTGTAATAGGTAGGGGAAGAGGTACTGCTTCTTGGAATTTGGAAGGAAGGGGACCTACATTGGATGTTTTTCAGCAGGAAGGGAATAGAAGCGTATGTGTTCTAAGAATACAACATTATGTGATATGCAAATTCTCTTTTCTTTAGGGTCGTAGCATATGAATCCCTTATGCTCATCGCTATATCTAGAGAATATGCATTTGGTGGCTCGTGGAGAGAGTTTGTTTCTTTCAATGGAAGGAAGATCAACAAAGCAAAGGTAACCAAAAATCCTGAAGTGATCATGGGATGATGGTTTACCAATGAGACACTCATATGGAGAAGTTTTATGCAGGACAGAGGATGGTAAGCAGTTGGTGATGTGTACTGCCGTGTGGGCTATTTCACACCAAAACTGTGGAGGCAGTAGTGCTTCTACAAGTAAGGTACGAACAATCTATAGAATGAGCCTATTTTTCCTTTTAGTGATGCCATTCGGCTGTGGTGTGTGGGGGCAATATTTTTGATGAATTATGCCTTTTTTAGATAAAAATTATGAGAATGCCAAGTTAGAGTGTATCACTTTTGATCCGAGTTTGAAATTGGGCGTCTACCATATGATAAAACTTTGTAAAGGTGGAAAGCACATCCGCTTTAGAATTAAAAAAATAAATCTAAGTATACCTACAATGATCATCAAGAAAGCTGAATATATATCGACCAGAATGGGAGGGATTGCAAGAGCTATTGCCAGCTAGAAGTGGCGTTCACAGTGTGATTAGAGCACCACAGTGTTTGATCAGAAATTGCTTTTGTAATGGTGATGATGTTCCTTGATTAGAAGACCCTTATATTTGCTCTTTAGATTGATATGGAAGAAGGTTTCAGGTAGGATTTAAATCCTATTATCTGATACCATGTGAGCTTATCTCAAATAAGCTTTGAAAAGATGAAACAAGAAGAAGAAGACATGTAGAATTTTGGTCAAACCCAATGTGGGGATCGACCCTCTCTTTATGGGAATTAAATGGCCTAGTTTGGGGCTGATTACACTCAGTCATAATTTATTATAGCCTAATTACATCATCATCATCATTATCACTATCATCATCAAAGCCTTATCCCAATCCTGTTGGGGTTAACTACATGAATTCTGTTTTTTCATTCTGTTCTATTTTGAGCTAAATCCTTAGATAAATTAAACTTCTTCAAATCTGATTTAATGACCTTCATCAATGTTTTTTTCTACTCTTATCTCTTGATGGGCCGTCTACCTGGATATCTAAAGTTTTCCTCACCGGTGCCGTAACCAGCTTACGCTCAACATGCCCAAACCATCTTAAACGGGTTTTTCTAATCAACTAAGATGTACAAAATTGGTATGTATAGGTATGTACACAAACAGTCCAAATTTAAGAAGTTTGACTGTTATCTTGAGAAGATCTCACATGAGTGTTATCATGTTTGGGCCTTCTCTTGTTGGGCTTGATTGATTTGGGCCTTCTCTTGAGAGACCTTATCTCTACAGTGAGGACCTTTAATCTAGTGTGAAACGTGACTACCTCCTTGGCATGCAATTTCTTTTGATAATTGGGTAAATTTGCATGGGTAATTTGCTTTTAGTTTGTGTTCCATTTTTGTATGATGATTATGAAACATGTGAGCGATTAAAACAAATATTTGTGAGCTTGTTATGGGCCTGCTGTAGGCCTATAGGACTGAAAGTTGATTCAGGTTAGTGATGCCCTTGTATTTCATTTTGTATTTTCTACTACTTTGGAGATCATGACAATACAGTTGAGACGATGGACTTTTGAGGACGAACTTAGGTATGTGCAAATCAGCACCTATTTGGAAATGATTCACATTTCAAAGAGGTCCTTCACAAATGATTTGAGAACTGTCAACCTCATATTCTGTGAAGAAATTTTGCACTCTTTGAAGGTGGCTGAATTTTTTTTTCCTTTTTTTAAAATGTTAAATTTCATTGATGTAAGCAGTGCAAGAGTAATATACTGACAACCTTAGAAGCCAAAACTAGAGAACAAAAGAAAAACCCAATGACATCAAGCCAGAAAGAAATATAGAAAAAGGAGAGCCACAAGCCAAAGAGGATGGTCCTTAACATATGCCAGCAACTTCTCTCCAATTCCTCATAATCTGGTCACCAACGTAATCCTTAAAGGAGGTATTCATAGGAACCAAGAGGCAACGAGAAACTTGATTCTTTTCATCAAAGCATTCCTATCTAATGCCCACCCTCAAAGCATCTCGAATTTCTCTCCTTCTATATTATCCAAATTGTCGCAAGAAAAGAAAGCCTCCACATCTCCCTTCCTCTTGCCGATCCTGAAGGCCAGTTCCAAGCCTGGAATCAAAGATAAAAATAGTGGTTGCGGTGAGTGTAGCGGTCAATGGTCAAAATGTTACATAGCGGGTGATACGTAGTGGTGGTGGCGATACTTAGTGGCGTAGCATTGTGATTTTCTAAGTCTTTTTTTTAAATTTGTGTACCAACCAATCTTGTCTTTTTTTTAGTGATTTGGAACTATATAAGGGTAGAGGCAGCCATAGGAAAGGTTGTTGAGGAGAAGATATAGGAAAAACGGTGTTATGAATTAAAATTGCTTGGCTTTATTAGGTTTTAGATTGTAGTGCCGCTATTTTCAAAATAACATTGTAGCTTCAACCGCTACGGCCTATATTGCTTAGCGGCCGCTATTTTGAACCATGCTTGGAATAGTTCTGGGATGCAATCAAGGAACACCCAACTACATCCAAACCAGTCCTTCAAAGATCTCCATATAGTTTGAGACATCTTATAGTTCAATAGAAGGTGATCGACTGACTCCTCTTCACTCGAGTATATGGGCAACTGTTGACCATCATGTTCCCTCTACGCCTTATATTATCCATGTTAAGAATTCTCTTTTGGAGTGCCAACCACTAAAAAATTACTACCCTTGGAGGAGCCTTCAGCTTCCAAATTCTTGTGATCACATTCCTACTGGGCCTTCTAGTGATGGCAATGATGAAAGAGGAGATAGAGAAAGAGCCATCATTGGAAGCAATCCTTTTCCTTTCACCCTTTCCTTCCCACTCGGGATATTAAAATAGATATGTATTGTTCCACCTCATTCTCCTTTAGATTTCTTCTCAAAATAGGGCTCCAAGCCCATTTCTCCCCCGGTCCTAATAGGTAACATTGTACCATAGTCTTTTTACTCACAATGCATCTGAAAATATCTAGAAATTGGATTGCCAACGGATGGTCACCAATCCACCTATAAAGCTAGTAGAAAAACTCTCTCTGGAATCCTGATCCATTACGGTATCTGATGTTCTCCATAAAGCTCTCTTTAACGAATATGATACCTCTCCAAATAGCTGAGTCTTTATAGTGAGCCTCTTGAGCATCCCACCCTCTTGTTGAGACCCCATACTTCTTATTCACAACTTGTCTCCAAAGACTTTTTGATTCTTCACCTATTCTTCCTAACCATTTTCTAAGCAAGGCTTGATTCATTTGTTTTAGAGGCCTTATACCTAGGCCCCCCCTTCTTCCTTTGGCTTGCATATGGAACCCCAATCAACTAGGTGAAACTTCCTTTCTTTACTTCTACCGTGCCATAATAAATCTCTTTGAAGGTTCTCAATCTGATTAATTACAGAGGTGTGGCATTTAATAATAAAGGCAATGAATCGAAAGACTTGCCAAGGCTGCCTTAATAAGAGTAACCCTTCCTCCAATGGATAAATAATTGGCTTTCAAACTAGAAAGTTTTTTCTCCATCCTCTCCACCATCGGATTCCAAGCCTCCTTCTTAGCCATACATAGACATAAGGGAAGCCCTAAATAGGAAGCTAGGAAGTGCCCCAGCTTACACTCCAAAAGATTTGCTAGGTTGTACATTACTTCTTCCCCCACTTTAACTCCGATCATCTCACTTTTGAAGAAATTGATTTTCAAACCTGACACTGCCTCAAAGCAAAATAAGATGGCTTTCACATTATTAATATAGTCTTCACTTGCTCCCACAGAAAATCAATGTGTTATCATAAATCATAATTTGTAAGTGAGATATAGCCGGAGAAGAGATTGCCACCTTAAAACTTCCAATGAGACCTTCACTCGCTGCCATCTTTACCATTCTACTTAAGGCTTCAGCTATTATATCGAAAAAGGATGGAGATAAAGGGTCTTCTAGCCTCAGACCCCTTTGAGTTGGGAAAAAGCCTTTAGGAGACCCACTAACGAGAATAGAGAAGCGTGTCGAAGAAACAGAAGCTAGGATCCACCCCCTTTGTTTCTCGCCAAAACCCATTCTTCTAAGGGGATACGGAAGGAATTTCCAGTCTACTCTATCATATAACTTTTCTAGATCCAATATGCAAATAAACCCTAGGATGTTGTCCTTATTTCTTGAATGAACACATTCATTTACCACAAAGACTCCATCTAGTATTTGTCTTCGCTTCACAAAAGCCCCTTGTTCTTTGGATATTATACCTGGTAAGATCTTCTGTAACCTTCCTACAGGTACCCTAGATAGAGTCTTCTATAAACTTTTGATAAGACTGATGGGCCTAAAATCTTTCACTCCTATTTCCCCCTTCTTTTTGGGATAAGTGTGATGAAGGATGCTGCTAGGCCTCTCGAAAGCTTTTTTTCGTGATGAAAGACTTCCATAAAAGTTAATATATCCTCCTTAAGAACCTCCTAAAAGCACTGGAAAAAGGTGGAACCCATCTGTCCGCGTTGCCTTATCTCCTGCTAAAGCAAAAAATTGCATCCGTGATCTCTTTTTACTTGAGCTTCCTTTCCAACAGACATGCCTCCTTCCCAATAACATCAAAAACCATATTGTCCAAAGTTAGCCTATCCCATTTTTCATCAAAGTAGAGCGAAGCAAAATAGTCTGTTATGTGCTTGATAATCTCTTCCTTCCTCTCCAAACCTTTTGTACCCATCCATAATTAAGGAAATTTTGTTTGTTCTCCTCCTTGATGGGGCTATCCCATGGAAGAAACTTGTGTTTTTATCACCTTCCTTTAGCCACTTGCATCTAGATCTCTGCCTCTACTTGATTTCTTCTTCGCTGACCTTTCTGTGAAATTCTTCTTTAAGATTCACTTTAATCCTCCACTCTTCTATAGAGAGCTGGCTATTTTCCTCTTTTTTGTCCAATTCCTGAATATTCCTCAATATGTCTTCATCAGGGACAGTTAGATCACCAAAATTTGCCTTCACTTGGTCCTTTATTCTAACCTTCTGCATTTTTAGCTTAGAAGCTAGTCTGTGACCGCCCATCCCACCACTTGTATTAGCTTAGAAGCTAGTCTGTGACTTGCCCATCCCACCACTTGTATTTCCTTCCACCACTGTTCAATTATTTGTGGGAATTCCTTTTCCTCGAGCCACATTAACTCAAACCTAAAAGGAGTTGGGCCCCGTCTTTCACATTTAGAATCCAAAATGATAGGACAATGGTTTGAAGTAGGTTTTGGCAAAGCTAATTGATAAGCTTTAGGATATAGGTCCATCCATTCAATGGAAACCAAGAATCGGTCCAACCTAGACATAATAGGTGGGTTCTGATGGTTTGATCATGTGAAGGAAGCTCTAGTCAGTTGAAGATCTACCAGCACATGTGAATTTATCCAATCTAAGAAGGATGACATGTCTCTTGAAGATCTGCATCAACTACGCTTCTCACTTGGAAATCTGATGACATTCCATTCGCTGCTTACGCACCACTATGATGCACGGATACTTAAAAATGGGCAACGTATCAAGTTGTATCGTATCCGACACTTTACTTTTTATGTGTAAAATCCGTGTTCTTTCTGCGTCCATGCCATGTCCCCACTGTATCCATGCTGTATTTGGGCATCATTGATGCAGCAAGGTCTATCCACCTTCCCCTAACTATATACAATTCCTTCCTCCTCTAGCCATCATTTGGGCCATAGACAAATGTAAGGTGCCATTTTGAATTTTCCACTGAGTCTTCCACCAACGCTGAAATAGAGAGTTCATTGATCCAGCTGTTTATAACAACCACATACCGAGTATCCTAGACCACTACTTGCCCATTAGAAGCTCCCACTGAATCCTTGGAAACCCACTTCACATTCCTTTTTCCCTGTATTTCTTCCACAGCATGTTTTGAGACTTCTTTTAGCTTTGTTTCCTGCAACCGAGCTAGTTGGACCTTTTGTTGTCTCATCATCTGTTTCACCACCTTCCTACGCGGTGCTCCGCCCAGGCCTCTAATGTTCCATGATACTATCTTCATCTGTAGGGATGGCAATGGGGCGGGTTTAGTAGGGGTAAATCCAAACCCGCCCAGTCTCAAATTTATTTTACCTAAACCTGTCTCGCCCCATAGTGGGTCTTTGATTGTAATACAAAACCCTCGTCTGAGTGGGTCAAGTCAAATTTAAAGCTTAAATCTTTTAAAATGTGTAAAAATAGATGAGAATGTGTGTAGTAGAGTTTGAACATGCTACATTCACTTCCCATATGTCTTATGTTAATGCCCAAAACCACTCACACCACGAGTTTGTCTATTACTTTATTAATAAGTAAATAAATATTATATATTCTTGGTGGGGCGGGTTCGGTCAACAAAACCAAAACCCGCCCCACATAAAAAAAAAATATTACCAAACCCGCCCTTAATAGGAGCGGGGCAGGGAGGGTCCTGTTTATACCCGACCCAATGCCATCCCTATTCATCTGTAACCCACAGAATCCCCCTGCCCCTTTTTGCCACTCTTTCTATATTGCAACCTCTCCTCCTCCTGCTCTTTGGCCTTGTATGGTTTATAGAACAACATAAGCTGTTTATTTCTCTCACCCCTTTTCTTTTAGACTTTACTTCAATCCCCTCGTCCTTGTTAGCAAATTCTATCATTGGAGCCCATCCTTCCTTTGAAGTTTCCACTGGCAGTCCAATAGCTTCTCTGCACCGAACCACTTTCTCAGACAGCTATTTCATGTTTGAGTCATCAGATTTTGAACCTCTGTCCTTCACCAGAACTTTCAAAATGTTGCCTGTTTCCCCTACTCGGATGTGCCAGCTTGGAGCAGCCTCACCATCAAGCTCCATTAAGCAGAGACCATTATCTGTGGTGGAAATAGAGACCCTCTCTTCACTTATGGAGGGGCAGGAACAGATTGACTTGGAATGATTTAGCTTGGCAGGTGCAAATCCAACACACTTTCTTGGACATGTCCAAACTTCACAAACCTTCAACTTCGTCCCCAACCTCTGCACACCTTTCCTTCCTTTATTCTTTACTGAGATTCCTTGTTAGTCGTCCCTCCTCTTCCCTTCTCTCACCTTCATCTGGTCCATTTTCTTTCCCTGAAGCGTGCTGTAATTGAATCTCCTTCCCCTTTCCATTTTCCTCTTCGATCGAACACTTCACCACCTTTAGGGACGAAGGGATACCATCTCTACCCACTTTGCAACCTTCCCGTTCAGAGAAGTTTCCCTTAGAGATCCTTGATTTTGCCTTTGAATCTATTTTCCCTTATGTGTCGCTATTCATTAATCTCCCAGAGGAACCAGATGAATTCATCGTCTTGCTGTCCTTGTCGACTTCTCATGTTTTCACCTTTTCATTTGCTATGTCCTTTGAATCGAGCCCTAATTTTTGAGTTTTTATTTTTTATTTTTTGAACTGGACCTTATTCGACCTTTTTTTCCAGGCCTAGTATTCAAACTATTAAAACTATGGCCTTGTTCCGACACCTCAAAAAAGTCCATACTCTTTGTTCTGGATATGTCACTACCGAAACGCCCATTCTCCCCCAAATCTTGAGTGGGCGATTTAAAATTTTATATGGGACATGTTTTATCATCGTCTTCAACCTCACGCCCTCCCCTGCTTCCTAATCGCAAGCTTCCTCTGTCATTCAGAGCATCAGCTTCCTTTCTGTGTCTTTTGCTTTTACTCTCCCAACTTTTTCTCTGCTCGAATCGTTTCTCCTTCAACTCCACCTGAATAGAGAATCTGAGGTCGTCCACCCAAATAGGCTTCTGAATCGGTAGAACAACTGACTTGTCTAGCAGAATCTGCACTCTCCCTTCCTTAAGGGTGCACTGTTTTCTTGTCCACCTATAGTGTTCGGCCAACACGGTCTCCTACTAGCTTGAATATGCCTTCAAGAAGGGTTTGGGGGAGAACCCGGCCACTCCATCTTTCCAGCACTAAGAAAGGAGATAGGATCCCTTCAGCAGATTTCAAAACCTCTTCCACTTCCATTTTTGGCCTGAGTTGGATCCAAATTGCTTGATCTTGTAGCAGGAGAACATTAACGGGCATCTTCCCTTAGCATCACTCGATCCACAGATGGGTCTGCTGAATTCCATTTGTTTTGGATTTTAGATGGCCAACCAAACTCCAATAAATTTCCTCCTTCTGCTCTTTAATCACCCAAGGAGTCACTCTAAGTGCATGTTTGGCATGTCTAATTTTTAGGCTCTTATTGTCTAAATGTCCAAAATTTATAGAGTTGAAAAAATAGAGGCGTTTGGCATGTGTATTTAGCTCTATTTAATTTAGACAATAAGAGGTAAAAGCTCTATTTTGAAGAGGAGGCCATGTGATGCATTTCCAAATAAGAGGGGAAAAAAAAAGAGGCGCCCAGCTACAGTGTTTTCATGGATCACGCCTAGTATGATTTTTTCAATTTTTCTCGAAATCTGAGCCCCTAAATCTACATTCAAACTGTTGAAAATGTCCACATGATCAATTACGGCCACCCATCTAAATTTCAGCCGTTAATTCATCCTGAATCTCGAGATATGTGCAAGAAAGCGTGAGCCATTGGATATTAGTTTTTGAATTCTGTGGGGCCCAAACACAAGATCCAAACCATTGGAAATGTTGGGAAGACTAAAAACGGCTATGGGGTCAATTTTCAAGGATTGATTCCTTGTGGATCTCAAGATATTTGTGAAAAACTTTCAACCATTGAATTTAATATGCTGAATTTGTAACTAGTCTACAGGCAGCCCCTTTTTTATTTTTTTTTATTATTTCTGGGACAGTAAATAACAATCGAAACCATTGAAAATGTGTAGAAGGTCAATGACCATTGTGAGACCAAATTTTAGCTGTTGGATTATCACCAAACTTGAGATATTTATGTAAAAACGTGAATTATTAAATATGTTTTTTAAAAAATTAGGGGCCTCAAACACAAGATCCAAACCGTTAGATCTCTTCGGGAGGCCAAACATGGTTATGAAATAAAACTTCAAGGTTCGATACCTAGTAAATCTTAATATATTTATTAAAAGCTTTTAACTATTTATTTAAAATGGTCTGTTTAAAATAGATGCTTCCATTGCCAAACACATATTTTAATTCTAGCCTCTTTTTTTTTTAGCTCTTTTTTTAATGGCTCTATTTTGAATTGTCTATAAAAATAAGATTAGACCTACCAAACAAGCGCTAACTCCTTTTTCTAGAGCCTTCATCAATGATCCATCTTGCAACTTTTGGTTTGACCTTCCTAGCCCTATGTTCCTTTTTGTTAATATCATCCTTTCTCTTCACCTATGATGCCCAGACACGGACATGGGTACGGACACGGACACAGGATATGGCAGTTTGATACGCCATCTTCAAAAAGTTAGGATATGGATACAAGTACGGCACTTAAGATATATTTTGAAAATTTTTTATTAAAGTTAAATTTGGCTCGGGCCCATTAATTAGCATGACATTTATTTATAGAGGTTATATTTTTAATAGGTGGGCTCACTATGGATCCACATTTAAAAAAATAAAAAAGTATTTTATTATATATAAAAAGTTAACAAAGGAGCTTTTTATGAAAATATATTTAAGGGTCTTTTATGAAGAAAAAAAAAAAAAAGAGATGGGCAGCTCAAAAAAGCAAAGGGCATTTTGAAATAATGATAAAGTAATGGGCATTTTTAAAATAACAAAAAATAATAATCTTATAAAGTAAAGGATATATGCCGTTTTCCTTTTTCTATTCCTCGAGAGATTTCGGGAGAAGGGTTTAGAATGGAAGCGCCAATGAGAGAGAGTTTGTAGAGGAAGAGGAAGAGGACAATGGCAGTGATGATGGCATCGACAACGAGTAGATGAACGGGATGCAACTGATTGCGGCAACAAGAATGCATTTCGTTACCCTCTCTCTCTCTCCTCCTTCCGTTTCTGTTTCTGATTGTTTGGGTTTTTTTTTTGTTTTTTTTTCCTCTCCTTTTCCTTCACAGAACTAAGAAGCAATGGTGATTGCTAACTTCCCCACCCCCGCCCCTTCCCCCTTTTTTGTTTCTTTTTCATTTCCGGCCAAAATCCTAAAATTTTGGAGAAAGCAGTATCCTAGCCGTTTTTTGTCGTTTCTCGTACCCATATCCGTATCGGTCCTTATTGGCACCGATACCTTGGGTGAAATACAGTATCCGGGTATCATAGGTCTTCACTTTATTCAGAATTCCTTCTCTAGATACTAGAGATTTCCTATGGTTGAAATTTCTGTAACTCTCTTCTTGTTCTCGCTTTCCTATCTCTATGTCATATTGAGCCATATTTACTTCGATCTTCCTTCCAGCCCAGGATCTTCTTTCTGCAAGATCTATAGCTCTTAATGCTTCCCTGCGACTAGCAAACCTAACAAAGGCAAAGCCCCTTTGTCTCCTGCTTGGTTGCTTCTCTACTCGACTGGAATGAAAATATTAACTATTTTCCCTGCCCTGTAGAATGTGTCCTCCAGCTCTGCCTTGGAGATCTGTGATGGGAGGTTTGAAACAAAAACTGAGAAGGTCTCTACCCTCACTCTTTGAATTTGCAGAGGGAGAGGAGGCCTTAGACAACTGCCTCTAATAAGCTCCCTTTTTATAATTGAAACTTGGTGGCTTGTTATTTAGAATTTGAAATTAGAGACAGTCAAACACGGGTGTAAAAGGAGGACAGCATTTAAATATCATTGGGCTGATAATGAGATAAATTTGATGGTTTATTTAAGTGGGTGAGTTTATCAGCGTGCACATATTTAGAGTTGAGAAATTTCCAGGCCGTGGTCAGAGTGGCCTGAGCCAATCAAAGCTGCACCAGGACCATTCCTGATTTGCCTGGACTTGATTTGGTGCAAGTTGAGGCTCCTCTGGCTGAGTTGAAAAAAGAAATGATGCCAGAAGAAATGTCCATCCCAAAAAAATTATTCAACTTAGGTAATAGGTACAGTATTAAGTGGTGCCATAAAATTTTTGGGGTCATCGCCATTGCCAAGCCTTTCAGGGGATCATGCAAATCCTTACTTTTTTTTATTTTATTTGATAAAAGGTTGGATCATATAGTGGCACGTGTGGACTTTTGGGGTATTGGTGGTTGGTACAGTGCATGGTTATGAATATATCTGGATATAGCCAATGGGAGGAAGGGATTACGCCATGCCCCTTTTAGACATTGAATGATTGAGAATTTCTATGATAGGACTAGTTGGAGGATGAAGAGATAGGTGCCTTACCCCTTTAAAACAGTGAATTAAAAAAAATGAAATTAGGATTGTTGATTCCATTGTAGAAAAGCTATTAGAAGAAATATCAAAAGTGGGCTTATTGTATACTAGGATAATCGCATGGTAGATGTTGATATATGAGACCAGTAGTGGCCCTAGTGGGAGCTTGCAACTGAGTCTGTTGAAATTGAGATAAAAGCTGCATTTCTAGATGCGTTTCTTATGGTTCATTTCACTAGTTGAAGTCTGATATACATTTGACTGAGGTGGAGGCAGGTGTTTTATTTGAATGTTTTTGAGAACAAGATTCATTCATTCATCAATGCCCACAGTGCTGTCTAATCATTGAACAAGGATCCTATCCAATCACTACCCTAGTTCATAGAAAAAGACCTGAGCGAAAAGCATCTAAATGCTGTCTTTCTACTAGTGTTGATGTGGATGGATGATGTTTTCTTACTAAAGGTTGAATTTCTGTCACCCCCAGGAATGCTCAAATAAAGAGTTGCATGTAGTAATCTGGTCTGCATGGGGACATGATGAAAAAAAAAAAAAAGAAAGAAAGATTCATATGAGTTTTTCAAGTGTTATATTGATATTGATCTAGTCTCTGTACGTACGTGGTTGCCATTATCTCTCACTGAAATCTCTGATGATAGCCTGATTGGTTACAAGGAGATAGAAAAACAAAAACAAAATATAAATATGATTGAACAAAATTGGTGCTGCTTGTGTATATTGCTTAAACCATTAGCAAAAACTTTGACTTCTCTATTCTACCCCTTAGGGTGGAGATTGAATGTTTAACATTCATAGATTGCTCGATGTATGAATGAGTCAACCACAACTGTCTTGGGGATAAAATTGCGACGGCAAATAAAAAATAGTTTGACAAATAAAAGATTGTGGTGGCTTGGATATAAACTACTTTGCTGATGAAAAGGGCTCAGATTTAAACTTTATTATTAATGTTGATGTGTGGGAGACGGTGAGTTTTCAATAGGGTTATTCCTTGTTTAGAAACAAATATTAAAGGTGTGCAGGACTGTCTTGCCCAAGTTAGTTCTGGAATGCAATCATTTATCTGATAGAAGGCATGAAGCTCCTTTCTTGTTCATGAGGTCATGTGTCTGCAATTGTGAGTTGTGAGGGCCTTAAATCTGATGTGAACCTTTATGTCCTTCACTGCATTCAACTTCTGGTTGCTGGATTCTTTTTTCAGGTCAGTAACATAGGATTTTTTTTAATGATAACTTTATAAACAGGAACCAAAACTGAGAAACAACAGCCCAAAACCACCATCAAAACAGACTACGTGAAGGCAAAGATAAAAGACTAGACACCAAAACTAACACCCTGATCAAGAGAAGGCTATTTCCTTCCAATTAAACATAATTTGATCAACAGGGTAGTGATAGTCTTTGAATGTAGGATTTGTCTTCACCGATTGTATAACTGAAAATTTAATCTTGCTACATAGAATCTCTTCATTAGTTGTTGTTCCTTCAAAACATCTAGCATTCCTTTCCTTCCAGATATGCCAAAATAACTGAAAGGACGACACCTTGCACATCGTCTTCCCTTTAGGAGACCCAATAGGAAATGTAGAGGACAGAAAAGTGACATTGAATTTTTATTGATGTCATGAAAATGTAGAGGACAGAAAAGAAGCTATACAGAAACTATGTTAATAAAAATAAAACTCTTATCAGAATGGATAAACTTGAACCAAGAAAACACCTTTTATGCAAATCTTGACATCATTATCTGCTTCCGTTTGCTGTTACTTCTAGTAATTGGGTAAGTTTGATGTGTTCTTTGCTTCGGGATTACTTTCCACACTTTTTTTTTTTTTTTTTTTTTTTGTGGTGATCACACAATGAAACATGCTCATGAGCTTGCTACAGGTTGGAAGCTGATTCATGTCTGGTGCTCAGTACATTACACCCTATGATAACCAGATACGAATGTGGGTACAGACATAGATACGGGGATTGGGTATATGACTCTGCACTTTGAAAATTTTAGGACATGGATACGGATACGGGTGTCCTTAATTTTTCTTTAAATTACAATTTAATTAATGAAATTATCATTGTTTATGTTCAATTTTAACATTTTTTATGTTGAAAAGTAAGAAAACTTAAAGAAATAAATGAAATAATGGACTTGCTAAGTAGGATATACTAAACTTATACCCCGGAAGTATCGGTGTAGTATTAGGTACCAGTACAAGTATCGTATCGGTCTGATACGGATACGTTGGGCTTGTGCAAGTGTCCAGGTATCATAGATTACACTACACCCAGTTGCATTTGGCACAAAGATGAACCATATAACAGATCATGACTGTCCATTTGATTCAGTCCATTCTGCATTTTCTAACTTATGAACATTGCTTAAGTACTATAATTTTAACCTTCCAATCAAGACTATGAAAATGTCAAACATAGAATAAAAGTGGGATGGCTGAAGCGGAGACTTTTCTTTGGAGTGTTTTTTAATTGGTGCATAACAACAATATTGAAGGGAAGATTTTACAGGATATCAATTAGACCAGTAGTGACCTACGGAGCATAATGTTGGCCAATCAAGAATCAACACATCCACATAATGAGTGTAGCAGAGATGAGAATGTTGATATAGATGTGTGGTAAGACCGGAAATATAGAATAAAAAATGAGTGCGTTTGGGAGTAGTTTGGAGTATCATCGATAGGTGATTAATTAAGAGACTAGTTTGACATAGTCTGGACATGATCATCGTAGGCCAGTTGCGACATTGTTGAGGAAAAGCTTTTCTGTGCAGATTGATGGCCGCCAAGGAGTAAAGGTAGGCCGAAGATGACGTGGATGGAAGTACTAATGATAGATCTGAAGAAGTGCGACCTTATCCGAGGATTTGGCTCAGGATAGATTGGTATGGAGAAATAAAATTCATGTAGCTGACACCAACATAGTTGGGATTAGGCTTTTATGATGAATCCTTACTTTACAATATTGAGCCATATTTTTTTCTGATAAAAAAGGTTTATTTGTTAATCTGTTTCATCCTTCTTGTTGGTCTCATCTTAAATTGCTTTTGCCAAAGAACTGCTTCAAGAACATGAAGGTTACGGGTGGACCTATATGGTTGAAAATAACCTGAGCCCACCGTTGGTTGCTTTTGAATTGAAATAACTGTTTAATGAGATGAGCCTAACCATTTCGTATTTTTATTTATAGAAAAATGATAGATGGATTACATGGTACTGGGTTCTTTTGATGTTGTCAATATCTACTGATCAATGTGATTTTTTGCATTTGTTTCTTACCTAATGCCTTTGAATTTCCAAATGCTGTGAGATTATTATGTGCATTTCATTGACCAAAAAACATTTACCAGATCCTTAATTGTGATTATTGTATGCCTTATATAGCATATCTTACGTGTTTGGAGTGTCACTTTCTGTTTGTTATGCAGCTTGGGTATGGATCTTTACTACGAGGTCCCTTAGAAAATGCAACTGCTGACAACATGTGAGTTTAGACTTAAACCCTTTCCTGTTATTGAGTTTGCTTCTTACATATTGAGTTTGCTTTTTACATATTGATTTGTACGAGTGGTCATTCCTATGACTATAGGACGTCAAGTCTCTATTGTGAACGCCAGGATTGCCCCATGGAATTACTTCATCCACCTGAAGATTGCAATGTGAACTCTTCACTGTCTTTCACTCTTCAGGTGTTTTTTCTTGTTGTATTTAATATAGATATTTCTTTGCTTCTTTATTGCTTGATATATGATTTCATTACTTTGCCGTGTCTCTCTTGTAAAGGTTTTAGTAGTTTGTTTGTACAGATATGCCGTGTTGAAGACATTTCTGTTGAAGGCACCATCAAAGGAACTGTCGTTCATTTCCACAGGGCAAGAACTGTTGTCATACACTCTTCTGGAACAATAAGTGCTTCTGGGTTGGGTATCATTTCGTACTTGTTCCTTTTAAGTTATGGTTGCTTCCATTTATGTCTCCCCAATTGTTTTGTTTTCTGTTATCCTTGCTGCTTGGGCAAACAAGTAATTGTGTGTCATTTTTTCAACATTGATGCATGATTAAGCATTTGTTCTTGGGGTGGGCTGTATGTAGGCTGCAGAGGAGGGGTGGGCAAAGGAAGTGTTTTAAGCAATGGTATTAGTGGTGGCGGCGGGCATGGTGGTAAAGGTGGAGATGGATGCTATAATGGAACATTTATCAATGGTGGTGATGTTTATGGAGATCCTTATTTGCCTTGTGAGCTGGGTAGTGGCAGTGGGAATGATAGCTTAAGTAGTTCAAGTGCAGGCGGTGGTATCATAGGTATGTTTATAGCTTTCACAAACACATAAACATATCTCTAAGCTTTGATATATTTTGGTGCTGCAATTTATACTGAGTCACCACATCTCTTCTCCATTTTTGATGCATATGCATTGTTGCTTTATTAATGTTTTTAAGCACAATGATATGAGCTAAAAGAGGCCTGACTCTCCTCTATTTATGATATCTTAGTTACTATAGATAAAATACAATCAAGACTAGTTCCTACCTAATCTTGGGTTTCATAGATAAGAAATTATAATATCAAAGATTACACTATTGCATAATTTGCTTGTGTACCATTCCCCATACACTTCCACACAGGTGAAAAGATGCAATGAGTGGGCTTATTAGCTTCTCTACAGTCCTCGAGCTGGTTTGTTAATTTTCTGATTGGTAATGATGAATTATATTGAAAAGGAAATATGCCAACCATAACATAGCCTTTGATGCTTGTGTACGGCAAGGACACGCCATGGACATGGCAGGGACATAGATTTTGCAATAAAAAGTGAAGTATCGAATACGATATGACACGATAAGTTGCTCATTTTGAAGTATCCGTGTATTATAAAACATAGCACCCTACTCCAAGAGGTAGGGAAAACAATGGCATAAAAGAGAGATACCAGAGAACGCAAAAAAGAACAAGGTAAAAACAACAGGTTTCAAAGTAAAAGCAAGCAAATCAGAAGCAGCCATATCCACTCCTTATTGCTAATGCTTCGGCAAAGCTGGTTTACTAATGTCTATCATACGCCAAACTGCATCCGACTTTGGTGGATTGCAGATAAGATATCATATGAATGATAATCTTGGAACATTGAATAATAACTAAAGGGATATGAGATCCAAAATAGAAGAACCTAAAAGTATGTATGGTTGGGAAGAAACCCATCTTTGATTCTGACAAAATATGAAATCAAGTTGTTACCTGAATCTGCCCTATTCACCAAAATTTGGTTGTACTAAACCGAGAATTTTTTTGTCATCTTTAGAAAAATTCATCCTTGCAGATTAAGCTGAACCTTTTGCCTTTTTGAACTTGGTGTGCTCACAGAAGTTGGGTGAACAGAAGCAGCAGCAGAATACTTGCGGGTGGATTTAGTTCTAAAGTTGTTTCTTAAAATCAGGGATTCAGAGCTTTGGCTCTGATACAATTAAGCGCAAAGCAATCAAATGAATGTGGAAGTTAGAAGAGATTCTGAAGGATTCTTTAGTTGGTGAGGACGGTCATCTCCTTCCATTGAGGAAGGCGTATGACTTTCATAGCGTTGGATGCATTGTTCAATCACATAAATACCTTACAAAAAAATGTGCAATCACATAAATACCTTAAAAAATGTGCAACACATAAATGCTGTCTTAAGTAGGCTTTATGGGAAAGATAAGTGGACATTTGAGGGAAACAAATTGTTAGAAGAGATGAGTTATCTAGTGATCTGTCAGTATCTGAGGGAAACAAATTGTTATGAGAGATGAGTTATCTAGTGATCTGTCAGTATCTGCATCACTATATGTATCGTAGGATTATATATTGTACATCCCCTCTATAATTTCTGACAACTCTATAATACCCATATGTGAACCATTTTTACATTAGCCATTTTCTGGCACATTCACCTTACAGGGAGCAATCCTTGCAAGGTAGCATGCAGAGCCAGGGACGGAGGGAGGGGAGATCAAGAGGGGGCAATTGCCCCCTCTCAACTTTTTTGGCTTGTGAGATTATAGTGGATAAGGTTTCAAAATTTAAAGGGTTAGTTTCCATCTCTTGCATGCTTGCCACTCCTCATCTACTTTTTTCATTTATAAAAGGAGAGAAATTAAAAGGTTTTGACGTCAGTGTTGTCTTCTTCTTACTTCCAGTGGATGATCTCCTACTTGTAAAGAGAGTTTTAAGGAGCAAATCATTACTTTTCTCTTTTTTTTTAATTCCAAAATTGAAGTCTAATAAGGATTTGGGCATCTTGGCTATCCATTCTTAGATTCAAATTAGTTTGTCCCATCATTATAAGCATACATTTAAATTATGATGTGTTCATTCATATGGTGGGATCAACCCTTATTTGAGTAAAATTTGGAGAAAATTAATTTAAAAATAGGCCATTCATTTTTAGTAGCACGGATACTACACCTTGATTCTTCATCTTTTTATGGCATGGTTAATGACTATTAGTGGTATACTTTTAATAATCCATCGCGGCGCATCAAATGATTATAAGTAACAAATTAATTAATTTTCAACTATACATGTCTTTCATAAGCAATGTGGCCCATTAAATGGCCACAATAACCAATCAACATATTTTCACTACTTAATTATGAGAAGATTGGTTAACATGTGATCAATTTATTATAGATCCTACTTTTATTAGAGTGATATACAACTCTATGTCCTAAAAGAAAGGGTAAATGATTATTTGGAGTGATTACAGAGAACCTTGTTATTTTTATACATTAACTGTCTCTAAATTTTGAGAAATTGTATATTAAAAATATTGAAGCATTTTCAAATTTAAAACTTCTCTTTAAATATTAATAAAAATTTCTCGAATGATAAAAAAAATTTACTTTGAAATGATAACGTAAAAAAATCAACAAATATATAAACATTAGTGATCCTCGTTGAAAAAAATTCATATTCTATCGTTAGTAGTTGACTATCATTTGCCTCCTCTGAAAGAAAATCCTAACTTTGTAATTACATGGAACCCACCTGGGCACTAAGCCAAATGGACCATCAAAATCCCCACCCTCTATTTACACCGAATTCATTGGATTTGCACCCATCTGAATGTAGTGGAGCATTGGATTGATGGTCTTTTTTATTTTTATTTTTAGAAATAAAGCCATTAAATTGTGGGCTACAGATCAAAGGGTTGGAGGCATGAGACTGACCCTAAAGTTGATAGTTGGGCCTTATCCATTAGGAGCTTGCCATCCCCCTTGGTTCCACCATCAGTGGGGCCCAGGGTGGCCCATCCAATGCCGTGTGAGGAAAATGTACTGGAGCTGGCCCTTTTGTGTAGTGTTGCTTCACTGAAGTATCCTTTTTACGTGGTGTACTTGAATGAGCTTAAAAATTCTAGTGAAATTTAGTAAGAGACTGTTTGCATTAGAATACGAAGGAATTTATGGTCAAATGAGCTCTACCGAAGGATTATTAAATAGGTGAAGTGTGAATGATATTAGATGAAGGTTCAGCTTTTGGATACCTGTGCTTTTTCTTGAAGCTGGGACCTTTGACTGTATGGCCTTCTGACATCCACTCTACATTTACCAGCAGCTTATCACTCCTTGGTCAAGAGGGGAGAGCGTATCAAATGTGGGAGACGTTCCTCTTTATAATATTGTGATTCCTGTCTAATCATGATTTACATGGATAAGATAGGCTGACATAAAGCTGTGTTGTTTTTGTAAGGTATAATGATATCCTTCCAACAAAGGAAGATTGATTTTCATGCAATGACAATGATGCAATTGTGGTTACCTTTCCAACGAAGGACATTAGTATTTCTGCAATGACAATGATGCCATTGTGGTTCTGTATCTGTTGAAGCCTTTGTATTCTATATAATCACTTGACACAGTCCCAATTAATGCAATCGGACTGTTGAGGTGCAAACCTGACCAATCAGAAAATCCAGGAAATTTGTTGAAAGCCCAAGCAATCACAAATCAGAAAATCCAGGAAATTTACTGAAATCCTGATATTGTAAAACAAAGAAACCAAGTTGACCCACAAACGGACCTTAGATGCAAACAAATCTTTATCCAAAGGAAGTATCAGTCAACCCTATAGGGAGAAGAAACAATCTTATTATTAATATGGATAAAACGTGGAAGTGTCCCATTACACTCAACCAATAATGTTTTATATAGTTTTAACCCTAGAAATCTCTGGCTACAGATTCAAATCACCATATACAGATTCAAATCACTCCCAAAAAATCTTCTTACGTAAAGTATAGAATCACGAATTGCCTTGATTGAAGGAAAAGAAATCATAGAAAATTAGGAAAACTAATCTTCATTTCTGGCTGGAGATGTCCAGAACTGTCTGGACATTTTGTTTGTGGGCTCCACATGGTCCACTGTTAGGGAAAGTGGACCTCACCAGTGCTAAGAGGACTCCTCGATGGCCATTGTGGTACTTCCAGCGCCGCCCCTGCCCCCTTTTGTCTCTCTTCATTCAACATACACGAACCAAACAACCGGGGAAAAAAAAACACATCTGCTGTCCTGTTTTGATAAAATTTCTCCAATTTTCATATGACCCCTTGTAATTTTTGTTTTATCAAAATAACCTTATTATAAGAATAAAGGAGATATACAAAGCTGTACTGACTATATTGGGATTAAACTTATGAGTTACACTATGAAACCATGAGAGAGAGTAATGGAGCAAAGACTTGGACAAAATTCCAGAATATTTGAAAATCAATTTGATTGAATGCCAGGGGCTTTAAACAATCAAAGCTATTTTCTCACGTAGGTAATAATGGAAAAAGACATGTATGATGGAGTAGAAATGAGTGTGAGAACTACCCGTGGAGGGACAAATAAGTTTTTAGTGACCATAGGTTATATTGAAATTTTTAATGACTTATATAAAGGAGTGGTCATGAGTGTGAGAACTATCTGTGGAGAGACAGGTGCGTTCTTAGTGACTATAGGTTTGCATCAATGGTCAACCTTAAGCCCTTACCTTTTTGCATTGATTATGGGTGAGTTAATTGCTTATATTCAAGAGGAGGCATATTGGTGTATGTTGTGTGCAGATGATATAGTATTAGTAGATGAATCAAGAGATGATGTAAATGCAAAACTCGAGAGGTGGTAGGAGCTAAGAAGTACGGACACAGATATGGGACACAGATACGTCGACACGACATTTCTTAAAAAGTTAGGACACAAGCACGTCAGGGACACGCTAATAACATATATATATTTATATATAAATATAATCATGTACTAAAAAAATGTCATTTTTAACTTTTTAATCAATTTAGCAATAAAAAAAATTCAAGTACTAACTAACAAATATATCAAATAAAAAAGAGGGACGCATCAGAAAAATAAGAAAAGGATACAGGACACTTTTTTCACGTGTTCGAGCCGTGTCCGAAATTTAAAAAAATAAAAAACAATGCAGGATACTTTTTTCACTTGTCCAGCATGTGTTTGTGTCCCAGACCTGTTGGACACTGACACACTAACCTCGGAGAGGTGTTCGTGCTTCCTAGGGCTAGAGGCCTTAAAATCCAAAAGCTTTAAATTAAGTTGTACAAAGAATATATGGATTGTAACTTCAGTGGGCATATACAAATAGCTGAAACTATTGTGAGAATTGAAGCCTAGGAGATACTGCATAGGCATAGAGATTTTTTCCAGTACCTTGGCTTGATAATTAGTAAGGATGATGTTGAACATATGATAAAAGTGGCATGGTTGAAGTGGAGACTTGCTTCTGGAGTGCTTTGTGACCAAATGAATGCCGACAAAATTGAAGGAAACATTTTACAGGATAGTGATTAGATCGGGTATTACCTATGGGGTAGAATGCTAGCCAATGAAAAAGCAATATATCCATAAAATGGATGTGGTAGAGATGAGAATGTTGAGGTGGATGTGTGATAAAATTAGGAAAGATAAAATTAGAAATGAGTGCTTTTGAGAGCATTTATTGGTAGCATCAACAAGAGATAAGATTAGAGAAATCTATTTGAGATGGTTTGGGTATGTTGAACGCAGGTTGGTAATGGTGCCGATAAGAAGAAGTTTGGCTATATAGGTAGATGACCCACCAAAGGGAAGGGGAAGGCCGAACAAGACGTGGATGGAGGTAATAAAATTGAATTTGGAGAAGTTTAACTTATCTGAGGATTTGGTTCATAATAGGTTGGATTGGAGAAACATAATTCATGTATCCGACTCCGATATAGTTGTGAGATGGCTTTGATGATGATAGGTTTGCATTAGGGATCAACCTTATGCTCTTATCTTTTTACATTGATTATGGATTAATTAATTGCTCATATTCAAGATAAGGTACTTTGTTGGATGAACTAATTGCTCATTTATTATTTATTAGTGATATTTACTTGGTGGATGAATTGACATAAATGTGGAACTTGAGAGATAATAGGGGGATTTAGAATTCAAGCTCTTTAAAATAATTTGTAGAAAACCAAAATATATAGACTACAACTTTAGTGGGGATGTACAAAGAGTCAAAACTAAGATAGGGGTGTAGCAGTCCCTTCAGTGCATACAGATTTTGTATTGCTGAATGATTATAAAAGATAGGATTGATCTAATTTTTCCCATGTATTCATGTTGATTAGCCATGCTAAGTTAGAATCTATTATGCATTTCTAAATTTTGGGGAGAAGAAGAAAAGACATATGCCTTATTATGCATTTAAGAATTTTGGAAAGTAGCAATCAGTCTCACTCCGTAGGTGCCTTGCAGCAGCCATAGTGGCCATATAGTGGCCGTAAGATTGCAGTGGCTGCTACGGATGAGAGTGGCGCTAAATGTTATTTCCACTACGCTCAATGTAGTATAGCAGCTGCTATTTTGATTCTTGATCTCAAGTAAGCATAAAAGAGGAATTTGCATAAAATCGAGTATCCTTCCTTATGGTAGTCACCCCTCATATATAGTATCTCTATTTCCTTCAGACAATCTATTAAATATTCAAATCCCTTTGAATAGGGTGATATATATCATATAGATTTATACATGTCATCCTAGTTAGCTAGCACCCAAGAGGATATATTTCCTGTTCAATGGCGTGGACCCAACATGTTGAGTTGGGTGTGTGTTAAAACTAAGAAAGATGAAATAAAAAATTAGCGCTTTCAGGAACAAATAGGATAGTAGCATCAGTGGGTGGTAAAATAAGAGAAACTCGTATGGGATGGTTTATATATTATCCAACATCAACAATGACCCCGATGAAGAGAAGCTTTTCTATGTAGGTTGATGTACCACTTAGGGGAAGAGGTAGGCCGATGAGGACATGGTTGGAAGTCGTGAAGTCGAATTTGAAGAAGTGAGACCTATCCTAGGATTGAGCTCAAGATAGATTAGAATGGAGAAACAAAATTCAAGTAGCTGATCCCAATATAACTGGGACAAGGCTTTGATGATGATAATGAACCGAACAGCCACCCCTTCCCTAAATTTTTGGAATATTTTGGACTGTTTGGGGCCCAAACTTGATTAATTCTGGGTCCCACCCTTGCAGGCCGCCTTGGTGCTCACATATTGCTCCATTATTGCTTTGACCATAGCAATAATTTGATCTGCCATTAATTCTTCATCATCACTCTAACTGAGGTTCTCTATAGTATAGAACAATAATGCTGCTAGAGATTTTGCTCGTGGGACTTGACTTTGAAGGATGAGTATTTTGTATTTTCATAATATCAGTTTGATGTGCAAATTATTAATAAATTTCTATTGTGAAACATATTGTTTCAATTTCTAATTTTTTTATGCTGTTCATTTCTTCTGGTTGACGATGGCCTCCACTTCACCACTTTTGATATTGTGAAATTTTGTTTTTAATTTATTTGCTATTTCTTCATTCATTGTAAATATGTTCAGTTGTTGATATCTAGATTTCTCAAATTTGATCTGGCATCTACATTGGATCTTTTCATTTACATATTTTATTAGGTTATAAATTTTTTCTCATGCTGGGTATGTTCATTAACTTTGTGATTGATTTCTGCTGGGACTATATTTTTATATGAGAGTATTATACGTGCAACACATTTTAGATGTTTGGCTGCTAAAATTCATTTATTTTTTTCCATTTGTTTCTGTCTCATACATTTTTCTTAATGCATTTATTCATTAATCCACTCAGGGAGGCTGACATAAGTTTCTTTTAATCTGTCTTTATTTTGCCTTTTTGTTATGTTGTGCTTAGGGATTCTTTTCCCTATTTAATGCTTCAGTTTTTTCATGTTACGTTTTTTTATATTAAGTGCCTCAACAATATCATTGCTAACTAGATGGTTTGGGGTTGTTGACCTTGTAGGGGCTCAAGGTTAGTTAAATAAAGTGATAACAACATAAACCGAAAAAAAGTTCTGGTTTTTCCTGTATCCATACATGTTGAGTTGGAAAAAAGAAACCATTGGACATATTCCTTCTGAAAATGAAAACAGAATGAAATGAAGCAAGTTTGGTTTTTTTCAATATTTATTATTTGTTGCAGTCTAATGCGGACTACAAAGGTCTTGAACAACTTGATAAATTTCTTGACATTTATATTCCCATGATCCGCCAATAAACAAAGGAAAACTCCAGCGAGATACTAGCAAGAAACTTACACAAAACCAAAAAAGTTACTACTGTAGCAAGAAAGTTGAGAGAACCTTTCCTCAACTCTCAAGGTTCCAATGCTCCCTCCAAGGGTTTAGGCGTGAACTTCAAATAATATCAATAATTTTACATGAACCAAGTAGCATTTTTGAGCCCTCTTATTGATTAGATGTGATGTTTTATAAAAAAAATGAAGAAACCACCCTATACATAATCTCAACAATCAAATCAACGTTGCCCTGTTTTAATCCTAAACTTTAAAAATCATTAAACAATAAATGTCTGAAGTACTCTAAATTCGTTACTATCGTACATCTTATAACAAGGCGTAACTTTCTCAGACACGATTGGAATTGCCAAACTTGTTGTCACAAAGCCAATTCGATTAGCCATCCAATGGATCCAATTTTATGCTGTTCATACATGATTTGGTTCATGAATTCTAGCCATTTATTAAATACAAGAAAATAATGCTCAGTTGGGTCTTGGTTTGGGCCTAGTAGACTGGGCTTAGTGCTTGGGGGAACTTTATGATTGCTTCTGGGTTGCATCATGTTCTTAAGTCTGGAAAGAAGAAACCATTGCGCATTTTGATTTTAACCATGATATTAGTGTAATTGACCAATTTAACTAAGTATGCCTATCTATTGTGCATGGCATGCATCCATAAAAATACTTAAATATTTTTTATTTACTTTTCCTTAACAGTAATGGGTTCACTGGAGCATTCACTGTCAAGCTTGTCTGTCTATGGCTCGCTCATAGCAGATGGAGAAAGTTTTGAAGAGCTTGTGAGGAAGCAGGATTATGGGCCTCTTGATAGTTCAAATGGAGGCCCAGGTGGTGGATCTGGTGGAACTATTCTTTTGTTTTTGCGTACATTAACACTTGGTGGTACTTCCATCCTTTCAAGTGCTGGTGGACATGGTAGTCACAATGGTGGCGGCGGTGGAGGTGGTGGAAGGATCCATTTTGATTGGTCTGACATTCCTACTGGCGATGAATACCTTCCGATTGCAAGTGTTAAAGGAAGAATGCATGCAAGGTTAGTATCTAAATGGATGTATTCTTTCTTATTTTTGGCATCATAGATTAAAAAAAATATATTATGTTATTTGGGTATTTTATTTCAGTTCAAGACACTTGGCCTTGGAGGTGCACAAGACAATTTACAAAGTCCACCTTAACACTTGGCGCCTGTTTGTATACATTAAATATATATGAATTGAATATATATGCATTCATGGTTAAATGAACTTCATCTTTAAGGTTATTAATGAGGTGAGGGATTAAGGATATAAGGTGAGGGGTAAAGGGTACAACGTAGTGTTGTACTGTAGATGGGACCTTGACCATCCGGGGATTTGAATTCGTTGTGTGTATGTCTGGGTATTGGTTTCTCTTTGTCTCTTGATTCTATTTCCATAAGAGGAAAGGTCATTTGATGCTCATTTTTGGATATTCACCTTTGATCTTCGTTTTAACCACTCAAGGCATGAATACCTTTATATTCTATGCAAACAAACAAGCCCATGATGATCTTTTGAGGATTGGATTCATATGGTTTTTAGTACCTTTTGTTTTATTGGAATATTTCTTTTGCTAAGTTGAGCTACTGTTCATGAGTGATACTTTAAACCAGAAGATCTGGGGATCAATCCTTGGGCATTTGTGTGATTTTAAGGTTCCAACACTGCTTAACTATGAGTGTGTTGGCTTATTAGAATATTTTAGTATTGTGATATATTTTCAAGTTTTAGGATCTTGCTGTTTGGATATGGGATGCCATCTATGATGCCTAGATACGGCATGGACATGGATTTTATACATAAAAGGTGAATTATTGGATATGATACGACGCAATACGTTGGCTATTTTGAAGTATCTGTGCATCATAGGATGCCATTCATATTACCTCTAAGAGGAAGCCCATGATAGGATCCTTCTACAATTATTATTTGGTTGGTTTTGGATAAAAGGAGTGTCCTAAGAGTTTATATTGACAACATTAAAGGCATGTATGAGGAGTAATAGCCAGTATGAGAGCTAGTTATGGAGAGAGATGTGAGTTTCAGGTGACCATCAATTTGCATTGGGGTTAGCTTTAAGTCTTTATCTCTTTATACCTACTATGGACAAGTTAATTGCTTATATTTTAGTGGGAGTTACCTTGGTGTATGCTATTTGCGGATGGCATAGTGTTGGATGAGTTGAGAGATGGTATGAATGTGAATATGAGAGATGGTGGGGATCCAAGGCCAAGGGCTAAAATATAAGTCGTATAAAGATGAAATATGACTGCTTAAGGAAAAGGGTGGTAGGCTACCAGCGGGACATTATTGGAAGTAGAATGGATAGATATAAAGAATTACAACTTATCCAATGATTTGGCCTAGGATAGACTGGCTGACCTCAACATAGTTGAGACAAGGCTTTGATGTTGATGATAATAATAATATTACCTTAATTTGTCGCAGTATGTATATTTGTTTTCTTTTCTATTTTTTTATTTTCTTGGGGCATAATAACTTTATTAATCTATGGGAACTGGGAAAGCTTTAGTGTATGGGAGATATATGCTGGAAAAATTAATATTAAGGAGGAGGGTGTGGATGAAAAGTGAACTTCCACACGAGTAGCCCACACCATCTTTCTAACACAAAAATAAAAGGGGCCGAAACCCAATTAGAGGCCCCACTCAAATAAGGTGTGGAAGACAATCCCAAAAACAAGCTCTTGATGCCTAAACTCATATTGTCCACCTAAGAGCCAAACCCAGCAAGTGATCCTCTCAGAGAATAACTGGGAGGGTATTTCTAAGCAGAAGTTCTTCTTGTGAACTCCTTGTTTTACCAGAATGTCTGCCTTCTTGTTAGCCTTGTTAAAATTTCCCATGACATGACTGCTGGATGCTTATAATGAATGATCTTGCCAAGTCCATACGTCTTCCACTACATGACTTCTTTACCAATAAAAGCACAGTTCCCTAAATCCTATTCAGTTGCCCAACCCTGACTTGGGATATAAACATCACCCAAGGGTTGTAAAAGTGATACCAGCTGGTTTGTCAAATTGCATTTTTTAAACTTTTTGGTAATTGATGTCATCATCATTGAGGCCTTAAAACAATAATTTAAATAATTCATATACACTATTGTGATATCTTATTCAGTATTTTAATAGCTTTCAGAAAAAAAAAAATCATGTATGGAATTTTTCAATCACTTGCTTTCCATAACCATTGGTTCAAATCTTTTTTCTCAGCAATTTATTGTATCCATGAAACACTTTGGATCACTTAAAATAAAATAACTAAAATGGGGAACATTAGGAAAATGAATCTTTTGAATATTAAAATATGCTGTAAGATTTATAGCATAAAACAAAGGGTTCTAGGTTAAATCTTGTGAAAAAATGGTGTCATTCTCACCTTCGTTGAAAAATCTTTTGGTATTTTGTCTTGTTGTAGAATGATATTTTGAAAGTATCGCTTTTGTGCTTACTGCCTTGAGCTAGTGGTTGATGCTGACATTTATATCTTTATTCAAGTTATGTGGAATTTATAGTCATTTATGTATATTTAAGAAGGCATGAGGGAACTTTTTTTTTTATAATTATTACAGAATATTAACTGCATGTGTTTTAAAATTGTCACTGGTGGCCCTCTGTTATATTTTGAATTTTAATTATGTGTTTATGTAATAGGGGAGGTATTGGAAGAGATTATGGTCATGCTGGGGAAAACGGGACTGTAACAGGAAAAGACTGCCCAAAAGGACTTTTTGGAATATTTTGTGAGGTAATTTTACCATAATTGTCTCTCTAAATCATTAGATTTGGTATATCTCATGAGGGTCCAAAATATTTACAATTTATACAGCTGCACTATTTGGTATATCTCATGAGGGTCCAAAATATTTTCAATTTATACAGCTGCACTATGTATTAGCTTCTGTGAAGAAAAATAGAGTACATGATCGAAATAAAATCAATGTCAGCCATTAAACTTAGGGTGAAGTACGCTAGTTTACTTTAGTTTTGACATGCACTGTTTCATATGAGTGAGTAATTGATTGTTAATTCTTTAGCACTTTAGAGTTTCGTATGGCATATTTTTATTTGTTAGATTTATTCTGTACCTATTCTTCTCTAAAATCACTTTCGCTTTCTTGGTTAATGACACGTTTGGTTGCCAAGATCATTGGACTCGGTTCAGTTGGGAAGAATGAGATAATTCTTTTTTTTCTTCTTTTATATCAATTGGTGCATATATCTTGGTTCACTCAATCTTTTGTTGGAAATGTATTCCCCAGATGTGGTCAATGTTCTAATGTGTAGAGATGATGTATTACATGCATGACACTTTTATTGGGTTGGTGCATGCTCGAGGTTCTTTGTCATGGTGCCAGTATCTGTCTCAATGGTGTAGGAAAATCCAAGCCCAGGTCTGCTAGGCTGGACCCATGACATTGGGTCATCCTGGCCCAGAACCCATTGGATCAGCCCACAATCCTAGTGGGATCATCCAATTGTTTTTACTGTGGGAAGTTGACATTAGTTAGGATTCTTTAAGTTAATTAGTTTCTTGCTTGCTTTAGTATTTGATTAGTTAAGTTTCCTTGTTGATTAGGAGTTTTTTTAATTATCGTTAACCAAGTAGAATCCTAGTTGGAAAAGGATCATTCCTCCCTCAGTATTGTTCTTCCCTCTTTTCTATAAATATATAAATGCCCTTTTAGGATCCGTACTTATTATTAATTGAAGGATTCCATTTTTGAGTTGATTTGTGTTTGTTCCATTTGCTCTGAGTTCTATTGTGCTGGAAATCCCTCTAGATTTGACCAAATCCCATATGTGGGTTTGGTTCATTCGATCTTGGATCCTAGGTTGCATCGGTCGATTAGGATCAGGATGAGTTGGTGTTACCTGTGCCCGAAGTTGAGTTGGAGCTTTTCTGGGGTCATGGTCCTTGTGATGCAATCTGGGCCCCGCAAGTGTTTTCTTTTCAAGTTAGATTATGATTATAATTATTTTTATTAGTAGATTTCTAATTACATTGTTATTAAGGAAATTTCTATTCATAGCTTAGGGTTTGCTTGGGCATTATGTTTGCTTTTATTATATATATGACATTGTAGAGAAGAGATTCTTAGACTTGATTGATTAATAAAATCGGGTTTATCCCTGAGATGTGCATCCTTATGTGTATGAGTCTTTTTGATGATTTGAAGTGTCTTTGGACACGTGTTTCGGAACCCCTACGCAAGCTATAACCTTAGGGCCTTCATCAGTTTGGTATCAAAGCCACATCCGAATCCATCCACTGCCCTGTTAGCCAGACGCCATCATCTTCCCAATACCACCAACATTGATCCTGTCCCTAAACCCATTGCCCTCTCTGCATCCCTCTTTCAAATCCATCTGGAGGCCTAGAACCATAAACTGATCCCTGCAACCCTTCCTAAAATGAAAACCCCATCCTCCCTAGTGACCCCACTCCAACTTCCCGCTGTCCACCCTAAACCCCATTACCGAAACCCAACCCCAAAACCCAATTTTCGTAACACCCCATTACCGAAAACGGGCCCTAACCAGCCTGAGCCCCTTCGTCTTCCAAACCCTAACCCTAATGATGATTATGATAATGATGATGAAACGGGCTAATGTTGTGTTTGGTTTAACTTTTTACAGGTGATTTTTAGGATTCTAGCTTTTGAGAAGTTCAAAAGCCCTTAAAAGCTAGTTTTCCCAATTTCTTTTAACTAATTTAGGGCCAAATCAGTAGAGATGGCAATAGCTCAGGTGAAAATGGGTGAGTTTTCTCAATTGCTTCTGTTAGGGATAGGTTTGGTAGCGGGTTTGTTAGATTAAAGGTAGGTTTCAGTTCTAGTTGTGCTTAAGGCTTGTCATACTTATGTATATACTACTTTATAACTATGATGCACCGATACTTCAAAATTGCCAACGTATCATGTTGTATCATATCTAATACTTTACTTTTTATGTATAAAATCCGTCTCTGTCGTGTCCATAGTATGTCCTTGCTGTATCCATGCCATATTTAGGCATCATAGCTTTTTAAGACTTATACACGCCACTGTAGTAGCACAATTGATATAAGATACTCTTATAAGAGGATTAGGTCACAAGGTTTTGGCCCTTAACAAGATGGAATGTTTCGCATTTTTTAAAATAAAAAAAATACTAGTATCAAATCCAACACAAGTTGTAGTTGTCATGGGTTAGGTTTGTTATAACAAACCATAAACCTATTGTGGGGCAAGTTGTCGGTTTGGTTGGCTTTGGTTTAGGCCCACCTGTACTAAATCTGAGAATCAGCCTTCCTGACCATTAACAGCTGCTACATTTGGAGAGGCCAGTTTCTCAGTGAAGCATTGCAGGGAATAAGAATAGCCAACGGACTAATCTCCAAGCCAAAAGAAGGAAACTAAAGACAAACAAAACTCTCTCAGCTGAGAACCAAACTCAAATTCTTATTTAATATCAATGTTTGTGTGTCCCATGAAGAGGGATTGCACCTTTATTTATAACTAAGGTACTCTTTAATTAAGTAAATAACCTAATTCAATTCAAACAAGGAATCCTAAACTAAACATAAGATAAACTTCTAAAAATAAATAAATCTTAACCAATTAAGAAAGCAACTGCTATTATAAAACTATAAGATTCCTAATAAAAACTAATCTTCACTGTTGGGCCTTGTTGGTTTTGGGCCCAATGAGCTGGCCAATCATGGATTTGGCCTGCATCAGTTATCCCTCGCTTAGAGGAGAACTCGTCTTCAAGTTCAGTAAATGTCCACCTGGTTGAAAATCATTTGAACAAACTTTTGTTTTGTCTTCAGATCCATATTTTCATGACATAGCTTGAAAGCTTTTTGCAATTTTTTCCTCTATGTAATAGGATATCGAAATGTTCTCGACTGTTGGTCTCTGCATGGAGCTTGGATATGTGAACAGACCAGTAGATGCTTCTAGTGTTGACCGTCAGATATCTATATGTGATCTCTGAAGATGAAGTCAATGTAGGGAACTTCAACAACTTGAACTGCTTATTAGATAACTGGAACAATGTATTTCACTGTGGACAAACTAATTGGATTTTCTGGAAAAAGCGGAACAATCAATTCTCTTGGATGTTCAATGGTAACGCCAAACCAAGTAATCTCTTTAAAATCTACCTCTTCATGTTCTTCTTTTGAAGCTTCATGATCAAAGTCTTTAATGTGCACTTGTTTTTGTTCTTCCTCTACCGCTTATGGCTCTTGATTATCACTATCTGGATCAAATTTTATGTGTGTTGAATTTTCTATGAGATCAACATTGCCTTGATTTGGTGCAGTTGTTGTATCATGAATATCACTTGTCATGGTTGGCATCTCCTTTGGTGCAATCATGAAGGTAATCGCTTCTTTTGGTTCTTCCTTTGATTCTTTGGTGGGAGGTGAGGATGTAGAGGACGAAGGAGTTGATGACAATGGAACGAGCATAATCCGTCTTCCTTCCCATATAATAGTATAGGTATTCATCTCTTTATCATTGTGCACTTTCCGATCAAAAAGCTATGGTTTACCAAAAATAATTTGAGCAATATTCATATGGATCACATCACACTAAATTTTATCTTCATAATTGCCAATCTTGAATGATATTAAGCATCTATGGGTTACTGGAGTGAGATAACTATTAGACCATGTAACTTGGTAGGGCTTGCAAAGGGGCTCAATGGGCAATTGAAGCTTATTAATGACCTCTTGCACGGCAAAATTGAATGCACTACAATTGTCAACAATTACATTGGTGACACTGTCTTTTACTCGTACCCGTGTATGAAATTTTTTGGACTGTCTCCATTTTTCTTCTTCCATCTGATTTGTATTGAGGAGGCGGCGGATGACAATCGTGGGATTATCGTCTCTGGTGAAATGTCTTTATAAAAACATGAGCATGTGGCCGTTGCTGAGATGCACATTGTCGCATGCGAGATTATTTAAGCATACGCTTAACATGAATGGCTTTTGAGTAGGCCTCATAAATGGTGTCACAAAATTTTACCTTTGCATGTATGTTTGGTCTTAGACCTCTGATATAACGTTCTCCATCATTCCTATCACAATCCCATAAGCCACACAGACTTTCCAACTTTTGATATCGGCGAGTATACTCATCAATAGTCAAATGAGATTGCTTGAAATTAATGTGTTGCTCAAATTAATGTGCTTCAAAATACTGATCTCCATATCAGAACTTATACATAATGCTTTCAATGTGTCTCATGTTGAATTGGATGCAAGGAGATCAAAATTGAATTGCCTTTGAAGAATGGATAGGTTGAATGTACACAAATTATTAAGTTAAATGAGCTGGATTGATAACTCACAAAAAGTTGGATTGGAAAAAGGCCCACTTGATCTTGAATAGTCTCTCCCACTTGATCTTGAGTATTCTCTCTCTCTCTCTCTCTCTCTTTTTGGCTGTGGGTGGTTTGTACTTGGGTTAGGTAAGGGCCAATTATGTCGCACTCGGGTCAACAGTTTTAGGCCCACTGTTGAATTAAAAGGTTGTGCAGGGGTATTCCTCCTTTATTGCTACAAGAATCAAACAAAGAAATAGAGGAAGGGACTAGGGGCTTAGCTGCTCGACGAAAAGGGTGGAGAGGGTTTGCTGTTGCTATTGCTGTAGAAGTGGAGGAAGGGGCCTTGTTGATGGTGACGCGGTGCGGTGGTGCTTTTGCTGGATGAACGACGACGACGACAGTCGTCAATGACGAAGCTAATGATAACGGCGAAGGCGCTTGGCGATTGGCATAGGTACGCCTTCGATCTCTCTCCTCCCTTCTGTTTCTTCTCTCTTTTCTGCTTTTCTCTTTTTCTTTTGTTCTCTGGGTTTGGGGGAGTGATGAGTAGAAAGGGTTACAGCTAGATCGGAGGCTGGGATGGTGGTGGGTTAGTTACAGTAGTGTTGGGGATGGCATTTGGCTGGATTTGGGTCCGCGAAGTGCGGGCTTAGGTTTCTGTGGGCAGGAATGGGGTCGGGAAGGGTTTCGTTGGGACAGGGGCTCTGGCGAGAGGGTTGAGGGTAGGTGAAGTGGTTCTGGTGGATGGCATTACGGTTGGGGTTTTCGGGTTTTTTGGGTTTTGTGGAGATGGGTTCGGTCGAGGGGGAGGGGAGGCGATCGTCTGGATCAATGGAATGGAAGGGCTGCTAAGGGTTTCGACTGTGAAGGTTCGGGATTATTGCTGGAGGTGAGGGATTGGTGTCGGAAAGGGGTTTGGTGTTGGTGGTAATGGTCGTAACGATGATGGGAGATGTTACCTCGGAACGGCGATCAGACCGGACGGCGATATGAGATCGGATCTTTTTCTTTGATACCAATTGAAGCAACTCAGGGAAGAAGAATTGCCAACGGGCTAATCTCTAAGCCGAAAGGCTTAAGGATAGGATGTCTAGGTGCCTCACCAAAGACAAATAAAACTCTCTCAACTGAGAACCAAATTCAAATTCTTATTCAATATCAATGTTTATGTGCCTCATGAAGAGGGATTACATCTTTATTTATAGCTAAGGTACTCTCTAATTAAGTAAATAATCTAATTCAATCCAAACAAGGAATCCTAAACTAAACATAAGATAAACTTCCAAAAATAAATAAATCCTAACCAATTAAGAAAGCAACTACTATTATAAAAATATTAGACTCCTAACAAAAACTAATCTTCACTGCTGGGCCTTGTTGGGTCTGAGCCCAATGGGCTAGCCAATCATGGATCTGGCCCGCATCACTCGGCATGACCCTTGCAGTGGGGTCTTCCAGTTTGGTTCGGTGTGAATTTATATACTGTGACCCGACTTGAGTTCGGGGTAGACTTCGGTTTTGTTGCCTCACCTTACTTATACCTATTAATTATTATTATTATTATATATATTCTAACAAATTCTAAAACAGAATCTTTTGTGGTTCATTGGTATTGAGTATGAACGGTTGTGAGTTCGAAACTTTAGAATGTATGTAATTTGGTTTTTATTATAAGATTTAAATGTGGGCCTTGGGGATGATGTTGGCTCCTAGAAGTGAAAATTGTAGGAACGCGGTCAAAATTGAATGAAAAACACCTGGCTTTAATATATATAATTTGCTCTACCTTTATCCATGACTCAAAGAGGTGAGATCTGAGTGATGACACTGATGCACTCTTACGAGACCCACTGGGTGCTTGACACCTAAAAAAAAATAAATTAAGAAAAATGTATTTATTGTTTCCAGAGAGAGAGAGAGGTGAACCCAATTCTGCAATATAACATGGAGGCCTCCAGGCTGAAACCTAATGCGAACCCAATTCTGCAATATAACATGGAGGCATCCGGGCTGAAACCTAATGCAATTTAATGTGGAATAATCTATATGGTTTTAGAACTTATAAGTATCGAAATATTGAATCATCATGAAACATCTAAACTCTAGTTGGCAGTGAAAATGTTCTTCGGAAATTATGGCTGGTCAGGCAATACATAATTAAAATGTCTCTTTCCCAATTCGTAGACATTCCAAGTAAAAATTCTTCAATGTTTTTCCTCTCTTCTGTGGGCTCATAGTATCCAGATAAGAGGAGGGACTCTCTCCTGGAGAATCATACAATTGAATGTAGGAAAACCATCTGGACCTGGTGTCCTATCATCTCGAAGCCCAAATACTGCTTGTCTAATTTTTGGAACCCTCAAAACTCCTCACTAGTCCATCATCATCTTTCTCTTCCACTATAATTTCCCCAACTATGTACATGATAGGACTTTTTAAAGAATTCATTAATGGCCCTGGTTATATCCTTGCAATCTCCCAATCTAGACCCACCATCTGCAATCACCAAAAACCCTTTCTGTTTTAACTGCATGTTATCAAGTTTGCATCTATTGCCTTCATTGTGTCATGGTCTACTGCAAGTCTTATTGACTTGTATAAATTATTGTGTTACTCATGCCAATCTTGTAGTACTAATGTTGCTTGTTTTGTCCTATACTGCTGAACAACTTAGCACAGGGAGCATTCATTTAAAAGATCTGAATTTCTTCCTGCTTCTGTATCACATGAACCCATTTATAATGTTGTTTGTCTGATATAATTTCATTAATCCTGATCAACAGGAATGCCCAATAGGCACTTACAAGAATGTTAGTGGGTCTGGTAATGATCTTTGTCGTCAGTGCCCACCTAATGAGCTCCCGCATCGTGCCATATATATAAAGGTTCGAGGTATGTGGTTGTTAACCTGTTAGTTTCAAGCCATCAATATATTATAACATCATATTTCATATGCTGGACCTGAATGTAGTTCACTGCTCAAAACTCCTTTCACTCCCTGGGCTCTTTATCAATTTGCATATAGCTTAGTTTCTGGACAGGGACTTCTTGTTTAGTTGCTATAATTTTCTCCCTTTGTTTCAAAGTTTTGTAACATCTCACCTTTAAGCAAAAAGTGTTATGTATGAGGTTTTTTCCCTCCCTGAGTTCTGGGGTGCTCCCACCGATTCTATTTACATAACTGGATAGAGGTGGCCTTTTCTTAAATTGGATCCTTTTTAGACTGTTTCTTGAGTGATCTTTTTTTCTTCTCTGTCCATCCTCTCCAGATGCCATGTTTTCTTCTAGCTGTTTCTCCTTTCTTGAGTGGTGGCTGTTGCTTTTTGGGGTGTTGTTTCCTTTTTGCTTTCAGTATAATCTTTTTATATTGTAAATCTGTTGATTAAAAAATTAAAGGGTTTTGTAAAATCTTATAGGGTCTGTTTTGGTGAGGTGAAAAGGTGGAAGAACTGCCCACAGTTCAACTTATTTTATGTTAATTGAAACAGTTGTTTCTACATAATTTGTCCACCTATTTCTTCCATCAACCTAGTGGCCCTTGGAGTGAGGGTTTTTTTTTTCCCTCCTTTTTTAGATTCCCCTTCTGGAGAGTTGGCACTCTACTCTACATTTTATTGAGCTCTTGCGATTGTATCAGTGTTCTTGTCATCTATTGATTGTAAAATATGTCCTGAATTTCAATGTTTCTTTCTACAGGTGGTGTTGCTGAGACTCCATGTCCTTACACATGCATATCAGACAGGTACCACATGCCTCAATGTTATACTACTCTTGAAGAGTTAATATACACTTTTGGAGGACCGTGGTTATTTGGACTTCTTCTCTCGGGTCTCCTTGTCCTGTTAGCTCTAGTGCTAAGTGTTGCACGCATGAAATTTGTTGGGGCTGATGAGTTGCCGGGTCCTGCTCCCACTCAACATGGTTCTCAGATTGACCACTCCTTCCCTTTTCTGGAGTCACTAAATGAGGTATATATCCACTTTTAATGTCATTGTAGTTCACATAATTAATGAGGCAGTTGCAGCACCAGCTTATCCTGCTTCATTCTTGTTTGGAGTGTACTTATTTCTTGTCATGACACATGCAGGTGCTTGAAACTAATAGAGCCGAAGAGTCCCAGAGTCATGTGCATAGAATGTATTTTATGGGTCCTAATACTTTCAGCGAACCTTGGCATCTTCCTCATTCTCCTCCAGACCAAGTGACGGAGATTGTGTAAGTGAATGTTCATTCTGCTGCTGTTGTTTCTACATATATTGATTTTCAGAAAATAAAAATTTTCATCAGTGGAGACTTTTTTTTTTGTTTGTTTGTGGCTAATTCTACTTGGGGCTTTCTCTATTCACATTGTGTTTTTGTTGGCAGGTATGAAGATGCATTTAACAGATTTGTTGATGAGATGAATGCCTTGGCTGCATACCAGTGGTGGGAGGGATCTGTTTATAGCATTCTTTCTGTTCTAGCCTATCCTCTTGCCTGCTCATGGCAGCAATGGCGCAGGAGAAAGAAGTTGCAACGGCTTCGTGAGTTTGTTCGATCAGAATATGATCATGCCTGCTTGAGGTCTTGCCGTTCACGTGCCCTTTATGAAGGACTGAAGGTTCTTTTTTCTGCTATTCTAGTTTTTAACAACTCTCGACTGTGCCACTTATACAAACATAAGCATACATGTTAGTGCATATATGTATACAGTATATTTGACTTCCCTGTTGGACTTGGGAAATCATGACTTATTACTCGAATGTAGCACGATGTTTCTGTGAGATGCCAAAGAGTTTTGTACATCTTGAATTTGACTGTGACATGCCATCCGAATTTGTCAAAGCTAACTACATTATTCTATTGTGCACATAGGTTGCTGCTACTCCAGATTTAATGCTAGCATATGTTGATTTCTTTCTTGGTGGAGATGAAAAGAGATCTGATTTGCCTCCACGTCTTCATCAAAGATTTCCTATGAGTTTGATCTTTGGTGGTGATGGAAGTTACATGGCACCTTTTTCTCTTCACAGTGACAATGTTCTTACTAGCCTTATGAGTCAGGTTTGACACTAATTTCTTGGATGGTATCCTTTATGGGTGAAGATCATTAATTTTTGGACTAATATTCTTATCTGTCTTGTAGTCCGTACCACCCACCATTTGGTATCGGCTGGTGGCTGGATTGAATGCACATCTGCGCTTAGTTCGCCGTGGTCGCCTGCAGCTAACATTTCTTCCAGTTCTCAGCTGGCTTGAAACTCATGCAAATCCTGCTTTGATCAGGCATGGCGTAAGGGTTGATCTTGCCTGGTTTCAGGCTACAGGATTTGGGTATTGTCAGTATGGTCTCGTAGTGTATGCTGTTGATGAAGAACCTGAGCCTACAGCAGGTGAAGATGGTTCTATTAGAAATGAACAAGCGCCAAGGTGATTATTTTGCGAATGAAATTTTTGTATTTATGTGCATTTTAATTTATTGACTGGTGTTTGTTTCTGGTTTGCAATGTTCATACGTTTCACAGGCTTATTGCTGAATGTCCTTTTATGTATATTGCAGTGCATATATTATTCATAGGGGGAACCCACCAGGCCATTTGAGCAATGAAGTTACCATGATGCGTAAAAAGATATGCGGAGGAGTTTTAGACACTTATACTTTGCCTATGCTTCAGGAGAAGAAAGATATATTTTACCCTTTCTCACTTATACTTTATAATACTAAACCTGTTGGTCATCAGGTGCATTTTCATTCTCAACCTATTTTTTGTGAATTTTAGTACTTAATTTTGTTAGACAATGTAGGATTGGCACATTTGAGGAATTATGCGACATGTATGCTGATTGCCATTGTTACAGGTTGGATCCAATAATCATTTATGATTGTTGATTTGATGGACCTTTCTGAATGGGAGATCCCCAAATTCCTTCCAGATAGCTTGAATTGAGCTAACTAACCTTTGGATCTTTTTGTAGGCTTGCATTATTTTCTTTTGAGTGTCAACATGTAGGCGAATGGAAGAATGGCTAGGAGAGTGAAGGATTAAAATATCAGTTGTGGTTGGCAAATCGGCTGGCAGCCAAAATGATACATGCGAGTGTTTCAGTGTGAATCGAAAATGAGGGCGAAACATCTGCCACTCCCCCACACCCACACCCACACCCACAAAAAAAAAAAAAAAAAAGGCTAAACAAAAGGTAACTTGGAATATTAGAAAATGTTAGGATTTGATTTTCTATCATTAGTAACTAGGATAGGTGGAATATCAGTCCCCTCATTGTCATCCTATGTAGTGGATGATATAAGAACAAGAACAACATTTATTTATTTATCTACATTTATTCATGTGGGTCAGCTATATTTGGTTATAAACTAATTATATGCTAATGATCAAGCAGTTTCCTTAAAATGTCATCACTATCATGCCTTTCTAAATCCAATTTAGAACAGGGCCGATGATATAACTGTATAATCATCATAATTATGAGTCACTTATCAAGACTAGAGATATAATACATAATTTTATGAATGAACGGAAGCGCAACGTTCAAACACTATCCATTGCGATAATTTATGGGAAACATAGATCTATAAGTTAGAAAGTTGGAAGGCAGTCTTGTTATATCTATTATAAAAGAAATTGATTTTTCTCCTTAAAAAGCGCAAAATAACAGTCACATACACAACCACACAGAAAGAGGGGCTACGCCTTTCTTTTGCTTTGAATCCGATTCTTGATGGTGTTATTTGTTTGTTTTGTTTTTTTGGGTTTCTGATCTTGGGAAGGTTTGTGGATTTTCAAGCTGGTGAATGTGAAATAGCGCTGGAAGATGGATCTCTGGGTGTAGAAGGCTGAAAAAACGCTTACGAAATGATTTTAAAATGATTTTAAGAGGGTTTTGGACTTTTGGTACCTATGCCTGTAGGCTGATATGGGCCTGCACATCAATTATTGGCTGCTATTGGCTGATGTAGGTGAGAATGACGACCAACTTGAAAAAAAGTGTTTTGGCCTTGGCCGAGAGGGCTGATATATCAGTAGATATGATACTTTTTGGATGATATATTTTTTTGGTAGAAGTATTGATTATATTTTAATCCTTGACTACAATCTGTATGTTAAAACGCATTTTGGTATCTGACATGCATTGCTGAGGCCCATTAAATCAAGCATTGGATCTCTGAACTGTCAGTACATTATACAAAATGGTGCATCATTACATTATAAATGTGCTGATATCTCCATTACTGAATTATATTCCTTCTGTGTACTGTGCATGCTTGCACACATACAAGTGCTGCCTTTTTTTATTTTATTTTATTTTAATTAAATTGTATACTTATGGACCTCATGCTGTCTATCATTGCAGGATCTTGTTGGTTTGGTCATTTCGATACTACTTCTAGGAGATTTTAGTTTAGTGCTGCTAACCCTGCTCATGTTGTATTCTATTTCGTTGGGGGTCTTCATTTTAGTTTTGCTTGTCCTCCCTTTGGGAATACTTTCACCATTCCCTGCTGGAATCAATGCGCTATTCAGTCATGGTCCAAGACGATCTGCAGGTCTCGCTCGTGTATATGCTTTGTGGAACATTACATCGTTGATTAATGTTGTAAGTTTACGACAGCCCCCCTGTGTGTGTTATATGATTTGTTGGTGGAATAATGTGTTCAGTGTTTTTGATGCTGTCACCCATTATGTTTAAGAAGGATGTGCTGATGACTTTTCCCAACATGGTATATGAGGGCCTCACATGTTGTCATTTCCCGTTTAGGTTGTAGCCTTTATATGTGGATTTGTCCATTACAAAACTGCGAGTAGAAAGCATCCAAACGTTCAGCCTTGGAACATGTGAGTGGATCCATCGTTATCTTTAAATAACTGATGAATACTGGTTATATGACTGCTAATACTTATGCAAGTATTCCTGGTGCCACAGGGACGAAAGTTGGTGGTGGCTGTTTCCTACTGGGCTCGTGCTGTGTAAATGCATCCAGGCACGACTTATAGATTGGCATGTCGCAAATCTAGAAATCCAAGACCGTTCATTGTACAGCAAGGATCCAAATGTGTTTTGGCAGTCGTGATATATTGTTCATTGACAACATACCAACACAGGTAGATGCTAGGTTCTTTCTTTCTTACTTTTTATTGGCTGAAGGTTTGCAGAGAGTTGCAGGAGTAATTGCCTTTGTTTACAATTTGTTTTGTGGGGGCGCATGAGTATTCCATTTTCTTCCTGCTGAAGAAAGAGGCTTCTCTTACTCCAAGATACCGATGTTTTCTTTTTCTTTTTCCAGGTGATCTATTCATCTTATATTGTATTGAATGGATCTCAGTTCTGGATCATGTGCAGCCACACTTTTTTTTTTCATTTTTCCTTCTTCTTTACTCTTCGATGTAAATATAAGTAGGGGGGGAATTCCTCTCATTCATTCTTTTCAATAGATAACGTTTCCCAGTTTCAGTCATGTATTTATGATGAGATGTGATGAGTTTGCTGGTATAACCTGCTAACCAATGAAACTGAATTGTGTTTTTCTGTTTCCTAGTCGCTTGAGAGGATTTGCTCTAATGTTCTGTTTGCATAATATGCATTTATAACGTCTTTTTCACCATGTGATTAGTCTGAAACACCCATGGACACGGTGCACATAATTCTGGCCTAACGTAATGCTCCCTTTTTTATAGTGCTCGGACATCTGGATTTGTGGACGGGTGTATATCCAAATGGAGATTTTCCATGCTCTTAAAAGTTCAATTACGCCAATGCTAGAAATGGTCCTTGGAGTATGGTATAATTTGAATAGTTGTACATTGTGTGGTCAGTTTTCTTGCTTAAGGACTCATTAGCTATGGGAACGAAGACAATTTCTGGGGCATCATTGGCTCAACCTCAGAGATCCAAACCACTCTAAAACATTTGCCCTAGTGTTTGGTGTTGAGTCAAATTTCACTTCAATTCATATAGGGCTGATTATCTTATACTATCCGGTGTGATTGACTGGTATGTATTTTGCATTTTTTCTAATTAAATGTGAAGTACAGATCCCATTACACCCTTTACCTGAAACATGCTCCACATTTTCTTATTGGGGGAGGTTTTTGTTTCAGTGGGGCAATAATATCAATGATTTTAATCTATGCCTGCTGAGTCGCATTATGCATATTATCCTATTTTACTCTTTGGGTGTAAGCAACTGCTGGTCACTGATCAGTTGGATTTTTAGGTTATAGACCATCCGGACCTGGGCCCGATCATGAAGATCAGGAAATCGTTTATAAGTCCACCGAATATTTGATTTGGTAGAAGTAAATGCTCTCTCTCTCTCTCTCTCTCTCTCTCTCTGTGACGTACACAATTCCTCCGCAATTGGGGGCTTTTTTTTTTAATAAATAAATTTCCTTTTATGTCAAAACTCTGGCATGTGCTGTGACATGGAGCTGTGAGATTTTACTTGGAGACCGAGAGGAAGCTATACTAAATTGGACTTTTGTAATCTCTTTTCACAGAAGTGAAATTAGTAAAACTCTATGATGCTCCTTTCTATTAAAATCTAAATATAAATTGCCCAAATGCGTGTCCTTTCATTCCAAATTGTTTATCTTATTGTGGACCCATATTTTAAATATTAAAAAGGCAATGCGAAATAAATGTATAGAAAGTTTAAAAGTACGAACAATTTTCTCCTAGAGCTGGATGTAGTTTAGCCCTTCAGGCCAAAAAAAGTAAGATTTAAATATATATATATATATATATATACACACTTTTCAAATACGGAAGTGTCCCTCACCAGAGTGTGAGGGACAGATTCATAGTAGTATTCTTCATATAGAGCAGGTTTTCATGTAAATATTCTCCACAAATATATATACATACATACGTACTATGATCGAATTGATTTTCATTTAGATCACATAACCCAAATTAAAATAGGCCCAAATACATGCTTTCAGGTTAAGTAACTCTTAACTTCGGTGTAAGATTTCAATTCAAACAGGAGGATCTTTAGTCTTCTTGGCAACCTCAATTGCACCATCCATGCTTTTGTACCTGTACCACCTAGCACAAAGAAGGAAATATAGAAAATTCACCACCCCAAGTGTTCCAAGCATGTAATAGAAATATTCCAATCTCCCCTTGTTGAGATCCTCCGGCAACCAGTTGCCTCCTTTCCGGTCTCCTCTTGTCACCTGATGGATTACAGCGACCAGAAAACCACTCAAATAGTTCGAAAAGGCAATGCCCAAATGGAAGAGAGACCCTGCTACGCTTCTCATGTTCTCAGGGAACTGCTTGTAGTAGAATTCAGTTTGTCCGATCAGGTTGAACCCTTCGGAGAGGCCCGCCAACACCAGTTGTGGCACCAACCAAAGCGCAGACATGGATGAAATTGCACCACCGGCAGTCCCTAGTGTTTGATGGTGAAGAGCGATGCTCCTCCTGCGCTGTTCAACTAGGCCAGACACCAGCATTGTCATTATTGACAGAAACAATCCAATGCCCATCCTCTGGAGCATTGTGATGCCACCTTCTTTCCCTGTGATCCTTCGGAGAGAGGGGACGATGATGCGGTCGTAGATGGGTATCCAAATGGTGAGTGTCATCATGGTAAAGATGGAGAATGTGGCTGCGGGGATCCTGAAACTGGATGCTCCTAGACGTCGATCGGATTGTTGGGCTTGAACAACGACGTAGGTTGATTGCTGGACAATGGTGATGTAGAAGAGGATGGCAGTGGACCATATGGGGATGATTCTGAATAGGCATTTCAGTTCTTCTACTTGTTGCAGACTGCAGAGCCTCCACGGATTGGCAGCTGAACCATCTGTGTTGATGATGTCTTCTTGGGTTATAATTGCTGCTTTGTCAAGGAACCTGGTATTAACAACTATAAAGTTAGTACTTACATTCTTCCAACATGCTGTGTATTCCATTTCTGACTTAGATCCATGAAGACTGGCATCTGTTGGGATTTTTGGTAGCTCAAAAGCTGTGCATAGAATCCTAGTGGTTAGAATGGAATTTTTGTTGGGTTTTTTCTTTTGTTAACCCAGCCAATGGGCTGGATCATACGGGAGAGACTGCATACAAGGGAAACGGGAAGCCCGCACTGCGGGGAAAGGTGGCGTGCACATAGTTCAAACTCTGGATACTTTTGTAAGAACTTCTGCTCCTTACGGTGATAAGGAGTCGTCATTTTAAATGTTTATTGGGTTAGAAGTCTTGTACCCACCACCAAGGGTGGACCCAAGTAGGATCACGTGGGTGCGGCTGCACCCATCAACCTACAGTGTGCTTCTTAAAATTCAGTGAAAATTGTAGTTTTACTCTCAAAATCCACATAAAAAATCATAGCTTGCCCTCATTATTAAACTACCTATTAGGGTCTTAAACATAAATCCTGGGTCTACCATTCCACCCAGGATATACCTGATAAGACCATTAATTCAGGGCCCATGCATTAATGGGCCCACCTTATGAGACCATATTGACCCATGTGATTCCCAGTAGCATCGTCAATGGCCTAGATCAGAGTTGCTACAGACCTGGATTTTAAACAGGTTGGGCTTTGCTTATTTATCAGTTCTATTCTAAGAAAGGTCCATTCAACCCCTCCGTGGTACCAAGGGATGGGACCCATTATTAGCAGGGCCCTTGAATAGCACAAGTCTGGCTAACGAATTCAAGTCAGTTCCGTTTCTGAATCTAGCTTCCTAACCCTGCCAAAATCAGATTGTCATCAATTGAATCAAGCTCTTCTTGTTTAATTACCAAAAAAACAAAAGTGGGCCCTACTCCAACAGCGTTTTGGACTTGGCTTCAATAATTTAATTCCTGGTCGGTAATGGATTGCACTCTTCTGTGGCATACAAACATGGACCGGTCAACTAAAAAATATTGGATCATATGTCATCTGACGTAACAATGTGGGGCCAACCATAATGAACAGTGCATGTCACTTGTTGCAATAAAAGTGTGGCGGAGTATGTCCACACTGGAACAGTAGAGACGCACTCGCATCACAAAGATTAGCTGATTAGTCAAACGTACATGTGTCAATTTCACCAACATATTAGTGGTACCATTAATATTTTTTATTTTAATTATAAAAACTAATCAAACCAAACTTTATTCTGGACAAAATATCATTCAGCCCAAAATAGGGACACACATCAATCATCCAACCTCAATTATTTGGAGCGTCACGACCACAAATGATCCTTTTTCATATAAGAAGGCGCTTTCGGCCAAGCCCATTAAATATCCGGTTTGTAGGCCCTGACTGGGCCTCTGTCAGCCATAAGAACGTCCAAATATTCTCTTTCTGGGAAGAAGGATGAAAACTTTGTAGGATTCTATTGGTACATTACTGAACTGAATTATGAAAATTTAGATCGGACAAAAGCAAGTGACCAAACTAATAACGACATTTTTTTACATTAGCAAATTGCATATGCACTTGCGTGCAGGTCAGTTTGTGTCACTCAATTTTATATTGGATTCTACTATTCTAGTACTAAATGCAAAGACTTAAAGTAACGTAATTGTAATCACAGGTTGCTCATTTCCTCTTTTGTTGAACATATGTTACTGATCAGTGGAATGAAATGTTGATGGGAGGGCTAATTGCCTGTTACCTGAACTGATCAGAATATGGAAGGCGGGAGTTGAGAGAATTCCTGTGAATTGGGTTGAAAAGGGCGCTTCGCGGGTCATCTGGCTGTTTTAGGCTTCTCTTCTTAATCGTGGCGCTTATAACCTGCATTATGCCCATAAACGGGCTCCCTTCCGGCTTAACCTTTACATAAAGTCTTGAAGCAATGAAGAAGAACACACATGACAAGAACATCAAAGCTGCCGGAATGGCAAACCCAAGGCTCCAGCTTATGTTGTCCTGAACATAGATGATGACCGTCGAAGAGATCATCGATGCGAAGGTGAAGGTGAAATAGTACCAGTTGAAGAAGCTGTTGATGCCCCTCTTGCCAGAATTTGTGTTGGGATCAAACTGATCAGCTCCAAAGGCAAGGTTACAGGGCCTGATACCGCCTGCCCCCACAACTAGTAATCCTAATCCGGACATTAGGAAGGCCAGTTGCCAAGGTGTCGGCCCCACACAATGCCCCGCATTGTCGGTCCCACAATGGGGTGGATGCAATTTGGGTATTGCAGCAGTGAGCATGATGAGTACCATTCCCTTCAAAATGATCATACCTGAGTTAGTCAACTATTGCATGCTCTTATGTCCATGATTGAAACTTGGCTTATATGGAATTTGAATCGCTGCTATTATATATGTAGAATTGAGCTGTTACAAGTACAAGCACATAAAAAATAAAAAATGGGTGCTAAAAGAAAATTAAGATTTATTAGTCTAAAGTAACAGATGATGTTAAAGTATGAGTTTGAATACTCGTGAGTTTAAAAGTAGAACTCACAAAGCTAAACTGTGATACATAAAAGTCCTCATTAATGACGGAAAATATTGTTTGAACTGTATGTTTATAAATGGAAAGGCGCAGAGATAATGATATAGAGAAATCAGTAGTAGTAGTACCAGAAATGAGGCAATTGAAGAGAATCCAATGGTCTTGTAGCGCCCGAAATAAGCATCAGAAAGAAACGCTCCAGGCAATGGTGCCAAGCTTGTGGTCCCATTCCACACATTGATCAGTAATGCGGCTGTGACGCGCTTCATGTTGAAGACTGTGGTCAGATAGACCATTAGGTTGGAAGAGGTACCAATCGTCCCAATCTTCTCAAAGGTCTCATTTCCTAAAAAATTTTCAGAACTTGTTAGTTAGAGACATGGTCTTCATAGATACACCGGTACTTACCAGTCCAGATCCGTCTCTGAAACCAGATCTGCATAAATTGTTGCCGGCTATTAACAGTATGGCCAAAATATCTGCCACAAGTGACTTACCAGTATATTATTAACCGATCTCAGTAGATATCTCAGCATTTTTTTTAACCTGTGAACTCAGTATGGCTTGGTTTCGGGCGGGTTCGTTTGCATGGAATTGAATTCTTAATAACTCTAATAAATTCATTTGTAGAAGTGGTCAAAATTGATAAAATAAAAGTTAAGACCCATACAGACCATCGAATGATCTCTCCTACATGAAAAATGAACAACACCCAACCATCATCTTATTAAATCAAATCCAAGGAATGTCAGGGGTCTACGATATATTCTTTATCCCTTACCTCCTTAATAATTCTTTTTTGGACACCATCTCCCTTGAGTTCCTAGTAATTCAATTCCATGCAAACAACAGGCCCCTAGGATGGAAATTAAGAGATTAAAAAGCTTACTCATATCATATTCCATCCATCTGGGTGAAGATTACTCTACTGTGGCCTGGTTATAGGTCAACCCAAGACAGACTCAACCGAGTCAAGGGTGAGTGTGAGATCAATAACACAGAGACAGTGGACTAGCTTGAAACAATACCTATAACATAAGGCATGGTTTTGAGCCCTCCATACTCCTTAACTTGAGGTGGGTTTGATTTCTCTTCTTTTTCCACTCCTAGTGCCCCTGCCCTATCCATGGTGCTTGGGTCTCTCTTTCTCTCTCTGGAAGAGAAGGGGGAGATCTGACGGAAATGGCATCATGATATTGGGGGTGAGGCCCCTTATAATGTCTCTTGCCTGATAAAGACAAAGTAACATCACCATCGAAACAATTTTACCTACTCTCGTAGAAGAGTAAAAATTTTCTTGTCCTGTCAGAAGATGCCATTGGAGGAATTGCACAGTACCATAATCTTTAAACTGTCCACCAACACGCATGGTCTAAGATCCAGCTGTCAGATAGTTGACCATAATTCAAGATCGACGGCTCACGCAAGTCCAACAGGCCCAGTGAAGTGGAAGGCAAGCATTAGCACGTGCTGTGTTGTCTTATTGGCTCACACTCACGAAGAGCCTTATCTTGAATCTGGATCCTCTGCTACTCATAACCTATACACACAAACCCTGAGTGAAAGGAGTAGGACATCGCCATAGAACTCACCTCTTGAGATTCAAACTATCCAAAAAAATGTGTCCTCAGTGTATTGGATTTATGTCTTATATTCCAGTTTAGTCAAATGAGCCAAATGAGGTTTAAGGTTTAGAGTGTTTTGGTTATTGTTCTGAGGCTTTTTTGGTGGCCAAAAAAGCAATAATTATATATTGGCATAATCCGTAACTCTAGATCTGGAACTGAAGAAAGTAGCTTTTTTTGCCCGTGGTGTTCCTACACTACGGAGGAGAGATGATAAAAGCATGATTGTCTCTGTATGTCTTTACTTGTGATAGTGAAGATGAAATCATATCCGTTCCAATGGATATAGCCCTAATTTGGGTGAACCACGTAAATCTTCTGTATGTTATCTTTTTGTGTGTGGCTTATTTGTCAATTGCACATTATGCACTTTCGCAGTCATGTAACCCAACCCAGACCTGGGATAAATCCTAGTCCAGTTCACCTTCCTCTTCCTTGTTTCTGCCAGCAACAGAAACGACGGAGAGCTCAACCGTCCTTCTTCAGTTCTTCCTCTGCAACAAGGAGTAGACAATGAGGCCCTGCGGCGACCGATGACAGCGAGGTGGGCAGACAGCAAACAACCGGCAACCGCAGCGTCGTGCAGCTATAGTGTGCAAGCAGGGCGATTGTGACAATCGTGCAAGCAGCCTCCTTCCTAAGCGAAGTTGGAACAAAAACCAAGCCTAAGTGCTCCTTCTTCAACGACAGTGCACACAGACCGGATCCTTTGGATTCCGGTCTGTTGGGTTATGTCTTGTATTCCGGTTTAGCCGAATCGGTCGTCTGGGTTGGCCAGAACCGAGGCTCAGGGTTAGGGGTATTTTAGTCATTGTGTATGGGTTTTCTTGGTGGCTAAGAAAGTGGGATCTATATATATTGATGTATTGTAACCCTAGATCCTGAGGGGGATTGAGATGGGATCATAGTAGATGAGTTCTCTCCTCCCGTGGACGTAGGCAAGTTGCCGAACCACGTAAAACTACTGTGTCATGTGTGTGATTGCTTGATGGTGTGATTGTTTGCGTAAATCGTGGTAGATCCGTTGATCGTGGGTTGTTTCCGTTGTGCCGCTTTTCCCAACACGGTCTTCTTCTCCACTCAACTTTCGACAATGCACAACAATTTGAGAATAGGGAGTGTCAGACTCCATATCTTTTATTTTGGGGTGAATCAGTTTGTCGGGTTTGAATCGGGTCGAGAAGGTTAGATGGATGCTTAATAGGTCATTTTAGAGATTTTGGATCTCTGCATGCATGGTAGTTTTGTGTAGGACCCATTGGAGATGGGCTGAGTAGATATTCTTAGGCCTTGGGCCTGAGTTTCTTGACCCTTTTTGAGCAAAAAACCCTTTTTTGAAATTTTATAAAACTAACTAAAGAGCAAGTAACCCTTCTTTGTAATTTAGAAAAACCTTTACATAATAAAACCTTAAAGGTTTTCGATCGTTTTTTCTTCGTACGCCCAATTCTTCCACCTTCTTCCTTTCTTTTGTAATAAAGCCCTAACAGCTCTCTAAGAGAATTAAGGCTTGATCAAAAGCTTATGAGAACAGCATTACCCTTATCTCCTTCCTCTCCCTTTGGCTACCCTGATAGTGTTTGCAACTCCGGAATGATTGGATTTGTAGTTTGGGTATGAGAGTGAGGTTTACATACAGTTTGATCTTCAAATATGCTTTTGGGCATCAAAATTGAGGCAAGTGGATAACTGTAAATAATGTTATTTTGGTTGTTTTGATTAATATGCTTAAAAATCTAATTTATATGATTGGGTTTAATATTTTGAATTGCCGATTAATAATGGGTAGGGATTTTAATTGAATAAGAGAATAGAAAAAAAATTTCTTGGCAGCACAGCTGCCTGGCAAGCTAGGTAGCAATTGCTGCCTGTGCATGCCCGGCAGCATTGCTGCTAAGCGTGCTAGGCAGTGGGCCTGTTGCCTAAGCGGGCTGGGCAGCGGGCCTGGCTTGCTGCCTGGGCTGGGTTGGCTGCCAAGCGGGCCTAGGTTGCTGGTTAGATTGGATTGGGGTTCTTGGGGTTTTGTGTTTTGGGGGGGGGGGGGGGGGGGGGGGTAGTAGCAGAGCCAAGTGGGCCCAAGGACTAGAATTTGGGTTTGATTTTCTTTTTGGGGTTTATATTTTATTTTTATTTTGGGTTTTCCATAGTTGATTTGAGTCAAATTAAATCATTAAATTACAATTTGATAAGAATATTGATTTGGGTTTAATTGTGGCTTGATTAGAATCTTAATTAATATTTAATTAGGTGATTAAAATTGTAATTATATTTGATTAATTATATTTGATTATAATTTTAATGGGAATTTAGTTACGTGTGATTAATATTTTAAATAGCTCGACTAGAATTTAATTAAGATGTAATTAGGGGATGACTAGAATCTTAATTAGACTGTATTTGAGATTCCAATTTGGATTTTAATTTGAGTTTAAATCTCAGATCTGAATCTAGGTTTTACTTTCCTTTTTTTGACATAAAGTAATTAGGTGTTTTAATACACATCATTGATGATTAAGAACTTAATTGTTCCATTCTCTTTTTAATCATAATTTGATTTAGTTTGGATTAGAAATATGACTACGTTTTACCTAAGTTGTGAAACACATTAACTTTACATAATTGGACTAAATGAGTTCCTTTTTTAAAAAAGTTAGTTGAATATTCACATGACGATTAGACTGAACTTAGAATGGTAATGTGAGTTCCAGGATGCACCGTATGATAGACACTGAAAGTAGGATATTAGCATCATGGAATCTTATTACCATTGTGAAAGAAGGTTGGTCCCCCATGTGCATATTTAATTTAACTATGATCATAAGGTGGATTAGAACTTATTCTCAGAGAAATCAAAATATCAAACGATTATAATTTACTTTTAAATTAAGTAGTCTAAGTACTTAAATTGATAATGGTTTGGATATTGTGAGTTAAGGGTTTCATAGTATGATTCATTAAGTATTTGCATACAATGTATTTATATACATATATCTGACTGACTGCAGTTGGAGGTGGGCGTATGCCATTGGGACAATGTGAACTGTGGGATATAGTACACAGCTATGCCATTTGTTTTTTTTTTTTTTTTGGCGGAATACCTGTTTTTGTATATTGTATCTGTAAGAATACCCGTTTTTGTGCATTTATTCCATCAGGTTTATATTCAATATAAATTGTGTAAGATGTGAAAATATATTTTAATTCAATTGATTAACATCATTACCTGTAGTTTAACTCCTGCTAGAATACGTCAATTTGACTCGCTATTTTTGGTGTTTAAGGTCCATTACTGATGCTGAACATGAGGGTCAGGACACGCAGGAGATTCCGCCAAATGGTGGAGTTATTGAGTGGAGCGCCGATGACATCGTCTAAGATGTCTTAGTAATGGTGTTGAGATCAGAAATTAGACTATGTAATAAGGCCATGTTTGGGGCCATTAGAGTAGTTGTTCAAATTATTATTTTGGGAATTCTAACTTTAATTGTTATCCTTTGGAATTCGTAACCATTTATTAATTATGACTGAGGTTTATTTATATGATATGAATTCGATATTTAGCTATGCAGATTATGGATTTTAGTTGTGCATGTGATTGTGGTTGCTTGATCAATAAGCATAGCCTCATGAAGGACTTCGATCCATTCAGAATTGGGGCTCGTGTTGTTATTCAAAGAAAATTTAAATTGGCTAAAATTCTCACACTCGTAAGACCAAGGTTGGAACTGACTCAATTTTGGGGGTGTGATAGGGAGAAATCCGAATCCTCTCTATTCTATGCAATTGGAACTAAAGACTACAGAACCACCCAATCCAAAAAATCCTCTCTTCATCAGAAGTGGGACTAGCTCCAAGAACAACAATCAATTATTTTTTTTTGTCTCTTCTTCCTTAGGTGAGATGGTTGCGTAGGTGGGAGAGAGTAAATCCTTTTATTCGACGATGAAATGCTACTTCTGCATATCTTCTCCACCTATTGTGCGGCCCATCCAAAGATTAAACAAATCTCCACCTTCTCTATAACTTGCAGAAAATCCAAATTTCCATGGAGAATCTGGATGTCCAAGGGGAATCCAATTCATCGATCACATAACACAACCCAAGCTCTGATACCACTTATTGTGCTCGTGCGGAAGCGCATAACTTGCGATCGAACAGTCAAGCCACACACAAAAAGAGAACACATAGAGGATTTACGTGATTCACCCAAATAGGGCTACATTTACGAAAACAGAGACAATACCATCTTCACTATCACAAGCAAAGGCATACGGAGACATTCATGCTCTCATCGTCTCTCCTTTATAGTGAGGGAACATAATGGGTAAGAGAGGTTACTCTCTTCAGTGCCAAATCTAAGGTTTCAGATTACTCTAATATATAATCTCCATTTTCTACCACCAAGAAAGCCCCGATACAATTACCAAAATACCCTAAACCTTAAACTTTGGTTCTGGCTAACCCAAACGACCGATCCAGCTAAATCAGAATACAAGACATAATCTCAAAAATTTTGATCTTGACTTGAATTCCATATCTCGAGCCATAAGGAGATAAAACCAGCAGTATCTTCATATACTTCGATGGCAAGTACGTTGTCACAACCTGAGCCCAGGAGATCGGGGGTTAGTAAAAACCTAATCAATGGCACACGTACTCCCGTGCCTATACACTTAGACCCGGTCTAAATGCACACGTACAAGGAAAGATTCACACGTGCCAAACATGTACGCGGAAGCTGTAGATATCAAAACATCACACCAGAAATACAAGAACAAAGTATACAAAATGACATATAGATTAACGTTTTACAAAATGAATCAAAAGATATGTATACAACTCTTAAAGAGATCAAACGTGTCAGATCTCAAAATATGGAGGACCAATATGCACATGCATCCATGCCGCTCTCCGATGGAGTGACTACATCTACTCCTCTAGTCCGGATGGGACCCCGGGGGCCTCCCTTGGAGTCTGGTCGACTGACGAGGGGTCGGTCTGGGTATCTGAGCTTGCAAAACCAAAGACAACTCATGAATACAACGATTCAGTAAAGTATAAGCAATAACAAGTTAACACATGTTGTCTTTAATCGAATAAAGAACATGATGTAAATCATAGCAGGTCAAGTGCGTTTACTAAGCAGTCGTGTAGTAAATACAGCATGCCATTTGAATCAAAGTATATGTGTTGTGTACATAACTAGTTGGCTACTACATTGCCATATGCTCCCAAAAAGAGGGATCTTATATCCGTGCTGAGAACACCATCGACCGGACCAGGATACAAATGGGTCTCAGGTTTCTGGGGTCCGGATTTCCCAAAACGTGTACTTACTGCAGCAAGGCCATATAACTACACCAAATTTACTCCGTCGGGATCCTAAGGCTAAGGCTAAATAGTGCCTGACCAGACAGAGTCAATCATGTACTAAACCTTGAGTAGAGTGTGTATATCGTGATAAGCATATCATACGTGTTTATTCAAGACCATTCCTTATATGTGTATACTCAAGGTGTTGGAAATATAGTAAAGAAGTCAACAACTCAATCATGATATAAAATGGAGATCAATGATTATAATGCGATATGCCATGCAAGCAATTGTTATCGTATCGAATCAAATTTCTTGACTAGCCAACCCTAATATAATTATCCAATGCTTCTAACCGTGCATGATGATGTAGTTTTAAGTTCTCAGATGCACTGTTGTCTAGTGCTGTATTGCATTATAGGGTGCACCGAAGTCCCTTAAACCAACACCCATGGGGAGGTGCTTAACAATTGGATAACAAATATGAATGATTCGCAACCCTCGAAATCATTCACGCATCTTATCATGCTCCATTGGGCAAATTGAGGTTGCCTACCTTCTATTTCAGAGGCCCTACAAGTTTCATTTCCTTCTTATCTTTTTTCTTGTCCATGTCTTCCAGCTCAGCCGTAGGTGACCTTACGGCTTAGCCGAAAGCAACTTACGGCTTAGCCGTAGAAAACTGCACCGCTTAGCCGTGGGTAGACCGTAGAAGAGTTGCAGATTTGCATACTCTCAGTTATTTTTGGTGTCACCCTGTATTGATTTACAACTGGGTCACGATGGAGCTTACGGCTTAGCTATAGGGCATTTTACGGCTCAGCTGTAGAGCACATTTCACAGCTTAGCCGTGAATGCGCTGGGTCGAATTCCTGCATCTGATACAGAATCACTGGGGAGATACAAAAGCAGCAAAAACACATCTGATGGAGCAAATAAACACAAATTGGGCTGTAAACATGTTTCACATGCAAGATCATGAGAATTAGTGAAAATCAAGCATATACCACTATGGGTTCATACAAATTATATACAAATTATGCTTATACTTGCTTCACGCAAGTTCAAACGCACTAATGGTTGTCTTTAGGCTCAAATCCAATGTCCAAACCCACTCCTAATCACCATGCATGAAAAAAAGCAGGTGACATGAGTGCAAGCCCAGGAAATTGATGTGAAGAATGAGAGTAAAAGATGGAAATCACTTCGAAACCAAAGCTCACCTCACTTCCACCCACAAAAGACGAATCGAGAGTCAAGGGCCCAAAGTCCTCTTCCTTGGCATGATCATGGGAGAAAAAACAAGAAAGAAGAAGAGAAGAGGAAGAGAGAACAAACGAGAGAGAGAAGGAGGCAGTGGAGGCTTTATATAAGATAAGCTTAAAGTCCAAATTGCAAGCAAGTCCAAGGGTTGAGGCTAATTACAGGTCGAGTCAAATCCGAGTCCAATGAAATCATATGACATCGTTTGCAAACGACGTAGTTACGAAGGTTAACAAACTCAACAAAAGACACGTGCTGATACAAAGATGATGCGCTAATGACGATGTCTTCTACAAGCTCAAATTACGAAAAAGGGCTTGGTCTACCTAATACAGGTCAAACTCAACCCAACTATTTATCCATGACCCCCAACAAAATCAAAACAAAAGCAAAACATAATTAACAACTACAGCAACATTCATTAGTCGCTAAACGGGGTTAAGTTGGGTCGAAGTGTTACATACGTCATTACACCAATGGCGCAATTTTCTTTCCGGTGAACCCAGGCTACAAGACATAAATCCAACACAATGTATATGTGGTATTCTAAAATCTCACATCAATTAGAGTTTTTTCTATTATTGAATTTACTGTCTGATTAAAGATGTGATTAATTCAATCTTATGCATCTTCATTATCAATATTTTCATTAAATGGTTAACCCAACGGTGCCGGTTGATGAAAATGCTAAGGATGCCCTATATATCTAGAAGGTATTTATTTTGAATGATTTAATTTCAATAGATAGGCCATACTATAGAGTTCTTTAACTCAAAATTTGTCTAAATTAAAGCCTTAGCGGATCTGGACTGCCTTAGAGGATCCAAACTTGAGAAAATAACACTCACCCTTTGACTTGTGATAAATTATCAAGAGGAGCAACAGGGTGAATGGCTTCCACGGTCCCACCCTATTTTATTTGGTCGTGGAGGTGTGGTGCTGGTCCATATGTGCAATACACGGTCACATTAAATGTGTTACCTGCTCCACTTGCACGAATTGGGATTCAGAGAGGAAATCCCTTGCGGTGGCCCGTTGTTCTCGCCACAGTCACTGTGAGGAAGGGAAGTCTTCAGAGGATCTAGACTCCGCTTGCATTGGGTTCATGGCCGTTTTTCTCAGTGGCTATCAGTGTGTTTTGTATGTAGTGTGTATTCTTTCTGGGTAGCTGTTGCTCAAGGGCTTACCTTTGACACCACCTTAGCGACTCTTGACCCGTAACCCACAAGTTTAATATTAGTCACTGTAAATCAATGATAAGTTATATTATGAGGTTATGTGCCATCTGGACTTTGGGCAGTGGTAAAGTTCAGGAAATCATATATAAGTCCACCAAATATTTTCAGGGGTAAGTTAGCAAGTGAGCACCCCTGCAACCTTATAGTTGGGCCCACCTGATGGTCAATTAGAATGGACAATACTCTCCCTGATTGGATCCTTTGGTTTAAACCCATTCAAATGGATTGGACCATTAATCAATTGTGTAACCATTTTAAATGGCTGAACCTTTTGGGCATTTGATCTTGGGATTAGGATGATCACACAAGCCCCCATAACCATACACCGGTAGGCCTTACCTAGACCTTCAAATTTCCCCCGACCCAACCCATGTGGGCCCCACAGTGAGGTGTGCGTGGAATGTTCCATGGGCACCTCGCACATAGGTTTTGCCCCATTTACAGGGTACACCTATACCATTAACATTTCATTCTGTAAAAGCAAAGATTCATTGCCGAATTTGTATGTATAATTGTACATGACTCAACTCTTAAAAGAATATTTGCAGTGGGAAGAGAAGGCAACACAATTGTGTATCATCTCCTACAAAATAAAATGGAAAGATTGGCTGAAAAAACTAAAACCATTACTCTGATCTCACTCACTTCCACACCAACACATACTAGGAAAAATAGAACCAGTCTCTTCGCACCTCACCGTTTTCAACAAAGCTCGTCTGAATGCAACTTATGGTTCTGTTCATTTCCTTGTATGATTAAATAAAAATCAAATCTCAAAGAAAATCTTCTGACTCTTGCAGTTGCAGTTGCTGTAGTTTGGTAGGACGATATGGTTTGGGTCATAGGAAGTTGACTCGAGAAACGTGCCCCTCTTCAATTTGGGTTCTGTATTGTAAAATTAAAACAGATGAGCCAATCCCAAATGAAGGGAACGAAACTTCAGTAACTCAAATCTCTAGGGAGTAACATGCTTCACAGTCATAGAAAAGTGGCAAGCGGTGTCTCACCTTATAAAGCCGCCCAGCTGGAATCGATCCTTGAGCTTGTAGCATAGTGTTACCTACCTTTAATTATGCCACAGATCCAACTTAGGGGGAGGAAGAGAGAGAGAGAGAGAGAGAGAGAGATAATCCTCCACGGGCTTCTTCTCCCTCGTATTTTGTTCTCATGGCATTTGATAAGCTGTGTATCTAAGGGGTCGTTTGATTGCGGTGAAAATGATTCGCATGTATAAACGATTCATATGTGAATCATTTGCCGTGTGACTCACTTTCCATTGTTTGTTTTTTCAGATGATTTCACATGCGAATTTATGACCAGTCTAATGGTTTGATGTTTTTTTTTACCAAAATCTCAAAATCAATGTTGAGTTAAGAGCTGAAATTTTATCTTATAGTCATTTTTTAATTTCTAAGGAGGATCAATTGTCTAGATCATAAAAACAGAGCCCAAAAAATTCCAAAATGGTAGATTCTGGGTATAATTAGTTTAATAAATATCTCAAAATCTAAGAAACATCAACAGATGACATTTGGAATCATGATTTTCTTTGACCTTAATAAAAGGATAGATGGTTTTGATCAAGACTTTGGGGCCCGCAGGAGTAAAAAATTCAAAACAACCAAATTGTATGGCATTTATCCAATAGCTGTACATTTTTTTGAAGATATCTCTACATCCAAAATGAGTTAAGAGATAAGGTTTGAGCTCCTAGCTGTAATTGCCATTTTAAGCAGATTCAACGGTTTGGATCATGATAGTGGGGCTCACAATAGTCCAAATTGGAGCATCGTTTCTTCTGAATCTTTTTATAAATATCTTAAAATCAGTAATGAATCAAAGGTTGAAAATTGGTATCCTGACCGTATTTGACCTTTTGAAGACAATGAACTGTTCTGATTATAAACATGAAACCCATAGTAATACAAAAAAATAAAACAGGTAGACAACTCTTCCATGCATTGTAGCAGCGCCCCATAACATAACCTGTGTAAGTTTTTCACACCACATGATGTGTGAAGATTTTAGGGAGAAAAACAGGTCTTTTCCACACCATTTTCACATTCATTTTATATATTTCATGCATGAATCAAGCCAAACAAATGTGATGGTACGTAATCATTACGCATCTTAACCATTTACATATGTAAACTACTGTAAACAAATGACCCCTAAAGCCTCCGATTATGAATAAAAGAGTGCATCAAATTTATTTTTAGATTCATTGAAACTATGCATATATATGATCTCAAACTAGATTCTTGTGAGGATTGGGATATAAAACAATGGCATTCACATATTAAAATTATAGAGCTCTTTTTATATACCCTTATGGTTGCTAAAATTTTTAAGTAGGTCCTTTTGGTTTCAATATTTGCACATATCCCCCTCCTTTGTTATTTTAATACCTTCTATGTCCCAAAATCAGTAGCTAGACAACCGCAATAAGTTTTAAAGTAAAAATGGCGATTTCCCCATCTCTTTATGCCTACATGTGTAATTTCAAAAGCGTAAATTTTTTTTTTATTGTAAAGGCAATAAGACTGATATTTATTGTAGGACCTTAGAGGGACAGAGAAACCCCACATAAATCCATTTTTATCATTATAACTAGGTCCAATTTCATTAAATCCAAATTGATTGAAACCTATACTTATAATTGGCTATAATTGACCCAATCCATGTAGAGACCATTGTTGGATTAATGAAAATCTTAATATATATAATTATGCTTCATGTGCATGACAGAAATATTGAGAGAAGTACCAATGGAACTTGAGACTAACTAAAAACATTTTTTGTAAATGATGACATAACAATTTTTGTTTAATTGATGTAAATGCAAAGCCGTCATGTTTATAACAAATCAATAAAAACCTTTTACTACGTAGTTGCCCATTTTCATTTGGACTACAGATTTTAGGGACGTGCAATGTATTAAAATGAAAAAACAAGGGGTGTATATAAATATTGAAACCAGAATAGCTTATTTATAGATTGTATAAACCTTATGGGGTCTATAAAAAAACAAAAAAAATAAAAATAAATTATATACATATATTATTTTTTTCTGAGGATTTAAATAGCTTGAGTTCTGTTCATATTTAATAGTCTACTTATCCTTAACTATATACTATCTAATAATCTCTCTTGTTTATTAAAAAACTATTTTTTGAAGCGCTTTTATCCAATTATACTAGTCCACTCAGCATTGAGGTTCTGTGTTGGATTTGCAATTGGATCTATAAAAGCAGATCTAGGTTTGGGCCCACATCTGACCCATTTGCATCCCAACACATAATAGCTCTGAGTTGAATTCTGTCAAAAAAAAAAAATTTTTTTTTAAATTCCAACAAAACAAGAAACAGAGTCAACAAATAAAACTCATCACAAAAAGTTTAAAAGTGAAACGACAAAAAAATTGTTCAATGAGAGGATCCGTACTGGTAAATGGAAGCCAAGCCTGAGCATGTGTTGTCATCGTTTAACTGGTACACACTCAGGATAAAGTGCCTCATCTTGAATCCGTATCCTCTGCAGCTAACCCAGTGAAAGGAATCCTTAGTCAAAAAGTGGAACATCACAGTCAAGCCTATCTAACAAAACTCAAATCGTTCAAAATAAATTTCCATTAAGCATTTGGTATCCTGAATCTTACATCAATTGGAGTCTTTTCCACCCTTAATTAACCATTTAATTAAAAATATGATTAACTCAATCTTATTATTTTCATTATCATTTTTAAGCAAATAGTCAATCTAATGGTGGAACATACACCGATTGATGAAAAATTTTAGGGTACTTCATATACCCAGAGAGAATTTATTTTGAATGGGGATTTTAATAGGTAAGCCCTATTATAGAGTTCCACTCTTATTAACTTAGGATTTCTCTAGATGAAGCCTCAGATAATCCGGACTACCCTTAGAGGATCTAAGTTTGAGAAAAGAACTTCTACCCGTTGACTTTTAATAAATTGTCAAAGAGTCCGAATCCTTTAAGTAAAAACCCTACTATGACTGTCTATGAACGCGGGCAATCTATACCAGGCTGCCCACTTAATCCTACCACGGCCACCATAGAAATGTTCTTCGTATAATCTCAATTCATTATCATGAGGAGCAACGGTGTGAATGCTAGCTCCAACCTTATTTTATTTGCTCCTGGTGGTGAGGTGGCAATACAACGGATGTGACCGGCCCAACTTGCACTGAGTGGGTAGCTGTTTGTCATAGTGGCCATGAGTGTGCATGTGAGTGAGCAGTGCATGCTTTGGTTGCTGTTTTTGGTAGAGTGTTTGTAAATTCCCGTTAAGGACGGGCTTCCCTTTCACACTATCTTAGTAGGGCTCATCTCCCGCCCTATATATCACGGGCAGAGGGGGATAAGAAGTTACTAATGGATAGGGCTCAGATATCACAATTGAGGCCAATTTTATATACCCTACCCACCCTAGGCCTCCTGGTCACCGGACCTTGCATTTGCACCTTCTAAATGGATTGGACGTTTAAATTGTTTGTGCACACAGCTGAAATTTATGGTCCTTTGATCAAAGGGTTAAGATGATTACATGAGTCTCATCACCGTACACTGGTAGGTGTTGTAACTTTAAAATATTTATACCGTGCATGGCTGTCAATGGAAAAGACAGTGGGGAGTATCGCACGTGCGGTAGGGACCAAATAAACAAAATTTTAAAAATGGAATATAACTAATGGATCGAACGAAACTTCAATGATGGTGATCAATGAACTAACTCAATCTCCAAGGGAGTAACATGCCTCACATAGAAGAGTGGCAACCGATCCAACGTAGCAGAGAGAGAGAGAGAGAGAGAGAGGGCCTGTTCTCCCTTGTATTTTGTTCTCATTTAATGGCATTTGCCAAGTGAGTCCCCACATTGGATAACATTTCTTTCCTAGAGGACTTGGAAGGAACTAATTCTAAGGGAGAGAGAACTTCTCGTGTTCGCAACAACAGAGAGAACTTCTCGTGTTCACGACAAGAGTTGTTCCTGTTAAGCATTTGGGAAATTAATGGATCGGTTGCATTTCAATATGGGCTTCATTTCATTAAATTCAAATGGATTAAAACCTATACTTAATTATAATTGATCCAATCCATGCACGACTTATTAATGGATTAATGAAACTCTCAAAATACATGCATATGCTTTATGTGCATGACAGAATTATTCTGAGAAAATCCATTGGAACTTGAGACAAACTAATAATATTTTTGTAAGTAATGACATATTCATTTTTGTTTGATGGATATAAAGGCAAAGTTGTTTTGTTTATAAAAAAAAAATTAACACAAACCTTATGGCAGTTGCCCATTCTCATTAAGACTACAACTTTTGGAGACATGTTGGGTATTAAAATGAAAAAGCAGGGGTATATATCAATATTGAAACCATAGAGACATATTTATAAATTTTGTAAAACTTAGGGTGTTCTAGAAAAAACTTAATATATATATATATATATAGGTTTTGAGGATCTAAATAGTTAGAGTTCTATTCATATTTAATAGTCTACATATCTTTATCCATATACTATTTAATAATCTCTCTTGTATATTAAAAAGTTTATTTTTGAAGCTCTATTATCTAATTATACTAATACACTCTACATCTTATTTCAAATTCATATTCAAAACCAGATCCACTTTTTTTAAGTTGATGTTGGATCTGGATACAATACAAAGGCTTTTCAAAACTGGATCTGTAAAAGTAGATCCAAGTTCAAATCCACTATGGTTCTGCCTTAGATTTGACGCTTTTGCATCCTCACACATAATAGCTCTGAATTAAATTTTGTCATTGTTTTGCTAATTCCAGCAAAACAAGAAGCAGAGTTTAACAAATACGAATCATCATAAAAAACTTAAAAATCAAAAGACGAACAAAAATTAAACAAAAGAGAAGGCGATTTCACTTTATGGAAACAAGTATAGACATGAGAATGAAGTGCATTCCGGATCCAAGGAGGATCTCGAAAATAAATGGATAATTTGGGACTATTAAGATGGCCCACCTTCCTGTGCCCTCTTAATTTTACTTTCACTTGCATTGTATTTATGCATCAAATTGATATAGTGTACACACGTGAACTGCACAATGCATATGGTTTGAGCGAAGCGACTCTAACTAGAGTGTAAGACTCCAAATTCAAATAGGAGAATCCTTGGTCATTTTAGCTTCCATGGCAACCTCCAATGCATCATCCATACCATTGTACCTGTACCACTTAGCACACACAAGAAAATACACAAAGTTCACCAGCGCAAGTGAAGCAATCAAGTAATAGAAGCATTCCAATCTCCCCTTGTTAAGGTCCTCTGGCAACCAGTCGCCGCCGTCTATGTCCACACTAGTAGCTAGATGGATTATTATGACCAGAAAACCGCTCAAAAAGTTTGAAAAGGCGATGCCCAATTGGCCAACAGACCCTGCAACACTTCTCATGTTCTCAGGGAACTGCTTGTAGTAGAATTCGACCTGTCCGATCAAGTTGAACCCCTCGGACAGGCCCACCAGCACCAGTTGAGGCACCAACCAAAGCGCAGACATGGACGAAATTGCACCCCCGGCATCCGCGGTCCCAAGCGTTTGATGGTTAAGCGCGATGCTCCTTCTGCGCTCTTCAACTAGACCTGATACCATCATTGTGAATATAGATATTAAGTCCAACCCCCATCCTCTGAAGCAATGTGATGCCGCCTTCTACACCTGTGATCCTTCGAAGAGTAGGGACGATGATGCAGTCGTAGATTGGTAGCCAAATAGCAACTGCGATCATAGTGAAGATGGAGAATGTAGCTGCAGGGATCTTGAATTTGGACTCTCCTAGACGTCGATCGGATTGTTGGGCTTGAACGACGACGTAGGTCGATTGTTGGACAATGGTGATGTAGAAGAGGATGGAAGAGGCCCATATGGGGATGACTCTGACTAGGCATTTCAGTTCTTCCACCTTTTGTAAACTACAGAGCCTCCATGGATTGGCAGCTGGACCATCTGTGTTGATCATGTCTTCTTGGCTTATAATTGCTGCTTTGTCAAGGAACCTGATACTAATAGAAGGTATGAAATTCATTCTTATCGTCCATAGCTAATACGCTTGTCTTTTTAAGAAGAACAGCTCCTTACGTTAGTTACAAGGACTGCATGTTTTTATTTGAAGGTCATGAGTTCAAAATTATAAGCCTCTCTCCTTCATTGCATATGTGAGTTTTTATTACCTCATTTGCATGAAGACAGCATCCGTTGGGATAGTTGGTAGCTCAAAGCTGAGTATTAATTAAATCATTATGGCAGGGCTGGAATAAAGTCAAAGAGGTTTCTTTTTTACCATGACATAGGCACATCATGGAACCGCATAAAGTTTTCCAAATTTATGACTTGTGTGTTTATTTGAGTGTATTTGCATGTGTATCTTCATTGTTTAATGATCGCAAGCTGTGCATCACAAATTTGGTTCAGACCGTATCTCAAGTCTGCCGAACTAGGTTCTAATTAAATTAGGTTGTGCTTCACTTCTTAGGTCGTATTAGATCCAGGTCTTGAAGTAAGGCATAGTGAGCAAATGGATTGGATCATATATCTTTGTAGTAACATGACTCTTGTACGTGTTCCTGAGAAGAACTGATATATAGTGCTGGTGAAAGTAGTATAGCTTCACTTGTGGGCCATTTGATCACTTCTCGTAGGAGCATGGGCAGAGCAGGAAATTCTCCTTGTGGGGGCCTAATGTACAAAAAAAAATTGGGAAAGGGGGCCAAATGTAAAAAAAAATATTAATTTTTAGAATTTACCAAGGGGGTTTTCTAGACTTTTTTTAAAATCTGGGTGGTGGCTTCACTTCAGCCCCGAGAACCCTCGGATCAAACCATTGTCTGTGATTGAAGATGCCACTGAAATATCACTGTGACTAGATTGAGATCAACTAAAATGAATTCAGCTCAGTCCAAATGAATTTCAAACAAATCACGTTTCATATGCACCGATAGTTGCCCTGTTACAGATCAAAGCACAGGTGGATTTGATCCAAGGGTACTAGTTTCGGAGGCCCACAGTGCATATATGCTTTTTTTTTTTTTTTTGTTTTTTGGGTACCTCAGCCTTAGTGGGGCTGGGACACCTAGTACTCCAGTGAGGAAACCCTTGGGTGAGTGAAGGCACCTCGGGGGTGGTTGGGGAACTCTCTGGTGACGAAACACATCCTTAGGTGAGGAAAGGTACCTGGCTAGATTTTAACCATAGTCAAGCAGGTAAGAACCAACACCCCTTACCATTAGTGCAGATATAGTTGATGGAGGCATGAAATGAAGACTCTTATCTTGATCAATTTTTCACTATAAAAAGCAGCACCGTGAGGAGCCCATCAATTCAGGGCCCATGTATCTATGTTGATGGGCCTCGGGACACCATATTGACTGATGTGTCCCTAGGGTTGCCTAGAACTGTCATTGCACTGGACCCCAGTTGCTCTCAACCCTTATTTTGAACTCAATTGGGCTTTGTATATTATGAAATTATATATATTAAAGCAAACTAGAGAACGGGTTATAGATGGTGCCACGTTAGCACCTATGTGTTCTAATTTTAAAAAATATTTTAAAAAACCATATAGAACCTTGGTTATTTATGGGAGCGACATTATACCTCTAATATCACAACTATATCCCCTAAAGTTTTTTCATCAATATCTCCTAAAATCTTTAAAGTCTTCCCATCAGTATCTCCTAAAATCTTTCTTTGATATAGTTATTCTCTGTTATCTTTTGAGCAATTAATTTTTCTTAAAATTGAATCTCCTAAAATTTCTCTCTTTATCCTCTAAAATTTCCCTTAATTTTCTATTAAAAGGAGTTCCTCATGCTCCTCCACATATTTGAAAAACATGAGTGAAGTCATACCCAAAACTCTTTAAAGCTCTTTATTTAAATCCAAAAGAATTTTAATGTCAAATGTACATTAAGATTTTTATCTAAATCTATAAACTAAGAGTCAATTTATCTAAATCTATAAACTATGGGTCAGGCCATTGACTCCAAACGCAAGGGTAGTACTCACTAGAAAAACCCAATTTCTTCTCTTCTTGAGTTGATGTCTTGAGTTTAATTTTAAATTTATAGGTGCACCTCTCTCTGCATTATTAGTTTTAAATAATATTAATAATTTACTATTTTAATATCTTTTTTATACATAAAATAAATATGATAATGATAAATAATATCTTTTTTAGTTTTATATTTTGCTAATAATATTTTATAAAGTCTTAAGTTTTAATACATTTTCAATATTGAGCCCTGGGCTTAGCACCGCGCTTTGTTGCTAGTTTGATAGTAACCCAATTCTATTGACAACCTCTGGGGTACCAAGGAACTATCAGGCCACTTGAATAGAACAGGCTGGCTTACCAATTCGGGTTAGTTTCACTTCTGAATCTTCCCAATCCTGGCAAAATCTTAGTGTCATCAATGGAATCAGCTCTTTGGTTTCATCATAAAAAACCATAACTGGCCTCCACTTCCTAAGCAACCCAACGTGACAAACTTCTATTCTGTTCTGAATTAGCCTCAATAATTTAATTCCTAGTTTGACAGCAAAAGATAAAATAATAAGAATGAATAATAGTCTCTTTGGGGATCAAGATATAGAGCTGTAAGTCAAAATCCTGGATCATATATATACATCGAATCTCTCGGCGGGCCCACAAGATGAACACTTCATGTAACATGGAAGTCATTTGTCTCACCTTTCTGTTTGTCAATAAGCTTCTGCTGGACAAAGTCCACACTGAAACATCAGCTGATGTATCAGTGTATCCTTTCCTCTTCATAGTTCTATTATATGTATCAATTCCGCCACCTCGCCATGGATCATAACATGTGTTTCACAGTCATAAAAACTAGTCAAATTAAATTTTGTTTTACTTATAACGAAAGCAACATTCAACCAAACCAGAGATATACACCCAGCAATCATCTGTCCAGAATTATTTGGAGCATCAAGACCACAATAGATTCTTTTTTATGCAATAGGCTCTTTTGGCCAAGCCCCTTAAAGATCCAGTTAGTAGGCCCCGACCTTGCCTGTGACAGCCATATGAACTGCCAAGTACTCTCTTTCCCGAAAATGAAAGGGACATAAAAGTCTTGTATGATATTTATGGGCAAATTACTGAACTGAATTCTGAAAGTTCAGACCAGAAAAGAGGAAGTGACCAAATTTTTGAAAATTTCAGTACTCATAAATTGCAGCTACATTCATGTGAAGGTTAATTTATGTTTGTTGGGTTTATGTCTTTTATTTCAGGTTCACTGGATTGGTCCATTGGATTAGCCAATGATGGGGCTTTGGATTAAATGTATTTTGGTCTTTGTATCGGACTTTTCTAGGGGTTAAAACGAAAAAGTTATATATATGACTATACTAGGCATAAGAGTGTAATAAAAGAGTAAAATTTTCTTTAACCTATTTTTGTGTGTGGCTTGACTGTTGATCGTAGATTATGCACTTCTGCACTGCACAACAGTGTCAATTGCAAGATTCTACTGTGATAGTAGTAAATGCAATTACTGTTGGTAATGTAATCACAATATGTTCATTTCCTCTTTGTTGAACATATGTTACTTTCAACCAGACAGTGGACTGAAATGCGGATGGGAGGGCTAATTGCCTGTTACCTGAACTGATCCGTATATGAAAGACGAGAATTGAGAGAATTCGTGTGAATCGGGTTGAAAAGTGAGCTTTGCGGGTCATCTGGATGTTTTAAGCTCTCTTCTTAACTGCAGAGACTACAACCTGTATTATGCTCAAAAAGGGACTCCCCTCAGGCTTAACTTTCACATAAAGTTTTGAAGCGACAAAGAAGATGATGCATGATAAGAACATCAAGGATGTGGGCATGGCGAACCCAGGGGTCCAGCTTATATTGTCTTGGACATAGATGATGATGGTCGAACCAATCATGGCCGCGAAGGTGAAGGTGAAGTAGTACCAGTTGAAGTAGCTCTCAATGCTCCTCTTGCCAGAATTTGTGTTGGGATCAAACTGATCAGCTCCAAAGGCAAGGCTACAGGGCCTGCTACCACCGGACCCCACAACTAGAAATCCTAATCCGGAGATTAGGAAGGCCAGTTGAAATGGTGTTGGCCCCACACAATGTCCCACCTCATCGGCCCCACAATGTGGTGGATGCAACTTGGATATCCCTGCAGTTAGCATGATAAGAGCCATTCCCTTCAAAATGTGCACAGGAGTTAGTCAAAAAATACAAGTTCTAGTTGTAAAAGACTGAAGTTTACTTCATATGGAATTTAAATTTCTACTATTGTGTAAGAAGAATTGTTATGTTTCAACTAGAAGATGTTGGATTTTGTTTTGTATTTTGGTTTGACTGAGTTAGTCGGTTGGGTTGGCTAGAACGAGATTTAGGGTTAGGGCTGGTGTCCAAGAAAATGGGATCTATATATTAATGTAATATGTAACCTAAATTCTAGTTGTGTTGAACACACAGGAAAAGAAAAGAATGGAGTGAGATTTTCTCCGTAGATGTAGACATCTTGGCCGAGGCATGTAATTGCTTATGTGTCATCTTCTTCATGGTTGTTTAATTAATTGCTTGTGATTATATGATTTATGTGTATCCTAGTTGATGACAAATCCTAGATATATTTTTCAACAAGTGGTATCAGAGCCTGTTTGGTTGGTTGGAAGGCTTGTTTTTGGGAGAGGAAAAGAGATCGACGGTGATCACTTGTGGGCCGCCGTGCAACAAATCAAAGAGATCGACAATCTCTCATTGCTGCCTTTCCAATTGCAGAAAGGGTTTGGATTTGTGGGCTTCGTCTCTGTGTGCAGAAATCCGAGGTGCCCAGTGTTTCGGATTTTTGCAGGGTCTGGCCGTCGTTAGAGAAGAGAAACAGAAAGGGTGCTGTTTGTGTTTCAGGGGCTTTAAGAAGCACGAAGCGGAGCAGGAGATCGAATATGTTACAACTATTTGAGAGCTATTGTTTTAGCCACTAGTTGCAGAATCGTCGAGCCAGAACATAAGAGTTTTGGCCATCTGTTATTGCCAATCGCTCTTCTCCGCTAACCGCCACTGCCGTTGCCGCTCTTTGCGCTGTTGCCATTGTTTTACCCTCTACATCATCGGTTGGCCATTGTCGAGGAGGAAGTAGGCTGGGTGGGTTTGCTCCTAGTCACAGGAACCACCATAAGGAAAAGGGGAAGGAGAAGCAAGTCAAGTGCAAGTCGAACCTGACCCATTGTAGCAGAAGTCCAGTGTAGTGTTCAAGTTGCAGGTTAGGTTCCAGGTCAACTCAACCTGACCCTTTTAGCAGAGCCAAGCATAATTTGTTACAGTTGATGTCAGCAATGGTCAAACATGTGGTTTGACCAGATCAATGGCTAGAATCTTTTTGTGCGTTTTAGGGTCATCGAAGCTCAAATTCGCACCCTATTTTGTTTTGTGAACTCGTTGCCAACTAATGTATGTGTCCGTGGGAGAAGATTTGCAGTTTGATGGTCAACGGAAAAGTTTGACCAAATCAGAGCATAGAAAATTGTTTATACGATATCTAAGCCATCCGGAGTTGAATTTCAATTTCATTTCTTCTAAGTGCCCACGTTGATAAGATCTATGAGATAAATGGAGGAGAATAACCATTTGATATACAAAAGAAAGGGGATAATTCAGGAGGCACATATTGAAATACACAATGGTGTCATGCAATAAATATAAGATTGAAATGTTCACTGGGTTGAACAATTTCAGTTTTTGGCTACGAATAATGAAGGATATCTTGATTCAGAAGGGTCTAAAGAGAGCTTTATACGGTAAGCAAAAGAAGCCAGCGAAGATATCCGATGATGATTAGGAGGATTTAGGTGAAAAGACTGTGAGTGCAATTTGTCTTACCCTCGAGGATGATGTTCTCTATAATGTCATGGGGATTAATGCTGCTCCAAAACTATGGGCTAAGTTAGAGAGCTTGTACATGTCTAAGTCTTCGACAAACAAATTGTTTTAGAAGAAACAGTTGTATTCCCTGAAAATGGCAGAAGGATCATGGTTGTCGAAGGATCTCAATGAGTTCAATAAGCTCATCATATAATTATTAAGCATTGAGGTTAAATTTGACAAAAAAGACAAATCACTATTGTTTTTCTCTTCAACAAGCACTTGGTGACGTGTACGGGAAAGATGCTTTGAGCATGAATGATGTCACTATAGCTTTTGTATCGAGTGAGATCATGAAGAGTTACAGTCAAAAATCTTGTGGAAAGAGTATTAATGTAGCATCATGTTCAGATTGGAGAAGGAGGAGATCTAGATCCAAGAATAGAGGATCAGAAGATTGAAATCGCTTGAAGTCGAAAGGGAAAGGCAAGGTCTTCACTTGCTATCACTGTGATGAGAAAGGCCACATCAAAAAGGATTGTTAGCAGCGGAAGAAGGACTTGGATAATGAAGAAGAATATAATTCAGATAATACAAGTGTGATAGAAAGCTCGGGTGGCGAAGTAGTATGTTTGATGGAATCTGTTTCGGCTAGTAGAGGTATGGATCACACTGAGGGTTATTGGATTTTAGATTTTGGTTGTGATTGTCATATGTGCTATAGTAGAAACATGTTTGACATCTATACATCTTGTGAGGGTAAATCTGTTTTCACTGCAAACAATGTTGAATCCAAGTGCATTGTGGTTGGAACAGTGAAAGTTAATATGTTTGATGGGATGGTATAAACCTTGAAGAATGTGCTACATGTTCCGAACAAATAAATTTTATTTCTTTAGGGGCCTTAGATTCCAAGGGCTACAAGTGTAATATAGCAGGTGGAGTTATGAAGGTGATTAAGAGAGCAATGGCTGTCATGATGGGTGATTTGGTCAAAGGTCTCTATAGGTTAGCATAGAGTACAATTACATGTACAAGTAGAGTAACTCCAAGGAAAAAGAAAAAGTCAGTTGCAGTAAAGTTAGATAGTAAGTTAGAAGATGGTGCAATAGATGTTTCCAAAAAGGCCATTAACAAAGGACCGCAACTATTGGTGACACGAAAGGAAAAGTCAGTTAAGGTGGAGTTAGGTGGAAAATTGAAAGATGGTGCAACAAATATTTTCAAGAAGGCTATTAACAGAGGATGGAAATTGCAGGAACACTAGGTTAAAGGCAAAATATAGAAGATCCTCAATGCTGCGGGCCCACAGAAACGTCAGTTGAAAAGAGGGTTACTTTTGTTTTACCAAATAACAGTGAGAAATCATCGTGTAATAAGGATATTAGCAAGGATGGCAATAGATGGACTGGATCACTTTGGAAGACTGAGATGAAGGTGTTCAGAAAGTCAACAAAGGAGAAGTTAAAGTCACGCTTAGACTTGATTGTCACACGACATTGATGAGAATGTGGGTGCACCTCGAGCTAAGGGGGTGTAGGAGCCGCGCTCGATCGTAGTGGGTGCAGAGGCATACTTTTCACTGAGGTACAGGAGATCTCAAGTAAGTTCAGACTTAATAGATATCGGATAATATTGAGATTGTCAATAAAGGAGCCTTACTTGGTTGTAGCATGTGTAGATACGCATCTTTCAGTGATGTATGGAAAGACGAAGACAATACCGGGTATCTCAAGGTGGCTCTAAGGATTTACAAAATTCAAGCCAAGGTGGAGACTGTTGGGTTTTGTCTTATATTCCGGTTTAGCTAGACTGGTCATTGGGTTAGCCAGAATCGAGGCTCAAGGTTATGGCTATGTTAGTTATTATGTATGGATTTTCTTAGTGGCCAAGAAACGGGATCTATATATAACTGTGATGTGTAATCCTAAACTTTGGTGGAGTTGTGTTGAACACAGCAAGGAAAGAAAGGAAATGAGTGAGTTTTTCTCCGTAGATGTAAGTATCTTAGCCGAACTACGTAGTTGCTTGTGTGTTATCTTCTTCATGGTTGTTTGATTGATTACCTGTGATTGTATGATTTGTGCATGCCGTAGTTGATCATAGATCCTGGGTATATTTCCCAATAAAAGAAACTAAGAAAAAAGTTAGGACTAAAATAAAACTAGGATGTAATGATCAGCGGTAACATGTCCAATCAGAACATACAGCCTAAACAGGTTAGAATTGGAGCTCACAAAGCTGAACCAATAGTTGAAAGGATATTTTGAAAAATTGAAAGGTGCATGCGGACATAATTATCAAGTGAAATTAACCAAGTAGTACCACAAATGAGGCAACTGACGCAAATCCGATGGTCGTGTAGCACCCGAAGTAAGCATCACAAAGAAAAGCTCCCAACAAAGGCGCCAAGCTTGAGGTCCCATGCCACACATTGATAAGTAGGACCGCTGATAAGCGCTTCAAGTTGAACACTGTGGTCAGATAAACCATGAGGTTGGAAGAGGCCCCAATAGTCCCAATCTTCTCAAAGGTCTCATTTCCTGCAAAATAATTTTCAGTCCTTATTAGGAACAGCACGGTTTTCATAGAAACGGCAGTACTTTCCAGTCCAGATCCTTCTCTAAAATCATACCTGCATATTTTGTAGGTCGATTATAATAATTTCTTTACTTTTTTTCAGCCTGCGGCCTCATTTTGTCTCTACCTTTAGGGCTGATTCATTTGCATGGGAGGAATTCCTAAGAATTCTGATAAATTCATTTCCAGAATTTGTTAAAATTGAAAAACAACCATAAAAAAATCCATTAGATAAACACACCTTTATGGAAAAACAGATACCCTACCATCACCTTGTTAAATCAAATTCAAGGAAAGTCATTTCTACCTTCCTTGCCCCTCACTTCTTTAATGATTTATTTTTGGAACTCATTTCACCAATGGGCCCTTAAGGATAGAAATTAAGTGAATTTAAAAAAATTATTTACGTGATCATTATTCTAGTTTTATTTAATTTATCTAGGGTGAACAAATAACCATTGATAATACTTTGATGAAAGGGCGACTCAACCTTCATATAGTAGATAACATGGCCAATGGCGGACTAATAGTTTTCATTTGAAAGGTGTAGAAAATTGTGTTTTGAAAATAAATATAAAATTTTTATGTGGGTTTTGGGGGAGGATGTAATTTTTTTTTTGTAATTTTTTGAAGAAAAATTAGGATTTTCCCTAAAGTTTAGAAGTGAATTGAGATCCAATGATTGCATCAACCCTCATATAGATGCATGTAGGTCCACCCTTGCACACGGGAGAATGGCCTGGTTATAGGCCAATCCAAGTCAGACTCCACTGAGTCGAGGTAGACTGGCCCAGTTTCCAGGGTTGAGCGTCACATCAGCATCAAGAGAGAGTGACTATTCTTCCAAAAATAATAAACAGATACAGTGACTGGCTTGAATGGTACCTAGGACATATGGCATGGTTTTCAGGCCACCTTTCTACTTAACTTTAGATGGCTTGGATTTCTCTGCTTTCTCCACTTCTAATGCCTCTTCTTTCTCCATTGTGTTTAGCGCTCTCTCTCTCTCTCTCTCTCTCTCTCTCTCTCTCTAACACAAGAAGAGAAGAGGGAGACCTTTCTCGTGTTTGTTATTCCATAAGAAGAGAAGATGAAAATATAAAAAAAATATCTAGGGTGAGGAGTGAGGACCCTTCTAACAGCAGTCTTCTTTAATAAAGAGAAAAGAACATCACCAATCACCATTTATTATCTTCGGTAGAAGAGTTGGGATCTTCTTGTTTTGTCCCAAAATGCCATTGGATGTATTGGACAGTCCCACAATCTTACAGTGGGCCACCAAATCCAATGATGCACATGTGTGCAATGACACGATGGAAAGCATCCCCAAGGACTTTCACCTTCAAGATCCAATCGTTAGATATTTGACCTCAAGATTCACGGCTCATGCAACTCGTGAGTGAGAGAGCGAGAAAAGCCCCCTCACAAGAAGCATGAGCGAGAGCTTTAGAGGATCCAACCTCAATAGAACAGCCCTCTCCCTCTTAAGTGTTGTGGCAACACATGACAACAGATCCCATTAAAATGTGACCTGCCCCGACCTGCACTTGTTTGGCAGTTGTTCTTGTAAGTGGGCATGATTACATATATAGACGGGCAGGCTGTGAAGGAAACTAGAGACGCAGAAATAGATGTGAATTAATAATGGTTCTGTTAGATTAGTTACTCCCATGATGGACTATTCTGTTAGGTTAGCTATTGTAAGTCCGAAAGCTAGGGTTTTATATAAAATTAGAACGGAATGATGGTTAGAATAGTTTTCATTACTTAGAATAGTTATTAATGGTTAAAAAAGTTATTATCAGTTACAGGAGAAAATCAAGGAGCAATGTTGGAAAACTAGAGACTATTTGTGACAGAACTAACCAAGGGAAGGGAAGGGAAATTGTGTTTTTTAGTTGCATCTTGTATGAGGACTTGTTTATTATAAATTTATAATTCTCCCCTATCAATAAACCTCATCATTGTTTCTTCTTTTGATTCCTACCAAGTTAGTATCAAAGCCATGACAACAGCAACAGTTGAGTATGGTACACACCAAAACTTGGAAGCAGATCTGAAGAATCTCAAGTATCATATTGGACAACGAAGTCCAATATTTATCAAGAGAAATACAAAAGTCGGCAGCCCTTAATTATAGAGAGATCCAAGTGTCAGGTGCAATCATACAACTTCAATAAATGAGGAGCAATAAACTCCATCATCCAATTGATTTTACAAGAGTGACCCTCGAATGCCAACGTACATTTTTCGTATTGATTTTCCTCATTTTGATGGAGAAGATCCAACCAGTTGGATTTATGATAAATCCTTAAAAATGCATTATTTTATGTGTAGTTTCAGGAATTTTAAAGACTTATTTATTAGAAATTTCCTCGTTTAGTTGGAACTCATATTTTTATGATTTTTAAAATTCATTTTAGAATTTTCTTGCAAAAATAATTGAAAATCCTTAATTTTTCATTAAATCATGAAACTTTCCATTTTAAGAAGTGTTTTTTAATTTCATGATTTTATATGGAATGATAAAATTTCTCATCATCATTAGTCAAATAAAGTTAAATCATGATCAATGATGTGGATTGATGTTATCATTTTATGTAAATGGGGCCTGCATTAATGCATTTATGACTTTTGATTAAAATTATTATTTTAATTTAAAAAATCACTTTTGTGTGTAGGAAAATTAAAGAAAAATGATCCGCATAAAAGATTATATGCCAAGATATTACTTAGGAAGAAATCCAAGGTGGACCCAATTTTATGAAGTTGTTTTCATGGAAGGAAAGAAGTCCAAAGGCGGTGGGACACCATGCCATTATATACTTTCGATTAAAGAAAAAAAAAAGAAAGAGGAGACTTCATGCCAGTCATTCCCCAACCCACTTTCCAATTTGAAAAAAATAATACATAAATCTTATCACAAGTCCTTACCCAATACCCATTCTCTAATTCCAACGGTACTCCACTCCTACCCATTCTCAACTTATTATTCTTACCTATAATTCACACCATTTTCTTTTTTTTGACTTCCCATCCTACAATATATCTTCTTATATATATAGCATAAAGGAGAGAAGTACAGGAGCCATACCATTCCACACGCCAATCCACCATCTCCCATCATCTCTCTCTCTTTCTCTCCGTAACTCATTAACGTCCTGGCCATCTTTCCATCACCTTTTTCTCTCTTCCTTTTCTATACTCCACCATACCACATCAATTTTCACTCCATCTCTTCTCTCCTATTCATCTCATCACAATCCAAAGTGGGGTTTAGCCACCCCACTTGGATCCATCCTCTCCATTCCATCTCCTCCTTTCATCTAATCCTCCTTGGTGTGAAGATTGAAGATAAGAGCTTGGATTTTATACGGAATCCTCTCTTTTTGATGTCTTGATTTGGGGTAAGGGTAGATTTTCTTTTTCTAGTTGTAATTATTTTTGGAGTTTAGTGGGTGTATTGGTTCGTTTAATTATAAATACACAATTAGTGACGTCAAGGTGTTCCGCCTTGGATCGGCACCGTATGTTTGTGTGTAGTGACAGCACGTACTTAATGCGGTATTTTTATGGATTTTTTTATTCTACCAATAAGTATTTTAATCTTCCAAAAAATCAGAGAAACTAGCATTCTTTTCATTTTTTATTATATCTGAATATTTTATTTCTGATTTATTTATTTATTTAATGCATGGTTATTTATTCCTTTATATTGGTGGTTTAATCTATTTCATTGCCTTACAGTTTCTAGTCTTAGAATTGTTTTAGTTTTGGATTTCTAGGTTAGATTTAAATTGTATTTTTTTTTTCAGATTTGGATTTGTAATTTAATTTAAATTTTCAAAAGTAGTAGTGTGTATTTTTATAGATTTTGTTAGGATAGTTTTGGTTTTTTTTTTTTCAACTAGGACAGGTTTTCTGGGAATACTAGCTCCATGTGGATACGATCCAGACTTACTAGGTAAAACTACATCGAGACCTTGCACTTGGGGTCCACGTTGATCAATTTACGATGTAATGTAATTGTTTTGAGTTTAATAATATACCCCTTATGAATGAGTATTGTTAGCAACATTCCAAATCGAAATAGGAGGCAATCCATTTGCATCAATGGACATGACGAACCATAAGAATATGTGTTAGGATTTTTTGTAATTGGCAAATTTGTGGGTTGGATAAGACTCAGGGTCCATTGAATTCTAATTTTATATTATTTAGAATAGACCGTAGCGTGTGTCGCTGGATGTGAAGAAAGTGAAGAAATTGAAGAAAAAAAAAACAAATCGAAATATTTTTCTCAGGACAATATAAATTAAAACGGTCATATCTTTCAAACTGTATGTTGGATTGGGGCGAGTGACCTATCATTGGAAAGCCCTTTTCAGTAGATATCCATAGAATTTAAGATTATGTCAATTGGATCTAAAAACGAAAAAGTTTATGGCCTCAAGAAATTTGCAAGAATTATGCTAAAAATACAATTTGCTCAAGCGGATGCTCACACGGGCTCAAACTAATGAAGGACAGAAACCCACCAACTCTGCATAATTTATATCCTTTTCAAAGTGGGACTTACTTGTATCAGTTCTAATTGAAGACTAATCCAAGGCACGAATTGGAGGTTATATAAAACGTGTTTCTTTCAACACTAATTTTCCCTATTATAAGTTGAGAATACATATTGGAGACCTCTCTCATTATTCTAAAGATAGAAAACATAATTGAGAGACCATTACCTCTCTAGAACTTCCATTGGAGAAATTGGGCTGAAACCTTATTATAAAGAGTTGTTACTTTTACATCTCTTATCTATTGTAGAAGATCTTGCTTGGAGAGAATTGGCGGAGTTGGGCGTAGAGAGCAGTGCATGGTTACGGACAGTTGTGGCAAGAACTTGTGTAAAAAGAATTACAATCCTTAGGTTGGATTATCTGTTAGTTTATCATGCAACTGGTCCGAGAGGACTGTTAATTTTTTCCGATTATGATTTTTTCACGTAAATATCTGTGTGTCTTCTTGCATGTGTGGTTGATTGATTGTTAGTTAGTTTGTTTATTTATTCCGCTGCATACCATTTGAACTGCAATCTAAAAATCTAGATTTGAAATGATCCTCCAATATAACATGAGAAGAATTTACAAAGGCATTGCCCACTTTGGTCCAAGCAAGTTTGAGGACTTTGCTTGTACCTTAGTAAAATTAAGGCAGGCATTCATGTCTATCAAACCTAATTTGAAATGCTTGCTAATTGTACCTTTGGCTACCTGAATCATTCCTTATTTATTGCTTTATGCAAGGAGATGAGCTAATGTCCAAATATTTTGATCAAAATCTCTACCATGTCATAGGGTTTGTATGACTTCAAGATGAAAAGCTTGACATGTGTTGGGTTTATGTCTCGTATTTTGAGTATACCAGATTGGTCCATTAGGTTAGCTAGGGACTAGGTTTTATGTTAGAGGTATTTTGATCATTGTATCAAACTTTATTAAGAGTTAAGAAAGAGGGAGTTAGATGTATCGTGTAACTTGTAAGCCTAAACCTAAGAGATGAATGGTAAAGAGATAGTAAGTTTTCTTTGGTTGTGGAGAGAGGCATATCACCAAGCCACGTGAATCTCTTGTATGTTTTTTTCTTTTTTTGTGTGTGGCTTGATTGTCAACCGTAAGTATTTCCGCTTTCACATGCATGTGCACAACAAATAATACTGCCACAAGTGCAGATCCTATTCAAATGAAATCCACCAACCACCCAAACAATCAAAAAGATTGTGAGATCACACCTATCCAAAGTATTGTCACGAATCCCAAAGATTGGGTCCTCTTGGGGTTACAGCCTGAGGTGTGGGTGGAGTGCTTTGGCTAGCACCATGAAGTTCTATCAAATTTTCACATCGGAAATGGCAGCCCACAGATTCATCGGCTTATAAGTTAAACCTCGTATTAACACAATATGGGTTAAAGCGGATAATATTATATTGAGTTGGGCAGTCTCGTAACAAAGAGGCAACTCTAACATCATACATCTTACTCCTACGGATATAAAACCTCAAATTGTGAGAAAAAGATTTCACCCAGGCAATCTCTATAATATGCAGCAACTATTTCTCATGGAACGGAGATTGCCCGAGATGAACTAATTGATTAATACAACAAACCCAAGCACAGCTGATCAGATGAGAAGGGATCTCACTTTATGTTTTTTAACGGGGATGTGTCGTTCATAGCTTTACATCAACACAAGATTTTGGAAGAACTAGGTGCAGCTCCTACAGCAAGCCATGCAGGTTTCTTAAAATCATTTCAAGGAGTTGGCCAAACCTTTTCTTGGAAAGGCATGCAGAAGGATATAACTAAGAAACCTCTATCACCAAATTTGATTTGTGTTAAGGATATAAGGGTGAAAACATTGCCTCAACCGTGATATTACAACCCCTACCCATACCTGAAGGGTGACGAAGATATTCATGGATTTTATAGATTGCCTCCCTTTGTCCAAAGAAAAAAGTGTCACCATGGTACCCATGAATCGACCATTGAAGTAATGTTCATTTTGTGACCACAGCTCACCATATACAGCAGTTACTGTGGCCAAATTATTTGTTGAACATATTTTCAAATTGCATTGGATGCCAATAATTTCCATTGTCAGGGATCGCAATGTTATCTTTACATTACACGCAATTTTTTGAAGGAATTTTGTAAACTACGAAGGACTTAACTCAAAATGAGCACTGATGGTTGCAATCAAAATGAGCACTGATGATTGTAATCAGACATAAATAAATTGAGGTGGTAAATAGATAGATTGAAACTTAATTGCGTTGCTATATATACTAGTGCTCAAACTTAATCTTTGGACCAAATGGTTATATGGGCGGAGTGGTTGTATCATACCACATACCATCCAAGACAGCCTCAATGATGTCTACATGTGATGTGGTCTATGGCCAATCACTACCATCCTAAATGTCATATTGAAAGTTTATAATGCACGGAATTTATTCTAGATTGTGAATCAATTACGACCTCTATGCAGTGAAAAAATAAAAACAATCAATCACACAAAGAATATATCACACAATTTAACATGAAACCCAAATGAGAAAAAACCATCAGTCCAAAGTAGATAAAATCAACCACGAACCTTTGCAATACAAGATATACTTACAACCTTTACAGTCAGTTCCTCGACACAAGGCGTTATAGTTGTTTTTAATGGATCTCCACAGCACAAAATCCCTCAGTACCCTTCTATTACTGCTTTGATCTCCAAAACAAATGAACTTTACGACGAGAGAATAATCTTCTACAAGGAAGTAGAAACCACAAATTTCTTACGAAGAAGTAAAAACATCAACTCTAAAACTTAAAGCCTTTAACCTAATCTCTCATAGAAGCTGTAGACAATATTTTCAATGTAATCTATCAACTCAGAATATGGAAAAGATGTGTTTAAGGTTGAGAGGAACAACCCACAATTCGTGCTTCATTAAGATAGTCTTTGTAAAACTCAACTTACTAATTTTTGCACAAAAAGAAAATAATTTTGTAATAGGAAAGTGGGTTGCTACCACATGTGCTCTTGAATGCATGCGCTGCGCATCTAGTTATTATGTATTCTTTTTGTCAAGCTTGAGTACGGTTTTCATGAGCTTGAGTGCAGTCACCTCTATCTAGGCCCGCTCGAACTTGTGAGCATGTCGGCTCAAGCACGTGTAGGTTTTTCTTATATCTTCAATTCAGCACTTTTGCGATGCGACCAACAGTCCAAATTTAAAAATATAAAATATGGATTCATGAACTCAAGTTTTGTCCAATAAATGAATTAGCCAATTACTATAAAAAAAAAAAAAAACCATTACACATATGCAGCTGGAACCACCACCGGCAGCCAATAAGTTTGATGAAGAATTCAGGGATTGGAATCATATACTCCCAACTTTTCAAGAATATTTGAAAGCTATCCAGTTTGGGATAGAAAAAAACAGTAGGCTGATAGCACTACACCAAAAATCCAATTTAGGAACGGATAATGGGCCCAGTTTTGGGCCGTTGCTAAAATGAAACGGATTTGATCCGTTTCTCACGAGGCCCGTTTGATAAAAACCGAGGTTATTTGCTTAAGTCCGTTCCAGCCGTTCCACTCTTAGGCGATGCTTTCGCTAAACGCACTGCCTGTTCCCGATCTTCCTCTTCCTGTTCTTCTTCGGATTCTTCGGATCAGGGCTTCCTCTGTTCGCGCGCTGCTAAGATCAGGGCTTCCTCTGTTCGCGCGCTGCTAAGATCAGGGCTTCTTCTATTCGCAGAAACCATTTGATCTGTTTACAGCCGTTCCCACAGATCTGTTCGCAGACGGCAAGAACCACAGCTTGCGTTTCTTCTTCTTCTTCCCGATCTTCAACTCTTTTTTTCCCGATTTCTCAAAAGGCAAGTTAGGGTTTTTTCTTCTTAGATCTAATCGATCTCTCAACTCTTAGATCCTTGTTGTTTAGGGTTTGATCTTGTTTTTTATGGATCTGTTGTCTCTCGTTGGTCGCAGGAGGAGAGAAGAGACGGCTAGGGTTTCTCCAAGTCTTGAATCTGGTCTGTCCGGATTCACAGATTTTCGATCTGTGTAAGGTACGTCACAAACTCTGATTCGATTCCTCCCTTTCCTAATCGAGTGCTGTTGTTTATATGATAATTCATATTATTCATGCACATGTGGAGCTGCATCTTCCTTTCTTGTTTCTGGATTTTGGAATCTCTTTATGAGGCTTGTAGATAACTATCTTATGATATTGATATTCAATTTGAATTTAGATGGTGTAACCATCTTGTGATGTTCCTTCCATATGTCTTGTAAGTATATTTGTGTTTTCAATCCTTTTATTTTTCTTATTATTCTGTATTAATTATTGATGAGCGATACATGCAGCTGCTTGAATTTGGTTGGAAACTTGGGATGGAATGTGAACAAATTGAAATTGGTTGGTGTATTGGCTTTAGAGTGGAAATTAATTGCATAAGGTTTAATTATAATGCCTTCATTTTAACTGAACCAAATCATTGATCCACAATTCGGTTTTGTATGATTTTTAAAGGGCAACGGATTAATTGCGGATTACAAAACTGTCAAACCGTAGGTAATGGATTGGACTCTCCATCGGATCCAATCCGAATCATATACACATCTAAAATTTATGTAAATAAGAGGCGTGCCTCTGTGAGCTTGAACTTTTGTTATACTTATGATTGAAAGCCAAACCACTTTTTAGGTGTGGTCAATCCATAAATTTGCACAAAAATAAAATGGAGAAAATTTATTGTTAACTGTTTGGATTCAAATGGAGGAAAATTTTGATTTATTAAATTGTCATTATTTTTATTTGACTGGAGCTTAGAGAGAGAGAGAGAGAGAGAGAGAGAGAATATATGAAGATGAGAAACGTGTGTTGGTGATTGGGCGTTTGGAAAAGGGGCGGGTCGAAGGCGACGCAGGTTGCTTTCTCTGCCCGATTTGCATGGACCCATGGTCTTCCGAAGGCGCTCACCGAACATGGTTACTTCTCAAAACCCTTCATTCCTTGTTCCTCTTTCACCCCTCTGCCACCCACCCCGACCCACCCCACGCCCACCACACCACACCACTGTCTGACACAAAGGGCAATGGAGGCATTTTCATGGAATTTAGTTTCTGGGGTTTCTTTGCATTGGGGAAACACTTAATGGGGTCCTGCCCTTTTGATGGGGTTGTTTGTGCATGACCCATTTTGACTGATATGGAAATTCTGTAGAAGCTGTGGAAATTCTATGAGAATGCCTTTGCACAAACATGCCCAAGGGTTCTTTACACCTTATATGGTTGTGCGTTGGTTGGAATTTTGTGAACTGTTTGGTTGATACTCTGTTCCCCTCTTCTTGGAGATGAACTGTAATTGTAAAGGTGAGCCTACCTTAGTTCCATTGCCTAGTGATTAAGTAGTAGTATTGGACTAATGGGGTTTAGAGCTTAGAGGGTTTTCTCTGTGAAAAGGACAGAAATTGTAGATGAAGTCAGCAATGGTGGACAGTTTAACAGGAGGCTGCAAGAAATTGGAAGGAGGTGCAGTTCAAAGGTATTGTAAGCATTGAAATCAAGAAGATCTTAAATAGCTTTTGCACCTTTTCTAATCGATACTACCATTTTTTTTTTTTTGCTGTGTAGGTTGAATTCAGGCATGTCGTAAGCAGTGGGAAGGATCTTCAATATTCTGTTGAGGTCAGTGACAATCAAAAAATCACTTAATCTTTTGCTAGCATGGTTCTGGCTACTGTTATTGACATTGTTAGTTTTATTGACCATGTTACAGATCTCACTCCCACCCGCCAGGACCACCAATGGAACTTTCTTGATAGCCATGTCATTGAAGGCACGAGAGTCGAAAGGTGGGCACTGATAAGTTTTGGTGGCAGCAATTGTCAAGGTTCCTGTATTTACTTCTATAGTATGTATAATTGTCAACCTTTTGTGATTCCATCCAAGTATTTCCTCTATTAAAGTAGCCACTCCTATCCCCTCTTTCTTCCATTTTATTTCTCTCTATTTGATCAATGTTCATTGGTACTAGGATTTTTTTATTTTTGGTTTACTTTACACATCCATTGTAAAAAAAAGTGATAGTCTTCTTTTTATCCTTTTTTTGATCATTACTTGAATTTTGTTGAATCACAACCAATAAGAAAATATTTAAACTGCCAGTAAATTTAAATTTAAAAGATTAGTAGGTTGCTGTTATATGTTGCCCACCAGCAATATTCTAAATTAAGTGTTCTTGCAATGACATCTAAACATAGCAACTAGCACAAAATTTCTATGTGAATTGGCTGACTGTTGGGTCCAATCTTTCTTCTACACAGGGCTTTCGATAGATGAGTTCTCAAGGAATAAATTTGATGCAACTGCGGCAGAGCTGAGTGAGGAAAAGACTCTGGCATATTCATGCCTCTCTTAAAAAGGTCTCTTGCTTTAGAGAGTGAGTTCCAACCTGAGTGGTGGACTTTGTTTTTTACACTTGGGAAGTAGTTATGGTTTTGAATAAAATAGAGAACTGTGCGTACGAGCAGTTGATGGGGGAGCCTGGACTCTCGGTTTTAATTGCCATTCTTATCTGGCATGTATAACTGTCGCTTGCGATATCCCTTTTCAGACTTTGCATAATTGAGTGGGGTTTTGTACTCTCTCATCCATCCATAAGTTTGTTGGTTGAATCCAGGTTACGAGTTGGGGAAATGCTGGGGTAAGGTGATGTACTTCCCAGGATTTTTACTGTTGAAAAATGTATGATGCTCCTGGTGGTCCTAAGAGGGTGCATGTGCAGTGAAAATCTAATTAGGCTTGAAAGATTTGAGTTAATCCTCATTCCATGATTGATCAAGAATACCTAAATGCTGACGCCTCCTCCTCATCTTATGATAATTGATCATGGTGCATTTGCCTGTGTGATTTGTTAATTGGGCTGCCAAGTATCCAACAATCTTTATGTTCAGACGGATTTTATTTGGCCAAATTAACCACCATGAATTTGCTTATTGACCTATTCTCTGAAAACATGATGGTGATCTTGCTAAAATTCTTTCATATTTGTTTATCTATCAAGTTTCTCAATGTTTGAGATCCTTGCGGGATTACATAACTTGTGAACCATCTGAAAACCACAGGAAAAACAAAGGGTCTTAGTTCGAAGCTCTAAAATCGTGTCATTGCGCTGACCAAGAGGGGCACAAATAAAATTCATGAGTCGCAGCGGGTCGATCATGTAATGCCTCAAATATTTATTTATTTGATTAATATTGTTGGGTCATCCACCTTGTGGGCCACACTGTTGATGTGAGTACGTCTTAAGAACTGTCCAATGAAGACTTGGAAGCAAGATATATTATTCCGGTGGAGAAACTCTTTGCCATTTGGAAAGTTGTTTTTGACTTGGGTGGAGAAAATCTGGAACGGTTTTGAACCGTTCCAGATTTTTAGCTCTGGAACGGTTCAAAACCGCTCCAAATTTTCTGCGACACCCATTTTTGGAACGGTTTGAAACCGTTCCAAATTCATTCAAGAACAGTTTTAAACCATTTCAGATGGGCATTTTGGGTGTAGTGTAGACATACATTTGAGGGAGCTTCTGAGGTGGGAAACATGGTTTATCTTTAGTTCTCCATGTTCTGTGGCCCATACAAAATCGTTAAAAAGGTGGAGTTCGGTAGTTTTACCGTCTGAACTCTGAAGCAAAGATACATCTTGTTTAAAGAAGACAATTGGGCCAAAGATAGATTGCCCATCATCAACAATGGTGTCAGTCAAAATCAGCCACACGCCATTTTGGATGTCACATGGTGAAACGCTGAAATAGGACAATTTTCCTAAGTCTTGGTCAATGGGGTTTGTATTTCTTAAAGACGGCACAAGGGATGATACATGCTACAAAACCATTTTCCTAATTTTCAACTTTGATTCAACTTGGATCAAACCAAGTCTTTCTAGTAAACTGGGCTAAAATGTCATTTCAAGATATAATGAATTAAAAAGAGTAAAATCAAAAGTATCACATTTCAAAAAAATTTTCTATCGTTTATTCTAAAAAGTCAAAGGCTACTTTTTTATGCCACCAAATGCTAAAAAAATATTTACTTTTAACTAAAAAAAAGTCAAAAAGTTACATTTTCTATTTACTAAATGACAAAATGCCATCGTTTTTTTATTTGCCCCCTCTTAATTTTTTTCTTTTAATTTAACCATTCGCCTTACTTCACTCTATAAATAAAATTATCAAACATACCGTAAAAGGGAAGAAATGGTGTCAACAAAACTAGGGACATAAAAACAAATTTGATTCGACTATATTATATTCGATTGGTTGTTGCCATATTGGACAACTTTGTTAAGGAGTTGTTTGCATATTCTAAAAATAGCCTCTTATTTTTATTATTTAAAACTTAGTTATATATTAGAGCATTTCGTAAACATCTAGTCACATATTCTATTTTAGAGTTTGTTTACAATATAGAGCTTTGCCTCTTAAAGATTAATCTTAGTGTGTGTAAAAGCTGATGTAGGTGGACAATACAAAATTTGCAAGTGTTTTGGATGAAAATAACCTCATAAGATTTTTAAATGTTGCAAATGGTGAGTTCTACATTGTAAATTTTAAAAGGTGGGCCTCAATTCTCTCATGAAATAAGAGTTCTTTTTATATATAATTTTACCGAATAGACTAGTTATAAAATATAATGTAAAAGCTAGATCTTTCTTTTATAACTTAATCGAATTAGCTCTTATTAATTAGATTAGAGTACCCAAACGGCCCCTTAGACTACTTATGGTCAGATATAAAGCTGGTATTTTTAAAACTTTGAATGGAATGTTGGCTAAAATGGTTTTTATTTGTAAAAAGGTTATTGTCAGTTAAAGAAGAAAATTACAGACCAATGTTGGAAAACTAGAGGAAATGACACAACTTACCAAGGGAAGACCCGATGTCAACAAAATCCATATAAATAAAATTTATAGTTGTTTCTTATTTTGGTTCTTAAAGCGGACCCTAGTTAGGGCTTCATTTATTTCCAGTGTAAATATTTTTATAGACAATGATGTGCAAAGCTTGCCTAACACAGTAAGTATTCAAACCTTTGCAGATTGAGAATTGATAGGTTCCAGTTTTGGGGCATGGTCATTAATTTGAAATAAGATAGAGTGAGAAAAGAGAAACTAATACTTGCCCACTAGGGCAGAGTAAGCATGACCTGACCTGTTAACTCCTCTGTTCTCTACTTAGATTAGTTTAATCTCATAGTAATTCTCCATATGTATGATTCATAATCAGAACCCTCTTCTTTGGCAAAATTGTATGACTGATGGTGCTTGAAATGAAATGGGATTAAGTAACAAAAATACCAACAGATGTATTTCTCCTCTGGTTGTCTTTCTTCATTGTCTCATGACATTGTCGGGTTTTTGTTGGAATTGGGTACAAAAATATCACTCGCTTAGGTAAATATTTTCCCATATACATATACTATCCAGGATGAGGAGGATGAGATGTATGTACAGTAATATGGTGCAAGGTAGGTGGATGGTACTTACTTGGGGCCCCTTTGATAACATCACTGGGTGGTAGAAAGATCCATCTAAGGTAGCCCTAGATATAAAAACTAAGGTCAATCATGTGCCTCTAACCCTTTGATTCATGTCCACAAGTTTAATGGCTTTATATATAAAAACCCTGATCCAACAATTCAATCCGTTCTAATAGGTGAAAACCCATCGGGTCCAATGTAATTCAGAGAGGGCATCTGTGTGTGGATGGTTCAGATTGGTGATAGATTAGGTTGGCTTAGAATGCTATCCCCTACCATATCATGGTACGAGGTGTATGTACATGATCATTTGACAATATATAATACCTTCAATATTAGGGAAGCTCTATGAAAGGAAAGACATTGGGACCCCTTTATTAACTTCATAGAGTGTTCTATTTATTTATTTATTTTTATAATGAAGAGTGTTCCAACCCTTTGGGCCGGACCAATCCCTTTGCGCTTAGGGGGTAAATTTCCTGTGGCCCCTGTGTGGTAGCGCAAATCCAACCTCCAACCTCAATCCCCTATGACCCCAGTGTAGTAGTGCAAATCCAACCCACAATCTTCAAGAGTAAACTAGAGTCTACTATTTTTATCCTTGTGAGTTTTTAGATTTTGAAAACTAAAATTGTGAGGATATGGAAACACTTAAATTCCCCAAGTTTCATTTTTGTATTGCAGTTATTAAACTGAAACTTTGAAAAAATGGCTTCAGTTCTTCTACCACCCTTTCAATGGCTACACAAGCATGGCGAGATCTAGTTGTTGAAGCAATTTGAATTCCAATACTCCTCTTACCAAGCAATGTAATAAAAAAAAGGTCAATTCTCTTTTTCTTTTTTTTGTTTAAAATAAGATAAATAAAATAAATAAATAAAAACCTCAATTCAACCTCAAACAGGAGTTGCTTCTTTGGCAGCCTCAAGTGGCACACCACTGCCTTTGTATCTGTACCACTTAGCACAAACAAGAAAAAAGGCAAAATTCACTACCTCTATAGCAGCAATCATGTAATAGAAGCATTCCAGTCTCCCCTTATTGAGGTCCTCAGGCAACCAACTGCTATCTTGCTTCGTAGTTTGATGAACTATCTCAACTAACAGACCGCTCAAGTAGCTAGTAACAGCCATGCCACAAAAAAAGAGCGATCCTCCTACACTTCGCATGTTCTCCGGGAACTGCTTGTAGTAGAATTCAAGGTGTCCCACTGTGTTAAACGCCTCTGCGAGGCCCGACAGCGTTAGTTGTGGAACCAACCATAGTGCAGACATGGATGAAATTGCACCACCTTGGGAGTCAGTCCCCAGCTGATGGTGAAGTGCCATGCTCCTTCTACGTTGTTCAACTATTCCCGAAATGAACATTGCGATTATGGAGAAAAAAATTCCAATACCCATCCTTTGGAGCAATGTGATACCGCCTTCTTTGCCGGTGATCTTTTGGAGGGCAGGGACGATGATGCGATCGTAGATGGGTATCCAAATGGAGAGTGCAAGCATGGAGAACACTACGAATGTAGCTGCGGGGATCTTAACTTCAGACGATCCTAAGCGTCGATCAGATTGAAGGGCTTGAACAACCACATAGGTGGACTGTTGGGCATTGGCAATGTAGAAGAAGACACCGGAGAGCCATATTGGGATCACCCTAATCAAACATTTTAGCTCTTCTACTTGTTGCACGCTGCAAAGACTCCATGGATTTGCCGGTAAACCATTTGCGTTCATCATGTCTTCTTCGGTTACGATTGCACCTTTGTCAAGGAACCTGAAGCATATAGAAGCAGCTGCAAAGTTAACTTTCGTGCTACTAAAATGACATAAAATACTAAGTGCGTGTTTGTGTACAACTGCGAAAGAAGAAATGCTCAAAAACAAATTAAACCAACCCCCTATGGAAAATGCCTTTCCTCACTTTGGAGTTAAACAAGGCAACTTTTATGATTTTCTTTCCTAAGATATTTTTGCATGGAAAATGAGAAAAAAATAGGACGCAGAAAACCAACTCCCTTATTTGCTCCTCATATACAAATCTGCTTCTACACAAATGTGCCCTAAAAGTGGTTGATGAAATTTGATTCCTTGACTAATTGCATAATTAATACAATCACTGTGTGAAGATTTGTATTGGCACCTTGTTGATTTTGGTTTGAATGGCCTTCTTAATACACCATTATTATGCTTCACAAACAAGTGTAACGATGTATAATTATTACACATGTGAATTATTATGATATGTAAATAAGTGTAAACAAAGGGCTTATAATAAGGGCCTATTTGTCTGTATAAGTAGTTAACTTGGACCGATGAATATCCAAAAGTGACCCTTAAAAAATCATCTGTCACAATTCAATACATAAGAAAGTCAAGATCTCATTTACATTACTACCTTGTATTCTTAGACAACTCACCCGATTCACTCCTCCCTCTTTAATAATCCTTAGGTGGAGCATAGTTAACCAGAAAATCCAATGTATTCCAATGAAAAACACACAGGAGCATGAACACTGCAGACTACGGTCTGTTTGGTAGAGGAATTCAACAAATACATAGGATATAGTATGTTGAGTCGGCTGTAAATTGGAGAATATGAGGGATGAAGATATCATATCTTCATTTCTCAAATTCTGATTGCAAGTGACAATCAATAACGAAGTATGTGTCTTGGAAACTCCGTGGAATTTGTAGGACTTTGAAATTCTACTCACGGCGGAACTTGGAATTTAATGGAGAAAATTTTCCTTGCCCCTATGAATCTAGAATTCCATCAGCTCAGCTTTTATCTCTTACATTCTCCAACCAAACAGGCACTCAGAAAGGAACCGTGTCACAGTATATACAGGGAGTAAGTGTAAAAAGCTGAGTGTACTCATTGGGGCCTCTCTCGGCACTGTGAAATTAGATTTTCTCTAGCATTGAAATGATCACTTATTACCTGAACTGGTCTGTGTATGGAAGCTTGGAATTTAGAGAATTGGTGTGGATTGGATTGAAGAGGGTGCGTTGATGCTCATGATGCAGCTTTAGTCCTCGCTTCTTGATAGCAGCAGTGATGACCTGCATTGTGCCTGTAAATGGGCTTCCCTCAGGCGTCACCTTAACGTAGATTCTTGACCCCAGGAAGAACACAACACATGATAACAGCATGAGAACCGTGGGGATAGCGAATCCAACAGTCCAGTTGACAGAATCTTGCACATAGATAATGACGGTCACCGAAATCATTATTGCACAGGTGAAGGTGAAGTAGTACCAATTGAAGAAGCTGTTGACACCCCTCTTTCCAGACTCTGTTTGTGGATTGAACTGATCAACTCCAAAGGCAAGGCAACATGGCCTTATTCCACCAGCCCCCACTACTAGGAAACCCAATGAAAAGTATAGGAAACCCAGTTGCCAAGGTGTAGGTCCTTCGCAAGCTACTCCAGCCCCACAATCTGTAGGATGTAATTTGGGTACTGCCGCAGTTAGGGTTAATAAAACCATTCCCTTCACAACATCAAGCAAAACTAGTCAGGATATTTGAAATGTAGTTTAAACCCAGAACATTAGCAAAACAAGGAATCGCATGAGGTAGCTAATGCAACTATAGTAAGAGTATGTAATTGAGGTTTAAAACTGAAAATCTAGTCGCAATCGGAGGCCTATACCAAAGTCAAGGATACCATTTCATCATTGAAAGTGAGTCCACAGCTTAGCATGATCAAATCTTAATATTGTTGTTTTCCATATTCCTTTCCTAGAAAAAAATTGAAGTCATTTTGTTCATAGAGGTTGGAAATGAGGATGTCTGAGAGTCATATGATACTTATTTTGTCTATCAATTCATACATGTATGTCAAGCATTACCAAGCATAGTTAATTAAAATTCCAGAACAAGCTATTCATTCATCTCAAAATTTGAAACAATCTATTTGCAATGAGTACACTTCAGGTTTGTATTTGGTAACTTCTATCAGACAGCTTGATGCAAGGAATTATATTTGTTGGTATTCAAATAACATGATTTCTAATATAGATGGAATAAGGGCTTAATGATATTAATGGTGATGCTGACGGAAGTGATTATAGGTAGAATGCTTTAGGAACCATTTAACGTGTGCTGATAAGTTACTTTACCACAAATGAAGCGACACAGGCAAACCCAATTGTCTTGTAACGGCCAAAGTAAGCATCAGAGAGAAAAGCCCCCACCAATGTTGCCAAATTTGTTGTTCCATTCCAAATGTTGATAAGTAAAGCAGCAGAGATGCGCTTCATTTTGAAGACAGTAGTTAGATACACCATGAGATTAGAGGCGGTGCCGACGGTCCCAAGCTTCTCAAAGGTCTCATTTCCTGCATGTTCGAACTTTGTAAGTTAAGAGTGTGTTTCTTATTCAACTCAGACAATTCCTAAGTTGACGCATCAAGTTTTCCAACAACAGGGAATCTGACGACCTATGGCCCCTTCTGCTCAAAATGTGTAGCCCATGTTTTGCTGCACCCCACAATTGGTTCAGGATCCTCTAGAACCATATTAAAAAGCAGAACCAACTTCACCTCAATTTTCCAATTTCTATTAAGTGATGGTATTAGTTTCGTTAACAATCTATAGGTAGGCCACCAATCCAATGGCTAGAACTTTCCCTATCCATAATAGCTCAGCCTACTTAAACAAGAATAAGCAGAGAAAAGAAACAGGGGTAGCTTCTCTCTAGCAAGTGTACCTATGATATATGGCATTGCTCTCATTCCTCTATGTTTCTTCACAACTTTGGGTGGCACTGATGTCTCAGATTTCTCCATTGCTGTGGGTAAAGTCTTCAGCTTCACCGACTGATAAACACCACCTTAGTAGAGAGATGGCCCCAAAAGTTTGAGGTAGAAATTCAACCAATACCTTCCTTCTTGGCTCCTTACAGAGACAATGAAGTGAATGACACCATCATGAATTTATAAAACGGACCTGTTTGGAAGCCAGAGTTGTAAGTGCTTGGAAATACTCAGATAGCTTGCTTTCTTCAAGCTGCTAGTTTTGGAAGAACTGTCCCTTGTTCTTGGGCTTTCTGTTACAGAAAACACAAATCATGCTCCATAAATGGTAGGTGAGCAGTCCCACAAAAATTACTTTGTAAGAAAATACAAAGAGAATCCTGAAGAAAGAAATTATTAATCAGAATTTACCACATCCCACATTGTTTCAACCTCATTTTGTATAATATTTTTATGATGATCTGTCTATGGTGGGACCCACATTTTAAACAATTCAAACAAATGAAAAAAAATCTAGATAAATGGTTATAACTGTATGACAGCATTCATCTCTGATAAAATACATGAAACAAAGTAAATAATTGAAAAAGAGAAGTTACCATGATTGAAAATTGTAAAAAGAAAAGGAAAAAATAATAATTCTCAAGAAAAAAAAACCAAAATCAACTGACTTGGCTCCAAAGATGAAAGTTAGCCAGAAAGAAGGTGAAGAAATTAGTAAGCAGAGGGTAAAAAGTTAAGAGAAAGAAAAAAGAAAAATAATTGACTATGCTTATCGAAAAGCAAATCTAAAGAACCAAACACCTGATACATGGAAGAATGGACCTACTATTTTCAGATCATTGGCATTCAAAATATATAGTTTGATCATCAGCTGCTGTTGCATGATCAGGGCATCTTTTAAAACATTTAAATATCATATCTTCATATTTTATCAAACTTCATCAATTTTTGCTGCCGGTCCCAAGCCCGGGTAAAAGAAGATAGTTGCATTAGGTAGGTTGACAGCCAGTGTAAAACTTTGTCACAACGTAAATATGAATTCTGAGAAAATGATATTTATCGAAGGATTTGGCTTAAAATAGAACGAAATGAAGAAACAGAATTCATGTAGCCGACCCTAACATGGTTGGGATAAAACTTTGATGATGATGATGATCTTCATATTTTATCAACCCATTCTCCTCTGCAATGCTTTATTTCCATTTTTAGAATGTTTCTTTTCTAAACTGTTGCACATTAGTGATTTCCATCGCATTCCCACACATATGAGATTCCATCAAACAACCTTTTAGGATCAATTGTGGGACCCGCTTTACCAAAGATGCAGTAGACCATTGTGCATGGCCTAATGCATCATCCATCAGGATTTACCTTGAATTCTTCCCTATGGATATCAGGGTTTTTCTTCACACAGTGGAGAGACCAAATTCAAGGCCCACTCTATAAGAATTCTCCGACGACGATGATGACTACGAATAGATGAATGAGGTATGAATGGATGCATGGAGAGTCCAAACTATAAAACAACACTAATCTAGAAAATGGTACTACAATAAAGAACATCTAACGTTTATATATGACATACCCTTCTTTAGAAAATCACAGCTACAATGAAACTTTGCAATTCAGTTAAGTGATCTTGCACACAGAAAAATGATCTTCTCTAGTGCAGTGAATCTGTATGATTGCTTCAGAATATTCTTCAGATCCATGGAAGAGTTCTTGTTGGTTTGTTATGCTGAGAGGAAGAGTAGGGAGGAGTGTTGAATGAGACTTGTTTCAAGTAGAACTTTCGAGGCACGAGAAAACTGAAACCGAAATTTCGGTGCTCTAAACAGATTTTGCTGATGGTGTCCCCCTTCAGGGGATGGATAGTTCTCAACATGAATTTATGGTTGCACAAGACATAAGCCCATGGCCCCCAATCAGAGGATCTATAGCCAATGCCCCAAGGGCTTATTGTTTGTCGTATGAGAAATATTTTGTGAGACTCACTTTGGGTTACTGACAATAAGGAGAGAGAAACTGAATGACTATGCATGCATGGACAAGAAATTCACCAAAAATCATCCTATGATGCGGATAGATGTAGATTTTAAGGCCTCAATAATCATATGAAAAAAAAAATCTAGTGTTTCAATGCAATGGTGAGTGTCAGTTGATGAATAACAATTTGGGATTAGCGGCAATTCATGGGAGGATAGTGAGTTTGAATGTGTAGGATTGGTCATAAGGGGGCCATGCAACAAGCTAGCTGTCCCGCACATATCATTTAGGAGAGAATTATTGATAGTTAACATACTTATGGGGTGTGCTATAAACCACATGTGCATTTTTTTTTCTTTTAAAAAAATTACCCCTTCCATTGAGCCCACTTGGATGCATGAAAATTAAGAATAGCATGACAATGAAAAAGTTTAAACCTAGATGAACGGAATGAGTTATTAAGTAAAATGATCTTAGCTCTTTTTTCTAAATCATATTTAATACCTACACTGTGCAATTTTCTTTTGATAAAATTCATAGATGAATATATTTAAAACAATTTGCCGATTCAAGCGAGACTAATAGACTAGATTAATTAAAGGTGTATAAAAACTCAAAAAAAGGCTCAGCAACGATTGTCATGGCCGTATGTGGCTAAAGTGTAAATGAATGGTGCATGAAACACCAATCCAACACCCCTTGCCTTGTGATCTCATCTCAACTTTTTTTTTTATCCTTACAAATTTATGGATTAAGATCCATTGAGTAATTGGAATTCCAAGAAATTTTATCAAATCTATTGTATAAATGGTTTCACCGTACTTTATCAAAACCCTTTAAATAAGAAAGCCTAAATGGACATGGTCATGGTTGACTTGGTAAGAACACTAGGCTTTGGCCAAATTAAATACTTGTAATATTCTCTATTTTTTAGTTTTACGTTTCGTAATTATGAAGCTGGAGTCAATTTGATCTGAATTGGATTGGACAGACGAGGCTTGTTTTCCACCGTTAGATTAATCATGACTGATTGAAGATCAGCCCACCGTCAGATTCATTATGTATAAACATTCAACCCTGGTATAATTTTTCATTCTTATGATCAAGAGAAATGATTGCAGTTGGTCCCGCTGTCACCAAAATATAGGATTGTTTATAATATTTTATTCTATTGTATTATATATAATAAATCATATTGTGGGCCGTATTAGAGTGGAAACTTGCCATATCCCAGTTAAAAGAATATAGGGGTTTAGATTTTAAAAAGGTCAGTGACTTTGTCTATGTAACCATACCGAATAAAGGGATTCATTGTGAGTGATGTACATGGGCCCCATTATGAGAATGGATCCACGTTCTTTTTTATATAAAAGCATTGGTTACTACCAAAAGAAAAAGGTATAATCTAGTTATAGCCGTTGGCATCTCCCCCAATAGGGTTTGTAGCTACTAGGATAAAATTTTCCCTGTAAATAATTACATGACTTTAATTATATATAATGTCATTAAGTCCTAGTAGAGTGCATTGCTTGCTAAACAAAAGCTGGCCAATGGAGAAAAACGCATTCCGAATTAAAATGGATTCTGATAAAGTACATGAAACAAAGTAAATAATTGAAAAAGAAAGTTACCATGCCTTGTGCTCCAATAGTTTGTCATGAGTAAATTGGGTCCCATATGCATGGATTTGAATCTAATACTTTCTGTCTCAGAAATGGCGATTTATAAACATGCAAATGAAACCTTGAAAAATGATTAAAATTTGAAAAAAGAAAACGGAAAAAATAATAATTAAAAAAAAAAAAGATAACCAAAATCAACTGACTTGACTCCAAAGATGATGGTTAGGTAGAAATAAGGTGAAGAAATTAGAAAGCAGAGAGTGAAAAATTAAGAGAAAGAAAAAATAAAACTGATTGACTACATTTATCAAAAAGAAAATCTAAAAAACCAAACACCTGATTTATAGTGTGACACTAAACATAAATAGCGGTATATCAAATAGCCTAAAACTACATTGAAATGGACAGTTAGAGACTAGGGTGATTAGTCTAGGAGTGGCTAGTAAAATACATTGATCTCTTTAATTAAATTGCATTGCATATAGAAAAGTTAGATGATTGCCCTCTTTTTTTTTGTAACTGAATCATTGTTTATGAATGATACCATATTCAATTGTATAATCCCTACTATTTTATTGTTACTAATCCGAATTCAATTGAGCAAGAGTGTTTGAAATTGATACTGACTGATATAGACTAAATTCTTACTCAATCTCTATTGATTGACTTGAATTGGTCTAGCACTATTTAGCTTCAGCCTTATAAGACTTGACGTGATCAAATTTGGTGTAGACTGACTGTACCACTTCAATAGATATCTAAAATTTCGAGCTTCAAAAAATAGAGACCCAGCTGTACCTGGGCTGAGGCACTGGTGTTCTTAGCGACAAGATCCATGCTAAGAGGATTTAGCAAATGTAGTAGCTACTAGACAGTATATGTTTTTAATTGGTTTGTATAACATGTTTATTCATAGCTTAATATGCCTACTACACTTTCTTGACTACTTACAATCAAATGTCAATCAATTCTATCAAACACAGCTTATTTTACTTTAGTTATACTTATACTTTGCTAAATAGTCTTATTCACAACTGTCTGATTGGTATTATAGGCTGAGATCCCGATATCGGTCTCCCAAAAGCCGAGGAGACAGAGGAGATGCCCTCAGCATTTCCTTCATGTCTTAACAAATGGACATCAGAGGCTCTTTAATTGATCCACAGATTGGAAAGCGCGATGAACACATCTTTCGGATTTGTATATTGGGTTTTTGGGGTTTTACATCATTATGCACTAGTTTTATACATGCACGTTAGTTCTTTTGTATTGCATGATATAGACGATGTATATCTTTTGTTCCCTTTCTATAGTGTTCATATTTCTTTTGTATACACGTGTGATGTTCATCCTTTTGTATAGATCCATATATGCACATAGCTTATAGTTGGGATGTACAGGCTATAGACTATAGAATGAAATATATATATATCTCTCTTTTGTAGTTGAATATTTTAGTATGGATTATTTCATGATTGGATTGATACTATTGAAATGTTTATTGAAAGTAAAAATTTTATAAGTGATTTGACAGGCTTCCAAGTGTTCAATACTTGAACATGTGTCCATAAAAAGTACCTCACATGCGTTTAAGTGTAAATATCCCTTATGAAATTTTGCTTGGACTTATGTTAATATGTGAATTTCACAGAAGTACGTATGTTACACTTCTGAAATTATCCTAATCTAAGGATTCTCAAGCCCTGGTCGTGACATTATTTCCTTTATATTCTTTCATTTGTTCATTATAACAAAAGGACAACCTCTTACTTGGTCTTTCTTTTCTTTTTTAGGGATGGAGGTTAAAAGTTGGTTGAAAAGACTGCCTGTGTTCCCTTTTTTTTTTTTATAACTTTTTTCTCCAAATCATTTTTTAGATAATATTCTTTCTAATTCTGATTGAAAGAAGATTTATGATTTTTTGGTTCAAAAGAACATGATTTTTGTATTTATTGTTGTCAATATTCCTTTACTAAAATGATGTTTTTCAATTTTGTGCCTTTTATTTCTTACTAGTAACATGATCTGACCCACCATGTGCGAACCTAGGCACTGCCATATGGGTGCAGTTGCACCCGTCAAACCGCAGAGTGCTTCCAAAATTTATGTGAAAGTCATGAGTCCATTTCAAAAAAATTCAATAAAAATTATTAATCCATTTTCAAAGTTTACATGAAAATACTCGGTTTGCCCCCATAACCTTTCTACCTAATAGGGTCCACGCCCCTCGAACAAAAACTCTGAGTTCGCCACTATGACCCACAACTGCAAGATCACAATGGGTGAGGACCTTCCCTTGTGCTATGGAGCTCTTGTCTCCAATATTTGCCACTTTTTCTAGTTAGGTAATTTTGTTTTATATTTCTCTAGAAATAATGTTTTTTGATTCTTGGTAAGAAAAAAACTTCAGTTTTCATTTAATCTTCCTTTATTAAAGGACCATGACCGTTGATTAATAATAAGAGACCTTCATATTTCACATTAAACAAATGTCTTACTAGGAGATTTTTCAAATGAGAGAGAGAGGGGTGCCTCTGTTGCTAGTTTGTATCCACCATAACATGGAATTTATAGAATTTTTTTGTGTAAAAATATTTATTATTATTTATTATTTATATGTGGACTTGCTCAAACTTATTATGTTTTTTAAATTGTATTGGGACTGCTAATATCCTAAAAATTCATAATTTAAAAATATGCCACCACTACTTTTTCAATAAGAAGACAGTGAAGTTATTTTAAGGATAAATTTATTTTGTCAATCTTTTGGGGATGCTCTCAAGTATTAAGAATTCCAATGCTAAGGCATGTTTGTTTAACCATTTTCTTGAGGAATGGAAAGAAAAGGCCAACAATTTTTCTATAGAAAACTTTTTCTATGGTTTGGTGTGAGCGTAATTTTGTGAGAAAAAGCAAATAAACTATGTGATTTTATGTGATGCCACAAAAAATTGTTTTTGGTTATTGGATGAAGAATTTCTGGAAAAAGTGTTAAGTATACGAACTTAATTTTTTGTAGATGTTACATAAACGTACCCTAGGGTATGAAGCATTTTGTGGGATCCACTTGTCTCACCAAACAAATTTCAGCTTACAAGGATGTCCGCACATAGTTTCCATATAAGAATTAACATTGTTTTTTCCTGTTTTCTCTTTTTTTTATTTAAGGTAAGTATAGGTTTTATTGGAAAAAAAAGGGAGAAAGTGAAGTAAGGTGAACAACAAACAAAAGATCATAGTGGATTTTTTGCAAAGAACAAAGCCCACATCCGGGCACCAGGAAATTGTAAGCTCACATGGTAAGCGTCAGGAATGCCTACTGAACAATGCAAGAAATAAAATAACATATGATTCAATCATATATCAATACATCAAAAAGCATTATAAACGACCACCCTAAGCCGTTGTTTTTATTAAAATGACGGCCTCTGATCGATATGCCATCATAAAAAGACAGCCATTTTTGTTAAACGACAGCCTCAACGACGGCCTTAGGCCGTCCTAAAAAGAAGAAATTATCGTCGGCTTGCAGTTTGTAGTGTTTTTACAATGGCTAAGCTGTCGTATATTCAAAAAATGCTGTCGTTTATTTTAAAAATAGGTAACCATGGATAAAAAAATCAACCAATATCGGTTCGTATCGGCCGGTACCGTGCCGATATTTTACTGTGTATCGGTCTCGATGTCGTCACGGTAAAATATCACCAAAATATCACGATATATAGGCTGAGTTTTCAAAAAATCGGCAGAACCGATATATCAGCCGATATTTTGAAAATATCGGCCGATATTATATAAAAACCCTCTAACCCTAATTTTTTCCATCTTTCTCCCCTTCTACTCTTCCTCCTCTACCCAAAGACGGCCATCTTGCTACTCCTCCTCCATTAGCTTCCAAGAGCATCACAAAATCATTTTTTTGGGTGGATTTAGCTTATAAAAGTAAAGAAAATACATTTATAAGGTAAGTATATTAAATTTCTTTTATTTTTTTTAAATATTTGTTTAGTAGGAGCTTAAAAGTAATCCATGATGATGATTCCACTTATTTTATGTTATGGATTTACATATTGTGATTTATGAGTGTGGATCTATTATTTGGTTTTTAAAATATTAAGATTTTAACTTTTGTTAAGGTTTAGAGTCATTTAATGTTAAGTATTATTTTTAATTTTATTAGTATGTAAAAACATGATTTTATAAAGCAAGTTTGATAGATTTAGTAGTAGAAGACATAGATCTACAAGATGTGGACATTTTATGTTTATTTATTTTCGGATTTTTAAATATTTTAATATTAAAATAAGATTTTTTGAGGATTTAATCACAAATTTGTTATTTTGTTGTATACTTCATGTATGATATGAATATAATAAGTTTTTATTTTTTCAAAAAATTATGTAAATAGTTTTATATTTTCAAATTTTATTTTCTTATATGAAATAATAATTTAATATTTAAAACGAGTATTTTGAGGATTTCGCTATAATTTTTTTCAAGTAAGCATAATCTTTGTAAACTTCATGTAGGATTACTTTTTTTTATTGTTCTTTAATGTAATTAGTTTTATATTTTTAATTTATTTTCATATTTTTTTAATTTTAGATTAAACTATTATATATTTAGATTTTCACTATAAGTATGATCTCCTAATTTTATATAATCATTGTATACTTCACATATGCTAATTTTTTTATGGTTGTCTCATCATTTATGTGAATATGTAACATGTCAATATTTTTTATAATTTTGAATTTATTTTTGGATTGTTAGAACATGGAATTAGAAAAATTAAATAATTAATATATCATTTAAAATGTATTACTTTTATATGAATGTATTAATTTCTTTTGTTTATTATATTTTGGATCTTAGTTTAAATGTTATAAATTGTGCCAATGTGTTCTTTTGTTTTGAAGAAGCGAGATTAAAATGGTGCGTGACATTAATCCGGCATGGAACCATTGTGAAGAAGCTGAAAGTAAACATAAGATTAAATGTAATTATTGTCAAAAAATCATAAATGGAGGGATAACTAGATTGAAGCAACACTTAGCTTATAGGCAAGTCCAAGTAGCAAAGTGTCCTCATGTACCACCTAATGTGAAAAAAGAAATACAAGAGTTGTTGGATACAGGAAAATAGAAAAAGGTTGTTAGAGAGAAAAGAAAAGGAGAGGAATTTGAAGCATGTAAGGAAGAAGTTTTTGGGTCTAGGGAGGAAGATTTTATTTCCTCCGATGATGATGAGGATCCAAATTTAAGCGGGGTTAGAAAAGAAAGTTTGAGGTCACTTCAGGAGGAATAAGAAAGAAGAAAAAAGCAGTACAAGGCAGCTATGAGAGGTGGCCAATATGATGAGGGTGGCTTATCTGGATCTAGGGGAGGGGGTTTGCGTCGAGCATTTAGTCAAAGACAACCCCACCCAGTAGATATTGAAGATGATGATGAAGCTCCTACACAGGCACCTCGTAAGCCAAGTGTGGTGAGTCCAACGAACCCATTTGCATATAAAAAAACAACAGCCAAGCAACCCAGCATTGTAAAAGCACTGAAGGGAAAATTTAATAAAGCAAGAGATAATTTGATAAGAACTACTGGAAAGTTCTTTTTAGATGCAGCCATTCCACCATATAAGGCAAACTCTCCTTATTTTACCACTATGTTAGATGCAGCAGCGGAACATGGTCCCGGTATAAAAGCACCCACCCCATATGAGATTGGTCATCTCTGTATTAAAAAAGAATATGAGGAGTTACAGCTCTGGGTGGAAACTTTTAAAAGGATTTGGAGAGAAAGGGGCTGCACACTAATGCGTGATGGGTGGACAACCCTCACAAAACGCCATCTCTTGAATTTTCTAGTTTATTACCCTTTGGGAACAGTTTTTATCAAATCAGTTGATGCAACTGATTATGTTCAAGATGCTAGATACATCAATAAGTTGGTTAATGAAGTGATTAATGATATTGGAGTAGATTGTGTAGTTCAAGTTGTCACCGATAACGCTGCAAACATGAAGAAAACAGGACTGATGCTTATGCAGCAGGGGCCAAATATTTCTTGATCACTATGTGTAGCACATTACATAGATTTAATGCTTGAAGAAATTTCTAAAGGAAAAGTCATGAAACAAGTGATTGAAAAGATGAAGAAAATCACTAATTTTTTCTACCAGTCTTATAGACTTGATTCAATGATGAAGAAATTTACAAACAATCATGAACTACTATGGCTTGGCATTACTCGATTTGCCACCCACTTCATAGCCATTGAGAGTATTTACAACTATAGAGGAGAGCTTCTCCAACTCATCAAATCAGATGATCATCTTTTTCATCGCCTATGTTATCTTTTTCGTCGCTAAAAAGTCCCAGCTTCACTGCGCAAAGAAATTTGGCGACGGAAAGTTAGGTGTTAGGCGACGAATTAGCGACGAAATCGCGTTGTCGCCAAATTGAGACGAAATTAAAATTTTGTCGCCAAGTAGCGACGCAATTAAGATTTTGTTGCCAAACAGGATTGTCGACGAATCTATGGCGGGGACATTGGTGACGACGAAAAATTTTCGTCGCCTATACTAAAGGCGATGAAATTTGGAATTTAGACGACAAAAGTTTTTGTTGCCTAAGACAATCCCTGTTGTAGTGTGAATGGCTGAATTCTAAGTGGAGAAAACGGCCAACTCCCTTAGTAGAAGAAGTATGCAAGACCATTGAGTCCAATAAGATTTGGCCTCATGTTAAAAATTGCTTAAATGTTCTTGAGCTTCTAATAAAAGTTCTTCGATTGGTTGATGGTGATGATAAGCCAACCATGGGCTTTTTACATGAGGCCATAGAGAGAGCAAAGATGGTTATTAGAGCAAACTGTAGATATTACACTAAACATTGGAAAATCATCGATAGCCGTTGGGAGCGTCAATTGCATCATGACTTACACACTGCTGGTAAGTGGAGACTGATTTCTTATTGACTTTCATTATTATATTAAATTCTTTTTAATGCATTACTTACGTAAATTTTTGCATTTATTAGGTTACTTTCTCAATCCACAATTTCGATATGAATCTTTGGATCGAAATATAACTGATGAAATTCGAGTTGGCATGAAAAATGTTATTGAAAGACTAGCAAGTGACGCCGATGAGACTATTAAGGCAACAAACCAAGTAAGTAAATTAAAAAGTAGAAATCTTATATAATGTATGTTGTCTTCTTCAATTTAATTTATATCATTATTCATTCACAAGTCATAATAGTTGATATTGATAATTCTTTTTCTTCTTTAATGCTATTAGATCGATGTATATAATGAAGGAATGGGAAGTTTTGGCACCACCATTGCTCGAAGAGCTGTCACACAAACATATCCTGGTAAGGATTATATAATATAAATAGTAAATTATATTTTCGTTATTTAAAAATTCAAAAATTGAATGTTTAATCTTATTTTCTTTTATTTTCAGCTGAGTGGTGGTTAAATTATGGAGAGAGTGCTCTAGCATTATGGACGATCGCAATTAAAGTTCTTAGTCAAACTACATCTTCGTCAAATTGCGAAAGAAATTGGAGCACCTTTGCTTTTATCCACACAAAAGTAAGGAATAAAATCACGATGGATAATTTGAACAAACTGGTCTACATTCATTATAACCTCAAGCTCCATAGTTAAAATCAAAGAAGCAGAGCATTTGAGGATCAATAAGATTACTTCTGCCCAATTAATTTAGACTATATATTTTTAACAGAAGATGATTTGTTAGGTGAGTGGCTAGAGGAGGCAGAAGAGCTATTATTAGATGGAGATCCAGAGCTAGCAGAAATGGTTGAGGACTTGACTGGGAAGCAATTTGAGCCAATGAAAGCCTCTGAAAGATTACAAGAGATTAATTTGACATAACAACAGAGGGATACTACGGTTGATCCGACAGAAGCAGGAGGAAAGGAGGTGGGTGAAGAGAGTGAGTTAAGTATCTATACATCTTCTTCATCAGTAGGAATTCATCCTGATTCTCCTGGGATTAGTAGTCACTATTGAGATAATAAGCAACCAATGTATGAGACAGTTGAGCATTTTCCTAGTGCTACAGACTTAGATCCCCATCGTAGTTATGTAAGATATGTCTCACAAACTGAGATAGAGATTGGTAGTAGCATCGGTCAAGGGGGAGGAGAAGGTACTTCTGCAGGCAATGTTGGACAACAGCAGGCTAGGTATGGTCCGTATGGATACAACCTTCATTGGCCAACACAACTGCCTTTAGCTCCACCGTTACAACCGCGATATGAGCAAGGATGAGGAATGATCCAACGTGAACCCCAACAAGCTATTTTTATTCCTCATGAATTTTTTTAATTTAAATTTGGGCCTCCAATCATCTCAATCTACTGAGGATAGCTCATCATATTATGAAGGGATCTTCGCTCCTCAGCAACAATATCAATATGGCCAAGGGTATGGGAGTGCAATGGAAGAGTTTGGATCATATTATTATAACCCATACCAAAGAAGAAGAAATAATGATGATGATGATATCGAGCCTGGAAGACACTCCACTTGGAATTAGGGTATGTATTGATTCTCTCCAATTGCTTTATAATTTATTTTACTGTCATTATGTCATATGCTATGTTAATATTCATGTTCTTGAATTTTACAACTTGCTTGATAATTGAATGATGAATTGATGGTTGATGAATGATGAATGATGATTGATGACTGATAAATAATGATTTATATACTATATAAGATACAAGTATAACTTACAAGTGTACAGCACTATAAGTCTATAACCACTATATATAAATTAAAAATAAGTTGTATTCTCTAAAATTTTATACTAATAGATAGTTCATATTTTAAAAGTCATAATTATGGTTTTTATAAAAAAAATCACAATTTCAGACAAGACTGCGATCCAGGATATCATAACTTAGGGGGACCGATATTTTGATTTATATATGTTACTAATGAAAAAAAAATATTGTTTTCTAGCATTTTCTAATATTTTGGATTTTTTGTATATTTTTTCAATTTTTTTTGGATTAAAAAAAATTTACACCACGATGACCGCGACGGACAGCGAACCGCGACCGATACTGATACCGTATCGGTTTTTTGGACCGACCGATACCGCAACCGATACTGCGATTTTTATCCATATAGGTAACAGCACGGTTCAAAGTCTCGGCCGATACCGGTTCGTATCAGCCGATACGAACCGGTATCGGCCCATACCGGTACGATATTTTGAAGTTATCGGTTTTTTGTATCGTCCAGGCAAAATATCCCTAAAATATCGGATAATATCGGCCGATATTTCAAAATATCGGTGTGAACCGATATATCGGCCGATATATCGGTCGATATCGGTCAAAATATCGGCCCACTATTTAAAAAAAAAAATTTTCTTTTGTCTTATTTTCCTTCTTTCTTCCTCCTTTTAAATATATCATATGCCACATTTTTTCTTCCTCAACACCTATTTCACTTGTAAAGTATCAAAAATATTTTTTTTTATCAATATAGTCTTGAAAATCATATACAACTATACTGAGGTAAGCAATTTGTATTTTTTTAAAAAATTATTTAGATATAGCTTAAAAATGATGATTTTATGCTTTTTTTTTCTTGTGAGTACCTTTTATTATTTTAAATCAATACATATTGAGGTTAAATCAACTATTTAAGGTTTTAAAACTCAGGATTTTTATTAAAATCTTGTTGATCTTTGTAAAATAATTACTCAAATTTATCATCATTTTAAGTAAATTATAAATATCTAGTTGCTTTGTATTTTATTATACTATCATAATAAAACATGTTATCTTACAAGCGCAAGGCAGAACTTACTTAATGATTGAGTGACGAGTACAAGCTTTATTTTCTTAAATTTCATACTAATAGATAGCCCATAAGTCATAATTACATTGCATTTTATAAAATTTATGATATTTTAACTTGTTTAGTATATGTATCTAAATTAATTTAATTATAAATAAAATTTATATAGCTTTAGATTAGATAGCAATACATGAACATAACTTAAGGGGTCCAATAATTTGATTTATAATTTATTTTACTGTCATTATGTCATATGTTATGTTAATGTTCATGTTCTTGAATTTTACAACTTGCTTGATAATTGAATGATGAATTGATGGTTGTTGAATAATGAATGATGACTGATAAATAATAATAGAGGTATAGTTATATATTATACAAGATACAAGTACAAACGTACAACCACTATATGTAAATTATCAATAAGTTTATTCTCTAAAATTTCATACTAATTGATAGTTTATATTTCATAAGTCATACTTATGGCTCTTATAAAAAAAATTACATTTTTAGACAAGACAGCGATACAGGATATCATAACTTAAGGGGACCGTTATTTTGATTTATATATATTACTAATGAAAAAAAAACATTGTTTTCCAGTATTTCTAATATTTTGGATTTTTTGGATATTTTTTCAAATTTTTTTGGATTAAAAAAAAATTCACACCGCGACGACCGCGACGGACCGCGAACCGTGACCGATACCGATACCGTATCGGTTTTTTGGACCGACCGATACCGCGACCGATACCGCGATTTTTATCCATGGGTAACAGCTCTTTTGTGTAGTTTACATACAACAACCGCTTTAAGACCCTCGATTTTATAAACTACGACCTTATGGCCGTCGTTCTCTGCAAACTAGTTCTATAGATTCCGTAAGCCACCATTATATGTGGGCCAACAAGGGATTAAATGCCCTAAACCATTTTTCAACTTTCTATTTTTTAATGGCAACCTGTTGTGCTAAAACGGCTTGATACCACTTGTTGTGAAAGTGGTTGTGAAAGTGGCGAAACAGAAAAATACCAAGGACCAATGGATGCACACACATATGCCATCAAAGTACAGAACCGAGAGAGCCAGAGGATTTACGTGGTTCACCCATTTGGGCTACGTCCACAGGGAAGACAGCAGCAATATCACTATTGAGGAGGTAAGTTTACAGATGGAACATGCACTCTCAGCCCGAATCCCACTGTACACCCTAAACCTCACTCACTCAGTCTTACTGGCTTCACTGCATGGTGCGGCAGCACCACCAGTGAGAGAAACTACATAGTTCTTATACTTTCCTCACTCTCTTTCTTCCTGCCTCCGCTCAAGCTAATGGAGGGATCCATATATAGACTTCATCAGGATATGGAAGTCTACATTTACACCTTACCATGTGATGTTGCAGAGCCCCTTTCGGCGCTGCATACGGCTGTTAGTGGGGTGGTGCTGCACGCGGCTGTCAGTGAGGAGGCTGCTGCATGTGGCTGCAAGTGGGGTGGCTACAAAGCTCACCTATTTGTCTACACTATCGGCTTTTATTGAGCCAACATTTCAACAAAGCTCCACCTTGGTGAACATTGAAGCCGAAGATCTCAAAAACTCTTCTTTCAGCCTTCACATGCCTCTGGGAGCACACAGGTGCTAGTTGCTGCCTTCTCACTGCCTCATATGGTGCTAAGGCAAGTTGCTTCATGAATGCACCAAATCGGTTGTACCATTTGTCTAGAAGCTTGCTTTGACCCATACAATGATTTCTTTGACCTGCATTCATCATCAAGAATATTAAACTTCACTTAACTTGCACTAGAAGTTTCTTCTTTCTTTTTCGTAGATCCGCTTGCACCCGATGGGCTAATTTCCCCATCAAGAGACCCTAGCTCTTCATCCATAGTTACTTCCCATTGACCACTTCATCCATAGAACAACTCGTGGGCCATCGTTGGCCAAGATCCACGAGTTGATTGGAAGTGGGCCATCATTGTGCACGGACGTTCTGGGAATAGAACACAGAGGATTTGAACTCTGTCCCTGCTTCAGATCAGATCTGAGACAAGAATCCGGCCTGGATTTGTTGAGGTCCTTGCAGATCTCAAGTGGGCCATGATCGATCTGAAGGGAGGCTGAGAAAAAAAAGGATCATTGCTGCCGCTACCGCTGCCTGAGAAGAACACCATCGTCGCCCTCTCGGGTTTTGTCGGTCCCTTCGTTGTCGGCATCGCCTGGCTGCACCATCGCCGGATTACCCAAAGGAGAGGGACCGGCTTTCTTCCTTTCATCTATTTCGTTGCAAATTAGGAAGAAGAAGTCTCTGGAACCGTTGAAAAGAAAGGTGTTTAAAAGGAAACACCTACTGGCTACTGCACATGTTGCCTCCTCACTTGAAAGAAACCAAAAAGTGTATGGTGCTCTAAAGCACCACACTATTTTGTGCTCTCTTAGGCCTAGTATTTAGGCCAGGTAAGGTCAGGTTTGGGTCAATTCGACCCGAGTGGAACAGCAGCCAAGCCAAGCCAAGCACCTGCATCAGCGTGACGTCAGCAATACGATCAAACTAGTTTGACCATATCAACGGCTAGAAATTATTTCTGCAATATCTTGATCATCCGACATCCGATCGGAGATCCATTTGCACTTGCGGACTCGTTTTGAGCAGATCCACGCAATGAAGAAGATGATTGGCTATTTGATAGTCGGCATGGAGGTTTAATCGATCGGAGCGTAAAAATTCATTTATGCAATATTGAAGCCATCTGGGATCGGATTTTAGATCCGTTTCTTCTAGCGTGCTCGTGGTGACGAAACCTAAAGTGTCGTACAGAAATTTTGTAAGAATGGATGCAAAATTTGAAATTGAGAAATTTAATGGTAGAAATGATTTCAATTTATAGCGTATCAAGATGCATGCACTGTTGGTTCAGAAAGGACTGCAAAAGGCACTAAAGGGAAAAAATGGCATTCCTGGGACTATGTCAAATCTAGAAAAAGAAGATATGATGTAGAAAGCATATAGAGCAATTTTACTATGCTTGAGCGACGAAGTATTGCGAAAAGTTTTCAGGAGAAAACCATTGTTGGATTGTGGCAGAAATTGGAAAATCTATACATGACCAAGTCATTGACAAACCGTTTGTATTTGAAGAAATGGTTGTTCACTCTGCAAATACATGAAGATACCATGATGTATGGTAGGGAGACTCTATCTAGAGATGATGTAGAGGCAACCTTAAACTCTAGGAAGTTGAAAAAAAGGTTGTGTCTAAAAACCATGGTGATAGTTTTGGCGAGGGTCTGATGGTGCGTGGAAGAACAGAGAAGAAAGGTCCAAATAGGAGAGGCCATTCTAGATCAAAATCAAGATCTAGAAAGATAAAGTGCTTCCACTATTACAAGGAAGGGCACTTTAGAAAGAACTGTCCAGAACGCAAAGGAAAGGAGAAACTTTCTAATTCGGCAAATGTAGCTGGTGTTGCAGAAGTTAATTCAGATAGTGGAGATGTTCTCTCTGTCACTGTCAGTAGCTCAGGTGATGAGTGGATCCTTGATTCGGGTTGTTCCTACCATATGTGTCCTAATAGGGATTGGTTTACCACTTATCAGTCCATAGATAGTGGTAAAGTTCTTATGGGCAATAATATGGCCTGTAAGGTTGTTAGGATAGGCTCAATCCGAATTAAAATGTATGATGGTATTGTGAGAACCTTATCCGATGTCAGGCATGTACCAGAATTAAAGAAAAACCTTATTTCCTTGGGTACTCTTGACTCCAATGGCTGTAATTACAAAGCTGGAGGTGGAGTCATGAGAATTTCCAAGGGCGTTCTTGTGGTGATGAAGGGACAGAAGCAGAATGGTCTCTATTTTCTTCAAAGTAGCACGGTCACAGGTGCTACTGCTATATCATCATCAGATTCAGATTTGGACACTACCAAGCTGTGGCATATGCGGCTTGGGCATATGAGTGAGAAGGGTATGGAAGAGCTAAGTAAACAAGGTTTACTGTGTGGCCAGAAATTGGGAAAGCTGGACTTCTGTGAGCATTGTATATTCGGAAAGCAATGTAGAGTCAAGTTCAGTACAATGATTCATCAGACCAAAGGTACTTTGGATTATATCCATTTTGACCTTTGGGGACCCTCTCATGTTCCATCTCTCAGTGGTGGCAGATATATGTTGACCTTTATTGATGATTATTCTCAAAAGGTCTGGGTGTATATCTTAAAGCACAAAGATACAGTCTTTGCACAGTTCAAGCAATGGAAGGCTATGATCGAGAAGCAAACAGGTAAATAGATCAAGCGCTTGAGAACTGACAATGGCTTGGAATTCTGTGGAGGTGTTTTTAATGAGTTCTGCAAGAATGAAGGAATTGTGAGACACCGCACAGTTAAGAACACACCACAGCAAAATGGGATTGCAGAACAAATGAACAAAACTTTGTTGGAAAGGACCCGGTGTATGCTCTCTAATGCTGGGTTATCTAAAAATTTCTGGGCGGAAGCTGTTAATACAGCTTGTTACCTGATCAATAGGTCTCCATCAACGGCTATCGAGTGTAAAAATCCTGAAGAGGTATGGTCTGGTTCTCCTGTTGATTACTCAAATTTGCGAATATTTGGTTGTCCTGCTTATGCTCATGTGAATGATGGTAAGCTTGAACCAAGGGCAAAAAGGTGCATATTTCTAGGATATGCACATGGGGTGAAAGGATATAGGCTGTGGTGCTTAGATGAAAAATCACCAAAATGCATTATCAGCAGAGATGTGACCTTTGATGAGTTTGCAATGTTGAATCCAAAGAAGGAGTGTCTTGATACCGAAACAAACCACGGTGTCAGTAAACAGGTGGAGCTTGAGGTGAAAGCTTCAGAAAACTTGCAAGGAAAATTGCAAGATGTCCCAGCTCAGCAAGATGAGGTGCAAGGCTCAAATAAGGAGAGTGCAGTTTCACAAGATTACATGCTTACTAGGGACAAGAGAGGAGGCAGATTAAGCTATCTTAAAGATATGATGATCTTGTTGCTTACGCTCTTAATACAGCTGAAAATATAGAGGCAAAGTCGGTTACGTATCATGAAGCTATCATAAGTAAAGAATCAGCAAAATGGACTATCGCCATAAGTGAAGAGATTGAATCTCTTTATAAGAATCATACTTGGGAGCTAGTAAAACCGCTGAAGGGCCAGAAGATTGTTGGTTGCAAATGGGTCTTCACGAAGAATAAAGGAACTCCAGGGGTGGAAGATGCTAAGTTTAAAGCACGACTGGTTGCAAAAGGCTATACTCAGAATGAGGGTATTAACTTCAATGAAGTGTTCTCTCCTGTGGTGAAACATAGCTCCATCCGGGTGCTACTTGCTATGGTTGCTCTATTGGATTTAGAGCTTGAGCAGCTTGATGTCAAGACTGCTTTTCTGCATGGTGAGTTGGAGGAACAGATTTATATGCATCAACCAGAGGGGTTTGAAATCGAAGGTAAGAGGACCATGTTTGCTTACTAAAGAAATCTTTGTATGGACTAAAGCAGTCTCCTAGACAGTGGTACAAGCGTTGCGATACCTTTATGGTAGGAAATGACTATTCTAGGAGTGAGTATGATAATTGTGTTTATCACAAGAAGCTCTCAAATGGTTCTTTTATTTATTTGCTGTTATATGTTGATGACATGTTAATTGCTTCTACGGATGTGTCTGAGATCAACAGGTTGAAGGCTCAACTCAGTGGTGAATTTGAGATGAAGGATTTGAGCGCTTCAAAGAAAATACTGGGGATGGAGATTCATAGGGACCGAAAAGCGGGCAAATTGTCTTTGTCACAAAAGGGGTACATTGAAAAGGTACTAGAACGCTTTGGCATGCAACAGTCGAAACCTGTGAATACTCCACTTGCAGCTCATTTTAAACTTTTCGCTGCCTTATCACCGCAAACTGAGGAGGAGGTGGAGCACATGTCACGCATTCCTTATGCCAGTGCAGTTGGGAGTATCATGTATGCTATGGTCTGTACAAGGCCAGATATTTCACACGCAGTTAGTGTAGTAAGCAGATACATGGATAAACCTGGGAAGGTTCATTGGCAGGCTGTGAAATGGATACTCCGCTATCTTAAAGATACTACAGATGTTAGGATAATATATGACAGAAATGATAACACTTCTAACAGTGTTATTGGATATACTGATTCAGATTTTACTGGAAATTTAGACAGAAGAAGATCCTTGACAGGTTATGTCTTCACTTTTTCTAATGGTGTTATCAGCTGGAAGGCAACATTGCAATCTACCGTTGCCTTGTCTACGACTGAAGCAAAATATATGGCAGCTACAGAAGCAATGAAGGAAGCTATTTGGCTAAGGGGTTTGGTTGGTGATATGGGATTGCAACAACAGTTAACTATTGTGTTTTATGATAGCCAGAGTGCTATTGATCTAACAAACAATCCGATGCATCATGAAAGAACCAAACATATTGATGTCAGGGCACACTTCATTCGGGATGTAATTTCTCAAGGTGCTATTATAGTAGAGAAGATCCCTACAGCAGAAAACCCAGCAGACATGATGACTAAGCCTATTCCAACAGCCAAGTTCAAGCATTGCTTGGACTTGATTGGCGTAAGAAGTACCGAGTGCCCAAATGGGCATGTGAAGACAGTAAGAAGAATTTTGTGAGGATTGGCTCCAATTTCGCCAAGGTGGAGATTTGTCAATTGTGTGGCTCAATGGAGCCATGGCAGAACTGCAGCAACAATTGCAGGTCTGCAACGCCACCCTGTAGCCACACTCCCAAGCCGCCCTAGTTATAACTGCACTGTAGCCACCCTGCAAGACTCCTTGAGCAGCCAAAGCTACAGACACCCATCAGCTAATGGAGTCTATAAATAGAGAGCTCCATTGCTCCAGTAGAGGCAGAGAGAGAGACGAGCAGATCTGAGAGGCTTTGGGTGTAAGTGGGTTTGGGGTTGAGAGTGAGAGCGATCTCCTTCCTGTAATCTATTCCTCATAGTGATATTTTTCCGTCTTCTCCCGTGGATGTAGGCTCAAGCCGAACCAAGTAAATCCCATGTATGCATCATCTATGTGTATGATTTTTTCTCTCTTCTGTGTGTTCAAATCCATGCTCAATCACAACACAACCATTAGCTTTATCCTTATGCAAAACATTCAGTTGTTTTTAAAATTTATAACTTGTTAAACACATTCAAAGACTAAGTTCTTCACCTAAAATGGAGATCATTCCCTATCAAGTTGGGTTGGTAAGAAAAATCAGAGCATGTTAATCGGTTCCAAATTAGGTAGAATGATGCTATTCTGCCTTCTTCACAAATAATTGTTGGCACTGATTGTTGATACTAATTTGAGACTGACATGTCAAATTAAAAACACTAGACATCCTATAATAATTTCAGCAAGTCCAAGTGAATAGTGTAATGGGGGACTTTCCGCCAGAATAATCAAACTAGACAATAATTTGTGTCGGATTGAAACAAAGCACCCGAAGAGACCACTTCTAACTTTGATCTGGAGCTGCCAACAATCAAAATTTGGAGTCTCATCCATGTGTTGCAGAAGACGACCAGGTGAACAAACCAAAATGTTCAGATTGTTTACACGATCCTTCTCTGTATCGACATCTTTACGGCCGCCAATTAGAAGACCTGCACTAAAGTTATGGTACTTTCCACCTTTTTCATTTCGTTAAAAGTTGCAATGCTAATTCCCATGCGCACGATGTTATAATGCTGCCAACCCCATCCCTAGGCACCCACATCTTGAATGGTGTAACTTCTCTAGAACCTGAAAGATTGAGTTAAAAACACAAAACCCAATTCAAATTCAAGGAATTAGAGATATTTTATCTTACTTCAGAAGAATGTTATTTGGTGCCTACTGAGGGAAGATTACAATCCAAGAATCCTGCGGTATCAAGAAAATTTATTAGCATTGATATGAGCAATGTACAGCGCAAACAGATACAAGAAAGAGGAACAATCCAAGAGCCATATATTATCACCCTCCTAAAAAGAAATCCACAAAACAAGCAAACAAACATCAAAAGCCAACAAAGGGTCGGGTTTGAGTTTGGGTTCAGTCCTGACCCAATTACAAGGCCCTAGCAAAATGGGGTTGGGTCTGGTTCCATGTCCTTTGTTCTGTGTATAGGACCTGGTTCCATGTCATCTTCACGAAGAACACCTGTCTCTAAGTAGTTACAATAGGGTACAATATCAATCTTACCTGCTGATACCTGTCTGCAGATTGGGAAACAGCCAATTTGCAGTCTAAACATGGGCAATATTCAAAAGGAAAACAAGGATCTCAAGTCTCAACTATGAACAAAGCAGCAACAATCATGACTAAAATCTCAAAAAGTCAAATGTATCAATATCAATTTTGCCAGCTGATACTTCTCTGCACTAAACATATTGGTTTCTTTAATTTTATATTCAGCCCACTTAGGCTCTGGATCATGGCCTGAAATTGAATTTCTAAAAGGAAGTTGTTTTATGTATAGCCTGCAAAATTCAAACAGAAAACTACCAATTTCTGGTATCTTAGGGGAGAACTGAAACACAAACACTAATGTTAATCATGCACATGGAGTACACTAAATTTATGACTAAACAAAGTATAAGGTAATTTAATAGCTAAAAAATGGCAAACTATACTTATCGCAATGTGACCGACATTCAAAATAGCAGCCTATCATCTTTTCTTTATCATGAGGCCTTTTAAATGTTTGCTGGGTCAATTGATTTATCTGTAATCCTTTTAAGCCAGTGGCAGGCTCAGCATCAAACTTGCTAGTAGAAATCGATGAATTATTGCCGTTAGTATACTTCTTCAAAGTCCCATGGATCAAGACAAAAATTTTCCACTTCCAGAAGTGAGAGACATGCTGCAATTGCAGCTGAAGTCACAGATGGATGCCAAAATTTTCATACAAATCAGTAAGAACTTTATCTATGATATCTAGATACTTCAAGATTAGCAACATATCTCTATCATATTATTGTACCTTCTCTGGTACTCCTTTTTATCATTCACTGATTTGGCAGAGTCAAACTTGGAAATTCTTTGGATTTCTTAATCAAGTACATGACAAAGAATATAGCCTAAGGTTAACACTATAAAATATTAAACACGAGTTTATAATTAACAAACTCACGCCTCACCAGCTCCAAGGAGAACCTTCATACGAGTCTCCCAAATAAGATACAGAAAAGTCTATTGAAGAAGCTCTGAGGATTTAAACTGACAAAGAAGTCTATTTTTATGTTATTCTTCTTTCCTTAGAGCCTCTTCAATAGACTTTTCTTTATCACATAAGATGCTGCCTCCTGCAAGAATAACATAAAAGCCCACAATAGAGAAATTTCTAGCAACCCAAACTTGATCAAAAGACAACCCATAAAACTCCTTGATACTTCCATACATCAATGGTCATCAAGATGCATGGCCCTGATCATTGATCAGGTGGTCCATGTTTTTCATTGATTATGTTATTTGCATCCACTAATGGAAGAATGGTTTTTTTTTTTTGTTTTTGGTTATATTAAAAATGTTTTATGAAATTTCCTTTGCTTTATATAGTTTTAAACTCTTAGTAGGTCTAACACGGCTGAGGTCATTCTGAACTTTGTTTTGTGCTTCGTGTATGTTGCTGGGGGAGGTAAGCAAAAATGGAAAGGAAGTTTTTTATTTGATCCGCCATTTTGCAGCCTTTAACCGGATTTTCTCAAGAACTGAACGGTTGTCAATGACTGTGGACTCAATGAATCTACCATGTGTCTAGATTATTGTTAACAGAGACAAAAAAAAACAAAGACTAAGCAAAGATCATCCAGTGAAGTGGGTTGTGACGCGCGACGGCTTCTCTGCTTGTAGTGAACAGAACTGTGTGCTGGTCTGTGTTGATGAAGTTGATCTATGACTCAGTTACAGGTTGCAGAGATTAGGCAATGAGGGTGAAGATGCGTTGAGATGATGGGAAGGAGCAGGTGATGGCTGTTTGGTTAGGTGGATTAGGAGTTTAGTCTACAGATTTGATGGAGATACAATGGAGGAGATGATCAGTTATAATGGGCAAAAATGAGGATCAGTTTTGATTACATTTACATGTTTAAAAATAGAAAAGCATGATTATGATCGTGAGGATGCAACACAAACACTATAAAAGATGAGGTGGATACATGACGAAAAGAATAAAGTTTTCAAAAATCCAACAAAAAAGAATCAATCGATAAAATCATTTTGTTTATTTTATCTTTTTAATAATGTCAGTTTCCACCAGCGATCGCCTGCACTTTCACCGGTGAGAAAAAGTTTGGCTATCAAGGTGGATGGCCCATCAAGAGATAGGGATAGGCCGAAAAAAATATTGATGGAGGCCATCAAATTAGATTTAAAAAGTTTAACTTATCTAAAAATTTACCTCAAAATATAACAATGTAGATTAACATGGATGAAGGATGCAGTAACATTCTTTGTCTTCATCTCGGGCGCTATTGTAGTCCTTTTCACTCCACCGTTGTCTTCCTTCTTTAGTTTTTGTTGTATTCTTTTTACATACTTATGCACTGGTAGAATTTTTACCTACTTTTAGGCACCAAAAACTCTACTACTATTCCACTGGTAGCAATTAATCTTTATATTTGTCCATGTTTTCTTTGGTAGAAAGCTTATTCGTCTATGTTGCTTGGCTCATGGGACGGGTTCGGCATTTGATATCATATTTGTAAAATATTTTAGTGAGATTGCTTACAGATGTTGGGCCCTCTTGAGAAGGAGTTGTTTCTTTGCCATTGACACAGCTATTTAAAACTCAAATTGCTTAAAACTATAGGATACATCATCATGTTCATGATAGTGACTTATAAAATTATAAGAAAAAGAAAGTCCCATTGCCCATTGAATTAGACACCTAAGCAGGAATTCCAGAGACGAGAAAGCCTAACTTAACGTCCTCTGATTGGTTCAGCACCAAAGGCCCTACCTACTTGCACAACCCAAGCAAAACAACCAAAACTAGTCTTTTCTCCTGCCTTATTCGGTCTATGGACCGTTTTTTGTTCTCCTTTTTCCTCTTTTTTTTTTCTTTTGCTAACTTATTATTTGTTTGATATTTGATTGGATTCTGCAAGGTGGGTTTTCTCAACATGTAAGGAGAAGTTAAAACGAATGTGTACATGCAAATGGTGGTGCAATGTTCTGCGTTGATTGTTTGAGATGGGTAGGGTGTAAAGGGAGAGAACTAACAGGCCGTTATAGATAACGTGCAATTGAGTAACTGATTCAACATGGGATGTTAATGTGGGTAAGGAGGGGCTGCCATTTTTTTTACTTTTCTCAAAATATTCAGAAATTAGGGTTTGGGATTACAAAGCCTCTCATTGAATGGAGAGAAACTGCATCTAAATAGAGTATTAGATTCTATCTAGTATTATGGAAAATACGAGCATTTCTTTCCCTCCAAATATGTCATATGAATATTTGGGCCAAATATACAAGAAAGATGTGGACAAAGTTGATGAACGAGTAAAGCTTTTTAAATCCTATTGGCTTAACTTAAGAGCAACACATGTATTGGCATAGGGCCAAATTTTACCACAACAGAAACCTTTCAACCTTGTAAATAATTAGAGAACTTAGTGAATCACAAATAAAAGTGGAACCATGGTATCGAGGGGTTTAAATTTACAAGACAAGGACACAATTTTTAGATGGTATTGTATGATGAGATAATAGCTCAAACTAGCATAAAAACCCGTGCTCAGCACGGATATGACTAACATTGCAATTTAAATATCCGTATGTTAAAAAATTCATATTTTTTAGAAAAAAAAAAAGGTTTAGAATACCTGTTTATAAATCCAAGAGCTAGTGGTGTAGAAAGGAAAGAGGAGAATTGGAAGAAACAAATAATATTATTTTGATGAAAAAAGGGTTTATGCAAAAGATAGAAAAGTGGAGAGTAGATACGAGTGGTTTTGACAAAAGAGATAAAGCAAGTAGTTACATGACATAAGGAGTGGGAAGAGAACATGCAGGGTTTTAAAAAAGCAAGGAACTTTCAATCAAAATCATAACTAATAAGCAAAATTGAATTCAAAATCCTCCTATTTAGCATAGTATAATAGCATAACTTGGTCATGAGGTTTGAATGTTTCGGTCTCTTAATCTAATGCAAAGGAATGTATGTACAAACTAGAATCTAAAATTCAGACTTATTTAATGAGATTTTTGGAATTCATGTATTGTTAATATTTAGAAAATTCAAATGGTAGAGTTTTGAGATGCCACTGAAATCTGTCATTTATGGATTTTCTATTTCATTTAAGCTATAATTCATGATGGGAAATTCATACATATTGAATTTTTAGAATCTCTTGTGCTATAGCTACTAGAATTCTTGATTGGAATAGCTCTTATTAATGCATGATGGCAAGTGGGGCCCCTTCTATCCGAACCCACCATTAACATGAGGCCAGCCTTTAGAAATTAGGCTTGATGCCACATTTTCAGAAACTTGTGGTGGAGCCCTTATTTATAAATTGTCATCTATTGGACCTTCCTTTAAAAACCCACAAGTCTGAGGCCATCCCTTCGAAATTGTGGTGTGTGGAGATCACCTTTAGGAACTAAAACATAGGGTGCCACATTGAGAAAATTGTGGCGGGCTCATTTTTTAAAAGGGTGCTTCAGCCAAAGGTCCCTATATATTTTTTCAAAATATTATAGGTCCAGCGAAATAATCATTGCCATATTAGGTTCCTAAGTTAAAAAAGGTAGTGTAAATTTACAAAACTAACCCTCATACTTATTAAGTGCATCGTTTGAAATTTGACGTTTTAAAACCACGTCATTTTCATTTCTTTGCAACTTGAACTTTCAGATTACGAAAATCTCATCGCATCCAGCAGACTCTTCTTCATCAAACAATAAAATCAAGCAACCTAGAGTACAAATCTAATAATCTTCTCCATCATCTCTATCCATAGATTGCACTATCAAGTAAGTAAAAAACTACTCAAATCTAAGGTTTGCAGATGTTTGACATGCAACGATTTGATGATAATAAAACATAAACAAATGATTTCAAATGATTTCAAAACCGGGCTCTTTTAATTTTGTCTATAAGCCTCTAATGATTTATAATTTTATCTGTTATAAGTTCATATCTTTTTCCTTATATCTTTAAATTATATATATTTATGTATGATATTTTTCAAATATATCTGTTAGATGTTTCATCTATATTTCAATCTCTTTCAATTTTAACTGTTCATTTATAATGTTTATACTGTTATGTTTTTTATGTTTTTATCTCAAATTGAATTCATCTGCACATTTATAATTTTTTACAATTATATCTATTTTTGTTCAATGTAACTGTATTCTTCTAAATTTTTATGAGGAAAATCAAATATATCTTTTTATAATGTTCATCTTCATTTTTATCTATATATAAGATGTTTGATTTTAGTTCGTTTCTTTTTAGTATTTTCCAATTATATCTGTTGCCATTTGATTTTCCTTTCTATTTCTTTTGCATTTTATCCGTTAATTTCTAGTGTTCCTCAATTGTATCTATTAGTTGCTTGATATTTTCTTTATATTTATTTCAATTTTATTTGTTTGCTCATGGTCTATTCAATTATCTCTGTTAGTTTTTTTATCTTTCTTTCTTTTTCTTTCACATTTTATCTATTAGTTTATGGCGTTGGATAATTCTATCTGTTAATTACTTGATCTTATTAATAATTTCTTTCAAATTTTATCTGTTCATTTATGGTGTATTTCAATTATATCTGTTACATGTTTGATCTTGTTTCTATTCCTTTAGCATTTTATTTATTAGTTTATCGTATATTCCAGTTATATTTGTTAGTTGTTTTTTTTATTTATATTTCTTTCAATTTTATCTGTTAGTTTATGGTGTTTAACAATTATATCTATTAGTTGTTTGATATTTCTTTTTTTTTCTTTCCCATTTTATATGTTTGATTATAGTGTTTTCAATTGTATATGTTCGTTGCTTAACATCTTTTTATGTTTCTTTTCAATTTGATTTGTTTGCTTATACTATGTTCCAATTGTATTTGTTAGTTATTTTGATATTTCATTTTATCTCTTTCAATTTTATCTGTTAGTTCATGGTGTTTTATACTTGTATCTATTAGTTGTTTTCTCTTTCTTTATGTTTCTTTCAGTTTTATCTGTTTGTTGTTTGTATTTTTCAATTCTATCTGTTAATTGCTTGATCTTTCTTTCTATATCTTTTCAATTTTATCTATTTGTTTTTCCAATTATATAAATGATTTTATCTATTTGGTAAACTTCTGTTGAAAGCAACAGATAAAATTCCTATAGTTGCTTTATCTTTTCTTTATGTTTCTTTCAATTATATATGTTCTCTTATAATGTTTTCCAATTGAATCTGTTGTTTGCTTGATCTTTTTTTTTTTTTTCAAATTTTATCGACTTGAAATCTATTCATTGTTTCAATAGCTCAATTATTTTACCATAAGATGATTTTATCTCTTACATTTTAGATAAAATTGCAAGGATGATAGAGAACAATGATAAAGGGAGAGGAAGGGCATATAAACTGCGAAGTACAAATAGGAAACAATCAGATGTCTTAACAGTCCAAGATCCAAAAATGGCAAGAAGTGGCAAGAATTATAAACCTCAATATACATCAAATCTATGGGCAATATTGAGGTTATTTGAAGAAATTAAAACAACAAGGCCTCTCCCAGAACAGATATTATGTTCATCTTTGAACAGTCATCAAATCCACAATCACAAGCAAATCTGAAACATCAGCTACAATCACAAAAAATAAAAATAAAAAATAAAAGATAAAAAAAAGAACAAAGAACAAAAACCAATAAAAAAAACATAATCATTCACAATCAAAGAAATAAAATATAAAACGAAAATAGGTCATAAAAAAAGAAAATCATACGATGAAAAAAGAAGAAAATAAAAGAAAAAAACAAAGAAGACAAAGAAAAGAGAAAAAGAATATATCTGCAGCTCCAAAAAATACAACCAAATCACCAAAAGCACACGATTCCAACTTGAAGCTGAAGAAACATGATTCTAGCACCTAAATCGAGGGAATAATGTAATAAACCTACACAAGGGTATTTTTCGTATGAAATATATATCCTTAATGCAAAGAGAAAAGACATCCACTTAGAGTAAAATCAAATGGAATGACCTCAAGATTTAAAACATATTTAACGGAATTTAATGTACTAATAACGTGAAAATAGGGGCCGGCCTCTAAATATCCCTTGAGAATTTTGATACTGAGACGCACATTAAGAAATACAACATGGCCCACCTTTAGAATTTGTACAATGTAGGGCCCACCTTTGGGAATTGAAATGTGAAACCTACATTTAGAAATAAAAATGTAGGACTCATCTTTAGGAATTAAATGTTTTAATAATTGCATGGGGTCCACCTTTTAAAAATTGTGGTAAATACTAGAGAATTCTTCCATAGCTACAAATGACAGAGGCCGGGCCCTAATGGGTGGATAAGGCTTGTATATGCATCATCGATTTAATAAGTAAATAATACTCTAGAATTCTCTTTTCCTATATCAGCCATAACTCTATCCAAAAAACTTTTAGATACATCAATATTTATTTGAGCTTAGCTTCTCTACAACTAAAGCCAATACTAAGAGTAGTTGCTACATAAAAAAGAAAAATGCAAAACCTTTTTTTTTTTATTCATTTTAATACATGGGAGAAGTTTCAAAAGGTTTTAAGGTCTTGGACATCATTCTTTGCACCTTAATTGTTCTCCCTGTTTATGGCATTGGTGAATCATCTATGTTATGTTACCATAGGCATTGTGGCCCATCAAATGATTACAAATAATCAATCAATGGATTTTCAACCATCTATATCTAGCACAAGCAATATGCCCCATGAAATAATCATAAGTAATCAATAGATTTTCATTAATTAATTATGGAGGACACTATAACGCGCCTGGGCATTTTGTTAAAAATAAAGCCCCATGCATTTAACGAATGAAAGAAAGATACATGTACTTGCATTCAACATAGTTGTTATGAAAAAGAGGAAAGCATGGATCCTATTTTTTCTCTAAATGGCTCCAAGATTTTCTTTCTCTAAGAATGCCCAAGGATGTATTAATGCTTAAGAATGTCATTTTCAAAATGTAAAATTTCAAGAACTCTCCATTAAAACTAAATGACCTTATCATCTAGCAAAGCATATCCTTCCAACTAAAACAACTCTATCAAGAGAAAAAAAGTAGGAAATAGAATGTAAATCATTGCTTTTTCAGATATATACTATTTTATAGATTGTGTCAAGAATCTAACTTAAAAGATTTTAGGCAATATCACAAGATTAAAGGCAATCAATCGTTGTAGTTTTCAAGATACTATTGTTTAGGATGTGTTAAAAAAACCAAGTAAGGGGCAAAAATGTCCCTTTTGTAGTGGATAGACAAGTAATAAATGATTGCATTAAAGATGGAGCAAAAGCATTGTGCCAACCCTTTTTGCCATTGGAAGTTAGATAAAGGGCAAAAACGCCGTGTTTCTAGTGAGGTATTAGTTAGAATTCCTCATTAATTATAGGCGGATTGATTTACATGTGATCAGTTAAAGTGAGATACGACCTGTAGTTTAAGGCAAGGAGCAAATGATTATTTCAAATGGTTTGGATTCATTATGGTGAGCCCTTTTACTTTTGTATTTTAAATATCTTCAGAAGTTATGTCTTTAAAAATATTGAAACAATTTGAAGTTAATGATTTTTTTCTTTAGATATCATTTTAAAAACCTAGAATTAAAAAACAAATGCATTTTTAAATGATAAGTATACAAATCAATAAATATAAAATATTTTTGTTTTTCTCTTACTGCACGACTATCGCTTATCCTCTTTTGGAAGAAAATTCCAACTCCGCCGCTGACTATGAGACTTGACTTAGACTCTTGGCCCATTTTAGTCCCATCTTGTTGTCCAAGTCCCTTTGTAGGACACATGAGACATTTATTCCATAACAAGGTTGACTCTAACATCAAATGAAAACCATATAGGCATCGCCAATGCACTGACGGATTAGTGATATTAGCATCGCAGTTTCACATGATGGCACAAAGGATCAATTTTCGGCTGAGTGGCTAGGTTATCACATCAAGTGCTATACCACTGTGCCAAACTAGTAAACAAGAAAAAAAGAAAAATGGGGGTTTTCCTGGAAAAATCCCTCAGAGTCTTTATAGAACAAAAAGGGTTTCAGAGAGGTTTTTATGGTCCGAACTGGTCCCCTAAGCCCTTTCACATTTTTCTTTTCAATATCTTTATGAGCAGCGATCTTTATGCTCAAGTGCAATATATAAAACCCTTTTCCCATTTATTCTTCCTTTTCCTCATCTCTTTTTCCTCCTTTGGTGCATAGAGAAGCAAGGAGGAAGAAAACCGTGGACAAGAAAGAGGAGAGAAAAAAAGCATGATGATGGAAGAAGCAGGAGAGGAGACAGAAGAGCAACAACAACAACAAAAGAAGAATAAGAAGAAGGAAAATAGGCCTAGTTTCCATTTAGATTCTATTTGAGAGGTAAGGAGGAAAAAATCAAGAAGAAGAAGAAAAAGAGAAAGAGAAAACATAAACAAAACAGAAGGGGAAGGCACAGAAGAACAAGGAGGAAGAAGAAACCCTAGGAGGAGAAATATGATAAAGTAATTTAATGAAAGGTAGAAGAAGAAGAGGAAATCAAGAAAAGAAAGAAGCAAAACAGATCTCGACAGCGTGCGCAACCTCCTCCATTTCCAATCTATGCAAATCAATTAACATTGCAGCCTAAATAGAATGAATCCCATGTGAGCAACTTTGCAGAAAATCTCAATCTATATATATGTAACAAATCCAATCTGAAATGACCACAAGATTATTTATGTAATTAGTGAATGTTAGAGCTTGATTTGTTCCTGTAAGTAGGGATTTCGGGTTAATGGAACTGAGAGAGAGATTGGGAGAGACAGAGATAGGGAGAGATTCGGCTGAGTCCCCTTTCTTCAATTGCTCTCTTTCCTCCATGATCATCATCCAGCCATCCATCTCATTGTCATGCCACGTGTACGGCTAACAAGTTGCCCTTAAAAATCAGAGCATCCAAACATCCACAAACCTCTATGTATACGTGTCACGGGAAGCAGCTTTACGTCTTGCACTCGACACTTGGAAACTGACTGCAAAAGCGAAATGTAACTTCCTCCGCACTCTTTCTCCGCGCACGCTCTCTCGCTCCCATCTGCCGGCGCAGGATAGCAAGATCCCATACATACATGGCTTCGTCCGTCATGTACGCTCTCCACGTCGCCATGGCCGCTCTCGTCGGAGCTTCGATCATGGCGGTCTCCGCCCTCTACATCGACATGCGCGCCTTCGACCGCCTCGTGCGCCTCCACTCCGCCGCCGATGCCGACGGAATTGAGGAGGCGGATGCCGCCTCCGATGACGATCGCGGCGCCGATTCTGGAATCTCCGACGCGGATGGCGGAGATGAGGACGAGATTTTCTATTTCAGGCCTTCTTCTTCTTCTCTTCCGACTCCTGGTCTTCCGCCGCGTTGGCTGGAGGAGGAGGAGGAGGAGGAGGGCGGAGGAGCAGTGCGGAGCTCTCGTGCGTCGCCGGATCCTTCCGTCCGAGAGGACTCCGTTCCTTCTGGGCTACCGCCGCTGCGGATCGCTCGGAATGAAGGTGATCTTCTCCTGTTTCTCGTTTGATTCTGATGTTTTTGTGGTGTTTGACACTGACACTTGTGCACCGCATAACTATTCTCAGGAACCAGAACCAATCAATCTCTCAGTCAATCTGCGTCTGGAACAAAGTTGATTTCTATTGGTGGGCCATCAACCCTAAAATCTTCAGCTAATGGAGTTGAAAGTGTCAAATCATCTTATGAGGAAGGCACATCACCCCCAGATGGAGAGGGCAACATTGGAAAATTTTCGCTGGTTGAGTTTTCAAATGTCCATGTATGTGAGAGTGCAGCATCTCCTTTTTTTTTTTTTTTTTTTTTTTTTGTTTCACTGTTTTTTAATGTTGTATTAACTTGTTTAGAAACAGTGTTTGTGATGTAAACATTTTCAGTATCCGCAAATGCATGCCCATCCATATAGTTAATTTCTCTATGCTGACATGTGTGTTGTTCTATGTTAAGTATCAATTCATACTTAATATGCGTGATAATAATGTAATTTATCCTAAATGCATAAAGAAAGTGAAAATACATACTACATTAATGATTGAATTCCATAAGTATTATCTGAACAATACCATAACCATATGAGGCAGGGTACTTCCAAAATGTACACGTACCCGTATCCTGTACCTGGTTCCGCAAAAAATGTACCAGGTATGGTCAAACATGCCGGGTTCAGTTTGACTTTGTGGGTACGGGTACGTTTGTGGGCAGAGGATGAGTATACTTTTGTAAGAGGTTTTTTTTTTCATTTTTTTTAGTAAAAACATTTGTAAGAGTTTGAAAGAGCTAAAAATGTAATTTTTAACCCTAGCCCCATATTTTCTCAACGAGCTTAAAAGGGAAAAGGCTTTAGCCCTAATTCATCTCCAACCCCCTCGTCTCCGGTGGAAAAAAAAAAAAAAAAGAAAACAAAAAGATGGAGGAAGAAGAAGAATGAAGGAATACTGAATTATGAAATATGAAAATAATATTGTTGCTGCCTTTTTTTTCACTAGGATTAATTTGAAATGATATTAAGTAATTGTTGGCTTGTTGCATTTAAGGATTCTAACCTATTTTAATTATTAGCATATTGCATTATTAAAATTTTAAAAATATGATTTTTTAATTAATGTACTCCAGCCATATCCGTATTCTGTTTTTTAGGATTTTGTCGTATCTGCATACCTGTACCGTACTAATGCTTAGAAAGCTAAGTTTTTCATCTTAGAAAGTATGCTGACCCAAGGATTGAAAACCCGTACTCGGGAACCAACTTGGCCCCCTTTGAATCAGACCACCTCAGCCAAGTCGCACCTTAGCTGGTAACTTGTAGGCTATTCTATATTTTCACTATTTCATATTCTCCAAGTGAAGGAAAGTTAGTTAATTATGCATTGAAAGCTAGATGTTTGTCATTCGCTTAGCTAAAAATAGTACTACACAGCTTTTTATTCATAGGCAAGGAGGCCTTCTTTAGAACTTCTTGGGCATTTACTCCATTTAGAGAAAAGGTTCTGAGTCTTAGCATCCATTTCTAAGCTTTTCTTCTTGTCGACTAAAGCACCATGAAGAATTAGACTTTAGATGAGGTAACAATCCAGGTCTGGCCAGGTCAATGTTTCCATTTTTCAGCATATTTCACTTTTCAGCTGAGTCGGGTACGAGTCCCTTGGGACTTAACCCGCTCAAGGTTAATTTTGAGTCGCGCGTTGATGTCATAATTTATGATGCCCGGATATGGCATGGGTATGGTAGGGACACATCATTGACATGGCAAGAATACAATTTTTACACATAAAAAGTGAACTGTTGGATATGGTGTGACATGAAGTGTTGCCTATTTGGAGTATTTGGGTATCATAGATCACAGCCATGTTTGCGCATGTTCCTAACATTGCAGTTTTGGAATTTGGATGCTCGGTTTGAATCTACATGTTATGTTTTTTGTCTTGCTATTACAGGGAAACAGAATATTATTTTGATTGGCTAATTCTTCCGGCAGCTAGTAAAGGACTGAACTTTGATTGTTGTTTTCTGGTGTGGCAGGATGCCAGTGCAAATATTCTAGATTCTTCTGCTACTTCATTTGGAGTGCTAAATGGTAAATGTGAGGCAGTTGTAATCAAGTCGCATATGGGTGTAACTCAAGGGACCCACCAAATGATGAATCCAGTTGTAGTAGATAATTCAGGGAAAGATCCTGAGGATGTTCTTATTCCACTTCAAGATATACCCCATGGTATCGTGAAACATTCATAACCTCAAAGAGTTCTATTGTTGGATATTTAATATTTGTCTTTTGTACTCTTAGGTCACCATTTTAAGGTGTATCTTCTACCTCTACTTTGATTTCATGCTTCATAGGCTGCATTACATACTATGGTTGTGTTGTGTTCAACAAATATCATCAGATATTACTGAAGAAATAAAAAGCTAAGACTTCAATAGTTCAATTATTAAAAAGAAAAGAGAAGGCTAAGAATGCTTTATGTGAACAGCTGCTTGGCCTGCGTCCTTAACCTCATTAGTACATATACTGACTAAAGGGTGATGCTTTTTGTTAAAGTTGGACATTTTGGATGATAATGAGTTTTTTTATTTGTTACACGCTATCTGGTTTCAAAGCAGAGTTGCTATGTATTTATATATTAAACTGTAGAAGAGTTGGCACTGGATGCCACATTTTGCAGAACTTCAACAGGACCTGGCTGACCTAAGTACATGAATTCTTCAAGTGACACATTTGGCTTACAAGTTACATCGGTTGAGTTTATAATCTATTGAATACATTTGTGTTTTTCTTTGGTTGTACATTTCATTGTGATTACTCTCTCTCCCTCTCATATGCTATGAACAGGATCGTTTTTTTCTCCCTGAAAGTGAGATAATTAATATGAACAAAATAGTTTTGAAGTATAGGATCAATTCCAGCAAAATAGAACTACAAACATGAAGCAGCGCAGGGGAAGAAGATTAGCCAACGAGCTAATCTCTAAGCCAAAAGGCTTAGGGATAAGTTGTCTAGGTGCCTCACCAAAGACAAATAAACTCTCTCTCAACTGAGAACCAATTCCAAAGCTTTATTCAATATGAAAGTCTCTTTCTCTTGAAGAGATTACATCCTTATTTATAACTAAAACATTATCTAAGAAAGGAAACAACTAATTCTAAACAAATAAGAAGTCCTAAATCAAATACAACTGGACTTGCCAAATATCAATAAAACAACTAAAGCAACTACTATTAATATAGTCTACTACAAGTCTACTGTGCTTTGGGCCTGCGGGTGTAGACTTTCAAACGGGGCCCATTATTATGGCCTGCATCAGCTCTCCCCGGCTTGGAAAAACTTGACTCCGGCGAGTTGTTAGCTTAGTACCACTCATATAAATCTGGATTGATCTTTTGAAAATCTGTAGCTGTAATCTAGGTAGCTTCAGAAAATGGTTTGCCTTTCCACTTAACAAGAAACTTGTGAAATCCTCCATTCTTAGTTGAGATGATCTAATCATCAAAAACATCTTCAATTTTGTTTGGAGGGAATTGATGAAGAGGAATGCGAAGAGCTTGTTCTTCAAAGGATTCATCATTGTGATGCCCATGATATAATGTCAAATCTTCGACATTAAACGTGGAGCTGATATTCATGTCTGCAGGAAGGTCGAGAACATATGCATTGGAATTGATTTTCTTTAGAATCTTGAAAGGACCTGCACTTCGTGGATGTAGCTTCTTGTATTTACCTGTTCGGGCTTCAAACGAACCATTATCATATCACCTTCGGTAAACTCAACATGGCGTTTGTGAGAATCCGCGTGCCTTTTATATGCTTCATTACTTGTAGCGATTTGCCGGCGAACTTCATCATGAACATCTTTCATATGTTGGGCAAACTTTTCAGCATCCGGACTAGATCGAGAGTCAACTGGTAATAGACTTAAATCAATAGGAAGATGTGGCTTGACACCAGTGACAACTTCAAATGGTGATCTCCCTGTTGTTCTGTTGACAGAATTATTATAGGCAATGGATTATGACGGACGGATGGATGAAGTTACGGAGATGGGTTGCGCGGTTACCTCGGACCGGCGATTGGAATGGCAGCGATCCGAGAGTGGATCTTCTCTCTGATACCAATTGAAGCAGTGCAGGGGAAGAAGATTAGTCAACGGGCTAATCTCCAAGTCAAAAGGCTTAGGGATAAGTTGTCTAGGTGCCTCACCAAAGACAAATAAACTCTCTAACTGAGAACCAATTCCAAAGCTTTATTCAATATGAAAGTCTATCTCTCTTGAAGAGATTACATCCTTATTTATAACTAAAACATTATCTAAGAAAGGAAACAACTAATTCTAAACAAATAAGAAGTCCTAAATCAAATACATCTGAACTTGCCAAATATCAATAAAACAACTAAAGCAACTACTATTAATATAGTCTACTACAAGTCTACTGTGCTTTGGGCATGCGGGTGTAGACTTTCAAACGGGGCCCATTATTATGGCCTGCATCAAAACATGTTCACTACAAAAAACAGTTAGCTCCTGGTTCCTGCGCTAAGCTTGTGCTAGTCATGTGGCAGCCACTGTGCATCGACGAAGCATAGTCAGCAAGATCTGTCAAGTAGTTAGCACTTAGCAGATAGGATAGAGGGTAGTGAGTCCTTAAATAAAATAGGATATGGTGGTTGTAGCCTGGCTAATGCATCTGAAACTTGGTTTGCACTCCTTCAACACAACCATGCCTCCCATGCATCCAGGTGGTTCAGGTCTTGAAGTATCAACTTCCAAATATACATCCATTTCCAGGGCAGGCTCCCCTTGGATTGAAGTTAAGATATTGTCTCCCTCTAAGATCACCTGTTTTGCTCAACCAAGATGAGGAGTTGGACTTCTCTTGCAAATGCAACTGGCTTAGCTTCTAAGGGGAAAGAAGCTGTAGTCTGGCTGCATATGTTGATACCATAATCCCTGTGTGGGTTCTCATGATGCTTTCTGTTGTGGTAAAAATTTGAATTTTGCACAATCGTACATGATGAGCAATTAAAAAGACTACACAAGAAGACATAAAACAAGAAGGATGCACAAACAGCAATGTTTCATTCCCATTCTGAGTTTATTACAGTGGGCTATGCCCCGATGACCTCGCAAGTGCATATTGCTTACATTTTTTTTTTCTTTTACAAATTTCATGCAACCCCCTTGTCTCGTCTCGGACGTTTGAAGTCTAAAGAAAAGAAAAAAGATTACATAGGGAAAATGGGGGAGGAGCAGAGTAGAGGGGCTAATTGTGGGGCCCCCTGGTGTTCCTCATGGCTTCCGGTGACTACACCCAGATGCTTAGAGACCCCCTTCATATTCCGTAAAAGCCCAGAGATTGTCTCGCTATCTTGCTTGGTCTGCCTTCACGAGTGGTTAAAGGGAGAGGTCAACTTTAGGGAGCTTGGGGATCAGTCCTTTGCACAGTGCTCCCTTGGGAGTATTTATAGATTCTCCAGGGAGGAGAAAGTGTTACAAGGGGCTGAGGAGGGTGAAGAGAGTGGCAAAGTGGAGAGGAAGGGATTCCCCCACGTTCTGCGAGCCACCCACCGTGGGATCCAAGTGTCATTCAGTGGTTGGTTTGGCCTTCCCACATCTCACAATGGTCCCAGATCGTGTGACTGTGGCTCAAACAGCTGCCTGGTAGATGCGGCATGTGCTTCTTCGCGCAGTTGAGGTCCGCATGGGTTGCCCAGTAACTGATGACGTCAGCATCCAGTAAGCACCCTTCAAGATTGTCTTGTAGGTGCTGACATCAGCATCTGGAAAGCATATCCCCAGGCCATCTGGTGGATGAAGAAGTCAACTTCCAGAAGACAACATCTTCCAGTAGTTGCGCGCCAGTGAGCCCATTTCTTCATCTTTTTTTAAAAATTTCCCCTTTTCAACTGCTTGGGGAAGTCCTTTTAGCCCCTTCAGATCTTGCTTCCCGTTTTCTTGAAGCGCTTGACCATGTTTGGCCGGTCTTGATCTTTGGTTGAAAATTTGTGTGCCAACACCATCTATACCGGGAAAGGAGATGCTGTTGGCTTTTTATGGGTGTGGGAAGCTTGGCCTAGACGAGTTGAGAGAAATGGCATCAACAGAATAACAGGATCTTTTTTATTTTGATTTTCTTGTTTCCTAAATTTTTTCTACATCAGATTCATTGTCATTTCATATGTTGGCAATTATTTTTTTATTATTAGTTTCCAGTTTGATGCATCTGATTCTATGAAAAATTTTGAAACTGATTTTAGTGGCACCTAGTGGAGAAGAGGAAGAAGTGCATGCAATGATTCGAGAATGTTTAGCATTGCGGGTGAAGTATGTCTACCAAGAAAATGTTGTTCCATGGATGAAAGAAACAATAACAGAAGCAGATGCACCAAACATGGACCATGACCCATTTCGTTTTGATTATGTTGAGCCTACTGCGGTTAGTTGTTTGTCAACTACTTGAAACTTTAATTCTTTGGTCAAACAGAATGAGTTGTTTCTTGTCTGCTTGTAACTTCCAATCTTCTATCAAAGACAATTTTTTTCTGCTATGAATTCTTTGTGAAATACTCTAGGGGTAACGTTAAGTCACTAATAGACTCCTTGTAGTTGTTTCATGGTGCTTCACTGCTTCTTTCATTTTGTTGCAACAGCATCATTTTTGGATGGACGATGGAGTTATACATGTGTATGCAAGTGAAGATTGTAAGTGCTGTGATTTATTCAATTAGGAATTTGTAGCTTCATGTTACTTTTCTTTTGATTCTGTGAAGCTGTTATAAGAGCATAATGCACTGCAAACTTTGCTGCTTTCTTCTTCTTATGTATATACTATAATCTAAATTATGACCATTCTTTACCTTTTCTGAGTTTTATTTTAGCCCATGAAGATCTTTTCCCTGTTGCAAGTTCTACAACATTCTTCACAGATATGCATCACATACTTCGAGTTGTGTCTACTGGGAATGTCCGTTCTGCATGCCATCACCGATTGCGCCTTCTTGAGGAGGTTGGAATTTTTTAACAGAGTTGTGTGTTTAATTTATGAAAAAATCTACTGTGCTCATCTTGAGTCATCTTACCCTTAAAAAAAGGCATAAATTCTTTGTTCTTTTTTTTTTATCAATATATTATATATTTGAAATGATATCGATAATAGTTGTCAACTTGTCATACATCTATGTTAGATCCGGACCATTCATCCATTAGGCAGTACAATGAATGGACCATGCCTAAAAATTGCATTGATCAGAGAATCCTAATCCTCAGTGCAACTAACTGTTGCAGAAGAAATGGACTATCAATTGAACTTTTATTTCTTTGTTTTTTATTCATGCATATTTTTCAAAAAAGACACCGATGGTAATTTTCATACATATGTGTGAGATCCATACTGTTCAGCCATTAGGCATGACCATGAATGAATGATTCCTGAAATCCACATTGATGATGGAATCCTATAATCCATTGGTGAGATTAACTGTTAGGGAACAAATGGACTATCAGTTGAACATTGCCTTTTTGTTTTTCAAAATACCCATTTCCTTTCCTCAATTCCTTCAATGTCTAAACATAATAGTGTCTGCATTGTACCTGGAACATACCCAGAATTCTTCAAACTGGAGAATATGTTAGGAAAAAGAATTGAACATCATTAGAATTCTGATGCAAGCCAAATCCAGTATTGGGCCCAAGACCAACAAGGCCCAGCAGTGAAGATTAGTTTTTATTATTAGTAGGAATCTTATATTTTTATAATGTAAACTAGTATTATGATTGAGTTAGAACTCTTAATTAGGATTGTTTCCAATAATAGAATAGGGTATGAGTCTATATAAGGATTGCAATCCCTGCTTATGGGAAAGACACTAATATTGAATAAGAATTTGAGTTCAATTCTCAATTGAGAGTTAATTTATTGTCTTTGGTGAGGCACCTAAACATCTAATTCTTAAGCCTTTTGGCTTGGAGATTGGCCCATTAGCTATTCTTCTTCCCTGCGCTGCTTCAAACTCTATTTGCACCCTTATTTAAGCAATAACTCACTTTTATTTCCTCAAGAATCCTTATATCAAAAGGTTAAGTTTCTCTGCAATTGTGAATATTAGGTTATGGCCCATCTAACTTAGGGCATCCGGCATACTGGGTGATGATGGGTTTTGAGTCTAATACAGGTACGTTGCATGTATGGAATATATATATGAATTTCCTCTAGTAAGCACACTTCATGAGCACCAGCGGTTTTTTGGCCAGGAGGGACCCACTATGATCCATCCAAGGCAATCATCTGCTAGCCCACTCACCCACCCACCCTACACGGGTTTTACCCCATTCTGAATAAAATTGACCTTTAGATTGAATTTTAAAAAAATTGGACGACTTTTAAAACCATTAAATTGAGAGACATGGATCAAGGGTTTAGTATGATTTGATGGACTTGAGAATTGGGATTTTACTCAGAGGTATGGCCCATCCAGAACTTTCAATCCCCCACCTTCCCCCTTCATTGGTTTGGCCCTATGGTGGTTGCCACAAGGTGGAGTTCATGATAAGGGTGTGCCACTAAGGGGGCCCATACACACGTGCATGTATATGTTTATGTGTCTGTATGCATTTATGTATATATAATTATATATGTGTGCATATAAGCATATAAGTATGCATACTGTCCTTTGTCCTTTAATGAAAATTCCATTTGTTAGTGTTGATACATTGTAATTATACCTGGATTCCATGCAGAAGTTCCGTCTCTATCTGTTAGAAAATGCAGATCGGGAGTTTTTAGCTCAGAAAACTGCACCTCATCGTGACTTCTACAATGTTAGAAAGGTTGATACACATGTACATCACTCCGCATGCATGAATCAGAAGCATCTGTTGCGTTTCATAAAGTCGAAACTAAGGAAAGAGCCTGATGAGGTACAATATGGATTTCTTTTGTGGTTATTATGTCAGCATGAAAAAGTTGCATAAGTTTTTAACTGTCCTTAATCAATCTACCAATTGATATCCAGGTTTCACTTAACCTCGAAATAGCTTCTTTCATGTCTACTTCTTATGCTGCTGCTTTAGTATATGCTTTGTTGATTCCATAATGCAGGTCGTCATATTTCGTGATGGAAAGAATCTTACTCTTAAAGAGGTTTTTGAAAGTCTGGACTTGACAGGGTAAAGTTTCGAATATCTTTCTTTTCCCCTTTATTATTTCTCAATAGTATTATATGGAATTCCCTACGTGAATAAGAATAGATTTTCTCTTTTCCTTGCAATGGGCTTTTCTCTTTCGCAGATATGACCTAAATGTCGATTTGTTGGACGTGCATGCAGACAAGAGTACATTCCATCGGTTTGACAAATTCAATCTTAAGTACAATCCTTGTGGACAGAGCAGACTGAGGGAAATCTTCTTGAAACAAGACAATCTTATCCAAGGTTTGGGCCAAAAAATCATGGAGTTTGCATTTTAGATTATAAATGCAGATGGAATGTTTTAAAAATCATGAATGCCCATATTTTTCAGGTTTGGTTTTATTTCACAGCGTACTAATATGTTATCCAATGTTTTAAAACTCACAAGAGTCCCAACTCCCAATCTACACAGACTAAGGCTTGAATGAGTAGAGGGTCATGTTCAACTTGGCTGGTTCATATGGACTCTCCTGATTCCTCTTCTTTCTTGATAACTTCCCACAACCCTACTCTTCTTGATTTTGTTTTTGGGGAGTTCCAAAGCAAAGATGTCCTCTTTTCTCACTTTCCAAGTCCTAGATTCTTGTCTTTCTTCCATTGTTTCCTCTCCAGTGCCAGAGGAAGCAGAGCAACCTTGCCTGTCATGTTTCTGCTAAAGAACTGGTGGAGGGAGTGGAAGTGCTTGTTGATGAAGAATGGAGACAACTAAGGAGAAGGAATAGGATAGCTAAGGGAGGAAAGAAATGGGTGCTATGTTTCAGCATTTTGGAAAGTTGAGAGAGTATGGTGGCCTGTACTGTTACTGAAACAATATTTATGAATTGGTGCTTCATTACCACTTTCATATGTGGTTGGTAGCATTAAACCAAAAAAAAAAAAAGTGTAGCATTAAAGTCCTACTTGGATGGGTGAGTAGTGTTAAACGAAAGAAAGATTTCCAAAAGATCAACACATCCCACACAGAAAAATACAAAACCCAAAGCTATCTCCAAAGCTAACCCCAGCGACATGGAGAGGCCTTGGTTGAGTTGACTCGGCTTGACCCTTGCCGAGTTGGAGGCCCTGGACCCTTGTTGAGTTGGAGGCCAAGTCTGAGTTTTATTATTATTTTTTTTTAAACACTCTTGTTGGAGGAATCTAATAGCAAACTGGAAGGGTAACTTAAACTGTTGTACAACATGGACATGCCATGGTATTCACTGGGTTGTGGATAAAGTGAATTATCGTATATAATAGGGGTGTATACGGTTCGGATTGGATCGGATTGAGCCAAATCCATCACCAAACCATTGCCAACGGATTAACGGTTTTATAATTCGTCACCAATCCATTGCCTTTTAAAACCGATCCGAATTGAACCGTGGATTAACGGTTCGGATCGGTTAAAATCATTTAATCCATTGGTAGAGCCCATTATAGGAATTCTTTTGCAATAAAATAAAATAAAAATAGAAGTAAAAGTTGTAGGTGGCCGGTTGGTAAAACTTGATCATAGGTGGCGTGTTTCTATCCTTCCTACATGACTATTCCCAAATTATTAGATGAAGTCATTGTTAAGATCAATATGTTGGACATGTTCATTTTATGAAATGTCTTGAAGAGACCAGATTTTGAAGAGATTTAAAAAGGACACATTCAACCATCCTATGGGCTCTTTCAAGGTGATTATGGTATAAGATAAACAAGGTTATTATGGTATAAGATAATTGCTACATCATTAGATATATAATGCAGAATACAAATAATAATAGAAAGATATACAAGTAGATATCCCAAATAAAATCTTTAAGCAAAAACCTTAAATTTTGAGTACTTCAAAAGCATAAATCACTTACTTGCATATATCAAATCAGTTTTTTAACTGATCCTACTCTTCTTACTCAAAGAGAATTGTATTACCAGTTCCATAAGATTCTTAAAGGATTCTAACAGAAACTCACCTAGAAAATTTTAACAGAAGGATGAAACAAAACATACAAAACGCTTAAACTTTCTGGAAGATATTTTGCAATGGGTACCACACTAAACACTTAAAGCTTATGGAAGAAATTATTGTCATTCAATATTTTTTATATAAAAATAAATATATTTTTTTTATTTCAACGGATTGGACTGGTTTAAATCCATAGATTAAGGGTAAAATCCGTTACCAGTCCGTTACTAATGGATTAGGGTTTTTCCAATCATTCACCAATCCATTAACCATCGGATCGGTTAAAAAACTACGGATCGGATCGGTTTACCGAATCAACGGATTTTTTGTACACCCCTAGTATATGATATGGCACAATACATTTCCTAGTTTGAAGTATCTGGGTCTGTTAGATGTAAGGTGTAAGATTAGATTAGATTTGATTAGATTACCTATATGATTGTCCATTTAATTGTTTGATACAACATCCGTATTAGTCCCACGACTTAATCATAAAAAAGATGATATTAATATTATTCTATGGAGCAGCCAACCAGTAGCTTTTTAAGATCAAAATTTCCTTTTCCACTTTGGCCAAAGGTTTGGTGTGGAGTCCTCATAGGTTGTATGTAAGTACCTAGGGCTAGTTCTTGCCTGATGCTGAGTTGATTCATGGTGCCTTTGCTGTTTTCTTTTACTTATCTTTGTGAATGTTGTGATTTCCTAGTTCAGGTTGAGTTTTGGCGTCGATTAATTGATTTAGCCGATTCTATTGTAGCGTTTCACTTGATTAGAGTGTTGGGCACATCACATTGCCAAGGAATGAGAATTATTTTACTCATCCTTTTCATTCTAAGGCCTACGTGTGGATATGTGGTCACTAACATATGACTAATGGAGTTCACTTAAAAATGAAATGGTATCCATCTAATTGAAGTAATTTAGTGAAACTCAATGCTTTCATATTGTAGGAATGATCTTTTGGTGTTAAAACCAAGCCAAGTGATGAGCTGTTTTGTGAATGGCTTTGCTTTTGTAAAGTGCAAAGTCCTTAAAATTTTAACTTCAATATGAGAGATCTTGATTCTAAGTTGAGTGTGCGTGTGATTCATTTCATTGTTGCTGAAAATTCCAAGTCATGGACAGATAGTTGAAGGCATTTTTTTTTTTTTTTTGTGCTATATCACATCATGAACTTGTTTATCCCACTTGAAATAGGTTCTGGATTCAATACTCATTTAGGGATGCATAACATTCTTAGTGGATTATGAGATTATTATCATAAACTTCTTGCCCTCACAAAGATATAACTTTATTTGGTTGTGATTTGTAAGTACTTCTGCGGTCCGCCTAACAACTTAAGGAGCTCTCTCATATTTAGTGGTTTTTTTTTTCCTTCTTTTTTGGCCATCCCAATAGTGCCCTTGCTGCACTTGAAAGTTCTTGATTTTTCTAACCTAAGGCCCGGGCTTGATCCCTGGTCTTTTGTTTGAATTGAAGGGGATGTGCCTTGCTACTAATCTAACAGTGGGTTGGCCTTTCAGTTTTAGCTTTTATTTACTTACCCTCCTATTATAAGCTTGAGTGTAGTCCATTATTGGGACTTTACTATCTAATATATTTATGATGAAATTAGTTACTCCCATCTCTACTTTTCTACTTCTTTTTTTTTTTTTTTTAACTTGAGTTCTTATTGAAACAAATCTCTCTTTTTTTAATGATAATTTCAGGAAGGTTTTTAGCAGAATTGACAAAGGAAGTTTTATCCGACCTTGAAGCAAGTAAATACCAGGTTTGGATATTTGATTGATTTGGACTTATCTTTTTTTTTTTAATTTGTTTTCTTTTATTCCACTTAGTTATTTAAATATATAAATATATATTCCATATAAACTTTGTTCCACTGAGATCTTGTATCTCAATTTGTCCATGTCTGTACTTTATCTGTATTTACTATTTAGTTCAGCCGCATCCGTTCAGCTTATTGTCCATGTCTTGATGCTGCTGGAAAATCTTGCATTGACAGCTTTCTGTTGAATTTTATTGCAAGGCAAGACTATTCTCAAATGACTAAAATGTGTTTTCTCCTTCATCGCTGCAACTGACAGTAGCATATCTTGTTGTGTTGTAATCTGTCATTGCATTGGATCAAACCCTTACTTCAGAGTGTGTTATAGGTAAATTTTCAAGCAAGAACTGGTCCTGTTAACTAACATGTGGGGTCTTACCATGATCAACCCAGCTCCTTTACACTGATTACTCCTGGAAAACGTCGCCCCAAATTGACACTCACAGGATAAATATTGACTATTGAGTTTTAGACCAGAAATTCATCTAAGGGGCTAAACATTGTTATACTTTGAGGCCCATAAATCAAGGGTTAGGTGCTCTGAGGGTGACCATTTTTCCATCTCTATTCTGTATGTAGATGAGTAGATCTTTCCATACACTTCTTCATGATCCATGCCTCCAAATGAGCTCACATGGAACCTGCTTGTGCCAAGATCCCACGAATACTCTCTCGGTCAATGAGTGCACTTACAACTTGAGATTCAACTGAGTTACAAGTTAAAACTACATACATTTTAAATATTATAGAAATAAAAACATTTATAAAAATAACCATTAAAAAAATAATGGCAATGATGGTGATGGTGATGATGATGATGATGATAATAGAGTTGCAATCCATAAACTGTTAATGCTGGAGTTGGGTGCAGCTTGGTAGTGGTCAGAGTTTGGAAGAGTTCTTAAGTGATGTCAATAAAGTATCTCGACATTGTAAGTGAAGGAATTGAAAGACCTGACCATCTCACTTGAGTTATCTTGACTGATTTTGTGACAACCTCACAAATCACCTGAGCCTGGATCATAACTTCACCCAAAATTAATATTTCACCTGAGTCAAGCAAATTTTCATCTATACAAGTTGACTTACCTGGATCCCTTCCCCCTTTCTCAGTGTTGGATTGTGTGATGATTTCTTCTTACTGGTTATCCCCAGGATGACTTTTTTAATCACATATGACAACATGAACAAACGGCTACTCTATGAACATATTTTCTATAAAAAAAAAAAAAAACACACACACACACACACATCTGGTTTAGCTTGTTAGTAACTGGAATCCTAGTTGTTTGTGGAATGACTCAACCACCTTTAACGAATAAGAGAACCTGCAAAACATATTCTTCTTTGTAAGAAGTAGTATGCATTGGTAATTTTTTAGGATGTGTTATGCATAAGATTTATGATAGGTTTTGTGTACATCTAACTTTTGTTGTCTCTGATGCTCCAGTTGGCTGAATATAGAATATCTATCTATGGAAGGAAACAAAGTGAATGGGACCAGTTGGCAAGCTGGTTTGTTAACAATAAAATTTATAGTAAAAATGCAGTTTGGTTGATTCAGGTTGGTTTCACATTTCACTTTTTGTATGATATCCATTTTTATTTTGATTTGATTTGAGCCTTCTCTTTGCGTGGTACTTTTAGGGTAGCTTATTTTGATGCTTTCTTAATTTTTAAATAAGTGGTTCCTATGTTGATTATTCGTTGGATTTAGGTGAGGTTATTTTCTCTCCTGTTTCAGATGACTAATAACTAAAGCCCATCTCAGTTACAACTTACAACTAAAGAGTTAGGTTTATTGAATTCCAAATCAAGTATCTGGAGATCGAGATGAATTTCTTGACTATACTATTGCATTTTTCTGTTCTAAGCGGTAGCCAGTGGAAAATTTATATGCAGTTCTGCATTTGTTTGAAATGCTTTTAGTACTAAAATATAAATGTGAGCTCATGGGACTCTACTTGGAGCATCACAGTATCTTGTACATGTTTTTAGATGTTGAACAGGAACCCTTATTATCTGGTAGCCTTTGTGCATCTGAAACCCTGCTAAAGCTTATGGGATCTAGTGATTGTGTGTTCAAGAAGCAATCATCAACCTGAAACCTCAATGTATTATTATTTAGCTTTGGAGGGCTGGTTATTTCGATAAAGTTTTAGTTAGCAAATCAGCCAATATATATTTTTCAACTTTTTGTCCTGCAATTATGATTATAGAAGTGAAGAGATCTAGCATAACTTTACTTTGTCCATTTTTGCAGTAAGTTAGGCCAAGTTGTCCACCAATTTCCTCCTTTCAAAACTCTGGAAACCTTTTATACGCTGCTTTTGTTTGATGCATCTTCAATAAAAATTTGACCATTGATAGCCATAAAGCTTGGAATTTTACCCTCTCCAGTATTTGTTTCCTCTGTTGGGCTAATAAGTAGTCAATAAATTGTAGTTTTTGTTCTTTGTCCCTTTGCTTTGCTTCTTTAGTCTACCTTATTGTACCTTTTTTATGTAAATCCTAGGGTTAAGGCTTGAGTGGAAGTGCCGAAGCACAGTACCGGTGCCAAAGCACATGTATATAGGCTCTAGGTTGGGCTTGAGTGGAAGTCAAAGCACATGTTTGCAGGTACTACATGTCTCCGCATAGACCGAGGACACACCTCAAAAGGAAAACCCAATTATATTAACCTCTCTTAGTAATTATTCTTTACAATCCCATATAAATAGGAAAAGGAAAATTTAGGCCCAGCTGACTGGGTCTGGGCTATTCAGAACAGGATGCAACCTTTTGTGGCCCCAACTCACATAATAAAGGCCCTCCAAGCCCAAACATGAGCATGCAGTGGCCCCAAAGTCTCTGGATTGACTGCAGTGCCAAAAGTGAACTATTTTCGTATTATCCAGTACAAACAGTGCATTTATGGACTGCTTTGAGCTCTTCTAGTTATATTGTTGGCTGTGTTTTTTCTCCTTCATGGGCTTGGACTCATACAAAAATGGATTAGAACTGCATTTTCTTGATTAAATTCTTCCATGTAGGTCAATTCTTGGGTTGTGACACGATCTTCAGGTTCTCCATTACTTGGGTCTGCACAGGGGCAGAGTGCCCCCCAACCTTTTAGAGCAACATATAGGCCCTAACTGCTGGTGATACAAGTGAGTAGAGTGGAAGTTCACAGTTGGGCCCACCTATCAAAAATCTGAACCACTCAAAGACAAATGCTCTTCCTTTTGGTGGTATATATCTAAAGTTTGCTCCAAAATAGTTGGTTCCACTGTATGTAAGAATGACAGACCTTACCCAGTTCACAACTAAGGCCCATGATCCACATTCTGTATTATGTATATCTTGAGTCATAGTTCAGGCCCATGAGTTGTAAGGCCCAATCTGTATTTTTTTATAGACATTGAGATCATCCCCAAAGGGGACATCATCGACTAATAGAGAAATTATGTTTTTCTCTTTCAAGGCTTTGTGATGCTAAATGATTCAGCACATAATTAATCAAATCATATGCTCAATCTTTTTGTGGATTAACTCCAGTTGAATTAAAGTTTGTGTAAATTCCATGAGGGAGTTCATTTTAGTGGTTCAGATTTTCAATAGGTCTTCATGGTCTCCATTGTGGAGTTTCACTCCCTTCACTCATATGAACTTTGAGTGAGACACATTATCCAGACTCTTGCATTCATTTTCTGCATTTTAGGCTTCCTCTCTCTCTCTCTCTTAAGGTGTTGTTTCTTTCTGGTGTTGCTTGCTCAATCCTCAATGAAAATTTCATAGATATTTCAGTATGATCAAACTACTCTCCCTTTTCACACTTAGTACTTCTTTTCTTGTCTATTATATGAAGTAGAAGACTTATGAGAAATTAATTCATAGACCTACAGCCAGAGTGTTTTTCCACTCTTTTTTTACAAGAGATTTGAACTCAGTCCCACGCAGACTACATGATGACCCTAACAAGCTGGGCAAAGGCTGGAGACAGTCTTTTCCGTATCATGGGGGGACACAGATTCTGGTTTGGAACCAACATGAATAACAAAGAATGCAACATGTAGACATGAGGATTTCCAAATACCAATCTTTAGTGGTAGTGAACTCCTCCCATCTGCAGAGTCTGTGTTCCGTTGACAACATCTGGCAACAACCTCTCTTTTATTGAGCGACGATGGTAATATAGCCAGCCCTCTTCCGCTCAACAAATTAGATCCAGGTTGGTTTTAGGTCAACCAAACTCACCTAGTTGCATAAACTGATCACAGATTTCTGAGTTAGGTCAGTGTTGGTACAACCCCACCAGGCTATCCAGCATGTCAGCAGCACCACCTCAGCAAAGTCAACATTTGGCTATGACTTTGATGAACACCAGTGGTCAACATGAGTTGCACATCCATTGCTTGCCTCCTACAAGAAACCACTGGTTTGCATCAGTCTTTGATGCTGGTGGTTTTCTTTTTGAAATCAAAATTATGTAAAACTTGCTTTCGGCTTTTTTCTTTTCTTATTGAGCTAATTTTGTCTTATTTCTGTTGAATTCACTTTTTGAAAAGAATGTGTTTCTGATAGACTTCCCCATTTACCTTTTAGAACTTTGTCTGCCTACTGACTCTTCTGATACCCTTACTGTCCTCATCTTTTAATGACTGATTCTGCTTCATTTTTTTAGGCTTATTTTTTATTATAGTTTTACTAAATTCTATATAAATTTTTTCCAGCTGCCGAGGTTATACAATATATACAGAGAAATGGGAATTGTGACATCTTTTCAAGACATCTTAGACAATGTATTTATTCCACTTTTTGAAGTGACAGTTAATCCAGGTTCTCATCCTCAGCTACATATGTTCTTAAAACAGGTCAGGTCATTGGCTAATATTAACTGTTGGTCAGTTTTAATGTTACTGAATTATATACTTTCATTTCTAAATGTGTGCTAGAACTTAGATGGCTAATCAATTTCTCACTGATTCCAATGAAGCACCTGGATTGATTTTGTATTTAATATACTACTCCTTTTGTCTTTGTAATTTATGTGTTTGTATGTGTTTGTTCCGATGTATGCACACATCTACTCAGTGCACATAAATCACTCTTACCTTTGCACATAAATCACTCTTACGCTACCTTATTATAGATTATTACTTAGAATGAGTCTCAGAATATTGGAAAGTGAGGGGTGTGTGTGGTGTCATTTCTGTGTTGTTTCTGGTTATGTGCTGAGATCGGGTTGTACTAAGATTGGTTTGTGCTGAAATTGTGTTGTGTAGAACTTCTTTGCAACATTATTTTTGGATTTTCCGATGAGAATATGCTGCACAGAACTTGTTTGCACGGAAATGGTTGAGAAGGTTTCATGGAGTGTGGGGAAAGAATAGAGCAGGGGTCTCAGCCCTCAGGTTGGGGATATGAGAGAAGAATTTGGGCTCAGAGATGGTTTGGCTCTGTTTTTGGCGTTTGGAAGAGACATTTGGTTTGGAGGATAAGATGGTGAGAGTTGTAGGGGCTGAGATGGGGAAGATGGTAGATGGATTGAAAGATGAGATGTGAATATGGGTTCAAGAAAGAGGAAGAAAATATGGCTTCTGTGATGAGGGATATGGCAACGAAAGACAGATGAGGTGATGGTCTAGTTTATTTGGTTGGAGGAATGAGGACGTAAGAGTAGGTGCTGTTTGGCCAAGAATTACTGTTTGGCTTCTGTGTGATGGATATGGAGAACGTGCTGTTTGGCCAAGAATTACTGGTGATGATGGTGAAGATTTAAAGAATGGTGGAGATGGAAGAAGGTGACGAAGAAGGGAAGGTGGAGATGAGTGATTCTAAAGGGGAAGAGATGATGGGGAGATGCACCTGCGTGCCAGAGAGTTGTAACAGAAGAAACACAAAATAAAATCCTTTTTGATTTCCAACTCTAGTGGGACACAATTCCGGGGATCATTCCAGCGGGAACAAAATTTGAAACACCAAACACAGTTGTCACGATCTTATCCTGTGGGAACACCGGAACATCCTGTTGACATGATTCCAAACAGGCCCTAAAAGGCCCTAAAATGGCTAGGCCAGTAATATTCATGACATTGAACCTATCCCTGGTGCTTCGGATATGCAATTGTTTGGAAATCTATCAATTTTCACATTTTATATGGCACCTGGGCATATATGTTTCATGTAATTGAATCTAGGAATTTTGAATATTTGTATTTCTTTAAGTGATTAAAAATGACATATGTGGGAGAGATGAAAGTGGAGCACGCTCTCCATGCATAACTCATAGCCCTACAGACCGGTCTCAAACACTGCATGGGACGCCACCTGGATAACATCGTCATTGAAGGGGATTGCCTCGCGTTCATTGCCTTCGTAAGCACCACAGGACATCTTACATGGGACATGATGCCCCTTGTGGAAGAAGACAATGCAACTACTTTCTTCAATAACCTCCTGGTCCATCGGCTACTGCAAGAGGACCGCAAATGGTGTTGCAGATATGTTGGCCCACACTGATATTCTTATCTACCCTGGATCCCTTGCCAGTCTGGCCCCACCTATTCACAAGCTATTCTTCACACAGACCTGCTACTACCATCCAAATCACTCCCCAGCTCTTTCCACCACAGCTCAGCCACTACATTCAGAAGAGTCCAGTGCAGAAATGCTCCATCTCCGCAACAGGTAAGCAGTCCTCAACTGCGCCCATCAATGCAGCAAAGCACGGAGTTGTCAGTGAAGGTTGTGGAACCTTCGTCCACTTCTGGCAATCACTCTCAACCGTTTGTCATAGTATGCAAAGGAAGTACTCACTTTAGAGCACAACGACTACCGTTTGTGCTTTTTGGTTTTGCCACTGCAATCCATTCCATCCCTATTAGCTCAGCCTTTACCACTGGATGTAATACATAAAAATACCGAACTTATTCAGGGCCTACTATACTACTTTCTAAGTTTTCAATATAGTTCCACTATTTCAGCAAAAAAAAAGAAAAAGAAAAAGGTGAGCATCCAAAATTGACCATCAAATAACCTCTCCTTTAATGGAAATTGAATACGGGGACGATGGGAAATGGATACCCAGCATTCGATCTAGTAATCCAAATCCAAGGTAAGTCAGGATCCACTGTACTTTGCTAGCTTATATCATTCACCTATTGTCTATTTAATAATCCTTCAGATGAGCTCACTTGACCATGAATTCCTATGTATTCTATGTAGACAAACAGGCCCCTAATGATATTTTTTATTGCATATACCATTAATGTTATGCTCTTTGCTAATGATAACAAATAATATTATGCTTTCTATCCTTCAGGAACCTGTTTCAGTTAATTGCTTAAACATGATGCAAAGTGTTTCATTGCAGGTTGTTGGTTTTGACATGGTAGATGATGAAAGCAAACCCGAAAGACGTCCAACCAAACACATGCCCAAGCCAGCTGAGTGGACAAATGAATTTAATCCCGCATACTCCTATTATGCATATTATTGCTATGCGAACTTGTACACACTCAATAAGGTTTGCTTTATGTCTAATTATTCAATAACTGAAACCCATGTTATTCTCGATTCAAATTTTCCAGATGAATAGTGCTATCATTAATTGCTGATGGCAGAAAGGTTGCATTCTTCAGATTTCTCCACATGCAACCTTGTTTGATGTTTTGAGGGACAGTTAGGGTTAAATTGGAAGTGCCATGTTTCGAGAGCATTTTCTCATAAAATGATTGATTTCCACAAGTAGTAAAGCAATGTCAACCTCGTGGCTTGTGTCTAGTAAATATTTTGCTACAGCTTTACTATCAAAACCATGTAATTGTCTGTGTTGTGCTTATTGGGACCGAATATATCCATTAGATTTTTTCCAGCTGAATTAGGATCTGTTCTTTACTTGACAAGGAAAAACAACTTTTTTCCTCTATTCAGGAAAAGGATAAGGAAAGATTTAGTAAAAATCAAGAAAATAGCAAATCCACTATGATAGCTAATCTAGCAATGTGTTGGATCTTAACCTCCTTGAAGCGCCCATATAGGAGTGGTATACAATGCAACCTTGATCACTGGATCGTAATTTGTTGTGTCGTTCACTTCATGTCAATGATCCTGGTTCAAAGTGTAGGAGCCTAATATACTCACAGGAGCTTCAAAATAGGTAAAGTATCGTGTCCAAGGTTCAAAATAGCAGTTGAGTGGGTTTTTCATCTAATAGCCTAAATGATATATAGCAGGTGATATGGGCTAGTTGCAGCGATACATATTGACATATCGATGTGAATAAAAAAATGAGGTAAGAAATTTGAAAATTCAAAATATTGAAAAATGTTATAACTCAATATTTTTAGATTAGTAACTTAAGATAGGGGGCGCAGTGGGTCATTGCATAGAGGTTATGTATAATTATATGATATAAAATAACAGTATTGATCTATTTGTCCACATATATTCATGTTGGTCAGCTATATTAAGTTTCAAATTATTAAAATGCTAATAATCAAACAGTGTCATCAAATTCTCATCATTATTATGCATTTGTAACTTCTAAATTCAAAAGGCAATGTAGCACATTTGCACAAAACAAAGGAGATATGAGTAATGTTTAAATAAAGTTTAGTTTAAAGTTCAAACTCAAATGACAACGTGTTTTTCATCAATAGAACATTGTCTTTTTTTCGAGATTTAGGAAACATTTATCTTTAAGTTAGAATGCATTTGGATGTGACTTGGATGGCCCACTTCTGAAAAAAATATCTCCAAAAATTCAAAATAAGTATTAAAAAAATTGTAAAAACCTGAAACCATTATGATTAATCTATGGAAAACATAGATTTACAAGTTAGAATGCATTAGGATGTGATTTGAATGGCCTACTTTGAACACAGAGAGAGAGAGAGAGAGAGAACACCAAAAATCCAAGAAAAAATAGTAAAAAAATGTAAAAGAAAAGCTTTTAACTATTTGGGATATCTACAAGTTACAAGGCATTTTATGGGATTCATTATAAAAAAAAAAGAGTGAAAGAAGAAAAAAAAATAGAAAAATGAGAGGAAAAAAAAAGACAAGAATAAGTTGGGCCTTTTGCTTTTGTATTCCATTGTTCATAAGCTCTAACAACTGACCAGAATAACACCAATTTTACAAATTTAACCATCCAAATTGATTTTTTTTTTTTTTTGGGAACTGGAGCAATTGCAGTATTATAACATTCAAAGAGTTATGCAAACCTAAGGCTGAAACAGGACAATTTCGATCCATATATTTTTTATTTTTTATTTTTATTTTTATTTTTTGTTTTTTGAAATGGTAATGATGAAGTATATTAAAGGAAGGAAGGTGAATACAAGGACCAGTCTGTAAAAAGGAAAAGAGGGACAAGAAGGTATAAAAGCATTATACAAAAAACAAAATTACAAAGTGAAAGCAACCAAATTAGAAATCCTATCAACTCATTGCTTATCTAGCAAGTCTCCTATACCATTGGCGGACCTACCCATATGCTTAAAGACAACTTGAAATGGAGACGACAAAGCTCTAATCTCATTCATGTAAACTTGAAACTTCTATGAAAACATAGTTAAAGACGGCACCCACGAGATAGCATTAAGAGAATTACTTTCTACCACAAAACTTGATTGAGAAGAAGAGGAAGAGAAAATTCGGATAGCTTCCAAGATGCCTAGAACCTTCACCTCATTAGACTCCATACAACCCACATACTTTGAGAACAAAGCCAACACAATACCTTCACTATTGCGAAGCACTCCCCCTATACCCACTGGCCCGGGCTTTCCCCTAGCCGCGCCATCAACATTAAACTTGGGCGCACCTCTAAGAGGAGTATCCCAAACAATCACCTTTTTGGCCTTCTTAACTCCACATAATAGAGAAGCCTCTCAATTATGCAACACACCATCAATTTTTAAACTATCAAATTCACTCTTGAAAGCAACCCAATTGGCAACTCGTGCCACCACCAAAAACAATAACTCCTCCATTGATGACGAATCCCTCTAAACACTCTGTCATTTCTCTATTTCCATAATCCATATTAACCATAAGATAACGAAAGGAATAAGTCTCCTAAGAACCAACCCACACCCAAAAAAACTAGAGCACCTCCATGCTTCAAACGTCCTTGCCAAAGACCCCGGATTACACCAGAAAATGCTACATTGCAAAAGAAGCTTTCACCATAAAGAATGCGCAAACTCACAATGCACAAACAAATGGTCCACAATTTCATTCCATATGAAACTATTCTATTATATTCGTATTGAGTAATATTGCCATGCCTTCTGTTGCAGCTTCGTGAATCCAAAGGAATGACTACAATCAGATTTCGGCCTCATTGTGGGGAGGTGGGTCTCTTTTATATTAGATTTATGATCTTTTATGCTGTGGATTAATTAATTAGAAATCTAAATATCATATTTTGTGATACTGCTGAATCTGTTTTGTCTAGGCTGGTGACATTGACCACTTGGCTGCTGCTTTCCTTTTATCCCATAATATTGCTCATGGGATTAATCTCAGGAAATCACCTGTTTTGCAGTATCTTTATTACCTCACACAGGTTACAACTTTACTGACAATAATTTCCTTTTGTTATATCGCATCGCATCATCATCATGAAAGACTTAACCCTTCTAATTTTCTTTTATGATATATTTCTGTGTTATCTGCCTCACCTATGTTGAATTCAACATCTTTGTTTTCCTTGTGTTTTAGATTGGTATGGCTATGTCTCCATTGAGCAACAATTCCTTGTTTTTGGACTACCACCGTAACCCCTTTCCCATGTTCTTCCAACGCGGCCTTAATGTTTCACTTTCAAGTGATGATCCACTTCAACTCCATTTGACCAAGGAACCAATCGTGGAGGAATACAGTGTTGCAGCACAGGTTTGTTAAGCCTTTTTCCTGATATTGTCTAAGGTGATGTCTCTAACAGCATGCTACATTTTCCTGATATTGTCTAAGGTGATGTCTCTTACAACACACTACATTTTCAGGTTTGGAAGCTCAGTGCTTGTGATCTCTGTGAAATAGCAAGGAACTCATTATATCAATCTGGGTTTCCCCATGCTGCAAAGGTGTGAGATCTGAATAGTTACCATTTCTTGATACTTTTATACTATTTTTAGTCAATGGAAGCAATGATGATGTCATTGAATTGTGTTCATCACGTTGAGATGTATTTGGATATAATATGTTGGTTCATGTATTGACATTTTAATGGCTAGATTATTTCTTAATGTGCAATATACATTTCTCTACTGGTTGGGTAAGTTATACAGGTCGTACAGTGTAAGCTTTAAATTTCATACTAACCTCTTTTCCATAGCTAGAAAGAAAGTAGAAGTATAGAACTCAATTGCTTTAATGTTTGATGGGTGTTTTGTTTTGAAAGTTGTTCTATTTTTTCCCCTTATTATTCTCTAAAACACAGTCGGCAGGTTCTGATTGTTGCCACTAGGTTTGAGTCAATTTACTTTTCCAACAAAAAATTAAGTAAAATCCACCTATCCATCATCCTTACCATAATTTCTGGATTCTCTTTATTTAATTCGTCTCTCCCTCTCACACCTCACCTATCTCCAACAGAACAGTCCTCACTATTCCAACTTCTCTTCCTTTGATGAAGGCATGCTCTCTCTCTATGTTTCCCAACTTCTCTGAATTCCTTGTTGCCAACTCAGAAACCTGCTCTTCCATAAGTTTTGCTTCAGTCGCTTCCTCTTTTGAAGGCTACTGTTACTATTCATTATTTAACATCCCCTACCTCTTCTTCTTTTGTTTTCAGTAGTAATCACCATTGCCATCATTAAAGAAGCCTTATCCCATCCTGGTCGTGCATCTGGTGAATCCTCGGTAACAACATGCACCTAAGGTCAAATTTTGTCGAAACATATAGTAATGTGAAACCTTTCCACCAGCAGTGTTACAAAATAATATAAATTTTCTGTACAAGGGAAATCAAGCAAGTATTCATACATATAATCACTTGTTTGTATAAATCAAAACATGACCTTAGCTTGTGTGGGTCGAAATGCATCTATTCTATTTCACTCACATTAAAAAGGGCAACCCATTGCATGAGGCTCCCGCCTAGCGGGGTCTAGGGAAGGCAAGATGTACGCAGCCTTACCCCCATTTTTGGTGGAGCTGTTTCAGTGAATTGAACCCACGTCCTCCAGGACGCTACCAGTAAGCCTTACCGTTGGGCCAAGCCATCATTCTAAAGAAACACTGAAGTGGATTTGTATATAGCTGTGTTTGTTTCCATTTGAAATCACCAACTTGAGTTTTAGTTCTTAGCTTGCCATTCCCAACTAAGACCATTTTAGAAGAACGCTTCATTGCAAACATTTCTTTAACTTATTTCAGAGATTAAAAAAAGAAGTGGTTATGTAAACAAACCTAAATCTGCTCCTGAAGGTCTAAAGTTTAAACCTTCCAATAATCAGTATTTCATAAGTTGCCTCTAAAAATTTCTAGGTAACCTTTTACAAATTATACTGTTTGATATGCAAAAACAAATTGGTGTTGGTTTGGGTCAATTGAATAGTTTGTAAAGTTCCCTGGAGATTTTCCATCAATTTGGCAGTTTCATACTATTGCATGCCCCGAGTTGCTGATAATGTGTGGCAGAAATTGCAGAAAAATGCATCTAATTGTAGCAGAAAAGGAAGAAAAGTACATCTAACGGTTCCCATGTTCTGCCCCTCCCTAAAGACATTGCTTTGTTTTTCTGTTCTCTAACAAAGTGTGTAGATGCTAAGCCAAACACACCCTTACTCAATCTTTGTGTTTGTTATTTATTTATTTTGTTCATTTGCATTTGGGAATATATTAATATGTTATCTAGAAATTTCAAATTTCTTTTTATCCATGTATGCTTTTCCCCTTAATTGTTTGCAGTCACATTGGCTTGGGAATAAGTACTTCAAGAGGGGCCCTGAAGGGAATAATGTTCATAAGACGAATGTACCACTTTTGCGGATTGCCTTTCGACATGAGGTGGGTCTTTTATAAGTTCATGAAAGCTTGTGTGAGTTGCACTATATGACCCTCAACGTGTGGTTCTGTGCAGAAAACTGAGTTTCGGCTGGTGAATATGAGGCCCGTAGATTGTGTGATAGAAGAACATTAGTCTGGTGACATTGTGTATGGGCCACAAAACAAAATTATCACCAATCAGAAAGTTTTAAAACTTCAATAACTGTCTCTAGATATATGTCAAATTAGGACAGCAGCGGTGGTCCACACTCATTCAATAAAATCTGAAGGCTATGATCTTTTCTAAGCTTTGCTTGGGGCATTGTTCAGTCTAAATCAGGATCTATCAGGTCTAATGATCTGGATTAGAAAACCTTAGGGCTCATGCTTACTTCACAATACCGTTGTTGAGGATCATATAAAACTTCTTCTTCTTTTCTTGATGACCTAATAGCTTTTTTTTTCCCTATTGTTTGAATAACTTGATATCTTGAAATGCATTGGTCCTGTTTATTGACTTACATGCAGACGTGGAAGGAAGAAATGCAATATGTGTATTCTGGAAGAGTGCAGTTCCCTGAAGATATAGATCCTTGAAGAAACCATGGAGGAAAATCAAGTTTGGTGGATTCTTCTTTTGCAGTAGGAGGAATTGGAGCTGGGTAGCTGCTCTAGAGAATATTGGTCTTGCCTCAAGATCGTTATATTTTAAAAGGAAAACGAGTTTAGCTTGATACAGGAAGGAAATAGAAAGTGCATCAAGCACACATGGCACAGCAGTAAGGGTGATGCCTCTTTCTTGGCCATTGCGCGTACAATTTTGTAAACATTGTGGGACGTAACTGAATCAAATCCAATTGCCCCATCTTGTCTATTCATTGAAAAGAAATCATATCCCAGATTGGTTCACATGTCTTTTTTTTTTCTAAATCTGTATTCCACACCTAAAATGGGCCATATCCTCAAGGTTCTGGCAATTGGGAGATCTTAGAATGTCTGATGCATGTGGTATTTCAGTGACTGTATTTTTTAAAAGTACAGCATTACATAATTCTGACTGTGATGTTGTTGATTGTATAAATATTTACTAGCCTTTTATTCGGCCTCCATGCCATCCGTTTGCGCATCCAATACCTTTTTCTTTGGCCTACATTATTTGTCCTGTGATGGTGCACTTCACTTTCATGCTGCACCTCCATCAGTACTTTGGACTGTCAAGCTAGTGGTCCATTTCTTTCATGTAGTTTTTCCTTCCTTCTGTGTTTTCTCCTCTGTACGCAATGTACACAATGTGGCACGTCGGATCCAAGTCAGTCATCAATTTTAACCCCTTTTTGGATCAGTGAATTGGGCTATGTTTATTTGCCCATATTATTTATTTATTTATTGATGGCTTTGCCAGCCTAGCTTTCAAACCTTTGGTCTTTGATCCTGGGGTAACCAGATTCCAATGGGTAAAGACTATTTCCCATGGGCTATCTATATGGCCATACATATAGGACTTAGATAACGCAAGGGTAGGAATCAAACTCGAGATCTTGGGGTGCAAACCCAAGGATCAAACCAACTAGACCCATATTTTGGAGTCCACTTGATGATGGCTTGGGTCTACCACTTGCACTGTGTAGGCACATGTTCCAGTGGATCCCGGAGCGCATTAGTTGTGGCAATTGGGGGTTCATGACAACCCGATCCAACATTAGTATTTAGTACCATGTAAACTGTGGCTTTTAATTAAAAAAAAACCATGGACACTGTAAAGTCAATTGGAAACTTTGTTTAAAAATTAATCGTTCAATATGGTCATGGCATGGGAGGATTTTATGTTGACTTTGGGGCCCACAAAGTAACTGGTTTCGTTTCATGGCATCGACATCTTCGTTTCATGGCATCGACATCTGTTGGCCGTGTATGTCTCTATCCGAGCATCATGGAATTTCTCTTTTTAAAAGGACGATGGTAAAACAAGGCAGATTCCCTTTGAGGAATGATCGAGTTCATTCTACCATTAAAAAAAAAAATTCCTTCTGGCGATATAGGCAGTCCAAACCATCTTGTGGGGCCACACTTGGGCTATCTTTATGGTTGGTGAGTGTTAGGTAAGGGTGGAATTATCTAGACCATCCATGGCTCAGAAATTATAATGATCTCATCCAGGAACTTGAAAATAAACGGCTAAAACAATTCCCCTAAGACAGCCAATTCACCCAGAGGTGAACTCCTCTCACGGAGGGTTCTCCCGTCTTACCCTAGGTGTACTCTCCTCACCCAATGGTTCATTCATTTATATGAAAATCCCTTTCCATTTCCATTAAAAAAATATAGGGTTTACAAAAACCAGGGACTCTTGAGTTCCAATTAAGGAGGAATCCCACTATTAAGCGAATCTAGGATTGTCCTACCCCCATTACACCCACAAGGATCGATTGATTGCCCGTCGGTGCCCCTTTTTTTTTAAACTCCTGACCCCACTAGGACAACTCCCAAGCCACAAAAGGAGGAATCCCGCTAATGCTAGTCTTCTATTGTCGTGACTTCAGAATATATACCCACTGCATATGCAAAATGCACCAGCCACACAAGCACGGCGATATTGTGTGCCAGACTAACACGGCAGGCCACAGCAGGCCACCCTTTTAGACTATATAAAGGGATAGTTATTAGAGAGAGATAGAAGGTGAGCCACACAAGAAGAAGAGAGCCAAAAAAAAAAAAAAAAAAAACAACCGAAGGGGAAAGAATGGGAGGCCTGTTCTCGAGCCCATCCGCCGGCGACAGTTCATCCGAGGAGACCCGCGTGCTTTCCTTCCATTCAGCGGCCAGCTGGAAGTCCCACTTCGACTCTTGCAAGGATTCCAACAATCTGGTAAACTAAACTAATTACCCTTATGATTATGATGTTGATGATCACACCGTTGGTTTCTTTTCTGACAAATAGATGGTGATCGACTTCTCGGCCACATGGTGTGGGCCCTGCCGCTTCATGGAGCCGGTTCTCAAAGATTTTGCCGCTCAGTTCACCGATGTGGTCTTTGTCAAGATCGATGTTGATGAGTTGAAGGTACGTTACGTTTCCATCCATGCTCTACTACTACTACTACCACTACCTACTAATTGATCTTGATTTTGGTTTGATTAACGGCTGATACTAACAACATGGGGATGGTGGGTGGGCCCATTTTTTTCAATTTTTTTTTTTTTATTTTTGTCTGGTATGTGTATAGGAAGTGGCCAAGGAGTGGAACATTGAGGCCATGCCCACATTTGTGCTGGTCAAGAAAGGGAAGGAAGTTGATAGGCTTCTGGGTGCCCAGAAAGATGAGCTCAAGAAGAAAATTGAAAAGTTTAGGCGAGTTTGATTTTTTTTTCTTCTTTTTTTACAATAAATGTGGGGTTTTTATGTCATCCATCCCATGCACTATATATGTAGTGAGTTTTCTACATGTTATGATGGATCAGATCAGGATTGCCAAATCACTGTGGCTGATGTTGTCTTTGTTGATGGGTCGAAATTATATATAAGGTACTTTGGGGATGGATTAGAATAGATTGATGCTCTTCTTGTTGATGTGATTTGCTTTCTTTTAGCCTTGGTGCAATATAAGATTTCTATGAGGCTGGTGATCTTCCCCAGAGAAATCACAGATTATCACTGGATGATTTTCTTAGTTTGCATTTATAATCCTCTCTTATGATTATTTCCATATTTTTACAGAGAATTGATTCTCAATTGAAAAAAAAAAAAGGGTTGACTTTCTTAAATAAAGCCCTGGGATCTTTTGATCCCCTGCCCCCCAAAAAGAAAAACAAATTCACTGTGTTCATATATTAGGTGTGGATTTCACTAGTTATTGAGTATGCAATTTATATTGGATGTGTGGGAGAGAGAAACAGAGCACAAAAGTGTGATGAAATGGTTCTTTGGGTTTGTCAAAAGACAAGAAGTCACAATATTTTTTTGTGAATGATTCTTTTTTAGATGGTTGAATGGCTTTCTCAAAATCTAAAGAAATCTAGGTTTACGGCTTCTAAGTATTTACTTCTTTGTCATTTCCAAATAGTCAATGAGTCTCTTCTAGTCACACCAGAAGCCTTTTACCATCAAGAGGTTTAGGGCTGGTTTGTGTAACCCTTTTCTGCAAAAAAAGTGGATGGTTTTCCCGTGTCTTTTTCGTTTTTTTTAGAAGGTTTTAAATGAAATTCCCAGGGGAGGTCATGAGACTTTCATTTCCACAGTAACATTTCATCGTCTAAATTCCTATAACCCTAGCTTCAGTATCTTTTTCGGCTACGGTGTCGCTTTCCTCTCTTTCAAGTTCAACATATCCTTGTTTCTTTATTGCTCCCTCCACCCACACTTTCACCCCCTTTTTGTATTAAAACAACACTCACTTCCACCCCCACCCTTCGGTTTTGACTTCACCCCTTTATTTCGACCCCACGTCTGTTGATTTCTACTCAAGGTATTTGAATTGTTAATTTAAGCATTTTCATTATAGAAATAAGGTCTATAGAAGATTCTTTATTTGTTAATTTGTGTAGTATTTGGAGTAACAAAGATTTTAAAGAATTGGTGTTGTTTTCTCAATATTTTTTTTAAATGAAGTTTAAGAAGACCAACAATACAACATGGACGCTATATTTTTCTCTGATGTCAAAAAAATACATGGGCATTAAGTGTATGCTGAATATAATAATAGAACTTTCCTTTCATTCTTGTTCATGAGAATATCTGATTTTGCTTGGTTGAATTTTAAATATCATAATAATAAAATTTCTCCAACTAGTGTCCCCTTAGATATTTGACTTATGTTTAGATTTTTTTTTACCATTTGCTTTAAGATGTTTTGGTATTTGCTATTAGTTTTTATTTGATATTTATCCCCAGTGATTTTTCTCTAGAGTCATTCAATGGTTTAGTGATGTTATTTAATTTGAATTAATATTAGAATCATCTCCATCTTTTAATTTACAAGTTATAAAAATTTGATTTTTCCATATAAAATTGTTGCACTAAATAAAGAAAAATGATTTTTACCAAGTAATTTGCATTCACACCAAACAACATAATCACCAATTCACTGAAAAAAGAAATTGCATCAAATATGAATTTTTGTGCTTTTGAGGAACTCTCTTCTCATGAAATTTGCTTACATGAGAGTTTTCTCTTTCCACAAAAAAGGTGTCTATACAAACAAACGTGCCTTTAGAAACCAAAGATTTACGGTGGACTTCTCTAATGAACAATTTTAGATATGGTTTTGGGAGTCATGCAAACTGCAATTGCTGTTTGGTATTGTGACCCCTTTCCTCGATACCTGAAGTACTGAAAAGCTTAGGTTTAGACCCTGCATGGGTTTTTGACTGATGGTGAAAAGCCCTGTAATTTGGGCACCACAGAGAGAGAGGCCAACCCAGAGACAGAGGCCAATATCTGCCAAATAAGTTTGGCAGCTTTTGATTGCTCGATCTTAACTATCCGACAAGATTGGGACACCTTTGGTTAGGAGGGAGGAATCCCCTAAATGGTAACATTCTACTTTTGACAAATGCAGGGGAATCGAACTATTTACACTGCTTTACATCCAACGGTCACTTTTTTGTTAACAAATTCTTCAAAATCCATGACAAATCAAGATCTAAAATTTCACACTGCAGTACTGCTCCCCACCTCCCAAGCCAAGACCCTTCAAAGCTATTTTTAGCTTTGTAAAGTGAATGAAAGTTAAAATCATGTAAATGGAGTCCACGGAAGTCAAGAATGACGGTTTTTTAAGTTTCGGACCTTTTCACATTCCTGATTCAGTGGTTAAAACCATTAAATAGATATCTGTTGTACGGCCCAGAAGATAATTGGACTTATATTCTAGTTTAGCTTTTACTTGTTTCTTTTGTCATACCTCCTTTCTTTTCATTATATCATTATTAAAGACAAAACAAAACAAAACAAAACAAGGGTTCACCAAACGGGGAATAGAATCTGCCAGCCCAACAAGATGACAACAAGAACACCACAATTCCCTCTCCTATCTTAGTCTTTCACTGTACATGTAGCACATACAGAGGCAACTCAAACCATTCTAAAGATGGGCCTCATTGTGGATTTACTTTTAAAATTTTTGGATCGGCTTGTCCATCCAGCCCTTCATTAGCTGATAATTCCCTATTGAAAACATCACCTACCAATGATGAAAATCCTGTAGACAGCTGAGAACTACCACCCCTTATCAAGGGCGGACGTAGGCATCGGTCAAGAAAGGAAAGAAATTAGGTAGGATTGTGGGTGGCAAGAAAGATGAGCTAAAGAAGAAAATTGAGAAGTTTAAGGTTAGGTGGATGATTAGTTCTGTTGCAATAAACTTACAAAAATTTAAGGGTCTTATATGGTAACAATTTTGCTTTTTTATTTTTTTTAACTCATATATGCACACAAGGGAGAACATAAATTTGAACCCATGACCATAACAAGAACATGCACTCTTCACTACTTAGGTAAAGACTCATTCTCTTATTTGGGCGACTTAGGGAGTTTTTTATGTAATATGATTCAATGATGAATTGCCAAATCATTGGTCCCGCCGTCCAATTGAGAACCACGATATAAACATGTTTAGCAGCATGCTAGCAACGATTCCACTTTAGCACCAGGTCATGTTTCCATCATGGGACCCACTTCTGTCTCTACATATTTAGTTATTTACTTCTCAGAAAAGCCCAGATGCAATAATAGAAAAATAAGAGAAAGATCTGCATAGGATGATCTAGAGAGCTTATGATAGGATACTTAGGGATTTAACCTTGTGGGTTTTAAACAGAATGAGTCTTTTAAGAAGTTATGTTAAAATCATGAATGACATGTACGAGGGAGCAGTGACAAGTTCAAGAACTATTAATGAAGAGACATGTGAATTTCCAGTGACCATAGATTTACATCGGGGGTCAACGTTAAGCTTTTATCTCTTTACATTGATTATAAATGAATTAATTGCTCATATTAAAGAGGAAGGGCATTCATGTATATTATTTACAAATAATATAATATTGGTGGATGAATTGAAAGATGGTATAAATGTGAAATTTGAATATGGTGGGAGGCTATAGAATCCAAAAACTTTAAAATAAGTACCTTGTTTCAATGATTAATAAGGAAAGAGAGATTGAGGAAGATGTAAAGCATAGGATATTGAAATGGAGACTTATTTTTAGAGTACTTTCTTACTAGCTTATGCCTACAAAATCAAAGAAATCTTTTTATAAATCACCAATTAGACCAGCTGTAACAACCCGAGTGGCCCACTGGCCCAATAATTTGGTAAGCCTGTCACGTGGCCCAAAATGCTTAAGTCCAAGTTACTAATAGTAACCTGCATGGTTCATTATATACCAAACTCAAATTTCTTTCATAAGCGATGTGAGATGGAGTGTTACAATCTACCCCCCTTAAGGCCACACGTCCCCATGTGGATCCATCTAACTTCACCAAGTGATGTGGGACTGAAGCATTCTACACTCGTATCCCCTTGCGGATTCCCCTATCTTGGCTCACAGGCTCACGCACCATAACTCTGTCTTGATCTTGCATCAAGGGCTTTCTCAGTGGGATTGGGGGTCCCACATTTTCGGTTGGTGAAATGGCTCTGATACCATTTGTAACGACCCTAATAACCCACGGGTCCAATAACTTAGTAAGCCTATCATGTAGCCCAAAGTGCTTAAGCCCAAGTTACTAGTAATAACCTACATGGTTCATTATATACCAGACTCAAATTTCTTTCATAAGCGATGTGAGATGGGGTGTTACACCAATAATGGCCTATGAAAGAAAATATTAGCCATTTAAGGAGCAGTACATCCACAAAATGAGAGTAAGAGAAATGATAATATTGAGGTGAATTGCAGCACAGCGAGGAAGGATGAAATCATAAATGAGCACTTTTAGGAGCATTTAGGAGTAATTTTAATAAATGATAAAATAAGATAAACCCATTTGAGGTGGTTTATACATGTCCAATGCCAACAAGCAATGACGTCAATGAAGCAAAGTTTTTCTACCACAAGTTGGTGGCTCAATTATGTGAATTTTAATGTAACTAAACTACGACTACACATTTATCAAAAAGAGACAGTGGTAAGTACAAGTTGAACCCAAAGAGAACCAGATGCAAGCAATTTTGAAACTAAAACTAAACTATTAAACTAGTGATCAAGCAAATTTTTAATGAATTTAAAAATTAATAAAACAACTAATGTAAGATAAAATAAAAGAAATCAAATGTGCAAAAGATTAGAGCATCTGGAATCCACTAAGTGTTAATCTATTTATTAATGACCAATTTTGACTTATCTTCAATTATTACTCAAATCAGAAATAAATTCCTGTTTCTAATCCGGAAGATTTGTCTTTTCAAAAGCTTCTTTTTAGTTTAAATATACATCAGAAGCCTAAGACTTCCTTCACTTTAAAAACTCAAAAAAATGTAAACATTATCTATATATAAAACAAAGGAAGCGTAAACCATCAAAAGAAATTAATCCTAAGCATGACCTATCAAATATAAGTATAAATAATTAAAAGTTTTTATCTGGAAAACATAAGAACTGAAGTTTGCCCACGTTACAAAGGAAAATATATTAAAAATAATTAAACACACATCAAAAGAGACATTGAAAGAATTAATTTAGAAGCAAACAGAAATTACTTAGCTTCATCCATAGCTCTAATCAGAAAATCAGCAAGCTGCAAAGAAAATAAAATAAAATAAGAGAAAAGGGAGAGGGAAGAAGTGGAGAGAGAAGAGCTGGACTTTCCAGATCAAGTGGACCTCCCCCAATGGTCTCTATTTTTACTTTTATCTCTTATTCCCTCTTAAGTTGGACTCCTTTTGCAAAATCTTATCTTGGACGCTTAGGTGGATAAAAATATCTTAATCCTCAATAATTCCTGCAGAGGCTGTGGGACCCCTTTGGGTGTGCATCTCAATGTATGTGTGCATCACTCTCTTTTGCATAATTGCCATCTCGAGTAGAAATTTTTATACTAATTTCTAGAGGCCATATCTCTCTTATTTCAACTCTGATTGATGCAATATTGGGATCTACCGATATCTACTCAAAATGAGCTTTCCAACAATAGTAGATTGCCTAGATCCGATATCCAATTAAAAAGTTATGACAATTTAAACCATAATATCATGAGAAAAATGAGATTGGCTTTCCAGTTTTTCCTCACTTTGGACTCTATCTCAAAGATCTTCACAAGATAATAAAATCTGTTAAAAATTAGAAAGAAAGATAACTGGTATCCAATTAAAGTGTGGGACTTTATCTTGAGCACTTTGAGACTTTAGCAGTTATCTCCTTCTTCATTTGCATTTATCTTCCACCAAGATTTTCCTCATCCTTCTCCGAACGCATCTTCTTGGAACATTCCTTGAATTATCTCCTCATTTAGGTGTCCCACATGCTTGGATGGTTGGCCTCAGTTCAATTAGGATTCTTCACCAGATTTTACTCCAAGCTTGCTGGCCCTAGTATTTTTCATTTCTTACAGAAATAAACTTAAATTGAGAAATGATTAAGAGTCCTAATATAACTGAGATTCTTTCAAGAAGAGTTCTGATGGAACAAGGATTCTTCAAAATTTTTGAAAAAATGCTTTGAACCATGGTTTTCATGAAATCTTGCTAAAGATTGTATAATTTAACTTGAAATTCCAAATTTTAAAGCTCAATTGCATAAAATCATGAAATTCAGTGAAAACAATGCGTTTATCCTAATTAAATCCATAATTCTATATGAAATGATGCATTTAATGTGTAATTTCATGGACTTAACACTCACTAAGGAGAAGGGGTATGCAAAGAGTATGTGGATGAAAGTAGTATGGTTGGATTTTAGGAAGTGCGACTATCTAAGGATTTTGCTCAAGATAAATCATAATGGGAAAACAAAATTCATACAACCGACTTCAATGTATATAGTTGAGACAAGGCTTTAATGATGATGATAATAATGATCATGATGACGATGAGAGCCCAAATGCAACAAATAATCTACTACACCTTCACATGAGTGCAAGGAGTGGAACCTACAATGTCGCCCATGGATTGAAATTTTGATCTGTTCAATGGATTCTCCAACCAAACGATGGCATTTTCCTAATTTTAAGCAACGCAATCTTATGCATCATAAGATATACACTGATCAGAAACATCACCTAGATATGCATTTACATAGGATTAATAATGTGATGATCAAACCCATATTATGACATCTAAGATTTTTTTTCTATTTATTAAAATCGTGCAATTTACAATTCTTCTATACTCTACTGGCCCCATTATTAAATGTGTTCAATGTGGAGATTAATACACATTCATTATTTTTATCATTTTAAGGATAATTTGAATTGGATTGAACATATGATTTTAAATTTTTCATATTATGTTAACCAATTAATTTATGTGAATTTTTTTTTACTAATTCTCAAATTCCTTTCTAAGAGAGATTTTTTGCCGAGAAAATCCTACCTCTACCGCTATTTGCAGTATAAAGAGAGTTATATTATCTTTGTTGACTTTTTGTCAAATAGCCACTGGGATTTCTTGATTACATAAGCAAGATTGGAAAACTCATGACTCGAACTTGACTCATCCAGCTCTAAAATGCTGACTCAGAGAGATCCAACAACTGGGATGATTATTATAAAAAAAATAAAAAATAAAAAAACACTCTTCATTCCTAAAATTTTCTAACTTTTTTTTTTGTTCTACTTGAAGTGGATGATATATTGGTTATCTTAAAAGTGGTGTAGGTTTGCTTTATATACATAAGTAATAAAAACTAATAACTAAACTGAGAATATTTGTGTTTTGATTTAACCAGAAAAAATCTCATTATATTCACTTTACATAAAAATGACTTAAAAGATATGTATCCACCATAGTAGTCCCAAAGGCCCTTTTCGGTTCTTTTTTTCCTTTTTTTTTTTTTTTGTCCAGTGGCGATATCCTCACTTACCTGCATACACAAGCAAGGATATTCTTACTCATTTTTTTTTTCTTCTTCACAGTTAAGCAGCGATATCTCGGCCTAAGTCGGATTAAGAAAATTTTAATTTATTCCGGTGAATGATGCTTGCATGGAGGCTAGACGGTGATGAGTAAAGTTGAAGATAATGATGAAAGAAAAATGTAAGAGATAGGTCTTGGTAACACGTAGGAGTTGGTTTATGTATTGTAAATCGGATTGGTAGAGAAGGGAGATGAAGAAGGAATGCGATGAAATGATGATGGGGTAGAAGTGGTTCGAAATGGGCATATTGGTTGTTCAGGGATATGAAAAAAAGATACTAAGAAATGAAATTGAATAAAGCTGGGTTGTACAGAATAAGAATGGAATAGGAATAAAGAAAGAGATTAAAAAAAAAGAAAAAGAAAATGAAAATGAAAGAAAGAAGAGAGGAAATGATGGCTTCAAGAGAGAGAGAGAGAAGGTGAAATCTCTGAGATAAAAGTGATGTTTCATTCGTTTAGTTGAAAGAAGATGAATGGGTTCAAATGAATTTGTTTAAAATGTGGGAGAAAAAGAGATGAGAAAGATGATGGATCTAGATAAGCACATGATATTAGAGTGTTTTGATAACAACCTCCCACATGCACCTAAGTCTATGACCATTGAGATGAGACCATATCATAAAAGAAAATGTTGTGTGCATAGGGGTTTAGTTGGTAGAAGTGGAAAGAGAAGGAGGAGGAGCAAAAAGAAAGATGGGGAAGAAAGAGAAAGGCGAGTAGGGATATTCCAGCTCGTATATACGAGTGAGCGGGAATTTCGCTACTCGGCAAAACAACAAAAAAAAAATAAAAACAAAAACAAAAAACAAAAAGGGGCACCGAGGACCACTACGGTGGATACATGAATTTTAAGCCCTTTTTCTACATGAAATCTAGGGAGATTTTTTTGGTAAAATCCTCTTTTTGTTTCTCATTCAATGGCCAATTGCCATATCTGAGAATTTTGTTGCCATTATCACTATTGTTGGCATCTGAGTGCACTCAATCCCGTTAGTTGCACAGAAGATCACACTAAGAAAGTTGTTGCATGCAGTAAGAAGATGAAGACATCATGAGTTAATAGTTATGGTGATTTCTGGATCATCAAGACTCGTACTCCCAAAGCATGTAAAAGAACGATATAAAAAAAGGAGAAGAATAAGTTCCAGCTTTTAGTGATCATGTTTAGTTTAGTATCCAAGAATTGTAGATTTACTACTAGAAGCCTCCTATTTAATTTGTGCTAGTTGTGGTGATTTTTAGATCATCGAGAGGCAAGACTCATACTCCCAAAGCAAGTACAAAAACCATATAAAAAAGATGGAGAAGATTAATTTCTTATTTTTAGTCATTTAATTTCTTATTTTTAGTCATGTCTATTTTATAATCAAAGCAATGTAGATTTACACTATAAGCCTCCTATTTAACTTGTGCAAGTCTTAGTTTGTTTATGGCTTGCATTCTTTAGCAATATCGATTGTGATATATACTAAATGAGAATAATTATTTATTTATTTATTTTATCGATAACAAAAACTTCTATCAAAAAGAAAACAAATACAATGAAAAGAAATAAAAGCAACAAGAGTACAAGTGCATCGTACTTTATACACCAGACTATATAATGATCCACTCCCAAGAAAACAATTTGTTAACCTTTGTTTAGCTAAAGCATCTGCCATAAGATTTATTGATCTTAACTCATAACGAACACTAGGTTAATGCTTAAAGATATAGCCCGAATCTCATTAAAAATAAATTAAAACTTTCGAGGATATACTTTTTGGTTGAATACCCAAGTGTTGCATTAGAGGAATCACTCTCTATAATAAAGCTATCATTGAAACTTCTAAAAAATCATCGAAAAGCTTTCAGAATAGCTAAAATCTCTGCTTCATTCAATCACAAATACTTGTATTTTTAAAACATAAATAAAACCCCACCCTTATAGCTACGAAACACAACTCCAATATTAGCTGGTTATGACTTACCTCTTGTAGCTCCATCAACTTTAAATTTAAGCACACCAAGAGAAGGTGGAGACCAAACAAAAAATTTCTTCAACTTAATTGGACTACACTCCATACAAGCTTTCCAATTAACAAGGATATCATTTAAAGTAAAATTAAAAAACTCATCCCTTACCAAAGCCTACTTTGCAATCCTCATGTCAATCAAAGAAATCAAATGAGATCCATTATTTTTATGAACAGTTTTACTATAATTGAGCAAATTAGAAAAGATTGACGGTGAAAAAATGGGGTTCATCGTCTTTGCAACATTGTAGATTGTTTGTCAATGTTTTGAATGAAATGCTCATTGTAATTTAAATTTGAACGTCACGCCCCCAAATTTGTGTCCCCGAGTAGGACGGAAATCCGATTTTGGACAAATGGTCATCCAAGATCTTAGTCCACTGTGGGACCAATTCAAACTTTCCATTCATGCACATAGAATATTTAAGCGGAAGCAATGAGATAAAATATTCGTGTAAGGTATCATATGAATAGGTCAAATAAAATGCAGAAGCATAGTCAAACTTCAATGTTCAAGTTTACATCAATGTTACTATCATTTATTATATTCCTCAAAACTGTCTAATACCTCCTCAACTCAATGTGTATATCGAACTCCAGGGACAAAGATTAGGCCTCTCCACTGTCTACCCAGCCAAAATTTCCTATAATTGGATTTTGTATTCCTTTTTGTTCCCTTCTTTCCAGCTCTTGCATTGGATCGCTGGCTCTGTTTTTTCAACACACCTACCATCTAGTTTTTTACATTGGTTTAGTTCCTTTTTTACCTTCTTGACTTAGCGACGATATCATTGCTCATTTCAGTTGTGCACAGTCGATCTAATGAGTTTTTTTTTCATAAATTCGCTTTCATTATATTCGTGGATATTCATATTTTCTTCAGTCACTTTCTATATAAAACGAAATTCGATTTTATGCAAGTAAAAAAGCCATAACCCCACCCAGCCCACAACCCCACCCCTTTCTACCATTTTGATTGAGAGAAATTTGGCAAAGATCTAATTTTCTCACAAATATCTATATAAAACTAATTCACTTTCTAGAATTTCTAATTTCTATTTGGTGAAATGATGGAGATAAAAAGGAGAAAGCTCACAAATGTTGAAATGGTTCTTTGGTTTTCTGATCATAAGACGAGACTTCTTGATGTTGTTGGTGAATAAACGCATAACTCATCCCCTAATTTCGTTAGCTTTTTCTTTTTTTTTTGGCTGCCTCTAAAGGAATTTAGATTTTAGGGCTTTAATTGTTGCCATCTTTGTCTTTTCCAATATAGTTGTTGAGGATCTTTCAATTACATGTGCAGCCTATATTATAGAGGGGACATTTATGAACAAATTTGCTGGATGTATGACGTAATGGACATTTTTAAATATGAATTCTTATTTTTTTTTGCTGTTGTGATGGAGATAAGATGAAGAGATCATATCCACCATAAATATCACTTCCATGGGAAGGGTCCCCCTCGCCTCCATCCCACCAAGGGCTGGGACATGGGGAATGAAAGATTCCAACCACTTGATCAATGGTTGAATAGTTTTCACCGTCTTAAACAAGTACACAATTGATCCAACAACTCAGTCTATTCGAATGGATACTGCCAAACCCAAGATTGCTGACTATTAGAGGGCCCTATTTCATGATCCACTCAAATAGGTGGCCATGTGGCCTCACAAGGTATTTAAGCATGCGGCTTTTCACCTTATGGTAAGCACCCGTGCTTACCAGAGGTTTTTGCGCATGGTAAATATCACTCGTCTAACCCCATTAATTCCCTTGGAACAAAAGCCATGGTTTGAGTAGAAGTTATGAGATCTGTAAAAATCAGAAAGTAAAAATCAGAAGCTACCTTTGTTTGGGTGGTCAAAAGCCCAGTAACTTGGGTCTCCATTTTCTAACCCAACTGGAGGGACGCAACCCGCTAATTGCTCGATCTTAACCATCCAAGACGACTGGAATTCCAAAACAATCTGTCCCAATTCCAGTGCCGAAGGCGGTGAGGATTCAAAGGCCCATTCAAAGATAAAATTAGCCAATAACAAAGGCCTCTGATTTTGGTGTATGGGCGGACCAAGAGAGCTATATCTTCGTCCCAGGTGGAGCCCACCTGACAAATGGAGGGGATGTGGCACATGTAAGAGGCATCAAATATCCCGTGTCCTACGTGATTCATAGCCTGGATGTTCCCACAACTTTCGGTTGGCTTCCTTTGAAGGGCAGTTGAATTTATTAGGGTTGCTAATAGGCTCTGCCAGCCCACACCATGCCTTGACTTGATTGGGCTAGGCATGGCTGTGATTTTAAGCCTGTGGGCTAGACCCAGCCTAATTTAGCGCCAAGGCATATACTGCTTTTGCAAATGGGTTGGACATGGGCTTGACTTTTATGTGTGTGTGCTGATGTGAACAGTAAAAAACAGGCTAGGGTTGGACTTCAGTTGGGCCCAACCCCATCAATACCCATAGTATATTTCCATTCTTTTTTTATCCGCCATGAAGTGGGAAATGCCTCTATCATTTAGAGGTCAACGCTAGCAAGTGTGGGGCTTGACAAGTTATCTAATCTTGCATATGTTGGGCACATTCTATTATCAGATTATTTTTATACCTCACCTCATCTAGTATGGGGATTCCCTCAAGCTCTCCAGGACTGAAGAACCTGGGATGGACTCTGTGGGCCCAGACGGGTCTGAGTCTAAGATTGTCCAAGTCCAGCAATTTAGTTTGCAGACCTAGCATTTATGCTGGGATTCAGGTTACGGCTCCACAGTCAGTAAGGGCCCAATCATCTCATAATAGAAAAGACCCGCTTGCATTAGATATGGAATTTAGCCAGGCACTGGCCCATCCATAGGACATGTTGCCAGGCTAGGAAATATGCACAGTGTCTGGCAATGGGTCGAAAAATGCATTTCACGGTTCACCCCAGCGTACTTTCAACCCCCAAGCAAACATTATTGAAGAGAATATATCTATGGAACTCAATGATGGGTCAGTTGGTAGCCCAGATGACCTGATCAACTCATAACCTGGCTCAGGAGTCAAGACTTTGCAAGTGCTGGATCTGATTATGCCCTAAAAATGAGGCCTGTTTATTAAACATAAGTTGGACCAAGGTTGCCCCAACTCAACTTAGTCCAATCTCCATTACATGGAAATTCTCACCACAGGTTCCATTTATGAGGGCACCTGGTCCTATAGACCAACCAAAATTTAGAATCCTTTGGAAAATGTACATCTAAGAATTTTAGTACGAAGAGATATCAGTATTCTAAGAGCATCTCCAACCCATATGTCAAATATAATGTGGCATCTCCACCTAGGCAAAAAAAGGTATATGAATCTCTCCAAGGGAAATGTCAAATGTGATGTGACATTTGGCACATGGATTTGGGATATCAAATTTAACATATCATAAAGTCACATGTCAATTTTACTTTTGAATTGTGTATTACATGGGCCTTCCAATAATGCAAAGATTTTATAAAGTTACTAATGATGTGCGTCCCGCAAAAACATAAATTTATAATAAAATAATAATTTACAATATTGGTTGGAGTTCTCACTTTTCAAGCATGTTACATCTCAAACATTTAAAATGCCACAGAAGCTATCAAATAAAGTTTGAACATTTCTAAAATGACATCTCCCTTGAAGATGTTCTAAACTCCCCAAATGTTGTCTCCAATGTATTCAGAAATGCTTACCATGGCGAATTTTGGGAGTTCTAGAAGCTAAAAGTGAGAATCCTTCATAATAGATTTTTGAAATCTTACGAATCAAACATGAAATTCCAAATGGCAAGGGGAACAACGACTAACATTAATGTAAGGAATTCCCAACTTATGAAATTTCTGTAAGAAAATCCTTAAAAAAAACCCTTCTTAAACTAAAGGGTAGAAAGGGGCCTCTGATTAGTGCCTAATGCCTGATTTGAGTGTCAACTTTGAATTGTTAAATTTAAGACTCTGCCATTCCATCTTCCATCCAACATAAAGCCAAGAGCTCTCAAACAGCTGATAGCAGCATCAGAGTAGCAGATCAACTATTTGCAATCGGTAAAGTCCCATCATGACCTCAATCCTTTCCTCATGTCGCTATCATCTTTTAGGTGCAGCACAAAATGCCATCTCCTTAATGCAAGAGGAACAGACAAATCTATTAACCATGCACCAAAGAGTCGGGGCCAACTCGGCTTGGGCTTGATAGGATTCAGTCCCAAGCTCACTAAAGCCAATTAGCTCATTCTTGAGCTTGGCTCGGCCCATTTGATACCCATATTATAAATATATATATATATATATGTTTAATCTCCAGTGAGAATGGTGCTCACTTAATGTCAAAGAGGGCAACATAGTGGGGCCTACCTTTTGATCTATACAAAGAGTCCACATATGAACCCCCTGAATTCTACTTGATCCCATAGTTTTGCACCAATCCGAATGTACTAGACCACTTGATCAAAGGTCCTTTTGTTTAAATGAAGTTGTTTAACTTGTGGGCTACAAATTAAGGGGTTAGAGGCATGAGCTTGACCTCAAATTTGATATTTGGATCCTATCCAAAATCTTTCCATCCCCATCAATCCCATGATCTATATTACCCAACCCACTCGGTGGTGTGCATAGTAAGTCAGAGAGGAGATCAATGTAAGTATTCAACTATTCATATAATTTTGAAAATTTTTCAAGAAAGTATAAAACCATTGACTCTTTAAAAGGATATAAAGATTTGCGTATTTCAAACAGATATAAAAGTTTTTCACCGTTCTTTTAATCAAGTCCTTTGTCATATAGTCATGTGTGAGTACATATACACATAATAACATAAAATATTAGCTTTTTCTATAGAGGAGGCTGATTGCCGGACGCTTTACATCAATTATTAGTATTCATCATCACCATATTGCCAATTTCGGATCATGTTATTCCGGAGGACCCACTGATCCATATCACAGAAGTAGATATACATATGCTTTTGGTGGGCCTCTTTGGGGCCTTCTGAGTCTTGAAATTGCAGGCCATTCCCTCGTCCCTCTTTATGGAAAGTGTTAAATATCAGTTCGTGGTGTGATTTTGACACCCACTACAGCTTTCTACCCAATCTTTTCAACAAGTCCACAGAATCTTTTCTACTTCTGCCAAGAACAAAAAAAAGTACTTCTTAGAATCGATCCCTCGTTTGAAAACACCTATGTGGGTTGGACTAGAACTCATAAGGAAAGCCAAACCAAGTCCTGAATTCTGATCACTCTTACAGGCATGGGATGTGTGAGTGGGTACTTTTTGTTATATGTCATTATCTTCTGAACATGAGGTGTAACACTTGTTCGTCTTTGCAAAAGAAGACAGCTCTCTGAGTATTCAATTCTCTATTAACCACTAGGATCTTACTTTCATTTAAAAAGTATATAGAAAAACTACGTGTAACATGAAAGCCACCCACATGGCCCCTCGTCCAAAAGAAACAAAAGCAATGACCTACAAAGATTCTGATTTTACTCATGCTTTTAAAAAGTCTCTGTCGACTCATGCATCAAAGGTACATGTGGTCTCACAGATATGAGCGTCCCCATTAGCGAAATCTACTGATCAGACCATCTTCCCCGTTTAAATGGACCCCATCGACTGGACGGTTAAGGAAAAATTGACTTGGTATAAGATCCAATTAATATCTTACTAGCACAATAACCCGCCCTAACTGCTAAGCACTAGCATGACCCATGTAGCTAGGTCCCCGCTCCATCTAATTAATTTTAACATTTTATAAAATCCCGGTTAAGTTAGTTGTTTAAAAAGGTAGAAATATCTCATTACCTCTAAATTTTTAGCTCGATTGTTTCAATCTTCATAACCATAGGTACGGAAGTAAACAAGACAAATCCAAGGCGAAACCATGGTGGATTTGAATCAAGATTTATCTTTATAGATGTTGGCATCAGCTTGATAATAAGAAAGGATCTAGTTCAAAATCTAAATGCAAAACAAGATGTGGAATACACTAGTATAATTGGATAAAAAGCATCAAAATAGTTTTTTTTTAATATACATGTGATGCTATTAAATAGCATATGACCAAAGCTACGTAAACTCTCAAATATGAATGTAGCTCAAGCTAAGCATGTTGTTAAAATCTATATATCTATCAGACAAGCGCATGCATTCCTCACAAAAATGGTGAGAGACAACCTTTTTTTTTAAGGTATTAATGTGCAAAGGAACAAAATTATCACACATCATGATACTTTTTTGACCTTGTTAAGTCTAAAAAGGAAGTGTCTCTCACCAAAATAATAAAAGATGTATGCACTTGAATATCCATATATATACACTATAAATAACAATTGTTCTCGATTTAGATCCTTGGGTCAGAAAAGATCAAATTTGAAATCCGAAACTTTCAACTCCTATATGTATAGATCCAGATCTGAATTTAGTTCTTTCTCTAGTTCAAAAGTATGGCACCTACCCACTTTATTAGGCAACAAAGACTAAAGATGTGCAAGTATTTAGAGACCCTTTTGCAACCTTAATCATTAGAGATAGAAAGGTATGAGTAAGAAATTAGATTATCATAATCTCTTTATTTTTGGCCCTTCCTTATTAATGATTTTAAAAGGCACCATTTCTCGTTGTTTTTTAACTTCAAACCAATGTTGAGCAACGTTCAGCGCCTTCTTTAGCATAGGGCCAAAAAAACCTTTGCTTTAAGCCCCCACAAAATAAGGCTAAAAAAACTAATTAGCATTTTTCTTTTCAATCTGAAAAAAATGCCCTGGAATAAAAACTAACATTTTTTCAAATTTCAAAATAAGCAACTGATCCTTTTATTTTTTTTCCCAAAAAAATAAGGCCTCATCTTTTCACATTCCCAAAAAAATATATATGCCTTTTCACATTCCAAAAAAGCAACTACCATCCTTTTGTTTTTCTCCAAAATATAAAGCCTCATTATTTCACATTCCAAAAAAAATGTTATCTTTTCACATTCCAAAAAGCAACTGCTATCTTTTCTATTATTATTTTCTAAATGATGTGATTGAAGGCTGACAATTTGGTTTTGGTCCTTTGCTATTCCACTTGTAGGTTATAAGCCATATTCTGTTCAACTGGTAGGATTATAGCCATATGAAGTTTGCTAGTTGGTTTTATAGTGGACTGGGGTTCAACAATTTTATAATCTTATTTATGATTATTAATTTATCAATTAATTTAAAAAAACCTTTAATGTAGGATGGTGTTCATGGTCCTGCATCAAAATCTCAATCAAAACTCTGAATTAATAGGTTTAGTTTGGGCTTGATTAGCATGTGTTTGCAATTAGTCAAGATGGTGAGTCAAATATAAAAATTGTACCCAACCAAACCCATCACATTTCATTTATTTTGTCACTCCAACCCCAAATTATTAGTTTGATTTCGGGTTAGCTTGTGGGTTAGGTAAGGAATAATCACCTCTTATTACAACAAAATGATTTTTACCCCCATGGAATAATTATGTTGGTTCTACCATTTTTTTTCCCTGCATTCAATCATCACAGGGCACACAATACCAATCGTGATGGATGAAGTTCACAAAGTGCTCCTAATGAGTTTATGTCTATGCATCTAAATATCAACTATAATTTTTTAGTTATATTATTATAAAAAAAATCGAGTTAGCATTTACAAGAAAACTAAGTTTTTGGATCCACCAATCTTAACTGATTTTTTTTTAATTTTTTGTAAGGATATCAAGTTCTCCAAATATGGTTTTCCTTAATTAATATCTCTTTTTTTATTCCAAATAAAATTTAAATAAAATGTTTATAATAATATTAAAAAGTAGAAAAATGCCTCATTTATGATTGTCACTTTAGGCATCAAATTATCTCGAGTCAACCTAGTAATGTTAAAATGAATGTCAACTTTAAGCTTGTAGCCGTTCACTCGGATAGCATGCCTACAAGGATCATAACATTATCATTGATGAGTCCATGGCCCAAAAATTAAGTGGACTGCATGAAAGAATTTTTTGACACATTTGTGTAGCTACTTTTCTATAGAATAAGTGTGAAAATAGAATTCCATTGAAAAAAAAATTCATATTTGCTTTTATTGTTTTTTCCAATAAAAAAAGGCATGGAAAACTGAAAAAATAAATTAAACTTCCAACAGTTCTAGATTTTAAAATTAAGCTGAAAAAACAATGGAATGGAGAATTGATTTACTAAAGCGCTACACGAACATGCACTTTTAACAAGATAATACTTTAACTCATAATATAAATTCTTTTTTTCTTAACTGTTGATAATCTACTCAGCAGCAACAGAATCTCTACCAGTAGGTCTTATGCAAATCTCTATCTCCATCATAACTCCATTTGCAGTGCCAGTTTTAAATTGAAGCAGTTTTAAATCATTAGCTCATCATATACTATCAATCTAGCACTAAGACAAACTCCACTCCAATTAAATTGAGTTGTAACTACTTTCAGACTAATCACATTGAAAAAGTAGTAAAACATGATATATCTCCTTATAAATTCAATCACATCAGACACTAATTTAACAATTTAGATTTCACAGGTGGGACTTACACACAAATTCAAACAATGCCAGTTAGAATTCCATTTCGGGTTTTTTGTTTACTCATGCTTATTGATCAAAGTCAAGATATTTCTCCAAACATATTTCATATTGTTCCATTTTTATGATACTCCAAAATCATATAGCACATTTTTTTTAATTGGGTTTTCAGAAATGGACATTAAAACACAAAGAAAAAGTATAAATTTATGTGACATCATATAATTCAATAAAAGAGAATATTCATGTGCATACGTTCTTCACCATTTTGGTGAAGGACACTCCTTTTTTGAAAAGTACTAATATATAAGAAGACAAAACTTCATATCTTTTTAAACTTAAAAAATCTAAAAAAGAAAGTATCCCTCACCAAAATGGTGGGGGACATATCCACGTGAGGACTCCTCTTTAATAAAAATTTTACATTACAGCCATGACACTTTATATGATATTGTAAAAATAAATGAGTATAGAGAATTTGTGGGAAAAAAATCCCTACCTTGGATCATTCTAGTTTGAGTTTTAAAGACAAGGAACATGCATGGTTGTCTGTGAGGGGCCCTACTGCAGGCAAAGGAAAGGGCGAAATGCTTGTGGAGATGTGGGGGCCACCTCGATCAATAACTTGTTTATGTCAACTCCCCAGGCTACACTCCAGCGGTTTCGGGGATTCATGTCCACTGCTCTCATTGGACCAAGTACGCGGTGGGAGACGCGCATTTAACTCCTTCGTACGTAATTGTGTCCTTGTTTTTTTTTTTTATTCAAGTGGTCCAGGCGCACCGGCACCTGCACCTGCACCTATAATCATGACTTTTGACTGAATCACTTGAAAATTTTCCTCTTGTATGCTTTGCGTCTAGATTTCGGATTTGTCCCTACTTGTGAAATTCTATCACCATTTTGGTGATTGACACAAAATGGTACCAGGCAAACTGCTTGTGCAATTAAGGGCTTGTTCTTTTATGGGAAAATTACATTCACATATCCTGTAATTTAGTAAAAATATAAAATATTTTATTAATTTTTTGAATTTACACTGTACCTATTTGATGTTCATATGTGGGCGTCATTTAGACCCCCTGCCACGAGTGCATCACGGACAACCTAAAAAATTACTGATGTCAACGAATATTTTATAGTTAATACCTAATTTAACCCTTTCAAACTTTTTTTTTTTTTAAATCTTATTCCTCCGTTGTATCAGTCACCAACCACGACACAACAAGCATTTGCATACGGCCCGCCCGTCTCTTCCAACCTACCCTTTACACATGCATAATGGTTTTCTAGCCTGCCAGTTTACTTGGCTCGCCCACATATGAATCCGCTACTACACTTGTTCTAATGCTTTGACATCATTTGTCACGTCCTATTTTATATGCATGCATGATATTATTCGCTTTGGTTCATAGACCTTATGATTTTATTTATTATTGGTCTTAATCCACCAAAAAACCTCATACAAGATAAAAGTGCAAACTTTATATATAAACTCATTTAATTTTCTTCCTATAATCAATGTTATAATCCAAGTGGAACTCTAAAATATCACAACTGCAACAGCAACAGTGTTGGCAGAGGGTGATAATCCAGCGATTGCACACAGACCACCCGTTATCTCTTTCTTTTCCAACCAGGAAAACTTGCTCCCTCAGACAACCTTCTCTGGCAACGTATGGCGCAAATACCAAATATACAAAGGGAATCACTTGGAAAATCAAATGGGGCCCTTTTCTCTCTTTTTCTCTCTCTCATCCATATATCTTCTTATCTCTCTCTCTCTCTCTCTCTCTCTCTCTCTCTCTGCAATCTCAACTAGCAGAAGATGAACAAGAGAAGAAGAAGAAGAAGAGAGAAATCCAAACAATCTCCAAAACCCTAGCTCCATAAATCCCCATTTGTTGCCTCCCTTACATGAAGGACTTTCCCCTACCACCCCTAATTCAGCCCGCTCCTCCTCACCCCGACCCGTACCCCAACCAGAATCAATCGCACCTAGCTCACATGCCCTCCTTTCAGCACCGAGGACCCTCTCCTTCACCACCACAACATAGTCCCTCCACCACTAATGTGATCACGCCATCGTCGCCTACTTGGACCGACAAACTCTGGCAACCCGAGTGGATACCAGCCTGGTTTTGTAAAAAGACAGGCCGGCTCTTTTCCCCACTAGCCCTGATCTTTACAGAAGAGCTGTTGAATGCATACCTAATTCGGAATCGGGTAATCGGAGAAAGTCCGATTGATTGACTGATGATCTTTGATTTTTTTTTCTTCATCATGTTGATGATTAATTGATTGATGATCTTTAGCACATTCCTTCTTATTTTGGGCATCGATCTCTTTGTATTAAGATTCTTTTGTGTGTTAAATTTCATTTCATCTTTTGTGTTTCTACTACTCTTTGCAGTTGAGGAATGAATTCATGATTCTAGTTTTTGTTCTACGTCTGCTGGAAGATGCTCTGAAATCAGTATAGTAGCCGATGCTATAAAAATCGTTTAAATTCACTGTTTCTAAAGATTTCTCATTGCATTGAGAGATCTTCTTTTCGGTCTTAGCATCATGGCCTATGTGGATTTCTTGTGCATAATTGGAAAATGTATTCTTAGGGTCTATTTCCCTAATTTGTACTAACGGCTGATACATTTCAGGATGTTTAATACAGTACTTCGATTTTGACCATGAGATTAATTTGTTAACCAAAATGGCCCATTTCGGATCAAGTTAACGGATTGGATTCACCATACAACGGCAGGATTAAAATCGAAACAGAACTGCAAACATACCTGACTCCATTGAAACGTTAATCGGAGAAACTGGAAGAAACACAAACGAATGACTCTCTTGCTCTTCTCTTTATGCAGGCTCGTGGATGGGAATGCCAAGCTTGTTGTCATCCAAGACAAGAGAGTCCCAGGGCTTTTATAGCCTTCCTCCCCATCACAGAAGACTTAACTTTGAACGTTTCATGGACTGTAATGGCAGAAAACGGAAATGGATTGAATGGTACTGAATGGCCTTAAGGGAGATGACCGTTTCAGAACCATTATGAAAATGGGTGGTGGTCATGTGGACCACCACCTCCAGTCACTAACATAATTATCATGTTTGGCTTTGAGGCATAAAAAAAAAGCCAAATTTTGGTTTGTTGTTGTTGATCAAGTTAAGCCATGTAAGATCCTGGTCCTTTTCTGCATACCACTGAAACATATGCTCAGTATTAGGCAACCATGTATCAGTTCTCAAAAAAATGAGGCTTTCGTAAGGCTGCATTTACTGCCCATTCCAACACAATCATCATCCCCATGCAGGTGACCCATTTTATGTTTGGGCTTACTCATTTATAAACAATAATGTATTCTCTCGATCGCCATATTTAGCAGATACTTCTATTTGGATCTGCAAGCCAGGTGCAATGGGGTGTCCCACGGCGATTTGGTCCCTGTGCGGCTTACATCCTATGAATGCAAAGATCGAGTTTCAAACGCGTGATTAAGATGAGCTTTTTCATAATCTATGGAACGAAGGGATTCTCGAAGGTTTTATCGATTCACACTGCATCAGCGCGTTTGATCATTCTCGTTCTTGTTGCCGTAGCAATTCTAGCTGGATTCTACTTGTTCTAAAGGCTTTTGTTGCAAAGAAATCCATCACAAAGATAAACTCTGGCTCAGACTTGATTGATAATTTGATCCATGTATTAGTTAGCAGGGCGCCCATAGTGGTCTTGGTCCCATGAGATTTGGACCAGCGGTGCTTACCCATTTGCTGCCAAACCCTAATAGTCTTATGGAGGGTCTTGATTGTTCATATGGTGGGACCAACCATTGTGTGAAATGCAACTACAATCTTGTTAGAGAGCTCACTGGGATAGTGGAATTCAATATAAAAAATGACATTCCGTTAGGGTTAAAAGGGTAAAATAGCTTTTTTCATTATTTCAGTTAAGGGACAATCTATGAAAAGGGGTATCAACGTAAATTCAAAAAATCGAGAGGGTATCTTGTATTTTCACTAAAATACAAGCGGTGTGGATGCAATTTTTTCTTTTATTTTTGTGAAGAGATGTACGAAATACAAATTCTCCTGATATTTATGGCCTTATAATGAATTTTCAAATGCTTAAATATTTGCCAATATTTAAGAAAGTGAAATTTGGTGGTTCTCGCAAAAGTAAAAGTGATAGTTCATGAGATTGGATATTCGAAATATCATTTTATCAAACAGAAATTTCCAAACACTACATAAACAAAAAAATAATAATATGCTGTCAAATTTTCTTGACACATGCAATCTCAAACAAAAAATTTAATCTTTCAAAAATTTCGCCCTCTCCAATACTAGTCATGCCGTGAAAAGAAAAGTATGAATAGCAAAGGTCCATGTCTAATTTAGGCGTGGTACAATTGAAATTTTCGCACAATTATTTTGACTCGATGTGGACTTCTTCTATCATTAGATAAGCCTCATTGATGTTTTCCATCGACGGTAGAAGGGATCTAAAACTAAAATTGGTGACAAATCAACTTTCGATGGTAACGGTTGGGCTTTCTTACGTATTTAATTTATTATAAATCTATATGAGGTCTTGATTTGATACATTGAATTCACTGGTGCAATGAAAGTGCAATGATAAGCGACTATTCATGAGAATGCAAGCATGGACCGGAATTACATTGACAACGGGTAGGGAATTTGTTGCGTTTGGCGGTCATTCTTCATCTATCCTCACTCCCATGGTCCATTGCACATGCCAACCATATGGAGGACCAGGACCCTATTTCTTTATCAAAATTTTACTTAAAAATTCAATTTTTTCAAAAGTTGTACCTTTGAGATGAGATTTCAAATTATTCCCCGTGGTGGAGCATTTGAGATTCCTATAAAAGGCAAAGATCGTAGAATTCTAACAAAAAGTAAAGGAATAGAAAGTTTTAATAACTCTAAAAGGTCATCTGAAATATTTTAGGAGGCTGAAATTTAAAATTCTAATTAAAAAAAACACGGCATTTCAAATAATAAAGTACATGCTATCACATCATTCCTAAAAAAAAGCCTAACATCCCACAATTCTCATCATAAATTTAAGTAGAGAAACAGATCGACTACCACACTTTTACTTAGTATGAACTCCAAATTTCCTGTTCAGCTATTACATGAGAACTGTGTAACACTTTTATGAAACTCTATTATAGGATTCATATAAGGATAATTCGGTCCATTCAACATAAATCACATGCCTTCCATTGATTTAGACTGAAGTACTAATTCAAACGAAGTGGTTCCCACTGTTTGATTAAGCCCCATGATGACAACATGACTAAGTGTCATATCATCGCTACAGAGATTGTTTGCATGACATTTCCATCATGGTGACTAATCAGAAGGTGAAGCCCACTTGTCTTGACTTGAAACTTGATGATATATGATTCAAGGGATAACATGAACCTTTAATGGTCCGAATAATCTCTACGTGGGCCCTATAATGGACTGCCATAAAAGTGTTATATGATTCCCGTGCAAAAACTATGACAGAGGATTTAGATTCAGTTTCGTCGAAACATACCAAAATCATACGTGAAGAGAGCTTTTTGGTATAAAAAAAAAATAGTTGAGAGCATGTGGGTAATGAAAACATTTTAACTAGTTTTATCTAGTGTCAATGTGTGCATTTTGTCTTGCATTTTTCTCTCATGAGAGTTCTCCTTTATCAAGCTCTACAGGCAGTGGGGTTTTTTTTATTTTTTATTACTTCGAGCTTCTCTGTCCCTAGCTTAGTCCCCTTGTTTGTTTTGGGTTTTTAGCTTGCATAGCTTGTGGATTTTTTTCAGGTAACGGCTAATCCGACTTGTGGGTTTAAAATTTTTCTTCCCTTTTAGTGGTGAGCTCTATCTTAGTTGTAGTGTTTTTTTCCCCTTACTCTATAAATTCACGGGTTGCAAGTGAAAGTGAGCCGCCTCCATTCTCTGCATTTTGTACATTCTCCTTTGGAAATATACATGTACTTATATTTCAAAAAAATCAAAACCATTTTTATAAATTAATATATTTAGGGAGAATTTTAAAATAATTTAAAACATTTATTTCATTTTGAAGAAGTATAAGAAGATTTAAATATTTAAAAAAAGTTAAAAAAAATTCACATTCCTTTCAATCAAGCATTGACTTTAAAAATAATTTAGAAATTATAAAAATACACTTATAGCACTTGTTAGATAGTTTTTTTAACTTATCTAAGGATTTGATTCAAAATATTATGGAATGGAGAATTAGGATTTATGTAGCCGACTTCAACATGGTTGAGATAAGGCTTTAATGATAATGATGATGAATAAATAATTTAGGAGAAAAAATCATGTCCCAACCCAAGGGACATAGTGGAGCCTACTTTAGCTACCTTTATACATGAATGGTTAGAAAAGAAGTGTTTATGTGGATACCAAATAACTATGAAATTAACTTTATTAAATGATTATCATCATTAAAATAAGATTAAAACTTGGACATATAAGAATCTAGTAAAAAAAACTCCAAGGCTAATTTAGGCATTCTCTTAAATCACCAACCTTTAAAGAAGGTGCCTTCCATCAACATTTGATCAATAAGACTCAGGAAGTGATTTTTGTGTTGGTTTTGCAAGTGAAAAAGGGTTATGAAAAGATAAAAACATGTGAGCAGTCATGACCATATTTTTTATAACTTAATAGAAATTATATAGAGGATTTAATTGAAAGAAATACAGATTACTTATATCATTTTTAAAAATTAAAATCATCATGTACTTTTTGTAAATAAACAGTGGTGACTTGGGGAACATACCCTAACCATGTTCTAATCTTTAGGCCGTCCCATTATTTGGGTACCCAGTAACTCACTTTCGCCGCCCCTATCTTTTACAATTCTTTATTCTTCCCAACAGGACAAACCATGTGATTGTACGACCGATAAGTTCTCTGTATCATACAGTTGGTAGGGCCCTTAAAGATAGGTGCAAGTTGCCGAGTTGGGCTATCTTAGCTGTCCAATTCCTAATTTTTTTTGTTTTTAACCTTGGACCTTGACCACCGCCAGTTGACTCCATTCATTATTTATTTTTTTATCTTTGATCTTCCACCATTGGCTGGGGCCCACTGACCCAAGAGAGTGGACACTCCTCTACCCCCATCTGAGTCCAAACTTATGATTATCCGAGTTCATTTTGTGGTACACAAGTCAAGGCTATTCTACCCCTTTGACAGTGTTTGTTGCCTTTGTACCCGCGATTTTTATCTCCTCTTTGCAAGGTTAGATTAGGTGGCTACTAGGCAATGGCCCTAGCATCATACTATCAATGTTTTGAGAGATATTTGCCATTCATGCTAGGACCCAATTAGATAGTCTACCTACTATGCATGATCCGGCTGATTTATTATGATCCGATCATTTCTACTAAGTTATTGAAATGATCTGATGTTTCTTGTTATGGGGGATTTTTAAACAAGAGCCATGGAATGGTAGAAGGTGCCCACTGCTAGGTTCAATCGAACGTTAGATTAATTGGTTTTTATGATCATGAACCAAAAAAAAAAAATATCACAAACATTGATCATGTATCTCATTCTAATGATGAAGGCGTCCACGTGTTTTTTTTTATTAGCATCAATTTCTTCTTTCTTTTGCTTAATCTTGTTTGATTGTGCAAGGACCCTTGAAATCCAAGTTAATGACAAAAATATGGTATTTTACCAGTACAACCACCATTAGTTATGAATAACCCGTCTTTTAGTAAATGTTGAAAAAATTATTCAAACACATTACATACTGGTACCTTTTTGCGATATCACAAGATTTTTTGGAGATGTTACAAAATTTTAATTAGATAATGGTGGCCGTACCGGAATCTCCCCCCCCCCCCCCCCCCCCCCCCCCCCCCAAACAAAAAAAAACCGAAAAAAAAAAAACAATTGGAGGAATAACATTGTATACTTGGCACTTGGAATCGGTAAAAAGAAGAAAAAAAAAAAAAAGCTCATTGGGGTACCTATCCCATATGACTCTTAGCCAATAAAACTAAAATATTAAGAAATCAATGAGTAAGTGGTGGGGTCATGCATCTAGAGCCCAATACACATGGTTTGAGTTCCACTTAACATATGAAACATGCTAACACGAGATTCACTACATCGTCATAGTAAATTTAGTTTAAAATCAAAACAAAAATAGCCCTGTTCCGTCGTTGTTGTGGTCCCAATATGGCAAGTACATACTTGATTTAACTTGTAGGACCTTTGTTTCACCAAATCCACACATATCACATGGACCCCTTTCATCTTAGCTGTCGCTAAGGCTTAAATCAGTATAAAGAGTTTCAATAGGAATTCCCTAACTATTTATAGAATGCAGCATGTTCACAAAATGGAAGTGGTATATATAAGAATGTTGAGGTAAATATATAGTAAAAGAATAAAAAATAAAATTAAAAATGAGTGCTTTCAAAAGCATTGAGGAGTAGCATCAATAGGAGATGAGATTAGAAAAATCCGTTTGAAATGGTTTGGATATATTAAACATAGGCCGTTAATGGCACTAGTAAAAAAAAGTTTAGCTATATAGGTGGACAATCCACCATAGAAAAGAAGTAGGCTAAAGTAGATGTAAATAGAGGTAATAAAATCAAATTAAAAAGTTTAACTTATCTAAAGATTTGACTTATAATAATTCGGATTGGAGAAACAAAATTCATGTATCCACCTTAGCATAGTTGGGACAAAACTTTGATAATAATGAATATCATTAACCTTGTCATAATATAAATCTCATTTAATCTAATTTTAATTATACTTAGGGTTCTGTATTTAGTTTCAATTAGATGTGATTCATTACTGTAAGTAATTTCTTTTGAGAATTGTTTGCCTCTTTATAGAGTACATTATCATTAACACGATCATCATTAACCTAATCTATTATAAGTCTAATTTAATCATAATTACATTGTTATCCCAAGTTATCAATCTAATCTTATCCAGTCCTACTTACATTAGTAAATATATGCAATTTAATCCTCATCTAAGACGAACTCATTCTTATTATAATATAAAAAATCTTCTCCAGCACATGGTGCATATAATGCACATCATGCATAAGGACCAACCATCATGCATAGGGCATGATATTAATTTGGAGGTGAGGTCCCACCTCTAGGTCAGTCGCTTGCACAGGTGAAAATTATCAATTATAATATATTCGACATTACTGTTTTACACTTTAGCATCAATGTCATAGTTTTGCATGTTTTTAGATCAATAAGCTCCATGGCAGTCATTTTATCCAAACAAAGAGTTTAGTGGTTGTCTCCTCAGGAGGGTTTTATCATGTAATTATTTTCTGTGATGTCTTTTACTTCTTTTTAATTCTTTCTACATTGTATTCACCTTCTTCAATGAATGCTTTTCTTGCCTATCGAAAATAGTAATAATAAGAAAAATAGTATATCCGACATTCTAAACCTTAACTTTCTCTAGTAGGGGTGAGATAGGCATATCCAATTAATTAGTTGTCAAAAAGAAGCGCCTGGTCCACGATTAGAACGTAGGTTCAAGTCATGTTACAAATATAAAAAAAAAACTCAATTAGGTGTCACATGTCAAGCTATCTCTCTGTCTAAGATTTAGCTGTACTTGTCGGTCAGCTTTTGCTGTGCCTGTGTAATTTGCAGTTGAATAGAAAATACAAAAAGCAAGAGAGAAAGAGATAAGGAAGAGGGATCCCAGCACAGACTTGTGGCGAATGAAGTCATGCCCCTCACATCGAACTATCATGGTCTGAAGATTTTAGCTATATTTGCCAGTTTGCTTTGGCTGTATTATCATTTGCATTTGCATAGAAACTTACAAAAAGCACAGAGAAGGGAAAGCCAGCAATTAAAAGGAATGGAGAAGCACTCACCAACTATTGGCCTTGTTCTCCTCTCCGCGTTCAATACGTTTGGGAGAGTTAATGTCGTGGCCCATCAATCCTTGATCTCTCTCAGTGGGGCCCACCTGAAAGGATGGTTGAGGGCATCCATGATGGATCCAATTCCTCATTAGTGAAGGATCGTCGTCAAATCTGTAGATTACTCACCTATTACCAATGGATGCCTTAAAATTCAACTACCATAGTAACCCATAATCCGCTGGCGTACGGTATAGCCATATATTATAAATTAAAACTTCATATCTTGAAAGAGGTGTGCAAGTATCTCTTTCCTTCTAGCAAGTTGCATAAAATGGAAATAAAAAAGCTTAATATAAATGGAGTAGACAAGATAGGGTGAAACATGAGTTTTTACATAACGAAAAATTAGAGCTTTAAAAAGTGGAGAACAAATTAGTGGTTTGATAAGATAAGTATATAAGTAGGTAGTTAGAAGATAGAAGGGAGGCAGTGTGTAACATTTTTAAAAAATAGTAGTAACTGTAGGTCAAAATTAAAGACAAAATCCTTGGCTTTAAATATATTATAATGAGATCTTTCATCTCAACTTATCACCATAATCCATGCATTTAGATGAGTCCCACAACAAATTGGAATGTAAGTTAGATGCAAACACTACACAGCTTATATATTATTACCATTGTTATAAATATATTTTAAAAATATCAAAATATTATTGTGATAACCACCCTAAATCGTACTTTTCCCATATTATTTTGATTTTTCTCACAATATTTTCAAAATTAAAAAATTGTTCATATTTATGTTGAAAATTTTTTCTCTCTCTCTCACATTTACTCAAAAATGTCCGGTAAAAAACTACAACTTTGAAAGCATCCCCACAGCAGTATTTTGCAACAATGGACATTACTAAACTTTGCATAAATACATGTGAAATCTTTTCTTTTTCTTGTTATTTTATTAATAACTAGTTTGAAGCTTCGTCAATGTACACTAGCATGTGCCCCAAGGCCCTAACACAAAACGTGTGGACCCATTTAGCTTAGACTCTTGTCTGTCCATGCATCTCTCGCGAAGATGCTTGGTTTCTCATACCATACCAACTTCTTAAGCAGGGATTGCAGCTCCGTTTCTGAGTCGAGTGGCTCCAGTGAGTACAACCAAACTCAGCCAGAGTACTCATTTGATTTAAAATGAGTTGGATTCATTTATTTGGTGCCCGCTTTACGAAAACTAAAGGTGGAGAGAGCATCCAATTATGGCCGTAAGAAATTTGTCGTCTTACCCTTAGTGTAATACCAGGGTGACATGAGATGTTACATACATTAAGTATTTGCATGATGTGTCAACACCAAGACTAGTTGAAGTAAATGCACCAAGTGGAACGGTTGTTAGTGGTAGGCCAATTATGGTGTTGACACAACAGCATGTAATTCTTTGTGTCAACATCTCATGTCACCCTAGCATTACTATTCCAGCATTACTATTCAATTTAAGCACCATGCATAGAAAAAAAAAAAACTAAGGAGCCATTTGGAAATTCGAATCTAATTTATAAGTGCTAATTAGAATAAACTTTAAAATAACAGCTCTACTTTCACGTTCTAATTTACCAATTAGGTTGTTTGTCAAAATTATAAGAAAAATTAGAATATATGACTCATCTTAGGAATTGTGACAATTGAGACTCATCTTTTAAAAATTAGAATATAATACCACCATCTACTTCATTAAAAAATTTTGTGAGGTTATCCTTTGTCCAAAACAACTGTGAGTTTTGAGTTGTCCAGCTCCAGCCACTTTAGCCACTGAAAAAAAGCTTCAAAAAAAGCCAAACCACGCTTGTCCCACTGCTTTTTTTTAAGACGCAAAAGATTTAATTTGTAAGTCAGCTCTTATATTAAAATATGCAAGTGAAGGTTATGGAAATGGTTTAATATGTAGATAAGCTCTAATTTATAAAATAAGAGCTTAACTTTAGAGTTACTAAATGCCCTCATTCCTCACTGTTCCTACCAAAAAAAAATTCGACCTGAAGAGGAATACCACTTTAAAAATTAAGCATGTTCCATAGCATTTTCACAAATACTGTTGATATTTTGAAAATAGCACAATATAATTGGAACATTTTAATTTGGTAATGATCTCATGATGTTTCAAAAATAAAACAAACTGAAATTGTTGTAACAAAATTATATCATGAAAAAAAGCAAGAAAATGGCTATATTAATGAAATAAATCAGTAATAAGGTTATTAAAATAACTTAAACAATGATTTAAGTTTTGTGTTTTTTACTAATCTGCAAAGATTCCTTGTTTTCATGTGGAGTTTAATACTAATTAAGAAATAACAAAACATGATTGGATCGACTTAGAATCTAAGTTTTATAAATATTCTAAAAAAAAAAACAAATATATGGCTGTTTGGAATGTTGTGGGCTCTAGTATTGTCATATAGTTCGATGCTTGGTGCTAGGCTCCTTTTAAGGGGTGCGGGTTATTGCTTTGGAGACTTATTCCATATGCTATTTTTTGATTCATTTGGAAGGAAATGAATGAGAGAGTTTTTCATGGTTCGGTCTTTTCTTCGCAAGATATCTCAGTGGGAGTTTTGATAAAAATTGAAAAATGGGCTCTAGAGAGTAAGGAATTCAAATTTCTTTACATTGACAATATTTTCCTTAATTGGGAGGCTTATATGGTGTGTGGATCTTCTACATTTATCAATTATGTTAGATGGTGCCCACCTTTAGAAGAGGTCCTCAGGTTTAATGTAGATGGGGCGGGTAAAGAAAAACAAGGTCCTGCGGGCATTGGAGGGGGTCTTCTCAATTTCAAAAGTGAAGTATTGATCTCTTTATCTAAGCTGATTGGAATTAGAAATTCTAATAAGGTGGAGGTGCTTTCATTTTAGAGGCTTTAAGAATATATTCGGGGTCCTTTGGTGATAGTTTGATTTTTTAAAGTGACTCATTTAATGCGGTTTTTTGGGTTTTACAAAAAAGTATGGTTTCTTGGAAATTTCACTACATCCTTAATGAGATTAGAGCTTTGTTTTTAATGTTGGTAGTTTTCAAGCATGCTATCCATTCGGCGAATGCTAATGCAGATTTACTAGCTAAATAAGGTGTGATCTTTTTAGTTTTCTCTCTTTGTATGTTTTTCGTTTCTTTGAAGTTTGGTATAAGGCTTTTGTGCCATTCCTTGCTATGTTGCTTTTCTTGTATTGTTCTTTTCTTTCTTAATATAAGTTTCGTTACCCATAAAAAAGAAAGTATTGTTGTATTGGACCACCTATTGAACTTAAAATATGTTACATAATGTGGTTTAACCTAACATACTTTTAAAATTATTTATACTATTATTTTCGAAAACCTTAGTTCAACAAAAAAGGCTTCTAATCTCTTAATATCGTTACTTATCAGATAAGTTTACCGTTTATGATAATATTGTGATTTTACCAAATCCTTCTAGGGCACTTTTGAGGATGACAAGGTGCTTCCTACGCATTTTTCATTGAGTGCTTGCTCAGTTGGTTATCAATTTCATCTCATGCTAGGAGACAAAGGGTTTGATCCATGGCATTTATCCTCATCTTCCTTTCCACATGTGCGGTCTCTCTTATCACACTTGCGTGCTCTTTTATGGGTCCTAATCCAATTGGTCATGGTTTAAAAAAAGGCATTTTATTTGGCTCAGGTCAATTAAATCAGAAAATGATTCTAAAATTCTAAAATTCTTTTTTCCTTTATTTCAGTAGGGAACAAGATGTGCTCACAACGGTCATAGCAAAAACCTCCAAGGTCGGGATAATGTGGCCTGATTTCGGCGAAATTCTAGATTCGTACTGGAGACAACAAACAAGTGGATCTATTCACATCTCCAACATCTTTCCCAAAAGTTTGATGTTAGTTTTAACAAACTATTAAAAGGTTTTCTTTATACTAGGAAGTAGTCGGTAGACTTACCACCTAAATCCTACCCAAACAATAGTTTATACATCTAGGATTGGTTCAGCCAAGAAAATCATAGTAACCCACACCTTACCTATCACTCCTACTTTCCTTATTTTATGAAATAAAAATTCAACTTTAATGTTCCTTACAAGCCCATCTACCTCAAAAGCCACTTTGTAAGGCGCTCGGTGTGGTAACTTTGGTTGTTTGGTAGATTCAATTACTTAGATTTTACTTTATACATGTGTAAAAACATTGCATGGCAGGGAATGTTAGTTGTTTGCGACGGCGTAAATCCAAGGGTGGATAGAGAAATACGAGACACGCCATTAGCAATCATGTTGCCCCGCCGGTGTCATCGTACGACTCCTTCAAGCCAATGAAAAAAAATTTCCAAGGTAGGAGTTGCGTTTTGGGGGTTGGAGTGGGGGTTGTGTTTCGGTCCTTTGAGATAGACGGATCACTTTGAGGTAAAGAGAGTTGGATAAACCCATATGATCCTAGTCTAACAATTCAGTTCAAATTCATAACCTGGATAAGTAAATTGTTGTCTTAGGCTAACTGAGCTATCCCTCAAGATTAATTTTTAGAAATCTTTATACAAATACTTTTGTAAGCATTTATAATATAGAAAACTTTCTTACATCCCTAAAAGAATTTTTTTTCTTACATAGTAGCTGCCTCAAGAAATTTTTTTCTCTACCTTTACCTTCTAAAATCTTAATAAATTATTTTTGCCTAGCTTTTACACCAAATATCTATCTTTTAAAGTTCACAAATACCAAATATCATTGCAATACTTATGTTTTGTGAGTTGAGATATCTCTAGCCCTAAACTAGATGGAGCGTGTTTGGCATTTTACTAAAATGGAGTTGAGAGACGTGAAAACATGTGTTAGTCATATTACAAATATACGTAGTCAAATATTTTTCATTTAAAATAAAGTTCAAAAAGATTTCTTCTTAAGCATCTATCATAACATTATAATTAGATCCCATGAGTTTTTATTCTCTCTTTATTTGGAGTTTCCCGTCGTCTTACTTTATTACTGAAGTACCAAATAGGCATCTAAATTAGATTAGACCATGTAAGTGTCTGGAATCATCTTATTAAGAAAATAGATTAAAAAAAATTCCTGTCACTCCACAATCCACATAACCTTATTAGCTAGTCATTCGGAGCAAAAAACAAAATAAATAAATAAATAAATAAATAATTGTTTGGAGACTTGACTCCAGATGGAGACAGAGGAAACAGGTCTTGTTAAAGTGATGGAGGTCATGAAATGGGGCAAAGGCCTGACCGTATGCTAGCGGGAAAACGAGGTCTGGCCGTACAGCTTTTAACCCTACTTTCTCTTTTTATCATTATATATATTCAAGTGGGAGAAGGACTGATTGAGTGATGACTGTGCACCTTTTGCTCTTTTGTATGCCTTTTTCTTCTCTTCGTCGCCAGAGACCTGCTCGCTTTTTAGTGTTTTTACCAAGCCTCGCGAGAGCTCCGTAGCTTTCTAGTGTAGGTGTAGCTCCTTGTCTATGGTCTATTATCTTCTGCTTTGCCTATTTTAAGGAGGGATTTAATTTATGAAAAGTGTTCTCACACATTTATTGTGAAAATTTTTAAGTGAATCTTATTTAGGAATGAAATTAGAGAGGATGAAAAGATTTATATAGGACTACCTTAAATATTAAATTTGACTTCATTCACATATTTTTAATCCTTTCATTTATGCACCACAAATCCAGTCTATTCGGATTGGTGCATAGTCAATTCAATGATTTAATAAATTTAAATTTGACAAAAACTTATGACGTGTGACTATCAGGGGGTCTCTGTGTATTACAAGATTTGAATTTGGAGATAGATTGGCCCCATCTAGACTTTTCACAAAACAGTGGTGAGATTCCCCTCCTATATTATGAAGTTAATCATGACCTGTGTCACTAATGCTCAATTCTCAGTTTTGGTGAATGAAAGTGCAGAACGGTATTTAAGAGTACAAAAGGTTTGTGGCGAGGTTGTCCTCTTTCTTCATTTCTATTTGCTATAGTCATGGAATTTTTCTCGGCTTTGATGATTAAATATGCTTTAACTCAGCTAATTCTAACTCCATTCCAGAAGAATGATGTAGCTATATCTCATTTAATGTTTGCGAATAATCTAATTGTTTTTTACAGGGCTTCAGATTATGCAGCGGCAAATCTTAAAATTTTCATGAAACACTTTAAGAGGTTTTTGGGTTTGGGGCTCAATTGGGCCAAAAGCTCTATTTTTTTCTCAAAGCATAGAAAGGAGGATTAGATGACCATTTCAACAATGCTGAACATGCCAATATCTGCTCTTCCTGTGAAATATCTTGGCATTGCTTTGTAGTCTAAAAGGTTGAGTTTCAAAGACTGCCAACCCTTGATAACAAAAATATAACAAAAGCTAGTTGTGAGGAAATCTAAGGTTATATCTTATGCTGGAAGAGTATAATTGATAAAAATTACTTTGTCTTCTCTCCATCTTTCTTGAGCAATAGTGTTCATACTTCCCCAAGCTATTCTTTATGCTCTGGATAGACAGGTGTGTTATTTCTTTTGAAATTGCCGATTACAAAATTGCATTCATCCTATTGCTTAGGACTCTATGCTTGTGGAGGTCTTGGCATTAGGTCTATCATGACTACATCAAAAGCTAAACTTTTGAGATAGATTTTGAATGTGATAAATAATAAGGTAACCTATTGGAATATTTGGATCAATGTAAAGCATTTGAAAGGACAATATTTATGGGATGTCGCTTTTCCATCAAACGCATCCTATGCTTAGAAAGGAATTCTTGGCCTTCGTTAGACTACACTCCCTCATATTAAATATTTAGTTGGGAATGGAAATTCAACAAAGTTTTGGATTGATCCTTGGCTTCTGAGGGGTCGGTTAAAAGATATTTATGGATATAGGGCAGTTTATACCATGAGATTAGGAAAAGATGTAACGATTAAGCATTTTATTACAAATAAGGGATGAAAAATTCCAACTCCAACATCTAATGATCTAATGGATATTTTTCATGATATCCCACTAGAAATCTAGCCAAATCCAAATTTTAATGACAAAATTGTGTAGACTTTAGAGGATAATGAGACATTTACCCTCAAATCAGCTAATAATTTACTCAGTCGGGATGACAATCAAGACATGCAATGACCATCTCTAATTTGGTTTAAAGGTTGCATTAAAAAGCATTCCATTTGTGCTTGGATGTTTTTTAAAAGGAGGCTGAAAATAAAAGAATTTTTTCTTTGGAGGAATGTTCAATGTGATTCAAGCTGTGCGCTTCTGTGAATTTACTTGGGAATCGGACACTCATTTAATTTCATTGTGCTTATTCTCAAAGTGTGTGGGTAATGTTATTTGCAAAATTGAACTTGAATCGCATTGATTGTAACTCTCCGTAGTCTAAGGTTGACTTAATTATTCTCAAAATTGATCGTCAACATAGTGGTACTCTTACTTTGGGGAAATTAGTTTTCTGTGCTTTCATACGGTATATTTGACAAAGATAAATAATAGAATCTTCCGGAACCAACAAAGACCAGCCCAAGTTGTTGTCAGGTACATTGTGCAAACTATTCACAATAGAATTCTATATTTGGGTACAACTCAACCTGATAGTATATCTTGTTATTGGAATTTACCCCCAACCTACATAAATTCTCATCCAATTCTTCAAGTCGTTATTCGTATGGGGTTGCGTTTATCCATTTGTATGTTAAATAGAGTTTGGTTGGTATTCTTTGGAGTGATGTTGAACAACCAAGAGAAGTTACAATTGAGGCATCCTTTAACTACTCTTTAGGTATTCTTTGATTGATGCACCTCATCCATCAAGTGCAACTTATTTCCACAAAGACTGATTCTTCTCTGATGAAAGTCATGCAAAACCCACACTTATATTCTTGGAAATATCGATTCAAGGTTAGAAGATTGGAAGCCATTCTCCATTGATGCAGACAAATCTAGTTTTCAAGTCTACATCAAAAGACCATTCACTTCAGTGAAATTGTGTGCAGAGATAGGATGACTGACTCCATTGTATTTAAATGGTTTGCAAATGGAACTTTTGTATCGATCTTTATAATTTATATGGCTTGGCCTGGTTGTGAGTAGTTTCCTTTGATCATTACATGGAGTATACCCCACAGATGTGTCTATCCTGAGTAGATCGACCCCATGTCTATATATTATTTTGAGGAATTAAAGAACTTTATTGCTCTTTAAAAAAAACTAGTTCATCACAGGATTATTTCTCTTTTAGGGATTTAATTTTATGAGAAGTGTTTTCACACACTTATTGTGAAAACACTATGCTGCTTTTTGTGGGGCTATCAATTTGAGTGTGGACCCTATACTGCTTTAAGCAAGATAAATTCTAATGGGGCTCATCTATTGAAATTTCAAAGCATTGGAAATAAAGGTACTCCATCCATGGCCGTGGGGCATCTTTGAGTTTTACATTAATCTGAATTGTTTCACCGTTAGAGTCATTCAAGCTATTTGGAAGATTTTATAAAACTGAAGAGTTTGAAAGGTTAGATTTATGAAACTTCATTTATTTGAAAAGGAATTCTGAATGCGTCATGGACAATTGTTGACCATGTTGTGAGAAATTCAAAACATCTGAATTAGGGCTTGTTTGGTAGGTCTAGTCTTATTTTTATAGACCATCTAAAATAGAGCTATTAAAAAAAGAGCTATGAAAAAAGAGGCTAGATTTAAAATATGTGTTTGGCAATGAAAGCATCTATTTTAAATAGACCATTTTAAAATCAATAGTTGAAAATTTTTCACAAATATATTGAGATCTAGTAGGTATTAAGCCTTGAAATTTTACTTTATAACCACGTTTGGCCTCCCAAAGAGATCTAACGGTTTGGATTTTGTATTTGAGGCCCCCAATTTTTTAAAAAAAAATTTAATAATTCACGTTTTTACATAAATATCTCAAGTTTGGTGATGATCCAACGGCTGAAATTTGGTCTCATAATGGTCATTGACCTTCTACACATTTTCAATGGTTTGGATTGTTATTTACTGTCCCAGAAATAATAATAAAAAATAAAAAAAGGGGCTGCCTGTGGACTAGTACAAATTCAGCATATTAAATTCAATGGTTGAAAGTTTTTTACAAATATCTTGAGATCCACAAGGAATCAATCCTTGAAAATTGACCCCATAGCCGTTTTTAGTCTTCCCAACATTTCCAATGGTTTGGATCTTGTGTTTGGGCCCCACAAAATTCAAAAACTAGTATCCAATGGCTCACGCTTTCTTGCACATATCTCGAGATTCCGGATGAATTAACGGCTGAAATTTGGATGGATGGCCGTAATTGATCATGTGAACATTTTCAACGGTTTGGATGTAGATTTAGGGGCTTGGATTTCGAGAAAAATCGAAAAAACCGTACTGGGCGTGATCCCTCAAAATACTGTAGCTGGGCGCCTCTTTTTTTTTCCCTCTGATTTGGAAATGCATCACAGCCCCTCCTCTTCAAAATAGAGCTTTTATCTCTTATTGTCTAAATTAAATAGAGCTAAAAATGCATGCCAAACGCCTCTATTTTGTTAACTCTATAAATTTTAGATATTTAGACAATAAGAGGGGAAATTTTAGACTTGCCAAACATGCACTTAGAATAAAAATTAAGGCTATCCATTTGGTGGTTCTCCACTGTCTAAGATGACTTGGATAAGGAAAAAGGAAGTACCCATGCCAACCTTTGCTCTTTGTATAGACAATGTATTCCATATGTCCCCATCAAAGACTTGGAAGTGGGTCCCGTACATGTTTGGAAGACACGTTTTCCTCTGAACGGCCAAAGTTTAAATATTTTTTAAAGACCTGGCCATGTTGATATTGCACTTTTGTTGTATGAACGGCTTTATGAAAAAATATTTAAATTTTGATTATTTTGAGGCAATGTGAGCTTCAAGGTCAAGTGTGTGGTCAAAATCCCTATAATTTTTTTTACCTATGTTAGTGTGGAGTAAGTATAGGCTATGACAATCAATGTTGTTAGGAAACTAGTAAAACTCTTGGCACCTTTGTGGAATGATGTTCAAATGTTTTCTAATATAACCGAGAAGACTATAAAACCATTGATTATACCCTTCCTATCACCTTAAGGTTTTAGGATCAGTGATAGCGCAATAGGGTTTGAGATCCTATAAATGTTACAATGAAAAATTTCCATTTTAGGGCCTTCCATTTTCATATAATTCAGTACTTTGGGTTATATTTCCATAAATGATTAAAATAAATATTTAAATAACCTCCTTTTTAATGAAAATTGAATTGAGGGGAAGATGGACAATGATTATGCAGTCATCATTCTAGTAATCAGTTGCTTGCAAAAGTCTCATCTAAATTTTCACATTGTATCTTTTCACTCCTATTTGACCGAGCCCATTTCACAGAAAATTAATATGTATCCAACTTATGTAGTTTATGCAAACAAATATTCCCTTAGTATATTTAAATTCAAAATTTACCTATGAGGTAATGTAATAAATGAACCCAGTGATATGCAATCCCTTGTTAGTTCAAGAGTGAGGCAACTCTAAGGTGATGAAGATTTGTTTGTGTGTGTGACAAGATGGTTTGGTACATGAGTATTTATTAGAAGTAAATAAGGGTTTTAATTCTATAAGAGGTATTCTGACACACCAACCATGTGATAACTTTTCATAGAGCTCATTTATGGGTCTCATTTGGAGAGGGGATCACGAGATGAAAAAATCTATGTGAAATCATCATAAATATTAAGTTTACCCTTAATCACATGCCTTTAATCATTTCATCCGTGGCCCACAAATCCAGTCAATTTGAATTTGTGCACAATCGATTCAATAGTCTAGTAAATTCGGATATGAACTAAACTTGGTCATGTGACTATTGGGGTGCCCCTGTGTATTTTAAGGTTTGAATTGGGTGTTAAATGGGCCTACCTAGATTTCTCATAAAAAAGTGGTAAAAACTAATTTTTATAAAATTATTTTTTTAATAAATATTAATAATTATGACTTTGATGATGGAACCCTGGTCTTAAGGCCTTCTCCTAGCTGGTGATTTGATGTTCAAGGCCTTGAAATTATCAAGAAGGACTCAAAAGGGATTCTTTGGGCTTGTTTCTTTATCAGAATAATTCAAAGCATTCATGTCTAGTAAATTTGGAAATTCATCAAACGTGTTTCCCACATGGAATTCTCTCACATGCAGAACATCTTTTAAATGTCGAAAGAGGTTAGAACTAAGAAAATTCTCAAAGGATTTTTGTGACTTTGAAGTTACTTTGGAATACAGAATTGTCGCAAATAAACGTGCTGTTTTTGCAATAAACAGGGGACAAGCATGTCAAAGGCCGTGTGAGGCGCTGTTCCAAATCTGAACAAATTTTTGATGGGAATGCTGTGCGAGGAATCTGTCGTCACTAAATCCTAACCGCACGGATTACTTTTACTTTTGACTTTGTACAAAAATAGATTTGTTGTATCATGTTTTACATGGGATCATAGCTTTGTTTATCCGTAGTTGTGTAGATCTACCTGGCTTGTACAAAATTAGATCTGTTGCCATCTTGTCTTACAGGGGACCCTAACTCATAACTCATAACTCATAACTCATAACTAAGTTACTCTGATATCTAGTTCCCCTTATCATCAATGCCTATCGCTACATACACACATTATTGATTTGAAAAAGTACGGTACATATATATTATTTTACGTTTTCCACTGCAAAGAAAGCAAATGAATATGGGTAATACATTGAGACTTATCACTTCCACTGGTACATATCTATCAATTATTTTACATGTTACAATGTAATTGGTATTTTGATAAAATTATGATAATATCACATTTATTATGAAAAGTGCTCTCTAATAACACTATTTCATTTGTTTAGATGTTAACTCATTTTTAACAACATCTCTTTTCATAATCCATAAAATCCCAAATAAAAAATTATCACATTGGAATTGATAGAGCAGAATAGGCGTGAGTTTGAACTTTGGTCTCTATGTTAAAATGCGTAAGTTTTTTCGGTGTGTGTTATTTAGGGTTTAGCAGGCACGGTCAAAAAATTAGTCCAATTGGATCAGAGATCTCATGCAATGATATGAACATAATGAAAAGCCAAGTTTGTGGATGGACTAGACTTCCTTATGCATTTTGGAAATAATTTCTGCATTAATCGTTCGTTGTTTTTGGTAGCTAGAAACAAATTGATAATTAAAGGATGCATCCATACCAGCAAGCAAAGGATTTGCTGACAATTTCTAATAGATTTGGACTCTTACAAAGAAAGATTGAAAATATCTTTAACTAAACAAAGTCTTGGCTAACAATTGATATTATATTTGAACGCGTAAGAACTTTTAACGAGACCATCTTTGTAATCTCTTGCTAGTGTGTCAAATATCCTATCTTCGATCAGGCCACTACAATTGCCATCCATTAGGTAAATAAAAAAAAGGAAAAAAATTCAAATAAAGCATTAATTTTTCACCTTATTTTAAGAAAGGACCTAAGTTCCAAAACTTTTCTAATTAGTTTCTAAGTTTTTCAATAAGTTTTCAATTAAAGACATCTAACAATTTAAAGGTATTTTTTGACGACTTTTTTTCTAATGATTTTAGTCACTCTATGCAATTGATTATCATTGGCATACTAGTTGTCCTTAATCATCGTGAGAATGCCAAATAAGAAAATGAGCAAAATATATAAAGATTGAATGATAATTTTATTCCAATAAACAATACTATGAGAATCATAAAAAAAAATTAAGGTAAAAAAATTATAGAAAAATAACTTTAAATTAATGAATACCCTTAATTAAAAACTTAGTAAAAAAATTGAGGGACTAATTCAAAAAGTTCTCAAAATAAGATAAAAACTTAATACTTTATTTTAAATTTTCCCATAACAAAATCAGCTAAGGAGCCGTTACTTCATCAATGCCGAGCCATTAAACATAAACTGCTTCACTAAATAAATAACAAAAAAAGAAATCAATTAGTTTCCCACTCGGCGAAACCCTTGAACCACCAATAACCAAGTCCTCCCTCCATTATAACAAATCCCAACGGCTGAGATAATTATCCAAAAAGAAATCTCAACCGTTGATGAAAGAGCCTATCGACATCCACCAACCAAGAAAATCTCAACCGTTGATGAAAGAGGCAATCCACATCCGCCAACCCCGAACTCCAGTAGTCCGCCAACCACAGTACCTTATCCTTCCATTACGGTCCCTCGTGTACCTGCCAGGTACATGTTCGTGCCCTGTTAAAAAGCAGTCACGGAGACTGAGAAAAGCAGAAAGAGGAAGCCGAACGGCTGCTGCTGCTTCTGCTTCTGCTTCTGCTTCTGCGCTTTCTTTCTATCTGCTACTCTTTTTGCTTTTTTAAGCCGAACTTCCACTTGCAGATCTCAATCTTCTCCGATCGCAATCCAAAAAAATCTCGTTTTCACCTCCAACACCACTTGGAAAATCTCAAATCGTGATTTATTCAGATTGAACAAAAGCGACATCCAAACGGCGCTTTGTTTCATTTCTTTTTTTTAGCTTCTCATTCCTGATCCAAGATTTCAGATCGTGATCTGAACGGATAGAAGAAAGAGACATCCAAACGCTTCGTTTCTGCTTCATTTCCACTGCTGTTTTGTTTGAATCTTCTTTTTTTTGATTCGTACGAATCCGGTTCTTCTCGGTTTGATTCGCTCTGCCTTATCATTTCGGCCATTCCTCGGAAAAGCGAGTGTTTGGTGGCTTCGAAAGGCCTCTGATTTGCAGCGGGGGTTTAGAGAGGGCTGAAAAGATGGGAGATAAGGCTGAGGTTTTGGACGCCGTACTGAAAGAAGTGGTGGATTTGGTACCAGATCTGAATTCCTAACGGCTACAAGCACTGTTTGTTGTTGTTCGATTCGATTCTCAGTAGCTTTTTCTGAGGGTTTTGGTTTGTGTTGGGCTGCAGGAAAACATACCGATAGAGGAGGTTTTTGAGAATCTGAGATGCAGCAAAGAGGGTTTGACCAGCGAGGCCGCTCAGGAGCGGTTGGAGATTTTCGGTCACAACAAGCTCGAGGAGAAGAAGGTCTGCTTCGCTCTTTGCTTCTGTTGCGATCTGTAAACATTTCGTTTTTTTTTTTTTTTTTGGTTTTTGAATGGTTTTGATTTGGTTTTTGGGAGGTTTAGGAGAATAAGTTCTTGAAGTTCTTGGGGTTTATGTGGAATCCGCTCTCATGGGTTATGGAAGCAGCTGCAGTTATGGCCATCGCACTTGCCAATGGAGGAGTAAGTCTCCGGTTCTGATTTGCCGTGTGATTGTTTCTATGGTTGAGATATTTTTGACTTTCATTTTTTTTTCTTTTGTTGATGCTCTCTTTGGATTGTGATCTTTAGGGGAAGCCGCCGGATTGGCAAGACTTTGTGGGGATTATAACGCTTCTTTTCATCAACTCGACCATCAGTTTCATCGAAGAGAACAATGCCGGGAATGCCGCGGCTGCCCTCATGGCTCGTCTTGCTCCCAAAGCAAAGGTAGTAGATTTCCGAGCTCTGAATTGAGTTTCTTGATTGAAAAGGAAAAAAGAAATGGGATTATAGGCTGTAAGTTGACACATCAATTGTTTTACCTTTTGATGTCTCAGGGTTTGAATTAGTAAATTGAATTAGATGGTAGAGTGCTTAGCTTACAGTGACTTGAATTTTGTCTTCAGAGCTGCTCATGAATGCAATACATGTTTGTAAATTACATGGAAAGTGAAGTAGATTTTACTTGAGTGGAACTGCAGGTCCTGAGGAACGGGAAGTGGAGCGAGGAGGATGCTTCTATTCTTGTCCCTGGCGATATAATCAGCATCAAGCTTGGGGATATCATCCCTGCGGATGCACGCCTTCTTGAAGGAGATCCACTTAAAATTGATCAGGTCACTCTTAATATTTTCTATCATCTTTTCATGTCTCAGTGTTTGGAATTGTGTTCATATTGGCGGAAATGAATCAGCTGAATTGTGTTTATATTGGTGGAAATGAATAAGTTTGTCTGTAAACATTGGCTACTTGTTTGAGATTTCGATTGACATGGAATTGGGTGCTGCATCAAGTGGGATTCTATTTTCTGCCTTCATTCCATTCCAAATCAGTATGACAAACATCTCAGATCTGATTTAAAACAGTATGGATATAGATTATGCACTGTGTCCCACTCACCCAACACCTTTTTTTTTTTTCGTTTCTTTTCTGTGGGTATCAAAGCATTCACTATGACCCGGCCTTATGGTTCATCTTGTTTGTACATGTTGCAGTCTGCCCTCACGGGGGAGTCTCTGCCAGTGACCAAAGGTCCTGGTGATGGTGTGTATTCTGGTTCTACATGCAAGCAGGGAGAGATTGATGCAGTCGTCATTGCCACCGGAGTGCATACCTTTTTCGGCAAGGCTGCTCACCTTGTTGACACCACAAACCAAGTTGGTCATTTCCAAAAGGCAAGGCTTTGCAGTCTGTCCATTTGGGAGGAACTATGTCATCTCCTTTTTGGTTCTCTATTGATATTTCTTTCATTCCACTGCTTAGGTCTTGACTGCAATTGGAAACTTCTGTATATGTTCGATTGCGGTGGGGATGGTAATTGAGATTATTGTTATGTACCCAATTCAAGGCCGGAAGTACCGTCCGGGTATTGATAATCTTCTGGTGCTTCTCATTGGAGGAATTCCTATTGCTATGCCCACAGTTTTGTCTGTGACAATGGCAATTGGCTCTCATCGTCTAGCTCAACAGGTTTGATAGGGTGAATTTTTCTGGGATCATATTTAGTGAATGTGGCTCGGTTAGTTGTGAACATAAATTGAACTGTTGTTGGTTGTCTGTAGGGTGCTATCACAAAAAGGATGACTGCTATAGAGGAAATGGCTGGCATGGATGTGCTTTGCAGTGACAAAACAGGAACTCTAACTTTGAATAAACTCACAGTTGACAAAACTCTCATTGAGGTCAGATTGGGAACTAAGCCTGTGAATGCCTTTTTATATTCAGGAGAGAATATGGATTCTCACTCCTATGTCTTTCCTCAAATTTATTTTTATTCAGGTTTTCGCCAAAGGCATAGACCAGGAACTAGTCATTTTAATGGCTGCCAGAGCTTCTCGAACCGAAAATCAAGATGCTATTGACACTGCTATCGTTGGAATGTTAGCTGATCCAAAGGAGGTAACTAGAGTTGTACGGTATAGATATATGCATATCTCAGCTTTTCTTTGACCCTTTCTTCTTGGTTCCTCTTTTAAAATCTGGAAGGCAAGGGCTGGCATTCAAGAAGTTCATTTTCTCCCATTTAACCCAACTGACAAGCGAACAGCACTAACTTATTTAGATGGTGATGGTAAAATGTATCGTGTTAGCAAAGGTGCACCTGAGCAGGTACTGCAATTACCCCTTTTTTTCCTTGTGTTTTCCTGTTGAGTTTTTATTTTATATTATGGCAGTGTCATTGCTTATTCTGCATGTGCACAATGATTTCACAGATTCTGAATCTTGCTCACAATAAGTCAGACATAGAGCGCAGAGTTCATGCTGTGATTGACAAGTTTGCAGAGCGAGGACTTCGATCACTTGCTGTAGCATTCCAGGCATGCTATTGCTTCCATCTGTTTCCTTATTATTTTTATTTATTTTTTTTCCTGTTATGCTACTATAATGTTTTTCTTGTGGTGTATAACTAACCTATTTTCTGTGCCATGTTGGTTTGTCGTTGATTATTATGCAGGAGGTTCCAGATGGAAGGAAAGAAAGTCCAGGTAGTCCATGGCAGTTTATTGGTGTTATGCCTCTCTTTGACCCTCCCCGGCATGATAGTGCAGAAACAATCAGGAGGGCACTAAACCTTGGAGTAAATGTTAAAATGATCACAGGTTGGCTTCTGTCAGACTCTATTTGCGGTTGTAGAATTGTGGTATTTTCATGTCCACAAGCTTAGTATGCCAGGTGAAGATAGCCCTATAAGTCTTAAAAGATAAGGAATGCATTGTAAAGAACAAAATAGTACAGTTCATCTGTATGTATCTGACGAATGCAGTTCATTTTTCACTTTGGTGTAGTACTCAGCCAATATTTCAATTTTTTTCCCATATTGGCCAGGCTTCCTCCTGGGGAGCCTGATGGGGCCTATTTTTGTCTCAAAAAAAAAAAAAAACTATGTAATTGATTTAAGGGGCATCATGATCCTCAACCTAATGTTGAGCACAAAAATCTTTGGATTGTGAATATGGGCCCCAAAGTTGATGATTGTGTCCATTGAAGACTAGGTTTCTGGTGAGACATGGTGAATGGGACATCCTGTATGATTCTCATATGCCATAGTGGCACGGCATGGACATGGCAGTGCATGGATTTAAGTCATTAAGCTGAAGTATATGGCATGGTGCATGATATGTCTGCATAACCTTTTTTAATATACCCAGGTAGTTTAGTCTATAAGCCCGCCTATTTGTAAATTCCATTAGATTGTTGATTAACAGCATCCAAATTCTTTTCAGTTAAATGAGAAGAAAAATGGTTCACATCAGCTGTAGAAATCAGATCAAAACTAGGTTATTAAGCCACTGTTGAACCAAGGGGAGTTCCCATCAGGTCAGTTAGGATTGCATCAAGGCCTCTCATCTGTAAATTCAAGGCTTGAGTTTTACTGTTTATTACCACTGGTTGTGGATGATGTACCATTCTTGTAATGTCGAATTTGATAACTTACATGTGTGTAATTTTGGCAGTTGAGAAACAGAAACACCCAAAGATGAGAAGCATATGTTGCTAGAATGATTGGACATGGAATGCCTGTTCTAAGCTTCCAAATTTAAATGATTCCACTTCTGTGTCTTATTATTTCTCAATTTTTATTAGGTGATCAACTGGCAATAGGAAAGGAAACTGGGCGTCGTTTGGGAATGGGCACCAACATGTACCCTTCATCTGCCTTGCTTGGCCAGAACAAGGATGAATCAATTGCTGCATTGCCGATCGATGAGCTGATAGAGAAGGCTGATGGCTTTGCTGGTGTCTTCCCTGGTAATGTTGTCATGGCAAGCAGACCATTGCTTATTTTCCATGAGGTAGCCAATCATAATTCTACCTCTCCCTGCACCTTGTTCACATGTATTTTTCTGTTCGTGCAGAGCACAAGTATGAGATTGTGAAGCGTTTGCAAGCAAGGAAACATATATGTGGAATGACTGGTGATGGGGTTAATGATGCCCCTGCTCTTAAGAAGGCTGACATCGGGATAGCCGTTGCAGATGCAACTGATGCAGCTCGTAGTGCTTCTGACATCGTCCTGACAGAACCTGGCTTGAGCGTTATCATTAGTGCTGTTCTGACAAGTAGAGCAATCTTCCAGAGGATGAAAAATTACACGGTAACTCTAGTTTTTAATATGTCATAACTTTATTCTCTACTGTTTACTTTCTTCAGCATCTTGATTCCTCAATTCCTTTTTTCTCTTCCATCATGTAAGCTGTTTCTGATTACCTGGGTCTGCATATTGCAGATTTATGCGGTTTCCATCACCATCCGTATTGTGGTAAGTTATAAGCTGGTGTTAATTTTGGTTCATTTTGTTGGTCAACTCCTGCAGCTACCAAAATAAGACACAGATAATAGAAATTCATCTGTACTTTTGCTATAATCTTTTAGACAGCTAAGCAGCACTGTTGACATGCTGAGGTTTTTAAACGTTACCACTCTTTAGCTGATAATACCAATGACGGCTTCTGCTGCTTGCAACTGGAACGTGCATAATTTGAATTATCGAGCAGCATTATCATTTGGTTCATTTGAGAACTAGGACTGTTCGCATGGATTTAGTTTTTACCTTATGGCCATATTTGAGCAAGTACTGATTAGTGTTTTTTACTATTATAGAGAATTTCTTGTTGCATTAATTTAACTTTGATTTTAATTGTTACAGCTTGGTTTCATGCTGCTGGCTCTCATATGGAAGTTTGACTTTCCACCTTTCATGGTGCTGATAATTGCTATCCTGAATGATGGTCAGTCAGTGTCTTTACATAGAACTTTTTCTTTCCTGTTTTCTTTTTTGGGCCATGAGTCCGATTTTTTTTTTTACTGTGTTAATATATTTTCTTGCCATTGGTTTTTCTGCCAATTACTAAATCTCCTGTGACTTCATCAGGTACCATAATGACAATATCCAAGGATAGGGTGAAACCATCTCCTCTCCCAGACAGCTGGAAACTGGCTGAGATCTTTGCAACTGGCATCATTCTTGGAAGTTACCTGGCAATGATGACTGTCATTTTCTTCTGGGCAGCATACAAAACTGATTTCTTCCCGGTATGGAAATTGCGTTGACCGAATGAATGATAATTGGACTGTTAATATCGGCACCTTAACAATTCTAATATGATGGTAATAGTTGTTTAATTTATCAAAAGATGCTGCTTATACAGTTCAAAAACTTCTAATGTTTTATATCACAAGTTCCTTGAGATACATCCACAGTTCATTTGCTTAAATAGCCAGAAAAGCTTACTCATATTCGGCCTTATATTCTATAAATTTTATGAGTTTATCTGTGGTAGTTGACATTTTTTTTATGAGTTCTCCATTTAACTTGATAATATTGAAATTTGATACTTAATTTTCTTTTTCACCAAGGACAAACAGTACCAAAAGTCAAAGATCTTGCTACTATTTGCTTCATTCTGGGCCATTTTCTCCATTTATATATTTATTCTTTTTTTTAATTTAATATTTTGTTTTTTATTGTTCTTGTACAAGAAACTGTTATGTCTTCCATATTGTAACAAGAATTTATACTTTGGCATGTGGATATCCAGTGATGCCCTTGTGCCTCCACTTCAGCATAATCGATTACTATCTCCTAATGGGCCAATCATAGCCCTTGATCATTGGCTTCTTCTAATGGATGTGCCTGAAAAAGGGGGAAAAAGAATATGGCATGGGTCTCCACGATCAACATGAAAGGCTCAGGGCGCTGATGGTGGCTAAGATTTTATAATGGAGTTTTTTTTTTCCTTTTCCTTTGTGTTGCGTGGTCTGGATGACTCCACTGTCCCAACACTGTGAACACAAGACCAATTAATGCTGTACTCGAGGGGATTGATTAGTACTTCTACGAGTCCATCCCTTGGAAATGCTTTGATCCTTTTTACAGAATTGTATTGCTGCTTTGCAGTTTTAAGTGACAAAGGCACTTTTTCTTATTTTGTATCCAGTCTGTTGTTTGCTGCTAACAGTTCTTGGTTTGCTTGCGAATTTGCCAGAGGATATTTAAGGTTTCGAGTCTTCAAGAAACAGCTCGTGACGACTTTAAAAAGCTTGCTTCAGCAATATACCTACAAGTGAGTACTATCAGTCAAGCTCTTATATTTGTGACGCGATCCCGGAGTTGGTCCTTTGTCGAGCGCCCTGGCTTGCTGCTGGTTTTTGCTTTTGTGATTGCTCAGCTGGTGAGTCTTTCTCTTCTTTACACTCTTGTTACCTTTTGGTTTCATAATGATTTGGTTGACCAATTATCTCCTTTGTGTTCATGTACAGATAGCAACACTTATTGCAGTTTATGCAAATTGGGGTTTTGCTGCAATTGAAGGGATTGGTTGGGGTTGGGCTGGTGTTGTTTGGCTCTACAATATAATCTTCTACATTCCACTTGACTTCATCAAGTTCATAATCCGCTATGCTCTAAGTGGGAAGGCTTGGGATCTTGTTATTGAGCAAAGGGTATGTGTCATTTTAGCTTCACAGCCAATCCGTCCACTGTCCTCTAGCTGTTATTCTGATGGATTTTCTTGTCTTGCAGATTGCTTTTACAAGGCAGAAGGATTTCGGAAAGGAAGCAAGGGAGCTTAAGTGGGCACATGCGCAAAGAACACTGCATGGCCTGCATCCACCAGACACCAAGATGTTCAGTGATAGGAGCAGTCTCACAGATCTTAATCAAATGGCAGAAGAGGCCAGAAGGAGAGCTGAGATTGCAAGGTAGGCCTCAATGTTACCTCATGATACTATTTCTTTATGAACAAGGGCTGTGTTTATATTTCTGTATTTCTTTATTGGAAATGATCTAATGTGAAACATCCATGGGGAAGACTGGCTGGCAAATTTTATGTCTGATCAAGAGATCAGGTAGTCATGAGAGTTGGTGATACACTCGACTTCTTTTATCCTAAGATCAATTTAACCATCAGCTGTTCTTCAATGGGCCTGGCACACTGAATCATTTTCACTATGATGGATCCCATTCACTGCATTGAGATCAATGTTGCATGTTACTGAAAGTGGTGCCCTTATTTTTTGAAGTGGGGATCAAGTGGGACCTTCTTTGCACTGACACTCTCTCAATTTGAAGTATTTTTTTTGCTCTGTAGTTCCTTCCCAAAATGAGACCAGTACTAGAAAATACTTTTTTTTTTATGGTAGTAATGGAAGATAACCCATGTTTTCTCACTTGGTTTCAGGCTCCGTGAACTCCACACCCTGAAAGGGCATGTGGAGTCGGTTGTTAGACTGAAAGGTCTGGACATTGACACCATCCAGCAAGCATACACTGTTTAAGAGGGAGGTAGTGGCAGGGGAGAGGGAAAATTTGAAGAGAACAGAACGGTCTCAAGTTAGCTGTATCTTTAGATGCTCATCCCCTAATATATGTGAACAATGACAATCATGCCGAGTGTATGTCTTTGGCTTGTAACTGGTGGCCTGTCATAGATAAGGTATATATATAGTTCAGGTTTTTCTGTGGATTGTTTTTGTTTCTAATATCATGCTTCTTGTGGGCTACAGCTTTTAATTTTGGCCACATGGGTTCCCTAGTATGGTGGGCTTTATCCTTTTGTTCTCTTCTCTCTTCTGTTGAATTTCAACTTACACTGCCTAACCTCACATGGAGATGGTTACAACAACACACAGAAGACACCGGGGGAGGGGTGGCTGGGGAGTCCAGTTGCTGTCTTTTGATGTTTAATATAGAAACTCTTGGCTAGGATATTAAAACTTTCTCTGGCGAGCATCTTTCCAACCTTTTGTACATATGCTTATACTTGAATCAAAATTATCATTGATTCAGGTGGCTCATTTACAGGCTTTGATAATAATGCTCACTATAAAATACAGGGTAGGGGGTGGGTTTCTCTTCCAAGTGCTGGCTGCTTTAGTACTTTGCCCCATATAATGTAGCAGACACTGAGTGTCTGACTGGAGCATGTGATAAATGGCTCTCTTTCCTATTGTGTAGATTCTTCTCTCTCTCTCTTTTTTTTTTCTTCCTTTTGGGGAGGGGGCCTCTGGTACTTTGACATTGGTTTCACATGATCTCATTTTTTGACATGGTTTCATTTTTTGACATGGTTTCAACATGATTCCATACCACATGTATTCTCCATTTGCTGGTTGACAATTGATTATGTTTTCCGTCTTTTCTGTTGGAATTATTGATTTAGATCTCCCGTTGAAACAGCTGGGTGGGGTAAGTTTGATGGAACAACTGAGTGCCTCCGCAGTAGGACTTTGTCCAAGTTGTTAGACTCGGTGACCTGAATTGATTTGACTCTCCAAGATTAACCATGATTGGATCCTAGATATTAGATCTGAATAAGATTTCAAACTAGTCATTCTGTTTTAGCCTAAGATTTTTGGAGGCCTCAATGGGAGGATAATATCAAAATGGTATTCTATAAATTTGTCCTTGGCTTTTTTTGGACAAAATGATACCTTGGGTCATTTAAAATAAATAAATAAAGTTGTTGGTGGCTTTTTTATTTTTGTTTTTATGAATTACGGTATTTCTTATAAGCTCAGCCTTTGGACTTTTGGCCTCTATCTTGGGGGTTATTTGTAGCTTGGGAGTTATCCGATTATGATGAGTAAGGATTATTTTTTAAAGTTTACATATATAACCGCATACATAATACCAAGGGGTGGGAGTCGAACTTGTGACCTTGGGGAGCAAAATTCAAGGTTCAAACCAACTAAGTTACCGCCTTAATGGTTTTCAATAAGACTGTTGCAGGTGGCTTTTGATTAGCTTCTTTCTTCTAATTTGCACTAATGATATATGTAATGCTTTTTCAAGTGAAGATAAAATGACTCAAATGCCTTTTCATTCGTATCAATTTTCAAACTGAGGTTGAAGCGTTGGTGTTTTAGTTCTTCACTAGATCAAACTCAAACAAATGCCCCCATCTGATCATCCATTTTTCAATAGATTTTCCCCATTAGTACCATTCAATCTTCAACCATTTAACAACTTGTATGTTCTTTGTAGAAAATTGGAAACTCCTTAGAAGTTGGAATTTTGTTTTTACAAACATCACCGTTTAAACACTTTCGGCCTTGTTCTTTTGCTAAAATTTCCAGAATTCATATTTGGGGAATTTTGAAATCCCAAGATATGGGGGAATTTCTAAATGCTCAAATGTACTTAAGCATTTAGAAATTCCAACCAAAAGTGAAGGATTTGGAATTTTGAAATTTTTAAAGGTTAATTGTGTCCTTTTAAGTGGCTAGAATTCTGAAATTCCTACAGATAAACATTGTATTTGAAAATGCCAGCAGATAAGTCATCACATCATGTTCCACAGACCCTAACAAATGAAATTCTTGTAAAAGAACAAGCCGTTCAAATCAAGCCACAATTTCTCGATAAATTTACGGATGTGGTGTGCTCGACCCTACATATGTGGTAACACTTCAACCACGCTTTAAGCTTATCAATAATAATAACTAGCACAGTAAACCGAGCTAAGCAAGGGCATGACCCATGTGGCTAAGGTCCCTTTGAGTGGTCTAGGGATTGGGTCAATTGTTTAACAAGGTAAATAGGTTGTCAGTTCAACTTTTCTAGCTTTTATGAGAAAATAGTATAATTAGGAGATGGTCATCTTTGCGTGATATTAGTTTATATGACCTACATATTTGTATGGTGCGTAGTGCATACTTTCCATTTCTCCTTTAGTTAGAATTGGCGTAACTGGGCCATGATTGGTTGATGAATTTCATGGGCTTCACTTGCGGCAATTTGCGGGCACGTTTGGATGCATAAAAAACGTAGTCATACTTGTCTTCCTTTATCTATAAGATCCGCTCTAGCAGCCATACACTTGAGCATGTTCCATTACTGAAGCACGGTCCTCTCCGCATGGGCCGTAACCAACGGGTAGGAAACCAGCCATACAAACATATATGTATATATTTCTCTAGCCTCAAGGCACTACGGTAGAGGTTCACTCTACTGTATCCATCCCTGTTGGTTGGCATTGTCCTTTATTAATTTGGGGTATATAGTAGGTAATCCTCCACTTCCTCCCTGCCCATTTGGTTTGTACTGTGAAGTACTTAAGAGAAGGACAAGGATGAGACCTTACATGGGACACAATCCACAAGCATTACTTCCCTGAGCCAGTATCTTTAATCGCGGCACAAGGATGAAAAGCTATATACATAGTCCATCATTCAGAAAACTAAAATCTCCTCACTCTTGTCTCCTAAATCCATTCTGAAGAGCTTTTAAACCTTGACAGAGGTTAAGGACCCAGATGATGTATGCTATGTAGAAATCAACAGTAATCACACAAAATTAGATGGACACAGAGTTTTTACGTGGAAAACCCAACCGGGAAAAAACCACGAGACCTACCACCGGTCCGTTAAGAACAATCACTATGAAAGAGAAGTTACAAGACTACTTACTACCCTTTTTCCCAGTTGAACACAACCTAAGGGACTGAAGCTCTTCTTATCGACGCATACGCCGTTTACTCTCTTCTGGATTGATCTTCACGACTTGATGCCTCTCAAGACGAACACTTACAGCAGTGAAGAGAACTAGTACGCAGAAGGAGATGTTGCAGAACTTCAAGAACAGAATACCTTTTGTGAAGATAAAATCTCTCTAAAAATATATAGTGTTTGATTTGGAGAGCACACCTCTTCATAGGAAAGGTGTTCTTTAAATAAGGAGGAATCCTAGAGTCCTTTCCGTCATTGATTCACGAAGGGATAAGGACGTGCACAAGGCAATCCTGAAAAAATAGAGCGTTTGTATCGCGCGATTGCTGACCCAGCCGACCGATCGGATACCCAAGCGGACCGGTCGGGTATGGGGTCCCACCGGTCGGGCACTCATCCGATCGGTCGGTCTTCAATTCTGTCTGCAGAAGACAGTATGCAGGAAATTCGACCGGTCTATCATCCATTCCGACCAGTCGGAAGATAAAGCACCTCCATTCAATGTTTAGACAGACGATTATCATCTGTATGCTTCAAAGAGACTTCAGTCCTTCTAAAAATATAAAATTACAATTCTTAAAACCCAAGTGTTATCCATTCCATGAATTTGTCAATATTACATGCCTTTCACATTCGCAACAACGGACTATAAGGATTTAAACCTTAGTGATCATCTTCATGCCAGTGGAGCCAAGGACGAGTGGGTGCCACATGTGCCTAGTCATGCTTTCCACATCACAGTAATAAGACTTCACTGGTCTTAAAAAAAATTTAAGAAACTAAACAAAATCATTAAAAATGTGAAAATCAAGTTATTTTAATAGTATCTTTGTTCACTTGTAGTACTGATATTTAGTGTTGTTTACTGCTGAGTTGTTGACTAGATGAGCATGACTTCATGTAATTAATTTTTAACCTCTTAAAAGAGCACACAGTTAACAACATAGTACAAGGATTCACGAGACGGTGAATTGAGTAGTTGTTGTAGGAAATGCTAAATAGTCCCTTCAATTGGATGTTGCAGTAATATGGTGATACTTCCAAATATCACAGAAGTAAGATTATCAAATGAGAAAATCAGATTGAAAGTGGGGAAAATAAAAGGAAAAAGAAACTATGGAAGTAATTCGGTAGTAGTTTATATTTATTTTGTACTTTTAATTGTTAAAAAATTAATCCTTTTTCTGCTACATTTTCTTGGTAATGTCCCAAGAAACCTCAAATTTGTAAATAGTCCAACTTGTTTTTTTTTTTTTTTTTTTGAGAAGATAATTTCTGGAGAATGATTTTTGTAGCAATGGTGTCGGCATCAAATCTACTTGGCACACTTAAAATTAAAGGAACAGCAGAAGGCAGAGGATGCCTCCGACCTGATTGTGGAAGTTTAATTTGCTGGGTCCTCTATTGTTTTTTTGCCTGCTCTATGATGTAATCTCAGAAACCCAGCAAACCAAACAAAGTTGAATATGAGAGAGAGACAGATTTTGAAATTATGATTCTTATTTTAATTAGTAACTAGCATAATAATCCTTGCTAAGCACGGGCATAACCACATGGCTAGGGTACCTGCTCCATATAAGTTCTTTTGACATTTTTATGATAAATAAGTATATATTAGTATTGTATGGTTTAATGGTTAAATAGCTATTTAAGGAGGCAATAGTTCATGAGTTCGAATCTTAAAACTTAAACATTTTAGCCCGTTTACCAAGGCTCAATAAAACTAGCAAAAATTGAAAGGAGCGTGTTCAAAATACAGTTAAATTGAAAGGAGTTTGGTTAAAATTAAATTCAAAACCCTCGGCTTTAATATATTACAATATGGTACCTGTTTAAATGCAAACCTAGTTCAAAATACACATTTTGAAGGGAAGGGGAAAAATTGAAAGCAAAAGAGTAAGGGCACATTTCTTTGCATTAAAATACATATGAATTGAATAGATGAGACTTGTGCCATAAATAGTTAAAAATGAAGATCACAAGTTAATTTCCAAAAATAAGCATTAAATTATCTATCTTTCTATGTAAATAGAATTAAAGTAATAATGGAAATGAATAATCAGCAATCACCTTTAGCCCTTAGTTATTCATTTCCCATCTTCTTTTAATTCTATTCTTATAAATGAAAAAGTTATTTGATGCTCATGTTTCAAACTTCACCTTTGGCATTTGTTTTTAACTACTAATGGAAAAAAATTTATGTATTTTAGTGCAAACAAGTAGGCCGTAAATGTCAAGATGTAAATAAGTTGAGTCAAGCTGAACATTATTCATTTAAGCTTCACTTTAACACTAATTGAGCCAAGTTGATTGAAGCTTGAGCTTGTCTTGACATAGCACATCAAGGTTGTGCTTAATCCAAGGTCATATATATAGTTACATTCTACCAATATTGCATGAGATACAAAATTTTCGCTACCAATTGAGATCTATCCCCTATGACAAATTCACTTTCCTAAAACTCACTAACACCCCTTCCCATGAATTAGTGCTCATCGTTGACACTCATTTGGATTATACTCACGTTTTGATTAAATTTCATAAAAATATAAATTAAAAATTATCAAACCGTAAAGCCTCTAAATTCTTGGTTGTGATGATTTGTTTGAGATGATCTTTTGCCCAAAATTGTAACCGTAAGGAGATTTTTAAATTGCACTATTGTCCATTCAAGTGGTCCCACAAGGTTCATGTTGCCTAAGAGGTACATCTTAGCTGAAGGTAACCGTACAACATCATTAAAAAGGTTTTACATCAACTGCCAACCTACATGTGATTTTTCGAAAGTACCCGCTTACATAATCCGTAGAATGCGAGTCGTCTTGCATGACCACGCATCTAATTTATAAGCCCCACATGGTTTGATCAACAATGCAAATTCATTAACCCTATTTTTTGGCTTTATGATTGCACTTGGACTATCTAATTATTTATACAGTTTCCAGCTTCTCACGACCCCTGTAGTGCCTAAACAATGATCCAGAACAAAATATTGGGGGTGAAGGGATTCAATACATAACAAGATGTAATTTTTCCAAAATTGGTCGTACCCCGTTCATAATCATGTGCAAACCAAACATGGTGTGGGGCTATCATGGGCCTGGATCCTCCCAGGTCCAGATCCATGTCCATTTAGGGAGGTCTAGACAAAGTCATGCAAATGACCCACATCTACCGTCCAAACACTTTAACAGGCCTGATCCAGCTAGGGTCACAAGCCCATTGGACTCTTACCAGGCCAGTTTTTATATGAACACATGTTGCGTATATATTACATTTCCAAAATGTTAATACCAATATAAAACTTATATGTGCCACATAAAGAAAGAGAATTCTATGCATTCCCTAGTCTTAAGTCCAAGTCAGAATGTACTAATGGGCTTTAAAAACCGGGTGTACCTCACTGTTCTCTAATAGCCACTGCAATCATTCCGCACAGAGGTCAGATCCATTCGGACCTTGCACAAACCAGGCCCACATCATACCTGAATTGGACTGTGTTCAAGGTCTGTGCTGTGAGCAGGTCGCCTTGAGGTCCAATAGAGGGTAAAAAAGTCTTTGCTGACCCATTTTTAATTAAAGGCTCAATTCAGCATATTAATTAACATAAATAATCATCAGGCCCATACTGGTCATCTGAACCTAGCCAACGCACCAACGTAGTATGATGTAGATAGACACCCAGTTGCAGCCTCAGCCTATCAGCAAAATATCATGTCTGGTCGTGTTATGCTGGTCTCAGTCTGTAAGGTGATTGGCAATCCAATCAGGCATCAGGCAGTCACGGACCTGGGTCCACACAAATAAAATTGTGTTAGGAGAACATTTAGGCCACGTTTGTGCAGTGCCGCATAAACCTACTCTGCAGACAACCTTTTCTATGTTTCCATGATTCAGGGAAAACCAAGTCCTAATGGAAACAGTTTTCTACTCAATCTTGAAATAGTTAGCTCATTTTTTCTTTTTTCACTTTTACGGCTTTTCCTAGCGTAAAAGCAACCGCACCGAACATAGAACTTTCAGCATGGCTGGAAACTAGTTTGACTTCCCACACTCTCTGCAGAAAAGAAGCTACACAAATGAACCACAAACTGAAAAGCAAAACAGACTAGTACAATATGGAATTTGATCACAGGAAAGAGGAATGAACATTTCTACTTACATGACGTCACAGCTGTTGTCCAAGGATATGCAGCCTTACTACATGTATCGTGTATGTAACACCATTTGGTAAGGTTCACTCTTATTTACAGCACCCAAAATTACATTGCTCTCTTCTTCACATTCCATCACCTCAATTCAAAACATTCTTATGTACTCTGTACACATCACACCATAATGTTGCTGCCCGCCATAAAGACAGATTGCATGTGAACCCACCCAGCTGCTCCATTTTTCTTGTTAGCAGTTATCACCACAGTTAATCCCCCAAAAGCCTCCTGAGACCGAACCTCTGTTCTGCAGTGAGCCGTGATGGGAATTTAATATCAAACTTGATCCTCAGGTTTCCTTTCTTCCATGGTTCCTTTAAGATAGTCATCCCTTCCTCCCGGAGAATCATCTCATACCCTGGACTGACGACATCTTCAAGAGGAATTTTCAGCTTCCTTCCATCAAGTGCTATTAGGGTCATGGTTGTTCCTGTAAGAGCATCCACCAATGGTATCCTTCGGTTGATCACCAGATCATTTCCATCCCTCTTGTAAAGTGCATGGGGCTTTTCTTCTATGATGAAAACAATGTCCGCGGGGATAGTGTTGGGCTGTTCATGTCCCTTCCCAGTGAACCTGACCTTCGTGCCCTTCCTCCAACCGGGCATGATGTTGATGGTTAACGTCTCCTCTACAGTTGTCGCTTTACTGCAAGAGAGCATTGAGTGTGTTCAGATAAAATAAAGAATAAAAGCCTCACCAAAGGACATATAATCCTTCAGAAGGATACAGAGTCTACAGGTTAAACTCATTTGTTGATAATTCAAGAAATGACATTAAGTACATGCAAAACTAAAATGAAACACAAGTACAAAGCCAATAATATAAAAATCTTTCTTTTAAAGCATGAAATCAGAGTTCAAGGTCAAGATCATGGTAATTCATGAGATTTAAATTCACAGATCTACGTGATGAAATGTAATTATATGATGCACTGAATTATATCAAACCCATCAGCATATCTGTGATCATCTTGAACTCACAAAAACACCACCTTTTTTTTTTTTGTTGGGCTGGTGGGTGCGGTGTGTTGGTTGGTGGGGGAAAGGCCCTGTAGGGGGGGGGGGGGGGGGGGGGGGGGGGGGGGGGCGCGGTTGGCGCGGCAGGTTTGGTGTCATGAAAACTTTTATGAGGAAAGAAGAGAGCGTCATATGAGATTCTTGACCATAAGATCAGTTCTTTGCCGAACATTACCAAGTGAAAATGCCTCCCCATCTGATTTTCTCATATTATGCACAAAGAATGCAGATTTGAAAAGAGAGCCTAGAAGATCCATTCTTGCTTTGCCTTCAATAAAAACCAATGCATTTGACAAGTCCTCTCCAGAATCAAATTACCTCAGACATATATAAAGAGAATTAAGCATTAGACAACGCAGCGATCTGCTCATTTTGTGTCTCCTACACTTGCAGGAACTCCCAAGAAGACCAAATATAGTTGACCCTTCATTCTTGAAAGTTATTCCCAAAGCCCAAGAACCCAACATTACATGAAGAGCCCCTGCCTGCCATTTAGCTTCATTGCAATACCAACATGCATTCCAGACAGCTAGAGAATCAAAAGTATAGCTGTAACCACCCCTACATTTGAGCCAGATTATTTGATACAGAGAAATGATCCTGTCTGCAGTCAGTAATTATGGCAGCTAATCAAATGGTTTAACCTGAGTGGGCCCCATCTTTCATTGATCAAATCTGCTTGCACACAGACCCCTTTATAGTGGAACTGGGTGAAATTGTGGAGTTTTTTTACAATATTTGATTGATCATGTGTAGAAAATATATATATAAACTTCAAAATGGTTATCCATGGTGAATATCTCTTCAATTGGAATAAGATTTGGCCAAGTAGCTTCCCATACATAGGGAGGTATGTGGCACAGGCGACTCGGATGAATACAAAGGTGAATACAAAGGTGACCACAACATCAGTTAAATGTGGATTAAACTGCTGTCAGCACCATTGACCATATGTTTTTCATTTGACCGATAACATAACTTGAACCCACAACCTTACGCAACATGGCCTGTTCGTAAATAGGAATGAGTAAAGAACTCCATGATGTGACATAAAGTTTTACTTCATGTTGTTTGGATGGAACAAGTATAAGGATAATAAAAAAGGTGATGTGGATATTTACTTACATTGTTGTATCTTGTATGGAAGGGAAAAGGGGAGGGCAGAGTAAACTTCTATGTGACATAAAGCAAGCCTTTACCCCCACCTTTCCCCTTTCTTTCTACTTTCTTCATGTAATAATTAGGGGAGAAGTAGAATTCCTTTTACTTTAACCCCCTCTTCTTTTCTTTATTCATGATTTGACCCCTACTTTATTTACTCTCCCTCTCATGTAAACGAACAAGCCCTCGAGGTTGCAATAGTAAGCACCTTCTATGGGCACTAGTTGTACTCCAAAACAGAAGGATGCCAAAACCCGCCAAATGGTAAAGACGTCCCTGCTATCAAGCACATGTAACTGGGTCATATACAGCATTAATAGGGTTCACCCCTGCATCATATATGAAAAGCTGTCTTGTATAATCTCTATAGAATCCTATAGATTAGGACAACACCCTAACAAAGGGATCTGATATCTAAAATATTGTTGCAAGGAAAGAAGAATCTATAACAGAAAGGCTCAAATACAAGGTTCTACACTCAGTTTCTAGCAAATTACCTTCCTCTTGTTTTCTCTTGAGTTGATACCAGCAATTGATATCAAACATCTGAATAGAAGACAACCTCTCTGCATTTAAATACAATCAGATCAATGGGGAGACCTTGGAACTAAGGATGGAAACCCACAAAGCAGTAATGAACTTCGTCCAGTCTATAATAGCCTAATATGAGAAGATTTCCCTTCAAACATCTAAAGATTTGTCTCTTTCCAAATGGACCACAAGACCACCAAAAAAAGAGGATTGATCTCCACATTATCCCACCCTAAAATGAAACCAGAACCAATATCCAAGCCTCAAAAAGGTCAAGGCGAGTCTGAGGAAGCACCGAGCTACAATCAAGACTTCAGAGAACCACATTCCATAGATCTTGCACAACCCTACCATTGAAAAGTGGTCAACAGTTTCCTCGGCTGTAAGGCACATTGGGCAACCATTCACAATAAAGATCCACTGGAGGTTGTCCAAAAGCATCACTTTTTAGAAGGACCCTTAGTCTTCCAAAGATAATGAAGTGGGCTTGATATCAAGGGACCATTTGGTAAGGTTGAGAAAATGACACTAAGAATATACCATCTTGAGAAGCAACCCAAATCTTGCCATCCTGAGTCCTGACCCTCCTCAGGGATGTAAACATGAGCAAGAACGTCAAAAAGAGAGGATAACTACCTTATCCTCTCTTTTGTCTCCCTGAGATCTTTCAAAAATAGGGCTCCCATAAATTTGATAACCATTTCAATTGATATAATTGCTAACCATTGCACGACGATTTGTGACAGTTCCTGCCAAAGGTCTATAAGCAAGCTAATGTCTAGCCAAAAGAATATCTTCTCCCTTGTACCAACACAATAACTAATATTTGATGTAAAAGTTTCCTTCATAGATATTATACCTTTCAAAAGACCTACGTGGCAGTAGGTTGGACACTGAATATCTCATTCATGCCACGTTACCCCGTATTTGGCCACTAGGACTTGAGACCATAAGCTACCTTGTTCTTCACCAATTCTCAATAACCATTTAACTGAGAGGGCATGGATCATCTGCCACAAGAGTTGTCATCCAAGCCCGCCTTCTTTCTTTGGTCTACAAATAGGATTCCAGTCCACCAAGTGAAATTTCTTCTTGATATCTCTTCCTTACCATGAGGAGTTGCGCTGAAGGTGCTTTACACCGTTGATCATTGACACTAGATATCTGAAGATCAACATGAAGTAGGTAGGAGAGGGCCGACTAAATTATAGTGATCCGCTTCTCAAAGACAAACATCTCGCCTTGCAGCAAGCCAACATCCTTTTCCACTCTTTCCAACACCAGTTTCCATGAGGACTAGGAGGAACATTGCCAAGGCATAGAGGCAATCCTAAGTAAGTTGTTGAATGAGACCCAACTTTGCATCCCATAATGTCAGCAAGATAAGATAGGAGATGACTTGCAAACCTAACACCTACTGACCCACTTTAGAAAAAAATTACAATAAGGCTGAAAACAGCCTCATAACTTAAAAGAGTGGCCTTCATATTTTGCATTTGATATGTCTGTTGGAAAAAAAAAAAAAAAGAAGAAGAAAGAAGAAAGGTTTCGCATTTGAAAATTGGAAGTGGTTGATTACAGGAGCATCAGTAGCCAATTAGAAACCACTTGCAAGATGTACTGCACCTGTTGCTACCACCATCAAACTAAGAGCTTCCCCAACAACGGTGAAAAGGGAGAGAGGGTCACCTTGTTGCAAACCTCAATGAGCTGGAAAGAAGCCTTTTAGAGACCCATTAATTAAGGAATAGAGAGCTTGCAAAAGACACATTCCTGGACCCATCTCCTCCATTTGACTCCAAAACTCATCCTATGCAACACATAGAGAGGAAAATCCCAATGGACTATCAAAATCTTTTCCAAAGTCCAATTTGCAGAGAAGGCCTGGTAATTTGCCTGTGTCTGAAATGAATGCATTCATTGGCAATGAGAATCCCATTTAAGATTTATCCTGTGAAAAAGTCTCTTAAGAGTAGGAGAAACAATATAACATAAAACCTTCTGAATTCTACCCACCAACACCTTTGCCAGAATTTTGTAAATACTTCCAATTAAACTGATAGGTCCAAATCTTTTAAGCATTCACCCCCTCATTTCTTAGGGATGAATGCTATAAAGATACCTCTAAGATTCTCAGGAAATTTACCTCTTGAGTGTACTTTCTGCATAAAATCCATAACATCCTCTTTCATATTGGTCCAAATGCACTAAAAGACAGCAATTGGAAACCCATAAGGCCCCCGCGCTATGTCACCACCAATCAGAGATAACAGCTCACACCTTGTGAAATCCCTTTCCAACCAAGCAACTTTATCCCCTCCAATGCATGCAAAATCCAGATTATCCAGGAGAGGTTTATTCCACTCCTCTTTGGTATATAAAGGTTTGAAATATACTATGATTTTCTTAATAGTATCTTTGCAGATTTCCAATCTTGCATCACCATCCACTGAATCATATTGATTATGTTTTTCTCTCTATCTAGCAGACACCATCTCATGAAAGAGCTTGGAATTCTTTTTTTTTTTTTTTTTGGGTCAATAAGAGCTTGGAATTCTTGTCAACCTCCTTTAGCTATTCACAGTGAGGTCTTTGTTTCCATTTGATCTCATCTATTCTCACCTTCCTTAAGAGTTCATCTTTCATAGACATTCTTTTAGAGACCTCTTCACCAGACAGATGAAGGTCTTCTTTCTTGTCAAGGTTCTGAATTTCTTCTAGAGTATTAATTTGAACATCCCCATATCCCCGAAGTAAATTCCGGCCCACTCTTTGATCTTATCTTTTAGCAATTTGAGTGTCTTGGCCAATCTGAAACCAGCACAGCCATCCACCATTAAGTCATTCCACCAATCCCAGGTTCTCCTTGAGCCACAGTAGATAGAATTGAAGAGGCGAGGGACCACATCTTTCACAATTCAAGTCGAGAAGAATTGGATAATGATTCGATGGCGGCTTAAGGTGAGAAGTCTGAATCACTTCTTGATATTGACTTAACCAATCCCCAAAAACTAGGAATCTGTTGAGAGTCTAGACACCGAAGGGGGAGGTAGGTGATTGGATGAATTAAATGTGGCACCATTCAATTGCAAACCGATTAGAGTGTGAATTAATACAATTAGAGAAAGACCTCATTTCTCCTGAAAAAGGAACTCCCTAGCTTTTCACAAGGATATCTGATTCATCAAGGCAGGTGGAGTGATAAACACTCAACTGATGTCCCAAAGCATCAAAATCCCGCCAGCTCAACTACATCAACGGAGACCCAATTGACATGCCTGCTGGCCCACAGTTTTTAACAATGTTGTTCAAAAGTAAGTTGAGTTCAGGTTCTTGAAGTAAAGCAATAATTTTATTTTTTTCTTATAAGCTCTTTGACCACCAGATGACGCACTAAATCCCTCCAAACCTTGGACATTCCAAGAGAGAACCTTCATTTAGAAGATTTACAATCCCCCTGAAGTCTTATGCCCCCCTTGAGATAAGATACCCTATCTGAATGAGAATCCCTGCTTCAATCATAATTAATTGAACAGGCCAAACTATGAAGCTCCCTAGATCATTTTTCCCTAAATTGGAGTGACTCAAAATCTGCTTTGTTCCATTTCTCAGTCAAGGTTAACTAGTTAATCCCAGCCTCTCTTGAAATTATCAACTGAAAGGCCTGTCACCTTGCCACAATGGAGGACCTTCTCCGGTAATCGTTGGGGCATCTGATGTTGAAAAGAGATGTACTTCAAAATCTCAAGTTGCTAACCAATACACTCCAAATGCCTAGGAGTAGAAGGTGTGGCAAACCAACCACTTAACAACCCCCCTTGGGTAGGACAAGCACCCGCACACAAAACGTGGCATGTGGCCTTCCTTTTTTTTTTTTTTTGCCCTAGGTAGATTCAAGCCCAAGACGTGTTGGCTCTGATGCCATCTCAAGTTGCAAACCAATACACCCAAAATGCCTAGGCGTTAAAGGTGCAGCAAACTAACTACTTAACACAAAATATACTCCTCTATTTAGATTAGGAGTGCCATACTTATGAGCATATCCAAAGGACTTGCTAACAAAGAAGATTATTTTCATTGATTGTATTGTCCCTTAATCACTGAATTGTGATATGTAAACGCCTATGATATGCTTAAATATAGTAATATAAAGGAAGCACAATTGTTGTAAGGAGATGGCGAGCATTCCTCTCATTCTTCCAATCTTCCTTCTCATCTCCTCCTCTCAAATTGACATGTTAACATACGTCTCAACAATCCCTTGATTAGGAATAATACAATCAATGAAAATAATCTTCCTAGTCATCAAATCCTTTGGATATGTTCATAAGTATGGCACTCCAGTCTACATTTAAATTAGTGTACATTCATCCATAGCGTTGGTTTGAGAGACACCGAATTGTATCTTCCTTCACACAAACCACAGCCCAGATTACATCAGGCCATCTTTTGCAGATTTAAGGAGTTCTACCAAACTACAGAACACTTATTCTTTTCTTCTCTAATTACCCGAGAGGCTACACGAACCCTTTTCTCAAAGCCATCAACTATAATAAACAGTACTGCCCCTGAGCTATGGGTATCTGCATTATGATTAGCTAGAATAGAGTGGATCTGATTCAAAGCTAGCCAGCTGGAAGAGGGTTCACATGTAATCTTTTAATAAGAAAGATGCCTTCTGCCAAAGCCCTGCAGGCCCAGAAAGGGATCACTTGAAACCCTCTTTAGATTCCCACCTTCATCAGTTTGAGATTTCATCACATGGCTACCTCTATGACCCTCAGTTTCCTGCCTGGTTGCGAAAGGAACAAAATCGAAGTCATATTTCCTTCCATTCTGATGGTCTACAGGGATAAAAATATCTACAATCTAACCTGCCCAACAGAATATGACCTCCAGTGTATTGAAATCAATTCTGGCAGGTTTGAGACAAATGAAGAGAACAAACTCTCTCAGATCAGCTTTAAGTGTTTGGGAAGGGGCAGCTTGAAGCGATTTAGAGGATTTGGACCAAGACATAATTTCCCCATCTAAGATCAAGGGGCATTCATCCAAGAATCCCCATCTCACTGAAAGGGGAAAACTGAAAGACATTCAAACATTCTTGCTTATGATGACAGATAATATCTCAAGCTTTTTTCACAAGGAATTTGAAAAGGCTGATGAGATGATTGATTAGGCATCTGTGGATTACATATTATCCAGGATGAGATTCGATGAAAAGTGGAGATCTTGGATAAGGATTCATATCACTTCAGCCAATTTCCTCCTATGATAAATAGTCTACCATCCCACCTATGAGTCACCACCTATATAGAATGCTTGCACATAAAAGACTGTCACCTACATGGAATACTTGCACATTAAAAGACTATCTTTGGCAATTCAACTGCATTCTAACTCTCTCATCAATGCACATGCCATCTTTACAAGATATCAGTCAAACACACCCAAACACCAAGAATCACACAATCCAGAGCTTGGATCTCCAATAACTCACCCCAAATGAGCAGGGGAGTTACTCTAATCACCATTTTGCTGATAGACCAAATTTTCTCAAAACTTCACACCTAGCCGCCAAAATTGTGGTGTCTGGATGCTACCAAATTGCAATTTCCATGTACAGGCCAGCAGAGACAGCCCATGAAATCAGAATCCTTGCAAAGTTCTACAATATTTTCCCTATGTTTCTCCACATTGCCAATGGCCAACAAATACTAATTTCATCAGAATCCACAAAAAAAATAATAATAATAAATTAAAAGAAAAAAGAAAAATAATCCTGCTTAGACCACCCCCATGTTCCCCAGTGTCTAAGAAACCAGATAACCATCACCATCCGCTCCAACCAAACCATTTCCCTATCAGAGAACATCCAAAAACGCCCCATATATCACAAACTAGATTTTTTTAATGTAAAAAACTAGAAATTCCAAACAAAAATCAAGAAAACCTAAATTCTTTAGTAGGGTGATAGCTGAGTACTCATTTTTCATGTCCCCTCAATTCATTTTCAATTGCTGCTTCTTCAATTTTAGACATTTTTACGAATTTCATTTCCATTTCCATGGAAACAAAGAGACCCAAACCCAAAGAAAATAGAATGACAACAACAATAGTAATAATAAGAACAAGAAACAAGAACCCAAAACAGAGACAAGTTCTCTCAAACCACTTCCTAATCAGTAATCAAGATTCATCCAAACACACTCGCTTGACTTGCAAAACAGATATTCCCAAGATACCAAACAAACCCAAATTTAAACACCATCGAACAACAAGAACAGATGCAACAAAGTCAGAAATTAGAGAGACGCATTTACCCAAACACGTCGACGACATTTCTGGCGATCTTCATCTTCCTGGTGGTACCGAAGCACAGCTCCTCCAAGCTGCACGCCACCCTGTGCTCCACGTCAGCCGCCTTCTCCGGCGCCGGCGCCGGCGCCGCTGGTGCTCCTCCTGCAGAGGTGTCTGGTCGTCCTCTGGACGACGGAGAGAGCGGGTCGAGGCCATCGATGCAGCCGAGATCATGGAGCTGGCGGGTGGTGGGGTTGCAGAGGGTGGAGTAGGCTTGGGTGATCTGCTTGAATTTGGCTTCTGCTTCTTGTTTGGAGCTAGGGTTAGGGTTTTTGTCAGGATGCCATCTCCTTGCTAGGGTTTTATAGGCCTTCTTCAGCTCTTCCTCTGTAGCTGTTCTACTCACATTCAGTACACTGTAGTAGTCCAACACCATCTCTCTCTCTCTCTCTCTCTCTCTCTTCCTCTCTGTCTTCAAACTTGGAAGGAATGAACCTTGATGATGTCAATGAGGGAAGTTTTGTCTTTTTACGATGATGATTGATTATTCATTTTTATAATTTTTTATTTAATTTTTATTATAAAAATTTTATTTGATAATTATCATAAATTTTCACTTATTGCGATATCAATTCAGATGAAAATAGTAAAATGAGCTCTGGAACTTGAATTCACACACTCTTAAATATGCTCACGTCTCTTTGACTTTACCTTGTTTTTTCAATATTAGTTATTGTAAGAAATGTATTTTCTATTTTTTCTATCGTAATACTGCCATTTCTTGAATTGTTGCACATCAATCATTATTTTTTCACATTTCAACCTCAGGTACTTCATTTTATTATTATGAGTGTTGAAAACTTGCACTCAATCGTTGCACCCATTTACAGCATAACCCTAGGAAGTAAGAACCAGGGGCGCATCTATGCATATAAATATGAAAAAAGATGGATGCATTTATCAGTCACATCATTAAGAAGTGCATGTCCATGCAATTTAGATACTGCCTTATCCCACCTTAGAACGGGCAAGCAATGAACGTATATGCATGCGTCCAGCAGGAATGAATGGCAAAACAGAAAATTTTCATAGGATCTTTAGCATATCTTTTACTACTCAGAAGAAACCAAGTTACAAATATATATTTTGATTTGATGGGAAGGAGATGGAACATGATCACAATATAATACACCTGAGTCATCATCTCCATTCACATGGTAAAGGCTTAATGCAAGCAAAATAAAGGAATACAAAGATGATATCATCATTGTTTAAAATAATCTCTATTTGGATAGTGGCTTTGCCGGCTAAATACCACTTATTAGGCGTAATATGTAGGGTTGGCCAGTCATTTAAGCATGCGTGGGATCCAGGCCCAGCCTCCTTGACTATCGGGCTTGGAAATTTGGCCCAATTCTGGGGCCATGGGTGTAGAAAAAAAAAAAAAATAGTAGCTTGCATTCAGGCCAAGTTGGGCACAGCGCAGTGTTGGGCTTGGGCTTGGGCTGGCCCAGGCTATGAGCGGCTATGGTGAAAACACCTTTATAGTGAATTGTATTTATTGTAAGGAAATGGAATCTAGCCATCTATAAATTGATTTCCTAAAGAAGAGGTTTAAAATGGTTTTTCTCCGGGGTAACCTTTTCTTTACAACAAAATTGCCAAAAAAAAAAAAAAAACTAAAGAATTGCACATCAATGAACATAATCTTCATTTTAAAAGAGGTCATTTTCACAAGTCATTGATGCAGAGAAACAAAATTTCAAATACAGCCCCCACACGACCTCCATCTCAGTACTTCTGAGGACACCTTTTACTGTCCCGCATGATGGATGCCATTAATTAATTAACATGTTTACTGAGGCATAAGCATACTTGAGTGCATAAATTTGTCTAACTATGAATGGTTGTTTGAATTAGTTTTGAGATTAAAAATCCATAGGTTGAAAAATTCTAATAATATTATAGTTGTTCTCACAGCATTTGAAATTCTTTATTTAATGGTAAAATTTAAAAATTCAGCATTTTATATAGTCACTTTTGACTTATAGAATTCTCTAAATTCTGCCTTCTAAAATGCTAATGGGTACTAGAGCATTTGTGAATCCAGCCGGCTTCTAGAACTCTAGAGAGTATATGGCGTTTGTAAATAAGCCAGAAGAAAGCATTATCTCCTTCAGATATCCTATAGTTAAACACATCCGATTTAGTATTGTACAAATTTAAGAGGCATTGGATTCATTGTTCAAAATATAAGGAAGATGCTCCCTTGTGGGATACAAGGAACTACAAAAATAGATCGGTCACTTCATTATGGTCCATTCATGTAATTCAGGAAGTTCCACTTTTATGATGGGAGGAACTAGGAATGAGGGCTCCCTCACCCCACTTGCTTGTAAGAGAATATTTTCCCAAATGGATCGGCATGTTTCCATTAGTTCTTACCTAGTTGTCAATGATCAACCCTTGGGCATGCCACCTTCCCTCACCCAGGGGATCTTTGCCTCACCCATGGTCTTTGTCCCTAGTCCAATGGCTCTCTTATATCACATGAGGGTTTGATGGGGTCCAACGCTAGGAAGAAATAATTTACATTGCTTTACAATCTGCAAGACTTTTTTATTTTTGGCAACAATGAGGGCATACAGTGGCAAAGCCAAAACTTTCTTTTAGATGGGGTAAGATAGGTGTGTTAATGGCAGGGCGAGTCTGGGCTAAGGCTTAGCCCGACTTTAGAAACACTGGCACATGCCCTGGCCAAGACCTATATTGTTTAGAGTGAAATTTCTCACAAAAAGGAGAGCAATTGTTTTGTGGCCATATAATTTTAAGGTCTACTGATGTTATCTATACAGTAGAGATAGGAAAAACTAAAGAGAAAAGAAAGAATGCTAGGAAAACTCTATGATAATAAGCCCACTTATAAAACATCTAAATCATTTTAAAAAATTACTTCCTCAAATAGCCCCATCAAATTCTACTCAAACGGCAAATTGATAACTTTAAAATACTCAAATAAAATTTTATAACTCTAAAATATTTTCATATAGATCATGATAATGTTGAACGTAGATCATATTCAACTATATTTTTTTAGAAAACAAGAAATATCTTTTGTCATTAAGATACTTTTCAAGTGGGCCCACTCATGAGAATCATCCCAAGGATCCACATTCTAAGTCAATTTTCATATTTCCTAAGCGGGTTCCACTTAAGATCCTAATGAAGAACTCATGTGCAAAAAAGGAAAGGAAGGGAAGGAGGAGAAAGAGGAGTTACATGAAATAATCATTTTCTATTTGAAAGGCCAAAATAGTTAGCATGTGAGAAAAATAGTATTTCTCCCATGTTTTGGAAGAAATCAAGACAAAAAATGCCCTTATCACATTTTAAAACTTTTTCTTATCACTTTATAAAATCCTCCCTTAAAGAGGCTAATAAGGTTGAGGAGGGGCAAAAATTATAAAATATAAAATTTTCCTTATTAATTTTGAAAATTCCTCTTCTTAAATTAAAGAATAATAATAATAATAATAAACCGACTTGTTGCGGCAACGAAGAACTATTACAAGCACAAGTTGAAACCGTCCCCGTCATGTATAGCTGAGGTGGGTACAAAAGTTGATGTACTATAAGATCATGCAAGACTATCAAGGTTCCACAGACTATGCTGTGATCTTATCCTAAAACGTCAAAGATTGAAAGATTCTGGATCACATGATATTTCACGTTAGTGGTGGTAATAAAATCTATTACGATCCGTCATATCACAATTAGACAACTCATAACAGACCATAATAGATCTACTCCCAAGCAGCCGGCATTCCCTCGTAGAATCCCAATTCAGATTGAAAAGGTCTCGAGAAAAAACCACTGCCGAGTTCACACGTAGTTTTCAAGAATCCGGGGTCGCACCTTTAAAGGCATCTATTTTAATAAGTGCCCAGTAGACAGATGCCACACAATATTGAATCTCTGTCACCCTTTTAGAACAACGAAATCTTATATCATCAAAGAACTCAGCAAATGGGTTATTCTGCACGCTCAATCGATACGTGGGACCCAGCTTACGGTGATACTGACCATGAAATGGTGGGCCTGAGTGGTCCATGGTAAAGCTTCTCCAAGCGCAGTATAGTTGCTAGGCGTTTGATATTCAGACCAGATCCAACATGGGGCCCCAAGGCAAGCTCCGTCTGGTCCCAACCAGCATCCGCAAAACCCATCCATTTGTGATCCGCATGTAGGAATGGGGGGTGCCATATATCCATGCGAAATGGGCCCTAGCTCAGATTATTTAATTGTTGGACCAAAACATAGGTCCAGCTTAAGCTCATGTGAGCCAAATAAACCAAACCTACCCCAATGTGAGCAGATTTTGGGCCAAGATCAACTGGCATGACTAAGGGACACTGAATGATCCAACATTGATGCTTGGTTTGGGCAGTCTCTGTCTGGCCATGAATTCCGAAAGTCTCTCCAGGGTGGGCCCATCACTCATCAAATCCAGGCTCCCCTGCCTGATCACAAGGCCTTGGAACCAGAAATTCCCCTTTAGACACCACCATCCAGGTCACACACAGTTTTCTTTGCCATTCTACTTTTGTTTTCACAAATCAGAAACCCACAAAAAATGCTTAGATCAAATGAAGGTGACAAGATTTACAGCAGAATTAATACAAAGTGGAAAAAGAATGTCACAGAAACAACCCCAAATCTCTTGCAACCCCAAATATAAATGACAGCCCTATATGATCTAGACGGCCCCTGAAATCACAAAGCCCAAATCAAACCCCATCCAACAAACCCGAGCCACTCACCAACATCCAGAGTTTGTTGGACGGGAACTCCCAAATGAAGGTCCTCCCAACACCAAAGCCGCATTTTCACAGGAATAGAAAGCATTAGTAACATACCAAGCTTCATTTCGACCGAAGATGATCAGCATGAAAGAAATGTTATACCATCAATGTTATCACCCATTTTTCAAGGAGCCATCCTTCATGAGGTCAATGCTCAGGCTTCTGAATCTCTCTCTTGAATAATGCCGAGATGCCTTCCTCCAATCGGTTCCAGCTTTCATCATTGCAACAAATTCGTCATAACTGATTTTTCCATCCTGAGGACACAAAAATGCAAATGCATGACCATGGCATTCCTTGAAGGAAAGAGGCATACAAGCAAATAGATCCAAAATGGAATGTAAAGGAACTGTGAAAACTCTCACCTTGTCTGTGTCAACTTCACGCATGATATCATTCAATACTTCACTGTCAGTTTGCCCAGTTTCGTCCATTAACGCTTCACTTAATTCATTCATTTCTATGTATCCACTGTTGTCTTTGTCGAAGAACATAAAAGCTCTCCTGAAATGCTCATCATTTTCCATCCTCTGCAAGTGGATTGTAACCGCAACAAACTCTCCATAGTCCAGCGTGCCATTTCCATCAACGTCAGCCTGAATGGCAGATTCCATTAAATTCAATATGGAAGATAACTTGCAAAGATACATGCAAATGACTAATACATGCACAAGAATACAAAAATACAAAAAGCGTTCCAGTTGCAACAACATATGTGTTTATCAACAACATATGTGTTTATCAAGGCCTGGCATTTGTCTTACTTGGAACCAAAAATGCAAGATCAATGCAAGTGTAACCCACAAAATCATGCAAGTATTCCAGGTAGAAATATTGTGACCTTGGAACAGAAGAACCTGCTTGCAAAGATATGGATTGTTTCATTTTTGGCACACAGGTTCTGCCCCGATGGGGCAAAGAAATACAGTTTATGCAAGAAATGGAAAATAATGATAATATTCATCCTATTGGGGGGAGTAATAGCAGCATTGTTTGATCTAACCCTATTAAAATAAGCTATGGAATATAAAAACAATTACCGCTTCCATCAACATCTGCATCTCTGGCTCAGCTAGCTGGGAACCGACTTTCTGGAGGCCAGTCTTCAGTTCCTCAAATGTTATTTGTCCGTTATTGTTGGTGTCCATCAATTTAAACATGTCTCTAATGACTTCTACTTCTTCAACTGATAAGTGCTCCGCAATTACCTGACATGTGATTGATCAATCAAAATCAAAAGAACAAGTAGCTCCAGGTTGACACACCATAGAGCACAGTGACTACAAAAGTGATGCCAACGGTTTATAACCCATATTAGATACTTACCCTCATAGCTTTCTTTTTGAATCTATTCATCACAGAGAACTGTTTGAGTCTTGCCCTCACAATATCTCCCAGCGGAACATTGGAAGCCTTCTTTGCATTTTGTAACCAGGGATGCTCTACACAAATAAAAGAAAAGGGGATTATGATGTATGATACAAAATGCAACAAGAACCATCACATGCACTGGCAAAAAGTTGTACGTTTACCATTTACTGTTCTGTCTGAAAGAATGAGCACAAAAACAAAAGGCAACAAAGATGATGCAGATCGGCAGAGAAAAAATGAAATAAGTTTACATAAAACTATACAAACCCAATCATTTAGGTAAATTTTCGACTGAATGGACGTGGCTATGATTGTTGAAAGCATTAGCATCTACCCAACAAGCAGAAACACCAACTGACAAGGATTAAAATGCATTTAACTGAACATTCCCTCTCCTAAATCAAAACCTAAAGCAGTTCTCACCATAAATTTACACTGATTTTAATCTAAGATTTCAAAATTATCTAGATAAAGATACATTGAGTGTTTAAATTATCAACGACAAGCTATGATGCATTGATACTTCAAGATGGGTAACATATCATGTCGTATCGTATCTGATACTTCACGTTTTATGTGTAAAATTCGCGCCCCTTCCATATCCATGCCGTGTCCCTATCGTATCCATCCCGTATTCAGACATCATAAGCAACAAGCAACTCCCACCACACATTTGGATCCATTGCAATATAAGATTTTCAGCTTGATAAAGATACGATGCAACAAATACCAGCTTTACGAATTCACTAATCCTTAGTAATGATTCTAAAATCTACAAACATGAAATACAATAACTCTGCAAAAGCAGGATCTGATTCAACGAGTTCACTAGGGATGCAAACAGATTAAGCATAAACACATAATTATAGTGTCAAGACAGGCTGCAATTAATTCCTACAGCATAAATTTCAAACCTTAATATAAACAAAACAGCATTAGAATTGAGTTCATAGAGTCAAAAAGCTTGTAACAAACAATCAACTCACCAAGCACCTGTTGCGCGGTCAACCGACGCCTTGGATCAGGCTCCAACATCTGCCTAACAAGACTCCTCGCACCATCGGATATTCTCGGCCAAGGATCCCTCTTGAAATCAATCACCCCGCGGAGAATCGCTTGCGCCACACCTTGCTCTGTCTCTGCACATCATAAAAAAAAAGTGGAAACTTCATTTTGTTTTCTTGAAACATGAAACACACATACAAGCTGCAAGCAAATAGTCAGGATTCAAGATTCAAGATTCAAGATTCAAGAACAAAACAAGAGCAGAATTCCATAAAAACCAAGAGCAAGATACCTGCCCAAAACGGAGGAACCCCACAAAGCAGGATATAGAGGATGACACCCGCGCTCCATATATCAACCTCCGGGCCATAATTCCTCTTCAGAACCTCCGGCGCCATGTAATAAGGGCTCCCCACAATCTCCGAAAACCGCTCACCTATTGTTCGACGAAATGCCCCAACGAGGTTAAAAACGCAAGAACAGAGAATAGCAGACACCCAATTCAATTCAATTCAAATTCAATCCTTACCCGGGCGGAAGAAGACGGAGAGGCCGAAATCAATGGCCTTGAGGGCGGAATTCTCGCGCTTATTGGCGAAGAGGAAGTTCTCGGGCTTGAGGTCGCGATGCATGACCCCATGCTCATGGCACATCCGAACGACCTCCGCGACGGTGCGGGCGACGGAGGCGGCGGCGCGCTCGGAGTAGTGGCCGCGGGCGACGATGCGGTCGAAGAGCTCGCCGCCCTCGCAGAGCTCCATGACGAGGTGGACGTTGTGGGGGTCCTCGTAGGTGGCGTGGAGGCGGACGAGGTTGGGGTGGTGGGGGAGGGAGGACATGATCTGGACCTCGCGGCGGACGTCCTCAACGTCGACGGCGGTGCGGAGCTTGCGCTTGGAGATGGACTTGCAGGCGAGGGGCTGGCGGGTCTCGCGGTCGGTGCAGAGGTAGGTGATGCCGAACTCGCCGCGGCCGAGCTCGCGGCCGAGGACGTACTTGTCGCCGAGGCGGGAGCGGTGGGAGAAAGGGACGACGTCTTTCAGGACGCGGAGGTTGGGGGAGTGGATGGGGTCCTCGGAGAACGGGTTGGGGCGGCGGCCGGCGTTCTGGTGGTTCTGCTGCTGCTGCTTCTTCTTCTTCCTCCTCCTTTTATTGTTGTGGTGGTTGTGGGGGTGAGAATCGTCGTCGACTCGGACGCAGGCGCAGCAGTTTCCCATCGAGCCTGTAGGACTCGGTTGGTGGTTGCTGGTGGTGGTGGTGGGAAGGTGCGGTTTTTCGGTTTGGAGGGAGAGAGAGAGAGAGAGGGAAGTAGGAACGGAAAACGGTGGAAAATGGAAAAAACAATATATATGAAATTTTTAAAATTTTTTGGATGAGGTGTAGTGATGTAGTCCGAGGGACCTCCAAATGTTTTACCATGCCCCTCGAGTTGGAGGGTAACATATCTGGGCTGTAAAGGGGCTGGTTATGCTCCGGCTCCACGGTGGATTCAAAATTGAAATCGTTATTAGAAAGTTAATCAGCTTTTTTCTCTTTTCGGGATTGAAATTTTAATTAGGATTTAAAAATAGAACCGATTCCTTGCATGGAGCAGATTCGAGTTTAAGTCTGGATTTGAGTATGCGTGGAGAATACTAGATTTATAGGTCGTAACTAATGTAAAATCAAATATAAAACCATTTAGATTACGGATCTAAAAATAGGATTTAGACAAAAATTTGTTTGCTTATCAGAATTTAAATAAAGAACTGTACCTGATTATTAATAGGTCGAAACTTCCTAATAAACGAAAAATCGAAAACCCATTTCCAACCCTATATGGATAGGTATTCGAGTATCTAAAGTTATTGATTAATTATCATAAAATGAATATTGGTTTGGATTCAGAATCAAATCCTTATATGTTCAAACTCAAGGATATGAATATAGGATTATTATATTTACATGTAAAAAATATATGGGTTTTTAAGGGTTTATATAACTTAAGTTATATTCTTATTTTAGAGTAAACGTAGCTTTAGTTTTGTATCATTAAATAATCTATTTTATTTATTTATTTTTTAAAAAAAAACTTTATTGTCTGATCGTACTTCTGCACTTCACATTTTTATTTCGAATTTTCAATCAGAAACTGAACCCATTATTTAAGTTGGTGTCATATCCATATCTGAGTTTATTAAGATAGATTCTATTCCAAATCGAATATACTTCTGCCCCATTGATGACTGGTTGGGGATTATCAAAGGGCGGTGCCGAGGCTATCCTTGCCTACAGTCATATAAGTGGATTGAGTTTAGAGTGGCCAAAGCTTTTGGAGAGCCTTCCACACCCTAGGGTTCCTCACCCTTGTGGACCAAGGCTTAGGCCTTGGGCCTAACAATAAGGACCTGTTCTTTTATTGGAATTTCTGACAGGGATTTCAGTTGTCTGAGAATTCTAGAATTCCTATTAGGAATTTATTGTTTCTTTATGAGAATTTTTGGAATTTTGGAATGCCAGCATTTTCAAATACTAAAAAGGTGAAATTCCCAAATGCCAACTCTCCCAAGAGGATTTCAGAATTCTAGAATTCAGGAAAGTTGCGCAAAAACTCCAGCTGCATCAACAAGTCCCTCAAGCTTGTTTTCCATCATCTCTCCCTGCCACAAGTTCTTGGGCTCCACAAAGGGGCCATGTTTAAAAATCTATACCGATCATTACTAATAGAGGTCAATAGTGGGCCTCAATCTTTGAAGCAAGTGAGACTCTTCTTCCTGCTTTTGAATCAAAACAGTGAAAGGTGACTGATAGAATTAAAATAAAACTCTTATCTAACTAGTAATTTGAAAAAGGCCAGGCCCAAGTTCTAGTATCTGGATCGTTGTGATTTTTATTTATTAGGTTTTCCTTTCTTATTTCTTGAATTGTGAATGTGGGCCCCAAGATTGAATCACATTTTTTATTAAGCGAGACCCATACTAAGTTGTATACATACATTAGTGGGTGGTTTAAACTTAAATTGGCATATGAATAATATGGACATCAATTTAATTCTACCTATAAATCATTGTAGTTATAAAACGAGGAATTCATGAAATTCAGGAATTAAAAAACTCTCAGGTAGGAATACAAGAAAAAAAAGAAACTGAGAATTCAGAAATTACAGAATTCAGTAGCATTTCAAAATTCCATCATTTGGAAATCCCAGACAAGCACTAGACATGAATTCCAAAAATTTTAGTAAAGAAACGGGCCCTAAGGGATTTTAATCTTTTATATTTTCTACATTGTCAACGGCCATTCAGCGTTAATCGGACATTAACTATTCCCTTTTATCTGGGTTTGTAATTAATAATGCTTGCAACAATATGGGGGGGTAAAACAAAATCTATTTGATATTAAGAATATTTTAAAAAAAGACATTATTTTGCTTTTCAAAATTTGAATACGCCCTTATTTATCATGCCAGCTTAGATGCAGAGAAATCTCACTCACAAAATTAGGGATTGAGAAGGGGCACGTTTGTAATGGATATGAGGTTTGCTAATTATGACACTAATTAATTTATTTTTACCCTTAATTTTAAATTTTAGGTACTCATATTTAATAGTTTTCAAAGTAGAGTGTTTCTAGCCTTTTATTGAGACTCAGTCTATTTGATTGAATTGTTCTCCAATGAGGATCAGCATACATAATCCAACTCCAAGTGCCAACATGGCCTGCCTTTGATTAGGCAAGACCTTGCACACTTTCGTCTTCCAATGATCTAGCACGAAGCCCAATTTTACTCTAAAAAATTCTTTACCCATCATTGGATTGAACCTCTTAAAAATCTATAATATTTGCCACTAAACTTGAAAGCCCTTATATTAATCTTTTTTCAAAAAAGGCATTTAAGTAAGTCCCACGAGCTCGATAGCAAAGCAGTTGTGTGCAGTATGCTCACATGAGAAGATTTTCCTGCACCCATGGAAATTTGTTTTAGACAAATGAAATTTCATTTGTCTGAATTTGATCTTGTTTGGAAGATACATTGGACTGTCCCAGAAAGGACCAAACATGTGAAGAAATTCAGATAGAGAACTTTTCCTTTTGCTCCCCAAACAGCGACTTAAAAAAGGTGCCGTGTAAGAAACGGGAAGACTTCAAAATAGAAAGCAGGGTACGTGTACCAGGGCCGGTTTTGCGCGTTAGACATGCATATTCGGATTCTAGACTTCGGATTCGTAATTACTGTTTGTTCACTCTGTTACCGACATTCCCTGCTCTGTTATTCCCTGTAAGTATAAGCATATTATTTCAAGGCCTTTGTTTGTTACTTTACATTAAATACCGTACACAGTGAAAGGTGAAATGTGCAGTAAATTTATGACAGGCTGACGGGCCTCCTATACTCGTTAATAATTCTAATAGCTTTTTACGTAGGGTGAGGGCATCTCCAATCTATATGCCAAATAAGATATAACTTCTCCGCTTAAGCAAAACAAGCATGTAAGTTTCTCCAAGAGAAATGCTAAATGTAATATAGCATTTGGCATATAGGTTTCAGATATCAAATTTAATATATCATAAAGTCATATACCAATTTTACTTTTCAATTGTTTATTACATGGGTCCTACACTAATTCAAAGATTTTGTAAAGTTTTTTATGATGTAGATTCTGCAAGAATGTAAATTTATAATAAAATAATAATTTAATATATTGGTTGGAGTTTTCACTTTCCAAGCATACCAAATATCAAAATTTCAAAATGCCATATAAGCCATCAAATGTAATTTAGGATTTCTAAAATGATAGCTTCATTGGAGATGTTCTAACCATTAAGCAGTATGCCTTTATCAAAGTCTATGTATTTATCTTGGCATTTTCCATACTAATCTGTATCAATCATAACTATCAAAACTAAAAATGGGTTAAAATATTGTGAAATCATAAAAGTTTACTTTATGTAAATTCGTAATTTTTCCACTCTTTGTAATATTGCATAAATTTTTTACTTCAAACTCCACCAATATCCTGTTTCAAGTTTCACTTTCTTTTATTTATGTCTTAATCACGTTGGATAATGCATAAGAAAGGAGAAAAATACAAAATATAAGAGGTAGTATCACAATGGAAAGGGACGGTGAAAAATGAAAACAATTCACTATAAAACAAGATGAAAAGTTGCACAGGATGTTACCCGTTAACTTTTGAAGAAATCATTTTGCAGTATTGCATAAAGAATTTGTGAGATCGCATAATTTTCTTCTTTTATTTATTTTGTGTAATAGCCCAAAAATAAAAAAAAGAATTCATTTTCAACCCATCCATCGTACCTCTAGTACGGAAAATGCATGGGCAAATCTATGGACTTTAATAACCACATGGATATTTCCATCAGCAATGGTGACCATATAGAAAAAACCAATTTTGACTAAATGGGATTTTCACTTTTGAGAAATTTCTATCGTCAATATATTAGTCGCTGTGTTAGTTGCTATGATATCACTATTTGGTTTATGAGTTTTGAAGTTTTAATGAGAGAGTTCTTTATATTCTGCACCGCAAAAAAAAAGTCTCAAAATTATTTTTTCAAAAATGCCTAGTAGCCTCGAGAACATGTGAATATAGTTGGAATTTCTCAAATATTCTCAAATGTAAATCTTAGATATCCTCAAAACAAACAACCCGATGAGACGAGGGGCATGAAAAATAATCATATGGATAGGGCAAAGAATCAACCCCGTTAAACTATCTTAATTCTTGATTAAGTAGCTACTAAATCAAGACTAAAACTTTGAGTGTCATCTAATTGTTTATAAATATTTTTAAAGATACAGTCCAACTATGAGTACATGTTAATGAATTTCAAATTCTGCTAATTTCCATATGATAGGGCGGCCATGGATAGTGTTGGTCAACTAGTTGACTTATCAAAGGTGGGCCCAAGTGGATGCGACGATTTTTTTGCCTCCTAAAAATAGAAGTTGAGAATGTACTCACTTATCCTGATGGGCCAAAGAATGTACTCACTTATCCTGATGGGCCAAACTCCAAATTTACGAAATTGTGATAAAAATAGCCTCTTGTGGCTTTATTGACATTATCAGATGGGTCCCATTGCTGTGGTCATTGTCATAGGTCAAGTATTGAATCCAGTGCTATTGACCTTGACCATTGAAGCAGAGATGCATTTAGTTGGATGTCCTTTCTTGTTGAAATTTCTGGGAGAGGATAAAAAGGCCTAGCCTAGGGTTCCCATTGGCCTTTCCTATGATCAATTCAACCTTCCATGCCAACCCTGTTCACCTTCCTGATTGATTAATTAATACACGTCCAAAATTTACACTAGTCTGAATTTTTGTGGGCCCTTGGATTGATAAGGGAAAATTTTCACACATCCATCAAACCTAGAAAAACTAGTGTTAACAAAAAGGCAAATCCTTTTTCAAGAAACAGGCATTACCCAAACATGTCCTAAATCATTCTTATACAACCATCATGGCTAACAGCAGTAGGCCTGATTTGGGCTTCTATTATATTCCATGAGATTAAACTTGACGTTTTCTTGAATAAATTACATGATCACTTCATCTGAATGCAATTTTTTTGTTGGAATTGCATTTTCAACGCAGAGTGGGGAATGTCATCCTTGTGGACTCAGTCCAAACCCAAAATGCCAAAAGCTGAGCGGCATAAAATCTGATTTCTTCTTCTGCGCGTTTTATTTCTTCAACGTTTCTCATTGGCTGTCACATAATCCATTGACATATCTTAGAAATGGGCAATAGAATCTTATGCTTTTTACTTAATTTTGTTCTCTCAATCAAATGATTATAACTCTCTGACTAATTTGACAAGTAGAGTTTGGTCCCATACGCATGTAATTGTGATTCTCTTGCTTCAGTGTTAATAAATACTTGATTGACAAGTTCTGCAAAATACCCTCCAATGCCTTTGATTTGATCAAAGGGACCCACCAATGACCAGCCAATTTCTTCCCACCCACTTGACCCTTGAATTAGTCTTGTTCAAATTTAAAAATGACTCAGACTAACGCCAAAACATTGTATTCAGTCAGAAAGAAATAGGCATTACTTCATTGGACTGGTATTGGCCCCACAAACTATCTACATTCAATTCTATCTAACTCCTACTTTCCTTAGTTGACTTGGCTGTCGAGCAGACATGGGTACCACATGGTGTGGGCATTAATTTTTCTTAAAAGAATGCTTGAGATGGTTGGTGATTCTATTCCAAGTTTCTAACTATTTTCTTTTCTCCAAAACGTAAATACTATTCCTCTAAAATTGTCATACATTCGAGTAGGGCTATAAAAGTTTGAGAGACACGAGGTGAAATAGATAATCCTTTACACTGATTATAAAAAAGTACCATTTTTACAAAAGATCCTCCATGAAAACTTCTTTTTTAAAATAAAATCAATGTATATTTTTTAAATATCTTTCTTGGGAATAATCTTTTTTTTTCTTTTATGCTACTATGAACTATTTATAAGAATAATATAGAGAGACCTACATACGCGCGGATCAATCTTTGAGATATAGGTGAGACACCTCTTTGCCATGTGATATAATAGGGCAGATGCCATGGAAAATAAAGTAACTTACCAAAATTAGAAATACCGAAAAATAGCTACATCAGTTTTTAGCAAGTGATAGTTACCTGTGGCTCCACTTCTTGAACGGTCATGATCAGCAATTCTTGTACCTCATATGCCCCTGTAAGATGCTTCTTGTGGTCCCATGGACTACTAAATTGAAGTCCTTAAAAATATTTAAAAATGCATAAGAAGGCACATTAAGCGGTCATTTGTCTACCTAAAACACAGCTTGGATGTTGAAATCTTCTCAATTTAGGTAGGCATTCAACTACCAAAGCATAATACATCTTCCTTTGTTGAGCAAAGTCAACTCCTTTTTGTTTGCAGATTGCCTTTGAAGCCTTGAATCACACGGATTCAGATCATATTATTGATGGTGGGTATGTTTGGATGTACTCCATCAATCATTATTGTGTTTGGTATTGGCTTTGTACCAAATTTCATAGTGGTTTTTTACAATAGAGGCTTCTCCCTTGAAGGTGAAGTTAGTCCTTGTCCAAAAATAAATTAATTCAAGATGTGGATCACCCTACTATTAGATGAAGTTAGTTGCCTTCAGCAGCGTAGGTCAACTGCATGCATATTCAGGGTTTGGTGATAGGATTCTGGTTATGTCAAACCAACTATAATTTCCAGGAATAAAGGTTAACCTGTCCGTTTGGGCCTATTTGGTCGTCGTCTTGTGGTTTTTTAAGTGTTTATGGATAACTCCCCATCTTTTTTAAATACTTTATGTGTCCCTTACAATTTTTTACCTCTTCAAAAGGATTTTCACATAATGATTCAAGAAAAATCTCCTCCCCCTCCCTCCTTTTGACAATGGTGAAGGCTCACAAATGATCATCAAATTTCAAGCACAAAAAAAAAAAAAAAAAGGACCAAAGAATCTATATTTCCTTTGAAACTGAATATCCAGCCATTATCCGGGAAAATCAACCTACCAAAGTGGGGTTATAAATTCTTGATGGAAAATTTACTACCAACAATCCCATATAATGATCATGTGAGATTTTTAATTTCCGCCGTTCACAATACAATATCCACCGTCTACCGAATAAGGCTCAATTGAATAAAAGGAGGTGTGGTGTGGGGGTCTAGCATGAGGCCTAAACGCTGAATTTTCATTATCTTTTTGTAGAAATATCCTTTGCTCCGAGACATACTTGATTTGTCATTGCAAAACTGAAATACAAGCTGTTACCCACAAGTGAAAAACAAGCAACCTTTTCCTTTATTTCTAAGTAGTCTTTTTCACTTGCGGCTGCTTTGGGCGTTTGACAGATGAGAAGCAACTCTTCTAGGTTCTACTCTTTTTAAAAGGGGGCTGTAATCTTTATTCCACCTGCTGTTATCATAAATGTCAGTTGAGAAACTCAACCACGCGCTTTCCTTCCTTTTTATCCTTCTCTCTCTTCTAAATAATTTCAAAGCCATTCAATCAAGGTTGCGCGTAAGCCTCTTTTATGTGAAATTTCGGTTGTGATGGGAACGCTTCAATTGGATCAGAGGTGGCCCATCAAGTCACGATTCTTGGTGTTAGATTCATCCATTCAAATTTAAGGTGGTTTAATCTGATTGTAAATGTCACTCTTGAGGATATAAAGCTCACTTCAGGTGGACAAGCCCGTATCGGCAATTTGTGCCCAGGCTTGTGGAGCTCACCCTGGGGCTATTTAATTCAAGGGCTGGTGGGGATTGAAAAATCTAGATGAGACTCAATTGTATGCAAAATCTCAAGTTCACTAGATCATTCTAAGCCTTTGATTTATGGCATTCAAATTTAATGATTTTGAAATGCAACTTTTTATTATTAAAATACAATCTAATGGTGAATCCAAGGGTTATTCTTGGGTATCCCATTTAGATTGATCACAGGAAGTTGGTTCACAAAGACTGTACTCCCCTAAGGCATTTCTACTTGAGCTCATCTGACACCCTCCTTCCTTTAACATGTGGTATCCCCTATGACCAATTTAATCTCTAGTTCTAATTTAGATCATTGGGTCCGCCACCTTCTCATCATTGGTGTGGCCCTAAATCAGGAGCAGACTCAATTATATGCATGTGGGTGCAACTGTCCCGTTCAACCGCAGTGTGCTTACAAAAATTCAATAAAACTTGTGGATCCACCCTTAAAATCCACATAAAAATCCTCAGTGTGCCTTTAATACTAAACTACCTATTAAGGCCGCACCCCTCAAACAAAAATTCTAGTCGCGGTTGCTCAAAATACACTCCACAACAGGCGTTTCACAGCATGTGTTCATGGATGATTCTTGGGCGGGAGTGACCCTGCAGTCGTAAACTTCTGGAGCTTCTTGTTGGGCCATAACAAAGGAAGTCGTTACTAGCTTCAAATCCCAAAAATTATATATGCAGGTTGTATCATAAGTTGTGTATCAGTCACCCATCTTGCGAAAAATAATAAAAAAATTTGAGGCCTTAAATAAATGGACTTTATCTAGACTGAAAACCTTCCCACCCTGCTCTGCCACTGTGATTGGCATGCATGCGCATGGACACCAAAGAAAGTTTCACAAGTTTGAAACATGTGGATGAATCCTAGAAAAAAAAAATTCTCCTTCTGGGGCCTGTCAATTAGCGGCAGGGGTTGATTGATGGTTTTGTACTGGGTAGAGGTGGCCCTGCAAAAAAGATCAGGCACTCAATTGGGCTCTTCATCATACTTTTCTATTATTATACTAATGACAATAATAATCATATGGTTGTTCTATTCTTCAACAGAAGTTATTAGCTTACAAGAATGTTTTAAGGGGGCTGGACATAATGATCTGAGGCCCACACATTGGGTGTTTTGAGAAAAATTGAGCTCTTTATGATGCATGCACATCAGAGAAGAATGTACTAGCGGGACCCACAGTATTATGCATTTGATGGTTGCAAAAACAAAGCAATTTGGTGTAGCCCATTTAGTAAATAATTGTCATGATCCAGCCACATGTATACAGTAAAAGAAAGGGTTGAACCTTCAGGCCCCAATTGTACCGATTTGGTTAGCCTGTTCCGAATTTACCCGAAAATCGTGCAACAATATGATGGCCAAATCATGATCATGTGCCTAGTATACTTTTCCAATTTATGATGGTTTTAAAGGAGAATATTTATGTGTATATATCCCTAACTAAGGGATATTTTTTTTTAAAAGCATTAATATGTAAGAGGACAAAACTATACACCTTTTTAAGCTTGATAGGTTCAAAAAAGAAAGTGTCCCTCATCAAAATGGTGAGGGACATATGCACATAAAAACTCCTCGATTTTAAATATCAGCCTAAATGCATCTTTAGGGGGGGCACCCGCATGTATTGATATGGGCTAGTCAAATCTGAAGACTCAGGTCCGCCTCCAAAACTCACAAAAAATTTGTGCCATCCAAAAGCTTACGTGAAAATGCCAGTACCATGCACTAATTCTACAAAAGAATTTCGAGTTCATCCCACACAAATGAAAAACTTGGGTTCGCCAGTGTGCATCTTAGTGGCCAATATTTGTTAACTTCTTAGGAAATTCTTAGTGGCCAATATTTGTTTACTTCTTAGGAAATTCATCGAGAACATTGGCAATTGATACATATGGCCGTTAGGTTTACATAGGTGGTTTTTACAGCTTGCTTAACTCCTTTAACCTTCACTCTGTTCTTCAAAATTTCAAATTTTCATACATGTGCTATGTTGGAGGGTGATGCGGTTCTTTTTTTTTTTTTTTTGTTAATCCTAGTTGAAGGGCTGGGACCCGTATACAAACACCAACTCACACACGAGAGGTAATGAATTTTTTAAATTTTCTTATTGTTTTTTCTTGTAACCCAGCTGAGGGGTTGAGACTCTTATACAAACACCGACACATATCAGTACGAATCACATGTGCGAGATAATGAGGGCTCGCACATGTGAGGGATTTGCACAACTCATACATGCGAGATAATGAGACTATACACATTTGAGGGACACACAGAACTCACACATGCAGGATAAAGGGATCACACATATATGAAAGATATACACAACTCACATATGTGAGGAAATGAGGACTCGCATGTGTGAAAAAATATCACAAAACTTGTATATGTAAGGTGATAAAACTCATATATACAAAGAGGGATAGGTGAGGATTAAACCTAAGACCTCATAGTAAGAATTAGTACTCCTTACCACTAGGGTAAGGAGCTGTTCTTGGAGGATGAAGCAGTTAGGCCGGTGATTAACAGTAACTCTGATACATTCAAAACTCATTCTCTTAATATTTTTATAGTCATCTCATGTCTTCAATTGTGGCTGTGTATAATTAAATCACATGTACAATGAGCGTATATGCCAACACTTCCTTTGTCAATTCTCAATCCCTCGGCTTTCCCAAGACGAATATAATAGTAAAAAAAAAAAAGGCAAAGGAGAAAGGTCCTCCTTAGAGGCGCATGCGTCTATGTATAAGTAGTAATTCTAATACTGCATTAAGGCATTTTTAATCATTTTCAAGAGGTTTGAATGTAGACCAGCCTAAAGAAAACCTCCCCCATTAACAGATTCTATGCCAATTTCTCTCTTCCATTTTTGGACCAACTGAAGGGCTATAGTTATGTGTGTGCCTACATATTTTGATGTTAAAGGAAAAGATAGTGTCTTAAATCTTAATCCATATTTTAGACAAAAAAGCATGCTAGCTGTTGCCATCTTCACTTTGAACGAAATAAGTGATGGGATAAGGGCAGATGGGTCCGACACAAGAGCTCTTATTCTACATTGGTTTAGGTGAGATGATTAGATGGCTAGCTAGCCTCAACTCCACTTTTTACACACCAGGCACCCGGATGCCCGGCCAACTAATTCACAAGAGACCATGCACATTCTAGGAATTGTTTATTTATTTATTTTTCTGTGTGCCTGTTTGTATAGCCATTTTCCAGTAATATAGAAAGATGGGCTAGTTTGATAGATTTTTCTACAAAAGTTGACTAAAATTTTTTTGATCTGTTATCTTATCTATTGCCATCTCCTCTTTTTGTTCAACTTCAGATTAGATAACTGGTACAGGGGTTATAAAACTTAAGAATGTTGGGGTTCGAATCAGTTCCGAATGAAAGTTCTCAAACCTCAGATGTGGGGCCGATCTAAGATGCATGTGAATCACTAAGATAAGTATAACATGTGAAGCTTTTTAGGCCTTTGCTATCATTAGATCATGCCTCTCTGTGTGGCCACCAAACCTTCCAATCCCATCTTCCCTACTTATTGGGATGCGTTCAGGAGGGCCTACTTCCAAATTTTATAACTAGAGAAAGTTTTTTGATATATTGGGGAACCGTCACTTGGAAAAGTTGAGGCCTGGATTGGAAGGAGCATTCCTCGATAAATAGGTCTAAAATCAATTAAGATAAAACAATATGCATTGCATGCAAGATAAAGATACGGAAAAAGAAGTCCCTCAGCTTGTTTGAGACTTAGGTAGATTGTGTGAACAGAATGCGTAAGTTTGAATCCCTTGCTGAAGGATATGCAGAAAAGAAAGCTTGGCTGCTTTAGGGTGCCAAATTTTTATTACTAGTGTGTTCATTGTAGAACAAGATGCCATCCCAATCCAGAGAGACAATGTCTTCTGGATAAGTTGCTCTTCTTAATTTTTCATATTTTCTTATAACATTAATTTTCCATATTTTGGATAATACCAGAATTTTCTATTATGAGAGTCGATAAGAATCTTCAATCTCCGCATTTCATATCGGCTTATTGAGCAGCTTTCAGAAACAAACCAGAGAGCAAAGCCCTTGGCCGACTGTTAGAGCGTTAGAATCATTTCATGAGAGAGATTTCTAACAGCAGTATCATCATCCCCAATGAAAGGCATTTCACATTTTCACTCATTAGTTGAATCAATAACAGATAGTGGCGGGATTTATTAAATTAGGCATTGAGATACATAAAACAATTCTAACGCATTCACCCTTGCTATGCTACCCTTTTTTTTCTTTTTTGTGTGTGCAAGTTTTCTTTTCGTACGTATGTGTTGCCCCTTGGACCCAATCTCTTCAGTTGAGATATAAAAATAACTACTTACTAAAAAAAAATGTATTCACATGAATCAATATATTTATAGAGAATATTCATATGCATATGTTCCTCACTATTTTGGTGAGGAACACTCCTTTTTTGGAAAACATTAATATGCAAGAGAACAAAACTTTACGCCTTTCTAAACTTGAAAAGTTCAAAAAAAGAAGTATCCCTCACCAAAATAATGAGGAACATATGCACATAAATACTCCTCTATATATATATTGTAGGAAATTCATTTCGTAAAATAGATTATCCACTTTCACCGGGACAAAGTACTACATTTCAATTGGCTACATGGTATTTTTTTTTTCTTTTCCCAAAGACGATATGGTTAAAATCCTCAACATTTGGTACTGCGGAGGATAATAAAAGTGCTCTAGTTTAGCTTTAGCTGCATGCCATATTGTCAGGCATTATCTACTAGGAGACATGTACATAGATAAAACCAGTAGGGATTAGATATGATTTGATGATTTGATGGGACATGGAAGAAGATGATGAGGGGGGTGTGGGAGCAATAATGGAAGAGGCACATGCATCATTCCTCTCCGACCTTTATACCCTGTCACCCCAACTTTTCACATGAGCTTCCCCCAGTTGTTTTTTTTTTTTTTTTTTTTTAAGACTTTAGATTAGATGATCTCCCTCAGCTCTTTGGTAGAGAGTGAGAGAGGGATTATAAATGGGCTCGACGGGCTTCGGTTTGGCCAAAAGACTGGGTGGCAGTTTTGGTGTGACTGGTGTGTCCTATTTTGGGAACATTGTACATACGTGTACTTAATAGGGATTCTCATGGGCCCCAGTTCGATCTGAGCCAAGCCCGCTTTTGGCCATATTTATTTAGTGATAGAAAGCCCAAAGTCCAACCTCGCCTAGCTTAATTAAGACTGCCTGTAATTTAGTCATTGCTTGTAATTTAGTTATATTTTGTCCAAGTAATTGCCAGAAGTCCCTATAAATGATAAAAGGCCCAGTTTGACCCAGCCGAATTGACTAAATTGGCCGGCTTGGGCCCGACATTTATGGTATGTGTTAGGTAGGGCTGTATATGGGCTTGTACAGCTAGGTTGGGCTGGACCTGAATATGCCCCAGCGAGGCCCAACTTGGGATATACATACTGTAATATGTATGAACAAGGGTACTACAGATTAATCCATCTAGTCATCATTTGAGTCGCGAGCATAATTTTAAAACATGGTTTTAGAAATTATTAGGGGCAGAGTCAAAACCTTTATGCATTCGGCTGATATATGAGCTCTTTTTTTTTTCTTTTCTTTTTTGTTTTTCTTCTGACGTTGGTATCTTTGAGTGTTTAACCTAGCAGGACTAATCCTTTGGGTAGTGCCCGTGAAATACATATGAGCGCATATTGGGCAAATTGGACAGTCTCAAATGCAAGGTGTGGAGAGCAAACTCATGCCTTATTAACTCCCCCAACTTCTAAGGTGGGTGGCTGATATATTATGATTGATATTTTAATTTTTTTGACTTGTTTTTTTAAATGGAAAAAATTTAAAAATTAGAAGGTAGAAATATTAGTGAACCCAACCCTCTGTTTTAAATGTAGATAAAAAAAAACACGTATAATATAAGGTGGTGTGACATCTTTGGTTCCACCTTATCTAATTATAGCAAAGAGAAGGAAATATCAAGTTCCTGGGACGGAAGAAGCTAGTTGACATCTTTTTTTTCTCTTGCCTTCATTATTCTTTTAAGAATCTCTTGCCTTTTGAGATCTAGGTTTCTAGAACTTTTTTTTTTATTCTAGAAGAAAAGTACACAAAAATTTAATGCAGCCCCGTTGACATCATAATCCATAATTGGAAAATTCATTTCATTCTTCTAATTCCTCTTGAATTTAAAGGAATTTTATATGAAAAAGGGATTCATCAAAGGAGCTCAGAATGGAGGATCTGGTTTGTGATTTACAATGAATAATCAATTCTGACTTGATTAACTTGACTTTAGAAACACAGGCCTATACCTGGCCCCTTCCCGACATGGGTCTTAATGGGCTGCTTCAGGCTTTGTATCACTTAACCAAAGCTAGCCCACATATTGAAAGCCCTCAAATTTTAGATCTAACCTCTCAGACTGAATACTAAATTTAAGGTCCAAACCCAGTCCAAAGCAGGCAAGGGCCGGATCGGACCCTGTCTATGTGCAGAGCACCCATGACTTTCTCTCTTAATAGATGGACCTCAATCCACGATACAAAAACAAAGCCTGTGATCCATTGTGAACTTCCTCCTATAATGCCAATCTTTTTATATAAAGCCCATTTTAAGCCTGTCACTTTGGACATTGCCACTTTGGGCATTGTAAACATAGCTGTATTGAAGAGTGGGCTCCAACTGACAGAAAATGTTAAAAAATATTTCTGCTGCCTCTACCAAAACCTTAAAGTTTTGGTAGCAATCATTAGCTAAATAAATTTAATATGATATCAAATCCAATCATTTGCGAGTTCAAATTTCAAGAGGAATGATTTGGCGCTAAAAAATTGTGTATACCTAAAAGTGCATTGACTGGGTTCCACCTGGGGGGGAGTATTGAAGAGTGAACTCCACTCGATGAGAAATGTTGAAAAGTATTTCCGCTGCCTCTACCTACACCTTGAGATTTTGGTAGCAATGATTAACTGAAGAAATTTAATATCTTGATGGGTCAGAGAATCCAGAACATCAACTCCATTTCCAAATCGTATGTAATTAAGGTTGGATGACCCAGATGGTCCATTGATGGAGATCCACCATCCATCATCGATGGTCTGAATTTACTGCCTGGTTTAATTTTTACAACATAGGTCAAGATGATCAATACAAATGTGGCATGTATAATATTGTGTGACCCACGTCCATTTCCTCACATTTGAAACCCATGGTTCAGAGTGATAATTGACCTGATATGTGCAGCGTTCAATAGAGGATGCCCCCAAAACCTCATCCATCGGGAGATCAGTCTTTTCGGTAGGTAAAGTTTCAATCTCATCCAACAAAGATTCTTTGTTAAATTCTTATCTATAACAGAGAGTCAGCTTCTAAAACTACTAGAACAAGTACCCTTAACCTTATATATGGGAATGAAACTACAACACATAACAGTAAACAAGTTTAAAACCAAATAATCATTTGAGACACAAATGAAAAAAAAAGGAAAAACATATTACATCCAAACAATCAATTAAAACAACCCATGTCTTCAATCAATTCTCTTGAACTCAATTCCATTACTACTGGAAACGATACATGTTGAAAATAATGACATCCTACTACTGTATCTACTTCTTTGTTGAGTCATGAAAAACCATAGTAGCTCAATAGGATTTGTATCAAGAAAATTCCTCCAAGCGCCAGCGCCGCTTGATTCTCTCTCTCTTTTTTTCATCCAAACATCACACAAAGTGATTCTTTTCAAAACACAATAGTTTTGTTTTGTTGTATGAAGCAAAATGTTAGAAATTAAAAGATCACCTTATTGCCATCCCTCTATTCGAGCGGGTATAATATAAACCAGTACCCCCACAACAAAAGCGAGTAGGATTGAAACCATAGTGTATACGTATGCTCTCCAAGGGTGCTTACTTTGATTCAGGGCATATACTTCAGCAACAAAGGCTGAAACAGTACTCAGGCACCCACTGAACCCAAACTGAAAGCCATTTACAATGATGTCGCATCTTTTTGTGTTAATCTGCCTAATACAAATACAATGAACATTAGAATATGGATAATGCTTAAAAGAAACCTTTTATATGATCATCATCTTGAAGGTGACTAAGAGATGGTCAATCACAGGCTTCGTTTCACTGTGGTTCTTATAGATCTACAAAGTGATTCAACATGTTAATGTGGTGTGGGTCATTTCCTTTGGCATTTGATCAAATCTCTATCCCCACACCTAATAAACTGGCGATCAAGTTGTGGTCAGTGGTCACACCTGATAGGTATATAAACCATAGTTCAAAAGCCCAAAAACTATATCTAAGCTCTTACTGGGTTGAGCAGACTCAAAGATTTGAGTGACTTTTGGTCAAAGTAAAAAAGAAAACATAAAGATTTGGTCAAGTATGATATTAACAATATAATTAAAATATGCAGACAGGTTATATAGTTTAAGTATGAGAGAGATGTGTGTGCGGCCATGTATGTACCTTTGCTAATTAAGGAATAGTCCTTGCTCGTTAAAATAGGATAAACCCCGGGACGGAGACCAAAAAGTCCGAAGGTTGAGCTGGCAAAAGATACCTTAGGTTATTTAAAAAAAAAGTATGAGAGAGGTGAGATCAGTCTATTTAACATGGGAAGTTGTCTCTAATGTCCACAGTCATCTAGGACGACTTCACTTTCCTAGAATTTGATCAACTAAGGTGATTATTGGGTAACCAATTCACACCAAAGGAGAGAATATTTGAAGGAATCTTGCAGATCTTGGTAGTTACTCCAATTTTATTCCCTTTGACCATGATCAGGCAACAGAAGTCCAGACAAATATCCTGGTCCAAGTTTTATGATGAACTAATCGGGTTGACTTTGAAACTTGTATATCAATCAAAACTCTCACATAGTCTCTTCATTTCTTGGCGGCTTCAAATTTAATTGAGTTTTTGAACTATTATCTAATAAGCAGCTGAAAGATTGCATGGCCATCAAGAGATTAGAGGTGTTCATGGAGTAGAGTGGGTCAGGTGAAGTGTCATCAGGCCCAGTCTTTTTAGCAATCAGGCCCAAATTTAACCCATGGGCCTCACAATCAGATCCAAGCTGAAACCGTTTGCAGAATATGCATCTCTTTATTACTAAACATGCAGCTAGCTTCAAGCATACATACTTAGGACCAGGCCTGATCCATTTGATTATTGGTCAGAAATTTAAGCACGATTAGGACACAGGCCTAAGACACATACTAAATCCAGCCCAGTGGAGGCTAGGCTTGGGCAGCCTTTGCCCATGGACACCACTGCATGAAAATGCATGAACAGTTTAAATAAGTGCAAGTATTTCACCATTTGGCTTCTATTTTATGTCTCACCGTTTTCATTATTGTTGTTGAACCCGCCATTAGAGTGGAGGCGAGGACGTTAACAGCAAGAGTGCCAAAGGGGAACCACTTCCAAGATCCTGACCTTCCAAAGCCGCGACCATTATAACCAGCCAAAAACCATCGCAGCCACACACCAGGTGGGCCAAGTAAACAAGCCAGCCACAGCTTGGCTATGGGCTTTTGAGCTTTATACGCTATCTTAAACAATGGTATGCTAACAGCCCATATGAAGCTCCATAACAACATCAACAGCACCAAAATTGCAGTCCGAAGAATCTGATAATCCACCCTACAACAGTTGTTTGTGTTGCATGTGCAGAATCGTCCTAAAATCCTTCTAAAGCCTTTGGCAGTGGCAACCCCCACATAGATGCAGGCCATCACAAGTAACATACCTAGCAACAATAAAAGGGTTGTAAAATTAACTTGAGGTAATTTTGGTGTCTAAATGTATATTAATCTATTTTGCAGTCTAAAACTAATAAGACTAATATACAAATGTGAAATATGTATGTCAAGCTTGCCTTAGAGATAGTGGTGCTCATGGGCTACTCCATTCGAAACCTGCCCATAATGGGCTGAAGCTGAATTTAGGCTCTGTTTCTAGGCCTAATTTTTCACATTAGTCAAACAGGTTGGGGCTGGGTCTATGTATGCGCCAATATCTTTAGCACCAAGGATTAATTAGAATTTGCAATATATGGGCTGGACCCAAACCAGAGAATTAACTAAACAGGCCGGGCCTGTACAAGTTTTGGCTAGATTCAACCTGGCCTGACCCATGAGCATCCCTGCTTGGAGACATGTGGCATCTGAATTATCCAAGTGATGGTCCAAACTGTGGTTGATCTGAATGCCTGAATTTATGCCATTTTGATGATCCATACATAACGATTCTCTCATCAAAGATGAAAAAAACAAAAAGAACCTTCGGCTGGGCATCTGGTTAATTGGCCTAGCACTCAAGTTCGGGGTCATGCATCTCACTGTTGTGTCCATGAGGAGAGAATGAAATGCCTGATATCACTAGAATGACTATATATTCTCTTAAATTACAGAGTTGCATACCAACGAAAAAGCCAATGATTGCCAGTTCCCATTTGCCCTCCAAAGTCAATTCCAGCATTTTCTGGTTCCAAGCATTGAAAGTGGTGAGGCTTCCCAAGAAACCAGTGCTCAGTCCAATGGCTAGCAGATCCCAGAAACGGCTTATGTCTCCTTTAAAAACGATTCCCAGCCATCCCATCAAGAAAGACCCCACCTATAGACAAACAAGTGTCATATAATCATAATCAATGTTTAAACAATAATCATAACCTATGTTTAGACATCAAAAACACAAATAAAATGGTCAAGAGACATGCATACGAACAGTCGAGATGTAGCCAGATGCTCTCTCTCTCTCTCTCTCTCTCTCTCTCTCTCTCTCTCTCTCTTTATGACATTGCCTTTTCTTTTAAACAAGTAGGAAAAAGGGAATTTAGAATTCCAAGCTAGAAATTTAAATTGTTCAAAATTTGATTCTCTCAAACTGAATTCCACCCTAACTTTTCCTCTCTTTCCTCCCATAGGCAACTCCTCTGTCTTTCATTTTTGTTTTTCTTAGTTAAGTAGGTGAATAGTAGTTTCCTTAAATTACTATGTTTTCACAACATGTAATGTATTGTGGAAGCTTGTAGTGGAAATCAATGAATCCATCTTGTAGGTTTATTTGACCTCTAGCAAATTTGTACAAAATGCCTTCTTTTTCTTCTTACTTGAACAAAATCCTCCTTTTGTGTGCTTAATCACTGAAAAGTCATTTTGAAAGAGTCCTTTCTTTAGTATGGTTTTGTTTCTTATGTTTGTTCTGGGCATGGATTTCATAAGATTATTGTGTTTCAGCAATATGTTGAAATTGAATAACAAGTAAACTTTGTTCTTAAGATTGATGAACCTCAAAGGAACACGATCGTACTTGCGAGTTCTCAGAAAGAGCATGTGATTACTGGGACGAGTCAAGAGGCATCCACACTGTGGACAGGGCAAAGGCCAAACATTGAACATTCAGATCACATATTGTTCAACAAACATTTTAAAATCAATCACGAGGAAATATATCTTTAGTGATGTCGTTTATCAAGAATATTGTGACAGCAAATGGGTTTTCAATGTGAGTAAGCTTTTGAAATTGTTATATTCATATACATAGTTAAACACTATTGTGTAAATAAATTATAAACTCTGGCTATATTTCTACAATCTTAAAGCAGCTTCTAAGGCAGATGTACTTATTAAAATTGGCTTTGCAAGATGAATTTGTAGTTGAATCAGGAGAGCTTATAGTGCTGAATTCTTGTGGCTTAAACTGAATCGATATAAGATGGATATAAAATGATTATGATTGTACAATGAATAAGCTTTTAAATCAGTAGTTCTTATAGATTGCTGATTAATGTTAAATAAGTTTTGTTTAGATGCATTTCCAAGGAATGGATTTGTATTATGTAAATCACTTGTTTCTTAGTCTATAGATGCATGTCCCTAATAAAAAAATAAATTGTAAACCTTTTTGCAGTCAGTCTCTGACTCATTATCTTTTCCTTTGATTTTTTAATCTTTTTTAAGTGAAAGTTAATTCAAAAGTAAATGAATTAAATATTAGAATAAATTCTTTCTAGACTGTTACTTAGTAGCTTTTAGAATAAGGACGCATGACTTCTAAATTTTCTTTAAGGTTTCTACATTAGTTATCCTTTATTTGTATTTTACACGTTACTCTACTCCGTCTTGTTTTTTTAATTTTTCATTATATTTTATTTCTTTTGTTTTTTGCATAATTACTATCACCTTTTTTTCTCGGTTTTGATGGTCATCATAACTTTATTTTTCATATTTTTATTTACTTTTTTTTTTAGTTCTTCGGTTTTTTTTAACTTCTTTTGTTCTCTTCTTTTTCAGATTATAGGTGTTTATGTTTATTTAGTTACGTTTTCCCCTTTTGATGGCATTTTAAGATTTGAATTCTATTTTTCTTTTTCTACATTGTGCACATTTTGAAAAACATTTCTTTCAAAGTCTCTCAATTAACTTTTTTCTTTCTGGAAGTATTCTTATAGTAATAACTTGACAATATCCTAATCTTTTTCTCATGTAGTTTAGGCACAATATGAGTTTAACAATTTTTTTTAAATTTCTTTGTAACTAATGCTTCTTTTGTTTTTTTTTCCTTTTATTATGGACCTGTACCTCATATGCGACTTTGTTATTCTAAGATTATTCAAAACTGTGGCAACATTGGCAGGCTCATTGAGAAAAAGAACTGACAATATTAGAGGGGAGGTCGAGGTAGAGAATGGTATGATCTCCAGTAAAACCAATACTGCCTGGTCCAAATAGCTCTCGCAGTAGATACCTAGTCAAGACCTGAATAAATCAAAAGAACACAAAGTCACTCATAGGATAATATGGATAACAAGTTTTTTTTTGGAAAGGTAAGATGACTCAAGCCCACAAAGTCACAACCAAGCACCTTTCAATTGTGCTACAGGCGCTTGTCATTTGATATTTTTTTATTTTAACAAGCGACAGTACATCCATAAATATATATGGAGTTCCAATTACTAAGATCAATGAATTTTTTATGGAATCATTTAGTGCTGGATTTTTTAAGTGGATGAGCGATGATCTGATTTCAGCTATTTCGATGTATAAGAGGATTGGTTTTTGCCTTCCTCCTTGCCAATACTGCATAGAAAATTTGACAAGCAGTTCAAGCCTATCCTTTAGAAGGATGAAACTCTCTCTCTCTCTCTCTCTCTCTCTCTCTCTCTCTGTGTGCTTGTGTGTGGGCGCGCACATGTGGCTGCCCTGTGTCCTAGCTGTGCGATCAGTTCTTTCTTAAAATAGTTGGGATTGGCATAAATTAAATCCCTCGCAGATATTTTTTTCATATGACTGTTTGTGTAGAACAACAGGCTAAAGACCAAGGACACATTGTTAAACTCCAGAATGATAATCCATTTGTGCATTATGACCCTCTCTGTTTGCTCCATTCCATTCAACTAGGAACCAAAGACCACCTGCTCTTTCATTGCCCTTTATTCTATGCTTTGTATCTTGTATCTTTTCTTTTCTTCTAGAAAATCTTATATTACCTTCAAGTGCTTATTAAATATGTTGAAGCTTTGATTCAAACTTATAAATCAATAGAACTTATTCATGAACAAAAAATTAAGTTCTTTTTATAAAATTACAGTGGAGAAAGGATATGTGGAAGTAAGATAGTCCATACTCCCATTAATGTTTGAAGTACAATTTCCATCAACCTAAATACGTTTGGAACATATTGAGTTTCCTTGTATTTTGTTTCGATCTCAAGTTCCTGAACCTATGAGGTCTCATTTCTGTAGTGGACCAATTCCTTACAATGTTTAAAGTACAATTGCTATCAACCGAAATATGTTTGGTACATATTTGAATCACTCCTCATCACATGATGGTGATGTCTGGTCTTTCAGTGAAAACTGAAATTGTAAGGTAACTAAAAGATCTGCTATACTCTTCTAGTGATGGGACCCATGAGACAGTAATCACTATTTAACACTTAAATGAGGAATCCGGTTGCTTTTTTTGCACGTTCTTTCGATAAGAGTGAATGATTGTGCACATATTTTTGAAGTGAAAAGCTGCCTAAGTACCTCCAGCCAAATTGTTGACAAAATAAACATTCCAGACCGAAGTGATGACAGAGATTCAAGAAGATTAGAGAGGAGTTACAGGGTATCAACAAACATCTCATAAAATGGCAACATAATGGAGAGTCATTTGTCAGACAAAACATAAACTCCAACAAGCACTAGAGCATTAGCAAGCTTCTCAAAATATATAGCCAAACATGATTGTCAAACAAATAATTACTATGAAAGTGCCTGTGGACTAAATTTAATCAATGAGAAATAAAATAAGATCCCCAAAATGTGATTATAGGTCACTGGATGAAACAAACACTTAAACCAGGTTTCAAAGGGATTCATATGACTTTGTTTATGCAACCATCAAGAGTTTGGTATATCCTGATAAATGAAATATCTTGATTGACTCAATGATGGAGAAAAGGTAAGAGAACTTACCCCTAAAATCCCAAAAACAGCTAAATGAATGCAGCAGGATATGTACACAAGGAGGCTCTTCTGATTGCTCTGAAAATAAACAAAAAACATCAGCTATCTATTTTACAAGAAGTACAGATGCATTTATTTTACTTGATACACACAACACAAGTTCAGATCAAGAAAAGGATCTGAAGCATTTATCTACTAGCTTTTGGTAATTAATCTCTCTATCAGTATAAGATAGTGCAATCTTTTTCTATTAGAAGTATAACAGAGAATAAGCAGTTTGAAAAGTGTGAATTGGATGGTGGGAAAAATAACCTTACAGTGAATAGGATGGATCCACACTTCCCTAGTGTTGTCAAGCCTTGTATTTCATTTTATCAACTACACAGTTTTTTTTAGGTGACCAACTACACACTGTTAAGTTATTAGTTTCCACAGTAGTGCTCATAAAAACTAGTGCCCTGATGAATTGTTTTATGCCCATTGTGTAAGGTGATGACCAAAGTGGAGGAGTTTTGACCCATAGCGGTGCGTGAGTTCTAGTTGCAGCACCTATTGCATCAAATTGGACTTGGGATGATGTAACTAAAAATTACAAAAGATGCACTACAAGAATTACTGGGCTAATTTTGGCCTGTACTTTTTTTTAATGCTCTCTCCACTTCTATATCGTCCAATCACTGAACCTTTAGATGATGATAAAATAATAGAGCAAAGATAATTACGATCTTTGGATAGGGAAGTATTGATAGGAAAAACCATCTCATTTCTCGGGCATCATATTAACACTCCTCCCACTTCAATCAAAGGAAAAAATTTTCAGCTACAAACATTTATGGATTATATTAAATAAAAAAAAGAACTTGACTTTTGAGATTAGTTTAAGCAAATAGCACAATTTTCTTCCTTCTTCTTCTTTTTGAATTGATATGCCTTTACATATTTAAACTCTAACCTCAACTCATTATACGTGTGAAGATTTAAGATTTTCACTGAAGGGGTTTCTGGATAAGAAGGGAGAGAGAGGGAGAGGGATGTAAAAAAAAATCCAAATGGAAAGGGACAAATGAATTACAAAATCATTGGAGTTCAATTAATTATGATTGTCCTATAGAGTTAAATGAGAAGAGTTCAATAATTGTATCCTGTGAGCTCTATTAATGTGTCCACAGGAGTGGACAACTCCATGCGCTATGTCAGGAGGGTAGTGTTTGGTGCTACTGATCAATCAACTGCTTTCCTGTATCTTTAGTTTTCTGGTGAAATAAAATTCTGTCACCATTCCAAAAACTAGAGAAGGCAATATGAATGATTGTGGATGTGCTTATAAATTTTCAATGTGAGTGTTCCATCTTTGGCCTCTCCTCTTCAGAGGAGGTCATCCTTTTTCATCTCTCTCTCTCTCTCTCTCTCTCTCTCACACACACACACACACACACACGCACACACACACACAGAGTGTTAAATTACACTCTACATGTTTTCTAACAAAATCACTCCTGGATTCCAATCTATTTGAAAACAAAGAAAAGGAGAGAAGATGAATTACCTGATGGTTTGCATTATGCTCTTTAGATGCATTACTATGGTTCACGCTCCTTGAATTCAACATTGCCTGGGATGAAATAGTTGAACGGATTTCTAATGTCGGCGACGATGTGGTCGAAGAAACAGAATTACCGTTCGAAACCCCGCGTAGCCCAATGGAACACTCTTCGGTTTCAAAGCAAAGACTTGTGCAATGACCATCCTTGCTCAATGCCAGATCCCCTGCATCTCCTGTTGGTGCAACAATCTCATTCTGAATGTCTTCTCCACCTAAGAAACTCATAGATGCTGCATTCTGCTTTGAACTCAAAGCAGGACCAAGACCAGAACCAGAACCAATTCGATGAAGAAATCATGTGTCCTGGGAAGATCTTCAAGGAAGAGTCATTGCTTTTCATCTGAGAATATGATTCTGAGAATTCAGGAAGGAATATCTACTTTTAGTGATTCTGCATTTGTGGACTCCATTTGGGTTTGAATGTGGGGTTTAAACAAACGCAGAAGATGCTCGTTGACACGTGAAGAACGTTTGAAAAGAGGACCATGCAGTTCTTTCTGATGATTCAATGACTTCTCTGCACAAAAAATTGAAAAAAGGCAATGACACAAAGTCGTGTCTCATAGAAGGTGTTAATTGTGTGGCTCAATGGAGCCAACTTGGCACTGCAGACTGCAATGGAACTGTAGTCGCGCTCTTCCTGTAGCTGTGTAGCCGCACTGCAGCAGCTGCAGGCAGCCGAAAATGCAAACCTCCATCCCCTGATGGAGTCTATAAATGGGGAGCTCCACTGCTCTGGCTGAGGCAGAGAGAAGGACAGAGAGTGAGGCTTGGGTCTAGTTGGGTTTGGGGCTGTGACTAAGAGTGATCCCTCCACTTGTAATCCTTTTTCTCATAGTGATATTCTTTCCGTTTCTCCCGGAATGTAGGCTCAAGCCGAACCACGTAAAATGTTGTATGGCATGATCTCTGTGCGGCATGGTTTTCTCCCGTCCGACTGGTTAAATCCATGCATGAATCACAACAGAAGGAGAGGAAGAGAAGTGCAACTGAGGGAGAGGAGGAAACATGGAATTGTTTTACAATGACAGAAGACTTGTCTTGTTGCATCATTTTTTAAGAACTTTGGTGTCTGAATCCTGTGTCGTAGGGCTGCCTATGGGCCTGTGCAGCTCGGTTGGGCTGGACCTGAATATGCCTCAGTCAGGCCCAACTTTGGCACCACATGTTGTAAGTTTTATGCATGGACAAGGGTACCCCAGATTAATCCATCTAGTCATCATCTGAGTCACGAGCATAATTTTATAACATGATTTCAGAAATTATAAGGAGCAAAGCCAAAACCTTATGCATTCAGCTGATATATGAGCTCTTCTTCTTTTTTTATGAGACGTGGGTATTCTTGGGTGTTTTACTAGGACTAATCATTTGGTGTATTGGCGGACTTAGAATTCTTATTTGAGGAGTGTGGATACTAATAGGTAGTTTGGTTTTGGGGCTAAACTAAGGATTTTTTTGTGGATTTTGAAGGTAAACCCAATATCTTTATTGAATTTTTTTAAAGGGATCCAAAATTTTTATATACTATTTAGAAGTGCCCTGTGGTGCGACCATAGCAACAGGCTACTACTTGGGTCCGCCTTTGTTTGGGTGGCACCCATGAAATAGCCTTTGTTTGGGTGGCACCCATGAAATACATACAAACTCATATTGGGCAAATCTGGGGTGATCTCAAATGCAAGGCATGGAGAGCGAGCAACATCATGCCTTATTCAACTTGACCAACTTTGAGATGAGTGGTTGATATATTGTGATTGATATTTTAATTTGTTTTGGACATACTTTTTTAAATGGAAAAAATTAAAAATTAGAAGATAGAAATAAGGGGCTTTTTCCACATGGTAACTTTTAAGGGTTGAATTTGTCATGTCCTTACCAAAGACTTGTTATTTACCCACATGTGTTTTTTTTACAATTGTTGTCGTACGGAGATGCCCTTGTTGCAGAGAGAAGGTGGTAAGAGATTTTGTGAAATTACAAGATTATTTTATGGAAAATCGTAAGTTACTTTATGTAAAATTGTAAGTTTTTATGATCTTACATTTTCTTTTTTTACTTTAAACTTCCCCAGTGTCATTAATAGAATGAAAATAGAAGTAGGAATCCTTGTTGACTTTTTAATAAATCAATTTGTCATATAACATAAAGCATATGCGATTTCGCATAAAGTTATTTTACAACATCGCAAAAAAAAAAAAAAAAAAAAAAGAGAAAAACCTCTTTTACCAATCATGGTTACTATAAATAGCTCAAATTTTGTGAGGGACACGGGAAAATCCACCCCTAAACATAATCTTATGGAAAAAACCTTATAAATATTATTGAACCCAACCCTCTCTTTTAAACGTAGATAAAAACACTCACACACACGTGTATATAAAATATAATATAACATAAAGGTCGTGTGACATCTTTGGTTCCACCGTTTCTAATTCCAGCTAAGCGGGAAACGTCAAGTTACTAGCAAGGAAGAAGCTAGTTGACTATCTTTTTATCTCTTGCCTTCAAATTCTTTTTAAGAATCTCTTGCCTAGTGAGATCCAAGTTTCTGGGACTTTTATTCTTAGAAGAAAAGTACGCACAAACTTAACGCGGCCCCGTTAACACCATAATACATAATTAGAAAATTCATTTAGTTCTCCTAATCCCTCTTGAATTCAAAGGAATTTTATCTGAAAAGGGATTCATCAAAGGAGCTCATAAGGAAGGATCACGGTTTGTGATTTACAATGAATAATCAAGTCCTCAAGACATCCTCCCAACTTGGGGGATATTCTTGTCTTCATTCGGGCAGAGCTAAGACATATCCAGGCCTGCCTTAACTTTAGGAACATAGGCCTATATCTCGCCCCAATCTAACATGGGTCTTGATGGGCCGGGCTTCAGGCACTGTATCACTTAATCCAATTGTAGCTCATATATTGAAAGGGCTCAAATTTTAGATCCAACCTCAGACTGAATAGTTCAACTTAAGGTCCAAACCCAGTCCAAATAAGGCTGGGGACCGATCGGACCCTGTCTATGTGCCAGACCATGAGCAACCTGGACTTTCTCTTTTAATAGATTGTCCACAATCCATGCTACAAAAAACAAAGCCTGTGATCCATTGTGAATCTTTTCCTGTGATCCTTCAATTTGCACATCTTTTACATAAAGCCCATTTCGTACCGACACCTGTAACTCTGTAGCAATCAGGCCTCCTTTTCTACTTTGGACATGCAAAACATAGCTGATGGCTTAGAGAATCCAGGACGTCAACTCCATTTCCAGAACGAATGTGATTAGGGTTGGATGACCCAGATAGTCGATTATAGAGATCCACCATCCACCATCAATGGTCTGATTTAACTGCCTGGTCAAATGTTTACAACACAGGTCAAGATGATCAATACAAATGTGGTATGTATAATAAGGTTACCCGCCACTTCCATTTCCTCACATTTGAAACCCATGGTTCGGAGTGATAGTTGAGCTAATAAGTGCACCGTTGGATAGAGGATGCCCCCAAAACCTCAACCATAGGAAGATCAGTCGTTTTGGATTTCATTGATGGATGACAAACACTAAAAAGTGGCTGTCTGCTTAGTTTTCATGGTCATCTACCCGTAAAGGGTCATCAGTTCTTACAAAATTTTCCAGCTATATCCATGGAGAATTTTGGTACGTAAAGTTTCATTATCATCCAACAAAGATTTTTAGTTAAATTCTATAACCTATAACAGAAAGTAAGCATCTAAAACTATTAGAACACGCACCGTTACCTAATTTGGGAAGAAAAGTGCAACACATAACAGTAAACAAGTTTAAATCTAAATAATCAATTGAGACACAAATGGAAAAAAAAGGAAAAAAATATTACATCGAAACAATCAATTTAAACAACCTATGTATTCAATCAATTCTTACTACTGGAAATGACACAAGTTGAAGAACGTCGTCCTTCTACTGTATCTACTTCTTTGTTGAGTCGGATTCAAGCCCTTGCGCCACTTGATTCTCTCTCTTTTTTTTCACGACGTATCCAAACAGCACATAAAGTGACTCTTTTAATAACACAATAGTTAAACTTGTGTTGTTGTATGAAGCAAAATGTTAGAAGTTAAAAGAAAAGGAGAGAAAGCTGTAACGCATGCGGCCGAAACAGTTTTTTTTTTCTTCCTTTGCTCAGATTCACCTTATTGATATCCCTCTATTCGAACGGGTATAATATAAACCAGTACCCCCATAACAAAAGCGAGAAGGATTGTAACCATAGTGTATACGTATGCTCTCCAGGGGTGCTTACTTTGATTCAGGGCATATACTTCAGCAACAAAGGCTGAAACAGTACTCAGGCACCCACAGAACCCAAACTGAAAGCCATTCACAATGATATCGCATCTTTTTGTGTTAATCTGCGTAATACAAATATAAATGAACATTAGAATATGGAGAATGCTTAACAGAAACATTTCATATGATCATCTTCTTGAAGGTGACTAATAGATGGTTTTTTTTTTTAGTAGGCAACAATGAAAATAAATTAAGCAAATAAGTAGAATACAAAGAAGCCCAGCCGACATAGCAAAAGGGCACTATAGCATAAAAGCATTACACCACAAAAACAGATTACATAGTGAAAGTTATTAAATTAGAAGATCTAGCAACTCCTTGCTTAGCTAAAGAGTCAACAAAACTATTTGCTGTCCACCCATCACAGCCTTTGTTTCATTGAAATTCTTAAATAATTCTACTAAGTGCTTGAACATGTTGACATGGTGTGGGTCATTTCCTTCTGCATTTGATCAGGATTTGATCAAATATTGATCCCCACACCGAATAAACTAGCTATCAACTGGTGATCAGTGGTCACACCTGATAGATATCTAAACCATAGCTCAAAAGTTCAAAAACTAGATTGAGGTTCTTGCTGGTTGAGCAGACTCAAAGATTTGAGTGACTTTTGGCCAAGTCTAAAAAATAAAGATTTTGGTCAAATTAATAGTGACAATATATTTACAATCAATAGGTAGAGAGGTTAAAAATAAAGGTAGAGAGGTTAAAAATAAATTATATATTTTAAGCATGAGAGAAATGAGATCACTCTATTCAGCATGGAAGAGCTCTCTTTGACGCAAAACATGGAAATTGTCTCTTGTCCACAAGTCATCTAGGATGACTTCTCTTTCCTAGAATTTGATCTACCAAGGTGATAATTGGGTGACCAAGATCAAGCAATATGAGTCTAGACAAATATCCTGGTCCAAGTTTTAGTAGAAACTAATCGAGTTGACTTTGAAACCTGTATATCGATCAAAATTCTCACTTAGTCTCTTCATTTCTAGGTGACTTCAAATTTAATTGATTTTTGGAACTATTATCTAATCCAAAACCAATAGATTGCATGGAAATAAAAAAATTAGAGGTGTTCATGGAGTAGGATGGGTCAGGTGAAGCATCTTCAGGCCTGGCCTTTTTAGTTATCAGGCCCAAATCCAACCCATGGGGCTCACAGTCAGATCCAAGCTGAACCCCTTTGCTGAATATGCATCGCCTAATACTAAACAAGCTGCTCGCTTCAAGCATACATAGCTTAGGACTAGGCCTGATCCATTTGATTATTGGTCAGAAATTTAGGCACGGTTAGCACACAGGCCTAAAACACACACGAAATCCAGCCCAGTGGAGGCCAGGCTCCGGCAGCCTTTGCCCTGGACATCTCTGCATGAACACTTCAAATAAGTTCAAGTATTTCACCATATGGCTTCTATTTTATGTCTCACCGATTTCATTATTGTTGTTGAACCCGCCATTAGTGTGGAGGCGAGGACGTTAACAGCAAGAGTGCCAAAAGGGAACCACTTCCAAGATCCTGACCTTCCAAAGCCGCGACCATTATAACCAGCCAAAAACCATCGCAGCCACACACCAGGTGGGCCAAGTAAACAAGCCAGCCACAGCTTGGCTATGGGCTTTTGAGCTTTAAACCCTATCTTAAACAATGGTATGCAAACAGCCCATATCACGCTCCATAACAATATCAGCAGCACCAAAATTGCAGTCCGAAGAATCTGATAATCCACCCTACAACAGTTTTTTGTGTTGCATGTGCAGAATCGTCCTAAAATCCATCTAAAGCCTTTGGCAGTGGCAACCCCCACATAGATGCAGGCCATCACAAGTAACATACCTAGCAACAATCAAAGGTTTATAAAATTAACTTGAGGTAATTTTGGTGTCTAAATGTATATTAATCTATTGTGTTGTCTAAAACTACTAAGATTAATATACAAATATGAAGATATGTATGGCAAGCATTATCTTAGAGATAGTGGTGCTCATGGGTTAGGCCATCCCAAACCGAGTCCATAATGGGCTGAAGCTGAATTTGGTCTTTGTTTCTGGCCATAATTTTTAACATTATAGTCAACCAGGTTGGGGCTAAGCCTATGTATGCTTAAAAGGCTCGGCCCACTATATTTAGCACCAAGGATTAAAAACAATTTACACTTTATGGGCTGTACCCAGACCAGAGTATTAAGTAAACAGGCCATACAAGATTTGGCTAGATTCAACCTGGCCTGACCCATGAGCATCTCTGCTTGGACATCCAACATCTGAATTATCACAGTGATGGTTCAAACTGTGGCTGATCTGCATCTATGAGTTATGCCATGTTGATGATCCATACACAACGATTCTCTAATCAGTTCATTTTTCCTAGATTGTTAAGGCTAGAACCTATGGTTGGGCAGTCCGGTTAATTGGCGTAGCACTCATGTTGGGGGTCATGCATCTCACTGTTGTGTCCATAAGGAGAGAATAAAATGTCTGAAAAAACTATAATTACTATATATTCTCTTAAATCGCGGAGTTGCATACCAACAAAAAAGCCCATGATTGCAAGTGCCCATTTGCCCTCCAAAGTCAATTCCAGCATTTTCTGGTTCCAAGCATTGTAAGTGGTGAGGCTTCCCAAGAAACCAGTGCTCAGTCCAATGGCTAGCAGATCCCAGAAACGACTTATGTCTCCTTTAAAAACGACTCCCAGCCATCCCATCAAGAAAGACCCCACCTATAGACAAACAAGTGTCAATAATCATAATCAATGTTTAAACAATAATCATAACCAATGTTTAGACAACAAAAACACTAATAAAATGATCAAAAGACATGCATACTAATGGTCAAGATGTAGTCAGATTCTCTCTCTCTCTCTCTCTCTCTCATTGCCTTTTCTTTTAAACAAGTAGGTAAAAGTGAATCGTCTCTCAAACTCAATTCCATCCTAACTTTTCCTCTCGTTTCTTAGGCACCTTCTCTGTCTTTCATTTTTGTTTTACTTTGGTAAGTAGGTGAACAGTATTTTCCTTAAATTACTATGTTTTCAACTCCTCTGTATTGTGGAAGCTTGTCATGGAAATCAATGAATCCATCTTGTAGGTTTATTTGACCTTTAGCAAATTAGTATAACATGCCTTCTTTTTCTTCTTATTTGGACAAAGTCCTCCTTTTGTGTGCTTGATCACTGCTAAGTTATTTTGAAAGAGTCCTTTCTTTAGTATGATTTTGTTTCTTATATTTGTTCTGGGGATGGATTTCATAAGATTATTGTGTTTCAGCAATATGTTGAAGTTGCATAACAAGTAAACTTTCTTCTTGAGATTGATGAACCTCAAAGGAACACTAATTGTAATTGCAAGTTCTCAGAAAAAGCATGTGATTACCGGGACGAGTCAAGAGGCATCCACACTCTGGACAGGGCAAGGCCAATCACTGAACATTCAGATCACATATTGTTCAACAAACACTTTATATCAATCACTGGGAAATATCTTTTCAGAGATGTCGTTTATCAAGAATGTTGTGACGGCAAATGGGTGTTCAATGCAAGTGATATGCTTTTGGAATTGTGATTTACTGATTTTCATATACATAGTATACATAGTTAAATGCCACTATGTAAACAAATTCTAAACTGTGCCTCTGGCTATATTTTTGTAATATTAAATCAGCTTCTGAGGCAGATGTGCATATTAAAATTGGCTTTGCAAGATGAATTTGTATTTGAATCAGGACTCGGAAGAGCTTATAGAGATGAATATTGTGGCTTAAACTGATTTAATATAAGATGCATATAAAATGATTATATTTGTAAAATGAAATAAGCTTTAAAATCAGTAGTTTATATAGATTGTTTATTAATGTTAAATAAGTCTTGTACAGATACATTTCCAAGAAATGGATTTGTATTATGTAAATCAGTAGTTTATTAGTCTATAAATGCATGTACCTAATTAAAAAATAAATAGTAAACCTATTTACAGCCAATATCTGACTCATTTTTTTTTAAAAATCTTTTTTAAGTGCAACTGGATTCAAAAGTAAATGCATTAAACATTAAAATAACTTCTTTCTATACTGTTCTAATCTTAGTAAGCTTTAGAATAAGGAGTCACGCTTTTTAAATTTCCTTTCAGGTTTATGCCTTAGTTTTCCCTTATTTGCATTTTACGCGTTATTCTACTCCCTTTTGTTTTTTAATGTTTGCATTATATCTTATTTCTTTTGTCTTACATAATTATTTCATCCTTTTTTTTCTCGGTTCCAATGCTCATTTTAACTTTAGTTTTTCATATTTTAATTTATTTTGCTTTGCAGGTTTTCCGTTTTTTAAAATTCTTTTGTACTCTTCTTTTTCAGATTATAGGTTTTTCCTTTGTATTTATTTAGTTACTTTTCCTCTTTTGATACCATTTTATTTTTCTACATTGTGCCCATTTTGAAAAACATGCCTTTCAAAGTCTCTCAATTAACTTTTTTCTTTCTTGAAATATTCTTATAGTAATCATCATCAAAGCTTTATTCCAACCATATTGGGGTCGGCTATATGAATTATGTTTCTCCATTCCGTTGTTGAAATATTCTTATAGTAATAACTTGGCAAATATCCTAATCTTTTTCTCATGTAGTTTAGGCACAATTTGATTTTAACAATATTTTTTCACTATCTTTTTAACTGATGCTTTAATTTTTTTTTTCTTTTATTATGGACCTGTACCTCATATGGGACTTCGTTATTCTAAGATTATTCAAAACCATTGAAACATTGGTAAGTGCATTGAGAAAAATAACTGACAATATTAGAGGGAAGGTCGAGGTAGAGGACGGTATGATCTCCAGTAAAACCAATAATGCCCGGTCCAAATAGCTCTCGTAGTAGATACCTGGTCAAGACCTGAAATACATCAAAAGAACAATGAGTCACTCGTAGGACACATTTTATAATATGGATAACATTTTTTTAAAAGGTAAGATGATTTAAACCCACAACCTTGTTGTGACACGGCACCTTTCAACTGTGCTACAGGTTCTCGTCATTTGATATTTTTCTTTTAGCAAGTGATGATACATGCATAAATATATATGCAGCTCCAAATGCTAAGATCAATGAATTTTCTATGGCAACATTTAGTGCTGGACTTTTTAAGTGGATGATTGAAGATCTGATTTCAGCAATTTTGATGTACAAAGGATCGTCTTCCCCGTTACCAATACTGCACAGCAAATTTGACAAGCAGTTCAAGCCCATCCTCTAGAACAATGTAAATTTTAGGATACCTCTCTCTCTTTCTCGAAATAATTGCCTTGGGCATACATTAAGTTCCTCTCAGATTTCTTTTCATATGATTGTTTGTGTGTAACAACAGGCTAAAGATCCTCTCAGATTTCTTTTCATATGATTGTTTGTGTGTAACAACAGGCTAAAGACCAAGGACACGTTGTTGAACCTCAAATCATTATTCATTTGTGACTCTCTCTCTCTCTCTCTCTGCCCTGTGTTTGTCCTAGCTCTGCTCTCAGTTCTCTCTCGAAATAATTGGGATTGACATAAATTAAACCCCTCTCAGATTTTTTTTTTCATATGATTGCTTGTGTACAACAACGGCGAAAGACCAAGGACACATTGTTAGACTTCAGAATGATTATTCATTTGTGTGTTATGACCCTGTTTGCTCCATTCCATTCAACTCGGAACCAAAGAGCACCTGCTCTTCCATTGCGCTTTAGTCTATGCTTTGCATCTTGCATCTCTTCTTTTCTTCTAGAAAATCTTATATTATCTTCAAGTGATTATTAAATATGTTAATGCTTTGCTTCAAACTCATAAATCAATAGAGCTTATTAACGAAAAAATTTAAATTTTTTTGATAACGTGAACAAATTAAAATTTGCAGTGGAGAAAAGATGTGGAAGTAAGATGGTTCGCTTAATGTTTAAAGTACAATTGCTATCAACCTAACTCTATTTGGTACATATTGAGTTTCCTGTGTTTTATTCCGATCTCAAGTTCTGGAAACTATGAGTCTCAATGCTATAGTGGACCAATTTGTTATAATGTTTAAACTACAATTGCTATCAACCTAACTATGTTTATTACATATTTGAATCAACCATTATCGTCACATGATGATGATGTCTGGTCTTTCATTGAAAAACTGAAATTGCAGGGTAACTAAAAATCTTCTATAATCTTCTTGTGATGGGACCCATGAGACAGTAATCATATGACTTCGTTTATGCAACCATCAAGAGAAAATTTTGGTAGATTCTGAAAAAGGAAATAGCTTGATTGACCCAATGACAGAGAAAAGGTATGGGAACTTACCCCTAAAATTCCAAAAACAGCTAAATGAATGCGGCAGGATATGTACACAAGGAGGCTCTTCTGACTACTCTGCAAATAAACAAACAACATCAGCTATCTATTTTACAGGAAGTACACATGCATTTATTTTACTTGATACACACAACACAAGTTCAGACCAAAAAAAGGATCTGAAACATTTATCTACTAGCTTTTGGTGATTCATCTTTTCCTAGTAAAAGTATAACAGAGAATAAGCCATTTGAAAGGTCTGAATTGGACAGTGGGCAAGATAACCTTACGGTAAATAGGATGGATCCACAGTTCCCCTAATGTGGTCAAGTCTTGTATTTCATTTTATCAACTACACAGAATTTTTTTTTTTGTTAACCTACTGCACACTGTTAAGTTATTAGTTTCCACAGTTGCGCTCATAAAAATGTAGTACCCTCATATGAATTGTTTTATGCCCATTATACAAGGTGATGACCAAAGAGGAGGAGTTTTCACTCATAGTGATGAGTGAGTTCTAGTTGCAGCGCTTATTGCATCAAATTGGACTTGGGATGATGCAACTAAAAATTACAAAAGATGCACTACAAGAATTACTGGGCTAATTTTGGCCTGTACTTTTTTTTAATGCTCTCTCCACTTCTATATTGTCCAATCACTGAACCTTTAGATGATGATAAAATAATAGAGCAAAGATAATTACGATCTTTGGATAGGGAAGTATTGATAGGAAAAACCATCTCATTTCTCGGGCATCATATTAACACTCCTCCCACTTCAATCAAAGGAAAAAATTTTCAACTACAAACATTTATGGATTATATTAAATAAAAAAAAGAACTTGACTTTTGAGATTAGTTTAAGCAAATAGCACAATTTTCTTCCTTCTTCTTCTTTTTGAATTGATATGCCTTTACATATTTAAACTCTAACCTCAACTCATTATAGGTATGAAGATTTAAGATTTTCTCTGAAGGGGTTTCTGGAAAAGAAGGGATAGGAAGGGAGGGAAGATGGAATGTTCCATCTTTGGCCTCTCCTCTTCAGAAGAGGTCAACGATGGAAACAGTGCTCTTAATTCGTTCAGTTTCTAAACCATTCTAATGAATTTCTACTACCTAGGCAGAACTGCAAGTCATTCTCTTTTAAGCAAAAGTCTCAAGTTTCCTTCCCTTTCATTTGCTTGCTACCGGAATGATTGAAATGCAGATGGTATAACGTGTACCCAGAGCCCTTTTTCCTAATTCTTCTCATGCACCAAATAACAGAATCTTAAAATATCTGTCTACTGAGAATCTGTGGCAATATTATGCATCATTAAATCAACGTTAAGGGCTCTAGCTGGTGGATTAAACGATGTCATATTGCCTCAAAACATAGCTTGAAAAGATCATTGAAAGCAAAGAAAAGGAGAGAAGATGAATTACCTGATGGTTTGCATTCTGCTCTTTAGATGCATTACTATGGTCCACGCTCCTTGCGTTCAACATTGCCTGGGATGAAGTTGGTGAGCGGATTTCTGATGTTGGCGACGTTGTGGTCGGAGAAACAAAGTTAATGTTCGAACCCCCACCGACCCCAATGGAACCTTCTTCTTCAGCGCGTCTCAACTCTTCGGTTTCGAATGGAAGACTTGTGCAATGACCATCCTTGCTCAATGCAAGATCCCCTGCATCTCCCGCTTGTGCAACAATCACGTTCTGAATGTCCTCCCCACCTAAGAAACTCATAGACGTATTCTGCTTTGAACTCAAACCAGAACCAGAACCAGAACCAATTGGATCACATGATGCATGTTTGGTGGCTGCATTCAGGCCTTCTTCTCCCCCCGTGAAGCTATTGCTCTTCCTGTGGGAGGATGATTCCGGGAACTCAGGAATATCGGCTCTGGGCTGATTTTCCTTTTGTGGGTCCTGGGCCGGCTCAAAAAAGTCGAGGCCTAAAGCGATAATTCTAAATGAGATATTTTTTATATTTTGAATATTATTATAAATATTTTATTTAAAATTTATTATTTTTTCTTTTTTTGTAATCCAATATTGCTAATTAAGTCTTTATATTTAAGTTTTGCTAACATATCTTTTTCAATCGATAGTATGACTAATCCACTTAATCTTTCATGTGACTTTGTTGATCTAAATTAGGATTTTATCAATTTTAATTTTGAAAAACTTTTTTATGTAAAAGCAACAATTATAAGTATTGTCACTTGTTTCTAGTAGACATATTTAATATTTATAAATTATAACTAATAATATTTACAAATAAAACGAACACTAACTATAATTAACATATAATATTGGCTTGGAATTAAAAATAAATTTCAAAGCATAGAACCATAGGATTTAATTTTGTAATTTATAGATATAGATTTTATTTGAATTTGATGCAACTTCTTCAATATAAAAAAAAGATTATATTTGAAGTTATCTTTTATGAATTTTTTCAAAACAGAAAATGATTTCTTGCTTATTGTGATTTTAGAGTTTTCTATTTTTGTTTTAATGGCAACATTTTCTCAATGGCGAAAATGAACTTTATTTATTTATTTTTTAAATATGAAAAGATAGTAGTTGTTTTTTTTTAGAATGTAAAAAGATGGTAGTTGCTATAATTACTTTTATGAGGCCTTATTCTTTATGAGAAATAAAATGATGACAATTGCTTTTTTTGAAATTTAAAAAAGTTTAAGTTGCTTCAATTATTTTTATGAAGCCTTAATTTTTGGAATTGAAAAAAGGGAGAGATAGAAAATTTTTTTTTGGGGCCTTATTTATTTATTTATTTTGGGGGGCCTAAAGCAAAGGCTTTTCTTGTCCAATGGTCGAGCCACCCATGTGTGGGTCTCTGCTGGATTCTCCGGTTGTAGGCTCCATTGGGTTTGAATGTTGGGTTTGGGTGATGGAAGATGGGAAAGAGATGAAGCGTTTGAAATGGCACCGGATTCCTTAAACAATTGAAGAGAATACAAGCTTATTCATGGTGAAGAACGTCCCAAAAGAAGATGGCGTCATGTTGTGATATGATGACATACTTCTCCTAATTCAATGACTTTTCTGGAAATAAACAGGAAAGAAGACTGATAGAATAGAAAGTCTTAGCTCATCAACTTACGTGACCCTTTCTGGTCTTTTCCCTGAATGAAAGAAGATTCCCAGAAAGGGAGGAAGAGAGCAGCAAGTACTGACAGAGAAATGCGAATCTCGGTATTGAAATCACACAATGAATTGATCAGGAATTCATGACCCCGGAGGAAGATGTCATGTTCTCGTACCAGTTATTTCCCTACGTGATAAAGAAGAATCTTAGCACCACACGACCCTGTTGCATTGCATGATTTTTCTTTTTTAGGGTTGTTCTGGAGTTATACTATTTCAAAAAGGACTTCAGGGATATTATTTCACTGGTCCCTGTGGTCCTTTTTTATTTAAGTTTATAGAATTTGAATTGGGTGAGGATATCCCCGTGCACCCATATATATGAGCGGTGATATCCTTGCTCGCTTTCCTATTCTTTTATTCTTTTTTTTCCTTCCTCCTCCCCTCCTCTTGATTTGTCTTCTTCATCATTTCACCTTCCTCCGTAAATCTCTAGTTTCAAACAAAAAACATCATCCTGTCACATTCCATTAAACCAAATCCCCGCCCCTCATTTGCCTTTCACACCACCACTACAGTCATCGCAACCACCACCACCACTACCACCATCTCCCTGGGTAAAACTCATCACGGTTGGTGTCTGCATCATCCATACCAAAGGCATCTCCACTCTCTTCTCCAGTGTTTTCTATACTTTCGGTTTGGAAAGAAGTTCAAAACAAAATAGTTTTTTTTTTGCCTTGATTTAGGTCTAACTAGGGATATAGAAACAATGGGGTATTTTACCTTTGAAATGTTGCTTACAAAATTAAAATAGATTTTTTTATGAAGATTTTGTACTGAAGTTTGAAAGATTTTTTTTTCTTTTGAAGATGGAATCTAAAAGGAGGAGAAAGACTTGTTGGAATTAGGGTTCGTCTCATTGGAAATGATGTGGTTTGGCAAGTTGGAGAGGAAGATAGTATTTATAGAAGGAGGGATTGGAAAACATGGGATAGAAGAAGGAAAGATGGGATATGTATTTGCTTTGTTCTAGAAAAAGGAAGAGGAAGAATAAGGAAGAAGAAGAAGGAGAAAAAAAAAAAAGAGCAGAGGAGGAAGGAAGATGAGGAATATCCCTCATGTATATGAGTGAGTGGTGATATCGCCACCCAACTCAGATTTGGAAAAATTAAACCAAAAAGGGGCCCAACTACTAATGGTGGAATTATATTTTGAAGTCCTTTTTGATATAGAGTGATTATAAGGAGATTCTTTTGGAAGAATCCTCATTTTTTGAAAAAAAATAAAACAAAACACACCACACGTGACAGTATTTTTATGGAGTCCGAATCATTGTGTAGACATAGTCAGGACCATTCAAGATGGATGACATACCATCCAAGCCAATGATATAACCTCAAACTGATTCAATCTTGAGGTGGATTTTAACCTCATCGTTTATATAAGCTAAATCATACGGCTCTCTCTTTCACAATCCCAAACGACAAAGCTCTTTCAACCAAATGAAATATACCTGCATCGATTTGAATCCGATGTTTTTTTACTGGTTTGGGTTCGGACTCCAGCTTTATCTAACTAATCTGTGCTATGCATTGAATTTGGACATAGATATACTTTGATGAGAAACATCATAGGTAGAAGATCACATATCCATCCACCCAACACCAATATGTCACAACCGGATTTCATTAATTTTCCATCATATATGAAAATCTGTCATGGCCGGCGAGGTGTTTTGTTTTTTGAAAAAAACTTGGTATGATTTCCATCACTTTTTGAACATTATCAACCCTATGCTTTTGTTTTATTTCTCTACGTTTTGTTTCATCCAAGGTTTACCTAGTCATGTCATGTTGTTCTAATTTTTCTAAGTTTTAAATATTTTTTTGTGTATTTAGTATATATCATAAAGATTCAACACATCCACCTCTTATGATCTTTTGATGAATTTTCATTTTTATGTTGTATTTTCTGGATCTTATTGCCTTTTATTGTGAGTTTGTTTTTTGTATTTTTTCATCATGAGTTTGTTTGTTTCTTTTAAATTATTGTTCTTATTTCTATACATTTCATTTCTTATTATGTATTTTCTGGTTTTTCAATGATTTTTTTTCTTTTTATCATAGTTCTATTTTCAATTATATTTTTAGTTTTGATGGGTTCTTTTAGTTTTCGTGTTGCTACGTTTTCATAGATTTTATTTTGTTAAGTTTTTGTTTTTGTTTCTTGCTTTTAGGTATTGAGTTTTCATGAATTTATTTGTTGCTTTTTAAGTTATTTTAACTATTTCATGGTTTACTAGCAAAACATGCCCGTGCTTAACATGGGCAATATAATTTATACAACAAAAATTACAAGAGATTTAAAATAATAAAACAATCATCTAAATTTACTAATACTTACTTACAAATTCCTAATCAACTAATACTTATTTATTACAAATTTCTAATCACTAGGGACTAATCACTAACCCTCAATCCCCATCCCCAACACCTACATATCAAACACTTAGATAATTAATTAAACTTCCCTATTTCCCTAATCCCCAATCCAAATATTATAAAGAAAACTTGCATCAAATGCTCATCAGAAAAAAATGAGACAAAAATAATAAATGATCTAGTTAAAAAATATCAATACCAAATCAAAATATATTTAGTTTAGCACAATCCAATACAAATGAATCAACAATATATATAACGGATGCTTTTCAACCCAAATAATGCAATTAAAATTGTAACTTTGAGCCAATAAAACAGTGTAAATTGGTGTAACAAATGATTATCAAATATAATAAAACACAAGAAGTCAGTTTCATTTCAAAAAATATAGTTACGATTTTACCTTATTCAAGATGGTTGATAACAGTTGTAGAGAATTAGGGGGGAGACAGATAAGAAGACCCTTTAATGGAGAATGAAGAGAAATTTACTTTGTCGGAGGAAAGAGGATACAGAATTAGGGTTTGAGTGGTGGTATTTTTATAGGATTGGGAGATATACTAAGAAAGAAGAAATACAGCTTAGTTGGAGAAACCTACTTGCAGTATATTCCTCCCTTTAGAAATCGGACCATCTTTTTAGTAATCTATTTAAAGATACATGGTTCTTTGTAAGGATTTTTGTATTGGGTAATTCATGGGTTGGACAAAACTTGAGTCCATTGATATTGTATTTTATATATCTTTTTAGTATAAACTGAGGTATGAGTCACTGAATGCATTGAAATAAAAAAATCAAAGAAAGAGTAACAAATTGAAGTATTTTTCTAAGGATAATATGGTTTAAAAAGGTCAAATCTCACAAATTGAGCATTGAATATGGGCAACCTACCTACTGTTGGAAAGCTCATTTCGAGTAGACATCTGTAGAGCCTAAGATTGCATCAATCGGAGCTCAAACGACAAAGTTATGGCCTGGGAAAGTTTGCAGAAATTTGTGTTGAATTTCGTTCGATAATCGGAGAGACATCTGATCAATCTGACCTGAGATAGTAACTTAATCCAATCGATCCAACATTTGACCAATCAATTGGGCACTGTGTAGAAACCCACCGACTTGTACAAAAATATTTCTTGTTTGTACCAAAGTTGCCTGTTTTGTTCCTATTTGGACTTTAACCATAAGGCACGAATTACGGGTTATAAAAAGGAGTTTTCTTTTAACCCTAAACACATAACTTATATTCTAAGTTGAGAATACTCTTTGGAGATCATCATTTTCCTTTAGAGCTTCTATTGGAGAGTTTGCTGAGGGCTTCTAATTCTAGAGTTTGCTGCTTTTACTTCATAGTATGAGATTGTTTATCCTGTGCGGACTAGTTGTTGTGAATCAAGTGTGAAGAGCAAGGCACATAGAGTTGAGTCATGTCGTGGATTTTTGGAAGAAGAACTACATCTTGTGGTTTAGAGATTGACTATGTAAGGTTGTGATTATATTTTGTAATTGCTCGAAATTAGAGCTTGGTTTTTAACTTGTGTGGCTCGTGGTTTTTTTCCATAGAGGTTTTCACGTAAAAATCTGCGTGTCTTCTTCTTGTATGGCCGATTGCTTTTTACTTACAAGTTTACTTTACTTATTCTGTTGCATATTATTTGACTTGCAATTTAGAAATATAGGATACTATAAAACTTTTAACTGGTATAAGAGAGGTTTACACTAATCTACTATGTTAGATCTTTTGAGATTTCTTTAATGAAATTCAATTGGGAGTACATATTTACAACCAAGCCTTATATTCTAAAAGATAATAAATCGGGCTTAAAGAATATGCTCAAATTTGAGTCTGAGAAGAAAAACGGCAGAGAAAAACTTTAGATCTAGTCAATGTTTTAAATGCAAAAGGGTTTGGTCATAGAGTATCTGAATGTGCACATAGAAAAAAGAAAAGATGTGGTAAAGCTGATGATTCTAAAGGTACAAAAATTTCACTTCCTGACACCGCTAGTACTAAGTAAGTTGCTTTCATGGCTAGGTTTTCACGTGTTTCCTCTAAAACTGATTCTGATGATGAAACAAGTGAGTTAGAGGAAGAACCGAATTAGAAGGAATGATATCGGATTCTGTTTCACAAATATATGAAGATGAGCAAGATTAATCTGAAAGTTGCAATTAATTGGCAAGCAATAGAAGACTAGATCACTTCACTAAAAGTTGAATTGGCTAAAGCTCATGATAAGGTAAAACTTTTTTATAATCAGAAGAATAATTTGGCTGACAAATTGATTAATGTAAACTTTTTTATAATCAGAAGAATAATTTGGCTGACAAATTGATTGATGTATTACGGAATTATGAGTTGTTGATTACTGATCATGAGAATTCTACTCAAGAGTTGGAAGAATTGAAGAAGAAGCTTCACACTTGTCAATCTGAGAATGCTAACTTGAAAGGCAAGTTGAAGATGACACTGTTATAGCTGAATCCTTCAAGGGAATTACTTGACAAGATGAATGCTGAGTTTACAACACTTGATGACATCTTGTGCAATCAGAAACCAGTTAATGACAAGTGTGGTCTTAGATATGATTAAGGTGAATCAACTTTAACTGCAAAAGGTAAAATTGTTTCTATTAAAAGTTTTTCTTTAAATTCTTTTGCATCAACTGCTCCACACATTGTTAGCACAAATCATATAAGGAGTAATATTCAAGGGCTACACCCACATGTCATCATTGTGGATAAAAGTTTACATTAGACCCCATTGCAATTAGTTAAGGGCTTTACTAAAGGATAAGTAATGGAGGAAGTAGATTTCGGAGCCAATGGTTAAGACTAAAGCCATCTGCATTAAGAAAGATGATTTGCCCAATGTATTGATATACATTGTGCTGTAACTCTTAAATTCACTAGTATGGGTACGAACATCCAACAACTCCTGACGAAGAAGATCAAGCTCCCACCCCCAACTGTTACGAGGATATCATTAAGGGGGGAGTCACAATTGAGGGTGAGCTACTGATCCTAATTGACAGATCTACTGTATGCTAACATCATTAAGTTTATCAATTCTAGACAAAAAGGTGGAAGAATGAGGATTTCAAGATGCTGAAAATGGTGAAAGTGGCTCCAATTCTTTTTTTTTTTTTTTTTTGCAATTAATGCAGAGCTGATGGTATAATTTTTTTTTTACAATTCAATGTACTCAATGTAATTTTGATTTTATTTTTGGATAGATTGATTGTATATAAAGTTTTGTTCATGAATTGTCAAATCTCTCACTTTGAGTCCATTGATGTTGTATTTTATATATCTTTTGGTATGGGCTGAGGTATGAGTCGCTGGTTGTAATGAGGTAAATAAAATTGAAGAAAGAGCAACAAATTGAACTATTTTTTAAGGATAACATGGTTTAAAAATGTTATATCTCACAAACCGAGCATTAAATATAGGCAACCTACCTATCATTGGAAAGCATGTTTTGAGTAAATATCTTAGAGCCTAAGATTGCATTAATTAGAGCTAAAACGACAAAGTTATGGTTTCGAAAAGTTTGCATAAATTTGTGTTGATTTTTATTCGATCAATCGGGTGTACATCCGATTGATCCGACCTAAGACAGTAACTTTATCCAATCAATTCGACCTTCGACCGATCAATCATGCGCTGTGTAGGAACTCATCGATTTGCACGAAAACCTTTCCTATTTGTGCCAAGGTTATCTATTTTGTTTCTACTTGAACTCTAATCCTAAGGCACGAATTGTGGGTTATAAAAAAATGTTTTCTCTTAACCCAAAACATAGATCTCATATTCTAAGTTGATAAAACTTTTTAGAGATTATCCTTTTTCTCTAGAGCTTCCATTTGATAGTTTGCTGAAGGCTTCTAGTTTTAGAGTTTTGTTGCTTCTACTTCCTAGTAGGTATTGTTCATCTTGGGAAGACAAGGTGTTGTGGATCAAGCAAGGAGAGTAGGGCACTCAGAGTTGAGTTGTGTTGTGGATTCTTACAAGAAGAACTATAGCTTGTGGTTGAGGGATTACTTGTGTAAGGTTCTAAATATATCTTGTAATTGTGCGAAATTAGGACGTGGTTTTTAGCCTGTGTGGCTCGTGGTTTTTTCCCATAGGAGTTTCCATGTAAAAATCTACGTGTTTTCTTCTTGTGTGGTTGATTGCTTTTTTACTTGCAAGTTTACTTTATTTATTTTGCTGCATATTGTTTGACTTACAATCTAAAAATCCTGAGCCCTATAAAACTTTCATTCTTCGGTTGCACAAATTTGGAGCTAAACGCATCATGAATTCTAATTTTTGTTTTGATTCGTCCTGAAATTTTATGCTTGGGAATTCAATCTAGACTGGTATATTCATAATCTATATATAGAATTGTATTGGGTTGATTCCATTCATCTGAATGACAAAAGCCAAGCATTGACATCTTGTATTCTCCAATCTCATTAAGCCCTTGGGTTGAATCCGAGCATTCAGACATGGGCAGCTTCCACTAAATCCAGTACCTCCCATCATAGTAACCAGGCCCACCATAATCACCGCCAACAATGATTAAGATCATTTAATGGGCAGATAGGAAATCTTAAAAATTGTAACCCATAAGGATTATATAGTATAAATTATTAATAATATCAATTAGAATGATAGTAGATGTGAAATCATTAAAATTTCTTTCCCATGATAGATTGATACCTAAAACAATGTATGTGCACATTTATTTTGGTAATTAAAATATATCCTGTTATCTAAAGAATTGATGTACTTTGAGAGTATTTATATCAAAATCTCAATCATTTAAGGTATTTATAATACAATCAATGAATAAATTTGTAATGTGAATATTTAGTTGAAGTAAACAGCGAAGAAAGAGCATATCTAAAGGTTTTAATTTTTCCAACTTTTTCCACCTTAATATAATCTAAGAACCCAATTTTTATTTCTTAATCTAACCTTAGATATGATCTTTGTGGGCCTGCCCCTTTTTTTTGGCAATTCATTGTTATTATTATTATTATAATTATAATTTTAACCAGTGGGACCCATGGGTTATTAAACTTGAATTTATGTTGAGATCGTGTTGTATGAAATTAAAGTGGAGGGAGTTTTTTTTATCTTAACGGATGAGCCCTTTCAAATTAGCTTTTATGGTTGGAAGCCTTTGGCAACGTTATTATAGTGCCGTCATTGTGGCTTTTGAAGTCTCCCTTCCTTCTATAAATTGACACGCACCGCACATACTCTCTCCCCGGTAAAAACTTCTGGGTTATCCACTTAAGGTCTCTCCCTCAGACTCCCCTCTCCAGGCAACTTTCTCTTACATGCTCTTGTCAAGTTTATGCTATTGTTTCTAACTGTGGCATATTTCTTAGTTTCCTTTCTCTTTCATTTGGCTTCAGTCAGGAGGAGTACTTTTGCTTTATTTAGTTTATTGTTTTTTTTTAATTTATTTTTCTTACATTGTATGTTATGTTTCGTGCCAATACATAGTTTCTGTTAGCACTCCATGCATGCATTTTCTCATCATTGCCCCAGTCACCCACGGCCTTCTCTAACTTCCTTGTCATAGATCCATCATCACTTAAACCATATCAGCAGATTCCAAGTTGGGATCCCGCTCTTTACCCTTTCAGTCCTAGTCATACCCACGTTTGAGTCTCATCGTCTCTATCCACTTGTCACCTTTGTCACCTTCCTCTCTTCATGTGACACCCAAGTCCACTTTGAGTTTTACCAGTTCCTTGTTCCCTTTGTCTGTTGAATCATCTTCTTCCTTTTGTTATCAGCTCTCTGTAAATTCCCCATCTATATTCACTTGTGACAATCAGAACCCCATATTTTGATCTTCCTCCCAAACATCTCACCTCTATCACCAAACCAAGACAAACACCAGCCATTTAAATTGAACTTCACTATTGTCTTTGTATTGAGATCAAGCACCTTTCTTTTCTGTCAGCATCCCAACGTTTCAACTGCCAACCATAACCCTTTTGCACACACGTGCAAAGAAGAGACCAGCGGAGCCTAATCCGCACATCCGAAGCTCACCTAGATAAGTATCACCTACATATACTACCTATTCCATTGAATTATTCGAATTTGGCCCAGAACTGCTACTTGCCTAGTCTCTTTGGTCAACTTGGGTGCAAGATAAATTACTTTTGGCCCATCATACTAACTTGCAACGACCAGAACAGAACCCAAAACCAAATCAGGTCATACTTTCTTTCTTCTTCTCCTTGCCTTGTCTTCTCTTTTTCCACTGTTGAACCTAAATCGTTCCATCATTATTGATGAGCAAATACTCCCTATCCTCCCAACCAAACAGACGATACCAGCCTTCATCTTCCTTTTCTTCTTCGTCTGTCTCCATTTTTTTTATCTTTTTTTTTTGCATGAAAAGGGATATTATATATGAACACTAAAGAGAGTTACAAAGGCAAGCACTGGGCAGTCCAAAAACCCTACAGAAAAAACTGATTGGACCAAACTCGACTGAAAAGAGTATTCTAAGAGAACAGAAAAGGTAGAACAAGAGAGCAAGAGGGGGACGAAATGAGAAGCCACAACACAGTTGCCCCCCAGGTGGAGGGAGAACTGAAGCTTCCAAGAGAAGAAGATTTTTCCCAAAGCTGAAAATAAGATGAATATAGTTCATGGGTAGCTCGACCATTTGACAAGAAAAGCGTTTGCTTTATGCCCCCAAAATAAATAAATAAATAAATAAGGCCCCCCCAAAATTTTTTTTTCTATCTCTCTCTTTTTTCAATTCCAAAAATTAAGGCTTCATAAAAATAATTGAAGCAACTTAAACTTTTTTAAATTTCAAAAAAAGCAATTGTCATCATTTTATTTCTCATAAAGAATAAGGCCTCATAAAAGTAATTATAGTAACTACTATCTTTTTACATTCTAAAAAAAACAACTACTATCTTTTCATATTTAAAAAATAAATAAATAAAGTTCATTTTCGCCATTGAGAAAATGTTGCCATTAAAACAAAAATAGAAAACTCTAAAATCACAATAAGTAAGAAATCATTTTCTGTTTTGAAAAAATTCAAAAAAGATAACTTCAAATATAATCTTTTTTTTATATTGAAGAAGTTGCATCAAATTCAAATAAAATCTATATCTATAAAGCACAAAATTAAATCCTATGGTTCTATGCTTTGAAATTTATTTTTAATTCCAAGCCAATATTATATGTTAATTATAGTTAGTGTTCGTTTTATTTGTAAATATTATTAGTTATAATTTATAAATATTAAATATGTCTACTAGAAACAAGTGACAATACTTATAATTGTTGCTTTTACATAAAGAAGTTTTTTAAAATTAAAATTGATAAAATCGTAATTTAGATCAACAAAGTCACATGAAAGATTAAGTGGATTAGTCATACTATTGATTAAAAAAGATATGTTAGCAAAACTTGAATATAAAGACTTAATTAGCAATATTGGATTACAAAAAAAGAAAAAATAATAAATTTTAAATAAAATTTTTATAATAATATTCAAAATATAAAAAATTCCTCATTTAGAATTATCGCTTTAGGCATCGACTTGTTTTGAGCCGGCCCTAAAATTATAGTTATCAAACACCAAAAAGGAAACCATCCATGCCCCAAAACAGACAGCAGCAGCAACCATCTTCTTTCTTTCTTTCCTTTGTTTTCTTCTATCTTCCTACCCCACTTGGTTATTGTTTTTCTCTCTCACAGTATGGCCGGGCATAGCAAGGACCTGTTACCATTGTCCTTGCCTCACTCTGCATTTCTGTAGCATTCATGCTCCTTAAACTCACTTTCTAACTATATACAAGCTATTACAACTCAGTAAACTTTTTGGTCCACTAACCTAAGCTCAGTCCATCTGTATCACTTTAGCTTCTCTGGCCACCTGCTGGACTAATGTTATCCAGCCCAACCCACTAACTGAAGTCCCACGTAGTTGAATTGGTGTGAGCCACTGACCTTGGTCCAGCCCATTAATCCTGCACACATACATAACCACTACCTAGGGCCCAATGTGCACTCTTTAACAATTCAGGCCAACTCATACTTCTCAACCCATTATACTGGACTTATGCCTAAACCTGACACATTGGTTCACTGACTTGAACCCTAATTAGTGGTTAACCATCTTAGTAGGGACACACACCGGACATCTAGAGCAGGATAGACGAAATTCTGCAATTATCATTGGTTCAGGCAAGTAGTCCTACCATGACTTCATAGTGCAAGAGTTTTCATGTCCTTGCCCCAATTTGATTTAAAATGTGAAATTTTGTGAATTGTTTAATTAAAATTAGAATAATAGGATATTTTGATGCCTTTAAGTTATTTTGAAATACCATGATTGTGATAGACCCGATCTCATTCCCTTTGGCATTATCAGGTTATAAAAAGGACTATTTGTAAAGTATTAATCTATATGCCATTTGATGTAAATTGTGAAACTTGTAATAACATAGGATTTGATTTGTGTTCTCAACCTTTGCGTCTTTTGTGATTGAAAAATTTGAAATTTTTCGTAATTGATAATGCGCTCCTTGAATTGTAATACATTCTTTCAAGTACGGGCAATGCACTGTGGTACAACTATACTAGGATTTTAGCCCCCTCTTTTGGGTATGACATTGGGATTGGGCCTCCTTTATGCAATATTGTTAGTCTGCAGCTAGCTTCCATTATATTGTGTGGAGATTACTGGTATTTTCGGGCTTTGTGCCAACTTGGTATGGACATAATTTGGTTAGTACCTAGCGTATACCTTGTGCTTGTTTTAGTCCTAACTCTGACGAGCACACTTTGTTATTTTATTACTAAAGAGATGTCATTCTGTTTATTGATTTGTATATTTGTTCCTTTCATGAAATTCTTAAATTTTTAGCTAAAATTATTTCCTTGTTGTTCAAAACATTGCAATTTCAGTCCTTGTGTACATTGTGCATATGAAGCATGGCTCTAAATTTGATTTCCAAGATTGTCACCTATTTGTTAGGATTTATGGTTTGTATTACTTGTTGAGTTTACTCACTCATGTTTACTTTTTCCATGGATCTTAAGGTAGTGCCTGGATTTGAGGAAGCTTAGTTGCTTGCGGGGCGGGACAGCGATTGAGCCGCGGGATTTGATCATAGGGACTTTACTAGATTTAGAGAGTGTTACCATTATATTGTGGTAGACATATTTTAGACTTGTTACCTTGCTTTAGCTGGATTGATCTCTTTTTATTGCTTAGGTTATCTATGCTGACATTTTATTCTGAGTATTTAATAAAGTTTGTTATTTTAGCCTATACTTGTGGGACCGTCATGCCTAAAATTTGAGGGTCTTAAAGATCTCTGATTTTTGGGGTGTGAAATATACTTTAGGCTAAATATTATTTATTATTTTGATATTATAAATTATATGTTGCTCGTGCTAAGCGTGGGCCTGTTTTGCGTAATTTGTATATATATCATATTTTGCACAAAATATGCTGTCAACTGATAAAAAAAATATCACTTCAACAATTCTAACACAAAGAATTTAGAAAAGAAACCATTAAAAAGAAAAGGAAGAAAACACATCCACTGAAAAAACACAGTAGAAAACCAAACTACAGTCATTAATTCCATAGCCAAAACCTGACCAAACAAACCGGGGGAAGAAAAAAGGAGGATTAAAGAGACTACTTGTCATGCCCCAAAAATTTTTTTTTGGGTCATAGCAATTTATCGGGTTTGAGTTGGGTTGAAAAAGGTTATATGGGCTGAGTAGACACTTTTGGGCCTTGGGTTTACGTTATTTGACCCTTTTAGGCTAATAGACTCTTTTTGAAATTTCATAAAACTTACTAGAAAGGAGGGAGCCCTTATTTGTAATTTAGAAAAATTTCCTCTTAATATAAACTCGTAGGGTTTTCCCCATTCTCCCATCTTCTTCCTTTCTTCTTCAACCAAACCCTAGAAGCTCTCCGGGGGGGGGGGGGGGGGGAACCAAGGTTGGATCTTCTAAGCTTATTATTCAGATTTGCTTTTGGCTTCAAGATCCAAGCAAGTGAATAGTTGTAAGCAATGACTTTTGGTTACTTATAATATTTTAGTTGCATCTTGGTTAATATGCTTGTAGAGTTTCTTCGTTTGGGTTCAAATGTTTGTTTGATTTTGTCGTTTGATTTAATATCTTGATTTGGAAGTAACAAAGGATAATTGATCTTTTTTTCTTTTCTTTAAATAATATAAATCTATTTATTATAAAAAAAGGAGAAAATCGCTAGCAGTGCTGCCTGGCATGCCCACGCAGCGGCCTGGCCCGGCTGGGCTGGGCCGGCCTCCTGGTGGGCCTGAGTGGTGGGTCTGGGCCGTGTCAGCCCAGTAAAAAGAATATACATATATACATGTATATTCTTATATAGATAAAAAATGCTTGGAACTTTTGAATATAATTATAATGTTTAGAGGATTATAGTTTGGTTAATGGTTCTAGTATGCTAATAGAGATTCGATTCCATTAAATTAATTTTAATTCGATGATATTAGAAATTTAGCTTGGGTTATTTATAAATTTAATTGAGAATTATGCAATTTTGATTAATCTTTATTTAGATTGATTTGAAATTAACTAAGATGTATTTGGTAAATATTAAACCTTAATTAGATCGTATTTATAATTCTAATTTGGATTTCTAATTTGAATTTGATTTCAACTGGGGTCCAAGATTTGTACCTTTTGTTGTGTATAAAATAATAAGGTATATTTATATACAACAATGATATTAAAGAATTAATTATTCCCTTTTCCCTTTTGATCATAAATTGATTTAACTTTGGATTTGAAAGTTGAACATCTTTTACCTAATTTGTAAAACACACTAAATATACCTAATTGGATTAGATGAATTATGTCTTTAGGAAAGTTTGGTGAATGTTCACATAGAATTAGATTAAATGCAGAATGGGAATATGAGGTTCAAGATGCACTACAAGATAGGCACCAAAAGTAGTATATCGGCATCGTAGACTCACATTTCATTGTGATAGAGGGTTGGTTCTCATGTGTAAGTTTAACCAACTATGACCGTTAGGTGGTTTGGTGCTTACCCTTGGAAAACTTGAATTATCACACATTCATAATACATTTTCAATTATAAAAGTCTAAGTACTCAAATTGTTAACGGTTTGATTATTGGGATTAAGGGTATCATATCATTATTCATTCTGCATCAATATATCTATGTATTTGTGGATATGTATATTATCTGCGAGAATACCCGTTTCTGTTATTATTTACGGAATTATCCATTTTTGTTATTATCTGCGGGATTACCCGTTTCTATATATTTATCTGCGGGATTTACCATTTCTGTTATTATCTGCGGGATTACCCGATTCTATTATCTATATGCGGGACTACCCGTTTCTGCTATCTGTATGCGGGATTACCCATTCTGTATTTTATTCGTGGGAATACCCGTTTCTGTGCATTATGCCATTGAGGTTTGCATATGATATATTTTGGGTCATAACGAATATTATGTTTATTTCAGTCGATTAATCCATTGCTTGTAGTTTACCCTCTTGCCAAATTATGTCAATCTGACTCACTACTTTTGGTGTTTAGGTTCCGTTACCGGTGCTGAACCGGAGGGTCAGATGATGCAGGAGAGTTATTGAGTGGAGCACCGATGACATCATCTGATGTGTCCTAGTGTGGTGCAGAGATCGAAAACCTTAGATTATGTAATAAGGCTATGTTTGGGCCATTAGTTTATTAATTTGAGTTTAATTGTTTTGAAATTATAACTTTAATTATTATGCTTCGAAGCACTTGACCTTGATTTTATTATTAATGAGATTTGTTACATGGTTGTTATATGATATTTGTCTACGATGAGTATGGATTTCAGTTCCGCTTGTGATTATGGTTACTTGATCATCAAGCATAGCCTCACGAAGGACTTCGATCCATATGGAATTGGGGCCCGTATCGTTTATATTAGAAAAATTTTAATTAGCTCCAATTCTCACACCCATGGAACTGGGTTTGGATCTGGCCCAGTTTTGGGGGCGTGACACTACTTTGCTTGGTTGCTTACCAAGAATGGAGGAGGATGATGATGATGTTTAGACGATGATGTGAGTGCACAATCCTTAGCTTGTTAGTATTATGTGTAGTTTTAAAACATTCTTCTTCTTTCTCTTTGTTTTTCTTCTTTGCCAAAAGCAAAAGAGAACCTTGTGTATTTGTTAGAGTCCCACATTAGAAAAGTGCAAAACCTTTGAGTACTTTATAAGTACTTCCTTATACTTAATACTTCAAATTCTTTTAAACCCTTTTGCCATAAGCCCTATGCGCGCGAACAACTTGGGCCTCGCTTGGGGAGCTTGATCCGGAATCGTTTAACTGGGAATATGTCCGCGATGCGCATCATGTGTGATCATCACATGTAGGGGGTGTAAATCCCAATTAGCCTTCCTTGGGGGACTCATATACTGGTATAGAATTGGTCGCTTTGAGTTTTTATTAAAATAAAGTCCATTTATTTAAACCATTTCAACGTTTTAAATTTTGTTTTAACAAATTTTATCATTTTTATTAATTGGGCTTAATGGTGTTTTAACATTGTACTTTATTGCTTTTATTATGGTCCCAATGATGGCATTTGGGTGCTTGGGTTCAGTAAAAATAGGGAACTTCTTCCTTGTTTTTCTTCTTCCTTGTTTTTCTTTTCTTATATTTCTTCTTGGCGCTAGCCCAAGGCATTCAATCTATTGTAGTCCACCCTTCACAGTCTTTGTGTGCGACCAAGCAATTATAGATAAGGCCATTGTATCCTTGAGGTGGTTCTGCTAAAGACCTTTGCATCTAGGTTACTATCCTAGGGGCAGAACTCGTCCTAAATAGAGGGTCACCTGACATGCCTCGGCCCAATGTTACTGCCTCAAGCTCTCTCCGATTTCCGCCAACTGTTGAGATCTCTCAACTTCACATATTGGGATAATTGTTATTCTTTTGCCCCAATTCTTGTAGCTATTTATAGGACAATATTCAAGTATATACATCCCTCACCAAAATGGTGAGGGACACTCCTTTTTTGGAAGATATTAATGTGCAAAGGGATAAAACCATCACACATTATGATACCTTTTTGACCTTGTTAGGTTTAATAAAGGAAGTGATGTATGCACATGAATATCCCCCTTATTTATAACAGAGCCGACCCTTTACTCTTTTTTTCTGATTCCTTCACTTTCTTACATTGGATTGATAAGAAAGCAATCCTTGGGTTGGGTTGGGAGACAATGGCTTAAAGAAGCTTTTTGGGAATTAAAAAAGAAAAAAACTTTTGGGGGTGTGAATCCTAATATAATTAGGAAGTCTAATGAAGCTGGGAGAATACCTTCTAATTCTCAACCCATTAAACTCAGACTTTTTGATTTTATCTCATGCAACAAGAGTCCTGTTCTTCGAGAATGTGCATTTCTAATGCAGGGTAGATACCACATTTACACTTTGGACAGAATTTGGAGTCGTATAAGTTGTAAAGACCCAAATTTGTATTTTTAAATTTGAATTAATCATGACCCTTGATTTAACCTTGATGGACCCCACATGTTATTATGATATGATGCTATTTAAATTTGGATAATTACTTAGTTACTCTGCGGGTCCCATTAGTTACTAGAGTCTGAAAATTTTAGAGATGTATTCAAAATTGAAATTTTATTTGGATTGAACCTCTAGATTGTCTTGGATTATCCTAACTCTACTTGAAAATGAAATTTCCTTTGATTTGAACTCTTTTGGCTAAGTTTGGATAGAATTGAAACTCTTTTGAAACTTTGCTTATGCTTTCCTATAAATAGAAACCACTCTTTCCCCCTTGACTTACATTTACGTACCCTAAGTTCTCTTCCCTCAGTATAGATTATTCTTCCTCTCTTTACAGTATGGTGTCTCTCCTTTATCTCTTCCTTTTTTTAGTTACTATTATAGTTGATGTTCTTAGTTTTCCTTCATGATAATTTAGATTTCAATTTTTGTCACTTATGCCCTATTATATAAATCATCACCCCAATTAGTCATTGCACTTCATCAATCACCACAAACACCATTCAATCAGGTTTGGTCTGTTGGATCACTATCACCTGCTAAGATCGGTGCCCCACCCATCATGGGCGCACCATTACCTGATGCTCAGTGTTCACTATCTCTTTCTCTTCTCTTTTCTTTTCTTTGTCTTCTCCTTCTTGTCCTCCGTCTATGGAAGAACTGTCTCCACTTGCATCTTCTTCTCTCTTTCTTCCTTTGTTCTTCATCGTCTACTTCTTTATCATGGCCGAACACAAAGCCCTTGCAGTTGACACAGTCGAGACCCCATCACTGAGCCAGCCGAGCCAGGCTGACCCGAACCCAGCCCACCTGCATCGTCTTCTTCCTCTCTTTTTTCTATTTCTTCTTCATTTGGTCTCTCTCTCTCTAGAACCGAACCAAACCTAAACTCACCACTGTCAAGCTTGAATCCGGTTAAACCCAGTCGTCATTGTCTCCTTCATTCACTGTTCAACATCTCCCATCTTCCACTATAATCATCTTCTTTCTTCTTCCTCTTGTTTTCTTTTCTTTCTTTTCTGGATTTGTTTCTCGTCTCCATCTCTGCTTCCTTTTTCCTTCTTTTCCTCCTTGTTTTCTACTTTTCTTCTTCTCCATCTTTTGTGTCTTCTCCTCCTCCCCGAGACTGTACCCATGGAGACATGGGCTTCCGTCCCTCATTTTTCTCTTCTGCTTTCTTTTTCTTCTTCCATTTTCTTCCTCCTTCCTCTTGCTGTCTTCTCCCTACTTTTCCTTCTTCCCATCTGTTCGTTCTTCTCCTGTTCTTTTCTTATCTTTTTCTTTCTTATGGTGTCACGCCCTGATCCCTGGAATTGGGGATTTGAGTGGGCCCCCAGGGCGTGGATATGTAATCCCGTAGTAATCCGTGCCCTAACGAATTGTGCACGAATTCCTACAAGGGAGATTCCACAGGAACGTGTGAGGAATGCCAGCACATGTAGGAATATAACTCATCATAACAAATTCCTGCGAAATACTCTGTAATGATCAAAAATCAAAACAAGAGAAACATATCTTCCAATATTCATAGATAGATATAGATATATATATATCAGTACTTAAGACTTAAATACAAGTCGTACAGTCCAACTGTTGCTTAAAGAACTTGGGTACAAATGGTTCAATTTGCGCATTCCCAAGGTAGACCAAAAGTATGACTGTAATATATCCAAAATTGGCGCACTTCGTAAGATGACTAATTAAAGACATTGCCATCGTTCCATTCATTTATGCCCCGAGGTACCGTTGGGGCACTCTCCGGGGGCGCGTCAACACCCGAGTGGGGATTGGGTTTTGTACTTACAATACCAAAGGTAACATTGTTAACACGACGGTTAAGCAAGTATCGAGGCATAGGAAACTAGTATGGCATGATGTATCAAATAAACTCGACAGTATGTATTAATCTAGGAAAGGACTGCTAGTTTAATAGACATATGGTGCATGAGTAACAATGAATGAGGAAATTACACTTAAATATTGTACATACTGATGGGCAACCACGACGCTCTATTCTCCGAAAAGGGAGTGTACATACATACATATGGGTCGCTGGGAGATCAAGCTAGCTTCCCGAGGAGTGCCGACAATTCCTCCGTAAACTACTGCAGCAGTGACATACATATACTTAAAGGGCTCAAGCTAAGTGGTGCTGACTCGGATTCAATCATATTAGTCATAGCATACATAAGGGATATCAATCTAAAAGTGTACTTAATCACGGAAGCAGACGGATGATTAAACGAAGCATATGCATATGAGCTACGAAGCTCAAACTTCAGCTATACCCTTGGCTAGCAAGCATACACTCATTGAAAGCTCTGGCTTGTCAGACACGCACTCATTAGAAGTTCAGGTCTGAATTGCCTTAGGGTTTGCCAAAGGAAGTGAATTCGATAACAATCATGCTGAAGGTGATGTACGTTAGCAAGATGAATGCATTCGGATTAAGTAAGTATCCAAGAAATCACTATCCACCCTATATTAGGTAACTGATGATCCCCAAGGACATTCAACACGATGTACTCATAAGCCGTTCGGTGTCGTTGTGTTACTGTGTCTTGGTATTACCTCATAGGCATACAGAGCACCCTTCTTATGCCAACATCCATGACTTGACTTTGGGAAATCATCCGGAATTCGTTTATCCTCTTAATGTATCATTACGGTTGGGCCAGTGTAGTGGTAGGAAGGTACTAATACTAAGGCCCTATAAGGTCAATGAAGAATCCTTAATGTCCTAAATTCCCTGGGTTCATACGGTTTAGCCGTATATATGGTTACGGCTTAGCCGAACGGTTTAGGTTTCCTCCAATAGTTCAGGCGCATTTACGGTTTAGCCGTATATCAGCCTACGACTTAACCGTGCTAAGCCTACGGTTAGGTTACGGTTGGGTGACGGCTTAGCCATGAGGCATTTCACGGTGTAGTCATGTGCATGCCGTAGAAAAAAATGGGTCTCTGGAGCTTTCTGGAAAGTCCCCCGTAAGAAGGCTTACGGCTTGGGTACGGGTTGGGCACGGCTTAGCCGTAGCTCATTTTACGGTGCAGCCGTATGCAAGCCATAGTATAAAAGCAGATTGTGGTGCTTTCGGGACTTTGAGCTGTAGCTACTTACGGCTTAGCCGTAGCTTCGCTGTACGCTTCAGAATTCTGGAACTATTTCTGTAACTCGCTTTCAATACAAAAATCTGAATTGTAGGGAATTTTCTATGGCTTAGTTATAGTGTACTTGAAGGTATTCAATACCCACACACCCTCCTATTCCATATTTACATCCTAACTCAATCCATACCACATTTGTACACAATTAAAACAATGAAAAATGACTGAGATTTGAGAAGTTAGAGATCTAACCCAAGAATCAATAGCTTACTCACACATGCAATACATATGAACTATAATACTTGCCTCTTAACAGTGTTCGCCCTTCCTAAGTCCTTCTTGTTGTGTGGTTAGGGAAGAACTTCCAAATGAGAATGGGTTCTCTATAAATAGAACATGCAATGAAGAATGGGGTTTAGATTCGCATGCATGTCATGTAATTGGGTCCTTAACTTCCTAATAAACCCAAATAAATGAAATGAAAGTAAGTCCTCACCTTAGTGAGCTATAGCTTGAAGAGGAAGTACTTCCCAAAGAACAAAATACTCCCATGAAGAAGAGGAAGATGGGTGAAGACTATCCCTAATGCATGCAAGACCCCCAAACCCTAGTAGCTCTTTAAACTTGAACTGAAAATGAAGGAATCAAGAAGAGAGGGAACAGCTCTAGCAGTTGCAGGAAGGAAAGAGGAAGGAGCGTTGAGTGCATCTTTTAAATGGAATTTTCCTGTCCTTGCATGCAAACCCATTTCTTCAGGATATTTACGATTTAAGTCACGTAGCCTTAGTTAGCCCAAGATGGATCCAAATCAAGTTGGGTCCAACATGAAAGATGATCTACACGAAAAATTACACGAGGGGTGATGGATGTGGTGTCCATAAAACGCAAGAATAACTTACAAAAATGTCCTCAACTACCGAGGTAAGGTTTAACTCCGCTCAACTACCTGTCCAAGACCCAAACCCAATTGTAATTAAACTAAGTTAGCCTTAACAAGGTTTAATTAGCATAGAACGTGATTAATTAATGTAGATTAGGATTAGTGGGATTCGGAACCTTACATTTGGTTTCCTTCCAGCCAAACAGAACCCATCTGCCATGTTTCTTTTGTTCCCCTGGAAGGAAACCATAAGAGAAGAAAAAAAGAAGAAAAGAACAGGAGAAGAATGAACAGATAGGAAGAAGGAAATGTAGGGAAAAGACAGCAAGAGGAAGGAGGAAGAAAACGAAAGAAGAAAAAGAAAGAAGAAGAGAGAAAGGAGGGACGGAAGCCCATGTCTCCATGGGTTTGGTCTCGGGGAGGAGGAGAAGACACAGAAGATGGAGAAGAAGAAAAGCAGAAAATAGGAAGAAGAAGAAGGAAAAAGGAAGTAGAGATGGAGACAAGAAGCAAATCCAGAAAAGAAAGAAAAGAAAACAAGAGGAAGAAGAAAGAAGACGATTGTAGTGGAAGATGGGAGATGTTGAACAGTGAATGAAGGAGACAATGATAACTGGGTTTAATCGGATTCGGGCTCAACGGTGGTGAGTCTGGGTTTGGCTCGGTTCTAGAGAGAGAGAGAGATCAGATGAAGAAGAAACAAAAGAAAAAGAGGAAGAAGACGATGCAGGTGGGCTGGGTTCGGGTCATCCTTGGTCGGCTGTCTCAGTGATGAGGTATGGACTGTGTCAACTGTAAGGGCTTTGTGTTCGGCCATGAGAGAGAAGCAGATGATGAAGAACAGAGGAAGAAAGAGAGAAGAAGACGCATAGTGGAGATAGTTTTGCCATAGATGGAGGACAAGAAGGAGAAAAAAAAGAAAAGAAAAGAGAAGAGAAAGAGACAGTGAACAGTGAGCATCAGGTAATGGTGCGCCCATGATGGGTGGGGCACCGATCTTAGCAGGTGATACTGATCCAATGGACCAAACCCGATTGAATGGTGTTTGTGGTGATTAATGAAGTGCAATGACTAATTGGGGTGATGATTTATATGACATGGCATGAGTGACAAAAATTGAAATCTAAATTATTATGCAAGAAAACTAAGAACATCAACTATAATAGTAACTAAAAAAAAAAGGAAGAGCTAAAAGCGAGAGACCATACCTTAAGGAGAGGAAGAATACTCTATACCAAAGGAAGAAGACTTATGGTACGTAGATGTGAGTCAAGGGAGAAAGAGTGGTTTCTATGTATAAGAAAGCATAAGCAAGGTTTCAAAAGAGTTTCAGTCTTATCCAAACTTAGCCAAAGGAGTTCAAATCAAAGGAAATTTCATCTTCAAGTAGAGTTAGGATAATCCAAGACAATCTAGAGGTTCAATCCAAATAAAATTTCAAGTTTGAGCACATCTCTAAAATTTTCAAACTCTAGTAACTAATGGGACCTTAGAGTAACTAAGTAATTATCCAAATTTAAATAGCATCAAATCATAATAACATGTGCGGTCCATCAAGGTTAAATCAAGGGTCATGATTAATTCAAATTTAAAAATACAAGTTTGGGTCTTTACATAAGTACTCTCAGTGGTCAAGCATAATTATCACACACCAAATTAAATAAACTGAGCATATTACAAATTAATGTTGAAATGCACCAATGAGCATATTACACCTGGCCCGCCCATGATACCTATCATCAACCCTTACTCATGGTTCTCCTTTTCTTAGTTTTCTATAAACCCTCTAATCTTAAAGACCATACGAAAGACTTCTAATTTTGATACAGGTTCAGGTCCCAACACAGATTTCTTATATGTACATAAACAAACAATTAACTTAAGTTAAAAAGCAATCAACCACAAGAGATAGACATGCTATTTTTGCGAGGAAAACCCAAACGAGAAAAGACCACAGGACCTAATACCGGCCCAAACTCAGATCAAATATTATGCAAGAAAGGTTGTAAGATCTACTTACTACTTTTATCCAGTTGAACACCACCTAAAAGACTTGAAGTTCTTCATGTCGACGCACATGCCATTTATCTTCTTCAAACTTGATCCAACATGCTTTGAAGCCACTTAAGATGAATAACCTTCTATAAGAGGGAAGATAATCTTCTACATGATAGTAGAAGCAATATTCTCTAGTACAAAACTTATGCACAATCTCTCCAATGAAAGCTCTAGAGAAGAAGGGTAACTCTAATCCCTATTATTAACTTAGAATATGGAGATGGATGCCTTAGGGTTAAGAGAGAACTCTTTTATAGCTCTAATTTTGTGCTCATAATAGTAATCAAATCAGAATATGAATTGGTACAAAATAGGAAAGTCCCACTTAAAATAGAAATAAAAATTCATCTAATGACAGTTTCATAATTTCAGATAATACAATTTCTGCAAACTTCTCGAGGCCAAACTTTGTTATTTCATATTCGTTTGATGCAATCTTGAAGCCTACTAGTATTTACTCGAAACGAGCTTTCCCATGGTAGGTCACTTGCATATATCTGATGCTCGGTTTGTGATATATGACTTTTTTAATCTAAATATCTTCATTTTAGCTCTTCTAAAAGTCTTTAACATCTTCAAACTCCAGTCTAAAATAAATAAAAATACAACTTTGACTAGAATTAGAGTCTTGCTCAAACTATGAATTAGCGAATGTACTAAAATCCTTACACCATAGATCAAGGTGTTAGGATGATTAGAAAAAACTGACACTATAGACACAAGGTGTCATTGATGTTTGTTGGACCAGTAATAGATTTTATTATTATTATAGGAACCCATATTTTTAATAAGTTAATTAGTGAACAGGGCCCATAGACTTCGACCCATATATGCATCATGAGAGTCTCAATTAACATACTAGTTCTTAGAATTCTATCTGTGGACGACTGAGTGTATATATATATATATATATAATATACAAGAGGCCAAGTGCATATTCTAATCTCACTTTACCGATTGAGCATGAACCAAGATGGGACTGACAGCCACATGAGACGAAAGTTGGAGAGACTCCCCATCTCAGCATTAGTTTTGGCGGGACAGGGAAGTGCAACATCGTAAAGCCGGTGTTTTGATGGTGTGTTTTAAAAAAACTTTATGTTTCCACGTAAGGATTAACATCAAGAGTTCATATTAGATGAACAAGATTAATTATTTTCTTACTCTTAATCTATCAAGAGAATTTATAATCAATCAATTGCTCAATTGGAATTCCTAAAATTTCTCTTTTATCCCTAAAGTTTCTCTCCAAGTCAAAATCTGAGCAAAACTTAAATCTCTATTAAGGCTCAAATTAAAATCAATTGAGCAATATGAATTGGACTCTTTAAATGAATTGCTCAATTGGAGCTAAATTGGACTCTTTAAAATCTAGCTCAATTTGACTCTTTGAAATCTGGCTCAATTTCTCAAATTAATTAGAGGATTTCAAAATCGAACGATGAGCCCACTTAATGATTGTTATGATTTCAAAAAAAAATTGAAAATAAAAAATTCAATTGACATAAATAAATTTCTTTCGTTTTTCCGAACGAACTGAATAGACACTTATTTTGGGATTATTAGTTTATATATTTTTTCTAAGAGGGCCCAAGCTTAGCATGATACTCTTTCTTGGTAGAAGCTTTGTGGGGCCCACCTTGTCGGGAGCCCCCTAGATTTTAGATCTAACGGATCTCTAATAACAGAAAAATGGGCCCCTAAAATCAACAAAAAGACCAGTCCAAATTAGTTTCAAATAGGGTTTGGTTAGATTCACATTTTTTATGTTGCTCATGCTTGGGTAAGAAAAGGAGCTATATTTGGTAGAGCATGCAAATGCAAGTGGATGGTCTATTTTCTGCCTTTCACCATTTTGACGGTCACTTGCTAATCTCTACCTTCTTGTCACCAAACGACCATAAAAAACTCTTCTCTAATATCAAATAATTCTTTACTGTAGAAATTAAGGTTGGAGAAAGGTAGAAAACAGAAATTAAACTTGCACCAACCTTTTTCCAATAAGAAAATAAAAATTATTTCATATTAGATAGAAAAAAATTGATGGTCACTTGTTAACCTCAACTCTCTTGTCACCAATGGCTATCAAAATTTCTTCTACAATATCAAATAATTCTCATTGGAGAAATTAAGGTTGGAGAAAGGCAGAAAATTAACAGAAACTTCCAAGACACTATCAAACATGCTATTAGAACTGATTAAAACTTGTGATGGAAAGATTTTAAATACAAATCCTTAGCTATTTTCAACTTTCAACTGATCTACTGATTTAGCTGGGTTCCAAGATAATAATAAAAAATAAAACATAAAGAGTCTTCAATTATCAGAAGAAACGAAAAATGAGAAAGATTAAATAAATAAACTTTTGACCTATTTTCACCATCCAATGGATGAAAGAGTCTTCAATTATTAAAATACACAAATTTCAAACATTCATTGAACATCTACTGATTAACAGGCAGAGTTTTGGAGAAGACATCAAGCTATACAAGAAAAATACGAGGACATAAATATAGTATAACACTATTCCTGAAACAATCTTTTATAAAATTGAATATAATATTTTAAATTTAAGAAATTGTATATAAAACTCAAAGATCCACACGTGCTCACATATCAAATTGTATTTTGTATGTTAGATTAAAATTTATACTTCTTGCATATAATTACTCACATATAATATATGCCAAATTTTGTCCAAAACTTTTCAAAGAAAACCCCCAAACAAGTTTTGTGCACAACTTTGTGGTGTTATCCATTTTTTATGGCCAAAATTTAGAATGTGTGATACTATACTCAATACCATCCTAAATCAATTTTTTTCTGTAGAATTATAGATTAGAATTGGGTGAAAAATTAAAAATCACAAAACCACTTTGGATGATGGAGAAATTCCTCCAAATTATTAGGAGTCTTAAGATTATAGTCTTTTTCTTTTCGCAGAAAATAAATTTCATTGAAAGAGAGAAAGGCAACAACTAAGGAGCAAAAAGACAAAGCAAGAAACAACTTTTACTCCCAGCCAAAAGAACACTTCAAAAGCCATAATTCGTAAAGGATTAACAATATATTCATCACAATACCAAACAGCCATAACTCATTAAGGTTCTATTCTAGTCTTCGAATCATAAAATTTACAAATATGAAGAGGAATAAAAACCGGAAGGGAGAAGGGGAGAGAGAACTAACCACCAGACAATATGCCTCTTTTATCAGTTGTGATCTGCTCAATCTCTGACGGCTCCATTGTTTCCTCTGCCTTCTTCAAAAGATGCTGAACGAATGTGGAGGTCCAAAGACAACACACAACACGAGGTACAAGGTTCAGAGACCCATCCTCTATATCAACAATGGATGGGATGATTTCTCCTTCCCTTGTATTTCCTTTTAAAGCTAACTAATCCAGCAACGACGTCTTCAATAGAGTTCTACTTCTAATTGTATTCTGCTCTATTTAAGTTCTACTCCTAATTTCATTTTGTTCTTTATCTCTTACATACTTTTGTTTCCTCTGTGTTTTTATTTTTTTTTTCCTTCCTACAGTTTCCTTCTGCTTTTTAAATTCTTGACAAGCTAAGCAGTTCGCTAAGAAATTCGTATCCATCCTTTGTCGTTGAGGACTTCAATTCTAGGTGGCAATTTAACGAGGGGCAATGCAAGGGGGCAAAAACTAATGGAGGAGCCACAGGATGGAAAGGCCACACGATCAGTTGGTAGATCCATGATTTTCCATGGAAGGAGTTGAACCCAAACTGTTAGTTGGATTTTGGGGGGGCAGATCCAGGGTTTTTATATGAATTTTAAAGGCAGACCCAAAATTTTTAGATGTGCTTTGAAAGCGGCCTGAGGCCTAACTACGGTTGTAAATAATTCCTGATTATCCAATTACCCAAGGGTTCCGACCTGTTAATAATCGGGTTTGGGTCCTTATTTAGGTCCTAATAGGTAAACGGGTCAGGGTCTAGATCCTTTTTTGGGACCCATGGCCTAAATGATTCCAAGTCTCCCTACACCTTGGTTCCTACTTGTGGACCTGAGACCTGACATCTTACCTTAGTTCTCAAGACTTCTTCCCAATAAGTAGGTTTTCTCCAAAGTATAGACCTAGATCGGACCCAAACTTGAGCCATACATGGAACCAGATCTGGCTTTGGTTCTATATTCTCAATAATGGTTTCGGTTTCGAATAGAGAAAATTAGTTCTAAAATGGTTCCAGTTCTCGATCCATCTCTCATTAACGGTTCCAGGTCCACCATAGATCCGGACTGGAACTGACCCATTTGCAACCCTAGGCCCAACAATTAAGACATACAAACTTCCATAGATTTGGGGGACCTATGGCACTCTCCCGTACTTGTAATTTTGCCCATGACAATAGTATATAACTAGCTAAATGACCCATGATTAGCATGTTCATCACATCTCAACTAATAATGTTTGTACATGATCAACGTAGACTCCGGTATAGGGTCTCGATACAGTTTTACCCAATGAGTTCAGAATTGTATCCACAAGGAGCTAATATTAGCAGAAAACTTGTCCTAATTGAAAAACTACTACTAACCTTTAAAAAGTCTATAAAAATAGACAACTACTACTTATGAAAATTAAATTCGAATTACAACTACAAATCTGAAAAAAAAAATTAAAAATTAAATCTAACCTAAAAATCCTAAATTAAAAACAATTCTAAAACTAGAAACTGCAAGCCAATAAACTAGATCAAACCATCAATGTAAAGGAATAAATGACCTTGCACTAAATTAAAAATCAGAAATAAATCATTCACAATTAATGGAAAGAAAAAAAAAGAATTCTAGTTTCTTTTATTTTTGGAAATTAAAATACTGTATTGGCAGAATTAATAAAAACCTATAAAAATACCGCACAAAGTGCGTGCTATCATCACACACAAATACACGATGTCGATCTAAAGCTGGATACCTTGACTTCACTAATTGTGTATTGAAAATTAAAACGAATCAATAAAACCAATAATACCTCAAAAATAATTAAAACTAGAAAAAGAAAAACTATCCTTACCTTAGATTAAGACATCAAAAAGAGGAGACTTCGCGTGCAATCCATGCTCTGATCTTCGTGCATCACCATGGAGGATTAGATGAAAGAAAGAAGATGGATGGAAGATGATGATCACCAAAGGTGGCTGGCCATTCAACTCTTCCATTGGTGAAAGAGAGACAGAAAGAGATAGATGGAATGGGTGTTGGGCATGCAATTCTCCCTTTGTTTATGATATATATGGATATATGAGAGAGATGATCGGGATCGAGTGGTCTTGGCGTGAACTTCATGCTATGTATTTAAAGAATGGTCATTCAAATGTATAGGAGAGAGAGGGAGAAAAAAGTGGCGTCAATTATGAGTGACAAATAGAAAGCATATAATGGGTAGGATTGATGGCCACCTTTACATGGAATTGATAAGGCCTCATGTATGCAGGATTGGTTCGATTCTGAGTGGATGAGATGTTTTAAAATTGGAAAGTGGGTTGGTGCCGATCAAGACATCTTTTGAAGGCAAGAGAATGGTGATATGAGGATAGAAAAAAAATTTGTTTTTTTTAACGTGGCTGATGAGAGATGATTAAGTGGCGTGAATGAAATAGAGACCATGGATGGACACTTGATTGGATTGGGACTTGGATTGTATTGGTGGCTGGGAATTAATATATCAGAGAGATACATTTGGTCGGGTTAAGTGGGATGTGGAGATGTCATGGATGCCCTCTCCAGGATGAGTTGCCATGTTTCATGAAATTCCACTTTCCAAATATATCTTTTGCAGATCTTTGCCCAACTTGGATTTAAATGTTTTCTTCAATATATGCCCTTTTGATGATCTTCAATTTCTCTTCATGTGATGAGGTGAGTCCCACCAAATCCTTACATTCACTAGAGTCTTGTAATGAGGACAGAATAAGAGACGTCCATTGTTTGCAAAAAGATCGCCTTGTTTTCCTCCTCACATCTTCCTTTCCCTCTTTAATTTAGACTCTATCTCCAAGGAAAAAAAATTCCCAAAAATAAACTTGAGATTTTTGCAAACAAAATGGAGTCCACCTTGGCCATGGGACGCAACCTAGGATGGCTCATTTTATCCGTGGGTCACATTTCCTCCAAATTATCATTCCTTTTCTTCACTTTTTTTTTTCTTTTCTCTTCTTTCCTCTTTGTTGAATTCTTTGGCTTCGGAATTTGATTTCTTTACAAAAAATTAATTTGTCTTCAAATCTTGATGTGGGTCCCTTTCTTGAATTTTCCAACACATAAAAGTGATTTTTAGTTAAAATAACAATTTTGACCAAAAATCACAAATGCATTAATGCGGGCCCAATTCACATAAAATGATACTATAAATTCACATCATTAATCATGATTTCTCTTTATTTAACTAATAATGATGAGAAATTTTATCATTTGATGTAAAATCATGAATTTGAAAAGTCTTCTAAAAATGGAAATCTAAAAGTGGAGAGTTGTATGATTTTATGGAAAAATTGTTGATTTTCAATTATTTTTGCAAGAAAATTCTAAAATGAATTCTGAAATCATAAAAGCATGATTTCCAACTAAATGAAGAGATTTATAATGAATAAGTCCTTAAAATTTTCCTAATTTGAATATGAAATAGTGCAATTTTAAAGACCTATCATACTCCCCAACCAACATTTTGCTAGTCCCGAACAAAATATGCGATCTAGAGTAGGAAAATTAAACTAAACTAACTTAAATGAACAAAATGCAGAAATCAAAAAGAAAAATGCTACTTTCGCTGGAAATCTCAACTGTATTTAGCGTATGCAACAAGCCCTTGAACCCTTAAGTTCCCCTTGGTGGACCAGTTGTGCTTCGTGAGGGTTTGCAGTGAATAAACCCAAAAAATTATTTCTTTTTTTCTGTTTTAACTAAAAACAAAGGTGAAAGAAATTCTCTAAAAGAAAATCCACTCATATCAGATATTTTTGAAATTTGGAATAATCAAAATTTTAGACTTTTTAAAGTCCGGTTCATGATTCTATTTTCGGAAACTTTCTCAAATTTAAGCCAAACTTGTGTGCACGGTGAAAAATATATACATTAAAAACTTGTTTCAAATATTCCATGATAATGCTGTAAAAATAGAAATTTTCCTTCAAATAGTCTGATCCCCCGAAATTCAGCAAAAACAAATTTCCTTTCAAAGCTACTACAATGGCTGCCACAATATTGTTTACTTCGATAGGCCTTTTTTCTGTTACTTTCTTTTTCCGATGCAAGGATTCCCGAGTTCATATAATATAAGAAAAGTTATGATTTAGGGAGCAAACCTGGTTCTTATTCATTCCCGGACATACTCCCCCCAAACTCTTACAGACACTCTTTCGCTCACTCACTCTTTCCACGTAGAAATTCCCAAGTTCATATGATATATGACAAGTTAGGATTTATGGGGCAAACTAGTCCTTATACATTTTTACACATATCCTTTGAAAATTTCTACGGACACTCATTGGGCCAAAATTCATCATCATTTTTTTAACAAATGATTTTGTGACTGTGCAATGTCTAAGTCCCTTAAGCTTTTTAATTAACCTATGTAACAAGTGTTAGGCCAATGACTCCTAAACTAAATGGCTTTAAGGCACTAGATATGAAAATACCCCTACGGCTTACTAGCTAGAGTTAAAAAGGCTATGAAGCCAGACTAGTGACAAACTATATGCATATATTTTTTGCTCTCTTCTTTTTTTTTAATAGATAGTAAACACTGGGTGGCCTTTCTCATCTCACTCGAATCAATTCATTTTAGTGCTATTATATACAGTCCACCAAAAATGAATTAGGAAACAAAAATATGTTACAAACTAAATCTCAAGTTCACATCGTATTCTCCCGAAAAATTCCAAAAACAAAATTAAAGTTTCCTATCCAAAATGTCAAAAAAATGTATATGTGTGTGTATGTGAGAAACACGTTTTGGTAATTCTCTGATAGATTTCCTCCTTTAGAAAAATTAAACTTTCTTTTTACTTCTTTCCAAAAGTTTTAAAAATTCTAGATTCCTATATATCTTCAAATTGCATCAATTCCTTTGAAAACTTTCTTTTCTAAAAACTAAAAAAAATTGAAAAATGCGATCACACAAATTCCTAAAACCAAAAAAAAATTCAAAAATAAAAAATTTCCTATAAATCTAGAAATAAAACAAAAAAATGCAAAAATTTTATCTAAATGTGGACAAGTGTGCTTGTTCCCACTCCCCAACCTAAGATGAACATCGTCCTCAATGTTATGCATGAAATGCAGCATATAAATGAAAATGATAATATGAGGAAAGTAAATTAATGAAGGGTAAAGTGGATGAAGTACCTGTGTGTAGAGCTTTTCCGCGCCCTGTCCATGGTTAGATAAAACAAAAGCAAAAAGCAATAATATACATATAATACAAAGAAAAAGGGGTCACTGTCAAATCCAGTGCCCATCAATCCTGATATATAGGATCAGTCAGAGGAAGCTCATCGTCTTATGCAGGAATAGTCTCCAAGAATGGTTTTAAGCATTACCTATTCACTTTAAAAGTTGGACCATTCTTTGGATCCAAAAGAGTTACCACTCCATAACGAGAAACTTCTTGAACAAGATATCGCCCTGTCCAACGAGATCTTAACTTTCCAGGGAACAGGTAAAGTCTAGAATTATACATGATGACCTTTTGCAAAGGGTAAAAGGATTTTCTCAAAATCCTCTTATCATGGAAAACCTTGGTCCTTTCCTTGTAAATTTTAGAGTTACATAGGCCTCATTTCTCAACTCTTCTAGTTTATTTAAATCCAATTTCCGTTTTCCCCATCTTTTTCTAAGTCAAAGTTTAGTTGCTTTATTGCCCAATATGCTTTGTGTTCCAGTTCCACCAGAAGGTGGCAAGCTTTCCCATATACAAGCCAGCATGGAGACATGTCAATCGTACAATATGCCCATAATACATCGTTCAATCTCATGGACCAATCTTTTCGATTTAGCTTCATAGTTGTCTCCAATATTCTTTTGATTTCTCAGTTTGAAACTTTTACCTGGCCACTTGTTTGCAGATGATAAGGGGTAGTCACTTTGTGCGTAACTCCATATTCTTTGAACAAAGTCTCTATAATGTGGTTACAAAAGTGGGTGCCCCCATCACTGATGATGGTCTTAGGAGTTCCAAAACGAGAGAATATATGTCTCATTAGAAAATTTTTAACTGTTTTTGCGTTATTCGTCCGGCATGGGATTGCTTCATCCATATGGGCACATAATCAACTGCAACTAAAATGTAGTGAAAGCCATAGCTAGGGGGAAAAGGTCTCATGAAGTCTATTCCCCATACATCAAAAAGTTCGATAATTAAAATTGGGTTCAATGGCATCATGTTTATTTTGGAAATAGAACCCAATTTTTGATACTGCTCATAGGATTTACAATAACCAAGTGCATCTTGAAACAAGTTAGGCCAATAAAATCCAGATTGCAAGATCTTGTAAGTGGTTCTTTTAGCTGAAAAATGCCCTCCACATTCCATAGAATGACAAAAAGAGATGATACTACTAATTTCATGGTCAGGCACACAGCATCTAATGATCTAGTCTGGGTAATATTTAAACAAGTATGGATCATCCCAGAAAAATTGCTTGATTTCTGCGAGAAATTTATTTTTATCTTGCTGTGTCCAATTTGTCGGTAGTTCACCCGAAGCAAGATAATTTGCAATGTCTGCATACAATGGGGATTGAATATTAGTGAAGAGAAATAATTGTTCATCAGGGAAATTGTCTTGAATTGGTAGTGACTCTAAATTCTCAGACAGGACAAGCCTTAATAGATGATCGGCCACTACATTTTCTACTCCTTTCTTGTCTTTGATTTCTATGTCAAATTCTTGGATTTGAACGATCCATCTAATCAATGTGGGCTTAGTATCCATCTTAGAAAGAAGATACTTTATAGCAGAATGATCTGTAAAAATTACAATTTTGAATTCAAGAAGATTTGGACAGAATGTATCTAGTGCAAAGACAACTGCTAATAATTATTTTTCAGTTGTAGAATAGTTCATCTATGCACTATTTAAAGTCCTGCTAGCATAATATATGACAAACGGTTTCTTGTCCCTACGTTGCCCAAGAACTGCCCCAACCGCTTAATCACTAGCGTCACACATGATCTCAAAAGGTAGGCTCCAATCGAGAGGTTGCATTATTGGAGCAGATGTTAACATGTTTTTTAGCTTAGTAAAAGCTTTCTGGCATGCCTTGGTCCACTCAAATTCTACTTCCTTTAATAGAAGATTACATAATGGTCTAGATATGGCACTGAAGTCCTATATGAACCTTCTATAGAATCCAGCATGCCCTAAGAAAGATCTTTCATCTCATACGGTTTTTGGGGTGGGCAAATTGGCAATCAAATCTATTTTGGCCTTGTCCACTTCTAAGCCTTTAGATGATACAATGTGTCCAAGGACAATACCCTATCGAACCATAAAGTGACATTTCTCCCAATTTAAAACCAGGTTCTTTTCTTCACACCGAGAGAGGGCTTTTTCTAAATTGCTCAAACAATTCTCAAATGAATCTTTAAAAATTGATAAATTGTCCATGAATACCTCGAGAAAATGCTCCACCATATCACTAAAAATACTCAATATAATTCTCTGAAAGGTAGTGGGAGCATTACAGAGCCCAAAAAGCATCATTCGATAGCAATAGTATTAAAGGGGCATGTGAAAGTTGTTTTCTTTTGGTCTTTCGGAGCTATTTCTATTTTATTATACCCGTAGTATCCCTCTAAGAAACAATAATATTCATGATCAGCCACTCTTTCTAAAATTTGGTCCAAAAAAGGCAAAGGAAAGTGATCCTTTCGTGTGACAGCATTAAGTTTCCTGTAGTCAATACAGACTCGCCAACTCGTGGGTACTCAAGTTGGAATGAGCTTGTTGTTTAAGTTTCGGACTACAGTGACACCGACTTTCTTTGGTACTACCTGGGTGGGGTTGACCCATGGGCTATCCGAAATTGGATAAATGATAACCACATCCAAAAGTTTCAGTACTTCAGCCCTAACTACTTTCTGCATGGTGGGATTCAACCTGTGTTGCATCTGTCTAGAGGGTTTTGCATTTTCCTCTAGATAAATATGATGAGTGTACATAAGCGGATTAATTCCTTTTATGTCTGCCACATTCCAAGCAATTGCACCTTTATGTTGTTTGAGCACATGAAGTAGATTGACCTCTTCGTCCTTCTCAAGGTGTGCAGAAATAACGACCAGAAATGTGTCATCATCCCCAAGATAAGTATACTTAAGGTTTAAGGGCAAGGGTTTCAACTCAAGTTTCGGCGGCCTCACCTAAGAGGGAAGAGGTGGGGTACCAGTTGGTACTAGCTCTTCAAAAGAAGCCTTCCATGCTGCACTGACCATTTTAATAGTGTCATCTTTCATATTCTCAGGGTTAGCCATATCCTTACTTAATTCAATCAAATTGTATGAGTCGGAATGGACTGACTCTACGAAAATCTCCACTACCAAGGTGTCATGAAATCAACCTCTTTATAGTCATCATTTTTATCCCGCGGTTGTTTGCACAGATCAAAAACATTAAGTTCTAATGTCATGTTTCCAAAAGATAGCATCATCTTTCCATTCCAGCAATTAATCAGCGCATTTGATGTGGCTAAGAATGGCCTCCCAAGAATTACCAGAATCTGACTTTGAGGTTTGTCACAGGTTGAGTGTCTAACACAATGAAATTCACTGGAAAGTAGAATTTGTTAACTTACATAAGCACATTCTCTACTACCCCTCTTGGTCTTTTTACTGATTAATTGGTAAGCTGAAGAGTAACCTGAGGAGATTTTGGCTCACCTAGCCCGAGTTTTTCATAGACCGAGTAGGGTAGTAAGTTTACACTCGCCCCAAGATCAAGCAATGCTTATTCAATTTGATAGTTTCCAATAATGTATGCGATTGTGGGGCATCCTGGATCATTATATTTAAGAGGAGTGTCGTGCTTTAAAATAACACTTGCTTGCTCAGTGAAAAACGCTTTCTTTTGGACATGCATCTTATGCTTCATAGTTCATAACTTTTTGAGAAATTTTGCATAAGATGGGACTTGCTTAATTGCATCCAACAACGAGATGTTAATTTTGAATTCTTTAAGCACATTTAAGATCTCTTGATTCTGTATGGATGACTTAGGCAGAGTTAAATGGTTTGGAGAAGGTGGCAATGGTTTGAACCCTAGAGGAATTGGGTTTTCTCTTTTATAAGAATTGCAAGATTTCCTCTTTCTTTTTCCCACTCTACTTTCTAATTTGAGGAAGCAGGTTGTTTGTCTCTTTCTAGATGAGGTTTTTGAATCTCTTTACCACTTCATAGAGTGGTAATTGCTTGAACCTGCTCCTGGGGGTTTGAAGGTCTAGCATGATTGACTTTATACTGTCCTTTTGAATTTGGTTAAGGTTGGGCCAGAAAACCCCTTATTTTGAGATTGAACAAAATTTCTAATTTCATTCTTGAAGTCTTGCATCACCTATTTTTTAACCAAAAGAAACTTTGCTAGCATTTCTTCCAGAGGCTGATCTGATTCTGAACAATGGGTGGTGACATTTGTTGTGCATTTGGAACAAATTATCTCGAAATACCACCATATTGGTTCATCCTTTGGGAGAAATTTGGCTGATTAGTAGTGGGTCCATTCCTCTAACTGAAATTAGGGTGATTCCACAAGTTAGGGTCATATATGTTATCCAAAGAGTTATTGAACGGGCTATTATATGTGTTTGTGACATTTGCTTGCCCTTGAAACGCCTTTTGAAATGTAGGGAGTGTGGGGCACTCCGCGGATGTGTGGGTATCTCAAGTGCAAATGCCATAAAGAATTTTAGGTTCCTTGTTCTTCACAAATTTCAAGGACTCAACTTCTCTTGTTAAAAAGGCAGTTTTTACTTGAAGATTGTCATTCTCTTTAAATAAATATAACCCACCTCTTTGGGCCTGATTTGATTGATTTACAGGTTCAATACATTTAGAAGTGTCCCAATTCTGCGCACTATCCATTAAAAATTGAAGGTATGTCAATGCCTCATTTGGATGTTTAGCCATGAACTCCCCATTGCACATCATCTCAATATATTGATGCAAGGAGAAGTTTATTAAAACGTTCTCAACACCTAGTAGGATTCTCTTTCTTTTTGTTTGAAATTCATTATGAGCCTTCCCAAGGTGTTGGTTTTATGAGGTGGGAAGAATTTTTTCAAGAATTTACAAACTATGTCGGCTCATAAAGTAATTGAATTGGGTTGTAAAGAGTGAAGCCATGCTTTTGCCTTATCTTTGAGGGAGAATGGGAATAATCGAAGCTTTATAATGTCCTCCCTCACATTGTTAAAGTGAAGTATTGTACACTGTTACAACCCAAGCCCAGAAATTAGGGTTTAGTGAAAACCTAACTAGTGACACACGTACTCCCGTGCACGCACACTTAGACCTGCCCAAGTGTACACACACAAGGGATATCCACACATGCAAACAAGGTGTATGCGGAATCTGTAAGTATCATTTCTCAACCGAAAGATATACAAAAAGGAATAATAATGGCAAAAGATTATATTAATTACAGAATGTACAACAAAATGGGGGAAACCGTCATATAAAATCAAAATACAAGTATAACCCGAAACCCTGAGTGCAAAAATCACTTCCAACCCCACATACTAAAACAAGGAACTGATGTGATGCAAACCGCTCTCTAAGGAATGGATCAAATCCACTCCTCTAGCCTAGATTGGGCCTCGCGTGTCTCTCCTGGAGTCCGGCAGACCGACGAGGGGTCGGGAGAGGGATCTGAGCCTGTACACCAAGAACAACTGATGAGTACGACGACTCAGCAAAGTATAAGCAGCAACAAATTAACACACGTTGTGTCTAGCAGAATAGTTAATAGTTCTCAATACATAGAGTTCATGATCATATACTAGGCAGTCGTGCATATGAATAAGCATGCTATCCGAATCATAAAACAGATACATTGGCTAGGTGGCTACTACATTTGCCATATTCTCCTTATTGAGAGCAGTGAGGACAAGAACACCATCGAGCGGGCCAGGGTACGAATGGGTTTCTGGTTCCCAGGGTTCGGAATCCCAGGATAGGAGCACTCTGCAGAGGCAACAAACAGGCTACGCCAAAGTCAACCCCGTCAGGTATCCTAAGGCTAAGGCTGAGTAGTGCCAGATAGACAAAACCAGTCAGGTTATGTGATGCACATCAGGTCAGTGTCAATCAGTCAGGCAGTATAGTACAGTATCAGGTCATAACGCAAGCAAGCAATATAGTGCGTGCATCACCCAAGAATAACTCACTAAACTCAAGTCTTGTAATACCATGTCAAGTGAATAATTACAAATCGAACAAGAATAAGAGCATAAAAGGCAATAATCGAAATCAAGATGCAATGCAAGTCAAATTATTACTATGAATTAAGATTGTTTACTAGCCAACCCTAACCTAGTTGTCCAGTTGTTTCTAACCGTGCATGATGATGTAGTTTTAAGTTGTTCGATACACAGTTGTTCGCATGAGGTGTGTTGCAATGTATTGAGAAACGTGTATCGAAGTCCCTTAAACCAACACCCATGGGGAGGTGCTTAATAACTGGACAACACCAATGAATGAGTCACAGCCCTAAGGACCATTCATGTGATAGTTACTTTCTGTTGGGCGAGTTCAGGTTACCTACATTCTAACTTGAAGGCCCTACCAGGTCTCTTTATTCAACCTAGCTTTTTGTTTAGTCATTTCTCAGGGTTTATATGGCTTAGCTGTAAGTGAACATACGGCTTAACCATAATATCCTTGCGGCTTAGCCGTAATATGCACTGCGGTTCAGCCGTGAGTCCCCTTGCTATTCATCTACATTTACGGTTTAACCATATTTTGTTCTACGGCTTAGCCCTACTTTGTTCTACAGCTCGGGTATGGTTTAGCCATAACACATTTCACGGTTGGGACCTGGCTGGACCGTAGAAGTCTTCTAAAATGTCAATTCTTAAAGAATCCAACCATGACTTGACCTACGGCTAGGTCACGGTTGGCCTACGGCTTAGCCGTAGGACATTCTACGGCTTAGCCGTAGCCTCACCGTAGAGTAAATGCCTATTTTACAGCTCTCTGGAACCTGAGCTGTAGGCCTCTATGGCATACCCGTAAGCTTCAGGCGTCCAGTTTCTGAACCTGTTATAAAATAACTGAGAATGGGCAAATTGGAAACCAAGGACAACCACATCAAATCTAATCCCTGAGGGCTGTACATCATCAAATCATGCAAGATTAACAAGAATAAAAACAATCAAATCATTATCAACAAGTGTTCAATCAAATTGTGCTTATACTTGCCTCAAATGGTTTTAACTCGTGAATAGTGGTTCTTGGCTCAAATCCGCTGTCTAAACGCGATTTTACCCATCATACATGCATGCAAGAAGAAAGAGCAAGAGACACGTTGAGTGTATGCCATGCAAGAGAAGAGAACTATATGAGACATAGATGAGGAGAATCATGACTCAACCCTTACCTTCAGACTGTAAACTGGCATAGGGAAATTCCCTTCTTGCCTAGCGTGATGAAGAAGAAAGAAGGAAGGGAGAAACGATGAACAGAGAAGAAGAAGAAAATGTTAAGGAAAGAGGCGATGCAGTGCATGCATCATATATATATAAAGAAGATAAGGATTAACCCAATTAGAAGAAAGTCCACAAGTTTAAGATATTAATAATTTGAGTCGAATAACTGTCCAACGGAGGCAAACGATGTTGTTTGTGTGCGAGTCAGTTACGGAAGTTAACGAGCTCGTTGAGATACACGCGTTAACAACAAGATGATGTATGACTGACAACGTTTGACAAAAATAAAAATTACGAAAAAGGGCTCAAGTCTACCTAAACCAGGTTAAACTCAACCCAACTACCTATCCATGCCCCGAAACAAAACAAAGGCAAAACCAAACCACAATTGACAACTAATTCATTATTAATTAATCGCAAAGCCAGATTAAGTTGGGTCGGAGTGTTACACACACACTTCTTCAAATTCCTTTATGTGCAAGTATGCACTTTCCGATTCAAGTCTATAGAATTTAGGAAGAAGTTAGATGACCCCCGGCTTAATGTCAAATTGACCCACACCTGTGGGTATGGCCATACATGAAGGCGTAGCCTGATGTGTTGGTTGGAGGTAATTACGTAAACTCCTAAGTGGTTGGTTCACCTCATTATTATTGGATTAGGCCCATGTCCATTTACATTCCTATGTCCATCTCCGCTGCCATTAGGATTTGTCAATTGGTCATTATTGTCATAACCACTGCATGTGTCCACCATTATTTCCAAACCATTAGGTGGACTAAGAGATCTAGATTGAGTGTAGATTTCACTTAACCTCTTGAATTTGGATTTCTTCCGCATACAAGGATTGAATCAAGATGACGGATAAGGGTTTCCATTTTTTTATTATTTTTATTTTTTTAAAATTTTTGATTTTTTAAAAAGTAAAGTCTTAGGAAAACGAATTTCTACATCTAAACCTAATGAAAAAAAAAAAGGTTCCAATGAAAGTTTTGAAACTTTTAGACCTAGGCACTTTTCTTAGCCATAAAGCCAAATCGGAATGAGTTTTTAACTTGCCTTTTTAAGGAAAGTTTTAGAATTTTTTTTGGAAACTTCTAAGGCCTACAAATCATCAAATAATAGCAAAGAAACTAAATTAAACAAGTAGAAAAAAAAGAATTAGAAAGAGACACCTACACTAGTTCACAATTAGGTAAGTTAACAAGGCAATTTCCACAAATAGATGAGATTTTTGCAAAAATCAGAAAAATTAATTTTTCAGATTTAAATTACACCAAATTTTAGCAAAAATCAGAGATGAAATTTTCCCTTTTAATGGTTTAGGGCTGGTCTAAACACTCCATGCATGCACCACCTAAATCTAGAATGATGCTAACAATATTATTCTACACCCACAAAGCAATAAAAAAAAGAAAGTTGGAAAAATACCTCTTGCGAAGGCACTCCCCAGCAATGGCGCCAAAAACTTGATCAGCGTAGACCCCAAGTACTAGGTCTCGTTGTAGTTTTACCTAGTGAGTCCGGGATAATATCCACATGGAGCTAATATTTGCAGAAAACCTGTCCTAATTGAAAAACTACTACAACCTAAAAAAAATCTATAAAAATACACAACTACTACTTCTAAAAATTAAATTTAAATTACAATTCTAAATCTGAAAAAAATTCACAAATTAAATCTAACCTAAAAATCCTAAATTAAAAACAATCCTAAAACTAGAAACTACAAAACAATAAACTAGATTAAACCACCAATGCAAAGAAATAAATGATCATGCACTAAATTAAAAATCAGAAATAAATCATAAAATCAGAAATAAATCATTCACAATTAATGGAAAGGAAAAAAGAATTCTAGTTTCTTTTATTTTTGGAAATTAAAGCACTGTATTGGTAGAATTTATAACAATCCACAAAAATACCACACCAAGTGCATGCTGTCACCACACAAAAACACACAATGCCGATCTAAGACGGGACACCTTGACCTCACTAATTGTATATTTAAAATTAAAACGAATCAATACAACCAATAATACCCCAAAAATAATTAAAACTAGAAAACAAAATCTATCCTTACCCTAGATCAAGACATCAAAAAGAGGGGACTTTGCGTGCAATCCATGCTCTAATCTTCGCGCATCACCAAGGAGGATCAGATGAAAGAAGGAAGTTGGATGGAAGAGGATGATCACCAAAGGTGGCTGGCCATTCCACTCTTTGATTGGTGAAAGATAGATGGAGAGAGATAGATGGATTGGGTGTTGGGCGTGCAATTCTCCCTCTGTTTGTGTTATATATGGATATATGAGAGAGAGATGATGGGGAGTGGTCTTGGCGTGAACTTCATCCTATGTATTTAAAGAATGGTTATTCAAACGAATAGGAGAGAGAGGGAGAAAAAAGTGGCGTCAATTATGAGTGACAAATAAAAAGCATATAATAGGTAGGATTGATGGGCCACCTTTACATGGAATTGATAAGGACTCATGTATGCTGGATTGGTTGGATTGTGAGTGGATGAGATGTTTTAAAATTGGAAAGTGGGTTGGTGCTGATCATGACATCTTTTGATGGCAGGAGAATGGTGATATGAGGAAAGAATTTTTTTTTTTTTTTTTTAACGTGGCTAATGAGAGATGATTCAGTGGCATGAATGAAATGGAGACCATGGATGGACACGTGATTGGCATGGGACTTGGATTGTATTGGTGTCTGGGAATTAATATATCATAGAGATATATTTGGTGGGGTTAAGTGGGATGTGGAGATGTCATGGATGTCCTCTCCAAGATGAGTTGCCATGTTTCATGAAATTCCACTTTCCAAATATATCTTTTGCAGATCTTTGCCCAACTTGGATTTAAATGTTTTCTTCAATATATGCCCTTTTGATGATCTTCAATATCTCTTCATGTGATGAGGTGAGTCCCACCAAATCCTTACATTCACTGGAGTCTTGTAATGAGGATCGGATAAGAGACGTCCTCTGCTTGCAAAAAGATCGCCTTGTTTTTCTCCTCACGTCTTCCTTTCTCTTTTTAATTCAAACTCTATCTCCATGGAAAAAAAAATCCCAAAAATAAACTTGAGATTTTTGCAAATAAAATGGAGTCCACCTTGGCCATGGGACGCAACATAGGATGGCCTATTTTATCCGTGGGTCACATTTCCTCCAAATTATCATTCCTTTTTTTCACTTTTTTTTTCTTTTCTCTTCTTTCCTCTTTGTTGAATTCTTTAGCATTGGACTTTGATTTCTTTGCAAATAATAAATTTGTCTTCAAATCATGATGTTGGTCCCTTTTCTTGAATTTTCCTACACATAAAAGTGGTTTTTAGTTAAAATAACAAATTTGACCGAAAATCACAAATGCACTAATGCGGGCTGCCCAATTCACATAAAATGATACCATAAATTCACATCATTGATCATGATTTCTCTTTATTTAACTAATAATGATGAGAAATTTTATCATTTCATGTAAAATCATGAATTTGAAAAGTCTTCTAAAAATGGAAATCTAAAAGTGCAGAGTTGTATGATTTTATAGAAAAATTGTTGATTTTCAATGATTTTTTCAAGAAAATTCTAAAATGAATTCTAAAATCATAAAAGCGTGATTTCCAACTAAATGAAGAGATTTATAATGAATAAGTCCTTAAAGATTTCCTAATTTGAACATCAAATAGCGCAATTTTAAGGATTTATCGGTACAAAGTAATTAAAAATATAAATAAATATTCTTCTAAATTAAAATTTCATAAATTAAAAAAGATACTAAAAATCATTTAATTAAACTATAATCAAATGATAACTACAAAATAAGCACAATTAATGATTAATCTTTTTTGAATGTTTACTTTTTTTTGTAACCCAACCAAGGGGTTGGGACCTAGCAGAGATTCCGTACACACGAAAAGAATGGCAGCTCATATGGGAAAAGAGTTTGCACACATGGGAAAAAAGGCCACAAAGGCAGGAAGGGAGCCCATACACGTGTGGGAATAGGTGGTATATTCAGGGTTCAAACTCTAGGTAACCAGATAAGAACTGATGCATCTTACCCCTAGGATAAGAGAGCATTCTTTTTTGAATGTTTACTTAATAGTACATAATAGTGCATTTTATAACCATTAGGTTGATATTATGCAAACGGCCTAAGTTTTTATATTATATATCCAACCAGTGGGTAGGGGTGCCAATTGGCTGGGCCAACCCCAGCCCGATCGTGGCTCAGCCCGCTTTGGGCCGAGCTTGGTTGTGAAATTAAGGCCCGTTTAATAATTAGGCAGGGCTTGGATTAAGTGATAAAAGTCCAAAGCCTAGCTCGTCTTTGCCCATGTTTGGAATGCATGTAATTTAATTTAATTAGTCCAAACACAGCTTGAATGCCAATAAAAACTAAGAGAAAGCTTGATTTGCCCAGCCTGATTGATTAAATGGGCAGACTTAGGCCGCACTTTTATGGCCCGTTTCATGCTTGGCCCGAGCCTGGGCCAATGTTTCTAAGGCCAGGCTTGGATATGGCATAGCCTGGCCCATGAATGTAGGGGGTCAAAAGAATGAGGACCTCAATCTTTCGATGCCCTCATCTACCTCAAATGGTAATAAATGAAAAATATATTAATGTCGATCTTATTATTTTTGAATTAGATTTTTGAAGTTTCTAATTTTAGAAGTATGAAGAAAGTTGATTAAATATATTTCTCTACAATATAGCTTCACATAATTTATAGTAGAGTCATGTGTATATGATTATCTCAAAAGCTTGACCACACATGATAAAAGCATGACGCATCGGCAGAGGAAAAAAAAGGTTATATGAACTACTTTTGATATTTTTTAAAGGAATTTTTATGTGAAAAATATTGTATATTGCAGTGATTAGGTTGGGTACTTTATAAGAAAAGAGGCCAAGTGTTCAAACCTCATAAGCTATACATTCTAGCTTTTTAGAAAGGCTCTATAAAAGGTCAAAATTGTATGAAGAATGCTCAGCTTCAATATAATATAACTAGCAACAGAGGCTGGCACTAAGCACAGGTCCTATACCTATAATAAAAATCAACATTTTAAAAGTTCTCTTATTATTCAATTATTATGTTAATGCATTGAAGAAGAATCTCAAAATAAGAATTACTATTGAACTTATTAGTTTCAAATAAAAGTAAACCCATGCCATGGGTCAAAAGAATAAGTTAAATTAAATTAATTTAATAGTTAAAACTTGAAAAAAAAACACTATTATCATATTAGAGAACTTTAAAAGAAAATGAAATAAAAGCCGAGGTTATAATTTCATGGTAAAAGAAAGATATTATTAAGAAAATTAATAATGAACAATAATATTATTAATAATAGATTAAATGAAAAAATAGTATAAAGTATTGCATCATAAAAAAAGAAGAAAGTGAATGCCAATTAAAAAAAATTCAAATTCTAGATCTTTAAGATATTAATGAAGTTAAAGAAATTAAATAAAATATTAGTAAAAATAAGATATTCAAACAAATGAAAAACACTAAATAAGCCCAAAATTAAACAACTTTAAAAAATATATATTTGATTTTATCTTTCTAGATTTAATGAGAAAACCCATTTTATGAATAAAAAGAATTTTGAGAGAAAGTCTTAAGATCTCATTTTAGTAAATAAAATAAGCTTACAGAATAAAGAGAAAGTCTTAAGATCTCATTTTAGTAAATAAAATAAGCTTACAGAATAAAGAGAAAGTCTTAAGATCTCATTTTAGTAAATAAAATAAGCTTACAGAATAAAGATATTAAGAAATTATGGAAAAAAGTAAATCAAAATCAGTAGTATTGAAAAAAGAAAAGTTACTATGACAGGGGAAGATGAAATGCATGCATGCCCTACATTGGCCACTCCATCATTAGGCATTGTGGAAATCAAACTTATGCAATACTATAAAATTAGATTATTGATAGAACTCAACTGTACTAAAAATTGCAAGGATGAAATGAAATGAAATGAATAAACCTACCCAAACAAGTAAACTAATTATTAAAACTAAAACTAAGAATAACAAAAGAAGAATACAAATTAGTGAGCTATAAAGTAGCTAAGTACTGTGTTTGAACCCATAGATGCCTAGGTGGGATGGAGATAAAACCCAGGCAACCCTTACAATACTTCTTATGCTCTAACAAATTTAAGTTAGGGCAATTGGGTGATTGGTTTTAATCTCATAATACATACATGCACGTTTACAATATCATGTTGCCAATAGAGAACTTATAAAACTACTAGAAGGAAATATGCAACTAAAAAAAAAACACCAAATCTTCTGCGAATCCATCAGCCTAAAATCCCTCACGATTTGCCAAATCTTAGAATAGTAGGTGATGGAAGTCCTAAGTGTTGATTGTGTGTGATGGCAGATATGTAGGAAGTGATTTTTGTGTGAGGGAGAAACGATGTAGAGGGAGAGATTTAAAATTGGGGTAGAGGGAGAGATTTTAGGAAAATTCAAGGGAGTAAATTTAGCGAGAATGTGGGTAGGGAAAGGGAGAGATTTAGGAACTGATTTAAAAAATGGGTAGACGGAGAGACTTAGGAAACCAATGGCATGTGTCATGTTGTGTTTCTCTAGAAAAATTTTTTAAAAAAAGGTGTTAATGTGGCACCCTCCATAGGCCTCCCTCTTTGTAGTTAATATATATTAAGATAATTCCACCCCAAGTAAGAGTAATTAGAATAGTTGAAGATAGACAATACAACAATAGTAGGGGTTCATGGAGAATAAATAAATTAATCTTTATTGATATTGACATTAAGGTATCAATTTTTCAACTCACTTTTATTTCTTCGCAAACAATTGATAAATGCATCATAGTCAAATTAATTCTCTACATGTTCAACTTCAAGCAAATCGGATACTTCTTACATTGTTTATTGATGAAATCCTAAAATTTGGTGATGACTTAATGGAAGGAAGTTGTTATATAATTAAAAATTTGAAAGTGAAACCAGTACAAAAAAATATATAATGTCATTCCACATCAATAGAAACTATCTTTAGCAAGAGATGCAGTTGTTTTAGAGATTACAGAGTCATATGTAGATATTCCTTGATACGCATATTACTTTACTTCACTTGATAAAATACCATTATATCTCAACAGATCTAAGTATTGTCAAGGTATAACCTCTCTCATAACCAATTTTATTATTAAAACAATAAATCTTCTAAATTGTTATTCATCTACAATGATACAAATGTAATTGGACTTATTAAAGATGTAAGAGGTATATCATAGAAACAGCATCAAATAGAGCTTGCACAGTTAGATATCACACTATGTGACGAAAAGTTATTTAAATTCAATTTTCCTAAAATGATTATATGTTTTTCAAATATAACAAATTTATTACTAATATTTTTATTTTACTATTGCAGTTGTGAAAAAATGAATCTAACTCTAATGGGCAACTTCGCTGTAAATAGTTTCTACTTCTTAAATTCAAGGATGAGTTATTATAGCAACATCTATTTTGGTAAAAGAATATAATGGTAAATTGATTTACTTTGTATGATTATTGCTTCGACTATTTTCTTATGCAATTTATAAAAGCTTTATGAGTTGTGTACAGGAAACATTTATCTTAGCCCATCAACTGCTACCAGGCTACTAATTAACCTGGATATTCCACTGGCGAAAAATTTGCTACTGTGGTAAACAATTAATTTTATTTTAGCAAATATCTACTCCAATTTATTAATACTGAGGTACTTGCAAAACAACAAATTACAGTAACAAAGCTCTTATTATTAAACAACACAACCTCTATAAGATTATTATTACAACAATTATTTTCATTATTGAAGAATAGTCTCAATGAGGTAAAATTAAATTCACAAACTTTTTTTCTTATTCAATATAATTAATTTTCAACCATTTGTAATGACGATTAATTACTATTTTCTATCACAAAAGTATAGGTTAAATATGTTACAGTAAGAGCTACAGTCGTAATGTTACATATAAAAATGCCTTTGGAACATTTTTCCTGTAGTAAATGCGATAAGAAGATTTGTTAAAGTGTCAACAACGGTCGATGTATTCATTGTAATGATTCAACAATACCAACAAAGATGAGGTACGCAAATTATATATTAAAATAATATAGCTGTAAAATATTTATCTATTTAACATATTGTAACACAATTATTTTTTATATTTCTTTATATGCTCAAATACATTGTAATTTGCAATTACAACAGTTATGGCTTACACCAAGCAAGCAGTATTATTATTGCACGATCAAGTACTTTAAACTTTCATAAATGCAACTGAAGAAGAATTTAAAAAATGTGTAAATAAGGTTTATATTTTGATTTTATTCTTTATTATATAAATTAAGTACTTTATATTAAATATTTTTATATCTAACCATCATCTGTGCATATATATGTATTTCCTTTTAAATTTTTTTACAAGTTAATTGGTAGGAACTGTTGGAAAATGAAATAAAGAATGCATGGTAGAAAGAGTATTTATTTCATATAAAAATAGACTCCACTATGAACAATCGTTGGAAAGTGGCATCGCAGTAAAAAAAATAGAAGAAATCAACCACAATAAAGAATCAATATTTTTGTTGTCAGAAATCGACAAGTGTAATTTTTTTTTATTCTAACATCATCATAAACAAAATCTTACGTATCATTACTTATAGTAATTTAATTGAATATAGAATATGCAGTGTCAAAAAATGAAGAAAATGTGACAAATCAAGATGTTAGACCAATTGATCCTAATGCAATACTGTCAGTAGTTAACTTTGCTGACACAAGTGCAAGAGTTAAAACAGCTCCAACTATTGCAATATGAGTACAAGATGAAATCAGTTCAAGAAGAATTCAAACAACTACAGCTATTGAAACAAGTGTAGCTGTTGAAACAAGTAAAGCTGCTAAAATAGGTTTAGATATTCAAATAAGTGCAGGAATTAAATGATGAGGCACTTTAAAAATCAACAATATTTTTCTTCTCCTTTTTTTCCCACTATACGTTACATAAATTTTATAAATTGTCACTACTTTCATAAGTTCTTTCTATCCATTGTTCAAATACAACATTCCACATAATTTGATTCACCCTTTTTATTACTTGTTCTTATTTGTTGTATTTAATGCTTCAATTTAAATTATGATTGCATAATAATATTTTCTTTCAATATTATTTTATAATTCATTTTAACACTTAATAATAATTCTATTTAAAAAAGAAAAGTTTTTTTCAGCGCGGGCCCTAAAGCGCTAATTATATTATATTATATATATTATAACAATATCCCTTTTCATAAGTGACACGTGGAGCAGCCTTCTTCGTGAAAGGGTAACACGTGGCACAATCTAAGAATTCTATCCATATTGGCTAGACTCTATCCATATCACCTCTCTAAAATCTTTCAGTTTTCTTAAAACCTCTCTAAACATCTGAAAAAATACGAGACAAACCCAAATTAAACTCTTTTCTGTTATAAGATGTATTATCATATGTGGATGCCCACATTGGGACCTACATGAGATAAAGTGATTACTAAGGGTTAGGGTTTTCCCTATTAGGTTGCTAGGGGAGGAAGCAATCTTATTCTATAAATAAGATCCTCCTCCCCCCATTATGTACACAGAAATCTCATCAATAAGAGCTCTCTCTCTCCCTCCCCCTATTCTTCTTTGTCTCTGGTTCTCCTTTATTTTTGTAACACGTTATCAGCACGAAAAGCTCTATGTTTTGGAGTTAAATCTAAGAAGGAGAGATTTGCATAGATCACTCATTTTTTTTAAGATCTGCCAAAGAAAGATCAACATATCTGATCACGCTGGGCCATGGATCCAATTTTCCAATCAGAGAAGAAGACCGGATGATCTTTCCTGCGCAGAAATCATGGCTTTCATTGCTGATGAGATAATAGGCCATCATCGAATGGCCATCATCTTTTTCACGATTGTTTGCATGTTTCCCGAGCCCTGAACCAGTGTCGGAAGCACAGTTTTTTTTTTTAGATCTCAATCATCGAGATCTCACTCACACAGCCTGAAAAAAAAAAAACAGAAGATTTGGGCGTTGCAGGAGACTGACAACTGGAATCAGAGAAGGAGGCTAGGACGAGCTTCTTTTTACCATCGCCGGTGGTCCCCACTCCCAGTGACGCACTGCTGCACCGCTGCCACGTGAGGAAGATCGGTTCCTCGTTGCAGTACTTGAAACAGAAAGGCTCTGCTCTGTTTGGCAGAGACACAAGCAGAGCCTATTCGGTTAACGCAGCCGGTCATCGCAATCGAGGGCCCTCTATCGGAGCGATCGATGGTCAAATCGAATCCTCTTGGAGGGTTTGGATAAATCTGTTTTATGAAAAAGAAAAGTCGAAGATCAATTCCTTGATCTCGTGGGCCACCCAATCGATGAGCATCGGCCTCTGCGGCCGTCGTCATCCGGACCTCCCGCCATCGCCAAACGTAGCCGGAGAAACCCCTTCGCCGGTCCGCGATACACCACTGCCGAGGAAGGAAGTTCCTTCCCCCTGGTGTTTCCGGTTCTAGAAACAGAACCAGAACCAAAAAAAAAAACTTGAAAAAGATGGGTTGGTGCACTCAGGTCGGGTTTTTTGGTCCATTCCGCCTGACCCGTGAAAGCCCAGCTCTTGAGTAATATCCCAGACGTAGGTCAGGTCGGGTCAACCCGACCCATCTGCAAAGCCCTGATTTCAAAACAAAAGCACAGTGCTAATGTCATGCAGGTGACGTCAGCCTGATGATGTCAGCATTATATCAGCATTTGGACAGTCAAAACAGAATTGGCAAAATCAACGCTTGAAACTTGTTTCTATGATATCTTGCTCATACGACGTCTGATCGGAGATCCGTTTGTGCCTACGAAAAGCTCGCGAGCAGATCTACACATTGGTGCCAAAAGGAGGACGATTCAAAAGTTAAGTAATTTTTCTTTATTTTATGATCTTTTATTAGTTTGATAATCATACACCTGCATTTATCTTTAGTCTTTTTCGATCTGCAAGTATTTATAGTTTTAATTTGAGTGATGAATAATTTATTATTTCTTATAAAAAAGAGATCATGATAAAAGTTAAAAATCATGGATCATAAATAGAACCAGAAGTTCTATACAAGTAATTGGAACTTGAAGTTTCATACGATATTTTAAAACTAAAAGTTCTTTATGGAATCAATAACCCATACTCGAAGTTCCATAAATTATTTTAGCCTATGAACCAGAAGTTCATTTGAATCCAGACCAGAAGATCTGTTGGTTATTTTACTCTGAAACTAGAAGTTTTCAAATCTACAATATGTACTTGAAGTGTCATACGATATTTAGAACCAGAAGTTCTATATGGAATCAATAATTCGGACTCGAAGTTCCGTAAATTATTTTAATCTATGAACCAGAAGTTCTTTCAAATTCGGACCAGAAGATCCGTTGGTTATTTTATTCTGAAACCAGAAGTTTTCAGATCTACAATACATACTCGAAGTTTCATATGATACTTAGAACTAGAAGTTCTATATCGAATAAATAACCTGAACCTGCAGTTCTGTATGTTATTTTAATTTAGAACCAGAAGTTCTAACTCGGACCTGAAGATCCATGAATTATCCTAATCTAGAACCTGAAGTTCTAACTCGTACTGAAAGATCTATGAACTATTTTAGAACCAGAAGTTCTGATTCTTAAGTTGAGAACCTAATGTTCTAAACTTCAAATTTCTCAATTCCTCATCACATTTTTATTATTATCTTTGATTGGATGTTAAGAACCTGAAGTTCTACATTTTATTTCTGTTTCTCACATACATTTATTTTTATATTCTATAACATTGTACTGCATGCTTGATATAATTACTTAGGTATCATTATCACTATATGATTATATGAAATTTTAGTCTTGATGAATTTGTTATTGCCAAAGCAGTAGTTGTGTTTAATAGAACCTGAAGTTCTATTTCCAATGAATAACGTGGGCCTGAAGATCCATACATTATCTGGAACCAGAAGTTCTAAGATTTGGAATATGAACCTGAAGATTCATATTCATAATCAAACTTGGAGCTTTGATTTCTAAAGATTCAAAGTAGTGTAGATCGACACAACGGCCATGAAATCAAACCTAAAGTTTTGATAGAATCAGAAGTTGTGATTCAAACCTGAAGCTTTGATAGAACCAGTAGTTCTAAGAACCTGAAGTTCTATCACTAGCCTGAAGTATTGACAGAACTAGAAGTTCTGATTCATCAGTTAAGAACCTGAAGTTCTAACTTTCTGATTGGCCAAATTCTTCATTATATTTTGTCATGGGATATTGAGAATCCGAAGTTCTATTTTTGTTTAATTGTTATTAGTAAATCGATCTTTACACACTCTAAAAGGCTTGGTGATACTATCAAAGTCGGAAATAAAATATCCCTGAAGGATATGGCATACGCTCTTATTTTCCGCGCCATTATATCCCCATTAGACAGGGATGATCACCAGCAGATGGTCATACGCCCAATGCTTGAAATAAATGCCAGATTAGTCAATTAAAATCCCTCCAGAAGAGGTAGATATAATATGTTCTCCCGTAGAGATGAAATACACCACCCCAGGAGAGGTGATTGAAAAGGCATTTTGTTTGGAAATTAGGCGAACCACCAAGCATGGTCTGGAAGACCTACAACTACTTTTATGAGTTTGAACATTGAGTTCAGTTCTTAGATATTTTGTTGAATGCTAGGACTTATTTTTAATCCCCCGTATATTATGTTATATTTGCTTTGAATGCTGAATTGTTTAGTTGTTTTTACTTTTATTTTTGCAATGTGATTACTTAGTTATGTGAGTTTATTATTACTTGCTCTATGGCTCATGGAAAGTATGAAACTGAGGATAATATCTGTCCAGTAGACAGTGCAACAAAACACACTACATTGAAAAAAACCAGAAGTTTTTCTCTGAATTAGTGTTTCATTCGTGCACGGCATCGATCATAGCTGTATCCGTACAAATACTTGAATGCTCCAGAAGAGTCCGCACATAATATTTGTACATCATTACTAATATTGACAGCCAGAAGCTGATACTAGAAAAGCTAGGTGCATTCTCCTTATATTTCAAGGCTATATTACAAGACAATCTTTAAAAATCGAATCATATTCGATTATGAGCAAAACTACAAAGTTAAGCCAGAAGCTTGTTATTCTAGGGGTCCTATGCTCTGGTAAATTATTGATACTTCTGTTACGTACTCCTTAGAGTACCATCTATTGACCATCCTTTTCGCAAAGGATATTGTGTGACATTTGTGAACCTATCTAATCCCGCCCATTAGCACATATTATTAAATCTAGGATACACATCCTTAAGCATGTTATTAAATTTATAAGGCTTGATATCATAGGTTTGTGACTTGCATGAGCCTACAACGTAGACTCTATGTTGGTTATACTTCACCCTACTTAATGGATATCTAGACCCAATGACAGGAGATATATTCATTGTTCGTTTTTGCTAATTGTCCTCTTGATGAGCCAGTCTTCTCGCCGTTAGGGGGAGATAAGAGAGTTCCTGAAGAACACCTTGTTCCTGAAGAACAATCCGTTCCTGAAGAACGGCGAGAATTAATGTGGAATACTTCCACTCAATCTCATCTAGATTTATGTACTTCACAATGTGAGAATGAAGTACGGAGAATTGTGCACTTAATTACAAATGAATTCCCTGATGCTTTTAATGATGCAGCAAAAGTGACTAGGTCACATGTATCGGCTATGAACACACAAGCACGAATTAATGTCCCTGTAGGACAAGTACGAATTAATGTTCCTGAAGAATAAAGTCCAAATATGGCAACAAATGAATCTATACACGCCAGAAGCGTGGTAGACTTATAGGTTTCAAGGACTCAACTCTCCAGAAGAAGAGAAATGAGCAATCATATCCCAATCATACTCCAGAAGAGGTATACTCCCGAAGAGTTTATGATAAAATCCACTCTCTCCAAATTTCCTGAAGAAATTAATGTCCCGGAAGAGACATGAGTCCCAGAAGAGACTCTGGAAGCCCCTAAAGAGCCAATGGGTACCCAATAAATAAAGAGATCTCTATACTTTATAATTATTCAAGAGAGAGATGGGATAGAAATGAAATTATCATCGATGACACATTTGCATATGCGGTAGCTACTCAAATATCAATGGAAATTAAGAATGTTGTTTGGGATATAAAACCACGTTCTAGAAATGAATGTCGACAAAGAATATATTGGCCAAAATAAAGAGATACCATTAAGGAATTACAATCTCAATAGACGTGGTATATATAAACCTATAGTACAAACCCCAAACGGTGTTAACCCTATAGGTTACAAATGGGTGTTTGTAAGGAAAATGAACGAAAGACAAACTTGTGATACAAGGTTTCCTGTAGAAACTTGGGATTGAAAACATACACAGTTATATATATGAAAATCCCAGAAGGATTTGCTTTGCCTGAAGCAAAGTAAGAGAGTACGTACTCAATATAAGTAAGACGTTTATTGTACAGCCTGAACATTCCAGAAGAATATGGTACAATCGTCTTAGTGAATGTTTATATAAGGAAGAGTATGAAAACAATCCCATTTACCTGTTCCTGTTTATACAATCCTTAAATGGATTTATAATAGTAGAAGTTTATAAATCTAATTGAGACTCCAGAAGAGCTCGAGAAAACTATTGACTATTTTATCTCGACCCGCAGATCGAGAGAAGTTCTAATGAGATTTTTATTCTTTATAAATATGCTTCCCATATATAGTTTTGTACCAAGGCTTTGGATTGGTATTAAACATATGCTATGATATCTATGTCTGTTTTATGGTTGAAACCAAATTTTATAGGATATACAGATTCAGGATATATCCCTGATCCTCATAAGGATCGATCATAGACATGTTATATGTTTCTTCATGTCAATATCATTATTTTTGATATTCTACTAAATTGACTATTGATAGCTACTTATTCTAACCATGCTGAGATTTTTAAGCCAGTGGAGAATATGTATGGCAAAAATATTTAACTCAGCATAGATGTAGTTCTTGTCAATTACCTCTTAGTACAGGTACTCCGAGCATTATTTGCAAAGACAATGGGGCATGTATTCAACAGATTCAAGAATGATACATTAAAGATGACAAGACGAAACACATTACACCAAAGTTTCTCTTCACTCATGAGCTTCAAAACAAAAACAAGATTGAAGTCAATCAAGTTCGTTCAAGCAACAGCCTGGCTGATCAGTTTACGAAGTTCTTGTCAAAACTCAGTATTTTAGAAATTGTATACGAGATTGACATGCTTAATTATGTACAAAGATGTTATCATCAGGGGGAGTAGTCAATTAGGGAGAGGCATCCTGAAGTATGCTACCCAGGACATATGTGCGATGTACTCTTTTTCCTTCTCTAGGTTTTGTCCCACTGGGTTTTCCTAGTTAAGGTTTTAACGAGGCAGCATTATACACGTCCAACACCAAGTCAATGATTCTGTGGAATGTTGTACTCTTTTTCCTTCGCTTTGGTTTTTATCCCACTGGGTTTTTCCTTTGCAAGGTTTTAATGAGGCAACTGTCATTGAATGGTGGTCATCCAAGGGGGAGTGTTATAAGATGTATTATCATATGTGGATGCCCACATTGGGACCTACATGAGATAAAGTGATTACTAAGGGTTAGGATTTTCCCTATTAGGTTGCTAGGGGAGGAAGCAATCTTATTCTATAAATAAGATCCTCCTCCCCCCATTATGTACACAGAAATCTCATCAATAAGAGCTCTCTCTCTCCCTCCCCCTATTCTTCTTTGTCTCTGGTTCTCCTTTATTTTTGTAACATTTTCTTTTTTTGCCTACATCAAAACCCATAAAAGTTAGTTTCAATATAAGGATCCAAGTTGGTAATATCTAAATGCAATATATATCTTCGATTCTCTGATTCCAATGTTTAAAGGGATCTTTAATTTTCATTTGAGATTTTTAATTCTTTGCTTATTCTTTGGTATAGATTTAAAATAAAACTAATATTGTATTGTTCAAGAACTTTGTTTATATTTATAATCAATGTTGGTGTAGATTGCTAATCTAATATCGATAGAGAAGGAAAAAAAAGCCATGCATATAAAACCCATGTCAGATTCTCTAAATTTCTAACCCAGTATCAATGGATTTGAGTTGAGTTGGGCCTAACAAGATGGATCCATACACATTGAAAAAAGCTGTAATATAAGTCGGTGAGATTCATAAAATATGCGCCCCACATGAATTAAACTTCTTAATGCATGGGTCCATATATTGGTCTTGAGATGTTTCTTTATTTCATGGGCCAATTTTATCTTTCATTGGGCCACAAGTTTTTTAAATTTCTTTCTTCTATTCATTCATGTCTCCAACTTATATATATATATATATATTATCTTTTTTTCCCATGAGTAATTACCTTTATATATTTGAAATTTAAATTTATTTAAAACCACTCATTCCTTAAAGTACTATTTGCTAATCTTGATTTCTTAATTCTCCCTAAAATCTTTCCTAATACGCTGTTTTTTGTGCATAAAATCTTAATAAAATTTACTTAGTCTAAGCTACTCTATTTTTCTCTATACATGACATTCGACTATACTTATTCTATTTCCATGTATAAATCTTTTTAATTTTTTTAATGATTTGGCCAAGCCCAATTAATTAAATGGCGAACTCAAGCTAAATTTTATAGGTCTTGTCGGGCTTGGGCCAGGCCTAGACCAATGCTTCTAAAGTTGGTTCAAGCTTGAATATACCTTCGGCTGGTCTGACTTAGCCTGGCCCATGAAAACCCCTATTAAAAATTCTCTACACATCCTAACACTCGCTATGATTTAGTTTTTCCTTTTTTTTTCCTAAGTTGGCCCAGCGGCCAGGAGTGGGAAGGCAAGACGCCCACCTATATATATTTATCAAAAGGACAGCATTGGACGTTAGTCTATTTTCTTTTCTATTCAATTCCAACTAATCGATTTTTTTTATAGTGAGAGGGTTGGTTGACCTAATAATTCTTGTACATTGGACTTTTCTATCTAATTTTTTTTTACTATACAATATTTCTTTTCCTCTTAAGTTGATCTTCTGGATTAAAGGAAAACTAATCTAGCTTTTTTTGTTAATATTCTAATGAGACTCTATGGGTATAATATTTTTACCACGTAATATTTTTACAATTGATTTAAATGATTTTATTTTAAAATATAATTACTTTTTAATAGATATTGACTTGGAATTTGTTGCATTTGGAATGGCCCAACATGGCCTAGCCATTGGCAGTGCATGATCATATTTGGGCTTAGCCTGAGCCTACAATTGAAGCCGCCACTAAGGTGGTTCGGGCTTTGTTTTTATTTTACCTATATAATACATATATTTTCAAATGGGCCGCGTTTGGTATGGTCATTTTCTTTTCTATTCAATTCTAAGTAATTAATTTTTTTTATAGTGAGTTGGTTGATTGACCTAATGATTCTTTGTATATTGGACTATTCCATCTAAATCTTTTTACCATATAATATTTTTTTTCTCTTGAGTTGAGTTTACAAATTTAAAGAAAAATGATCTAACTTTTTTAAAAATATTATAATAAAACTCTGCGGGTACAATATGTTTCTTTTTTATTTAGTTTTACTAATATCATATTTAATTTTTTAAGTGTGCACTAGAAAATTTAAAATTATGGTTGTGTAATGAATTTTATGTTAATATTAACTTACAAATCATTTAAATATTTTTATTTACAAATAATATAATTATTAAACAAGGCTTGTACTGCGCATGGGCTATGAAGTGCTAGTTATATATATTATAACAATACCCCCTTTCGTCGGAGGGCAATACGTGGCACTTCTTCTTTACGAGAATGCGATACTTGGCACAATCTAAGGATTCCATCTATATTAGCTAAATTCTATCCATACCACAACTCTAAAATCTCTGCTTAGTTTTCTATGAAATCTCTCTCCCTAATTTCTCTCTTTCATCCCTCTACAACTTTGTCCCTATCTATTTTCTAGAGGACTCTTATCTCATAAAGCCATACCACCTCTTTAAAATCTCTCCATTTTTTTAGCCTTTTTCGGAACACCATGTCATCACCCTTTTAATATTTTTAAATGAAAATAACTATTTAGATTGGCTTCTTTTTCATGATTTTGGTTTTGGGTCCTCTGTGTACCTGGACCAAAATCAAAAGGATCCCATATGATCAAAGTTCTGGGCCACATTAATTCAAAGTCTTAGACTAATCCTAATCATTCATCATCATAATACAAGTGTGATACCAAGTCATACATCTTGCACTGGAAATCATAATACTCCTTCATTTTAGATTTTTAATTCTTTGCTTATTCATTGGTATAGATTTAAAATAAAACTAATATTGTATTGTTTAAGATCTTTGTTTACATTCATAATCAAAGTCGGTGTGGATTACCAATCTAATATGGATATAAAGGGGAAAAAAGCCATACATACAGAACCCATGTCAAATCCTTTAAATTTCTAACTCAGTATAAATGGATTTGAGTTGTAGTTGGTTAGGCCTGATAGGATGGACCCATACTCATTTAAAAAACAATGTAATATAAGTCGGTGAGATTCATAAAATATGAGCCTCAAATGCATTAAATTTCTTAATGCATGGGTCCATGTGTTGGTCTTTAGATGTTTTTTTATTTCATTGGCCTATTTTATCTTCCATTAGGCCACCAGTTTTTATAGTTCTTTCTTCTATTCATTCATATCTCCAAGTTATATATATATATATATTTTTCCCATGAGTAATCACCTTATATATTTGAAATTTAAATTTATTTAAGGCCACTCATTCCTTAAAGCACTACTTACTAATCTTGATTTCTTAATTCTGCCTAAAATCTTTCCTAATACACGGTTTTCTGCGCCTAAAATCTTAATATAATTCACTTGGTCCAAATTACTCTATTTTTCTCTATAGATGACATTCGACTAAACCTTTTCTACTTTCATGTATAAAACTTTTTAGTTTTTTTAATGATTTGACCAGGCCTGATTAATTAAATGGCGGGCTCAGGACTGAATTTTACAGGTCGTGTCAGGCTTTAGCCAGGCTTAGGCAATGCTTCTAAAGTTGGGTCAAGCTTGAATATGCCTTAGCCTAGCCCGGCCTGGCTCATGCACACCGCTACTAAAAATTCTCTATACATCCTAACACTCTTTATGATTTAGGTTTTTTTCTTTTTTTGTGTTTTTTTCCTAAGTTGGCCAAGTGGCCAGAAGTAGGAAGGCAAGGCACCCACCTATATAAGTTTATCAAATGGAAAACATTGGACGTTGATCTATTTTCTTTTCTATTCAATTCCAATTGATCAATTTTTTTCATAGGAAGAGGGTTGGTTGACCTAATGATTCTTGTACATTGGACAATTTTATTTAATTTTTTTACCATATAATATTTTTTTTCCTCTTAAGTTGAGCTTCTGGATTAAAGGAAAATGATCTAAATTTTTTTTAATAATATTCTAATGAGACTCTATGGGTATAATATTTTTACCGCATAATATTTGTACAATTAATTTAAATGGTTTTATTTTAAAAATATATTTACCTTTTTAATAGGTATTGACCTAGACTTTATTGAACTTGGCAGGGCCCAATATGGCCTAGCCATTGACAGTGCATGATCATATCTAGGCTTAGCCTGAGCCCGGCATCGAAGCCCTCACCGTGGTGGTTTGGGCTATGTTTCTATTTTACTTATAAGGTACATATATTTTCAAATGGGCCGGATTTGGTATGGTTCATTTTCTTTTCTATTCAATTTTAACTAATCAATTTTTTCATAGTAAGAGGATTCATTGACCTAATGATTTTTTGTATATTGGACCATCTCATCTAAATTTTTTTTTACCATATAATACTTTTTTCTCTTGAGTTGAGTTTACAGATTTAAGGAAAAATTATCTAACTTTTTTTAATAATATTTTAATAAAACTCTACGCATGCATTATTTTTCTTTTTTATTTAGTTTTACTAATATGATCTGTAATTTTTTAAGTGTTTACTAAAATATTTAAAATTATGATTGTGTGATGAATTTTATGTTAATATTAATTTACAAATCATTTAAATATTTATAAGTATTTTTATTTACAAATAATATAATTATTAAACAAGGCCTGCGCCTTGAAACGCTTAAAACTTCCCTCCTCATCTCAATCATCCCTGATCTCAAATTAGAAACAATCGACCATTGCAAAGGAAAAAAAGAAAGAAAGAAAGAAATGATGCTTTGTCGGGCCCATTTATCAACTCAATCTACAACAGACGAGATTCTACACAGTTGAGTACAAACAGATAGAGTACAATAACCTCTTTTGGCGGGAGAGCAACATGTGGCGCTTCTTCTTTGCGGGAGAGCGACATGTGGCACACTCCAATTAAAGTTGTAAGATTCTCTCCCATTTTCCTCCCCTGAAATCTCTCTATTTACTATTTTATCTCCTAAAAATCAGCATAATCCTTTTCATAATCTACTATTGATATCCATATCATATCTAATCTTAAAAAATGCAATATAGTCAAAAGAAGGGATTCTCATACATCAAACAAATTTTCATGCCACTCATTATATTAATTAGGCAAATTACCTTTATCTTATTTCACATGCCTTTAAATCCCACTATCCAAGTGGCAATTTGTGGATCCACATGGTTTCCTATAAAAATCACAATATAGTCTAAATTGGTCATGGGTGTTCATGGGGCTGGGCCGGGCCAAGTAATGTCCAAGCCTAGCCTGGAGTTTGAATAGCAGGCCCGAGCCTGGAGAAAGTCTAACTCGAGCCATAAGTATCTACCCTGAACCTAGCCCACCTAGAATAGTTTAAACTTGAGCTATACTGTATTATATTTAAAAAATGAAAATATTTGTTAGTTAGGATGTTTATTTCTATATGAGATATTTCTCCGTGTCTCTCACTTAGACCGAATCGGGCTTGCGCTTTCTACTACTAAATCTCAGCCCAATTCAAAGTTTACATTTGGGCCCCACTTAAGTAAGTTAATGCTCAATTCCTAAAATTGTTAGATCTTTCATAACTTAATCACTTAGAATGACACTACCAGGAAGCAAGATTTCTAAAATCTCTCTCATTTTAAATCATGTCCCTTAAAACTCAGAACAACCAATAATTTGGATTAATTAGCCCTAGCATAATAATTTTAAATTTGGATTAATACTCTCACTCAATTTTGAATTTTACATAAACTAATGAATCTTTATCTCTTATCATAAAATCTTTTAATTTTATACACAACATCTCTTGTGGTTAAATACCTTTAAAAAAAATGTTGCCTTCCACTTGTATCTATTTATTTGTATTTTTTTAGGTGGATTTTTTTGTGTCTTGGCACAAACAAGATATTTGAGATCAAGGAGCTCATTGAAGCCGAGGTACATGTGAATTATATCCATACATATCTAAGGTTATCAATTATACAATTATTTATAGTTTTTGTATGTTGCTCTTCTTAGGTTGGTTGAGGGGACAAAAGGCTCCTTTATACTTTGTTGCTAAATTTGCAATTCATACAAAAACTATAAAATTATACGGCTAAGGAGGCTCCGTTCAAAAGTCAACCATATTCGGCCAACATAAAATTTTGCTTATGTAATGTATCTCACCAACCAGTATGCATTGTTTCATTTTTTTAATCCTTTTTAATAGACAAGGTTAAATATTATATTTATATATTTTGGACTTCTTTTCATTTATTATATATTTTGTAAAATCATTAAATTTTAATAAGATTTTCTTTTGTTAGTGCTTTTCTTTGCTTTCCTACTTCAACAAAAAACTACTTAACCCATTGATAATTGTTATGACAAATGGACAACACAAGAGATGTGACATACCATATATTTAATACTACCAAATGGACTCTGTAATTGGAGCAATCAACCAAAGTAAAATTTAAAGAGATTATAAATCATATTTCTTTCCCTTTTGTTTTTAGGAATTTATACGTGATGCGAAATACGTAGTATAGTTCCCTCACGGCCTCACCCATTATGAATGAGGTTTACAAAATTTAGAAGGTAGGGTGGGATTAAGATTTCTTGATGTAAATTAGAGTTGAGACAAACATCATCACCATCTTTAAGAATTTCAATATTTAATAATTATCAATATCAGATCCTATTAATAATTGACTTACCTATTATCCAAATCAAAGCCTCCTACTCCTACCTCCTTTACAAATATGACTTTATATATTAGATACATTAATGTTTTTACCGTCTCAGTAGTTGCAACTTAATCCAATCTTAGCTTCAAATGATGGCTAAGTAGAGATTTTTGGTTTTTAACATGTGCAAACAGCCACCCCTGCATTAAATGTACAAGTGGTAATTCATATCAAGGTTAGAAGCAAGTGACCAAACATTGTATATAAGTTTTTCTTAAAATATTTGATATTTTAAATTTAATTTCAACTATGTTTATTTTATGATTTATATAATAATGTTTATTTATATTTTATTAAAATACTAAGAAATTGACAAATTTAGTTTTTTAAAATAAAATTTAATTTTTTTAATGGGCGCTAGTTATATATATTAAGAGAATTCCCCCCCTTAGTGAAAGATTGAGAGAGCGACAAGTGGCACACTTATATTAAAATTCTAAAATTGTCTCACATTATTTCTCTCCTAAAATTTCTCTTTCTTAATTCCTTTACTATTTAAATTCCTACAAATCAGCATAATCCTAATCTCCATTCCAAAGATTCTTACCAATTATTTTTCCTCTCTTTCTTAAATCAAACCACAATACAGTGGTGGGACTGGTGGAGTTAAGGGCCCACATGTGTTGAACAGAGCCAATACATTGAGCATGTGTTCACATGTACTCCACCTATATAGTCAATTTTGACTAACCCATTTAAATGGATTATACAGATAAACTTTAAACTGACCCTTTTGACCACACCTGTACAAATCCATATTCGATGTGAGTCAAATTATGCAATAAAGATTAAATTATTGGTTGGATTAAATTTTCTAACCCTTTTGTTTAAGCACACTAGTTGCAACTTAGTCCTATTTTGGCTTAAAATGATCGCAGAGTAGAGACTTTTGGCACTTAGAAAATACTAAGCTGGGCCTCACTTTCTTTATATATATAAGGATATGTAGGTTTATTTGATCATTATTCGAATGTGAGGTTTTTATGTGATTATTATATTAATTTTTTGTTGATGAAATGTAGACCTCACAAAAGCCACACACCCCTTTTAATTGTTATGGTACTAAGTGGGCTCCACTTTGTGGGCTATTCCTAAACTAGGAACTACGTAGCATGAGCATTTCTTGCAATTGTATTATTTGCTGGGTTGGCCCATAATCTATATTCTTTAGTAAGGTGATTCATTTTAAATATGTTGAGAACCGGCCTCAAAATTGGATTTTCAAAATTTAATGTGAAGCACACCTCAATGCAAGCCAATCACAAGGGTAGGGTAGGATTGAGATTCCTTGATGTATATTAGAGTTTTTTCATCATCACCATATTTAAGAATCCCAATATTTAATGATTATAAATATTAGATCATATTAATAATTGACCCATTATAATCCAAATCAAAACTTCCCAATCTTGCCTCCTTTGCAAATATAATTTTGATGCTGAGTTATTCGCACACACTCCCCTAAGATTTATAAATATTAGAGTTTTTTCATCATCACCATATTTAAGAATCCCAATATTTAATGATTATAAATATTAGATCATATTAATAATTGACCCATTATAATCCAAATCAAAACTTCCCAATCTTGCCTCCTTTGCAAATATAATTTTGATGCTGAGTTATTCGCACACACCCCCCTAAGATTTATAAAATTTGTAAATAATCCCATATGGTTTCAGTATTTGTATATACCCCCTGCCTTTTCATACCTTTTATGTCCCCAATATCAATGGTCCTAATGAGAATGAGCAATCACCAAGAGATTTATATTTAAATTTTATAAAAATGGCTACTTTGCCATTACATCAATTCAAAAAACATGTCATTATTTACAAAAAGGTATTATTATTTTATCCCAAGATCCAATACTTTCTCTTTTTCACAATTCTTTATTGCACATGAAGCCTAATTATGTATTTTGAAACATTCATCAATCCAATAGTGAGTCATGCATGAATTGGGTCAATTAAAACTAATTATAAGTATATGTTATGATCGGTTTGAATTTAATCAAATGGGTTCCATATTAATAAAAGTGGATTTATGTAAGGTTATTCTCTCCTACTAAATGTATTATACTAATGGTCAGTATTACAAGATTAGAAAAATGAATTCAAACTTTTGAAATTTTGTAATACATATAAAGAGGTGGCTAAAAGTGTCATTTTACTCTAAAAACTTATTGTGGTTGTGAGGGTACTGATTTTGGGACATGAAAGGTATTAGAATGAAAATGTAGAGGCTATATGCAAATATTTAAACTGCAAGGGTCTATTTTCTAATTCTAAAACTTTTAGTGAATATATTCAAAATACTCTTTTATATATATTAAATGGGCTAGATTTTCTAACCCTTTTGCTTAACCTATGTGGTTGTTACTTAGTCTCACTTTGGCTTCAAATGATGGTTGAGTACAAGTTTTTTAGTAGTGGCATGTACAAACGTATGTACTATGTGTAATTCAACCACCCCACATTAGAACTACACACAATAATTCACATCAAGCGTGTGGCCAAACATGGTGTATAAATTTTTTTCTTAAAACATTTGATATTTTAAATTTAATTTTAACTATGTTTGTGTTATGATTTATATAATAATATTTATTTATATTTCATTAAAATATTAAAAAGATTAACAAATTTAACTTTGTAAAATCAAATTTTAAATTCTCTTTCAACGCGGGCCTTAGAGTGTTAGTCTAAATGTACTTCAGTTTGAACTCTTTATACACAGCAAAAAAAAAAAAAACAAAAAACAAAAAACAAAAGTTAAAAATCCCCAAGACACCTCCACCCCTTCTTTCCCTATATACTTTTTCTGTCCCTCCCTCCTCCTCTTCCCCACCTCCCTTATGGCCGGAGATGAGCTCCGGCGGCGCAAGAAGGGGACTCCCCCCTCCCTCACCCTCCTTCCTCTCCTCTCCCTCCCTCTTCCTCTCCTGAAGAAGAGGGAGAGGGAGGGGAAAAGGAAGAGGAATAAAGAGAGAGGAAAAAGGAGGAGAAATAGGAATAGGAAGAAGAGGAAGAAGAAGAGGGAGAGAGAGGGGAGTTCTCCTCCGTAGCCGGGGCTCATCACCGGCCGGGGGGGGGAGGGAGGGTATGTAAGGAGAAAAGAGGGTGGGGTGTTTTGGGATTTTTAAAATTTTTGGGTTGTGTATAAAAAAGTCTAAAATGGAGTACATTTAAAAGCTCCCATTGTAAACACATTTGAATGATGTGTTTACAAGTGTTCACTTTGATAGTGGGCCATTACCCGTCAGATGGAATTTCGCCAAATATCAACACACAAGAAGGCTGTGAATTTGAGAGCAATTCAAATTTCACTTCTCACCCCAAGACAAATGTTTTAAAATAGGTGGTGTTTTTTTTTTACCAGGGGCCGTCCCAAAAAATCCAAAAAAAGGTTCAACCGGGTTGGCCAAAGCGTCCACTCCACCGGTTCCGCAGTTTTTCGTCTCGGAGAGAGAGAGAGAGAGAGGTGCATCATCTATTGTGTCCATTGATGATTGATGAGCTCTTGTTGCAGCAGAAACAGCAGCAGAGAGGCATGGAAATGGTGCATGAGCTTAGCCGAGAGGTGCACCAACATGCACCAGCTCAAAGCCATCCACGCCATCTTCATCACCCACGGACTCCACCACAACAACTACGCCCTCTCCAAGCTCATCTCCTTCTCCGCCCTCTCCCCCTCCGGCTCCCTCCCCTACGCCACCCTCCTCTTCCTCCACTCCCCCTCCCCTCCCAACTCCTTCTTCTTCAACACCCTCATCCGCTCCCACGCCCCCCGCCACCCCGCCACCTCCCTCCGCCTCTTCCTCTCCATGCTCCGCCACCCCCACCTCCGGCCCGACCACCACACCTTCCCCTTCGCCCTCTCCGCCTGCGCCAACCTCCCCTCCCTCCTCTCCGGCCTCCAGCTCCACTCCACCCTCCTCAAAAACGGCCTCGCCGCCTCCGACCGCCCCGTCCAAGCCGCCCTCCTCCGCATGTACGCCCATTCGTCCTCCTCTCTACCCGACGCACGCCGCCTGTTCAACGAGATTCCCTGCCGGGACCCCACCTTCTGGAACATCCTCATCAATGGGTATCTCCGTTTCGGCGACGCCTCCGAGGCGGTGAGGCTGTTCGCTGAGATGGCAGCGTCTGATGTCGCGCCGGATTGCTTCTGTGTTGCCACTGGGGCGGCTGCTTGTGCCCATTTGGGGGCGCTTCAACAGGGTGCGTGGATCCATGAGTATGCCAGGAGACGTGGGTTCATGGATGATGTTTTTATTGGGACGTCGCTTGTTGACATGTATGCAAAGTGTGGGTGTCTCAACAATGCCGTCGAGGTTTTTGATGAAATGCGGAGTAGAAATGTCTTCTCTTGGGCTGCCATGGTTGGCGGGTTTGCAATGCATGGGTTCGCCACAGAGGCGTTACGTTGCTTGGAGAGAATGGAGGATGAAGACGGACTGCGGCCCGATGGGGTCGTGCTTCTTGGGGTTTTAACGGCTTGTAGCCATGCCGGGCTTGAAGAGGAGGGCCGGCGTCTCCTGACCAATATGGAGAGGGAATATGGCGTTCCACCAAAGCATGAGCACTATAGCTCCATGGTGGACCTTCTGTGTCGGGCGGGGCGGTTATATGACGCGCTTCAACTAGTGCGAGAAATGCCAATGAGGCCGCTTGCTTCTGTGTGGGGAACATTGTTGAGTGGAAGTAGGATTCATGGCAATGTAGAGCTCGCTGAGCTTGCAGCAGAGGAGCTACTGAGGCTAAAAGGGGATGGCATTGTAGAAGAAGATGATGGTGTTTACGTTCAGCTATCGAATGTTTATTTGAATGCAAGACGGCGGGAAGATGCACGGCGGATTAGGTCGATGATGGGCAGTAGAGGGATCAAGAAGACGCCTGGTTGTAGTGTGGTAGAGGTGGATGGGAGGGCAAATGAGTTTGTCGCTGGGGATGAAGCGCACCCTCTCAGGCTGCATATATATTCCATGCTGGAACTCCTCTACCACAACATCATCCATCTCAGTCAACTTGGCAACCAACCAGAGCATCACATTGTGTAGGCTAGCACACAATCCGATTCAAATTCAATTTATAAATTATAATGTATTTTGCAACAATGCTATTAAGAGTGTCTTTCACAGAGAAGGATTTTAATGATGTAAACCATCCTTTTTTATGAAACACAAGATTCATTTTTTCTTTTTTCCATGTTATTGTCCTTTTACTTGTTCTTTCTTGTTTTATTATACATTTGAGTAACTCGCTATTGCACAAACAGTAAAAATCCATTCATCTTGCCGTGTATCACCAATAATCCATGCATGAACATGAACCATCTCTAAATCGATGGAACCGGATGCGATCTCTTACAATAATCTCTACATTGAAGACTTTAGAAATCAACTTAGTCACATTGTGACAATCGTCGCACACACGCAAGTTCTTCAAGATGCGAATTGGTGTCCCTTGCTTCATATGTAGGAGGCCAAAGGTGATTGCAAGCCTCTCGCTGTGGAGTCTGAGCGAGTGTTGTCTCCCACCATCAACGTCGGCTATCATTGGAGCTTGAGATAAGTCAGGTTTATATCCAAATGATCTTAGTCTGTCTTCTATTGTCCTCAGCATCTCATATATATCTTTTGATTGCGGGTGGTATGAGTCACCTGCCATGAATTCATGGATGACACCATCCATTTCTATTGAGCTGCAACCTGGCTCTTTCTTTATCCCAATGTCTCCCATCAATCTCCTAACTAATCCAACATCATTCCACCGTTCTGCTGATGCATAAATTCGAGACAGGAGCACGTAAACACCACTAGACACTCCCCCCTCAGACTCTAGAGCCCGTTTGGCCAACCACTCGCTGACCTCAATGCTAGCATTCTGTTTGCAACAGCCATCTAGAAGACTCCTCCAAATCACCAAATCTGGTTTCATCGGCATGGCTGATATAAGATTCAGAGCCTCATCCATGAAACCACTGCGCAAAAGAAGATTAACCATGCATCCATAGTGCTCCACCTGTGGTTCAATGTTGTATTCTGCAACCATGGAATCAAAATATCTTCGACCCTCATTGACCAGACCCCCATGACTACATGCACTCAATAGGCCAACAAAAGTGATAGAATTAGGCTTCAATGCCTCCATAGAGCACATGCGAGAAAATGCATCCAATGCCTCCTCTACATAACCATGCATCGCGAACCCTAGAATTAAAGCATTCCAAGAAGCTACATCCCTTCGGGGCATGCTTTTGAACACTTGACAGGCCATATCGAGAGACCCGCATTTCATATACATGTCGATAAGCGAATTGCTAATCAAGACATCCTCAGCAACCTCTCTAGCACATCTTCTCATTACATAAGCATGAGACCACAATCCTAACGACAGGGCTGCCAAACCAGCACAAGCACACACCAAACTCTGCATAGTAAACTGATCGGCTGCGAATGACTTCTCTTGCATCTCTCTAAAGAGCTTAATCGCCATGTCAAATTCCCCACACCTCACATAACCATCAATTGTGACATTCCAAGACACCACACTTCTCTCTGGCATTCTATCGAACAGGCGCTGGGCATCATCCAGACAGCCGCAGCTCGCATGGAAATGAATCAAGCTGTTACTGACATGGGTATCTGATTGGAAACCCATCTTGAAGACATGGGCGTGGATCTGTCTTCCTTCAAAATTGGCGAAAAGGAAGGCGCATGCCTTGAGGACGAAAGGGAAGGTGAATTTGTCAGGGAGGACACGGGCATCGATAAGCATTCGACGGTACAGGATGATGGAATTGAGCTTATGCTCAGCACTGCGAGCATGGGCTTGGATGAGGGTGTTCCAGATGAAGGAATTGGGGTCATCAATGCCATGGTCGAGAAGGCGAGCAGCATAGGAGAGGTCTGAATAGGCAGAGAAGTGGATGATGCGGCTGTAGAGGAAGACTGTGTGGTATGGATGGATTGAAGGGGAGGTTTTGAGGAGCTGTGCATGGATTTGCTTGAGCTGGGGCATGCCCTTCACCTGTTTGAGGAAATGCCGGAAGTTGTGTTGTTGTGAGGCTGGAGGAGAAATGCATGTGGAAGATGGGGAAATGGTGAGGCTCAAGTCCATGAGGGTTTCTTGGAAATGGGTCCCACCTGATCTCCACAGTTAGTGTGTGGGGCCAGGCAAGTGCGGTGGACACTGGGTTGTCCAAAGTGGGATGGATGCAGATGCAAATATTTTAAGAGGAAGACACTATAAATATATTATCCACATAACAAAAGGTGCCTAAGGCTATGTACAAAAGGAGAGTGGAGTGAGTGGCTACCATTAAAATGCAGCAACATTGAGTGGAAAGGCTGACCTTTTTATTTCTGCTCTTACCTTGCCATCTTATCTTGTCAGAATTTTTTACTTCAAGTTCTTCTATGTAAAGAAGAACTCAATTGAGTTTGTTCAGATGCAACCTCAGGAAGAATAAATATATTTTTCTGGGCAATAATTTGTCAAGAGAAAATATCGAGAAATTATTTTAAAATTAGTTATGTCTCAGTTATTTCTGAAAGAATATATTAAAAATAGTTTTTACATAGAATTTTTATTAAAAAAATGATTTTTTTAAAATAAGGTTCTCCAAAATTGGATTTTTCTTGATCTACAATTTTGTCACCAAAATTTTTACTAGTGTACTTGAGACGCAGTTGGATAAGAGACCATCCAGTTCCAGTTTATGGAATCTAGCAAGAAAAATTGATGTCTGGAAGAGAAGACATTGAAGGTTGCCTCAAGACAACGAAATATGATGGGATAGAATCACCATGAAAAGATGGATTATTCAGAACCCCATCTGGACACCTGGCTCTTGGGCCCCACCAGATGTGTATCACCTCTACCAACATAATGAGTTCCACTTTTTTTCCCCCTTACCTATGAAGGAAGAGGCTGTTCAAATTTGAACAAAAAAATAGGCTTTAAATCATCACCTTAAATTGGACTAGCACAAGTCCAGTGGAACAAAACATTAGTGGATAGCTAATCCACAAAATCTGTTGATTTTGGCCGTACCTTCCATCAAAGATAAGATTAATGCATTTGGAACCAAATTTTAGGTCATTCACAGTTCTATGGTGGACCCACCCAAGACACTTAAAAAAAAAAAAAACTAACTAAAGAAACAAAGAAATACAAAATGTCTCGCCTCCCAGTAGGCGGTGGTTACCATCTAATGCCACATACTCAGTCCACCTACAATCATCTCATTACGCTGATTATAGAATATGGTCCATCCAAGAGGGGGCCCACCAGACCATCGAACATCAACAACAGAAAACTACAATTATTCAGACTTGGAAAAGCATCATTCTAGCTTTATAATATCTCTAACACGTGTTTACAGCATTCATACAGCCTTAGTGATGACACCTCAAAACCATAGCCATCAGATTGATTGCAAAGCTCGAAGCAAAATAAGAATATTATGATACAACTGACCACAGATGAGAAACTATGATGGAGCACCAAGATAGGAGGCCAGCCGCAATATATCACTGAATACTCCACCTGCAGTAACTTGAGCACCAGCACCGGGCCCACGGACGATCAGCGGTTGCTCTTTATATCTCTTAGTGGTGAAGGCAATGATGTTGTCTGATCCAGAGAGCTGTGCAAATGGATGATCTTTCTTGTATCTCCTTAATTCCACATTCCCCTTTTCATTGATAACGTCCACCACTCCCACATATCTCAACACCTTCAGAAATAAAATCAGAGTCATAAACCAAATGGTGGTTGGGTCTAAACTCGAAAGGCTAATGAACAAGAAAAGCTGGATTGCAGGTTACCCAGCTCAGCTCGATTGGGCTTAATTGGAGCTCCACTCAATTCTCACAAGGGCCTCTCTCAGCTTGTCAAGAAGCTTGGCTCAATGCTTCTTCTTTTTTTTTTTTTTTTCTAATATGTTGGCTCAATGCTTATTACCAAAGATCAAAATAGCGGTAGCGGATAGCGTCGCGGCCAGTCGCCAAAACGCTACGTAGCGGGCGCTACGCAGCGGTAGCGGGGTTACGTAGCGGCGTAGCGGTGTGATTCAAGAAAATTATCAAAAAAATTTGAAAAAATTCCAGAAAATTCAGAAAATTGTAATGAGCTAGAATATGTATTTGTTTTGCAAAAAAGCCTAAAATAAGGGGGCGTAGCGGTCTCCTAAATGCATGATGTCCTGTATCGCTGTATAATTAAAAAATAATAGTATCATTCTTAATTTTCACATGGTATCATGAATCAAGATTCAAGACTCAAAATCAAGACTCAAGAGTCAAGAATTTAAGATTTAGAGAGATTAGTCACTAGAGTCAGTGACGCAACAATCAACATTCAACACAATAAATGACATAGTAAATAATAACTTTATAAATAACATTGTACTTAAAGAACTGAGACATGAGAGTTAATATAAAGTTGAGATTTGAGAAATGATTAGAGGAATACCTTTACCACCAAAAGTCATATTAATATGAACATAAAAAATTAAATAAGTTCAAATAAACAAGAAAGAAAGTGTAATTCATGCATGGGATTCATAGATCTAACACTTGGGAGTAATTTTCAAGTGATTTGGTTGGTGTTTTTTCAAGAATTTTTTTTTTCAAAAAATAAAAAATCCGAGAATAAAAAATAAATAAAAAAATAAATAAATCATAGAAAATGGGGGTTTGATCTATGAGAAACAAAGATTTATGACTTACAAGCCATTTCCAAGAGATTCATAAAGGAGAAAAGAGGAATAGAGCCATAGATCTAAGAAAATCACATAAAAAATACATTTTGAGAGATGCCTTTTGACTCCAAAGAAGCTGAATGATCTAGATTTATAAATCTTAATGTGTTTTTGGACTCTTGTTGCCTTTAATTTGAAGAAAGAGGGAGGTAGGACCAAAAAACAGTGGACAGGGAAAAGGAAAGATGGAGACAGGAGTGAAAAATGCAGAAGAATGGGCGTCAGGGCATTAAATAGGCCCAGCAGGAAAATAGCGGCCGTAGCGGCGCTAACACATCCGTAGCGTAGCGGTGCCGGCCGCTACGGCCGATATAGCGGCCGCTACGCTTTGTAGCGGCCGCTATTTTATTCTATGCTTATTACTACATAATACATTTATTCTCTACTAAGAAAAAGTAGTATACTTTACCAAAAAAAAGAAAAAGAAAAAGAAACAATAGTATATAGAGAGAATAAATACTATATTTAGCACATTAAACTTAAGTTTATGGCAAGGCAGGGATGAAAGGTTCGAGCCCCAGTTGAAATGGCAGTATATCATCCACTAGCACCAAGAAAAGATTGGGTTAGACAAGGTAGCTGAGGAGGGTAGATTAGAACTACCCAAAAAAATTAAGTTCAATTAGAACTATCAGAAAGAATATAAAAAAAAAAAATTAACAGGGCATAAGAACTTGAGAGATGCACATTTCTGATGACCAATCACTATGCACATTGCTGACGACCTTCAGAAATCCAAACCTTCCCATATCCCACTCCTTACATAGGAATCCCTTACTCATGCATGGCCTCCCAATGCCCACCTATCCCCCTTGATTGCCATTGGCCCATGATTTTTTCCTTAGTGGAACACTTACGGTTCTTAACTGCCCACCACCACTCGCCCTGTTCTGGTACATTCACCTCACATAGAGCTTTTCTGTGCAAGGTAGCTTGCCCACTAGGGCCCCACTGATGATGGGACCAAGGGGATGTGAACTGTGAAGATTTATGTCCAAGTAGAGCCCAAATATCAAATGTTAGGTCAATCCCACAAGTTTACCAACTATAAATACATATATATATAAAGGAAATAATCCTATGAAAACTATTATATATATATATAAAAGGGAAATAATCCTATGAGAACTAGTTCTCAACATTTTTTTGTGAGAACTCTAGGTGGGGCCTGTCTATCATCCAATGCAAACCTTGCAATGCACAGGGACCCCTCTCATAGTCACTCACCCCGAGTTTTGGTCAGATCCGCATTTGTTGGACCTTTGGATTGACTGTGCACTACTACGAATGGACTGAATTTGTGAGCCACAGATGAAGGGGTTAGGACATGAGATTGGAGCCAAACTTAATATGTGGGGTGGTCCCACATGGATCTTTCATCCCCCTGGTCCTATCCCCAAATGGGACTCACAAGTGGGCCCTATTCTCATGGTAGATGCGTGAGAATAATTCTCATAGGATCAAAGCCCTATATATAAACATTTGACCCTCCATCCAACAGTCTAGTCCATTCGGATGGGTATAAACCCAACAGACCCTCCATCCAACAGTCTAGTCCATTCGGATGGGTATAAACCCAACAGACCCTCCATCCAACAATCTCGTCCATTCGGATGGGTGTTAACCCAATAGATTTGGTGTAAATAAAAGAGGAAGGGGTTTGGGTGGATGGTTGATTCAAATCAGTGCCCAAATGGGCCCCGCGTGCTACCTCGCAAAGTAAACAAGAAAAATGGCCATCTATATATGGTCCTTGCTCCTGTGTTGTTGGCACTCACTGGGTCTCCATACATGGTGGGGATGGAAAGATTAAAGTGGTACAACCCTACATATGAAACTTCGAGTCAATTCAATAATCCTTAACCCTTGATGTGTGGCTCCTAGGTTTAGCAGTCTCATATCAAAATTCTCTCTCTCTCTCTCTCTCTCTCTCTCTCTCTCTCTCTCTCTCTCTCTCTCTCTCTCTCTCTCTCTCTCTCTCTCTCTCTCTCTCTCTCTCTCTCTCTCTCTCTCTCTCTCTCTCTCTCTCTCTCTCTCTCTCTCTCTCTCTCTTTTTTGGGACAATCCAAGGGTCTCCTCCCAATGGATTGGGGCAAACTCCATGGGATCCAAATCCAATGACCTATATGGAAGGGGGGCTTTTGGGGAGTGGGGATTGGAGATGGGGGAGAGCGGGTTTATATGGTCCATTCGGATTGATTACAAGGTGGGACCCACTAGGTGCCTTGCACGGTAAGACCATGAGAGATGGATGCTTGTGAGCAAATGTCTATATGTAATATATCCCATGTATATAATATGATAGTACATGAGATGCAGTGAAACTTAAGCATGTTTATGTATTGTCAAGCCCAACTCAAAACTTGGTTTAGCTCAGCTTGCCTTCTAACCAAGCCTGAGCACAAGATCAGTTCAAGCCCCATGCAGTCTATGAAGCTCGCCTCGTTTAATGTTCAAGGCAAGCTCAAGCTGCGTAAGCTTAGCTCAAATCTATTACACCCTTAGACCAAGTATAAAATTCAACGAAACCAGACATTTTGCAAGGAACTTGGTTTTCAATCAAGTTTCAATTAGGACCATTTTTCTCTCGCTTCCAATTTGGGTGAAAACTATGGAAACCAAGATTTTATATTAGCTTGCACAGTGGGATCAGGCCGACCATCTGGAAACACCTTAAAATAAGGAACCTCTCTATTGCACATGATCATAGATCCATTTGCAATTTGGGGTAATACAACCAGAACAAAAACTCTAATGTGGAAGAAAACTAGTGGAGAGAATACTCACATCGCCTGCAGCCTCCGCATCATGTCGTTTCTTTGCTATGTCAGCATCATATTTTGGGAGTTGTACCATAAATTCCTCAGCTGAAATACTTAACTGCAACATCATTACAGCATGACATCCGCATCAGGCTTTGCATCTCAAGATGTGATGTTATATTATTCTCTTGTAACTGTTTCTTACCCTCAACGGTTCTGGCACAAGGCTTTGAACTGGGATATCAGAGAGCTCTAGCTTTAGTCCAGATTCTCTGGCAAGGATTATAACCTGCGATAAAAACATACATCATCATATTGAATGAGAAAAAAATTTTTTGATTGGATTTGGGAACCAATTTTATAAAGAACAAAACAACTTTGTTCGGTGCGTCTGTCCATGTCATATGGCTAGCCACAAACAAGGAACCCAATGGAGCACAGGACTAGGAATGCGCTAATATACAAAAATTACGTCCCAGACCAGAGGGAGACAGACTGGGCCCAGAAGCTGACGGGTGAGCCAAGCCTGGCTCATGGCTAGCCTTGATGAAAGGGTGCACATGCAAGTGCCTCCTCACAAGATCTCTTGTTACAGCAAGGTATATATTCACCTTTCTAGCAACATCTGTTCCTGAAAGATCATCTCTAGGGTCTGGCTCTGTATACCCAGCTTGTTTTGCTTCAGCTACCACCTCACTGAATGCTTGATTTCCTATGAAGTTGTTGAAAATGTAGCTCAGAGTTCCACTGTAATAGCATGAACAACAAGTGGTAACTAACAAGTGCAGAATATTTTGAACAATGAGTAGGGGGTTTTGCTTGCATTTCTTGTTGAGATTAAATGCAAAAAAGAAGAGGGGATCTGTAACGACCCCAAAATTCGGATTTCCGAAGAACTCCCAATTTTAAGGTGTTAATGATGAAATGAAATGGATCCGCAATATGAGATTAGCCAACTGAACATATTCACAGCGGAAACATAATTGTAAAACCATCATAGGTACCATCACAAGACAAAGTAATTAATCCTACTCAACTTAATAATATAAATGCATCAAAGTCATAAATAAATCCATAGGTAATCACATAATTCAATTAACTAGATCCTAACACAAATAGCCAACCAAGGGCTTACAACTAATCTCAAATTTAAACTCAGCATAAATAAACTAATTATCTAATTATCGTCTCTCTCACGCAGGCACGATATTTTTAAGCTATATCGTCTGCGCTCCACGCGTAGTTCCCCTGCGGTTCCTCCTCAACCGCCGTTCCATCCGGTTCATTGGGAGGGGTGTTGTTACCTACAAGCGCCAATCACAAGGGGGTCAGGTTATGAAATAACCTCAGCAAGTATACCTACCCAATTTTCATATTCCATACCATTTTTGAGTAAAAATCAAAGGCAGATAAATCACGGGGTTTTCAAAATAAATTGAAAAGATATAATAATACAAGATGTAGATTCCTGCATAAAACCAAATAAAGATTTTACAAATATCATAGCATTCAAAATAAATTGGCGTCCCACATTGGCTAAGTTGTCACAGGTATTATAGCGGCCCCCTTTAACGTGACGGGAACAGAGAACAGAGTTTGGTACCCAGAGATTCAGAATTATGGCCATTGGCCATCAGAACAGAGTAACAGAGTTTGGTACCGAAGTGATTGATTGTCACAAACAGAGAGTTAACTAATCTGCAGATAGTTTCAGAAGAATAGCCCCTACACAGTGGTGCCCCACTATGCTAGACTTAAAACAGCCTAGTGGTATCGCCTTAATTCAAAATACGGATAAACAGCCAAATAATCATAAAAATAGAATTTATTTACATATAACAGATTCCAAAGTTGACAGGTGCAATGTCTGAATACCATAAACCATATAACAGAGAAAAATATATTTTTATCATGTCAGAGTACATTTTAGATTTGATTGAAAACATAAAACCAAATAATAAATTTCCAAGATACAAAAATCCAGATTTTACGGGTCATACTGCACGGCGGGTCTAAGCGAACTTAACCCTATGATATCATGGGATTCTCAAACACCGTATACTTGCCCTAAATCTAATTTGGATGATCGCGAGGATCTCCTCCTTAGATTTGGGTTAATTCTTAATTGGCTCTTCTGAAGGTAGTTTGTATTTGAAGAAACCATGACGTCATACCCTTAAGTTTTTTAACCTTAGACATGTTTTATAATAATTCAAAGGTGGCTGTCAAGTCATGTAAATGATTCAGTTTTCATGTCGTGAATCACAGTTTGCAGGGGTTACCCATGAACTTAACAGGCCTACTATTACTTAAGTAAGGTTTTAGTTATAAAACAAACATGAAATAATCCTCAGTTGTAACTCTTAGAGATTTAGTACTCCATAGGATATGTCAAAAGGCTAAATTATAAAGACAGTAAGTAGCATGATCCTAGCAGCATTTTAATATAAGGTAAAGCGTTTGTTTGTAATATTCCAGAAACCCACATATGACTCCAAAAGAAGCTACAGTGCTTCCTTCTTCACTGCCTTGACATGATCGGGTATAGAATCCTCTAACGTTTCTTACCATCAGGTCAACTATATGATGGGCCATTGGGAACCCAATTTGTATAGGTCTAGGGTCTCCAAGGTCGTACAAGAGTGAGCTTTTAGATGGCTGAACCTGATCATTGCTTAGGTGGGTCATGTGGGCCCCACAAGTAGGTTCGGGAGGTTGCATTTTGACGACCAGACTCCAAGATTCAGGCAGTCCAGTTGGATTTTTCCCTATTTTCTGGCTGGGATGGGTGGGTTCTAGTGGGTCCAGTCACAAAAGGGAAGGGGCTTCCAGAGGTCGCCTAGGGGTCTACTTTCAGATCACTGGATCGGATCAATCAACCGGTGGCCACGGGGTACCACCAAGCATGTCGACCACTTAAGCAATGTCAATGGGTTTCTGGAAAACGCAACCTGGAACTGATTTCCTGCTTCTGGTTTCAGGTGGATAGTATAGAAATCATCTTATATGAACCTTTGATTTCTCAGAAAACCAATTTATTAAACCTCACATCCCAAGCTTGGGTTCTGTCATCTAATTCAAGCCCAAGAGATGTCGCCAGTCATTTCCAACTCATGCACCGATCTTTAATCAGTTCGATGGGTGGCCCAATGGGGTCCAATCCTTGTCGGCCCAGGGTCTCCTTGGTCGCTCATCGGTATAATTTTAGATCGATGGTTCAGATTTTCCATTGGGTAGCCATCTGTTCATACAAGTCATATCAACCTAACTGTGTATTGACATGGTGAAACTGGAAAAAGCCCAATTCTGGTTTGAATTTCTTTCTTAAATTCTGACTCGTTGACATGGAGCTCATTGTCTAAGAGACATGCTAATTACCGGAGATGTATTCATCAAATTCTCACACAGGGATCTGAGTTTTATGCCTTCAAACCTATCTATTAGAATGTCAACAGTAATATTCAGATAGTATAACAGGAGCTTGAGAGAAATTCAACCCATCAGTATATATTATTTTGTCAGAGTTAGGGGAAAAATCCATATAACGAGGGTCATAGATTTGAAGCCCATAATCACTCACCAGTGGGTCCATACAAGTAGTTACAAAATCTAGTTGCCATGTGTCATCATCCAAAAGTGGATTTTCAAAAGAAAACAGTAAAATAGTATAATAAATAGTATAAATCTGATTTCAAGAAGAAAACTGGCTAGGAAATATAAATTTGGATTTGTGCACTTGCCTTAATTGCAGAAATTCCAAACCCGTAGATAGCCTCAAGATATTTCTTCTATGGCTTCCTTTCAAATCCTTAAGCCTAAAGTTGAACCTTCTAGTTGAAGGAGAGAGAACTAGGGAGAGAGTGTTGGAGAGAATCGTATGTAGGAGAGGGGCTCTAGTAAAATACATATATATATAGAATATAATATAGGTACTTAGAGTAAAACTAGGAAGTAGAGATAGGGTGGAATTCTCCTTTTTCCCATATAGAGTCCTAGCATGTCTCTCTAGCCTTAGCCTTATTGTATCCCAACCAAACTCCTACGAAGGAAAATTCTACTCTTCTTTGAATATGGACGAACACGTGGTCCCCCACACCACTAGTAGTGGGTTTATTTAAATCTCTATCAACAAGGCACTAGATTAATCCGGATGAATTCGGGCCTTAAGAGAAAGTTGCATAATTAATTATTCTCTATCCAATGAGCCCCATATTGGCTATGTTTTTTAAAATTACGAAAATACCCTTCATATTGTCTAAAAATTACCAACACGCATCTAAAATTCCCAGATTAAGTCCTAATCGCGTTTGTGCCCCAATTCTGCCCTAGTTGTTCATCGTGAGTTAATTTCCCCCAATTCGATTAATGTCATTATTTATTTCGTAAATTACTTTTATTTGAATTAAATTTATTAATTTGGGTCGGGATCTTACATCCTCCCCCCCTTAAAAGCATTTGGTCCTCCAAATGTAAATAACGTACCTCAGGTAAAAGATGAGGATATTGCTTTTGAACTTGATCCCGAAGTTCCCAAGTGGCTTCTTCTGGTCCATGGTTTTCCCATTGAACTTTTACCCAGCTGATAGTCTTAGTCCTTAGCACTTGATCGCGAGTGTCAATGATCCGCACAGGCTTTTCTATATACGTTGCATCATCTTGAATAGCCAGGGGTTCATAATGTAGCACATGGGCAGGATCTGTAACATATTTCTTCAACATCGAGACGTGGAATACGTCATGTATTCCCGCCAATTCTGGCGGTAGCGCCAATTGATATGCCACTGCTTGAACTCGTCTAAGAATTTCAAAAGGACCAATGTATCTCTGAGATAACTTGCCCTTTTGCCCAAATCTTAAGGTTCCCCTCGTAGGTGATACCTTCAAAAACACTTTATCACCGACTTGAAACTCTAAATCTCTTCTTCGATTGTCAGCATAGCTCTTCTGTCTGCTTTGGGCTATTTTCAATCTTTCTTGAATTAATTTTATCTTGTCGCTTGTCTCACTCACCAGAGACGGCCCATGCAAACTTCTAACTCCGACTTCTTCCCAGCATACCGGAGTTCTGCATCTACGTCCATATAAAGCCTCAAATGGAGCCATGCCAATACTAGAGTGATAGCTATTATTGTAAGCGAACTCACATAGTGGTAGACATTCGTCCCATTCTTTCTTGAAGTCCAACACACAAGCCCTTAACATATCTTCCAATGTTTGGTTAGTTCTCTCTGTCTGGCCATCGGTTTGTGGATGGTAAGCAGTGCTAAAATTCAGCTTGGTACCCATAGCTTGCTGCAAGGTAGTCCAAAACCTTGAAACAAATTTGCTGTCTCGATCTGATACAATCGATTTAGGTGCCCCGTGTAATCTCACAATTTCTTCGACATACTTTTTAGCTAGCTTATCTGCAGTTGCGGCTGAAGTACTGAATGGCAGAAAGTGTGCAGACTTAGTCAATCGATCAACGATCACCCAAATCGCATCGCGACCCCTTTTTGTATTTGGAAGTCCTGAGATGAAATCCATTGTAACATGCTCCCATTTCCATGTTGGAATTCCTAGTGGCTGAAGTAATCCTGGAGGCTTTCGATGGTCAGCCTTGATTTGTTGGCATACCAAGCAGCGTGAAACGAATCCTGCAATCTCACGCTTCATGTTGTTCCACCAATATTGATTCTTCAAATTCCTGTACATCTTGGTACTACCTGGATGAATGGTGTATCTCGTATGATGAGCTTCTGTCATGATTTCATTCTTTAAGTCTTCTACATTTGGAACACACAATCTATTATGAAAGTAAAGGATGTCGTCAACGATCTCAAAGTCTGGTCTCTCCGAGATATGGTTAACAATTCTTGCTAATTCCGGATCATTCCGCTGATTATCTTTTATTCTTTGGATAATGGTTGGCTCGAGAGAGGACATGTTGGCAAGTAATAATTTCTCCCCTCGAGGTTGGAAGTTTATGTCCATGTCTCGGAACTTCTCAATTAGACTCCACTCTCCAATCATGCAAGAAATGGTCACCGACTTTCTGCTTAAGGCATCTGCAACTACATTTGCCTTTCCTGGGTGATACTTAATTGGAAAGTCATAATCCTTTATATACTCCATCCATCTCCTTTGTCGCATGTTCAAGTCATTCTGGGAGAACAAGTATTGGAGACTGCGATGATCTGAATATACCTCAAATTTTTCCCCATATAAATAATGTCTCCACATCTTTAAGGCAAATACTACGGCAGCAAGTTCTAAGTCATGGGTTGCATAATTTCGCTCATGATTCTTCAATTGCCTTGATCCATAAGCTATAAGTTTCCCATTCTGCATCAATACACATCCCAATCCCACATTCGATGCATCGGTATAGATAACAAATCCTTCGCTTCCGGATGGGAGAGTAAGAATATGAGTCGAAGTTAACCTTTCTTTCAATCATCGGAAATTCACTTTGCACTCTCCTGACCGCACAAATGGTGTATTTTTCCTAGTAAGCTTTGTCAAAGGAGCTGCAATAGATGAAAACCTTCAACAAATCGTCGATAATATCCTACCAAACCTAGAAAACTTCGCACTTCAGACACATTTTTCGGCGTTCCCAATTTACAATGGCTTCAATCTTTGCAGGATCTACTGCTAACCCATCTTTGGATATGATATGCGCTAAAAAGGCGACTTGAGTTAACCAAAATTCACATTTGCTCAGCTTGGCATACAATTGATTATCCCTTAACAACTGCAAAGAGGTCCGAAGGTGGTGTTCATGCTCTTCTTTTGACTTAGAATATACCAAAATATCATCGATGAACACGACAATAAATTGATCTAGGTATGATGCGAAGATCCTGTTCATCAAAGCCATAAAAACTGCAGGCGCATTTGTTAGTCCAAAAGGCATAACTAGGAATTCATAGTGCCCATACCTGGTCCTAAATGCCGTTTTTGGTACATCTTGTTCTCGGACCCTTAATTGATGATATCCCGATCTCAAGTCAATCTTGGAAAAATGTTGTGCACCCTGCAATTGATCAAATAACTCATCTATTCTTGGTAAGGGATATTTATTTTTGATCGTCACCTGATTCAATTGACGATAATCAGTACACATTCTCATCGATCCATCCTTCTTTTTCACAAATAAGACCGGAGCTCCCCAAGGGGAGACGCTTGGTCGAATAAACCCTTTATCCAACAGGTCTTGCAATTGATCCTTGAGCTCTCTTAATTCAGCTGGAGCCATGCGATAAGGTGCCCTTGAGATGGGTGTTGTCCCCGGCATAAGCTCAATTGTGAAATCTAACTCCCTCACTGGTGGTAATCCTGAAATTTTGTCCGGAAAGACATCTGGAAATTCTTTCACTACTAGAATCTCCTCCACCCCTTTGGATTCTTTATCCTCCGTGATAAAGGCGATATACCCTTTACAACCCACTTTGAGGAGGTGATCAGCCTTAAGTGCCGATATAAGCGGGGTTGATTTCTTCTTTCGAGTGCCTACAAATTTGATATGTCCGTATCCTTCCCCCACTTTAAATCTAATGATTTTGTTGAAGCAATCCATGTGTGCATGATACCCCGATAACCAGTCCATACCCAAGATTACATCGAAATCAATCATGTCTAGTAATATGAGGTTCGCGGGCATATGGAATTCTCCAATTTCAACTATGCAATCTGGGTAACAAGTGTTACACGTGTAACCGTCTGATTCTGCTGAGAAGCATAAAAGGCTTGAAGAAGCGTCTCAAATCTATTATCCACGTTATTATTGTCATGGTGATTGCCACCTTCTTCTGCCGCCATTAGCTATCAGACGAGTAATGTCAGACTTATAAAATAATTTCTACGTCATTAATCGTTACCCATATAACGTATACCCCGACTCTCACATCGCGTTCTAAGGTTCCTAGAGTATTTTATTTCCTAGGGCCTTGCCTGCTCTGATACCAGCTGTAACGACCCCAAAATTCGGATTTCCGAAGAACTCCCAATTTTAAGGTGTTAATGATGAAATGAAATGGATCCGCAATATGAGATTAGCCAACTGAACATATTCACAGCGGAAACATAATTGTAAAACCATCATAGGTACCATCACAAGACAAAGTAATTAATCCTACTCAACTTAATAATATAAATGCATCAAAGTCATAAATAAATCCATAGGTAATCACATAATTCAATTAACTAGATCCTAACACAAATAGCCAACCAAGGGCTTACAACTAATCTCAAATTTAAACTCAGCATAAATAAACTAATTATCTAATTATCGTCTCTCTCACGCAGGCACGATATTTTTAAGCTATATCGTCTGCGCTCCACGCGTAGTTCCCCTGCGGTTCCTCCTCAACCGCCGTTCCATCCGGTTCATTGGGAGGGGTGTTGTTACCTACAAGCGCCAATCACAAGGGGGTCAGGTTATGAAATAACCTCAGCAAGTATACCTACCCAATTTTCATATTCCATACCATTTTTGAGTAAAAATCAAAGGCAGATAAATCACGGGGTTTTCAAAATAAATTGAAAAGATATAATAATACAAGATGTAGATTCCTGCATAAAACCAAATAAAGATTTTACAAATATCATAGCATTCAAAATAAATTGGCGTCCCACATTGGCTAAGTTGTCACAGGTATTATAGCGGCCCCCTTTAACGTGACGGGAACAGAGAACAGAGTTTGGTACCCAGAGATTCAGAATTATGGCCATTGGCCATCAGAACAGAGTAACAGAGTTTGGTACCGAAGTGATTGATTGTCACAAACAGAGAGTTAACTAATCTGCAGATAGTTTCAGAAGAATAGCCCCTACACAGTGGTGCCCCACTATGCTAGACTTAAAACAGCCTAGTGGTATCGCCTTAATTCAAAATACGGATAAACAGCCAAATAATCATAAAAATAGAATTTATTTACATATAACAGATTCCAAAGTTGACAGGTGCAATGTCTGAATACCATAAACCATATAACAGAGAAAAATATATTTTTATCATGTCAGAGTACATTTTAGATTTGATTGAAAACATAAAACCAAATAATAAATTTCCAAGATACAAAAATCCAGATTTTACGGGTCATACTGCACGGCGGGTCTAAGCGAACTTAACCCTATGATATCATGGGATTCTCAAACACCGTATACTTGCCCTAAATCTAATTTGGATGATCGCGAGGATCTCCTCCTTAGATTTGGGTTAATTCTTAATTGGCTCTTCTGAAGGTAGTTTGTATTTGAAGAAACCATGACGTCATACCCTTAAGTTTTTTAACCTTAGACATGTTTTATAATAATTCAAAGGTGGCTGTCAAGTCATGTAAATGATTCAGTTTTCATGTCGTGAATCACAGTTTGCAGGGGTTACCCATGAACTTAACAGGCCTACTATTACTTAAGTAAGGTTTTAGTTATAAAACAAACATGAAATAATCCTCAGTTGTAACTCTTAGAGATTTAGTACTCCATAGGATATGTCAAAAGGCTAAATTATAAAGACAGTAAGTAGCATGATCCTAGCAGCATTTTAATATAAGGTAAAGCGTTTGTTTGTAATATTCCAGAAACCCACATATGACTCCAAAAGAAGCTACAGTGCTTCCTTCTTCACTGCCTTGACATGATCGGGTATAGAATCCTCTAACGTTTCTTACCATCAGGTCAACTATATGATGGGCCATTGGGAACCCAATTTGTATAGGTCTAGGGTCTCCAAGGTCGTACAAGAGTGAGCTTTTAGATGGCTGAACCTGATCATTGCTTAGGTGGGTCATGTGGGCCCCACAAGTAGGTTCGGGAGGTTGCATTTTGACGACCAGACTCCAAGATTCAGGCAGTCCAGTTGGATTTTTCCCTATTTTCTGGCTGGGATGGGTGGGTTCTAGTGGGTCCAGTCACAAAAGGGAAGGGGCTTCCAGAGGTCGCCTAGGGGTCTACTTTCAGATCACTGGATCGGATCAATCAACCGGTGGCCACGGGGTACCACCAAGCATGTCGACCACTTAAGCAATGTCAATGGGTTTCTGGAAAACGCAACCTGGAACTGATTTCCTGCTTCTGGTTTCAGGTGGATAGTATAGAAATCATCTTATATGAACCTTTGATTTCTCAGAAAACCAATTTATTAAACCTCACATCCCAAGCTTGGGTTCTGTCATCTAATTCAAGCCCAAGAGATGTCGCCAGTCATTTCCAACTCATGCACCGATCTTTAATCAGTTCGATGGGTGGCCCAATGGGGTCCAATCCTTGTCGGCCCAGGGTCTCCTTGGTCGCTCATCGGTATAATTTTAGATCGATGGTTCAGATTTTCCATTGGGTAGCCATCTGTTCATACAAGTCATATCAACCTAACTGTGTATTGACATGGTGAAACTGGAAAAAGCCCAATTCTGGTTTGAATTTCTTTCTTAAATTCTGACTCGTTGACATGGAGCTCATTGTCTAAGAGACATGCTAATTACCGGAGATGTATTCATCAAATTCTCACACAGGGATCTGAGTTTTATGCCTTCAAACCTATCTATTAGAATGTCAACAGTAATATTCAGATAGTATAACAGGAGCTTGAGAGAAATTCAACCCATCAGTATATATTATTTTGTCAGAGTTAGGGGAAAAATCCATATAACGAGGGTCATAGATTTGAAGCCCATAATCACTCACCAGTGGGTCCATACAAGTAGTTACAAAATCTAGTTGCCATGTGTCATCATCCAAAAGTGGATTTTCAAAAGAAAACAGTAAAATAGTATAATAAATAGTATAAATCTGATCTCAAGAAGAAAACTGGCTAGGAAATATAAATTTGGATTTGTGCACTTGCCTTAATTGCAGAAATTCCAAACCCGTAGATAGCCTCAAGATATTTCTTCTATGGCTTCCTTTCAAATCCTTAAGCCTAAAGTTGAACCTTCTAGTTGAAGGAGAGAGAACTAGGGAGAGAGTGTTGGAGAGAATCGTATGTAGGAGAGGGGCTCTAGTAAAATACATATATATATAGAATATAATATAGGTACTTAGAGTAAAACTAGGAAGTAGAGATAGGGTGGAATTCTCCTTTTTCCCATATAGAGTCCTAGCATGTCTCTCTAGCCTTAGCCTTATTGTATCCCAACCAAACTCCTACGAAGGAAAATTCTACTCTTCTTTGAATATGGACGAACACGTGGTCCCCCACACCACTAGTAGTGGGTTTATTTAAATCTCTATCAACAAGGCACTAGATTAATCCGGATGAATTCGGGCCTTAAGAGAAAGTTGCATAATTAATTATTCTCTATCCAATGAGCCCCATATTGGCTATGTTTTTTAAAATTACGAAAATACCCTTCATATTGTCTAAAAATTACCAACACGCATCTAAAATTCCCAGATTAAGTCCTAATCGCGTTTGTGCCCCAATTCTGCCCTAGTTGTTCATCGTGAGTTAATTTCCCCCAATTCGATTAATGTCATTATTTATTTCGTAAATTACTTTTATTTGAATTAAATTTATTAATTTGGGTCGGGATCTTACAGGATCACTACCTAATAAATAGGGGAAAAAAAAAGAGCAGCATTTCATCACAGGTAAAACTAGGACAAGTCCATAAATTTATTTATTTATTTCAAATTTTCTCGTCATCAAATGTATGCATTTTAAATTACAGGTCAGCATGTGGAGAACCATCTCTATAAAATCAAGAAATCCCACACTGATACAGTAGGAAGATGGCAATTCAGTATGTATATAGTAGGAAGATGAACCTGAAAATGCCTTCGATGCGCAATATCTTATCACCAGTTTCGAGGAGTCCTCGCAAGGTGCTTATGATGGGAAGACCAGCACCAACAGTTGCTTCATAGAAATAGTGGGTATACGATCTCCTTTGAAGTGCTCTCAACTTCAAATACTGAATTTGGAAATCCCATTGACAAAAGCAACAAGGAAAAGTGTTAGGGTAAACTATGGAGGAGAAAATGGGCACAGAATATATATATAAAAAAACTATTAAACATCTAACAATAAGTACAGGATATAAGGATTAATGCTTGTAGGGGTGGCTACAATTCTGATAATACACAGTGACACTCAGAGGCCTTTCTTCAAAATAGGCAATGTATAATGTCATGTCGTATCTAATACGTCACTTTTTATGTGTAAAATCTGTGTTCCTACCACATCCGTGGTGTGTCATGTTGTAACCATGGTAGAGACTTGAATAGTAAGATTCTTAAAGATCTAAAACCCAAACAATAGGCCAAGAAGAGTGATTGTCTGTCCAGGTTAGGTAGGTGAAAAGATAAGAAAAACTTCCAACTTCTGGCTTCTGAAGAATTTCCATGAGCTTTTGTATTCATGTTTCTTTTACAGCTCCTCATTATGCAGCAGATTGCTCATGCATTTGTCATGGTAACTAATCTCTTTTTTCTCCATGTTCTACATATTTGAAACATTACATCATCATCATCATAGCAAGATACATAACTCTAGAGAGAGAGAGAGAGAGAGAGTTTTAAGCAGAGATGAGGTAAGTGTGTGTAGAGTTTTGAATATTTTGAATGTGGCTCTCCTATCTAAGCTAGTGAATGGAGTACGGAATGTAGGACAGAGAGAGGAGATTGTTGCTTCTACTAGTATGAATGGTGCTGCTGAGTTTGATGCCCTAGGCTAGTCCTTGCCCCGGATTCTTCAGTTTTTTGTAGTTATGAAGACGAGATTTTCGAGATCACCAAAATTTCAGGGATATCTATTAGCAATGGAAAGGAAGCAATGAGAGCCGTTGGCATATAGTGCATCAACATATGTGCAAAAAGGAGGATCTGTTTGAATCTGACAACATTGATGAGGCGCTTCAAGTGGCTGAACATGGGTTGAATTGTCAGTTGCAGTCACCAAAGAACACTGATGAGTGTGACAGTGGCTTCTTTAGGTGCTTTGGATTCTCTTGGAAATATAAATACAGATAAAGTAGATAAAACTGTGCAACTGGGAAAGCATTAGGAGTTTAACTTCGGAAGTGTGAGGAGGATATGCAGTGTTTTATTAATAGGACTTCTGGAGAAGACAAATATCCAAGAAGAGAGAATTTAAGGGGTCTAGTAAGAAATCAAGAGGGAAGTGAAATGGCAGTTGCAAACTTTGCAGCACCCAAATAGTTATCACTGTGCTTTAATTGTTTCTTAAATTGGGTGAAGTTTCGTGAAGCTGCCAAATCTTTTGTGAAGGGGTCTTTGGGTTAGTATTGAGGGTTTGGCAGTCTTCAGTTCTTGTTGTGGTCTTTGCAACATGAGGGTTCTTTTCCTTCATGTTTAAATGGATTGATCTGTTATTGGTTTTCTTGGTTGGTTCCTGTTTATTGGTGCAAACACAACAAAGGCTTTCACATTTTAATTCAAAGAAGAAGAAAAAGAGAAAAGAAAGGAAGGAAAACAATGAATGGGTAGAAATTGTGTAGTGGCAAAAAAGACACCGATAGGAGAGAAAAACAGAATAATGCATACAAAGAGATTGATCCACAGAGAAGACCAGCAAGAATCAGACAGTTGACTGTGCAGATTGTTAACAAATAATCAACAGTCAAGTACAGTTTGAAAACAGTTACCCGGTCAAGCGGTCCAGAATTTGCCTTCTTGTTTGGGGTCACTACATGAATTCCTTTGCACAGCCAATTGTAATAATGGTTTGCAACATCGGAATCTGCCGTACAATCTACCAATACAGTATTTGGAATAAACTGGTGTCCATGAACTTGTTGAACAAATTTCTCCAAATCAGCCACTTCTGCCTTCTCTTTCTGAAGTTCTCTCCATTTAGACAAGTCGATTCCCCTGAAGGAGAAGAAAAGAAAATTGTTAAGAATAATGATAAAAACCATCTCTTTTTAAGGTATTCCAATTGTATAGATCTTGTTTAATTTAATAATGTAAACCATAACCAGGGCGTTGCATAATCAAAATGAGTGAAATCATTGAAGAATGAGACTTCTATTAGGAAGCCACAAAAAAAGTAAACCAATAGGTAGTTCATTAAGGTAATATACACGCTACAAATGGATGAATCACAAATCTTCATTCACATGCGACATGGATGAACTTCCATGTTTGCTACTTCACTTCCATACAAATTCAACAATTTGATGCTCTTGTTGGTCAGCTATATACCAGAATAGCCATAAACCATAGTGAGCCGTTAGTGCAAGACAGCACTCTTTGATATGCCTTTGGAAGAGGAGGGGATTCCAAACAAATTGAGTGGAGGGATTCTGATGATTTCAGACAAATGAATGAATATATCAACTAGATTAAGAAGGCACTGCTTGATTCCACTGCAAAACTATTAGATTCTTTCCACTTATAAAAATATCATTAAAAGAGTTTCTAAAACTGATTTTGATGCTCCAAATTGCAATAGGTTTTAATGAATATTACCAATTTCGCAAAGGAGTGGAGCATAACCCATGAGCACACCTTTCTAATAAATAAATAAATACACTGAAAAAAAAACTGGAAGTAGCAATTTGGTGTGTTAATGGGGCATACATGACACCCCACCCCAAGGTGAGCCTCCAGGCATACCCCTCAAACGCTTTTAGAATAAATGATTTGTACAATTCTGATGGACATGATATTTGACAATTAAAAAAACAAATGCCTATGGTTCTCAGAGTTGGATATGGAACCCAAAATATTGTGTTGATTCAACAGAACACTTCTTTTTACCCAAATTTTTCAAGAAGAAACCCAAATTCGATCCTAAATTGATGTGCTGGTGTGAGCATATCCATGTTGTTATGCACTCCATGAACAAGAATCTATTCTCTGAAAGATCTTAACTGTTGTGTTTCGGTGGGTCATTCAAGATCGCCTCGATAACCTATGTTGAGTTGAAGGGATATCTATATAATCTGATCAATTTGTAAGGCCTGAAACAGCAACACAACCAGGAAAGTATAAAGAAAAGATGGTTCTTTTTTATTATATTAATATTAGCTAGCGATCTCGGCTCAGTTACTTCTTTTCTTCCATGATCATTGGCATGAAAGCATTTAAGATCCATTTTTCAAAACTTATAATACTGGTTATTTTCTAAAAATATACAAAAAGAAAGAATGCTTAGCACAAACATCTGTTACAACCTGCAAACACATAGAACTTGAATCAGCCAATATAATCATATGATGCAAGTTGATATATAAAATTAGCATATTATCTTGCAACTAGAGAGGTACAAAAGTAACCATCTTCAAAATATGAGAGCAGAGGGAAATCTAAAATATTAAGCTGCAGAATGTCAAACCACTTTAACGGTATCGTACAAGTGGTTCAAAATCATTTTCCTTGAACCAATGATTCCCATAACACGTAAATCAATGTTAAATTCTTCCTTCAGGAATCCTGCCTGCAAAAAAAAAAAAAAAAAAGCATATATACATTCAATTTCAAAGAAAAGTGAATTTTAACTTAAAAAATTAAATCCCTAGTTACACTTTCCAGTTTCATATTCATCAAGTTTATCAAATCATATAACTAACTGGATAATAAAGACATCATAACTTCAATAACTATAATACATTGTTGCAAATGGACAGACCGTGTCACACACAGTTCCAGGAAAGTCTTAACACATTTTAAGCTCGCAAAAATAAGAGAAAAGAAAAGTAGGGCTTAGATCATGTCAAATGTATCAAGGACAATGAGGAAAATGTTCTTGTGAAAGACAACGATATTAAAGAAAGGTAGAATAAATATTTAGCAAACTTTTAAATGAAGAATATATGGGGGATACAAGAATTAAGGAGGATACTTTATTAGTAGAGTATACTTTTCACCGTAACTTCGCCAGTTTTTGCTGCCAGTCCCAAGCTCGGGTAAAGGAGGAGGGTTGCGTTAGGTAGGTGACAGCCAGCGTAAAACTTTATTACAACCCAAACATGAATTCTGAGAACATGATATTTCACGATAAGGCTAGGGCATTCCCCGCTTTAAACGAAGCATTGTAGTGTCGCCCGGCTGCAGTGAAAAGTATGTAAGGGCTACCGCATGACTTTGGGCTAGTGTGGTTAAAGAAGTTAGTCCATGAGAAAAAGATGAGAAATAGGAAAATTAGACTTGCTACTTGGAATATAGGAACCTTGACAGGCAAGAGCATGGAGTTGGTTGATGTAATGAAAAGAAGAAGAATTAGTGTGACTTGTATACAGGAGACAAGGTGGAAAGGAAATAAAGCTAAGGAGCTCACGGATGGATATAAACTTTTCTATGCAAGAAAGAGTAATACAAGAAATGGAGTGGGTATAGTTGTAGATAAAGATCTGAAAGAAAAAATTATAGGGGTAAAGAGGTTTGGTGATAGAATTATAGCAATTAAACTAATGCTAGAGGAAGACATAATTCATATCATCAGTGCATATGCTCCCCAAGTAGGACCAGAGGAAAGTGTGAAAAGACAATTTTGGGAGGAGATGGATGATTTAATGCCAGAAATCCCAACTAGTAATAAGATTTTCCTTGGAGGGGATTTAAACGGGCATATAAGAAAAGATAATAGAGGATATGAGAGAGTGCATGGAGGGCATAGATTTGGAGAAAAGAATGAATTCGGAAACACTATATTGGACTTTGCAGTGACATTTAATCTTGCAGTAGCAAATACTTACTTTAAAAAGAGATATGAGCATTTAATTACATATAAAAGTGGGAGTAATAGGAGTCAGATATAGACTTTTTTCTAGTTAGAAACAGGACCGATTAGCTTGTAAAGGTTGCAAGGTTATCCCAGGAAAGAGTTTGACTATACAACATAGGCTCAAAATTTTAGATATTTGCATTAGAAGTAAAAAGAAAGCGGTAGTAAACAAAATGGACCCTAAAACAAGGTAGAGAGATTTAAAGAGGGAAAGAGCAAATATATTTAAGGACAAAATGATTAAGAAAGGAGAATGAAATCTTGAAGGAGAAACTACAATAATGTAAATCAAATAGCTAATTGCATTAGAAATATTGCAAAGGAGGTACTTGGAGAATAAAAAGGAAAGAGACATATTAATAAAGAAACATGGTGGTGGAGTATGGAGGTTCGGGAAGTTATTCGACAGAAAAGGCATTGCTACAAAATTTGATAAGGGACTAAGAGTATGGAAAATTTTGAGCTGTATAAGAAGGCAAATAAAGAAGCTAATAAAGTAGTAAGTAGTGCAAAATTCAAAGCATACAATGACCTCTTTAATAGGTTGGAAACAAGAGAAGGAGAAAAGGATATTTTTAAGCTCACAAAAATAAGATAAAAGAAAAGTAGGGATTTAGATCATGTCAAATGTATCAAGGACAATGAGGAAAATATTTTGGTGAAGGACAACGATATTAAAGAAAGGTGGAAAGAATATTTTAGCAAACTTCAAAATGAAGAACATTTGGGCAATAAAATAGTTAAAGAGGATACTTTATCACAAAAGCATACTTTTCTCCGTAGGATTAGAGGGGTGGAAGTGAAGGAAGCATTGAAGTGAATGAAGACAGGAAAGGCAATAGACCCAGATGGTATTCCGATAGAGGTATAGAAATGCTTAGGAGAGTTGGGGTAAGTTGGTTATATAGACTATTCAATAAGATACCTGTGACAAAAAAAAATGTCGGATGAATGGAGAAGAAACATTGTAGTATATATATATAAATAAAGGAGATATACAAAATTATACCAACTATCGAGGGATTAAACTTATAAGTCATACTATGAAGTTATGGGAGAGAATAATGGAGCAAAGACTGAGAAAAAAGACCAAGGTTTCTGAAAATTAATTTGGTTTTATGCCAGGGAGATCTACTATGGAAGCTATCTTTTCACGTAGGTAATTAATGGAAAAATACCGAGCAAAGAGGAAAAATCTACATATAGTTTTTATCGATTTGGAAAAAGCCTATGATAAGATTCCGAGGAATTTAATTTGGTGGATTTTAAAAAAAAGGAATGTCCCCAAAGGTTACATTGAAATTTTTAAGGATATGTATAAAGGAGTAATAACAAATGTGAAAACCACATATAGAGAAACAGGTGGATTCCCAGTGACTATAGGTTTACATCAGGGATCAACCTTAAGCCCTTATCTCTTTGCATTAATTATGGATGAATTAATTGTGCATATCCAAGAAGAAGTACCATGTATATGTTGTTTGTAGATGATATAATATTGGTAGATGAATCAAGAGAAGGTGTAAATGCAAAGCTTGAGAGATTGCGGGGGGCATTATAATCTAGAGGTTTTAAAATAAGTCATACAAAGACAGAATATATGGATTGTAACTTCAGTGGACATATACAAAGTGTTAAAACCACTATCAAAATTGAAACCCATGAGATACCACATAGAGATTCTTTTTGGTACCTACGCTCGATAATTAGTAAGGATGGAGAGATTGACGAAGATGTGAAGAATAGGATAAAAGCCGAATGGCTGAAGCGGAGACTAACTTCGAGAGTGCTTTATGACAGACGAATGCTAACGAAATTGAAGAGCAAATTTTACAAGACAGTAGTTAGACCAACTATGACATATGGAGCAGAAGGTAGGTCAATTAAGAAGATGCATATTCATAAGATGGATTTAGCGAAAATGAGAATGCTTAGGTAGATGTGTGGTAAAACTAGGAAGGATAAAATTAGAAATGAGCGTTTTCGAAAACATTTAGGGGTAGCACCAATAGGGGATAAGATTAGAGACCGTTTAAGATAGTTTGAGCATGTTGAGCGTAGGCCAGTAATGGCACCGGTGAGAAAAAGTTTGGCTATACAGGTGGAAGGCCCATTAAGAGGTAGGAGCAGACCGAAGAAAACATGGATGGAAGTCATTAATTCAGATTTGAAGAAGTTTCACTTATCGAAAGATTTAGCTCAAAATAGAATGGAATGGAGAAACAGAATTTATGTAGCCGACCCCAATATGGTTGGGATAAAGCTTTGATGATGATGATAATGATGATATTCATAAGATGGATGTAGCGGAAATGAGAATGCTTAGGTGGATGTGTGGTAAAACTAGGAAAGATAAAATTAGAAATGAGTACTTTTGAGAGCATTTAGGGGTAGCACCAATAGAAGATAAGATTAGAGAAACCCGTTTAAGATGGTTTTGGCATGTTGAGCGTAGGCCAGTAATGGCACCGGTGAGAAAAAGTTTGGATATACAGGTGGATAGCCCATCAAGAGGTAGGGGTAGGCCGAAGAAAACATGGATGGAAGTCATTAATTCAGATTTGAAGAAGTTCAACTTATCGAAAGATTTGGCTCAAAATAGAACGGAATAGAGAAACAAAATTCATGTAGCCGACCCCAACATGGTTGGGATAAGGCTTTGATGATGATGATGATGACTTTTCACCGTAGCATTAGTGGGGTGGAAGTGAAGGAAAATTGAAGTGAAAGAAGACAGGAAAGGCAATAGATCCAGATGATATTCCGACAGAGGTATAAAAATGCTTAGGAGAGGTTGGGGTGAATTAGTCATGTAGGCTCTTCAATAAGATACTTGGGACAAAGAAAATGCCGAATGAATGGAAAAGAAGCATTGTAACACCTATATATAAGAATAAGAGAGATATATAAAATTATACCAACTATCGAGAAATTAAACTTATGAGTCATACTATAAAATTATGGGAGAGAATAATGGAGCAAAGACTTAGACAGAAGATCAAGATTGCTAAAAATCAATATGGTTTTATGCTAGGGAGGTCAACTATAGAAGCTATCTTTTCACTTAAGCAATTAATTAAAAAATATCGAGCAAAAAGGAAAAATCTACAAATGGTTTTTATCGATTTAGAAAAAGCCTATGATAAGATACCGAGGGATTTAATTTGGTGGGTTTTGAAGAAAAGGAATGTCCCCAGTAGTTATATTGAAAATTTTAAGGATATGTATGAAGGAGCAATAAAAAATGAGAGAACCACATATGGAGAAATAGGTGGATTTCCCATGACTATAGATTTGCATCAGCGATCAGCCTTAAGCCCACCTCTTTGCATTGATTATGGATGAATTAATTGCGTCTATTCAAAAAGTAGTACCATGTTGTATGTTGTTTGTAGATAATAGAGTATTGGTGGATAAATCAAAAGATTGTGTAAATGCAAAACTTGAAAGACGACGGGGGGCATTAGAATCTATAGGTTTTAAAATAAGTCGTATAAAAACAGAATATATGGATTACAACTTTAGTGAACATATATAAAGTGTTAAAACTATTGTAAAAATTGAAACCCATGAGATATCATGTAGAGATTCTTTTCGTTATCTGGGCTTAATGATTAGTAAGGATTGGGAGATTGACGAAGATGTTGAGCATATGATAAAAGCCGGATGGCTGAAGTAGAAACTAGCTTATAGAGTGCTTTGTAATAGACAAATGCTAACGAAATTAAAGAGCAAGTTTTACAGGACAGTGGTTAGACCAGCTATGACATATGGAGCAAAATGTTGGCCAAATAAAAAGACGTATATACATAAGATGGATGTGACGGAGATGAGAATGCTTACGTGGATGTGTAGTAAAACTAGAAAAAAATAAAATTCGAAATGAGCACTTTCGAGAGCATTTAGGGGTAGCACTAATAGGGGATTATGAAACCCGTTTAAGATGATTTAGGCATGTTGGGCATAGGCTAGTTATGGCATTGGTGAGAAAATGTTTGGCTATCCAGGTAGATGGCCCATCAAGAGGTACGGATAAGCCAAAGAAAATATTGATGGAGATTATTAAATCATATTTTAAGAAGTTTAACTTATCTAAGAATTTGTCTCAAAATAAAACGGAATAGAGAAACAAAATTCATATAGCCGACCTTAACATGGTTGGGATAAGGGTTTGATGATGATGATGATGATGAGTCTCCATGACTATCAAGTTTATTAATAAATGAATGTATAAAAATAATATGGGTGAAAAAGAGTGTTAGTTCCATTTAATAGGGCACCTGATCCCTGAGCTGGTCAAGTAGCGTGCCACCAATCAATCCTGGGCCAATAATGCCGACTGCTAGAGTTGTTTTGGACAGATAAAACCTTGAGTGGACAGCCCTTAAAGCCCTTATGCAATCTTCTCTCTTCAGCACCACTGTAATATTGTACTCAGAGCAACCTTGGGCAATAGCTCTTATATTAATATTAGCCTGAAAGGTAGTAAACAAGCTCACTAAATCATAAAAAAAAAATTGTGCATAAAAGAAAATGGCACTAGTGAAACATACAAAATAACAAATTTTAAGTACCTCCAGCATTTACTTTACAAACTTTGAAAATCATAAACATATGGTATTAAAATTTTCCAGACATATATTAGAATTCTCAAAAACAAGATTCTGAACATAAGAGAAAACCAGAAGACTAATTTGTTTTTACTACAACCTGAGACAAGAGCATATGAATACCTTTGCCAGTGCGCTGAAAAGAGAAGCACTAACTCCAGGAGTACTCGCCATTTTCTGGCCAACTGCTGCCAAAATACTACAATTTGGGATAACCTCAACCTAAAGAGAGTTGAGTTAATCTTAGAGGTGCAAAATGCCAATCAATAAGACTAAACAAATTAAACATTAAGAAACAACAGAATCTTGATGTCTTTCTAACAGAGTAGAAAAGGGAAAGTAGAAGTTCAATAAAAGTACAAGGTTGAGTTAATCTGAAATGTGAGCATTCATCATGGGGATGAAACCAAAGTTGAAGAGGCTGAAAGAAAATAGAATTTGTTCAAAATTAAGAAGGACAACAAAAGGAATGGGCTCCTTCATTTAAACACACACACAAATAATAATAATAATAATAATAATCATAGTTTTTAAAATTGGAATCGTATCGTAAATCATTCATACCCATTCAAATCGTGAGTCGTAGGATTTTTTATTTTTATAATAAAAAAAAAATAATTAAAAATAAAAAGGAAAAAAATAATTATTTATAACTAGCCATTTCCCCAATATAGCAATATAAATACAATAACAAGTAAATCTATCATACAATCATATCAAGAATGTCATGACATATATAAATTATATATATATAATAAATGATGTGTAAATAGTTAAATAAGTTTAAGGTATCAATATTTTTTTATTATCTTTAAGTCAAAAATAAAAATAAAAATAAATCCAAACCATCAATCTTACATTGTAGGATATTTCTTGAAGTTAAGAAAGTGCTCATGATGGAGACAGCCGAATAGACTAAAAAAAGAAGACACAAACAAGCACCATATGCATAGTCTAATGCTTTAATTAAATGAATGTTTTTTATTCATCTTTAAAACCTCATCAAAACTACCAAAAAAAAATCTTAAGAGGTTTCGTTAACCACTAAATAACCTTTTAAAAATAGAAGTGCTAAAAGAAAGAAAGAAAGAATAAAGAAGAAAAAAATGAAAAAAATTATTAATATTAACTTATTGGTTTTAGCTATTCTCACTTAACCAAATTGCTTAAAGCGTTAGATTTGATGAAACAAATATTGAATCGTAGGATTCACACCTGAATCCTAAGATACATTTGTAAATGTGATTCATTGCATAGACATGAATCAATTTCCTTAAGATTCAGCATACAAATTGTAGGATTCTGATAATTTGGATAATCATATACTCATGATCCTATGCACACCTTTTTTTTGTGCTATTGGGGCCCACCTAGGGATGTCAATTGGGCCCAGCCACCCAGGCCCAGCACACTGGTCAGCATGGCCTGTTCTAGCCCAGGTTGCGATGGGCATATCACGGCCCGTGGCCCAATAGTTGTCAATTTCATTCCGATTTGGCCTTATAGAGGAATGCTTTGGCGTTATGATCAATTTCAATGTACCATTCCAAAAAAGACACTTGAAAATTGAACGAACTAAAACAGTAACTAAAATTGAAAAATGAAAAAATAGAATGCAAAAATAATACTAAAAATGCATATTTGCAGCATTTAATTTAAACTGCAATTTCCAATTGACTATTTTCTAGTTTTCACTACATCTAAATGCAAGTATGAAACATGAAACTTATTAAAAAAAAAACATGTACTACTTACCATAGTAAAATGAAACTTTCTGCGGCAGTCCGATCCGTCTAAAACGGGCAGGAATTGCGTTATCAATGGCATTGGTAATAGGCCCAGAATGTCTAGAATGGGCTAGAAGTGGGACCGGAATCTTTCCACCTCAAGCCAAATCTGGAACCTTCCAACCAATAATGGCTCGAATAGAATGGAATTGACAACTATGCATGGCCAGGCACAACATGGCCCAACCCGGTTTTTAACAGTAAAAAACAACTATATTGGGTAATTTTACCCCCTTTACCCCTCCCATGTTAGAATAAAAAGGGCCATATTTGAAGGAATTATCATAGCTGTAAACTTTATTTTTTCAAGTTTTTTAAATTTATGTTATATTAGAACCTTTAAATTTAAAAGAATTAAAAATGTATATTTTGGGCCGGCCCAAGGGTTGTGCCATGCCATTTGTCCAACACATGGGCTGCAGGGCAACCTAGGGGTGCATGGATCACCTAATAGTCCACTTCGAGAGAGAGAGAGAGAGAGAGAGAGAGAGAGGTCATTTGAAGAAACAGTAACAGCACATCTAAAGAACTGCAAGCTATCCAAGGATTTGGCCAAGATAGATCGGAATGAAGAAGTAAAATTCATGTAGCCAACCCTAATATAGTTGGGACAACACTTTGATGTTGATATATAAAGTAAGATGACCTAATGCGGCAGTAAAGATGTCCAACATTTAAAACAGAAAGAGAGTCATGCTGGACAAAATAATCTGCACAAATGTCTCGTAAATCTTTGGTTTCAAACAAAAGAGAAAAAATAAGAACCTAGAAAAGGGCAAACATCTATCCCTAAATAGATAAGGATACTACTTTAATTAAAATGCATGGTGCAGGATCAAAACAAAATCTACAGAAACCCATTTGCAGAAACCTTTATTCAGGCCAGGACAACACTAATGTGGGAGAAAAGTACTAGAGATGTTGTTCATTATTATAAAAATATGAGAACATTTCGAACTAAGAAAGTGCTTTCTAGCAACATTGGCCAATTCATCAGTGATCGTTAATATATTCTAATGAAATTAAGGAAAGGATCACTCAGGTAATAAGAAAACATTTTACAGAAGAAAACCCTTTTTTTTATCATGATGTCCTGAAACAACAAAAGATGTCCAATCAATCCATGCCAAAGTACCTGAGAAAGGCGTCCTGCATCCAAAGCTTGACGAAATCTAGACTGTAAGGCCTCAGCAACAGCATTTACTTCTTTTTCAGGCACAGCAAAGCATACAGAATGCTCGCTACTTGCCTGCAATTGCACCCCAAAATATCAGCACAGGCAATTCTGCTAGTTTGTAAGACTAATTACTAGTAACTTATAGGAAATCTGTGTCTCATACTTGGGATATCATGATGACATTAGCTCCAACTTCTTTCACAGCACCAAAAATTGCACTTGCAGTGCCAGGAACACCAGCCATTCCAGTTCTGGATAACATCAACAATACATAAATAAGCAAAATATGAAAATATAACTACATTGAAAATAACCAGGAACACAAGAGTAAACTGTCCCAAAATAATGTCCCTCACCCTTCTACATTTACAAGGGCCAAATTGTCAATAGTTGCAAATCCTTTGACAACAGACTCCAAACCCTGGCTATCTCCATTTTCATCGGCAGAAGGCTGGCAAATTATTGTTCCAGGAGCAGAGAGGTTGAAAATATTTCTTATTACAATGGGGATATTATACTTCATCACTGGAATAATGGTGCGTGGATGTAGAACATTTGCCCCAAAATAAGACTGCAAATACAGGTAAAGTTGCTTTTAAGTATTTTTATTGAAAGAAGACAAGCAATTCAGAAACACATGAGTAACCAAGTTTACCATTTCCCAAGCCTCCTGATACGACAATGTCCTAAGTATCACAGCTTCACTGACTGCAGATAAGCAGTGCTTCTATCTCAGAAAACTTGATAAGTCATACTTAACTCAGTAAATTGCTTATTTCAAACAACAAAGTATGAATGATCTAGAATTTAAGCTGGGATATGTGACATGCCCAAACTGTGTACGCGGTGAAACCCAACATCAATAATCTCACCATAAAGTCCACTTATAAGATCAGCAGATCTACATTTAATGGAACCATCAACAGTCATTTAGCTGATCGACATATTTCATACATGTGTCCTACCAGATAAGCTGACAAGCCCAGCCTATTTTTGGGCCATAATACATGCACACAAGTCTCCTGATGTATGAATTGAACCTCACACACAAGTGGAACATAAGCACAAGGTGCAGGCTGTTCTACACATGTCGGCTTATCAAAACTTCGACTTCCTCCAAATTTTAGGCTGCAAAATTAAGCGTGCTCCTCATATAATATGCAAGATATTTTGAAGAAATACACTAGTCATCATCTAGATGCACTACTTTACAATAAAATAAATCAATTATTTGCTTAGTCAACCTAAGTTGTAAAATTAATCACAATCCTAATCTACATGCAATACATTATGACAACAAAAATCAATTTTCATCTACATGCAATACTTTAAAATGAGATAAAACAGTAACTTTGCTTAGAGTCCACTCAATTAGACCAGTAAGCGCATGTCAAACCTTTTCTAGGGTCAGCACTGTAAACACCATCCACATCTGTCCAAATTGTGACCTGACGAGCCCTTACAAGAGCACCCATTATAGCTGCAGAGAAGTCACTGCCATCTCTCTTCAATGTTGTGGGAATATTTTGGGGAGTGCTTGCAATGAAACCGGTAGCAATTATTGTCTCAGCCGGATTTTGAGAGAACCATTTTTCGAGTCTCTTCTCAGATTCTAAATAATCGGGATCCACTTGATTAGAACTAGTAGGATTTACAATAAGGACATCTCTCGTGTCCATCCAATTACACTGCATTCCATGCTGCAGAAAATAGTTGACAGAAATCAAGGTAAATGTAAAACTTTATGAGCCTGCAGACAGAGTAAATCAATCACTCTAATGCCAATGAACCTTTTTGATAAGAGATGACAACATTTGGGCAGACCATAACTCTCCATGTCCTACAACAAAGTCTGAAAAAGATTCCGTGGCATGACCAGCTGCAGTAAATTAAGCATGTCAGGACATTATAATGGATGAAAAATAAATATTCACGATGGAAAATCAATATTAACAAGGATAACTCACAGCATTCCCCATCACTAATGCCTATGGTTAATGACCAAGCAAAGTGTTTAACATGCTTGTCTCAGATAGAACACCAAAATACAACTTAGGAGAGGCATGGATGCCAGTCCAACATGACACCTTCTACTCATTCCGTTACTTAGCAATCTCATCAGTTTTCAGCATTACAAAATGGTTCATTAAAATATAAAATCCTACACTCCCATAATTTGGAAAAATAAAAGGTGTAGATTAAATAGATTAAATATTCAAATAACTTGATAAAGGAAAGCAAGAGTTTGGACAATAATACAGTAAATATGTATATAAGTAAAAGAGACAGCTTACAATCGTTATGTGTCTCTTTAGTTTAATGCCTAGGGCCTTTGATCAAGATATCAAAACTCAGTCTCAAGGGCGACGCTGTCCCCATTGAGTCAAGTCAACTTAGCCAAGTCAAATGAGACTCGGCCGAATTGAATTAAGTCGCATCTAAAGCCCAAGAACCCTTAAAATTTCTGTAACAATGATAATAAAATCTTTAAATACTAAAAAAGATGCCCAATGAATTTAAACTTTAAGACACATATTTTTAACTATTTTCTTTTTTTTTTTTTACTAAATTGCAAAGAATATCATTAAGAGAAGAGGTTTCAAAAAAAAACACACAAAGTGCCCCAAAAGAAAACAAACAAAAGCCCACAGAAATTGGCCATTGAAGTACTAAAAGTTGGCCACATTTGTCTCTTACTGGGTTGAATGAATACCACCTTCAAACTGTGAATGATACTATCTTTTAAAAAAAAATTGTTCAGATCTTCTAAAACCAAATCAAAGAGTCCCCCAAACCACCCACATGATATATATATATATATAGGCTTTTCTATTTCACATGAATTGGCCAGGACTAGACTTAGTAGCACCAATTCCAAAATGGCTTGGACTTGGCCAAGTTTTAAAACCATGCCTTCAATCATAGTTCTAAACATCGAAACCATATAACAAATTGTTCAAGAGGCTGAATTGAATTGTATTTTGAATGTCCCTATTGAAATTATTATGAATTTGTGATGAATTGGAGGGATGTGGCCCTTCTTTCTTAGGGTTTCAGTAGTTTGTGTGCTTTTCACCCTCATGTTTTGCAGGGAGGTCCTATTCAGGCCTCTTGCTTTTGGTGTCTTTTGCTTTTTCTGTTCTTTTTCGTTGTTGCTTCTGGAGGCTTTGGTGTTTTTTTTTTTTTCGGCTTCTCTATATAGCTTTCTAGTTCTGTGTTGTCCTTTCTTTGAATGATAATATTAAAAAAAAAAGCATACGATTGGATTTTTTTCCAAAAAATGAAAAGAAATGATAAGCGAGGTAATCCAACCAAAGCAACTTAAATACACTGCCAACTAAAACTATGGTACAATCACATGAAGAATATCATTCACATATATTAATAGATTATAAAAGATATATATGAATAGTAAGATATGCTTAAGATATCAACATTAATAGGAAAAGTAAACAAGTTGCAGGGTTTTTTTTATCTTTAGATCAAAAAATAAAAAATAAAATCCAAACCATCAATGTTTCATGGCTTGGACTTGTCTCGTGAATTTACAGAAGTTTTCATGAAGAAAAAACTGGATTAAAAAGGGAATGTCGGATGAAAAATGTCCAACAAACAGTTTAGTCAGATGCCTATTCATATAAATCTCATAAATTCTTAAAAGGTTTCATTAATGACTAGATTAACTCTCACAAATAGATACATTAGAAAATGAAATGAAGTAAAACATTACTAGCATTAGCTAGTACCCTGACGAAACACTTGAATTGTAAGATTTGATAAATCATGTATTCAATCATAAAATACACACTTGAATCCTAAGATTCACCTATAAACAGGATTTATTATATGGATATGAATCATTTTCCTTATGATTCAATATGAGTAGTAGGACTCAGGGTATCAATAGTAGGATTTTAACAACAATGCTTTTGATACCTATGTAAATTACAACAATGCTTTCAATACCTATGTAAATTGCACGAAGCATTGCTTTGAGGTTATTGATGTCCTGAAGCAACTGAGATAGGAATCTTTCAAGATCGTCACCATCAAGAAGGTCATTTGCTGTTATTTTGTGTTTTTCGAATACATCATCCAAAGCAGATATATAAGAATCATCCCTTGACTGTGCCTTGTAGATGAGACCGTACATCATGTCTGTGACTTGTGACATTGCAGAAACAACGACCAATTTCCTTTCCGCAGCATCATTCAAAATTATATCTGCAACATTCTGAATCCTTTTCGAACTGCCCACACATGTCCCACCAAACTTATGAACAGACCACATATCGCCTTTAGGGAGATCAGCTCTTTCTATGGAATTGTCCACAGAAATATCTGCAGAAAATTTTTTCCCAGAAAAATTAGAAATAAAAAAAAAGACAAAAGGAAAACCTAGTCATTTCATAATACCAAATTGAATGTGAAAATGCTTCCCCTCCTCCAGTTCAAAGAGGTGATACATGATCCTCAATTGAGGGACCTGATTTTTTTTAAGCTTCAGCTAGCAATGCTACTATTGGGGTTGGGGGCACTTTTTGGTGACATAAGCTGAACATAAGACTCGAGGACTCATTGTCTCCTCCTCGAGTACGAAGAGACAACAATACATGATGCTCAATTGAGGGAACTAACTTTTTTTCACCCATTCAGCCAGCAATGCTACTATTGGCGTTGGGGACACTTTTTGGTTACATAACATAAACATAAGACTCAAAGACTCCCTGTGAAATGATCCTACACATCCTACCGTTAGAATGCCAAACGGACAATGGCAGCCAAAGATCAAATCTCAACTAACAGAGAAACTCAATCAAGAGTCTAAATCACAGCACTTAGGTGGAGCAGTTCATAGGAATAAATGGTTTGTTCAAATGTTTTATGTTTCCTTCAAGTTTAGCATTAAATTTAGGGTAGTTAGTACTAATACCTGCAATGGAAGCAGATATATGGTTAAGTAATGTCTCCCTGCTTCCCTGTCTTGCGAGACAACCCATCCTGAAATGAACAGAAAGGTAAAATCATAAAGCTCTCAGAGGTTTCCATTAAGTGAAAGTAAAATTCAACTACAGGTTGTCAGGCAACAATGCCACACTGGAAAAGGACCAGTCTTCACAAAATTACACAACCTAAAATAGTCCCCGACCAATATGGGATTTCTTTTCTACAATCTAACCAGTGAGAATTCTCTACGATTTCCAATCCATAGTGCAATCCTACAATGCACAATCAGAACCATGGTCCTCCATGCCACACACCCATTTCAAATACAGCCCACTAAACATATCAGCAGTAATCTTGTACCAGCAAAGTCAGTCGAGTGCCTACTTATTCAAACTAGACTCAAAGAAAGATTTAGGTGAAAATTTTTCTTTTAATGCCATCTGCCTGCCTGCCTGTTACCAAGCATCCTCCTAGCTTAGGCTTCATACATGCCCATTTCTTCCCACCATATAAATCATTCAAATTGGGGGGATGGCAATCTAATATAGAACAAGTTGCAGAAGAATTTACGGAGCCAAAAGATCTCAAGAAGTCAAACCAAAAGGTTAAATCTGTATCAGCGAATTCAAATGGCCATAACTTTGGACCCAGGTAATGCCACGAGGCCCTTAACCATGTGTTTCGAAGCTATCAACGAGCTCTATGCCTGAACAACTGCCTAAAGGTGGTTGGAGTCATCAGAGGCCAAATTAGGTCATTGCGATGTTCAACATGCAGTTTTTGAGCAAAACTTACTATTTATAGTAAGTTTTCATTTTGCTTGTTTAGGAGGTTTTTGAGTCCGTTTTACGTTAAGTCTTTGTGGAAAGTCTAAGCAAGTTATTTAGGAATGGTGTATTGGTTTTAATGTAATTTTTTTATTTTTTACTATTTTTTGTTAGTTTACTATTTCGAGTAATTTAGGGTTTCAGGACTCTATAAAAGTGGTGTATTCTTCTTTTCAAGAACTAATACGAATTGCAGTTTGTTTTAGGGTTTCTCCCATGCCTTCCTTGTGGATTCAAAGTGTTGATATCGGGTTGAAGACGTTAATCTTCTTCCTTGGTTTTCTTAGCATGCTACCGCTACATTAGTTGGTATCAAAGCGAGCTCTTCACTAGTTCAATGGCCAAAGACGCATCCGGTAGCCATTCCATAGATGGTGATCACAGAAAACAAGCCATGACAATAGCAGAGTTCGAGGCTTTCCAGCGAGACAGCCATTGATTGATGCAAGACATGCAAGCATCAATTACACGGTTGGTGGTGTAGAGACATGATCACGCCAGCCCAGCAGGCCCACTCAGTCATCGTCCAACCTGAACCAGGCCTGCCCACAGAGATATCTCTGGATGCATGGATCTGGTCAACATTTGTACAGTCACCTTCCTTGTATATTAGACTATAGTAGGTGGGACCCACTTTGGAAACTGGCTACTGCATAGTGTGTAGAAAGAAGCTGTATTGGCTGGAAGAGGACTGGAAGATTTCTTTGGCTTGAAGAGGATATCTGAGAACTTCCTCATCCGAAGAGAACTCTCAATAGAGTCTCTAATCAATAGTGATCAAGAATGAGACACACAAACAGAAGATGCAGCTGTTTGATCTGATGTAATGCAGGCAGTCAAGAACAATTGACCAAAGCTATGTTTCATAGAAGAGGGCAAGATCTTTGAGGCTCCTTGATGTTGCTGGCTCTGATACCACGTGAGGATCTAGAGACCCTTTGAAATAAGATGAAAAACAAGAAGATTTTGGAGGAAGAATTGTTGTCTCTACAAGAGGATCGACTGTTGTAATATATAATGTGTAAATCCCCAATTAGGGGCCTAGATTACAATCTATTATACTAACTGAGAGTTAAAAAGGAAAGACATAAATGTGTAATCTAATATAAAAGGAAGGTGACCATACAAATGTTGACTAGATCCATGCATCCAGATATATTTATGTGGATGGGCCTGGTTCAAGTTGGACCCTGACTGAGTGGGCCTGCTAGGCCGGCTTGATCATGTCTCCACAGGTGGAAGCCGTGGGGAACATCCGTGTGCGCGACAACAATAGGGCTAGCGGCAATGATGAGGGTCGCAGTTGCCTTGATCGTAATCATTCACATAGGCAGATGAACATTGAGGATGAATTCAGCGATGAAAAAGTTGACGAGATTATTATCACAGAGTGAGATCCTCGTGGTGATCATCAAGATCGTGGCAATCATCGCCGAGATCCCTACAGTGATCGCCGAGATCTGGGTTCAAAAGACTTCAGGATGAAAGTAGATCTCCCGTCATTCATTGGAGAACTCCATATTGATGGTGTCCTTGATTGGCTTGCTGAAGTTGGGGTTCTTTGACTACTTGGAGATCCCTGAGGAGAAGAAAGTCAAGCTTGCAGGATACAGGCTTAAGGGTGGAGTATCGGCTTGGTGGGAACAACTGCAACTCTCATGAACCAGGCAAGGCAAAACCCCAATTTGGACATGGCAAAGAAAAAAGCAGTTGATGGATGAAAGATTTCTTCCACCTGATTATGATCAAGTATTGTCCATATCAGAACTGCAGACAAGGGAACCGATCTGTAAGGGTAGGGGCATATGCTGAAGAGTTTCATCGATTATCCTAGCGGAATGACTTGGCAGTGTCTGAGTCACAACAAGTTGCACGATTTACAAAAGGATTAAGAGCTGCTATTCAAGATCGAGTTACCTTGCGACCCGTTTGGACTATCACCAATGTTATACAAAGTGCAACTAGGGCTGAAACTCAGTTGGAGAAGAATGCCAGGCGCCAAACGTTTGGCAGCAGCCAAGGCAATGTAGAATATACACGATCAACAATCCAGAATCGTGAAAAGGCACGTACTGGCTCCAATCGATAGTCTGCGACTGCACCAAACAAACTGGCTATGGGATCATCAACAGCGAAGGATAATCCTTATGCTCGTCCTCCACCAACCAGGTGTTATAGGTGTGGGGAACCGGGTCATAGATCAAATCCATGTTCCCAACGGAAGATGGCTAACGTAGCTGAGAAAGAGAGATAAGATGAGAACAATGAGGAAGCAGAAAATGCCCCTCTTCACGATGAGGAAGAAGATGAGGTGACATATGAAGACGATGGGCTCTCTCTTGTGGTGAGGAGGTTGATGTATGGCCAAGCCAAAGATCAAACTCAGTGCCACAATATCTTCAAGACTAGATGCACAGTCAACGACAGAGTCTGCGACGTCATCATAGACAGTGGTTGCAGCGAGAACATGGTTTCTAAAATAATGGTGGACAAGCTACAGTTGAAAACAGAGAATCACCATTCACCTTACAAGCTTGGCTGACTCAACAACAACCACAGCGAAAAGGTAACTAGGCAATGTCAAATTCCTTTTTCAATTGGAAAATATTAAAAGGTTGAGGTTGTGTGCGATGTTGGCTATATAGGTGTATGTCATTTATTGTTGGGGAGGCCTTGGCAATATGATAGGGATGCCATCTTTAGATGCAAGGATAATGTATATGTTTTTTGGAAAGTTGTCCGAAAAATTACCCTTGCACCAATGAGAAGGGAGAACCAATCCAAAGCTTCTAAAGTGGAGGGTAGATTCTTTCTAACCATTGGAAATTTTATGGAAGAATCTAAAGAGACTGAGGAGATATTTGCTTTGGTTGTTAAGGGTGATGATGTTAAGCCTACAAAAGTGCCAGAAAAATCAGTACCCCTGATAAGAGAGTTTAAGGAGATTATGTCAGATGAACTTCCTGAGGGATTACCTCCTATGAGGGGCATCCAGCATCATGTTGATTGCATCCCAGGTGCTAGTTTGCCTAATTTGCAACATTATTGTATGAGCCCAAAAGAAAATGAGATTCTGCAACAAGAAGTGGACGAATTGAATCGAAGGGTTTGATCAGGGAGAGTATGAGTCCATGTGCTGTGCCAACCCTACTGACGCCAAAGAAGGATGGGAGTTGGCATATGTGTACTGACAGTAGGGCCACAAATAAAATTACAGTGAAATACCAATTCCGTATACCGCGGCTGGATGATATGTTAGACATGTTAGAAGGTTCAAAGGTGCTTTCTAAAATTGATATAAGGAGTGAGTATCATCAGATTTAGGTTATACATAGAGATGAATGGAAAACAGCCTTTAAGACCAAGGATGGATTATATAAGTGGCTAGTGATGCCATTTAGATTTACCAATGCCCCAAGTACATTTATGAGGGTGACGAATCAAGTGTTGAAGCCTTTCATTGGTCACTTTGTTGAGGTGCACTTGGAATATAAATTGATTTACAGCACCAGCAGTGAGAGAGATCATATTGGTCATTTGATAGAGGTGCTTACAGTATTAAAACAGAATAAACTTTATGTGAATCTGAAGAAGTGCAGTTTCATGACTGATAGCATTATATTTTTGCGCTATGTTGTAAGTGCTTTGGGCATTAAGGTGGACGAGGAAAAGGTGAAGGCTACTAGGGAGTGGCCAACACTGAAGTCAGTCACTGAAGTAAGGAGTTTTCATGGATTGGCGACTTTTTACAGGAGGTTCATTAGAAACTTCAGTTCCATTGCAGCAACAATTACTGAGTGTCTCAAAAAGGGAAAATTCTGTTGGTCTGACAACGCTGCAAAGAGCTTTGCCCTTCTTAAAGAAACGTTGTCTTCTGCTCCTGCCTTAGCATTGCCCAATTTTGATAAAATATTTGAAGTAGATAGTGATGCTTCATACATTGGAATTGGAGCTGCGCTATCCCAAGAGGGCAAACTAGTTGCCTTTTATAGCGAATCGTTGAGTGAAGCCTGCAAGAAGGGGTCGCCATATGAGATAAGAGTTATATGCGGTAGTTCAATCTTTACACCATTGGAAGTACTACCTAATTCAAAGGGAGTTTATTCTTCACACTAATCATCAAGCTTTAAAATTTATTAATAGCCAAGCTACTGTGAATGGCATGTATACTAGGTCGGTTGCTTTTAAGCAAGAATTTACTAGTGCACTGAAGCATAAGTCAAGTGAGCATTACATGGTAGCAGATGCGCTAAGCAAACGATCAGCTTTGTTGGTTCCCATGACTAATGAAGTTGAAGGTTTTGAAGTTTTAAAGGAGTTGTATCCTGAGGATGAAGCTTTTAAATACACATGGGAATGATGTCAGATGGGACAGACAGGGGTGATTTGCATGTGCAGGATGGCTTCTTATTTCATGGGAATTGATTATGCATTCCAAGTTGTCCATTGAGGGAGAAAATTATCAAGGAGTTACATGGAGGTGGTTTAGGTGGGCACTTGGGGCATGATAAAAGTATTGTTCTCGTGGAGGAGAGATACTATTGGCCTCAACTGAAGAAGGATGTAGGCAAGCTTGTGCAGAGGTGTGCTATTTGTCAAGCCGCTAAGGGACAGTCACAAAATACTGGTCTTTACACTCCGTTAACAGTTCTAGAAGCTCCGTGGGAGGACTTATCTATGGATTTTGTGTTGGGTCTTCCGCGGACTCAACGAGATATGGATTATGTTTTTGTAGTGGTTGACAGGTTCTCAAAGATGGCTCACTTCAACACAAGTAAGAAGACAGCAGATGCAACCAATGTTGCTAATTTGTTCATTTGAGACGCGGTCAGACTACATGGTGTGCCAAAGACAATTACTTCAGATCGTGAAACCAAGTTTCTTAGCCACTTTTGGAGGACATTGTGGAGGTGATTCAATACATCCCTGCAGTACAATAGTACGTGCCACCCCAAAACGGACAGGAAAACAGAAGTGGTGAACCGAACACTAGGGAGCATCATCTGATGCATCTCTGGTGACAAGCCCAAACAATGGAATTTCTCTCTTGCCCAGTCTGAGTTTGCCTTCAATAATATGGTGAACAAATCAACTGGCAAATCTCCTTTTGCAATTGTATATGTCCGGGTTCCGAGGCATACACTGGACTTGGTTAATTTACCGAAGCTTCCAGGTATGACTGTGGCAGCAGAAAACATGGCTGACAGAATCAAGGCAGTGCATGCCGATGTGAAGAAACAGCTTGAAGAATCTACTGCGAAATATAAGAGGGATGCTGACAAGCACAATAGGGTGAAGATATTTCAAGAGGAGATTTGGTCATGGTGTATCTAAAGAAAGAACGACTTCCAGCAAGTACATATAATAAATTGAAGAATAAGAAGTTTGGTCCTTATCAGATACTTAAAAAGATCAAGGACAATGCCTATGTTGTTGAGCTTCCCGAAGACATGGCCATTTCTCCTACATTCAATGTTGCCAATTACTTGAGTATCATGCTCTGGAGGACCCAGTTTATCCAAAAATCAACTTGAGGATGAGGACGAGTTTTCCACAAGTGGATGGGACTGATGCAAAACAAGTTGCAGAAGAATTTATAGAGTAAGAAGATCGCAAGAAATCAAACTGAAAGGTTATATCTAAATCGGCAACTTCAAACAGCCATAACTTTTGATTTGGGTATCGCCACGGGAATCATAGGCCATGACCATGCATTTCAAAGCCATCGATGAGCATGACACCTAGACGACTGCCCGAAGGTGATTGGAGTCGTCGGAGGCCAAATTAGGTTGTTTCAAGGTTCAAAATGCAATTTTTGTGCAATAGTAAGTTTTCATTTTGATTGTTTAGGACGTTTTCTAGTCCGTTTTGGGTTGAGTCTTTGTGGAAAGTCTTAGAAAGTTATTTAGGAATGGTCTAATGGCTTTAATGTAATTTTTTTTATTTTTTTACTATTTTTGATAAGTTTACTATTTCAGGTAATTTAGGGTTTCGGGACTTCATAAAAGTAGTGTCATTCTTCTCACATCTCTTCCTTGTGGATTCAAGGTGTTAATATCAAGTTGAAGATGGTAATCTTCTTTCTTGGTTTTCCTAGCATGCTTCCGCTACTGTCACAATCAATCAGTCCTTACTCAAGGCTGCTCATATATCAACCTCAATCAGTTTTTCACTTCTGGCCGATTACTACATTAACTGATCAGTGAAAATACCAAACAGTTTGATAGCCAAGGAACCCATTTGGATCTTCATAAACCCAATGCTGCACCCAACTTGGAATTAATGTCAATTCAGGCATTTCAGTACCGTGAATTAGCGCTTAGTTCCCATGACCAACTACAGCTAGAGTTACAATAAACTCGATCATGCCCCGAGTTCCACAGATCCAAGCAGAGCTCAGAATAGGGATCTGGACACTAAGTGCACAAACCCACAACCAAGATCCAATCCGCCCAAAATCAACGATCGCACACCCATCCAAGTTGAGATGCCATACATTTGCAGGCCCACCATTCGGAAAGTTGAGACGCCTAGAAACCAAAACAAGCAGCTGTCGAAGAGCTGTCATATGCAACAAAAACAAAACATAGAAGAAGAAGAAGAAGAAAACAGACCTAAGAATGGGAGATTGGCAGAGAAGAGAGGAGAAGAAGGACAAGTGAGAATGAGAGAATGAGAGAGCCGTGGGACAGATGCATTTCTTCTTCGTTGTCGTCGCCTTCCCCGCACTGAATGGGATGGTGTGGGAGAGCAAGAGAGCAGAGGACGCCATGTTACTGATGAAATGCCTGCGAGAGATATGAGCGTCTGAGAGAGAGAGAGAGAGAGAGAGAGAGAGAGTATTGGTTTCGAAGTGTCGTATGACCAGTCCAAATGGAAGAAGAGTGCGCGCAGATTTTTTTTTTCCGCCGTTCGCGAGTGGCGTCTCCAGTTGGGACTTGGGAGCAGGAAGAGGGTTTTAGGATTATATTAATATAACCCTAATGAGTGGTCAATCGATAAGTATCTAAAAATAATAATAATAAAAGAGGCAAAGTTGAAATTGGATTCTTCTGACTGCAGGACCCGGATTCTTTCAACAGTGCCGCTATTTAAACACAGCTTTTTTCTCACTTGAGTCAATTTCTCTCTGGATACAAGTTGAAATAAAAAAATTCCACTTTTTTATTTCTTGACACATCCAACACCCTATATACGCATTTCCTCTTTCTTTCTCTCTGTGGTTATCTCTCTCTACACCATTGTTTCTCCCTTCCCATTCTCTTTTGTTTTTCTAACTCTCCAACTACACTCATCTCTCTTTACTTCTTTACTTTCTCTCCTCTATTCCAAAGCTTAATGTTACGGACTGATCGTTTCACCCACGATTTATAGTATGTGCGACACTAGACTAATGCCCCGTGTACTTAGTGAGTCAACCTTTCCTCCCAAGCTAATTGGAACTCACCTGACTATAAGGCTAACACCACACTCACAAAAGAAGAATACTTGGAGAATGCTAAGAGAACTAGAGAGCTTCTTACAACTCTTGGTTTGTTACAAATGAGGGAGGCCACCCATTTATATACACTTTGGCCTTACAAAGTGTGGCTTAGAATGTACTACGTGTCAATCATACATTAGCTGAGAGTCTTACAAAACTCTCTCTAGAATGTTTTATACTACTCTTTATAAATATCTTTAAGCTTCTACATTATTCCAAAGTTGTAGGGAATTGTAGAAACTTCTAGATAATGGGCCCTTAGTCAAGGGTCATGAGATTAGTCTGGCCTATAAGATCCATTTTAGCGATGATTAAGCCTCCCCTCTACACAAAAAGTGGGGCAATCTAGCAGGTTGTGACAATCTCCCCCACTTAATCCGCAAACATCCTCGTGGTGGCGCTCTTCGTATGATAGTCTTTAAGGATTTTCTCGAACTGCCACAAAGTGTCCACTCGTTCTCAACTTGCTTCATGGTTAGGTTAGCCCTTTTATTTCACTAAGTATTTGGTATACGGAGGGACACCATGCCGACTTACTTTTTGGTCGTCAAGGATGTATTCAGCCTCTTTATCAAACGATGTCATCATTGTAGCTAATGGTCGATTGATGCAATTCCTTAATGGGTCTTCCTTATCTTCATGATATGGCTTAAGACAACTCACATGGAAGACTAGGTGGATCTTAAAGTTAGATGGAAGATCTAACTTATATGCTGCATTGCCTACCTTTTTAATGATTGTAAATGGTCCCTCATACCTTCGTATCAACTCCTTATGGACTTTTCTGAACACTTTGAACTATTGGGGTTGTAACTTCATCATTACCTTGTCGCCAACATTATAGTACGTCGGCCTTCTTTTCTTATCTGCCCATTTCTTCATGCGCTTGGTGGCCCTATGCAAGTAAGCCTTGGCGACGTCTTGTTGCTCATTCCAGTCTTTTGCAAATGTGAAGGCAGCTTAGCTACTCCTCACATAATCGGTTGTGACCGTGTGAGGTGTGAGAGGTTGCTACCCTATTATCATCTCAAACCTCATACGATTCTGTTACGACCTATCTCAAATGGTCTTTGAAGGTTGTAACAGAATCGCGCCACGTCTAGATGACTTACCCAATCCTTTTGGTTTGTCTTAACGTAGTGCCGTAAGTATTCCTCCAAGAGCGTGTTGGTCTGTTCGGTATGCCCATCTGTTTGAGAATGAAAACTTGTGGAGAAGTGTAGGTTGGACCCTAGCAACTTGAACAATTTTGTCCAAAACTTTCCCGTGAACCTAGGGTCCCGATCGCTGATGATAATTTCCGGCAAGCCCTAGTACTTCACCACGTTCAAGAAAAAAAGAATAGTTGCATCGGCTGCGATACAGTCTGTTGGTGCAGCAATGAAGGTAGCATACTTGGAGAACCTGTCCACTACAACCATAAATGCTACCTAACCCATTCACTTTGGGTAAGCACAAGATAAAGTCCATGGAAATACTTTGCCATGGTCGTGTGGGCGTAGGCAATGGTTCCAATTCACCAGCCGTCCTTTGACGTTCCACCTTGTCTTGTTGACACACAAGGCAAGTCCGCACATAGCCCTCAACATCCTCCTTCATCTGTGGCCAATAAAATTATGCACCAAGTAGTGCAAGGGTCCTCCTATATCCTGGATGACCATCCCATTGGGTGCCATGGCATTCTTTTATGAGATCCCTCCTCAAGTTCCCCCACTTAGGCACATAGAGCTTATTCCCTTTGGCATAGAGCAGGCCATCCTCCTCTCAGAAATGCCTGGTCCTCCCATCTTTAGTAGCTTCTAACAAGCTTTGTGCCATATTGTCTTTTGGTAAGCCCTCTTTGATCTTTTCAAGTATGGAATTGGCAATGGTGACGATTGCATTTAGCTCCACAAGCTCCGCCTTTCTACTCAAGGCATCCGCCACCTGGTTAGTGAGCCCTAGCTTGTACTCAATAGCCATGTCAAACTCAGCTAAGAAGTCTTGCCACCTTGCCTGCTTTAGTGTTAACTTCTTTTGAGTTTAGAAGAAGCTTGTGGCAATATTGTCCGTCCGAACAATAAACTTGGATCCAAGTAAATAGCGCCTCCATGTCCTTAAGCAATGCACAATGGTGGTCATTTCCTTCTCATTGACGGAGTATTTTGGCATGGGTGGTCATTTCTTTCTCGTAGGAGTACCCTTCCAATTACAAAGTCTGAGGCATCAGTGTGCACCTCAAATGGTTTGGTGTAATCCGGCAATGCCAACACCGGTTCTGTCATTACTGTTTCCTTTAAATCCTCAAAAGCTTTTGGCATTCATCCCTCCAATGCCAAGCTTGACCCTTCTTAAGCAGGTCAGTCAAGGGCGATGCCCTCTTGAAAAAGCCCAGTATGAACCTTCTATAATAGTTCACCAGACCAAAGAATAATCTCAACTCTATCACCTTGGTTGGAGGGCACCACTCCCATATAGCTTTCACTTTTCCTTCACCCATGCGAATGGTGCCTTCCTTTATCTTATGCCCTAAGAACATCACCTCTTCTTGGACAAATGAACACTTTTCCCGCTTAACATAGAGTTGGTTAGAGTGTAGTACCTATAAGACTGTCCGGAGGTGCTCCTTATGTTCTTTTAGAGTTTTGTTATAGACCACGATGTCATCCAGATATACCACCATGAACTTGTCCAAGTAGGGATGGAAGATCGGATTCATAAGCGTACAAGATGTGGCTAATGCATTCGTCAAGCCAAACAGCATGACCAAGAACTCAGAAGCTCTATAGCACGTCATGCATGTGGTCTTTGGCTCATCTCCTACTTGATAATACCCCGACCGAAGATCCAACTTAGAGAAATGCTTCGCTCCACCAAGCTGATCAAACAAATCTGCTATGAGAGAGATAGGATATTTATTTTTTATGTTGACCTTGTTGAGCGCTCGATAGTCGATGCATAGCCGAAGACTACCGTCATGTTTCTTTTGGAATAGCACCGGTGCTCCATATGGTGCTTTGGAAGGTTGGATAAACCTGCATCGAGCAACTCCCGCAGTTGTTTCTTCAACTCTTCCAACACTGGAGGAGCCATTCGATAAGGACTCATTGCTGGTGGCATGGCACCAAGTTCCAATTCTATCTTGTGGTCCACCTCCCTCCTTGGTGGAAGCCTTTTGGGTAGCTCTAGTGGCATCACATCCTTGAACTCTTCAAGGACTTGATCAATCTCCTTTGGCACCTCTGCGTGTGGGACATCCTTGTCTTCCACAAATGTTATTAGGTAGGTGTCTTCACCCCTCTTGACACCTTTGGCCAACTGTAGAGCTGATAGTGTGGCCACCTCTCTCTTAGCCTTAATAGCTAGGACCATGCAAGGTTTCTTTTCATCCATGATTCCAACGGCATCCAAATGTAACATTGGCACCGCCTTAGTTGGCTTAAGAAACTCCACCCCTAGCACTGCTTTGAAGTCATCCAAGGGGACTACAGTTAAGTTGGTCCTCCCTTTCCAATCCCCCTTGGATTTCTCCCTCCTTGGCAACTCCTTTGATGGGTTGAGCTTCAAAGTTTACCGCCTTCATACGGCTGGAGTCCTTATCTAGTTTCAGCCCCAACTTACGTGCTTCACCTTTGGTAAGGAAATTGTGTGTAGCACCCGTGTCTACCAATGCTTTGGTGACCTTGCCGTTAATACATGAGGCTTTTGTTAATGGGTGGGGAACTGGTTGTTTGTTTCTTCACCACATTGAGTACGGTAAGGGCACTCATCGTAGGATCATCTGTGCCTTCCTCATCACTAAAGGCCGCCTCCTTTTTTCCTTTCAACAAGGCATTAAGAGTGCATCTTTTTGGACACTCAAACAGCTTGTGTCCAAGGCCCCCACAAATGTAGCACAGGATTTGATTATACTTCCCAGTCCCACTAGGTTTGTCTTGGCCCTTATGTGAGAAAAAGGGCTTTTTCCCACTATCCTTTGAATCACCCTTCTTATCTTCCCCCACCTTTGCCTTGGTAGGGCTTGGAAGATTTTGGCTTTCTAGAATCGGCCTTCTTAGAGAATTCCATTAATTTTTTGGCCGTGGCTAGGGCTGTGGCTAGGTCTTGTACATTCCTCCTTTAAAGCTTTTATTTGGCCCATGGTTGCAACCCCTTCATGAAGAAGAACAACCGATCCTCATCAGTCATATTGGTGATATCCAACATACAATGGGTGAACTTCTTCATATATTCCCGAATTGAGCCATCATGTTTAAGCTTCATCAAGTTTTTCCTAACCAAATACTCCACATTTTCAGGTAGGAATTGGGACTTCAGTTCCTTCCTGAAATCTTCCCATGACTCAATGGTACAAAGGCCTCTCTCTATATCATTGAGCTGTCTATGCCACCACGACATGGCATCATCCTCCAAATAAATGGTGGCCATTTCCACCTTGGTTGCCTCATCCTCCACTTTGGCAACCCTAAAGTAATGCTCCATATGCCACAAGAAATTTTCTACTTCCTTAGCATCTCTAACACCTTTATAGCATCTGGGTTTAGGTAACCGTACCTTATAGGTCTCCTTAATGGAAGTGCCTCCATTGGCAACTGCACGCTCCAAAACGGCCAGTCGGTTCTTGACATCATCGTCTCTTTCACAAAGGTCTGCCAACAACCCTGCCCTTAAGGAGGCGATGGTTTCCTTGACCTCTTCTGTTATGACTTGGAAAGCATCGCGAGTTTCTTCCTATAGCATCTTCCGAATGTTAACAACCTTTTCGCCCATCATATTCACCTGAGATACCAACTCTTGTTGGATTTCTTCTTAGGTATTGACACGGCCTTCTAACAACTTTACACGACCGTCTACCTCGCGGATGTTCTGTTAAGGACCTTAGGCGTCTCTCTAGGGCGGCCAAGTCCAAGTCCCCAACTGGCTCACAGGAAGTATCTCACGTTCCCTTTCCCTTCTTTCCACCCTTACCAAGGATCTTGGTGGCTTCATTTTCATGAAATGCCATCACAACTTCTTCCTTGTGATCTTGCCTTAAGGGTGATGAACCAACCTGTCTCTTATACCACTTGTCATGAACCGATCGTTTCACCCATAATTTATAGCCCGGCACTCGACTAATGCCCCATGCACTTAGCGAGTTAGCCTTTCCTCCCAGGCCAATTGAAACTCACCCGACTATAAGGAAAACACTACACTCACAAGAGAAGAACACTTGGAGAATGCTAAGAGAACTAGAGAGCTTCTTACAACTCTTAGTTGGTTACAAATGAGGGAGGCCATCCCTTTATATACACTTTGGCCTTACAAAGTGTGGCTTAGAATGTGCCATGTGTCAATCATACATTGGTTGAGAGTCTTCTAGAACTCTCTCTAGAATGTTTTACACTACTTTTTACACATATCTCTAAGCTTCAACATTATTTTAAAGTTGTAGAGAATTGTAGAAACTTCTAGATAGTGGGCCCTTGGTTAAGGGTTATGAGATTGGTTTGGCCTGCAAGATCCATCTTAGCGATGATTAAGCCTCCCCTCTATACAAAAAATGGGCCAATCTAGCAGGTCGTGACATTAAGCCCTCATCCATTTCAAGGTAATGTCTTTTTCTTTAATGTCTATCATTTTTTCATTGTGGTTTCAAAGCAGTGCTTGGTTTGGTGCATCCATTAGGCATAAAATTGTCTTATTTTGCTATCAAACATCATATTAGATGGTTTTAAATCATACATTCTAGAATACATTCGAGATCTATGCATGAAATCCACATTTTTTTTTAAAGTTTTCTCCCTTTTGTTTGGCCCTAAAAGGCCTACCATTCACTGAATGCTCGGCCATAGGAGGCTTAACAGTTTACATTTGTTCAACCTTCTATGGCCGAACATATCATTGGTAACCTTTTTTTTTTTAGATATGGATACTTTGTAAACTTCTTTATTAAAATTGTAGTTATGGATAGAGCAAGTTCTTTGAGATTGCGATTCACGGCTTCCAATAGGAGACGTCATCAACCAATGGTAAAGCGATCTCGTTAAAGAATCTCAAATCGAAGAATAAGAATCATCTATAGAGAATGATGAAGAGAATGTTTAACATGAAGAGGAGCGGAGAATTAGGCCACCTATTTAGAGCTTACTGAAGAGTTTCGATACGCACGTTGCGTGTTTCCGTGCGTATTTCTTATGGAAAGGTGATGTTTGTTTTAATTTTCTTTCTTAACAATAATCTATTTGTTATTAGAGGGGAGCTAATTATGAATTTCTGTTTAAATGCAAAATCGTGGAACCCTAAAATGCCTAAGTTATGGGTAAAAAATTAATATGTGACCTTGAACGATAGTCAATAGTTTAAGCAATGGGTCAGAGCATTTTCATTGTCTGCATCAATTGATTGTACTTATCAGTTGGTGAACAAGATCATAGTCTCCACTTTTGTGGAAAGGTGGTATACTGAAACAAACTCCTTCCACATGCCTTTCGGTGAGATGACAATCACCCTAAACGATGTATCATGCATTTTGAACATTTCGCTTTATGGTAGTGCTACTACGCATAACCATAAATTGAAGTACCTTAAAGCTGTAAAGCTTATTGTTAATGCATTGGAGTCATGAATGAAAAAGCACAAGCTGAACTGTTCACTCAAAGAGGCCAATCACTAAAGTTGGAATGGCTTAGAGAGAGAGAGAGTTTTTGAAATAGATGATGATGATGGATAGAAAGTTATTGATTGTGCAGTAAGAGCCTACCTTATTTATTTATTTGGTTGTACACTATTTACTAACAAGAGCGGGGCAAGAGTTCAGTGTGTATATCTAAATATGTTGATGGACTTAGATAACGTCAGTACTTACGCATGGTGTGCAGTTGCACTAGCTTATTTGTATCATTAATTGGGCTTAGCGAGCTGTAATAAGGTGAAATAAACGGCTGGATTATAAATCTCATACTGGAAGTGTGGGTGTATGAGCACTTTAAAACACTAACTCCAATGAAGAATGCTTCATATTCAGTCAGGCTGCCTCGTACTATGCTTTGGGTTTTGTCACGACCCGAGCCCAGAAATCGGGGGTTAGCGAAAAGCCAAACCAGTGACACACGTACTCCCGTGCACGTGCATCCAAACCCAGTCCAGATGCACACACACAAGGGATCTAACACGTGCGAACTAAGCGTACGCGGAAGCTGTACATGTCATAGCAAGCAACAAAGGAAATAGCGGAAGCCAAAAACAAATGCGGAACGGAAAAGGCAAGGATAATACAACTGGAGAACCAAATACAAGTCTGAGTACACGACAAAATAAAGATGTACAAATATACAGAGTACAAAGACCAAAGTCCAAGTACCAAAATACAAAATTTCAAAACCAACTCAAAACAAAGGGCCACTGATATGCATGCACGCACTCGGCAGAGGTGATCAGGCCCACTCTGCCAGACCGGAGGGTGCCTCTACACTCGGCCCTGCAGCCTCCTCGACCGTCGGGGAGTCGGGCAAGGGATCTGTGCCTGCAACACCACAGACAACACAATGAATACAACGATCCAGCAAATACAAGTAACAGGGATGAAACACTCATAGTATCAATAGAGTAATGACAGAATAGAATTTACAGAGTTTCATCTTAGTATGCTAAGCAGATCGTGCATAGAATTAAAGTATGATAAGTGAATCAGAACATAGAAAGACTGAACTAAGTGGCTACTACGTTAACCATATTCTCTCCAATAGAGAGCAAAGCAGAGCAGATGAGAATACCACTGACCGGGCCAAGGGTACAAGTGGGTCTCGGTTTCCTGGGTTCCGGGGTCCCAAGACAAAGCGACACTGCAGTTACAGAGGTACAGAGATCTAAGCCAAAGGTAACCCCGTCGGGCATCCTAGGGCTGAGGCTGAGTAGAGCCAGACTAATACCAATCAAATCAAATCCATAGAAAGGGAGATTATCCGCTTTGGACTCACCGATGACAAAGACCGGATCTTGTCCTCACGTATTAATCTCTGGGCAGAGCCACCAGGGAATACCCAAAATATACAAAGTCAGGAATATACAAAGCATAGCCAAAATACAGATCAGAACATAGATTAAGTCAAAGCACAGCATAGATCAAAGCTTAGTGCAGAACGAAGAATAAAACAGATATACAGAACGAAAGCAAAATGACTGCGGAATACATATACATAGATTAGCAGAACAGAGGGCAAAACTATAAACAATATGCAATGCATCTCAGATTAATACGGAGTCAAGGTTCATTACAAACCAGCCCTAATATAGTTATTCACTGTCACTAACCGTGCATGTTGATGTAGTTTTAAGTCAGTCAATGCACCGTTGCCATCAAAGTGTTGCAATGTACTCTTTGCGTGCACCGACGTCCCTTAAACCAACACCCATGGGGAGGTGCTTAACAGTAAATCAACACTCACATGAATAAGTCACAGCCCAACAGACTATTCATGCGCTCTAAAGAATCCATTGGGCCGGTTTACGGGTATGGTTAACCTGTATTTGAGCCCTACAAGTCTCACCATTATCCTAAGGTATATTTTAGAATTGCCATGCCTAACGGTTTAGCCATGAGGGACCTATGGTTGAGCCGAAGACATCTTACGCGCTCGTCGTAATATGCACTACGGCTTCACCTTGGTTCCATTGGAAACACAGCTAAACTAGTCCTCTTTCACCTCTGATCTGATGCCTTTTTCGGCTGGGCTACAGTCAGTATACGGCTTAGCCGTAGACCAATCCACGGCTTAGCCGTAGCAATTCACGGCTTGACCGTAGCCACACCGTAGGAACACTGTCTCTGGAAAGTTTCGACTGATCAGAGATTTAATCCACGGCTGGGTTACGGTTGGGTCACGGCTAGCTTACGGCTCAGCCGTAGGACAATTTACGGCTCAGCCGTAGCCTAGCCGTAGAACAAAATCAAAATTTCAAGTCTCTGGAATGTGAGCCGTAGAAACTTACGGCTTAGCCGTACAATACAGAACACGAATTCGGGCTGAGTACAGAAACTGAAATTTGGTACAGAAATGTGTCAAAACAAGCTTAACTGATTCTAACATCTTAGAAAATGGCTGTAAAACATTTTTATACAGAGAATAAGGCTGAACCAAAGCAATCAAACAAACACCCATATGTGTTATCAATCCTGTACTTATACTTGCCTCAAAGCTCTAACAATCCACTGACCCAAGCTCCAATTCAACTAAAATCAAAGCAAATCAAAGAAATAAACCATGCATGAGGTGTAGACACAGCAACAAAGAAAGAGAGGTGTAATTGGAGATGAAGAAGAAAGAGATTTGGAGAGAACCCACTTACCAAGCCACAGACAGAGATGAGAGGAGAAGGAAAACCCAAATCAAGATGGGTGCAAGCTCCCAACACCAACAAAAACGAGAAGAGAATGAAAAGAAGAGAGAGAACGTGGAGCTCCTGGAGATCTTCTTGCATGCAGTCGACTAAGGGAATGAGCAAGAGAGAGAGACACCTGGAGCATGACTCATATTTATAGATTTGGAAGTTTAAAACAAGGTCCAATGAGTTTAAGCAATTTACAGTTTAAGTCACACGAAGGTCCAACTTCTCCAATTGACTCCAAATGGGTCCGACACAGTTATGGAATATAACGAGCTCAACAAAATACACATGCTGACACCAAGATGATGCAAAGATGATGCAAGCAAAGCAAAAGCAAAATTACGAAAAAGGGCTTAGAACTACCTATTCCAGGTCAAAGGTTACTCAACTACCTATCCAAGGCCCAAAACCAAGTCCGAAAGAATAAAACAACAGAAACACACACTAATGAGCCACTAATCCGGCTCAAAGGGGATCGGAGTGTTACATCCTCCCCCACTAGGAATCATTCCATCCTCGGAATGACTACCTACCTGCGCAAAGAGCTGTGGGTACTGGCGCGCTAGCTGCTCCTCTAGCTCCCATGTAGCCTCATCTGGACCATGATGTTCCCACAACACTTTAACCCATCTGATAGTCCTGGTACGGAGAATCTGCTCTCGGGTCCCAACGATGCGAAGCGGACGCTCAACGTAAGTCGCATTAGGCTGAATCTGAATATCATCGTAGCGAATCACATGGCTCGGATCTGGCACGTACTTACGGAGCATCGACACATGGAATACATCGTGAACACCGGAGAACTCAACTGGAAGCGTCAACCGATAGGCTAAATCTCCAACTCGGCTCTTGACTTCGAACGGTCCTACATATCTTGGAGCTAACTTGCCCTTCTGACCAAACCGTACCGTGCCCTTCATCGGAGAAACTTTAAGGAACACCCAATCTCCGACTTGAAATGTTAAGGGTCTCCTCCGAGTATCCGCATAGCTCTTCTGTCTGGATCGAGCAATCTTCAGATTCTCTATCACTTTCTGCACTTTCTCTGTCGTCTCAGCAATGATTGTTGGACCATGGAAACTTCTTGTTCCAACTTCCTCCCAGCACACTGGAGTCCTGCATTTGCGTCCGTATAGAGCTTCATATGGTGCCATACCAATGCTCTCGTGGAAGCTGTTGTTGTAGGCAAACTCACACAATGCCAGATGCATATCCCATTCCTTCTCAAAGTTCAGCACACTAGCTCTGAGCATATCCTCCAATGTCTGAATGGTACGCTCCGACTGTCCGTCAGTCTGAGGGTGGTATGCCGTACTAAAACTCAGCTTCGTGCCCATAGCTTCCTGAAATGCTCTCCAGAATGAAGACACAAAACGACTATCACGATCCGACATAATCGATACTGGGGTGCCATGCAATCTGACTATCTCGTCAACAAACTTCCTGGCCATCTCTGTGAATGTCATCCTTTTCTTGAACGGAAGGAAATGCGCTGACTTGGTTAATCTGTCCACTATTACCCAGATAGCATTGTTCTTTCTACTGGTCGGCGGAAAACCGGAGACAAAATCCATGGTAATGTGCTCCCACTTCCACTGCGGAGTGTGTAATGGATGCAACGATCCTGGAGGTCGCCGATGATCAGCTTTCACCCTCTGACAGGTCAAACATTGAGCTACGAACCCTGCGATCTCCCGCTTCATATTGTTCCACCAAAATCTATCCTTCAAGTTCCGATACATCTTCGTACTCCCTGGGTGCATCGCATATCGGGCATCGTGCGCATCTGTCATCAACTTATCTTTCAGCTCATTCACAGCGGGAATACACAATCGGTTCCTGAAGTACAAAACTCCGTCTACCAAGCTGAAATCAGGTCGATCTGCAATCCGATCTCTGAACTTCACCAGGAGGGGGTCCTCAAACTGGCGATCCTTGATCTGCTGAATCACCTCAGGCTGAAACACGACGGTAGTAGCTAATGTCACCAATTCACCTACCTTCCGAACCTCAACAGGCTGGTCATGCACAAGCACATAGAATCCTGCCAACACCTGAAGACTGTCTGTCCTCCTGCTGAGTGCATCTGCAACTACATTCCCTTTGCCTGGGTGGTACTTGATCGGAAAGTCGTAGTCCTTGATGAACTCCAACCACCTTCGCTGCCTCATATTCAAGTCATGCTGATCAAACAGGTACTGTAGACTGTGATGATCGGAATGGACCTCGAACTTCACACCGTACAGGTAATGTCGCCACAACTTCAGTGCAAATACAATGGCTGCTAGCTCCAAGTCATGTGTGGCATAGTTCTTCTCATGCTCTTTCAGCTGTCTGGATCCATAGGCAATCACTTTCTGATTCTGCATCAGTACGCAGCCTAGTCCAACTCGAGAAGCATCGGAATAAATCACGAATCCCTCACTACCTTCCGGGAGAGTCAACACTGGCGCCGTAGTGAGCTTTTCTTCCAACATCTGAAAACTACGCTCACACTTCTCTGTCCACTCATACGGGACCTTCTTCCGAGTCAACTGAGTCAGCGGGGCTGAAATCTTCGAGAAGTCCTGCACGAACCTGCGGTAATATCCCGCCAATCCCAGAAAACTCCGAATCTCTGTCACTGATCTAAGACGGGGCCAATGGACTACTGCCTCAATCTTAGCCGGATCCACCATCAATCCCTCTCTAGAAATCTTATGTCCCAGAAATGCAACTTGCTTTAACCAGAAATCACACTTAGACAACTTTGCATACAACTTGTGATCTCTAAGCAGCTGCAATGCTTTCCTCAGATGGTCTGTATGTTCCTCAGCAGTCTTCGAATAGACCAATATGTCATCTATGAAAACCACAACAAACTGGTCCAAAAAGGAAGTAAACACCCTATTCATCAATGCCATAAAAGCTGCGGGTGCGTTCGTCAAACCAAATGGCATGACAAGGAACTCGTAGTGTCCATACCGAGTCCTAAAAGCTGTCTTAGGGACATCCTCATCTTTCACCCTGAGCTGGTGATACCCTGACCTCAAGTCAATCTTCGAGAGTAAGCTGCACCCTGAAGCTGATCGAACAACTCATCGATCCTAGGCAATGGATATTTGTTCTTGATAGTCACTTTGTTCAACTGCCTGTAGTCAATGCACATCCGGAAACTGCCATCCTTCTTCTTAACAAACAATACAGGAGCTCCCCACGGTGAAACACTTGGGCGTATGAACCCTTTATCCAACAGATCCTGCAACTGTTTCTTCAATTCCAACAATTCTGCAGGTGCCATACGATATGGAGCTCTACTGATGGGTGCTGTACCTGGTATCACGTCAATCGAGAACTCTACCTCTCGAACTGGAGGCAACTCTGGCACATCCTCCGGAAAAACATCCGGAAACTCGCTGACTACTGGGATCTCACTGAGCTGTCGCTGATCTTTCTTCTCTGAAATGAATGCAAGAAATCCCTCACATCCCCTATGAAGCATCCTGTCTGCTTTACAAGAAGAGATCACACGCCTTGGGCACTTCGTCTGGCTGCCCTCAAATCGGAATCCGCTGCCCAGATCAAAATAGATAGCCTTGCTGTAGCAGTTGATACACGCATGATATCTCGCAAGCCAGTCCATACCAAGAATCACATCAAAATCCAGTGTCGTGAGCAACACGAGGTCTACCGGGAGCTGATGACCAGCTATCCGCACATCACACTGGGGGTAAAAGACACTGCACTCCACCCGTTTACCAACCGGAGTGGATACTAGCAACAAGTACGGAAGTGGTGTGGGTCGCTGTCGAAGCTGCACAGCAAAATGGGGTGCTACGTACGAACGCGTAGACCCGGAGTCAAATAAGGCTAAAGCTTCAGCATCAGAAATTAAAATTTTACCTTCCACTACCGTAGCTTCCTCCGCGCCCTCATGTGTAGCAGCATAGGCTCGGGCTGTCTGGCGGTTCTGCTTCTGGGCTGGGCGAGTTGGCTGAGATTTGCCCTGCGCTGTAGGTCCTGCCGATCGCGTCTGTGGAGAGGACTGAAACTTCGGGCATTGGGCCCGCTTGTGATCCGTAGAGCTACAACCGAAACAGGCTCCACTCTTCCTCCAACATCTGTCTGTTGGATGATCCTTCCCACAATGACCACAAATCACCTGAGTACTGCTCGAACTACCCTGCTTACCCTTGAACTTCTTCTGGAACTGACTTCTGCCACTGGAACCTGCTGCCCTCTTAGCCTCTGTTCGCTCCTCCTCAAATATGGCCTCTGCATCGTAAGCCCTGTCAATAGCGTCATCCAATGTAGCCGGCCACATACATGCAACTACATGGCGTTTATGCCTCGGGTTCAGGCCGTTGACGAAGCGAGTCACCTTCTTATGCTCAGTGTTCACCATGTCCTCTGCAAAGTGAGACAACTCTGTAAACTTGTGTACATAATCTGCAACCGTCATCTGTCTCTGCTGAAGGTTGAAGAATTCCACTTCCTTAGCTCGCTGAATATGGAGAGGCATGAACTTTCGACGGAATTGCTGCTTGAAGGTCTCCCAAACTGTGGCACTGGGCATAGTCTGGAATGAGCTCTTAACACTCCTCCACCAAGTCTTGGCTACACTCCGAAGCATAGAGGCTGTGAGAACCACTTTCTGCTTGTTGCTACACACAATTGTATCAAATAGCTCTTCAGTCTGCTCCAACCATTGCTCAGCCTGCAATGCATCCTCTATCCCATGGAACTCGGTCGCCCCTCGCTTACGGAACTTATCAAAAACAGCATTTGGATCTGATTCCTTGGGCTGGAAAATCACTTGCTGATCTATACGAGGTGAGGCTGACGCAGCAGCCTGACTTTGCCTATCCACCATGGATGCCATCTGTGCCTGTAATGACTGCATAGACTGCATCATCATCATCATGCGCTCCTCACTACTGATATGTGGGGGTACCGATCCACTATCACCGTTATGGCCCTGTTGATTCTCATCCCGAGATCCTGATCCTGATGCCATCCTGAAAAAGGAAAAGAAACACGACATACAAATATAAAATGCCCTGAGTTAGTCAAATCCCACTTCAACATATTAGACTTCGAGTTAAATAGTTGATAGCGTTATCTCACCGCGATCTTAAATGCCTACATGCTTATAACTAGCATGCTTTGATACCATACAATACGTATGTCACGACCCGAGCCCAGAAATCAGGGGTTAGCGAAAAGCCAAACCAGTGACACACATACTCCCGTGCACGTGCATCCAAACCCAGTCCAGATGCACACACACAAGGGATCTAACACGTGCGAACTAAGCGTACGCGGAAGCTGTACATATCATAGCAAGCAACAAAGGAAATAGCGGAAGCCAAAAACAAATGCGGAACGGAAAAGGCAAGGAAAATACAACTGGAGAACCAAATACAAGTCTGAGTACACGACAAAATAAAGATGTACAAATATACAGAGTACAAAGACCAAAGTCCAAGTACCAAAATACAAAATCTCAAAACCAACTCAAAACAAAGGGCCACTGATATGCATGCACGCACTCGGCAGAGGTGATCAGGCCCACTCTGCCAGACCGGAGGGTGCCTCTACACTCGGCCCTGCAGCCTCCTCGACCGCCGGGGAGTCGGGCAAGGGATCTATGCCTGCAACACCACAGACAACACAATGAATACAACGATCCAGCAAATACAAGTAACAGGGATGAAACACTCATAGTATCAATAGAGTAATGACAGAATAGAATTTACAGAGTTTCATCTTAGTATGCTAAGCAGATCGTGCATAGAATTAAAGTATGATAAGTGAATCAGAACATAGAAAGACTGAACTAAGTGGCTACTACGTTAACCATATTCTCTCCAATAGAGAGCAAAGCAGAGCAGATGAGAATACCACTGACCGGGCCAAGGGTACAAGTGGGTCTCGGTTTCCTGGGTTCCGGGGTCCCAAGACAAAGCGACACTGCAGTTACAGAGGTACAGAGATCTAAGCCAAAGGTAACCCCGTCGGGCATCCTAGGGCTGAGGCTGAGTAGAGCCAGACTAATACCAATCAAATCAAATCCATAGAAAGGGAGATTATCCGCTTTGGACTCACCGATGACAAAGACCGGATCTTGTCCTCACGTATTAATCTCTGGGCAGAGCCACCAGGGAATACCCAAAATATACAAAGTCAGGAATATACAAAGCATAGCCAAAATACAGATCAGAACATAGATTAAGTCAAAGCACAGCATAGATCAAAGCTTAGTGCAGAACGAAGAATAAAACAGATATACAGAACGAAAGCAAAATGACTGCGGAATACATATACATAGATTAGCAGAACAGAGGGCAAAACTATAAACAATATGCAATGCATCTCAGATTAATACGGAGTCAAGGTTCATTACAAGCCAGCCCTAATATAGTTATTCACTGTCACTAACCGTGCATGTTGATGTAGTTTTAAGTCAGTCAATGCACCGTTGCCATCAAAGTGTTGCAATGTACTCTTTGCGTGCATCGACGTCCCTTAAACCAACACCCATGGGGAGGTGCTTAACAGTAAATCAACACTCACATGAATAAGTCACAGCCTAACAGACTATTCATGCGCTCTAAAGAATCCATTGGGCCGGTTTACGGGTATGGTTAACCTGTATTTGAGCCCTACAAGTCTCACCATTATCCTAAGGTATATTTTAGAATTGCCATGCCTAACGGTTTAGCCATGAGGGACCTATGGTTGAGCCGAAGACATCTTATGCGCTCGTCGTAATATGCACTACGGCTTCACCTTGGTTCCATTGGAAACACAGCTAAACTAGTCCTCTTTCACCTCTGATCTGATGCCTTTTTCGGCTGGGCTACAGTCAGTATACGGCTTAGCCGTAGACCAATCCACGGCTTAGCCGTAGCAATTCACGGCTTGACCGTAGCCACACCGTAGGAACACTGTCTCTGGAAAGTTTCGACTGATCAGAGATTTAATCCACGGCTGGGTTACGGTTGGGTCACGGCTAGCTTACGGCTCAGCCGTAGGACAATTTACGGCTCAGCCGTAGCCTAGCCGTAGAACAAAATCAAAATTTCAAGTCTCTGGAATGTGAGCCGTAGAAACTTACGGCTTAGCCGTACAATACAGAACACGAATTCGGGCTGAGTACAGAAACTGAAATTTGGTACAGAAATGTGTCAAAACAAGCTTAACTGATTCTAACATCTTAGAAAATGGCTGTAAAACATTTTTATACAGAGAATAAGGCTGAACCAAAGCAATCAAACAAACACCCATATGTGTTATCAATCCTGTACTTATACTTGCCTCAAAGCTCTAACAATCCACTGACCCAAGCTCCAATTCAACTAAAATCAAAGCAAATCAAAGAAATAAACCATGCATGAGGTGTAGACACAGCAACAAAGAAAGAGAGGTGTAATTGGAGATGAAGAAGAAAGAGATTTGGAGAGAACCCACTTACCAAGCCACAGACAGAGATGAGAGGAGAAGGAAAACCCAAATCAAGATGGGTGCAAGCTCCCAACACCAACAAAAACGAGAAGAGAATGAAAAGAAGAGAGAGAACGTGGAGCTCCTGGAGATCTTCTTGCATGCAGTCGACTAAGGGAATGAGCAAGAGAGAGAGACACCTGGAGCATGACTCATATTTATAGATTTGGAAGTTTAAAACAAGGTCCAATGAGTTTAAGCAATTTACAGTTTAAGTCACACGAAGGTCCAACTTCTCCAATTGACTCCAAATGGGTCCGACACAGTTATGGAATATAACGAGCTCAACAAAATACACATGCTGACACCAAGATGATGCAAAGATGATGCAAGCAAAGCAAAAGCAAAATTACGAAAAAGGGCTTAGAACTACCTATTCCAGGTCAAAGGTTACTCAACTACCTATCCAAGGCCCAAAACCAAGTCCGAAAGAATAAAACAACAGAAACACACACTAATGAGCCACTAATCCGGCTCAAAGGGGATCGGAGTGTTACAGGTTTCTTGTAGGGAGACAAGTTTTGCCCTACAATCTTTGCGAGAGCAACTCGTTTGAGTGTTGATAGGGTAAACTAATATGAAAACTATTTTATTTCCATTGGAAGCATATACTATCAATATAATGCACCAACATGCATTTACACTTGTTTTGATGTTTGCAGATCATATGAGAACCTTATTTTTCTTGTAGGCAAGAACATCCATTTCATCATATCGCTTCTATTATCGATGCATTACACACTTAGATATTTTAGAGCCCTACCATCTAGAGAGGGTTCTTTGGTAATTTGGTCGGGTTCAAACCATTCTTACACCACCTTTAGAGCCTTAACGTGCTTCGTGAGGTATTACAACTCAATTATATCATCTCTCATTCATATTCATGGATCAGATGTAGGAGAGATGGCATGATCACTTGTTGGCCCCAGTTAATCAAAGTACACCTATACGTCGTCCTTGCGATTGCATTCCCAATTATATGGATTGGTACGCGATGGTGTCATGGAGAATATTGAGAAATCCTGAGACACACCCTGGTCTTCCTTTGCATGCACGTGACAGTGTTATGTAGAACATGATCAACTATGAGATGTGCAACATAAATGTACTTCGCATCTACAAACAAATCGAGCCAAGTGTTGAAGAAACATTTGCACATGATAGACATGGACTGTTTCGAGATGTTCGATATATGGCCCGACCATTGCGTGGACTAACCATTGAAGACAAGGGGAAAACAAGCACAAACCCTAGTGTTACAGTACGTACTTACTCTCGTCACTCTAGAGTGGGGAGATAAATATATACTACAAAGTTTATGTACTAAACTATGATTCAACATAATGAAATATGAAATTCTTTATCCATTTTAATCAATTTCACATAAAGTCATTTCCATTATAAAATAAAATTGTTTTACAACATAATAAAATTCATTCGAATTCAATTGTTTCACATGTGGCTACATTATGATTGACAAGTTCTCTAAAGTGCTCAATCAGTTCTTTATATTAAGTTTCCCATCCACTAGCATAAGAATGATGGAATTTTCACCACTTGTTTGTAATTGGTGGCGTTGGAGCGCTGGGTGCTAAAAAGGCCTACAAATGTAGACCTCAGTGTTAGAATATGCATTACAAAGGATTTCACTTTTAAAGCTCACTGATTGTTGTTTAATCATACCTGAACAAAATGACAACCACCAACAAAACCAATTGCTATCTCCCTCCTACTATAAAATAGGAGTTGACCGTAAAGGAAGAAAAGTAAGGCACTGTTTTATGCTCAAGTGAAATAAGACTACATTATAACAAGATGCTATAAGATGCCACATGTTAGGCATTGTCATCTAATTATTAAATGATGGGTGATCTTGAAAGTAAGATAATGACGCTATTAAATCTTCAACTCTATTCCCCACCCCATAGAATGCCCTGTACTTATTCACATGTGCAATGAGCTCTCCAAAAAGTTCTCTTCTGACCTGTCTCCAACCATCTTCAGTAAGACCAAGCAATCCTACAATAGCTCTAAAGACACAATTACCATCAGCTACAACATCCTTTACAACACTTATATAAGGTCTTATTTCTTGTGGGAATTAATCGAACCAAGGTAAAGAATTCGAACTCTGCGATATTTTCCGAACTCCTTTCCCAACTTTTGTTTCCTTCTTTGCTTTAGTATTGGATGTAGGACTGCAACTATCATATACGAATAAGGCCAACTCAAAAGAACTTAGATCACGTTTAATAGATGTATCAAACTTTAATTGTGGTCTTCCTTGCATCTTTGACTTCACTTCTCACTCTAGTAAAAAAGTAGTATCCGGCCTAAAAATCTCCCACAATTTTTTTAACACTTGCATTTTTTTGTGCAATCAGAATTGGAGAATTGTGTGTGAAAATAACACAACTCTGTGATACACTCAATGTTCATAGTCATGTTTTCGGTATACAAATTGTCATCATATCAAGCTTATCCCAATGAGGATGTATACTTTGGAAATGAATTAGTTATCCTTGAACCATATGCTTCGCAATCTCATAAGCACAAGGTAAACCACGTATATGTCTCATAATGCATTGACATGCATTTCGATCAATTCCAACGATAGTAGCTCTTTTTGTTTCTGTTAAAATTTTTTCCAATGCATTAGATATAGACTTCCCAAACAAAAATTGCATTTGATTTCTCCTACCTCGCTTAATGACTTTATGCCTATATCTTGCATTGTATATAAACGTCATTATGGTCACATTAAATTCACTTATTCATTTCAAAGTAATCAAAATTTCTTTCGGTTTTACTATGCTCTTAGACATATCAACTAACAACTTTGTTTCATCTTCTGATAATCTCCTTGCATATGAATGACCTTTTAGATATTCCGCAGCAGAATGATTATGCACACCACAAATAACCTCTAACATCAAATCATCATTTGTTTTCAATTTTTTGCCCTTCAATGCAAATGAGCATTTACATTTCTTTGTACATGTTTGCTTAATCTTCTTCTTAGCAGTATCCTTATTAGTGATCATCTTTGGATTATAATGTCCATTTCTTTTACATGCAAGTAATAATCTAGCTTGATTCCAACTCGAGGTGCATTAGATGCTTTCATAATGATAATGAAGCCATTTCTTCTTCTAACAGCATGAGCCCAATTGATTAATGCCTCTCGACTGTGGTATATATACAAACACAAGAAAGTTTACTAAAATTACTTTTAAAATAGCATTTACAGAACGTTTTCATTTAAATTATGATGAATCTACAATACTTATTCAATAGTAAAATCATTCGTATAATCCTTAGCACATTCTGTTCCTACTTCGCATCCTTGTGTAGAAGCATGCGCAACATCAAAACAAATGATACTCACTTAAAAAAAAAATTCAATGGTCTTAGCTTAATGGTAATGGCTTACTGGTAGCATCCTAGAGGATGCGGATTTACGTTATGGAAACAGCCTCTTTAAAATGAAAGTAAGGCTGGGTACATCTTGCTCTTCCCAAACTACGCTAAGCGGGAGCCTCGTGCACTGAGCCGCCTTCTTTTGGTGTTCAGCCATGTATGGCCAAATGGTTTCAGTTTGGTCATCCCTGCGAGCCAGTACAAGAGGCAAACTCATCTCCTCCTATTCAATACGAAACTTTAAAAAACAAAAAAGGCAAAATCTATTAAAAGTCTTAGTTCACTAACCTTGCCACTTGTATTTGGAGTGAACACCACCAATTTCTTGTTCATTTCCTTTTCCATTGCACCCTTTGATTATTGATATAGTTTTTAGAAAGTAAAAAGAGGAGGGAGAGATGAGTA